>CM072998.1:0-1200000 GCA_037038555.1 Rhynchonycteris naso
AACCCTAACCCTAACCCTAACCCTAACCCTAACCCTAACCCTAACCCTAACCCTAACCCTAACCCTAACCCTAACCCTAACCCTAACCCTAACCCTAACCCTAACCCTAACCCTAACCCTAACCCTAACCCTAACCCTAACCCTAACCCTAACCCTAACCCTAACCCTAACCCTAACCCTAACCCTAACCCTAACCCTAACCCTAACCCTAACCCTAACCCTAACCCTAACCCTAACCCTAACCCTAACCCTAACCCTAACCCTAACCCTAACCCTAACCCTAACCCTAACCCTAACCCTAACCCTAACCCTAACCCTAACCCTAACCCTAACCCTAACCCTAACCCTAACCCTAACCCTAACCCTAACCCTAACCCTAACCCTAACCCTAACCCTAACCCTAACCCTAACCCTAACCCTAACCCTAACCCTAACCCTAACCCTAACCCTAACCCTAACCCTAACCCTAACCCTAACCCTAACCCTAACCCTAACCCTAACCCTAACCCTAACCCTAACCCTAACCCTAACCCTAACCCTAACCCTAACCCTAACCCTAACCCTAACCCTAACCCTAACCCTAACCCTAACCCTAACCCTAACCCTAACCCTAACCCTAACCCTAACCCTAACCCTAACCCTAACCCTAACCCTAACCCTAACCCTAACCCTAACCCTAACCCTAACCCTAACCCTAACCCTAACCCTAACCCTAACCCTAACCCTAACCCTAACCCTAACCCTAACCCTAACCCTAACCCTAACCCTAACCCTAACCCTAACCCTAACCCTAACCCTAACCCTAACCCTAACCCTAACCCTAACCCTAACCCTAACCCTAACCCTAACCCTAACCCTAACCCTAACCCTAACCCTAACCCTAACCCTAACCCTAACCCTAACCCTAACCCTAACCCTAACCCTAACCCTAACCCTAACCCTAACCCTAACCCTAACCCTAACCCTAACCCTAACCCTAACCCTAACCCTAACCCTAACCCTAACCCTAACCCTAACCCTAACCCTAACCCTAACCCTAACCCTAACCCTAACCCTAACCCTAACCCTAACCCTAACCCTAACCCTAACCCTAACCCTAACCCTAACCCTAACCCTAACCCTAACCCTAACCCTAACCCTAACCCTAACCCTAACCCTAACCCTAACCCTAACCCTAACCCTAACCCTAACCCTAACCCTAACCCTAACCCTAACCCTAACCCTAACCCTAACCCTAACCCTAACCCTAACCCTAACCCTAACCCTAACCCTAACCCTAACCCTAACCCTAACCCTAACCCTAACCCTAACCCTAACCCTAACCCTAACCCTAACCCTAACCCTAACCCTAACCCTAACCCTAACCCTAACCCTAACCCTAACCCTAACCCTAACCCTAACCCTAACCCTAACCCTAACCCTAACCCTAACCCTAACCCTAACCCTAACCCTAACCCTAACCCTAACCCTAACCCTAACCCTAACCCTAACCCTAACCCTAACCCTAACCCTAACCCTAACCCTAACCCTAACCCTAACCCTAACCCTAACCCTAACCCTAACCCTAACCCTAACCCTAACCCTAACCCTAACCCTAACCCTAACCCTAACCCTAACCCTAACCCTAACCCTAACCCTAACCCTAACCCTAACCCTAACCCTAACCCTAACCCTAACCCTAACCCTAACCCTAACCCTAACCCTAACCCTAACCCTAACCCTAACCCTAACCCTAACCCTAACCCTAACCCTAACCCTAACCCTAACCCTAACCCTAACCCTAACCCTAACCCTAACCCTAACCCTAACCCTAACCCTAACCCTAACCCTAACCCTAACCCTAACCCTAACCCTAACCCTAACCCTAACCCTAACCCTAACCCTAACCCTAACCCTAACCCTAACCCTAACCCTAACCCTAACCCTAACCCTAACCCTAACCCTAACCCTAACCCTAACCCTAACCCTAACCCTAACCCTAACCCTAACCCTAACCCTAACCCTAACCCTAACCCTAACCCTAACCCTAACCCTAACCCTAACCCTAACCCTAACCCTAACCCTAACCCTAACCCTAACCCTAACCCTAACCCTAACCCTAACCCTAACCCTAACCCTAACCCTAACCCTAACCCTAACCCTAACCCTAACCCTAACCCTAACCCTAACCCTAACCCTAACCCTAACCCTAACCCTAACCCTAACCCTAACCCTAACCCTAACCCTAACCCTAACCCTAACCCTAACCCTAACCCTAACCCTAACCCTAACCCTAACCCTAACCCTAACCCTAACCCTAACCCTAACCCTAACCCTAACCCTAACCCTAACCCTAACCCTAACCCTAACCCTAACCCTAACCCTAACCCTAACCCTAACCCTAACCCTAACCCTAACCCTAACCCTAACCCTAACCCTAACCCTAACCCTAACCCTAACCCTAACCCTAACCCTAACCCTAACCCTAACCCTAACCCTAACCCTAACCCTAACCCTAACCCTAACCCTAACCCTAACCCTAACCCTAACCCTAACCCTAACCCTAACCCTAACCCTAACCCTAACCCTAACCCTAACCCTAACCCTAACCCTAACCCTAACCCTAACCCTAACCCTAACCCTAACCCTAACCCTAACCCTAACCCTAACCCTAACCCTAACCCTAACCCTAACCCTAACCCTAACCCTAACCCTAACCCTAACCCTAACCCTAACCCTAACCCTAACCCTAACCCTAACCCTAACCCTAACCCTAACCCTAACCCTAACCCTAACCCTAACCCTAACCCTAACCCTAACCCTAACCCTAACCCTAACCCTAACCCTAACCCTAACCCTAACCCTAACCCTAACCCTAACCCTAACCCTAACCCTAACCCTAACCCTAACCCTAACCCTAACCCTAACCCTAACCCTAACCCTAACCCTAACCCTAACCCTAACCCTAACCCTAACCCTAACCCTAACCCTAACCCTAACCCTAACCCTAACCCTAACCCTAACCCTAACCCTAACCCTAACCCTAACCCTAACCCTAACCCTAACCCTAACCCTAACCCTAACCCTAACCCTAACCCTAACCCTAACCCTAACCCTAACCCTAACCCTAACCCTAACCCTAACCCTAACCCTAACCCTAACCCTAACCCTAACCCTAACCCTAACCCTAACCCTAACCCTAACCCTAACCCTAACCCTAACCCTAACCCTAACCCTAACCCTAACCCTAACCCTAACCCTAACCCTAACCCTAACCCTAACCCTAACCCTAACCCTAACCCTAACCCTAACCCTAACCCTAACCCTAACCCTAACCCTAACCCTAACCCTAACCCTAACCCTAACCCTAACCCTAACCCTAACCCTAACCCTAACCCTAACCCTAACCCTAACCCTAACCCTAACCCTAACCCTAACCCTAACCCTAACCCTAACCCTAACCCTAACCCTAACCCTAACCCTAACCCTAACCCTAACCCTAACCCTAACCCTAACCCTAACCCTAACCCTAACCCTAACCCTAACCCTAACCCTAACCCTAACCCTAACCCTAACCCTAACCCTAACCCTAACCCTAACCCTAACCCTAACCCTAACCCTAACCCTAACCCTAACCCTAACCCTAACCCTAACCCTAACCCTAACCCTAACCCTAACCCTAACCCTAACCCTAACCCTAACCCTAACCCTAACCCTAACCCTAACCCTAACCCTAACCCTAACCCTAACCCTAACCCTAACCCTAACCCTAACCCTAACCCTAACCCTAACCCTAACCCTAACCCTAACCCTAACCCTAACCCTAACCCTAACCCTAACCCTAACCCTAACCCTAACCCTAACCCTAACCCTAACCCTAACCCTAACCCTAACCCTAACCCTAACCCTAACCCTAACCCTAACCCTAACCCTAACCCTAACCCTAACCCTAACCCTAACCCTAACCCTAACCCTAACCCTAACCCTAACCCTAACCCTAACCCTAACCCTAACCCTAACCCTAACCCTAACCCTAACCCTAACCCTAACCCTAACCCTAACCCTAACCCTAACCCTAACCCTAACCCTAACCCTAACCCTAACCCTAACCCTAACCCTAACCCTAACCCTAACCCTAACCCTAACCCTAACCCTAACCCTAACCCTAACCCTAACCCTAACCCTAACCCTAACCCTAACCCTAACCCTAACCCTAACCCTAACCCTAACCCTAACCCTAACCCTAACCCTAACCCTAACCCTAACCCTAACCCTAACCCTAACCCTAACCCTAACCCTAACCCTAACCCTAACCCTAACCCTAACCCTAACCCTAACCCTAACCCTAACCCTAACCCTAACCCTAACCCTAACCCTAACCCTAACCCTAACCCTAACCCTAACCCTAACCCTAACCCTAACCCTAACCCTAACCCTAACCCTAACCCTAACCCTAACCCTAACCCTAACCCTAACCCTAACCCTAACCCTAACCCTAACCCTAACCCTAACCCTAACCCTAACCCTAACCCTAACCCTAACCCTAACCCTAACCCTAACCCTAACCCTAACCC
The DNA here is from genome assembly GCA_037038555.1 of Rhynchonycteris naso. Lineage (NCBI taxonomy): Eukaryota > Metazoa > Chordata > Mammalia > Chiroptera > Emballonuridae > Rhynchonycteris > Rhynchonycteris naso. Next base: position 4,554 of record CM072998.1, read on the forward strand.
TAACCCTAACCCTAACCCTAACCCTAACCCTAACCCTAACCCTAACCCTAACCCTAACCCTAACCCTAACCCTAACCCTAACCCTAACCCTAACCCTAACCCTAACCCTAACCCTAACCCTAACCCTAACCCTAACCCTAACCCTAACCCTAACCCTAACCCTAACCCTAACCCTAACCCTAACCCTAACCCTAACCCTAACCCTAACCCTAACCCTAACCCTAACCCTAACCCTAACCCTAACCCTAACCCTAACCCTAACCCTAACCCTAACCCTAACCCTAACCCTAACCCTAACCCTAACCCTAACCCTAACCCTAACCCTAACCCTAACCCTAACCCTAACCCTAACCCTAACCCTAACCCTAACCCTAACCCTAACCCTAACCCTAACCCTAACCCTAACCCTAACCCTAACCCTAACCCTAACCCTAACCCTAACCCTAACCCTAACCCTAACCCTAACCCTAACCCTAACCCTAACCCTAACCCTAACCCTAACCCTAACCCTAACCCTAACCCTAACCCTAACCCTAACCCTAACCCTAACCCTAACCCTAACCCTAACCCTAACCCTAACCCTAACCCTAACCCTAACCCTAACCCTGACCCTAACCCCTGACCCTAACCCCTGACCCTAACCCCTGACCCTGACCCTGACCCTGACCCTGACCCTGACCCTGACCCTGACCCTGACCCTGACCCTGACCCTGACCCTGACCCTGACCCTGACCCTGACCCTGACCCTGACCCTGACCCTGACCCTGACCCTGACCCTGACCCTGACCCTGACCCTGACCCTGACCCTGACCCTGACCCTGACCCTGACCCTGACCCTGACCCTGACCCTGACCCTGACCCTGACCCTGACCCTGACCCTGACCCTGACCCTGACCCTGACCCTGACCCTGACCCTGACCCTGACCCTGACCCTGACCCTGACCCTGACCCTGACCCTGACCCTGACCCTGACCCTGACCCTGACCCTGACCCTGACCCTGACCCTGACCCTAACCCTGACCCTGACCCTGACCCTAACCCTAACCCTAACCCTAACCCTAACCCTAACCCTAACCCTAACCCTAACCCTAACCCTAACCCTAACCCTAACCCTAACCCTAACCCTAACCCTAACCCTAACCCTAACCCTAACCCTAACCCTAACCCTAACCCTAACCCTAACCCTAACCCTAACCCTAACCCTAACCCTAACCCTAACCCTAACCCTAACCCTAACCCTAACCCTAACCCTAACCCTAACCCTAACCCTAACCCTAACCCTAACCCTAACCCTAACCCTAACCCTAACCCTAACCCTAACCCTAACCCTAACCCTAACCCTAACCCTAACCCTAACCCTAACCCTAACCCTAACCCTAACCCTAACCCTAACCCTAACCCTAACCCTAACCCTAACCCTAACCCTAACCCTAACCCTAACCCTAACCCTAACCCTAACCCTAACCCTAACCCTAACCCTAACCCTAACCCTAACCCTAACCCTAACCCTAACCCTAACCCTAACCCTAACCCTAACCCTAACCCTAACCCTAACCCTAACCCTAACCCTAACCCTAACCCTAACCCTAACCCTAACCCTAACCCTAACCCTAACCCTAACCCTAACCCTAACCCTAACCCTAACCCTAACCCTAACCCTAACCCTAACCCTAACCCTAACCCTAACCCTAACCCTAACCCTAACCCTAACCCTAACCCTAACCCTAACCCTAACCCTAACCCTAACCCTAACCCTAACCCTAACCCTAACCCTAACCCTAACCCTAACCCTAACCCTAACCCTAACCCTAACCCTAACCCTAACCCTAACCCTAACCCTAACCCTAACCCTAACCCTAACCCTAACCCTAACCCTAACCCTAACCCTAACCCTAACCCTAACCCTAACCCTAACCCTAACCCTAACCCTAACCCTAACCCTAACCCTAACCCTAACCCTAACCCTAACCCTAACCCTAACCCTAACCCTAACCCTAACCCTAACCCTAACCCTAACCCTAACCCTAACCCTAACCCTAACCCTAACCCTAACCCTAACCCTAACCCTAACCCTAACCCTAACCCTAACCCTAACCCTAACCCTAACCCTAACCCTAACCCTAACCCTAACCCTAACCCTAACCCTAACCCTAACCCTAACCCTAACCCTAACCCTAACCCTAACCCTAACCCTAACCCTAACCCTAACCCTAACCCTAACCCTAACCCTAACCCTAACCCTAACCCTAACCCTAACCCTAACCCTAACCCTAACCCTAACCCTAACCCTAACCCTAACCCTAACCCTAACCCTAACCCTAACCCTAACCCTAACCCTAACCCTAACCCTAACCCTAACCCTAACCCTAACCCTAACCCTAACCCTATAACCCTAACCCTAACCCTATAACCCTAACCCTAACCCTATAACCCTAACCCTAACCCTATAACCCTAACCCTAACCCTATAACCCTAACCCTAACCCTATAACCCTAACCCTAACCCTATAACCCTAACCCTAACCCTATAACCCTAACCCTAACCCTATAACCCTAACCCTAACCCTATAACCCTAACCCTAACCCTATAACCCTAACCCTAACCCTATAACCCTAACCCTAACCCTAACCCTAACCCTAACCCTAACCCTAACCCTAACCCTAACCCTAACCCTAACCCCAACCCTAAACCCTAACCCTAACCCTAACCCTAACCCTAACCCTAACCCTAACCCTAACCCTAACCCTAACCCTAACCCTAACCCTAAACCCTGACCCTGACCCTGACCCTGACCCTGACCCTGACCCTGACCCTGACCCCTGACCCTGACCCTGACCCCTGACCCTGACCCTGACCCTAACCCTAACCCCGACCCCGACCCCGACCCCGACCCTAACCCTAACCCTAACCCCTAAACCCCGACCCCGACCCCGACCCCGACCCTAACCCTAACCCTAACCCTACAACAGCATACAAAAAAAAACACTGTTAAACTGTACAGCACACTATAAAATGGTACAATAGAGAAATAAAGAAGACCGTTTTTATCAAACTCTTTTATTGGTTTTAAAGTGAAGAGATATAGTACCATGAGACAGTCACAGAATATACTGTTTCTGAATGATCTTTTATAAGCTCCAACAGCTTTCAATGTTTTCTATGAATCAACCACCCCAACGCGACACAGGACACTCCAGAGTCAAAATACACACTGTCCAAAGCAGTCAACTCTACGAACTCAACAGCGACTCCCGAGTAAAACAGGCTTTTAACCTCAACCACTTTTATACATCCTACATGGACATCCTGACAAAAGAAGAAAGACTCATAAAACAACAGATAATAGTCACATGTACAACATCAGGCAGAATATTCAAGGGAACCACCAACTATCCAAAGGAAGAAAAGCAGAGGACTTAATCCAATCTATGAACTTCCATAATTCCTGCCCCTGAAAATAATTAATAATACAAGAACCAATAAAATATACAATGAACTTTCACTATTTCTGACGAGAATTAAAAATTTAAAAGAAAAAATAAAGGAAACAATCCACATCAACATATCAAAGGAACATCCCTTTCACAAATACAGCACAAAATAATTTTGATAAAAAACTGAAAAAGTAATAAAAAAGGAAAAAGGCACATACTGAAGAAAATGCAGCAAAAGAACAAAGTGTCACATATCCATCGCAGAACAGTTCAAAGTAAACAGTACCTATAACTTTACAAAATAACTTTTTAAATAACCTTAAAATGTCCGTCAACAACATATTTGGACTACCGCGGTATAGAACTGATGGTGGTAGCTACAGTCTTGAAGAGAAGCCTGAGTGACACAGCAGTAATCCCAATGGTCTGAGCAGTTTTCTAGACAGACGTTCTATTCCAAACTTCTCCACTGAAGGACAGCAAAAAAACAATTTTCTGCTTTGTAAAGGCAACAGCAATGGAGTGCTTTCTGAAGTACAGAATGCATGCCAACATTCATCAGACAAAGAAAAGGGATTCCACCTTGAAAAAGGAAAGGATCCTTTGACTAACCGTCTGGGTCCCTGAACTACACAAAAAAATCATGAGACAAATTACAGTGCCCAGTAAAGTCACACAGCAGACACTCAGCAGAAACCCTGGATATCACGGATATCACTTCAAAGCACGTATCCACACCAGGTACCTAATAGCCAGTTCTTTCACCACACACTGTATGGACCCAAAATGGCAAACACAGGAAATCGGGTGACACACAGTGACATGAAACTTTTCATAGCAAGATCCAAATATTGAATAGCAAAATCTAAACCTCCCAAGGACAGGATCACAGAAAACCCACATGCACACATAAACCGTAATCACCAGAAGAGTGCCTCAATGTGTGCTTGTCTAATAAGCACATGCCTTGGGCACAGACGTGAGCTTTGCATCCAAAAAGCCATAGCCAAAGGGAATATTTTGAGCAAAAGAAAAGATTGCATAGGACACCTGAAGCACTTCAATGGCACAGTCACACTGGAAGCAAAGGTAACATTGATCCATTTAAAAATGAGTGAATGGGCAGACGAAATAAATAAAATGGGTAAATGTATGAACTTTTATGCATGCATATAAACATAAAGGCAAACACAGAAATAAATAAAGATAACTCTATACCAGAAACAAAAAACAAGAGCAAGAAATAAATTAAGAAATAATTAAAGTAGGAAAAGAATGAGATGATTCATTGTGTACATTGGTGGAAACAACAGGGAAATATATAAGCAAGGTAAATTACTTAATTAATTACACCCACATAAGGAATTCACAAGTCACTATTTGAACAACATAGCAGAAAAATTAAGACATGTACCAAGGTACTGACAAACCAAATATTAGAACAGATGTCCAAACTAATAGTTACACAGAAGAAAGTGACAACACTAATGAAATCTCTCAACTCCATCAATATGGCGGCATCAAATAAAAAAAAGAAAAAAAAACAGAATGAACCACAACATTCCTTCCCTTCCAGAAACATTTTGTCTCCATGTCTATAGCAGAGCACTTCAGTGAGGTAAGAATATCGCATACCTTTGAATGTTCATGGAACTGTATCCTTCCTGCCTCCGATGAGGAAACAGAAGCGATGTTTCTCCTCAGCAACATCCTCTTCTGAGAGGAGGACATGGGACCATCAACATATTTAATATTTTTTAAATATTATTTATTTATTAATTTTACAGAGGGGGGAGGAGAATGAGAGAGAGAGAGAGAGAGAGAGAGAAAGGGTGGAGGAGATGGAAGCAACAACTTCAACTCCCAAATGTGCCTTGAACACACAGTGCAGGGTTTCAAACAGGCGACCTCAGTGTTCCAGTTCGACGCTTTATTCACTGCGCCACCACAGGTCTGGCAAACAATAAATTTTGACGTACTGACATCATTTTCAGACAATGATCCTACAGAAAACCTTAACGACTTATGGGCGTAATGACATTCTTACGCCAGGAGACTGTAAAACATGGCCCCTGTAAAATGTGCTATATTAAAGACATCCAGAAGAGGGTACCAAAATAAATAGTTAAAGGACGTTAAGAATCGGCCACTCATCAGTAGACCCCCGAGGACCAAAGTGACTGACAGCAGAACTGAAACCAGGAAAACTCAGTGGGACAGAATGGAGGACCCTGACACAGGACTTCTCTTTTCTAACAGAATGTGAAAAGCAATGACCTCGGAAATGACACAGCCGTATCACACAAGCTGTCGCTCTCCAGAGAACCTGCCTTCTTTCCCAAGAGCCCAGAATCCTAGGAACCAAGCAAACATACCCATCTCGGAGTGATGCCACTCTCGTGATACACGATCTAAGTACCCTGAGTTAGGAGAACAGGAGACACTGCTGGGCATGCAGAGATGACGGCATGGGACCCTGTGAAATACAGCAAAACTCGGATACATGGCAGCAGATAGGAGCGCTCCCAAGGGGCGCATTCGCACTCCTTACTCCGATGATTCGATGATGCGCTATGTGGCTTGTGCCTCTGAGACCGGGGGGGGGGGGGGGGGGGGGGGGGTATTGCACGGGAATGGTGTCAAGCCGAGAAGGAACGAGGGCAGTATCCTGAGGCAGAGTCTCTGACAGAAGAACAAGGCCACGCGCATGTGAGACAAAAGGGAACACGCAGGCCCCGCCGGACCCCCACTTCTGCCGTATCACGCCTATTTCCTAAAACCCACCGCCTCAAACAGGCAAGCTAGTTCCTGTTTCTTAGAAAACTCAGGATCGCGTCCCTCACCACTGCCTTAAACTTCATGTTACTGTACCTTTATACCCCGGGAAATTAAAAGTGTTCCCTCATGAATCACCTCTGCTAAAATTAAAAGGCCAGAGAAAACCCTATACTGTGCACTTATACAAGATACCCTTGGACAAAAAAATACCTACTTGAGCACAGTCGAAATTCTGGACTAATGCCGACAACGCTCCCAAATGTAAACAGCAGCGGAAAAAATTATCGCTGGTGCAGCATCCCTCACCAATTCCTCGTCTCTCTACGAGACACACCTGAGAGACCCCCTGCATCCAAACACCACTCCGAACGTCCCTCCCTTCAGGGACCGAACCCCGAGTCTTCTCAGGTCTTTCCCTCTCCCTGCAAACACAGAAAACTACACCTCTGACGAGTGACACCCAGTAAAACATAAAGGCAGAAACAGACAATTTTTATTTGATGCATATGGTGTCCTCCCACCACCAGCATCTACCACGGGTCCCTAAACTTTTTACATAGGGCGCCAGTTTACTGTCCCTCAGACCGTTGGAGGGCCGCCACATACAGTACTCCTTACACTGACCACCAATGAAAGAGGTGCCCCTTCCGGAAATGCGGCGGGGTCGAATAAATGGCCTCAGATGGCAGCAATTTGTCCCGCGGGCCATACTTTGGGGACCTCTGATAGACAATGACAGTGTGAGATTTAAGAGGCTCATTTCATGAACCTCCCCGCCTCCTTGCAGTCAGATCCTCTCAGCCCCCTTTCTTGAACCTCCGGACCCTCTGCGGTGACAAAGGCGGCACACACACACGACCTGGGTCACTGTTCCCACACCGTTCTAAACAAGAAAACTCCTTCCCTACTACCGCACCCCCGGGCCGCTGCAGGACGGGGAAACTGAGGCTGAGGTGAGCCAGTAGCCTCTCGCGGCGCACCCTATCAGACCCCCGGCCCACGCGGACTCGGACTCCCCAGCCCCGCCTGACCGCGTCCTCGTGCCCGCCCCACCCCGGAAGAAGCGGGAAGACTGAACATTAGACTCACATGCGACCCAGCGCGCTCCGCTCTGCTTTCTCGCCCTTTCCACCGACAAAAGGGAATGCCGCCAAACCAAAACCTCCCAGGTCCCGTCCACCTCCCTCCAAAACTTTCTTGCAAGCCGGACCTCCTTGGGTCCATATCCCGAACACACCACTCGGCTATCTCTCATTCTGCGCCAACCCTCCCGTCTGCCCCGACACCTCCAGCCTGAGCGCACGCTCCCCAAAACTCTTCCCCAAGCTCCTCGCTCAGCACCGCTCATGCACCCTCTCTTCACGGCCCCCAGAGGACAGTCCCATCGGCCTCCAACCGCGGGCCAGGCGCCCTCCCTTCTCCGCCGGGGCGCCTCTCCCCTTGACCCTCTCTGCCCGCAGCGACATTCCCCGGCGCCTTCTTTACGACCCTCGCCTGCCACAGCCCGGGTCCTTCCTTCCCTCTTCCCGGGACTTCGCCTTCTCCTTCTGCCTCCTTGTCACCTGTCACAGACCTGCTGCCTTCTACTCAGGTACTTGCGCTGCAGGTCACCATCCCCTCCTTCAGTTTTCGTCGGCGACAGCTTCTCCTCAGCTGCACTGTCCTAAGCGCACTGTCCGAAGTTTCTACACTCCCAACTCCCGCCGCTCAACGCCAACGTGAAGATGCATCCACGCTGCCTGCAGAGACTCGAGCTGCCAAGGGGAGGGGGAACGCGGGAGGGGCGGTGGTGCAGAGGAGCGCCAAAGAGGCCTCAGCTGAGGAGGGCTGCCTGGCCCCGGTGTCCCGGGGGTGCAGAAAACTTCCAACAGCCAAGAGAACAGAAACTGTCCCGAAAGTTACTCTGGAACCGGCTGGAGAAGCTACTGTTTCTTTAAGGGTTTTACATTTAGAGCCCTGCTGAGGGACATCCATCACCTACCAAAGCTTTAACATTCGGTAACTAATGTCGGTACCAGCGCAGACATACACACCACAGTACAGAGGAACGCACGACACACACACGATTTCTTGTGGTTCGTGGGTTAGGTGACAAAGTGAGCAATAAAAAATTAAAGATGCCACTTTAGGTTCAGGCAACTGCTATGCAGCTAAACAACGGGGTGCTGTCCGGAACAGTCACGAATGATCCGGAAACACCTTTCTTTGAAAAAGCGGTCTGGAGGCAGAGACCTAAATTGCAGAAACCGAATCACGGTGGTTGGCTGCACATAATCCTGTTCAGTCCGCCCTACCTGATATGGTCACTCACGACTAAAGGCAGGTACAGGAAGCAACCGATGGGAATGCCAAGAAACAAATAGAGAACAATGATTGGTTGTTTCTCCGTCTCTCCCCCAATGCCCTATCTCTAAACTCAATAACTAAAATATGAGCAACAGCACAACATTTCCTACAGCGCCATTGCTCTGCTGTCCCCTTAAGGACTGACAGTCTTTCTGCCTCACTTTCTCCTCTATTCAGCATACACACTCGCCTCCTGGTAGGCTGCTCAGGTGCGCTGAGCTGCCTCAGCAACTATAGTCTGGACCATCTGAAGCAGCGAAAGGTCTGGCAAAAGACCTGACTGGACCCCACTATCCTGGCTGATCCTTGATCGCCAACAGCACGATTACCCTGGGGGTTGGATGGGCAGATCCAGACACCCCTGACTGCTGGGGGAACAACATATCTCACATATCACCCCACTGAAACCCCTGTAGACAATTGTCCTTGCCTCATAACTCAATCCTTCCTACTGGTGCTACAACAGAACTAATAACCGACATTCTTCATCTTTTACTTTCCACAATCATCCATCTACAGAACTGCTTCTTAACATATTGAACAAGTGCCCAACATAGTATCTCCCAAAGGACCATAAGGGGGACACGGTATCACTTACAAATAGCTTCTTATTCTCAGAACACCGTGCCTCCAGACTTTAACTCACAAAACATATTTAAAATACTGTTACTAATTTATTTTTCTATCAAATAATAGCAAGTATACAAAGAATGATGTCAATTTCCCAAAGATGTCTATAGATTTCTTAGGATATATATTAACACATCAACAAGATGTTTAATAACATGGTCTTATTTTCCCTTCACCTGTTGAATTAAGTGGAGGAACACCCTGACCAGGTGGTGATGCAGTGGAGAATATATAAACCTGGGACTCTCTGAAGACCCAGCATCAAAAAGCTGAGGTAACTGGATTGGGCAAATGATCATCCAGCTTGAGTATGGGGTGAATGGCTTCAGGATGGCATCATGTACATGAATCCATGTTCTCTGTCTGGAGCCCTTCCTCTGACACATTCACAGACACCACAGAGGGAAGTTGCAATGGCCGTTCCAAACTGTTTTTGCAAAGCAGCAGCATGGGTGCGAGAGAATTTCCTCTTACGAAGTGCTAGTAATTCCCAATTTTACCCGTAGAGGGCAGCAAAATAATGTATCCTTTCCCACTGATCCCTATTCAAATTATATTCCCCAAATGCAGAATACATGGCAGCATGCATCAGAGGTCGACAAGGGATCCCACACTTGCAGGTGAGAGGGTCCCAAGCGAATGGTTTTTGTTCATCAGACGAACAGGAGAAGGCGTGACACAAAACATTCAGCACAAGGAAAGTAAGGACCCCATATACTTCATGTAAGCTCCTGGGAGCACTGCGAGGCCAAACGGAGGATCAAAAGCTTCGAGGCTAAAATTCTTGTCTGGACAGGATTCTGGCCACAAAGATCTAAACTTAGAAACAAGGTGACCCACAGTGAGATGGAACCTTTCATGTTAAGTTCCATACATCACTATGTAAAAATACAAGATCACGTGAATTGAACTCAATCAAAGCCTCAAATAGAACCACACCAAAAAATATAGCAGACACCAAAAAAACTGCCTTATTCACTGTAGCCCAAGAAGAATCACCTGTGGGCAAAGGTCTCGCATCTATGAACAGGATGTCAGCAGCACAATAAAGACACAGAGATGAAGGGCAAAGGGTAGATCCTTCTGCATCAGCTAAATCAGACACAGTGGAAAGACCTGCACCACTAATAAGGTAGTGAGGAAACAACCAAAGGAAGGCAATCAAAATTATTAAACAATTAACTAAATAACCTAATAAGTGAAAAAGAAAAAACAAATACATAAAGGGGAAAATGAATCAATAGAAAGCAAGAAAATACAAAAGCAAATGAAGAATCACTACATAAGAAAGGAAGCCAAATAAAAGGAGTCATACTTGCAAACAACCACCTATAGGAGGCCAAGGAGAAGACCTAAGACAGAGATCATGCTCAGAAAGACCCAGAGTCCCAGCAAACTCTGCTGTTCCACAACAGAAAAAGAAACACAGTGACCCAAAGCATTCGTTCTCTTTTCCAAAAGATTATTTCCACGTCAGCCCTACAGCAGTTTTCTAAAGTACCAATGTCTTGGCAAACAATCGCTCATAGCTCATTATTCCTACCTGGGATAAAGAAACAGATGCTGTTGTTCTCTTGAGAACCGTGTCTGTTCTCACCGCTGCAGTATAAATCATACATGGAATCAGAAAGTACATGCTGACACCATAATCACTTACTCACTATGTAGGAAATTGCAAGGACATCAAATTATTCACACAAACCAATACCTGCCAACAGCAGAATTTCTGTGAAAGAGCGCTATTCTCAAGATGTCTCCATTGGGGGACAGCAAAGAAATTCTTCTGTCTTTTCCAGCAACCTCAACGGAGAAGTTATGTCCGAAGTGCACAGTGCATGACAACATACATCAGACTGACAAAAGGGATTCTACCTTAAAAGAAGAAAGGATCCTGTGACAAAAGCTACGGGTCCCTGCACTACACAAAGAAGTCATGAAACAAACAACAGTGCCCATTAAGGCAGACAGCACACTGAGCTAAAACCCTGGATATCAATTCAAACCATGTATCCAGTCCAGGTACCTCCAAACCAAAGTTCCTTCACCAGACACAGTCCAGCCCAAGAAGAAAAAACATAGGAAACGAGGTAACACACAATGACATGGAACCCTTCATGGCAAGTTCCAAATATCGAATAGCAAAAGCTCACAAGAAAAGGAACACAACAAAACACACAAAGAAACCCACATGCACAGAGAGCCTAATAACCAGAACAGTGCCACAATACATTTTCTCCAATGAGCACATGCCTTAGGCACATAGGTGGGCTTCACACACAGGAAGTCATAGGCACAGGAGAGATTTTGAGCCAAACAAAAGACTGCAGAGGACACCTGCAACACTTCAAGGGCACACTCACACTGGAAGAAGTAACATTGACCAATTTAATAATAATGGATGGACAGACTAATGAGATCAAATAGGTAAACATAAAAACTTATATGTATGTATATGTATAAGAGAACACAAAAATAAAAAAAGAAAACTCTAAATTAAAAACCAAAAAAAACAAGAGCAATAAGTAACAAAATAATTAAAGTAGAAAGAAAATAACATGGTTCATTGCATAGATGAGTGGAAAAAAATAGGTAAATAAATAAGTTAATTAATTAATTAATTAAACCTATTCAAATAATCGACATCAATATTTGAAAACCATAGCAGAAAAACTCACACATGCACTGAGGTATCAACCAGCCAAATCTGAGAACATATGTACAAATTAACAGTTACACAGAAGAAACTGACAGAACTAACAAAATCTCTCAACTCTATCACTGTATGCATCATCAAATCAAAAAGAAAAACAAAATGAACCAAACATTTCTTCCCATCCATGAAACATTGCCTTCATGACTCTATCACACCACTTAACTGAAGTAAAAATATAGTACCTTTCCAAGGAGGAAACAGAAGCGATGTTTCTCCTCAGCACCGTCCTCTTCTGAGTGAAGGACATGGGATCATCAACATATTAAATGTTTTTATAATTTTTTTATTTATTTATTAATTTTAGAGACGGGGAGAGAGATAAAGGGAGAGGGAGAGAGAAAGGGGCAGGAAGCATCAATTTCAACTCCCATATGTGCCTTGACCACACAGTGCAGGGTTTCAAACCAGCGACCTCAGCGTTCCAGACAGACGCTTTATCTCCTCCGCCACCACAGGTCAGGGAAACATAGTGAATTTTGACGTGCTGACATCATTTTCAGACAGTGATCCTATAGGAAAGCTTAATGGCTTATAGGTGTACCCACATTCTTATGCCAGGAGACTGAAGGACGCGGGCCCTGTAAAATGTGCTATATTCAAGACGTCCACGAGAGGGCACCAAAATAAATTGTTACTAAACTTTTAGAATCTGGAATCCGCCACTCACTCAGCCAGGGACCGGGAAGAGCACGGTGACTGACAGCAGAACTGAGCCCAGGAAAACTCAGTGGGAGGGAGTGGAGGACCCTGACACAGGACGTCTCTTTTCTAGCAGAATGAGAAAAGCAATGAACTCGGGAATGACATGCCCTATCATGTAAGCTGTCGCTCTCCCCAAAGAACCAACGACCTTTCCCAAGAGCTTGGTTTCCTAGGAACCAAGCAAACAAGCCCATTTTGGCGTGATGCCACTCTCGTGATACAGGATCTAAATCCCCTTAAGTAGAAGAACAAAACACTTTGAAGCACGCAAAGATGACGTCATGGGGCTTTGAAATACAGCAGAACTTCTGACACATTGGCGGCACACAGGAGCGCTCCCGAAGGCCGCATGCGCACTCCTTACTCCGACGACAAGCTACCCGGCCTATGCCTCTGAGCAGGAGCCTATTGCTCAAAAACCTCATCAGGCCAAGCAGGGACTCAGGCGGTACCCCGCGCCCGGGTCTCTGACAGAAGCGTAACAAAGCCACCCGCATGAGGCGACTAGGAACACGCGGGCGCCAAGGAACCACCACTTGTTCTTCCATATCCTGCCTGTTCCCTAAAACCCACCGCACCAAACAGACGGGCTAGTTCCTCTTTCTGAAAGAACTCAGAATCTCATCCCTCACCACCACATTGAATTTCAAGTTACTGTACATTTAAACCCCAGGAAGTGAAAACAGTGTTCCCTCACAACTCACCTCTGCTAAAATTAAAGGGCCAGGGAAAACCCTATACTGTGCACTTATACAAGATACCCTTTGACAAAAAAATACCTACTTGAGCACAGTCGAAATTCTGGACTAATGCCGACAACGCTCCAAAATGTAAACAGCAGCGGAAAAAATTATCGCTGGTGCAGCATTCCTCACCAATTCCTCAGCTCTCTAGGAGACACACCTGAGAGACCCCCTGCATCCAAACACCACTCCGAACGTCCCTCCCTTCAGGGACCGAACCCCGAGTCTTCTCAGGCCTTTCCCTCTCCCTGCAAACACAGAAAACTACACCTCTGACGAAGTGACACCCAGTAAAACATAAAGGCAGAAACAGACAATTTTTATATGATGCATATGGTGTCCTCCCACCACCAGCATCTACCAGGGGTCCCTAAACTTTTTACATAGGGGGCCAGTTCATTGTCCCTCAGACCATTGGAGGGCCGCCACACAAAGTACTCCATACACTGACCACCAATGAAAGAGGTGCCCCTTCCGGAATTGCGGCGGGGGCCGAATAAATGGCCTCAGGTGGCAGCAATTTGTCCCGCGGGCCATACTTTGGGGACCTCTGATAGACAATGACAGTGTGAGATTTAAGAGGCTCTGTTTCATGAACCTCCCCGCCTCCTTGCAGTCAGATCCTGTCAGCCCCCTTCCTCGGACCTCCGGACCCTCTGCGGTGACAAAGGCGGCACACACACACACACACACACACACACACACACACACACACACACACGACCTGAGTCACTGTTCCCACGCCGTTCTGAACAAGAAAACTCCTTCCCTACTACCGCGCCCCCGGGACGCTGCAGGACGGGGAAACTGAGGCTGAGGTGAGCCAGTAGCCTCTCGCGGCGCACCCTCTCGGACCCCCGGCCTACGCGGACTCGGACTCCCCAGCCCCGCCTGACCGCGTCCTCGTGCCCGCCCCACCCCGGGAGAAGCGGGAGGACTGGACATTAGACTCACATGCGACCCAGCGCGCTCCGCTCTGCTTTCTCGCGCTTTCCACCGACAAAAGGTAATCCCCCCACCCCAAAACCTCCCAGGTCCCGTCCACCTCCCTCCAAAACTTTCTTGCAGGCCGGACCTCCTCGGGCCCACGTCCCGCACACAGGACTCATTCCGTGCCAATCCTCCCGTCTGCCCCGACCCCTCCCGCCTGAGCGTACACTCTCCAAACCTCTTCACCAAACTCCTCGCTCAGCACCGCTCATGCACCCTCTCTTCACGGCCCCCAGAGGACAGTCCCATCAGCCTCCAACCGCGGGCCGGCGCCCTCCCTTCTCCGCCTGGGCGCCTCTCCCCCTGACCCTCTCGGACCGCAGCCACATTCGCCGGCGCCTCCTTTACGACCCTCCCCTGGCGCAGCCCGGGGCTGCGCCTTCTCCCTCTGCCTCCTTGTCACCTGTCACAGACCTGCTGCCTTCTCCTCAGGTACTTGAGCTGCAGGTCACCATCTCCTCCCTCAGATTCGGTCTCGGAGAGCTCCTCCTCAGCAGCACTGTCCGGAGTCTTGCCACTCCCAACTCCCGCCCCTCAACGCCAACGTGCAGATGCGTCCAAGCTGCGCTGCGCGCGAGACTCCCGAGACTCCCGCTGCCCAGGGGAGTGGGAACGCAGGACTGGCGGTGGTGCAGAGGGGCGCCACAGCTCCAACAGCCAAGAGAACAGGAACAGTCCTGAAAGTTGCTCTGGAACCGGCTGGAGAGGCTACTGTTTCTTTAAGGGTTTCAAATTTAGTGACCAGCTGAGGGACGTCCTTTACCTACCAAAACTTTAACAGTCAGTAACTAATGTCGGTACTGGCACAGACATACACACCACCGTACAGAGGAACGCACAACACACACGACTCCTTGTGGCTCGTGGGTTAGGTGACAAAGTGAGCAATAAAGAATTAAAGATGCCACTTTAGGTTCAGGCAACTGCTATGCAGCAAAACAACGGGGTGCTGTCCGGAACAGTCACAAATGATCCGGAAACACCTTTCTTTGAAAAAGCGGTCTGGAGGCAGAGACCTAAATTGCAGAAACCGAATCACGGTGGTTGGCTGCACATAATCCTGTTCAGTCCGCCCTACCTGATATGGTCACTCACGGCTCAAGGCAGGTACAGGAAGCGACCGATGGGAATGCCAAGAAACAAATAGAGAACAATGATTGGTTATTTCTCCATCTCTCCCCCAATGCCCTATCTCTAAACTCAGTAACTAAAATATGAGCAACAACACAACGTTTCCTACAGCGCCATTGCTCTGCTGTCCCCTTAATGACTGATAGTCTTTCTGCCTCACTTTCTCCTCTATTCAGCGTACACACTCGCCTCCTGGGAGGCTGCTCAGGTGCGCTGAGGTGCCTCAGCAACTATAGTCTGGACCGTCTGAAGCAGCGAAAGGTCTGGCTAGACCTCACTATCCTGGCTGTTTCTTTTAAAGATTTTATTTATTCCTTTTAGAGAGAAGAGAGAGGAGAGAGAGAGAGAGAGAAGGCAGGGAGGAGCAGAAAGCATCAACTCCCATATATGCCTTGACTAGGGAAGCTCAGGGTTTTGAACCGGCAACCGCAGTGCTCCAGGTTGATGCTTTTACCCACTGCGCCACCGCAGATCAGGCTATCCTGGCTGTTTCTTGATCGCCAACAGCATAATTACCCTGTGGGTCGGATGGGCAGATCCAGACACCCCTGACTGCTGGGGGAACAACATATCTGACACGTCATCCCACTGAAACCCCTGTAGACAACTGTCTTTGCCTCATCACTCAGTCCTTCCTACTGGAGCTACAATGGAACTATTAACTGACATTCTTCATCTTTTACCTTCCACAATCCACCATCTCCAGACCTGCTTCTTAACATGTTGACCAAGTGCTCGACTCTGTGGTGACAGGCCTCAGCATGCAAACATGTACATGAATCCATGTTCTCTGGCTGGAGCCCTTCCTCTGACACATTCACGGACAATGCACAGGGAGGTTGCAATGCCCCTTCCAAACTATTTTTGCAAAACAGCAGCATGGGTTAAAGAAACTTTCCTCTTCCAAAATGCTATTAATTTCCAATTTTCCAAAAAAGGGAAGCAAAAAAAGCATCCTTTCCCATTGACCCCTATTCAAGTAATATTCCCCAAATGCAGAATTCATGGCAGCATGCATCAGAGAGCAACAAGGGATCCCACACTTGCAGATGAGATGATCCTAAGGTGATGGTTCTCATTCATCAGAGAAACAGAGAAGGTGTGACACAGAACATGCAGCAGAGCAAAATTCAGGACACACACAATCAATGTAGGCTCTGGGGAGCACTGCAAGACCAAATGGAGGACCGAGGGCTTCGAAGCTAAAGTTCTTACCCAGACATGATTCAAGCCACAGAGATAAAAACTTAGAAACAGGGTGACCGATGCTGACATGGAACCCTTCATGTTAAGGTTCATACATCAAGAAATAAAAGTAGAAGATCACAGTAATTAAACTCTCTGAAAGCATCATATAGAACCACAACAAAAAATACAGCACACACCAAAAAGCTGCACTATTCACTTTAGCCCAAGAAGCATAGTCTGTGGGAAAGGTCGCACAGCTATGAACAGGATGTCTGCCACACAATAAATAGAGAAAGATGAAGACCAAAGGGTAGATCCACCCTGCAACTTCTGAATCAGGACCAGTGGAAAAACAGGCACCACTACCTAATACGATAGTGAGGGAACAACCAAAGGAAGGCAGTCAAAAATATTAAATAATTAACTAAATAACCTAATAAGTTAATAATAAATCAAATAAATAAAGGGGAAAATGAATCAATACAAAACAAGAAAGTACAAAAGTGAATAAAGAATAACTACATAAAAAATATGGAAGCCAAATAAAAGAAGCGATACTTGCAAGCAGCCACCTATAGGAAGCCAAGGCAAAGACCTAAGACAGAGGTAATGGTCAGAAAGACACGGAGTCCCAGAACACTCTGCTGTTCCACACTGGAAAAGGAAACAATGACCCAAAGCATTCCTTCCCTTTTCAAGAAAGTAGTCTCCATGTCAGCACTACAGCAAGTTCAGAAATTAGCTATGTCACAGCAATCTATCCCTCATAGCCCATTATTCCTACTATGGATCGTACAAGGAATTTGAACATACACGATGACACCATAATCACTGAATCACTATGTGGGAAACCTCAAGGACATCTATGTATTCAAAGGAACCAATACCCGCACATGGCACACTTTCTGTGAAGGAGCGCTATTCTCAAGATGTCCACTAGAGGGCACCAGAAATGTTTCCTTTGTTCAGGTATCCTCTTCTCAGGCACTTTGCTCAACATACACAGTGTCAGGAGGCAGAGGGCCGACAGTGAGAAGAGATCACACTGTCAAGGACTACACAGCCCAGTCATGGGACTTCTGAGTGATGTCAGTACTTACAAAGGAATGACCTCAGAAAGTGTACAACCCTATCACTTAACCTGTAATCCCCACCAGAAAGCCGAGTCACCTATCACTTCCATTTTGAGTCTTAGAAATGAATGAAACAGGATGAGCGTTGCATGGTATCACTTTTTCTTTTTACATAGAAAGAGAGAGAGCACGAGGGAGGGATAGATATGGACGAACATAAAGGGAAACAAATAGGAAGCATCTAGTCTTTGTAGAGGCACCTTACCTGCTCATCGATTGCTTTCTCATATCTGCCATGAAGGGGCGGACCTGTACAGTATAGCGAGGAACCTGCTGCTCAAGCCAGCAACCTCGGCATTCAGGCCTACGACCCCTGGGAACAATCCAGCAACCTTTAACTCATATCTATGATCCTACGTTCAAACCACAGAACCCACAGTAAAGTTGAGAAAGCGGAACTCAAGCTTCATGAGGCAATGCTCAGGCCAGAGATCTCGGGGTCTCTACCAAGGGTACTCTGCCTCTCAGTCTGTCGGTCTATCCTATTCGCCACCATGTGGACATGCAATTGCAGTCCTCATATACACAGTTGGATGATCTAGGTGAGGAACTCAGGAGACATATCCTGCGACCAAGACACTGGATCATGATGGGGGAAAGAAAGCGTGCTCCCTAGGAAAACATCATTGACAAATCAACACCACATCCTCCGACTGTGAGTGAACAGACTACAAGAAGGCAGAGTACTGGATGATGCCACAAGACCTCACTCCTGCAGTTCTGAGGGATTACAGAGAGAACATGGAGGTCTGACGTAGAAGCTGACATGGATTCACCTTTAGAGGCTAACCTGCCCTAGGACATAAGCACTAGGACCACGGAGCACATTGAGTGGTACTGGCAGGCAGAGCTGAAGGGACCGATGCACACCAACTGTATTGGGACTCCTCCTGAAATTCTGGAATGTGCTGCCAGCGCATGACTTACACCTCTGACTATTCCAATGCACCTCTGTTGGGAATACGTAAATTCCCCATCATAATACAGCTGTGTCCTCTGACCCTGTGGATGAATCCCTCAACGTGTCGTTAAAACTGCTGGCTATACACGTGTAATTTACATTAGCTATGAGAAGAAAACTGGTCCACCTCAAAGGCATATTCATCCAACCTCTCTGGGCAGAGAAGACACACTTCAATGCATTCCAGGGAGGTGAAATGATCCGGACCATACATGGGTAGAGCAGGTCAGTGCAACCCCCAACATGTCCTCTGAGTGGTGGCATTCAAGAAATGAAACAGAAATATGTATCCGAGTGCAGAAGAACTTGCCCTCTGATGACATACGGGACCTTCCTCAGCGCCCCAGTGTTCAGCACATACAAGCATGGGCTTCCCAAGGGTATGGAGCTGTATTGCTTACTCTTATGGATTATGGGCATTTTCCTCCAAGAAAAACGGCGCTCCCTTTCCCTGAAACCCGTGGCCAACATAATGAGAAAAGCAGAGTAACAAGCGAGAGCACAGCCATTTCAGGCAACATTCCATTCTAATGTGAAGAAAGGCAGGGGGAGGGAACTTATACAAGTATTGAGAGGTTTATACATGAGGACTGGGAAATAATGCACATACCTCAAAACTGCAGAAGTGAAGGTACATATCTTCCTCTGAGAAAAGTACTGCCTATGCCCCCAGGACCTTAGGGCACCATCACCACACCTCAGTAACCTCCCAAGCTGAGAAAGATTTCAGGTGCCATGGACAGTCCTGCTCAAGTTGCATCAAGACAAGAGCAATCAGCCCGACCAGGTGTTGGCACAGTGAATAGAGCATTGGACTTAGATGCAGAGGACCCAGGTTCGAGACCCTGAGGTTGCCAGCCTGAGCACGGGTCCATCTGGCTTGAGCAAAAGCTCACCAGCTTGGACCCAAAGGTCGCTGGCTGGAGCAAGGGGTTGCTCGGTCTGCTGAAGGCCCACGGTCAAGGCACATATGAGAAAGCAATCAATAAACAACTAAGGTGTTACAACAAAAAACTGATGATTGATGCTTCTCATCTCTCTTCATTTCTGTCTGTCTGTCCCTATCTATCCCTCTCTCTGACTCTCTCTGTCCCTGTAAAAAGAAAAAAGGCAAGAGCAATCATTGATGAAAAATATGCTTTCAGTCAACAAACTCACTACACGCCTTATCAAGAAAGCCTATTGCAGCATACTGCAATGTACACTACAGTCACAGTCCACCAAAGTACCGATCAAAGGCCTGACCTTCAAACAACTCAGTACTTGGAAAGAGCAAAATGAGAGAAAGTCTCGTGGTATTAAAACTGCTAGCAGGAAATCCAAGAGCTGTAAGACACATTTTACACAGAAAAGACACATTTAACCAAGAAAGGAGTGCTTCACAGCACCCAGCACAGAACAGTGATAAAACACCTTGACTTCCACACTCAAGGAAAGTGGGGAGAAACAGACTCATGGAATCAATGCACTCAGCAGCTATAGAATCATTACACTCAGCAGCTGAAACCCTACAGACAGGAACAAAACTCTATTCCAAATGTTGTACCATTCCCTTTTTTGATCAATAACAAGGTTGAAAGAACACATGTAATGAAGCACTATCTGCTCATCCAGGGCAAAGAAATCACATCCAACAATGCGGACATACCTTGACATACACATTTGAAGCACAGTTATGGGACCTCAAACCACACACTCATGCTAAAGGAACCCACTTCAACGACCAAGACAAGTTAGGCACAGGTGGGATAAATGGACAAACACCGCACCCCCAGGAACCCTGGGCATGATGGGAGCTACAGAAAGTATGAACTAAGTCCTCAAGCAACACAAAATAAGCATGTCACCAAACAAGCACGCAAAGGGTGAGACGGAGGAAAAATTCGACAGATGAAGCCAGGACCATGACTGCAAACAGCCGACCTCATAGGAACCTTTCTGAACTCTGGGTGAAAAATATATATATATAACTCTGAAAGCCTCACGTCTCCAACAAACCCAACACCAGTATAATAAAAAAGAGGAAACCAGAAAGGCAGTAATTTAGGCATGTACAACCTCTGCAGCCATCCACTTCACAACAACAGCTGCTCATTGTTAACATCATTTTGTCATTTTTACCAAGTGGACTAATAAACACACATGTACTGGAAATGTAATCACTGCAAAGCATTTTATGTCCCTGTTGATGGAGGAAACCTTAAGTACCGCTCCATGATGTCAAAACCGAGCGCCAAGAAATTGCAGTATAACTACCCTGAAAGTAGTAGTGCCATCCCCAATTTGCTCACTATGTGGCACCCCTTTTCTATTCCACTGGGTGGCCTGTACTGATAAGTTCTTTCAAAGGTATACACACCATGATGGCAAACATCCGAGTGTCCCAGTTATTACACCATTACCGCATATTAGGTAATAACATAACAGCATCTCTGGTTCATATGAAATGATGAACAAGCTGTGACACACAACCACCACCAGAACCAAAGTAAGAAAGCCACACACACACCCTCAGCCAGAGGTCGTCGGCATCCAACCGCAAACAGGTGCCCACACATGATACAGAACACGAACACTCAAGTGAAGATAAAAGACGACAGTGATATATATCAAGCCCTTCCTAGCAGGTTACATCCATCAGAACTGAGTTCTACACCACGCATGGACCACACTCTGAAACACGGGACTCAAAGGCAACAGCAAAGCAACCTTAGGACATCCAACACCCATAGTGAGCATGCACAAATGATCTTAAACCACATTCCCAGCAGGACAATCCCACCGATATCAGCAATACACCAGAGGCAATATAGACAGTCCACCCAGGTTCCCTGTGAAGGACAAAACCAGGTCCTCCTGTTTTACACACACCCAGGGTTCTGTAAACATCACATAAAATGAACAAATACATAAAGACATAGGGGAGGCAGTGACCCCGTGTCCAGTTGGAAACCTACACCAGCAGGTATTGATACCATGTCAGAAACACTTCGTAAACATGGAAATGATTGAGCCTCAACATTCCCTCTCACCCTGCAGCTAGACACTGAAAAGACCAACAAACTGAGCAGAGATCATTTTCCCTACCTAAGTGGAACCCTTTCACGTCGTCCCACCTACAGCACCTTCAGAAGACAGTAACATGGCAGCCTTCCATGTCCCATGACCATCTCTTCTGAACACGCAAGGGATAAAGGGGAGCCAATTATTTTCCTCACTACCTTCTCATCTATGTGCCCTCTATGAATGATCCCATGAGAATGGCTAAGTCTACAGCAGACATTCACCAGCTGAAATAAACATATTGAAAACCCATATGCAGACAACTACTGGAACCAGCATGTCACTGTACATGATGGAAAACGTAATGGACTGACCTATCAAGATTAGAAGGCATTGATGAAAAAACAGGCAACATGCAGGTAAAACTGGAGTCCAAAACAGGACTGAAGTGCGAACGTTCAACAGGCAAACTTTGAAACTGTAAGACAGGGAAGGCGAAAATAAGCCATCAAACTGCTGCTCAGAATGCCAACGAAAACAGTGATTGAACTGTGGTAATCCCGTCTCCCTGCAGCAGACCTTTGAATAGTGATCTATTACAATAGCAGGAATATCAATCATGGATGTCATCTCCGGCTGCTGTATAAAAGTCAGATGTCAAGCACAGGAGAGCACACAGAATACAGAAGTGTCACTATTGCCACAGTGGAGTAATCTCATTAAATAAATACATCTGAAATAGGAAGAAGCAGAGTATTCCCTATCTCAGTAACATCATCAATAATAAAGATAAAAATAACTTCTTCTACTGGCAGAAAATACTGGTATTCACATACACGAAGAATATATGAAACTGGAAGTAGGTCAGAACTTCCTCCTATCAAGAGAAATTTCCCTAGACCCTCAGTGATCTCTGAGCTGCCGTGATGATACAGATAATCATCAGGAATGACTGAGGAAAAGTGAATGAGCCAACTCTAAGACATTCATGTAGATGGCATCGTGTTTCCTATGAAAGCGTCGCATACCCCAACAAACAAAGGCATTGACACCTGCAACAGACAGACAGCATCCATTCTGAGACAATGAAAAACAGTGATGCCTGCAGTTTACCTGCGTGCCTCAAGGGTCCTTCCAAAATGACATCAAATGGTAGAAAAGTTTGCCTTCAGTGGTGCTATTCACAGAATACCCACAGGATGGCAGACAAAAAAAATGTTTTAGTTCCACTAAGGAAACTTGTCTCCAAAACCAAACTCCATACAGAAAGAATAGCACCCCGAAAAAGGAGAGAATGCTGCCGAAACACTTCTGAGGTATCTCGCTCAATGAAGAAAGCTTAACGAAACCAAGATGGCATAACCCAGGGGGCCCCAAACTTTTTACACAGGGGGCCAGTTCACTGTCCCTCAGACCATTAAAGGGCCAGACTAAAAAAAAAACCTATGACCAAATCCCTATGCACACTGCATATATCTTATTTTAAATTAAAAAAACAAAACGGGAACAAATACAATATTTAAAATAAAGAACAAGTAAATTTAAATCAACCAATTGACCAGTAGTTCAATGGGAACTATGGGTGCGGATGCATCCTGTGCTCCTCTCACTGACAACTAATGAAAGAGGTGCCCCTTCCAGAGTTCGGCGATGGCCAGATAAATGGCCTCAGGGGATCCCAGGCATAACCGATGTGAAGACCCCAGACGCATACCCTCATCCCTTGATAATGCTTGAAAACTCACTTAAAGTCGAAGTACCTCGCACTCAAAGACAATACCCAGACACCATCCAGATCAGGAATCCAGAAAAACAGAGAAGAGATGGCAGAGAGGGACATCAGACCTTCATGCCTCTCTGCAAACATCAATAACTAAATCTACAGCCTACGCAGGCACCCAGGACAGAAAGCCACACCAAAGAATTCCCAGGACACTAGACACACATATTCTAATAACATCACACACTGCAAAGCAAAGACCCTGCAGAAAGAACCCACCTCTGTAGCCAAGTCAGCACACCCAAAATTTTGGAACCAAAGGCAGGTAGGACCTGCAGATGCCTATTGTGAGAGTTGAACCACAATCTAATAGTACATGCACTCTTAATTTAACGCTCAATAGCAAGCAAAGGAACAAATACAGAAACCCATGACCATACCTCAAAAGACCTGCCTTTGGAATAACTTTGAAAGGACAAGGTGAAGACACAACAAAAAAGTGTGACGTGCAAAGTCTCCCTATCCCAGCCAACCCAGCATCGCTGCACATGAACGTCTAGTGAAGAAAAAAACCCTTGTCTTACCTTTGCTAAAAGATGATCTCACAGGTACAGAAGGGCAAGGAGGCAGAACTGTCACAGCTGTCCATGTCACAAAGGCAATTCTTCTGATCTCTGCAAGGGAACAGGAAGAAATGCTTTTCATCAGCACCTTCTCAGGTCTGACAGCAGAGCCAAGGATCACACTTGGATTGGGACTTCTCACTTGGAAAGCGTTTTCAGTCCATGCCAGACTACAAAGACAGTAAGTTGTAAGGAACGTCCAAGGATTAAAATACCAAAAACTGTATTTCCCATTTTCACACAGTATGTTCCAGAAAATGGAAGTAGAACATAATGATATACTGTAAGTAACGTTCTAGTGAAGACTGCCTCCCGCGTTCCCAACAGCACAGCCTGCCAAGGGGCTGCTGAATGACAATAACGTGTAATAACTATAGATGTCCACAGGAGGGCGGCAGTGGGTCAAATCCAGAGCACAGTAGCCGTATCCGAGGAGCGAAATAAAGACGTAAATCAAGTCCCCACAAACTCTCAGGAAGACTGTTTCACTCTATTTCTCACCACTGTAGTGAACCAAGGAATCGAGAACCAAATGGAAAAAAGAGGACTCTATGAACAGGACTCCCCAAACGCAGCTCTAAGAAAACCCTGCCACCATGCATCGCAACACTTAAAGAAAGGCAAACACAGAACAGCAACAGAAAGGACCCATCGCTCAACCTCTGGCCTGACCAGGCGGTGGCACAGTGGATAGAGCGTCGGGCTGGGATGCGGAAGACCCAGGTTCGAGAACCCGAGCTCGCCAGCTTGAGCGCAGGCTCATCTGGCTTGAGCAAAAGCTCGCCAGCTTGGACCCAAGGTCGCTGGCTACAGCAAGGGGTTGCTCGGTCTGCTGAAGGCCCCCGGTCAAGGCACGTGTGAGAAAGCAGTCAATGAACAACTAAGGTGTCACAACAAAAATCTGATGATTGTTGCTTCTCACCTCTCTCCACTCCTGTCTATCCCTCTCTCTGACTCTGTCTCTCTGTCCCTGTAAAAAAATAAATAAATAACTGTCTAATAAGCGGACAGAATGAGATTAAGAAGCAAATATACAACTTCCTAATCACTATTCAATGCCTACAGAATTCCCTGAAATCCACGGATAGTAAAAGAGAACACTGTGAACCTAGAACTGTGAGAGACCAAACCACTCACGCCACAGCAAAATCTTACCTCTTGGGATCCCATATGTCACAATCTTTTTCCTCCTGTGTCCCCACTGTCTGCATTCTCAACTCACACCAGAGGATTCCTTTCTTCTTCCAACACCTCCTCTCTGGGGCATTAGACACACAGCCACTGGAGAGGCGTCATCATTAATACAAAACCACTGTAAAATGAGATTAAAACCAATACAACAGAATAAAAGCCAATGCATCCCTGTCACGACGCAGGCTTCCATGCGATTCCCACACATGTCCACGGGAGGGCAGCGCGGAGCCGCACCTCGAAATGATTCTCAAGGACATCTACTCAGCGGGAAAATATAACAGCCAACACGCACCTCAATGAATAACAATCCTAAACATCATCTTACTTCACAATACACAGAATATGGGCATCGGGAATATAGTAACGTGGGAATTCTCCACAAGGCGCAGTCAGAGAACGCAGATGGAAATAACGCCACAGACTGCGAGCCGCTAAAGGAATGAAGATGAAAGCCTTGCACCCCAACACATCCAGGATACCGTACCCTCCTCACTAAAAACACAAGAGCAGCTGACATTCCCAAAAGAGACCCCCTTCCAAAGACCCGGGAAAGCTCCTTCCGTTCCATACGTGGGAGCAGGAGAAAAACATGCCGGTAGAGTTCCATTGGAGAGCATTAGCTTCATAACACCCCAACCTGTCTGGATGCACTGTCCAGGGAATCACATCATTCTACCGGCACAAGTCGGGCCCACCCACGTACAGCAGTCTTACTTTTCAGGACAACCCCACGACAAAGACACTCACCATGGAAAGTGAACAAGGCTCCGCAGTGTTGCGATGACCACAGAAGACTTTCCGCTACTCCATCAGCCAAATCCCTTAGCAGCCAGACAGGAATCCAACACATTCTGATGCTGCAGCCTGGAATGCCTTCCTTTTCAAGAGTGGCCCTTCATATGCAAATGAAGCAGCCCCTACACAGGAAACTCCTCACCTTGGGGCTGAGTGATTTGGATGAATATCTAGAACGGCTCTTTACTAACTGTCCTTTGTCTATTCCAAACGCAGCTGTCCAGGTACGTGCTGTGACACTGACCAAATTCTCATTCCGAGAGAACTCGGGGGGGGGGGGGGGGGGACAGGAACGCCCTGCCTTAGCCTCCCTGGCCTCAGTCCCCACCCACCCTCACCCCTCCACATCCAGGGGAAACCGTCCCATCTGCCTCCAAGCCTAAGCTTAATACCTCTCTAGCAACACCTAACACCTTAGCCCTATCCCAGAAGCCAAACATCCTAGACCTACCCTTTGAACACCGCCTTGGAAGACACTCCTCAACCCTACATATCCCCTGACAGAAACCGAAAAGCAGTATTGAAACACAGAGGCCGTCTGAGGCGGGACCCTGGACGTATTCTGATAGATAACACGGCAAACAAGGGGCCCTGCCTCAAACTGCGGCCAGAGCCAGACTTGAGATTCCTGATGCCAGACACCAGGCCCCAGACCCCGAGCCTTCAGGTCGGATGTCTCACACCGGGCGGGGCCTCGGGGCATGGGTGATATCTTCAGTGAAACTTATTTACCTAGGCAGGAAAAAGACAGTTAACTGTAAATGATTCACAGAACAATGACAATGAGGGCTGGGATGTCTTACTTCCTCAGACTCCACAGGTGACTCTTGAAGTACATGATACTAAATGCAAAACACAAGAGACAGGATTCAGTAAAAGGCATTACTTTTGCTGAGAGAAACTACTTCCCTCAGACAGAACTATCCAACATGAGCTATCCTCGGTTAAAATATCAGATTTACAGCAATCTGTTTCCACTTTACTTCCCCAAGCTTCTTGGCTTCAGTTACTATCCACAGTTCTCTTTAATTTAATAAACGGAAGTACTTTTTTTAACCTCAACAATATAAACGTAAGTTTCCCTCAAAACCAGTAAGTTGTAAGAACTGGAGACAAAGCGACATACACAGCATGCCCTGAACTCCCAGCAACAACAAAGGTCACAGTGCACTGTCCGGTAGCACCCCCGGGGCAGGGGCTGGAGAGTCCCTCATGTCTTTAGCATTTCTGCAATTACTGACCTTTAGTACACACATCCTGTCCGAAGCCATTATAGAAATTCCTCAACCATTAACGTCCCCGGTTGCGCAAACCACCTGCAGGCCAAAACTGCAGTAGAAATTCCCTTCCCCAGCCAGCCTGAAGGGGTATAAGAATCTCAAGCCCCACCAGTTAGGCGCGGCTTCTCTGGCCCACTACTCTCCGGGTCACTGAACCCGCCCGAAGGTTCCAATAAAGTTGGACTTTTTAACTATTTTTTTAACTTTTTAACTATTTGTCTCATTTCATGTGGGTCGGACCTTACATGCACCATATTCATACAAGAAAACACACAAAGCCATGATGTTTTAAAAAACTTTCCATTCGCTTGACCAGGCGGTGGCACAGTGGATAGAGCGTCGTACTGGGATGCGGAAGACCCAGGCTCAAGACCCCGAGCTCGCCAGCTCTCTGCTTAACCAAACCATCCTCAGCACCCAGGGCCAATACTCAAACTAATTGGGCCACTGGCTGCAGAAGAAGAAAAGGGTGAGAAGGGGAAGAGGGAGGAATGGAGAAGGAGATGGTCACTTCTCCTATGTACCCTGACCAGAATCACACCCGGTACATACACTGGGCCAAAGCTCTATCCATTGAGCCACTGGCTAGGGCTTAAATTCAATGTAAAAAAACTGACACATACCAGTTGTCCAATAAATACACCTCTGATAATAACAACCATACACTGTTGGTGTTGTATACCAGGCCTTTCCTCAATACCTAACATAATATGCCCTTAATAAAGTTGGGAAGTTATACCTCATAATGGGAAGATCTAGAAACAAATATTGCATTGGCCATCTTTAGTGAGTGTTGAGGCTTACTATTGTAGAGGCTCTCTGAGCCAATAGTTGACAAAGGATAATACCAGAGTATATAGGACAGGTGATAATTTCATGGGAGGAGATTGTGTGTTTTCTGACAAAATAGGGACTAACACTCCAGACTTCACCAAACTCACTCTTCTCCAACTTAGACTCAGGAGAAGGGATATCGAAGTAAAGATGTATAGCCTACAAGAAAGAAAAGGCCATGTGTACCAACAGGTCAGCGAGCCCCAGGATGATGACTACCTCTGTAAGTGACCCTCACAAAGCTTGTTATCTCTTCATACAATAATTTCATCTGGTCATTTGGCCCTTAGAGCATTCCTTTCCTATAGGGACCTGCACTACAGAATTGAGGCTCTATGATGTGAGTGCCTGGGCTCTCTCTGAAGCTCTATGTGTCCAGGAACATGCACTACACCTTCCCTAATTCCTGTTGCTCTCACCCCCAGATTGTGAGAAGTGTGAGAACTTCTTCATTGACAGTTTTGCCATGCATGGGCCCCCTACATTTGTAAAAGACAGTGCAGTGGATAAGGGGCATCCGAAACACGCAGCCCTCACTCTGCATCCTGGGTTGAGAATCACACCATTGGGCATCCCTGAGGCTGGGCTTGGAGTGTGGAATGAGACATCTGTTCTGTCAGTAGGTCTTCACTTTGGCCCTTATAAGGGCCAGATCACAGAAAATGAAGAGGCAGGCAACAACGAATACTCGTGGCAGGTGAGAAGTATTTACCTCTTCCCCTGTCTTGAGGCTTCCCACATTCCTCCCATGGCTTGGTGGGACCTGCCCTTCTACAAACTAGGAAAGGGATGGAGATAATATGGTTAGCTCTGGGCACTGAGTGGACATTGCAGACCATGAAGCTCCTGTTGAGGATCACAGGTTAAGTGGGAGCAAAGTGGTACAGACACAAAGGAATGCCTCCCCCCAACCCTGAGTGGACAGGTCAACTCAGATGTGATGAGTAAGAAAAATATGTGGTCACAAGTTGCAATGCATGCAAGCTGAAAGAGCTTTGTTGACAATAGGGTAAAATAATTTCTCTATTATCTCCTCACCTAAAATAAACCTTTATTTTTTCTTCCTTAAATGCAGATCACCAAAGAGAGAAACTGCTATATGTATGTGAATGGGAAAGATGAATCCTGGGCCAACTGGATGAGGTATGGCCAATAGGTTTCTGGGAGTCATGGAGAACACTCATCCCTCTCAAACCCATTCATCTTTCCTTCTCATCATGTCTCCCTCAGTGGTCTCCCTCAATCCTCTGTTTCTTTTTTTTTATCCATTCAGTGCTCTTTCAAAGCAAGAAGTATTTAGAGAGAAAAGGAGATAAAAATATAGTGTATTTCCTCAATATATAAATCTCTATGCTAGACAAAATTTAGCCGATGGAAAAAACCTTGAGGGCCTAGATTACACTTTAATTGATTTAATTAACATTATTTAAGCAAGCCCTTTCAGTTTAAAAGAAGGTATTTATTACTTAAACAGACTATACACCCCATCTTCTTATGGAAGATTAATTGCAGACAGAGTGAAACAATTAATTTTAGAAATATTAAACTATAATTTTTCTATTTTTTTGAGAAGTGAACAGTGTCAGGATACCTAAACCAAGGATAGCCTAAACCTGTGAGGTTAGCAAAGTATCCCAGTCTCATTTCTAACTAGAACTGGGTTCTGAAGCCTGCAGAGCAATGATCATGGGTCACTTTCCCGAGGGGATCTTTAATCAGGGGGTACAGAATGTGAATAAGCTATTATTGTTCTTTATGATTTTGCTAAGACAAAAAAACCTCCAAGCCCTGGCCGGTTGGCTCAGTGGTAGAGTGTCTGGGATTTGATTCCCAGCCAGGGCACACAGAACCACCCATCTGCTTCTTCCCCCTTCCTCCTCTCCTTTATCTCTATCTCTCTCTTCCCCTCCCGCAGCCCAGGCTCCACTGGAGCAAAGTTGGCCCAGGCGCTGAGGACGGCTCCATGGCCTCCGCCTGAGGTGCTAAAATGCCTCTGGTTGCAGCGGAGCAACGCCCCTGATGAGCTGAGCATCACCCCCTGGTGGGCATGCCGGGTGGATCCCAGTCGGATGCATGCGGGTGTCTGTCTGCCTCTCCGCTTCTCAGTTTGGGTTGGGGGGACCTTCAGGTTTTTATGAGAACCTGGTTGAGGGATCAAATGCTACCTAGATAAAATGTAAGTAGAATGGAGAAAGACCTCTCAAGAAAAGATGGACTTGGGCTGAATATTGAATGATGTGAACTAATCTAGACACAATCCAACATCAAGTAGCAAGTTCTGTGATATAAAACAGAACCTGATTTAGTTCAGAGAAGCTAGAAGTCACTGGGTTTTATGGCCAATCAGGGTGAGGTTACATCTAGAATTGGCTTTCGAAAATGGTATTAGGCAGAATGAGCACTGTAAGCAGGGCCTGGACATAGAAAGTCATATGACATTGTGACAGGCTCACACATTGAAGAGAAGGTTCTCTGTGAGCACTGTGAGAGTGGGCGACATCAGAGCCCGACTGTCAGGTGCAGAGGTGGACATGGATCTGAAGGTAGTAGGAACTCATCGCCTGTGGGTTTCTTTTCTTTCACCTGCCTCAATCCCAGGTATGTGAACTGTGCCCGAGATGATAAAGAGCAGAACCTTGGTGGCCTTTCAGTATCACAGGCAGATTTTCTATCGAACCTGCTGGGTCATCAGGCCAGACAGTGAGCTGCTGATCTGGTGCGGTGACAAGTATGGCCAGAAGCTGGGCATCAAGTGCAGCAGCAAGTGGAAGAGAGAGCTCACAGCAGCTAGAGGTGGGCACAACTGTTCTTCAATATGGAAAGAAAAGAGAGCGCTCACCTTAGAAATTTTCATGGTACACTCTAGAGTCAGTAAGATTTCAAATCAGATGCTACAGAAATTAAGGATTCATTTAATATGCCTTTAATTCTTAGGAAGGATTTTTTTAATTTTTTTTAAGTGAACGTAGGGAAGACAGACAATATTCCTTCCTGTGCCCAACCAGGATCCATCCAGCAACCCCTGTCTAAGGTCTATACTCACACTAGCCAAGCTATCCTCAGCACCTGAGGTCAACACTTGAACCAACTGAGCTATCGGGTTGATGCTTGAACCAATTGAGCCACTGGCTGCGGGAGGGGAAGAAAGAGAGAAGAGAAGTGAAGCAGATAGTTGCTTTTCATGTGTGCCCTGACAAGCGATTGAACCAGGGCCAACACTGTCTACTGAGCAAACCAGCCAGGGCCTGTTTTCTGAGGACCACTCCTGTCTAGCATACAGGGTAAGAGCAGAGGTCGAATAGATGCCCAGCAACCTGGAAATGCAGTGCTGTGATCCAAGCTGAGATGTTGGGGATGTTCCTGAGTAAGGTGGGACAATGGTGCTGTTCTCAGCTACAGGGTAGCATGTTCTCTAAGATTTGCTTTGTTAATTTTTTGAAAATAAATTTCAGTGGGAAATCCTCTCAGACATTACTTCATCTCCAAGTGAGAGAGGATGTGAGAGGATTGGAAGTCAGGCATGTAAGAAGCATGGTTGGGGGCTCTGGCTGGTTAGCCCAATTGGTTAAAGCAGGGGTAGTCAACCTTTTTATACCTACCGCCCACTTTTGTATCTCTGTTAGTAGTAAAATTTTCTAACCGCCCACCAGTTCCACAGTAATGGTGATTTATAGAGTAGGAAAGTAACTTTACTTTATAAAATTTATAAAGCAGAGTTACAGCAAGTTAAGGCATATAATAGTAATTACTTACCAATTACTTTATGTTGGATTTTCGCTAAGTTTGGTAGAATAAATTTTTATAAAATAACTTACTATAGTTAAATCTATCTTTTTATTTATACTTTGGTTGCTCTGCTTACACCAACCATAAAAGCTAGAACTCCCATTAGTGGGCAGTAGGGACCAGGTTGACTACCACTGGGTTAGAGCATCATTCTGTAATACGAAGGTTGAGCCCAGGTCAGGGCATATACAAAATATGACCAATGACTGCATGTCTAGGTAGAACAATGAATAAATACCTCCCTCCTCCTCCTCCTCCTCCTCTTCCTCCTCCTCCTCCTTCTTCTTCTTCTTCTTCTTCTTCTTCTTCTTCTTCTTCTTCTTCTTCTTTCCTCTTTCTCCTCTTCCTCCTCTTCCTCTTGTTCTTCCTCCTCCTCTCTTTGTCTCTTTAAAATCAATCAATTAAGAAGTATGGTTGGGAAAACATTTTGAAATAGGACTTCCCATTGTATATAAAATGGGCTGACACTGAATAAAATCAAATATGAATATTTGGTGTGAGACTTGAGGAAGGACATATTTTCAGTTTAACATCTGTGAGAAACTATGAGGAAAACAATTCCTATTTGGGGCCAGTTGTCTTTCTAAATAACTGTGTTAAAAGCTACATGTATACAGGAAAGCTCACCATTGTTCCACCCATACAAGGGGTGAAAAAGGCCCTGATGCTACTTGACAGTCCCTCGTCTGAAAATGTGTAGAAAGGATCCTTGATATGGGCTTTCTGGATTTCTAAAGAAGATATAATACATAAAAATTAAAAGAGAAAACAGACTATAAAGAAACACTTTCTGGGAGACAGAGATTACACTGTCACCCCATAAGAATGACTCGTGGGAGACGTCTTAACAGCAGACAAAACATACGGCCCAGGCAGTCTTATCAACCTCTTCCCTGACCAAAATTTTCTCTTTCAGCAGAACTAAAACCAGAGATAAGCTCATGTTTCTTCTACTCTCTGGTCTTCTCCAATCAGAAATTCCTCAGCAAAAACGTGGGATGCAATCGCCCCCCTCAGATTCTCCCAGGAACATGTACAAAAAAACATCTCCAATCAGAGAATCCCTGCCCAGAAGATTCAACTCAGCAGCAGCAACATACTAATACACACAACTGGGATAATGAAGCTGAAGGTCAAGAGGTCAAAAAAAAATCCAAACCTTTGCTTAAAAGAACCAGGCAGAGGAGGATTTCAAGGGCCTTTTTAAAACCTCCTAAAGGACACATGGGGATCTCTACTGAGCAAGAGAAAATGATGCAGAAAGTGCACAGCAGAGGCCAGGAAGTGAATTCAGTGAACACAGGCAAACTATCTATGGGAGTAGAAATGTTTAAAATTGTAGCTATCAAGTATGGAGAGTATGGGCAAGGCTTTGATGATGGGTCAAATCTCCGCAGACACAGAGGACACACTCAGTGGAGAAGCCCTATGTTTGCAGGAAGTGTGAGGGAGGCTTTACAGAGAAGTCAGATCTCCTCAGACACCAGAAGATACACTTAGGGGAGAAGACCTATGTTTGCAGGGAGTGTAAGCAAGGCTTTACACAGAAGTCAACTCTCCTCAGACACCAGAGGACACCCTCAGGGGAGAAGCCCTATGTTTGCAGGCAGTGTGAGCGAGGCTTTTTAGAGAAGTCACATCTCCTCAGACACCAGAGGACTCACTCTGGGGAGAAGCCGTATGTTTGCAGGGAGTGTGAGCGAGGCTTTACACAGAAGTCAGATCTCCTCAGACACCAGAGGACACACTCAGGGGAGAAGCCCTATGTATGCAGGGAGTGCGAGCAAGGATTTAACTGGAAGTCAGATCTCATATAGTAGAGGACACACTCAGGGGAGAAGCCTTATGTTTGCAAAGAGGGTGAGTCATTAGCATTAATTTGCATCTCCACAGCTATAGCTGTTACACAGGTCATACCACAGCTCTGAGGGGACTTTAGAAGGAGTCTACTGACACCTTCCCTCCCAAGAGTAATTAATACAGAAGTAACTGGTTAAACAAATTCTTCACTTTCATGCCAAGATATGAGCTAGACAAACAGTTTCTTAAGTGCTATGGGAATGTTAACACCAATCTCCTCCATGATCTCTTGACCTCCTGTTCTAACAAATCTTATCTCCATAAAACTATGACGCCCACATACCTCATTCCCCCTGTCACTGAAACCAGAGAGTTCCAGGAGGGAAACAAAGAACTCATACTGTCAGGCACAGAAACTCAACCCCTGGAAATGTGGAAGTCTGGAGTCAATCTACTTAGCTTACTGCCCAGGGAGAGGAATTTGAGACAGACTCACCAGGAAAGAAATTTTCTTGACTCCTGGGAAGTGAAGCATTTTCTCCTAGTAGGCTAATGGTTGTAAGATACCAAAAAAGCTGAAAAATTGATATTCTAGGAGGAAAGGTCAGGTTTTCCTGTCTTGTCTTTCCTGTGGGGAGATGATAAAGAAGAATATAGAAGTTTCTGGCTTGCAAGAACATTGGGTCATTTAGTTTTAAATCTAAAATAAAGGTTAACCGAGAAACTTCTTTTTCAATGAGAGACAGAATTTACATACCACCTTACATTGATTGTATGTAGTTTCTCCCCCTTCCTGGACTCTTGAGAGTAAAATACCTCTAGGCTAGTGAGGGAAGATGAACCCTAAAAAATTTGTAAACATCTTTGTGTTACCTTGAAAGTCTTTTTTTTTTTTATTCATTTTAGAGAGGAGACACAGAGTGAGAGAAAGAGAGAAAGGAGGGAGGAGCTGGAAGCATCAACTCCCATACATGCCTTGACCAGACCAGTGCAGGGTTTTGAACTGGCGACCTCAGTGTTCCCAGGTCGACGCTTTATCCACTGAGCCACCACAGGTCAGGCTGAAAGTCTTTTTTTTTTTTTACAGGGACAGAGTCAGAAAGAGGGATAGACAGGGACAGACAGACAGGAATAGAAAGAGATGAGAAGCATCAATCATCAGTTTTTCGTTGTGACATCTTAGTTGTTCATTGATTGCTTTCTCACATGTGCCTTGACCACAAGCCTTCAGCAGACCGAGCAACCCCTTGTTAGAGGCAGCAACCTTGGGTCCAAGCTGGCGAGCTTTTGCTCAAGGCAGATGGACCTGCGCTCAAGCTGGCAACCTCGGGTCTCAAATTTGGGTCCTCTGCATCCCAGTCCAACACTATCCACTGCACCACCACCTGGTCAGGCTACCTTGAAAGTCTTAATGTTTCTGTATATCCCCTAAACAAATGTCAGCTTGTGCCGTGATGTCATGCTCTCCCCCACCCATGTGTGATCAAGGGTATATAAGCAGCCCCTGAAATATTTTGGGGGCTTAAACAGAATTTGGGTCTGCTGCCCCGTGTCAGCTGTACGTGAATGGCATATTTAATAAATCTCCTCCTTTAATAAAACTCTTCAAAATTTATCTGGACTTGGTGCTTCCACATAATCCACGGAATTGAGGTACAGTACCTTTCAGTATCTGGGGTACAGATACTTTACAACATTTGGCAATCAATGCGGACTTGCAGTGTTTCATGACACCAGGTAGATACAACTCAAATCAGACAGACTCTCTGGGGAGCTATCCAACCTTTTTGAATCTCAAGGAGATATGCCACCTGAGACGTTCCAGGACTCCCGGTTTTCCTGTGGGTTTGGACCGTTCTCCAGTAGACACCTCCCAGTTTCCAAATTCAACAATTTGGACAATCTGGCAGAGAAATCAAGGAGGTAGGTAAAGCAACTCTCTGGCTTTACTGAATCCTGGCTTTCCTCTGAATTCTTGCTTTTGCTTTTCTGTTTGGGACTAAAATGTAGGTAAGGTATATTTGGGCCTTTGCTAAGTTGTGACTCCAGAAATGTGGAACTATGGTATATAGGTAGGGCCTTCAGAGCTACTTTACTGAGTTGAAACTAGTTTATCTGAATCTGGGACTTTCCAAAGACTGAGACGGTCGGACGTCTGTTGGTCCTGCCTTAGGATTCTCTGGGATGCATTTAGTTGTACTCTGGAAAGTGGGATTCCAAACATGTCCATTTGTGTTTTCACATTTGTACATTTCTCTAGGAAGACAATTAAGGGGACTGAGTAGAGACCCCAACCTTCCAGAGGCAGCTAGTTTTGTTATGCTCTCAGAGAAAAACCTGAATAGGGACACCTTTGTATTTGTCAAGATTTCATTCTTTGCTTCCCTTTTGTCCGTCTAGAAACCCCTAGTTTAAAGGAAACTCTGGTGCCGCGGACTGCATGCACCTGAAAGGCCATGAGGCGGAACCCAACCCTCATCTATGAAGCTTTGTCTTTGTCAAAATATCAGGTATTATTTTAATTGAAATAAAGTGTGCTCATTTTTTGTTTATATGAAGTCTTTGTGTTATGTCTAAATGTGTCTGTTTTAAGGCCTGGCTTGAGTTTTTTGTGTCAAGAGTTGGAAGTTTATGACTAGAAGACCATCTTAAATGGCGAATTGTTTATTCTCTTTGTTCTTGAGTCCAATCTTTAGCATCAGGGGCCCTGTTAGATTTCTCCCTTGAAGAAATTAGTCTCTTCTGTTGGCTCCTTTCTCTTGTCTTGGGGAACAAAATTTTTGTTGCATGCACAAAAATGCTTTTTTCTCACCTAATTCGCATGTGCTGATCTCAAATCTGTCATCAGTTTTTCTCTGTAAACTACAGTTTCTTTGCAACTCAAGATTTTAGGTTTTCATCTTATTGTAAAATTTTCAACATTTACTTTAGAATAATGAAGTAGAATGTCTTCTCGGGCATCATCTTTGTAAAAATGTAATTTATATAATTCAGTAAATACACTAATTCACTAAAAGATATGATTGCATCATAATTTGTATACAGTTCCCAAACAGAACATATTAAAACACTTATTTTAATCATAAAATTTGTGCAAAGCTTATTTAATTCTATTCAGACAAAAATTTGCGTTTGTAGCTCTTCTGTTTGTGTATTTCTTGAGGACAATCTCATTTGATGCTCCGGCAGTAGCCTGCCATCATTTAGAGCTGTGAAGAAACAGCCTCCTGCCTAACCTGTGGTAGTACAGTGGGTAAAGCGTCAACCTGGAATGCTGAGGTTGCCGGTTCGAAACCCTGGGCTTGCCTGGTCAAGGCACATATGGAAGTTGATGCTTCCTGCTCCTCCCCCCTCCTCTCTCTCCCTCTCTCTCTCTCTTTCTCTCTTTCTCTCCTCTCTAAAATGAATAAATAAAAATATTTTTAAAAAAGAAACAGCCTCCATTCTGTTGGACTCTATGTGGTAACACCTAACTGGTTGAAGGAGTATTGATATTATGATATTAAACAAAGTGTTTGTCTACGAAAAAAAAGTCCAAAAAAATTTGTTCACGCTTCCTGAAATGAGATACTTTAGGTGACTGGTGAAATACATTATTTGCCTGAATCCTGGAGGCTAATAACTCAGCCGCTTTCTCTGATACGCCCAAATCTCTTACTAAGTCATTCAATTCAGGTTGGCTAAACTGCTGAGAGGTTAATGACTGTTTGGCATCAGAAGAAGATCCTTCAGATTCTACAACCATTTCCTCATGTATCTTATCAAAATACACTTGATCACCACGTTCACTTTTTTTCTTTTTTTTATTTTATTCACTTTAGAGAGTAGACACAGAGTGAGGGAGAGAGAGAGAGAGAAAGGGGGGAGGAGCTGGAAGCATCAACTCCCATATGTGCCTTGACCAGACCAGTGCAGGGTTTTGAACTGGCGACCTCAGTGTTCCCAGGTCGATGCTTTATCCACTGCGCCACCACAGGTCAGGCCGTTCACTTTTTTCATCCTTAGAAGAAATAAAACCATTCGAAACTGGAACCGGAGTGTCTCATAGTGTAGAATAGGTCGTATTGCTGAAGGAATATTAGGATATGTGGTCATATGCCGTTTTTTCTTGCCAATGCCCTTTGTATGAATCAGACAGAAATAACAGTCACTGCTATTGTCCTTAGGTTCACAACAAACCATGGGGATAACAAAAGTCATTCCTTTGAGTTTTCCTTTTGTCCAGTCATGAAGCATTTCCTCACAATTATGACACACAATAGGAGGAGCCCAATTCTTTTCTTGATCACCAAGGGAAACTTGAAAATAGGCAATATATGCACGTGTCTCAAATGATAAAATATTGCGAATTTGACGTTGAAGTGTGTAACAGCCACATATAGAACAGAAGGTGTCAGGACTATTCTTACATTTACGTCTACTTGAAAAAGCCATGACTCAATCTTAAAACAAAATAAGAGGGTGGTTTTTTTTTCAGAAAATTTTTTACATTTAAGAACAAATACAATTATGTAACAGTGATGTTTGTAAAATATTAATTGTCTTGTGGTTATGTTCAATCTAAGAATCGTTGCCCTTTAACTCCAATTTAAAAACCAATGCATGCCATTAACTGTAACAAAAAAAAATTAAAAGTGCATGAAAACTACAGCATGCACCAAAAAATGAATTTCAGATTTGGAATCAGTGATGCAGTAATATATAGCAAAAGTTCTAAAATGCCATGCACAGAAACTGAATAAAAATGTTTCCCATTGTTTGACCTCTATAGTCAAACACCCTTTATTCTGGGTGCTGATTAGTTATCTGTCTCATCTTTCTTCCTTATATCAGTGCACTAATTCTTAGATTCTCTTGGAACAAGTTTCAGTTTTGTAATAGGAGCCGGCAGCTGGAACTATTTATCTCTGGCTAGTAAGGGCAGTCTGGAATATCATAACTGGAATCCAGGTTGCCCCGATCAGTTTCCATACATTGATCAATAGCTAAATTTAACAATAAATTTGCCACAGCAGCTTAAAACACACTCAATACAGAGTGGGTGCCACGTCTTATTAGTCAAGCTAGAATTGAGTTGGAAACAGGAATAAAATAATAGCTAAAGTAGTAGTATCAGCACTCCAGGAGGCAAACTCTTTTAAGGATAAGGGACCCTCAAAGGAGCAAAATAGAGAAGGAAGAAATTAGAGAAATAATAGGACTGTGCTAGAAGAGAATCAATGTGCTTTTTGTAAGAGAGAAAGGCACTGGAAAAATAAATGTCCCAGGTTACAAGCAACCAAGGGGGTGAAAGAAAATCAGAACCCACAAATTGAAAATGTTTCTCCAGCCTCTAGGGGGAAGGGCTTGGCAAGTAAGCGATTTGGGTGAGAGAAAAGAGAAAAAGCAGAGCAGGGACGCACGCCTTGCAAAGTAAGGGGGTGGGGCCGCCTTACTTTGCACTCAGGTAGGCTAGGGTTCAGCCAGCTATGTGCGGAGTAGCAGGGGAAGGGTGCTAGAGAAAGGGTGAGGTAACTAGAAGAAATAAAGAATAGAAACTAGTTTCAAATAATTATGTATCCACCTACCGACCAGAAAAGGTTTTGCCCATTTGGAAAATACAGGCTTGAAATAGTATTAAAAATTAGAACTTTGCTTTAGAAAAACCTTAAAGGAAATAAAAAGAATTTAAAAATTAACAAACCATGGGTGTGGACCTTGCTAGTTAATTGGCAGTTTCTTAAATTAAATTGCAGCTCCAGAAGGAGTAATAGAATCATAAGTAACAGGATTAAAAAGGAATAGAATTATCAGAGACAGGCCATCTGTGGTTTGGGGATGATGGCTGGTTGCCCTCCACTAGTGTAAAAAATTGGATAAAGGTTGCCAACACTCTCCCACGGGGCCGAGGGCGTGTTGGGTTCTCTCCGAGTCTCCCAATTCCTTCGTGTGGCATAATTGTTATCTGATAAGGGAGGCATAGAGTTTATGAGGAAGACCCACTGAATTAGCCATAATAGTAAAAATTATAAAAAAAATTTTTTTCAGGGAATTGTGGGAAAATTGGAACCCTCATATAGGCTAAGGCAACTCACCATTGGGAACATAATTTTGTAAAAATTGTATTTAGCTGCTCAAAGCGAGGCAGTTAGTTACAGGTAGTAAATTGGATTATACAACACAAATGGCAGAAGAAAAAAAAAGTAAAAGCGGCAGACTCCACTCCCAGTCCTTGGAGTCTGTTTCCCCCTTGGGCATTCCTCCCTCATGTTGACTTAATCGTGTAAATTGATGTAGGTCAAAAGAGAGTTAATATCACTTTGCAAGCTGGGTGGTTTGTACCAAGAATCTCTTATTGTGTAAAGAGTATTTTTCATGTCAGAAATGTATATATTATTTCAAAGGCCTTTTGTTAATTCTTCCTTTTATTTGTGGTATTATATGCCTGTGATATTAAAATCTTGGTTTAAATATTAGGAATTGTTAATAATGTCTTTTAATGTACTGTTTAGTTTATTATCATTTTAAAACAATATTGTTCAATACTAAGTAACATAAGAAAATGAGTCATATTCTGGAACTCCTACAAATCTATTTTTATCATGCTCTTTGTTTAAATTTTTTTCTGAATGCTAAAATAATAAGTTATTCAGCAGCAGAGAGACTCTGGAATCCTAAAGGAGACACCAAACCTGTTCCTCCTGCAAGCTTCTACCCTCTTTTCTTTGATCCAGCTAATAACGCTGTTTTGTCTTTTTCCAAAAGTTTATATAGACACAAAAGAACCCTCACGCTCCTCAGCGAGGTCTTCTGAGCATGGCTTTTCAGGTCTATAATGACCAAGTAAGAAACAGAAAAGGCAAATAAAGCCCTAAAGAGATCAGGAAAATACCAGCTTTTGGCATACACCCTTAAAGGCTCCAGCGCCCAGAAGGGACTTCATATGATTCAATCAGGGCCCTGCTTCAAGAGTGGAAAAGAAGGTCATTGAGCTGAGACCTGCCAGGCTTCTTGACCCCACCAGGGGACATGCCTTTGCTGTGGGAAAAAAGGACACGAGAAGGTAAGCTGCCCCCTTGCTCCGCAAGGGGAGGGTTCAGTCTCTTTCAGCCCTAATCTAGCCACCTGTGGACTGACCTTGCCCATCCTGCTGGGACTTGCCACTGAAGGCTAAAGGTGCCCAGGGCCATTGGTCCCATCTCACATCACCATGGATGAGCTTAGGGTATTTCTTCCAAGTATCAGGTAAACCGATCTTATATCTTGTAAACACAAGGGCCACTTACTATACCTTGCCTAATATTCAAGTTTTATTTATCCCTCGAAGATCTCTACTGTGGGTATTGACAATCTTATTTCTGTTGCTTTGTTTAATGTATAGTGTCTCCTTTATTCCTTTTCTCTCAATGCCTCCATGCCTATTTTAGGCTGGGACCTGCTCCTAATTCTAGTTAAAAGCATTAATCAGTAGGACTTGGACTCTAGCTAGAGTGTAGAACAGGTGTCCCCAAACTACAGCCCAAAAGCCACATTTGGCCCCCTGAGGCCATTTATCTGACCCCCGCCACACTTCCAGAGGGGGCACCTCTTTCATTAGTGGTCAGTGAGAGGAGCACAGGATGCATCCGCCAAAAACAGGCTCATAGTTCCCACTAAAATACTGGTCAGTTTGTTGATTTAAATTTACTTGTTCTTTATTTTAAATATTGTATTTGTTCCCCTTTTTTTTTTTACTTTAAAATAAGATATGTGCAGTGTGCATAGGGATTTGTTCATAGTTTTTTTTTATAGTCCCACCCTCCAATGGTCTAAGGGACAGTGAACTGGCGCCCTGTGTAAAAAGTTTGGGGACCCTTGGTGTAGAATGTGACCACAATTCCAGGGCCTTGTGGAATTTTCCTAAATATGTGTGACTCCTGCTCTTTGAGACAATTCTCAGACTGAAATAGGAATTAGGTTACATTTGCAAATAATATAAAGAAGTAATAGTGTCAACATACAGTTAGTAAAATTACGTTAACATGTTAAGAACATTTGTCACTGTAAGAATTTTATTTTGATGGGCAAAATAAATGAATAGAAATTTCTCCAAAGAGGACATACAGATGGCCAATAGGCATATGAAAAAATGCTCAACATCACTAATCATTAGAGAAATGCAAATTAAAACCACAATGAGATATCACCTCACACCAGTCAGAATGGCACTCATCAGCAAAAAAACACAGAATAAGTGCTGGCGAGGATGTGGAGAAAAGGGAACCCTTCTGCACTGCTGGTGGGAATGCAGACTGGTGCAGCCACTGTGGAAAACAGTTTGGAGATTCCTCAGAAAATTAAAAATCGAACTACCTTTTGACCCAGCTATCCCACTTATAGGAATATACCCTAAGAACACCATAGCACTGTTCGAAAAGAAGAAATGCACCCCCATGTTCGTGGCAGCATTGTTCACAATAGCGAAGATCTGGAACCAGCCCAAGTGTCCGTCAGAAGACGAGTGGATTAAAAAGCCATGGTACATATATACTATGGAATACTACTCAGCCATAAGAAATGATGACATCGGATCATTTATAACAAAATGGATGTACCTTGATAACATTATACGGAGTGAAATAAGTAAATCAGAAAAAAAGAAAAACTGAGAACAGCATGATTTCATACATAGGTGGGACATAAAAGTGAGAATATGAGACATGGACAAGAGAGTGGTGGTTATGGGAGTGGGGGAGGGAGGGAAGAGTGGAATAGGGAGGAGGAGAGGGACACAGGGAAAACCAGATAGAAGGTGACAGAGGACAATTTGACTTTTGGTGATGGGTATGCAACACAATTGAATGATAAGATAACCTGGAGATGTTTTCATTGTACATATGTATCCTGATTTATTGGTGTCACCCCGTTAGAATTAATAATAATAAAATAGATATATAAATTAAAAAAAGACATACAAAAAAAGAATTTTATTTTGAGTCCTGTTATATTGGTTAGAACTTTGTTTTTGTTTAATACTCTAGTAGGCTTTACTCTCTTTATTGTATTAGAATGCTTGTAATAATATTTGCTAACATTAGCTGTTTTACTTTTGTTTGTTTTATATTTTTCCAGTCTGCCTAAAATCGGAACATAGGAATTAAGAATTTAAATGAGTAGAAAAGTGCCACCCAAAACCAGTGGGGTTTTAGAGACCCTTATTGCCAAAGATTTATTCAAAACCAATTAGAAAAAAATTTTGCCAACAATAATATCTGAATATTTAGTTTGTATCCAAGTAAATACTAAGCAAAATAAGGAAATTATAGAAAAAGAGGGAGAGGGCTTTCCCAAATAAACATTTAGAAATAGACTTTAATAAAATAATTGACAAATAAATAAAAGCTTTTCCTTCTAAGAAATAGGGTACAGTGACAGTTGTTAGGAAGTTACTATATAGAATTCTTTACAGGTTTAGCTTTCTCATTCTAGTGTTGGGCCTGCATTTATAACCACAATCTCAAAGCTGGTAGGAAAGGGACCCAATATTAATTAGAAGCTAATTTAAAGTTACATTGTGCCCACAGACACCAAAATTTCAGGACAAGTAAAATGCATGAATCAAATCGTAAAGGAAACATAACCACCCATTCCTTAGGGTACTAGCAGGGTTTGCAGGTTATTCAGCAAACTGTTCAAAAGGTTGTCTGAGAGGCACTTGCAACATTGCCAGGACATCCAGTACATCACCCAAAAACTGACTCTTACGTAGACAAATCCACACACCATAATCCTGACAACTCCTACTGCTGCTAAGGTA
Organism: Rhynchonycteris naso; assembly: GCA_037038555.1. Lineage (NCBI taxonomy): Eukaryota > Metazoa > Chordata > Mammalia > Chiroptera > Emballonuridae > Rhynchonycteris > Rhynchonycteris naso. The sequence goes on from CM072998.1 coordinate 48,113, forward strand.
GAAAGATGGCTTGTCCTGCTCCAACCAAAAACCGGAAACTGGTTGGTCTACATACAGCTAAAACAGTGGTTTTAAACCTTTTTTGAGGTACCGAACCTACCAGTTTCATATGCACATTCACCGAACCCTTCTTTAGTGATAAATAAAATATGATTTTTTTTCCAAATTCAAGACATAGGTATATGTTTTCTTACTGGTGCACAAAATGAGCCGTGCATGAACATCACCTTGCTCAAAGAACAAAACCAACAAAGTGCATGAACTCACAACAGATTATGGTATTACTTTATTCTAGCCTCTGGAACAGAGGCTTCTCCGAACCCATGAGACCGACTCATCGAACCCCTAGGGCTTGATAGAGCCCAGGTTAAGAACCACTGGGCTAAAAGAATGAGAAAAATCACTAAGGACTTCCTTTTTAATCAGACTTTGGGGAAAAGGAAAACTAGGGTAAAATAAAAGCCAACTTAGTTGTTACTAAAAGTTAAAGGTTTTAAAATTAAGAGTTCTGACTAAAAGTAAGTAGTTATAAAAGCCAATTAGTTTTATGTAAATTTCAAAAGGCTTGTACACTTTATAGGAAATTAATCAGTAATATTTGTTTCTTTAGTGAACTGCATTGCTATTAATGCTGTCTGTTAAATATATTTTACATGTTATAAGTTAATATTCTTACTCCACAGCCTCATAACTCTTCTGTAACTTAAGTCAAGGATTTGACTTAGGAAATAAAACCAGTGGGGATTGTACCAAAAACTTAAATATTAATATTGATATTCTAGGAGGAGAGGTCATTAAATGTCCCAAAATCTGAGACAGCGGGCTCTCCTGGACAAGGTAGTTCTCTCCACCTCTAACCCTTTAACCGTCTCCTTCGCAAAGCCGGTTGTGTCCGGTCCCCGAACCCCCAAACCTTAAAACCATGGCTGCAGGCTCAGGGACTTCACACAGAGACATCCAAGCCAGCAGCTGGGAAGACATTCACAGTCTGCGGAGGGGGGGGGCAGGGAGGCACAGAGACCCAGGTGGGAACGGGGAGATGAATCTGGGCTGTGGGAGGGAGTCAGCAACCCCCCCCCAGGAAGAGATTCTACCTCCTTTTCCAGGGGGGAGGGCAGACAAACTGCAATTGGACTGACTCTCCCCCCTGCACGATTCCTCTTGTCCTGAGAGCTGGAGAGGAGCAGGAGACAAGTGACTGACAGGGAGGTGGACAGGGTGACAACCTGGCGGGGGGGGGGGGAGAGGGGGTGCGGGGGTGCAGCGGGTGGGCCTCCGCAGCCCCTGACCTGGTCTGCAGGGTAACCCGAGGTCCAGGGCTGTCTCGCCCTCAACCCACATGGGGGGGTCGGGACCAACGCTGGGGACACCTTGCAGCTGACCGGAGCACCTGGCCTTCCTATGTGCCCGGCCCCTTGGCCCCAGCCCGCCCAGGACGGACACAACCCAAGTGCTACCCACGGGCTGCAGGAACGCTGAGGGTCCCCCAACAGCCAAGAACGCCGAGCTACAGTGGAGCCCTGTGTGTGTCTGGGGGGGCTGCTTCTGTCCTCAGCTCCGCAGTCACAAATGTCCTGCACAAAGCGGGTGGCCCCCAGCCCGGAAGTCTCTGCAGAGGTAACCATGGAACCCCCCACCTTTCTAACCATGAGCTTCCCATCCCACAGACCCAGTCAGAGCACAGCCTGCTGCCCAGGCTGACACAAAGGACAGGCAAGGTGGCAGGTCCCCAAAGGTCCAAGGTGGACAAGACATCACAGAAGGGAGACATTAACGGTGCCCAACAGCTACGTCCCTGGGGCACTGGGCTGTCCTGGGGGGCGCAGCGCTCGGCTGAGTGACCTGGGGAAGGGGCCGATGGGCCTGAGCTGAATGGACAGAGGAGGCCGTGGGGAGCGGGTGGGCAGCAGTATGTCCCTGAGACCACAGCTTCCCTGGGGCACCTGCACCCTGCAGCTCGGAGGAGGGGCACCTAGAACTAAGGTGTGAGGACTGTACCCCAAAAGCCTGCACTGAGCTGCCCCAGATGTCCCTCTCGTCTCGTGCATCACTGGGTCCTGTCCTCTTGCTGGGGAAGGACATGGGGGCTCGAGGTACTTTGCTAACTGGACAGCCCACTGAGCCAGAGAGAGAAGCCTGGAGGGTGGAGGGTGAGAGACCACTACTGGGTGCCAGTCACCTCATGTCTGGTCAGCAATGCGGCTGAGCGATCCACAGCATGAGACCTGCCTAGGAAATCAGTTCCCCCACTCAGGCGGCACACCCTGCTGGGGTCTGGGACAAAGGCCACTCAGGCCTGGGAGGGCTGGACACTTCAGGAAAGAAGTGGACACTTGCTGAACTGCTGCTCAGAGATCACAGGCCCGGGCCACAGGCACAAAGCCACCAGAGGACTGGGATGAAGGCATGTTTGCTCTGGCCTGGGGCCCAGAGGAACCAGGAGCAAGGACCACAGTCAGAGTGGGGTCAGGCCTTCAGATCACTGCCTGTACTGACCACTGACCCCTGTGGTCACATGCAGGACAACCACCTTCCCCGTTTTGTATCCTGTGACCATGGGGCCTCCTGACACCACCAGGCCGGGCATCCTGACACCGGCAAGAGGGTCTGTTCCCCACACACTGGAGGCCGTGAGGGCCGTGGGTCCCACTTCCAGCTGGGCAGTGCTGCCCCCACAGAGGGGTCCTGCTCTGGACTTAGGGGTTGCAGCTGCCGCCCCCCTGGAGCTCAGCAGGGCTGCTCCAGGTGGGGGCCCTGCTCCTCCTCCCCCCCCAGGAGTGGGTGTTCCCAGCATCCAATGGAGGTCCCTGGGAGTGTTTTTGGAAGTGCCCGAGTCTGGGGAGGGAGGGAGAGCAGAATGGAGGCCCAGCGGGAAAGTTCGCTGGAGGGACGAAGGCTGGAGAAGCTAAGTGAGGTCTGCGGAGGTGAACAAGGTCCTCTGAGGTGAGGGACTGAGGTCCCTGAGGTCTGTCTGCACTGAGGCCCCACAGGAAGCCAAGCCAGCAGGCACAGCATGGTCCTCATGGGGCCCCTTTTCCTGTCACTCAGGCTCTGCCCAGACTTGGACTCTAGGGTAGCCCAAAGGAGGGGGCAGAGAGACCCGTGTACCCTGCGGGCAGCAAGGTGTGAACCTCCTGGACTCAGAACTGCTGACCTAGGGGACTGGGGCCCCACCAAGCCCCGTGGGGTTCAGGGCTACTGACCTGGGGAAGGACTCAGCACCCAGCTCCCCCGTTCCTGCTGCCTGCAGGCAGGGCTCCCTGGACTGACGGTGCTGTGAGTGTCTGGGTACCACATGAGGACCAGGGCAGGAATCACCACATCAGCGCCTACCACCTGCACTGTATGTTCCTATTTCTTCTGTACTTAATGCTCTGGTGGCTTTTTGAGTTGTGGGGTCCTGGGACCATTGGCCACTCCCAACACAAGCTGCTCTAAAGGTGTAAACGACCTACCGGGGATTAGGTCCCTCATGACAGCCGCCACCTGTCACCTCACACATGAGGCCCATACCGCTCCGTTAGCTCCAGCATCTCCCTTAGCTAAAACCCCACCCGGAGAAACAAGTCCTGTGTTGCCCCAGGCGTGCAGGGAATTCTGCATCGTCCCCGAGGCCTGGGCGTTGCCTCCCCAGGCCTACAGCCCAGGTCCCAGGACCTCGAAGGTCACAGAAGTACCTCCTTTGTGCACATGGCTTTCCCGAACCAGGGGCTCCTATTCGCTGACAAAGGGTGGACCCAGCCACAGTTTCAGGTCACTTCCATCCTGGAAGGAATATCAGAATCCTTGTGCAGCTCCTGTTAGGGAATGTTCATCTTAAAAGCAAGGGCACCAGACATTACAGTGTCTCAGCACGAACCCTGCTTGGGTCCTGCTGGACTGGAGTCTCTTTGGGGTCAACTCAGCCATTTCCCACAAGACAGACCTGCTCATGCTTCAGGGGCCAAGATTCCATTGTGACACAAAGGCCCTGAGACCCTCAGCCAAGAACCACGCACTGGGACCACAGGCCACGGCTCAACCAGGTAGAGTACAGCGGACCAGGTGTCAGGGCCGCACTCTGGGAGGACTCACACAGTGTCTCTGGCGTAGCGACTATCACACCCTGCACACCCACATTTACCTCCTGAGCCAGGAACCATCCACAGCAGTGACTTCCTCTCAGACAACAACGAATGCATGTGAAACTCGGCTTTGACAGAGATTTTTGTGGTCAGACAACCCAGGCGTTGAGAACACACATGACGGACCTTCAGAAATGTGGACTGTATCCAGGTATCAGGGAGCTTTTTTTTTTTTTTTACAGAGACAAAGAGAGAGTCAGAGAGAGGAATAGATAGAGACAGACAGACAGGAACGGAGAGAGGTGAGAAGCATCAATCATTAGTTTTTCGTTGCAACACCTTAGTTGTTCATTGATCGCTTTTTTTTTTTTTTTTTACTTTGTCCATGAACAAATAAATACTCAGGATATACTAAGGTTTTATTAGTTTCTTTGTTTTGTTTTGTTTTTACAGGGACAGAGAGAGAGTCAGAGAGAGGGATAGATAGGGACAAACAGGAACTGAGAGAGATGAGAAGCATCAATCATTAGTTTTTCATTGCCATTGCAATACCATAGTTGTGCGTTGATTGCTTTCTCACATGTGCCTTGACTGTGGGCCTTCAGCAGATAGACCCACCCCTTGCTGGAGCCAGCAACCTTGGGTCCAAGCTGGCAAGCTTTTGCTCAAGCCACATGGGCCTGCACTCAAGCTGGCGACCTCGGGGTCTCAACCCTGGGTCTTTCACATCCCAGTCCAACGCTCTATCCACTGTGCCACCGCCCAGTCAGGCTGATTGCTTTCTTTTATGTGCCTTGACCATGGGCCTTCAGCAGATGGAGTAACCCCTTGCTTGAGCCAGTGACCTTGGGCTCAAGCTGGTGAGCCTTGCTCAAACCAGATGAGCCCGTGCTCAAGCTAGCAACCTCAGGGTCTCGAACCTGGGTCCTCCGCATCCCAGTCAGACGCTCTATCTACTGCGCCCCTGCATGGTCAGGACTGGGGAGCTATTTTTAAACATAGAATTGTGCCCCCCTTCCTCCTGTTTATCTTTTATTTATAAAGAGTTCTGAGGTTCACAATACCTTCAGCTTTCCCGGGGCCATTAACCAAAGGTCTGCATGTAATTGTAAAGATGACTTCTTCAGACTTTTTGTTAAAGGGACGCGTTCTTCCAGCACAGGGGTCGGGAACCTATGGCTTGCGAGCCAGATGTGGCTCTTTTGATGACTGCATATGGCTCGCAGACAAATCTTTAATAAAAACAGTAACATTAAAAATATAAAACATTCTCATGTATTACAATCTATTCATTTCCTACCGCTCACATTCATGGTTGCGGGTGTCTGGAGCCAATCAAGCTGTCCTCCAGGACAACACCAAATTTTTATTGGATAATGTATAATGTACACGGATCGTTGTGAGGTCAGGAAGTAAACTTCCCTCCTTTTAATCAAGTAGTCAGCTAGCTAATTGCAGAAATCCTGTTGACAAAGAAGATGGCTAAAACAAAAAAAGATGAGGAGTATCGTACTTTTCAGCAGGAATGGACAGAGAAATTCGCCTTTGTGGAGAGAGCAGGTTCTGCAGTGTCTCTAACATGCGATGATAAAATTGCATTGATGAAACAGTCAAATATAAAGCAGCACTTCAACACATGCCATACTACATTTGCATTGAAATATCCAGGGGACAGCAGGAAGAAAGCATGTCAAGAGCTACTGTGCAGAGTGCAAGCTAGTCAGCAGCAACTCTGTGTTTGGACCCAACAAGGTGACTGGAATTTGGCTAGCTTTGCTGGTGCTTTAGCAATTGTGAGAAACGGAAAGCCATTCACAGATGGGGAGTATGCCAAAACATTCATGCTTGATATTGCCAATGAACTTTTTGACGACTTTTCCAATAAAGACAAGATAATCAAACAAATAAAAGACATGCCTTTGTCAGCAAGAACTGTTCACAATCGTACCATCATGATGACAAATCAATTTGAGGCAACACAAGTGAAGGACATAAATGCAGCACCATTCTTTTCTCTCACTTTAGATGAGTCAACAGACATAAGCCATTTATCTCAGTTCAGCCTGATTGCAAGGTATGCTGTCGGTGACACAACACATGAGGAAAGTCTTGCTGTTTTGCCTATGAAAGAGACAACAAGAGAGGCAAATTTATTCAAGTCTTTCGCTGAGTTCGCTAAAGAAAAATATCTACCGATGGTTAAACTTATTTCGGTGTGTACTGATGGCGCTCCATGCATGGTGGGGAAAAATAGAGGATTCATAGCGCTTCTTTGTGAACATGAAAAGAGACCCATCCTAAGTTTTCACTGCATTCTACATCAGGGGCGCTTTGTGCTCAGATGTGTGGTGAGCAGCTCGGTGAGGTGATGTTGCTGGTCATTCGGGCGGTCAACTTTATTGTTGCCCAAGCTTTAAATGATTGCCAGTTTAAAACACTGCTGGATAAAGTTGGAAATAATTATCCTGGTCTGCTTCTACACAGCAATGTGCATTGGTTGTCAAGAAGGAAGGTGCTCAGCCATTTTGCAGCCTGTCTGAGCAAAATCTAGACTTTTTTTGACATGATAAATGTCGAGCATCCTGAGTTAGCTAACACTGAGTGGCTCCTGAAGTTCTACTATCCTGTGGACATGACTGAACATCTGAACCAGCTTAATGTGAAATGCAAGGCATTGCAAATATAGTCTTATCCCTTCAACAAGCAGTGTTTGCATTTGAAAACAAGCTGGAACTCTTCATCACTGATATTGAAACAGGTCATTTACTACACTTTGAAAAACTGGGAGAGTTTAAAGATGCATGCACAGCAAGTGACCCTGCTCAACATCTTGATCTCCAGCAGCTAGCAGGTTTCACATCTAATCTCCTGCAGTCATTCAAAGCACGCTTTGGAGGATTTCATGAGTGCACTCATCTTTTTTTTTTAATTTATTTTATTCTTTTTTTTTTAGAGAGAAGACACAGAGTGAGAGAGACAGAGAGAGAAAGAGAGAAAGGGGGGAGGAGCTGGAAGCATCAACTCCCATATGTGCCTTGACCGAACCAGTGCAGGGTTTTGAACTGGCGATCTCAGTGTTCCCAGGTCGACGCTTTATCCACTGCGCCACCACAGGTCAGGCGCACTCATCTTTTTTTCATCACCCATCCCCACAAGTGTGTAGTGGACAGCACTGACCTGAGTTACATCCCCGGTGTTTCCATCAGAGATTTTGAGCTACAAGCTGCTCACCTGAAGGCCTCAGACATGTGCGTGAATAAGTTCAAGTCACTGAATGAAGATTTGGAAAGACTTGCACGACAGCAAGCAGAGTTGGCGAGCTAACACAGGTGGGCAGAAATGAAAGAACTTCAACCCACGAACCACCTGATTGTCAAAACTTGGAACGCACTTCCTGTCACATACCATACACTGCAGCGTGTATTGCTGTACTGACAATGTTTGGCTCTATGTATGCATGTGAGCAGTCTTTCTCACATCTAAAGAACGTTAACACCAACCTACGATCACGTTTAATGGATGGAAGTCTCAACGACTGCATGAAGCTTAACCTCACCATGTATCAACCAGACTACAAAGCCAGCAGCAAAACCATGCAGCACCAGAAGTCGCATTAATGGTAAGAACTACTTTATTCATCATTGGTTAGCAACAGCATAACGTTATTAAAAAGAATTCAGAGACTTATTGTACTTTAAAAGTGTTGGTCTTACATAAAATGCACACATGTACTTGTATTTAGTGTTAAACATATTGTATGGCTCTCACGGAATTACATTCTAAAATATGTGGCGTTCATGGTTCTGTTCCATCAGGACCTTCCAGGCGAGCTGACTTCCAGGCTGCGGGCAGGAACTGCTGCTATGAAGCCGCTCAATAAATGTTTGTGAAGGAGCCACCAGGCACATGCTGACCTGGGCTCTCTCTCTCAAAACTCTCCCTCATCAGACACATGGTGGACACCCCCTGGTGCCCAGACCAGCCCACCTTCCCCTGATGACACGATGGCCTCCCTCCCTCCCTCACTTGTGGTTGTTCTCAGGGTCAGAGCTCCTGTGGGCCCAGTGGACCCTGTAACCGAGAGGGGGGACAAGACCAGCAGTGGTGCAGAGTGGGCTTGCACCTGTTCTCCCCCACACGAAGCCCAATGCTTCCTCTCTGAGGCCTGGAGACCCCAACCTCCTCCTTCTCCTCGTGGCCCCACTGAGCTGAGCCCCCGCAATGCTGTCAGGACCAGGCAGTGGGCCAGGCTGTGCCTGAGACAGCCCTGGGGTGAGCTCTCTCCTCCTCGACTCCAGGAGTGAGGACAGGAGTGCCGACCATGGGGTACTAAGAGGAGAGCCGGTCCAAGACCAGAACCCCACCTGGCCCCGTTTCCCCAGTCAGGGAGTAAGTGACCTGCAGCAGATGAAGCCCGGAACTGAATGGGCGGGGTTGCACAGCAGCCAGGAGAGGACTTGAGGCAGCCTGCAAAGGGACAGTGCTGCCCCCAGGTGGCCGCCGGCTGCAGCTCACTAGGCAGGACCTAAGGGCCCTGAGGGCACCCCAGGAGGACGTCCTCCACCCCCAGGGTCTCCTCAAAGCCCCACCAGCTCAGAGACCCACAGGGGCTGATCCCCAGGGCTGGGCTGAACAGAGACAAACAGAAGATGCTCTGTGGCCACGGGGCCATGCAGGCATCCTGCAGCACCTCCACCCTCTGGACCAGACAGGGCAGCCAGAATCACAGGCCCGCACTACACTCAGCCGACATGGTCCCTAAGAGCCCAACTCACGGGGACAGCGAGGTAGGGCTGTGTCACCTATGGGCAGCCTCAGGAGCCCGTGTGCTGTCCCTCTGGCAACCAGGATCCCCTGTGTGCAGCTGTACTGAGGTTACTGTAACGCACGACCATGTCACTGTTCTCTCAGTCTGAGGCTCGGGAGTCTGCAGGGGTCTCCCAGGGCTGAAGTCAGGGTGTGGCAGGGCCAGTTCCCCCAGAGGCCACGGGAAGGGGAAGTGTTGTGGGGCTGGTTCCCCAACGCTGCAGGAGACACTCGGAGGCCCCATGGTTTCAGCTCAGAAGCACCCTGTTGCTTGGCTCTCCTGTCTCGCAGCTGCAACCTCGGGAGGAGAGCCAGCCCACATGACGTGGTGACCAGGTTGCCCTCCCTGTGGCCCGCGGACTCCCGGCCTAGGGACCTGCTTTTTTCTCTGGCTGTGGAGAGGGCCCAGGCTATGATGCGTCTGTTCATTCTGGAAAGAGCTTCCGGAATTTGCCTTAAGCGGAGTTGCTAATGATGGCCTCGCATCGCCACGTTGGCCTCGGGGACCACGTGGATGTCCTGTACCTTGGCCTCCTTCTGCAGCCAGCTGCAGGGAGGGGCGCCTTAGGGCGGCACACGCAAGTGCTCCAGATGGGCGCATGCAGACTCCTTACTCCCAGGACAATGTGGGACAGGCCTGTGTGTCTGAGTATACAGAGAAGGGGTCTTGCTTCGTGGAAAGTGGATCAGGCTGGGCGGGCACCGGTACCTTCCTGGTGTCGGGGCCTCGACCGGAACGGAATCAAGGCTACGCACATGTGAGGCAACTGGAAACACGCGGGCCCTGCGGGACCCCCACAACTTCTTCAGTATCCCGCTTGTTTCCTAAAAAGCCTCGCCCAAAACCAACGGGCTACTTTCTCCTTCCTCGAAGGCTCAGGGTGTCTTATACCTTACATGCACCATCAAGTTATTTTAACTATAATCCTCGGGAAATGAAAACAGTGTCACCTCACGACTTACTGTTGCAAAAATAAAATGACCAGAAGAAACACTGTACTTTGTACTTATACACAATGCCCTTGGACAAAAAAAATACCTATTCGAATAACGTCCAAAATCTGTAATCAAGGCAAAAATGCTCCCAAATCTAAGCAGCAGCGAAAAGAACAATGTCTGCTCTGGCATTCCTCACCCATTCCTCAGCTCCCTAGGGGACACACTTGAGACTCCTACTGCGTCCAAACACCACTCTGCGTCCTCCCTTCAGGGACCGAACCACAGCTACCCCCTAAGTCTTATCAGGCCTTTCTCTTTCCTCACAAACACAGAAAACGACACATCTGACAAAGTGACACCCACTGAGACATATACATTGCACCGAGGACACTTTTTTGTTTGATGCATACGGACCCCTCCCACCACCAGCATCTAGACAGCGAAGCTCTGGGAATTAAGAAGCTTGTTTCATAATCCTCCCCGCCTGCGCGCCGTCAGGTCTTCTCTGCTCCCTTCCTCCGACCTCCGGACCCGCCGGGGTAGCACAGGCGACTCCCACCCACACGACCTGGGTTAATTGTTTACATGCCGCTCTGAACAAGAAAAGCCCTCTCCTACTGCGCCCCAGGACGCCGGAGGACGAGGAAATTGAGGCGGAGGTGAGCCAGGAGCCTTCCGCGGCGCACCCTCTCCCGACCCCCAGCCGCCGCGGATGCGGACTCCCCGGACCCGCCTGACCGCGTCCTCGTGCCCGCCCCGCCCCGTGAGAAGCTGAAAGACTAAATATTAGACTCACCTGCGACCCACCGCGCTCCACTCTGCACTCTCCGCCCTTTCACCAACAGCGTGGAGACCCACCCCCAAACCTCCCTCGCCACGGAGGTCCCATGTCCCGTCCCCCTCCCTACAAGATTTTCTTGCGGGTCGGACCTCCTCGGGCCCACGTCCGGCACCGACGACTCGGCAGTCTCTCATTCTGCGCCAATCCTCCCATCCGCCCTGACCCCTCCAGCCTCTGAGCGAACGCTCCCCAAACCAATTCCCCAGCTCCGAGCTCAGCACCGCTCATGAATCCCCACTTCCCGGCCTCCCGAGGACAGTCCCGTCTGCCCCGGACCGCGGGCCCAGTGCCCTCCCTTCTTGGCCTGGGCGCCTCTCGCCCCTACCTGCTTGGACCAGGGCCGCGTTCGCCGGCGCCTCCTTAACGACCCCCCATCCCCCTGGCGCTGCCCGGGCCCTTCCTCCCTCTTCCCGGAGCTGCGCCTCCTCCTCCGCCTCGCGGTCACCTGTCATAGACCTGTTGCCTTCTCCTCAGATGCTCGCGCTGCAGGTCACCATGCCCTCCCTACAAGTATCCGTCGCCTAGACCTCCGCCCCAGCCGCTCTGTCTGGTGTCTCGCCCTCCCTACTCTGGTCCCGCAACGCCGACGTTCAGATGTGTGCACAGTGCGCGCAGGGACTCACGCCGCGGAGGGGGGTGGGGACGCGGGAGGAACAGCTGTCCAGAGGAGCATCCGGGAACCCGCCGGCTGGTGCGGATTTGCACCGCACCGCAAACCTCGGCTGAGGAGCCTTGCTGGGGAGGCTGCGTGGCCGCGGCGTCCGAGGGGTGCAGAGAGCTTCCACTGGCAGGAGAAAAGAACTGTCCCCAAAGTCACTTTGGAACCGCCTGGCGAGGCTACTGTTTCTTAAAGGGTTTTACTTTCAGAGCCCTGCTGAGGGAGGTTCTTCGCTTGCCTGCCGATATTTTGTTTAATGATAATTAATGTCGGTACCGACACAGACAAAGACACCAGTGTACCCATGGGAACACAACACACATATGATTTTCTGTGGCTCATGGCTTATGTGGCTAAGTGGGCGATAAAATGTTAAAGATGCCACTTTAGGTTCAGGCAACTGCTATGCAGGAAAAGAACAGAATGCTGTCAGGAACAGACATGAATGATCCGCGAACACCTTTCTTGGAAGAAGTGACCTGGAGTCTGAAAACTAAGGTGCAGGAACCAAACCCCGGCTGACTGCACAGACTGGTGTCCATCTGCCCTACATGACATGCTCGCTCACGATTCAAGGCAGGCACAAGAAACAACCGATAGGAACACAAGAAACAACTGCATGGAACAATGATTATTTGTTTCTCCGTCTCTCCCCCAGTACCCTATCTCTAAACTCAATAAATGAGATATGAGCAACAACACAACATGCGGCGCCATTGCTCTGCTGTCCCTTACTGACTGTCCCTGCCTCACTTTCTCCTCTCTTCAGCGTTCACACACATCCCGTGTCCGCACAGACGCCTCCTGGGAGGCTGCTCAGACACGCTGCGCTGCCTCAGCAACTGGGGACCCGACCGTCTGAAGCAGCGAGCAGTGTCTGGCAAAGGACCTGACTGGACACCACTGTCCTGGGCATTCCCTGACTGCTGGCAGCATGAGTGCCCTGTGGGTCAGATGGTCAGATCCAAAACCCCCTGCTTGCTGGGGGAACAGCATACCTGAAACCTCGCCCACTGAAACCTCTGTAGACAACTATCCTTGCCTCATAAATCAATCTTTCCTACTGGTGCTGCAATGTAACTAATAACCGGCATTCTTTATCCTTTACTTTCCACAATCCACCATCTACAGACCCACTTTTTAACATGGTGAACAAGTGCCCAACAAACAATCTCTCAGATGACTTTAAGGGGACACGATATCACTTAAAGAATGCTTCTCATTCTCAGAACACCGTGCCTCCAGACTTTATTTCACTAAAAGTACTAAAAGTTCTGTAACTAATTTATTTTTAAATCAACCTAAAACTCATAAAAACAGTTTTACAAAAAATGATGTCAATTTCCCAAGGATGTCTATAAATTTCTTAGAATATAAATTGAAATATCAACAGGATGTTTAATAACATGGTCTTATTTTCCCTTCACCTGTCGCATAAGTGGAGGAACAGCCTGACCAGGTGGTGATGCAGTGGATAGTGTGTGAACCTGGGACTCTGAGGACTGAGATTCAAATCCCTCAGGTCACTGGATTGAGCACAGGCTCATTCAGCTTGAGTATGCGGTGACCGGCTGCAGCACGGCATCATGGACATGAGCCCATGGTCTCTGGCTGGAGCCCTTCCTCTGACACATTCACAGACACTGCTGATGAAAAGTGCAATGGCAGTTTCAAACTTTTTGCAAAATAGCAGCAGGGATAGAAGGAAATATTCTCTTATGAAGTACTATTTATTCCCAACTTCCCCACTGGAGGACAGCAGAAAAATGTGTCCTATCCCAGTGACCCCTATTCAGGAGACATTCCCCAAATGCAGAATGCATAACAGCGTGTGTCAGAGGGTGACAAGGGGTCCCACACTTGCAGATGAGAGGATCCCGAGCCAATGGGTCTCGTTTATCTGACTAACAGAAGACAGCATGACACAAAACATGCAGCACAGCCAAAGTCAGGACCCTGCACTCTCAATGGAGGCTCTGGGGAGCACTGCGAGCCCCAACGGAGGACCGAGGGCTTCCAAGCTAAAGTTCTTTCCCAGACATAGTCCTGGTTGCAAAGACCAAAACCTAGAAACACATTGTAAAAATAGGTCACATGAACGGAAATCTATGAAAACCTCAGAGAGAACAATACCAAGAAATGCAGCACACACCAAAGAAGCTACCCTATTCACTTTTCCCAGGAAGCACATAGTCTGGGCAAAGCTCTCACCTCTATAAACAGGATGTCAGCAGCACAATAAAAACAGAGAGACGAAGAGCAAAGGGCAGATCTCTGCAGCATCTGAATCACACACAGTAGAAAGACACGCACCACTCCCTAATAAAGTACAGTGGGAACAACCAAAGGAAGGCAATCAAAGTTATTGAATAAGTAACTAAATGACCTAATAAGTAAACAAAGGGAAGAGAGATAAACAGATCAAGGGGAAAATGAATGAAATAAAAACAAGAAACTACAAAAGCGAATGAAGAATGACTACAGCAACAAATAAGGAAGCCAAATAAAAGGAGCGATACTTGCGAGCAGCCACCTAAACGAACAGTTTCTGAAGCCAAGGTGAAGACCTAAGACAGAGATCATGGTCAGAAAGACCCGGAGTCCCAGCAAACTCTGCTGTACACGTCGGAAAAGGAAACAGAGTGACCCAAAGCATTCCTTCCATGTTCCAGAAGATTGTCTCCAGTTTCGGAAAGTAGAAATGTCATGGCAATCAATCTCTAATAGCCTATTATTCCTACCTGTGAGAAAGAAACAGATGCTGTTGTTCTCTTGAGAACCTCGTCCGTTCTCACAGCTGCAGCAATGATCGTACACGAAATCAACGTACACACTGACACCACACTCACTTATTCACTATGTGGGAAACCTCACGGACTTCTACGTATTCACACAACCCATACCGCCCACGGCCGACTTTCCGAGGAAGAGCGCTATTCTCAAGACGGCCACTAGAGGGCACCAGGAATGTTTCATTTTTTCAAGTGCCCTCATCTTAGGCATTTTCCTCAAGATTCAGTGTCAGGCGGCAGAGATCAGAGCATGAGAACGGATCACACGGTCAAGGACTACACAGCTCTGTCATGGGCCTTCTGAAATGACCTCAGAAGGTGTCCAGCCCTATCACTTAACCTGTGATTCCTGCCAGACAGTCGGTGGGCATCCTTTCCAACTGTCACTTCCACACGGAGTCCTAGAAATGAATGAAAGAGGCCCAGCGTTGCATGGCACCACTCTTTTTTTTTACATAGACAGAAAGAGAGACCGAGAGAAAGATAGATATTGACAAACAGGAAGGGAAACAAATAGGAAGCATCTGTTCTTTGCTGAGGCACCTTACCTGTTCATCGACTGCTTTCTCATACCTGCCCTGAAGGGGCGGACCTACAGTACAGCGAGGCACCTGCTGCTCAAGCCAGCAACCTCGGCATTCGGGACAAGGACCCTTGGGATCCATCCAGCGACCACGGAGTCATGTCAATGATCCCACGTTCAAACCACGGAGCCCACAGTACAGCTAAGGAACCTGTGTACAAGCTGCATAAGCCAGTGCTCAGGCCAGATATCTGAGGGTCTCAATCCAGAGTCCTCTGCATCTCAGTCTGATGATCTATCCAATTCGCCACCATGTAGACAGGAAATAACAGTCTTCACATACAGGGCTGGGAGATCTGGATGAAGAACTCAGGAGACACGTCCTGCGACCATGTCACTGGATCATGAGGAGGACAGGAAAGCATGCTCCCTGGGAAAACATCAGTGACACAGTATGACCACATCCTTCAACTGTGAGTGGACACACTACAGGAAGGCAGAGTACTGGATGATGCCACAGGACCTCAGTCCTGCACTTCTGAGGGATTACAGAGAGAACATGGAGGTCTGCCACGGGAGCTGACACGAATTCACCTTTAGAGGCTAACCTGCCCCAGGACATAGGCATTGGGACCAGGGAGCACATTCAGGGGTACTGGCAGGCAGATGTAAAGGGAGAGATGGAACACCAACTGTATTGGGACCCTCCTGAAATCCAGGAATGTGTGGTCAGTGCAAGTCCTACTCCTCTGACTGTTCCAATGCACCTCTGCGGGGAATACAGGGACTCCCTGTAATAACACTGCTATGTCCTCTCACCCTGTGGATGAATCCCTCAACTAATCACTAAAACTGCTGGGTATACATGTGTAATTGGCACTGGCCACAAGGAGAGAACAGGTCACCCTCAAAGGCATCTTCATCCCAATACCCTTCAATGCATTCCAGGGAGGTGAAATGATGGGGACAGTAGATAAGAGCAAATCAGGTGCAACCCCCAACATGTCCTCTAGGTGGCAGCACTCAAATAAAGAAACTGAAAAATGTGTCAGAGCGCAGAAGAACTTGCCCTCTGATGACACACGGGACCTCCCTCAGCGCCCCAGTGTTCAGCATGTAAAAGCATGGGTTTCCTAAGAGTACGGAGGTGAATCTCTGACTCTTATGGAGCATGGACACTTCCCCCCAAGAAATACAGCGCTCCCTTTCCCCCTAACCCAGGGCCAACGTAGTGAGAACAGCAGAGTCACAGGCGAGAGCACAGGCACTTCTGACAACAATCTCATGCTAACGTGACCGGGAGGGGCGGGGACTCATACAAGTATTGAGAGCTATAGACACGAGGATTGGGAAATAATGCACATGCCTCACAACTGCAGAAGTAAAGGTAGCTATCCTCCCCTGAGGACAGTACTGCCTGAGCTCCCATGAACCTCAGGCCCCATCATCACACCTCAGTAACACCTCCCAAGCTGAGAAAGATTTAAGGTTCCAGGGACAGTCGTGCTCAATTTGCATCAAGTCAAAAGCAAGCATTTAGGAAAAATTTGCTTTCAACCAACAAACTCACTACAGGCTTTTATTAAAAAGCCTATCATAGCATACTGCATTGAACACTATGAAGGGGTCACAATCCACCAAAGTACTGTTCAAAGACCTGACCTTCAAACTCCTCGATACTAGGAAAAAGCAAAATGAGAGAAAGTCCTGTGGTAATGCAACTGCTAGCAGGAATACCAAGAGCTGTGGGACACATTTTACCCAGAAATGATATGTAGAACCAAGAAAGGGCTTTGCAGCACCCAGCATAGAACAGTGATAAAACACCTTCACTTCCACACTCAAGGAAAGCTGGGAGAAACAGACAGATGGAATCAATGCACTCAGCAGCTGAAAACATACAGACAGGAACAAAACTCTATTCCAAATGCTGTACCATTCCCTCTTCTGATGGATAACAAGGTTGAAAGGACACATGCCATGAAGCACTATCTGCTCATCCAGGGCAAAGAAATCACATCTGACAATGTGAACAGAGGCTGACACACATTTTACACACAGTTACAGGACGTCAGAACAAACACTCATGCTAAGGGAACCCATCTCAATAACCAAGACAAGTTACGCACAGGTGGGGTAAATGCACAAACACCACACCCCCAGAAACCCTGGGCACCCCCAGAAACCCTGGGCACCCCCAGAAACCCTGGGAAGGAGCGAAACTACAGAAAATATGAACAAAGTCCACAGAATAAGGACGTCAGCAAAGAAGCCAGCAAACAGTGAGACAGAGGCTTCATCGACAGATGAAGCCAGGACTGTAACTCCAAACAGGCAACCTGATAAAATCCTTTCTGAACTCTGGGTAAAGAAACAACACAAAAACAGAACTCTGAAAGCCTCACATCTCCACCAACCCCAACACCAGTATAAGAAAAAGGGGACTGAACGAACAAGCAGAGCCCTTACAGGTCCTGGGAAAGCAGAAAGGCAGTAATTTAGGCTGTACAACCTCTGCAGCCATCCACTTCACAGTGACAGCTGCTCCTTTTCATCAGCAGTTTGTCATTTGTGGCAAGTGGACTAATCAACAGAAATGTACTGGAAATGTAATCTCTGCAAATAATTTTATGTTCCTGTTGCTGGAGGAAATTTAAGGGCCTCTCCATGATGCCAAAATCCAGCGCCAAGAAATCAGAGTATAAGTACCCCAACAGTAGTGCCACCCCCAATTAGCTCACTGTGTGGCACCCCTTTTCTAATCTCCCAGGTGTCCGCTACTGAAAAGTGCTTTCAAAGGTACACGCACCTTGATGACAAACGTCCCAGTGTCACAGTGATCACACCATTACTATAGCATAGGGCCCATAACAGCAGCTCTGGGTCATATGAAACGAACAAGCTGTGACACACAACCAGCACCAGAACCAATGTCAGAAAGCCGCACACACATCCTCATCCAGAGGTCGTCACCATCCAACCGCAAACAGGTGCCCAGGCACGATACGGAACACGAACCCTAAAGTGAAGATAGAAGATGGAAGAGACACATATCAAGCCCTTCTTAGCAGGTTGCATCCATCAGAACTGAGTTCTACACCACCCACGGGCCACACTCAGATACACGGGACTCACAGGCAATTGCCAAGCAACCTAGGACATCCAACACCCATACTGAGTATGCACAGATGACCGTAAACCACATTCCACAGCAGAAAATAAACCACCATCAGCAATACACCAGAGGCAGAGCAGCCCACCCAGGATCCATGTGCAGGACAAAACCAGGTCCTCCTGTGTTACACACACCCAGGGTTCTATAAACAACACAGAAGATAAATAAACACAGACATAGGGGAGGCAGTGACCCTACGTCCACTTGGTAACCTACATCAACAGTTATTGGTGCCATGTCAAAGACAATCCATGAACACAGAAGTCATTGAGCCTCGACATTCCCTCTCAGCCTGCACCTAGACACAGACAAGACCAACAGACAGAGCACATAGATTGCTTTCCCTAATGAAGTGGAACCCCTTCGCATTCTCCTGTCTACAGCACCTTCAGAACACAGAAGCGTGGTGGCCCTCCATCTCCCACGACCATCTCTTCTGAGCACACAAGGAACAAAGGAGAGACAGTTATTTTCCTCACGACCTTCTCATCTCTACGTCCTCGATAGATGATCTCATCAGAAAGGCATGATCTACATTAGTCATTCACCAGCTGAAACACACATATTGGAAATTGTGTATGCATATGCAGACAACTACTGGACACAGCATGTCACTATACCTAGTGGGAAATGTGACAGACTGACCAAACAAGTTCAGAAGTCATAGAGAAAAACACGGGCCACATGCAGGTATAACTGGAGGCAAAAACAGGACTGACATGCGAATGTTCCACAGGCAAACCCCAAAACTAATACACGGGAGGCGAGACTAATAGGCTATCAAACTGCTGCTGAGAATGCCAACGTAAAAAGTGAGTGGACTCTGGCAAGGCCGTCTCCCTGCAGCAGACCTTTGGATAGAGATCTGTTACAGTAGCAGAAGTAGCAATCACGGATGTCATCTCGGGCTGCTGTCTAAAACGTCAGATGTCAAGTACAATAGAGCACACAGAATAAAGAAGTGTCACTGTTGCCACGGTGGAGTTATATTGTTAAAGGAATACGTCTTAAAGGGGAAGAAGAATATTTCCTCTCAGTGACATCATCAATCGTAAAGGAAAAAAAAATTGAAATAACTTATAACTTCTTCTCCTGGCAGAAAATACTGACATTCACATATACACAGAATGTCCCAGACCGGAAATATGTCAGAACTTCCTCCTATCAAGAAAGAAATGTCCTTGAACCATCAGTGACCTGTGAGCTGCAGTGATGATACAGATGAGCATCAGGAATGACAAAGGAGGAGGGAATGACCCAACTCTAAGACATTCATGTAGAGAGCATCGTGTTTTATACAAAAGAGTTGCATACCCCAACAATGGAAGACACTGACACCTGTGACAGACAGACAGCATCTGAGACAATGAAAGACAGTGATGCCTGCAGATACCTGCATGGCGAAATGACATCAAAAGGTAAAAAAGCTTGTCTTCACTGGTGCTATTCCCAGGATGCCCACAGGATGGCAGCCAAAGAAGTGGTTTTAGTTCTACTGGGGACCTGATCTCTGGCGTCATTCCGGAAAACCAAACTGCATAGCAGTGTGGATTATACTGACAGAAAGAATAACACCCAGAGATAAGAAAGGATGTTGCCATAACACTTCTGACGCATCTCAGGTGATGAAGAAAGCTTATTGGAACCAAGACAGCATAACCGATGTGAAGACCCCAGACACATACCCTCATTATCCCTTGATAATGCTTGAAAACAAACTTTTACTCCAAGTACCTCGCAATCAAAAACAATACCGTAACACTACCCAGATCAGGAACCCAGAGGAACCAAAAAGAGATGGCAGAGTGGGACATCAGACCTTCGTGTCTGACTGCAAACATCAGCATGTAAATCTGCAGCCTACACAGACACCCAGGATAGGAAACCACACTGAAGAATTCCCAGAACACTAGACACACATATTCTAAGATCATAACTAACTGCACAGCAAAGACCCCGCAGAAAGAACCCACCTCTGAAGCCCAAACAGCATATCCAGGAATTTGGAACTCAAGACAGGTAGGACCTCCAGATGACTAATATGGGAGTTGAGCCACAGTCTATCACTCCATGCACTCTTATTGTAAAGCTCCACAGCAAACAAAGGGACAGATGCAGAAAACCATAGTACCCGCCTTTGGAATCACTTTGTAGAGCCAAGGTGAAGACACAACAAAAAAGTGTGACGTGCAAAGCCTCCCAATCCCAACCAACCCTGCATGGCCACACATAAACACTTAGGGAAGAAAATAAACCTTGTCTTGCCTTTGCTAGAAGATGATCTGACAGGTACAGCAGGGCAAGTAGGCAGCACTGTCACTTCTGTCCGTGTCACAAAGGCAAGTCCTCTGATCTCTGCAAGGAGACAGCAATCAATGCTTTTCACCAGCACCTTCTCAGGTCTGACAGCAGAGCCAAGGCTCACCACTTGGATTGGGACTTCTCACATGGAAAACATCTTCAGTCCATACCGGACTACAAAGACAGTTGCAAGGGACGTCCAAGGATAAAAATGCCAGAAACTGCATTTCTCAGTTTCACACAGTACATCCGGGAAAATAGAAATGGAACGTAATGATACACTGAAAGTAACGTTCTAGTGAAGACTGCCTGCTGCGTTCCCACAGCGCAGACTGTAGCTTGTCAAGGGACCTGCTGAATGACAGTAAGATGTAATAACTATAGATGTCCACAGGAGGGCGGCAGTGAGTCAAACCCAGAGCACAGTAGCCGGGAAGCGAAATCAAGATGTAAATCAAGTCCCCACAAACTCTCAGGAAGATGGTTTCACTCTATTTCTCACCACTGTAGTGAGCCGAGGAATCGGGAACCAGATGGAAAAAGGAGGACTCTATCAACAGGACTCCCCAAAGGCACCTCTAAGGAAATCTTGTCGCCACGCATCAACACTTAAAGAAAGGTTCACACAGAACAGCAACAGAAAGGACCCATCACTCAAGCTCTGGAAGAAGGCATCCTAATAAGCAGACAGAATAAAATTAAACTCACAACTTCCTGGGCCCTATTCAATACCTACAGAATTGTGGGAAATCCGTGGATAGTAAAAGAGCACAGTGAACATAGGACTGAAAGACCCAACCCCTCATGCAACAGCGAAAACTTACCTCTTAGGATCCCATCCGTCACAACCTTTTTCCTCCCGTGTCCCCCCTGTCTCCATTCTCAACTCACGCCAGATGACTCTTCCTTCTTCTGACCTCTCGGGGGCATCCCACCCACAGCCACTAGACAGCCGTCATCAATGATACAAAAGAATGTTAATATGAGACTAAAACCAATACAACTGCATAAACATGCCTAAGCCAATGTATCCCTCTCAGGACGCAGGCTTCCATGCCATTCACACACATGTCCGCGGGAGGGCAGTGCGGAGCCACACTTCCAAGTGATTCTCAAGGAAACCTACTCCTCCGGGAAATAGAACGACCGGCACGCACCTCAAAGAATAACAATCATAAACATCATCTTAGTTCCCAGTGCACAGAACATCGGGAATATAGTAACGTGGAAATTCTCCACAGGGAGCAGTCAGAGAGCACACATGGAAATAACACCACAGACTGCGAGCCGAATCCGGACAGAATAGCGCAAAAGAAATTTAAAGTAAAAGCGTCGCACCCCCACACGTCCTGGATACCATACCCTCCTCACTGAAAACACTTCCACGAGCAGCTGACATTCCCAAAACACACCCCCTTCCGAAGAACCAGGAACACTCCCTCCCTTCCAATCACGGAGGCAGGAGGAAAACATGCCAGTACAGTTCCATAGGGGAGCATTACCTTCATAACACCCCAAGTCTTACCTGTCTGGATGCACTGTCCAAGGAATCGCATCATTCTACTGGCACAGGTCAGGCCCACCCACGTACAGCACTCTTACTTTTCCAGACAATCCCACGACAAAGACACTCACCATGGAAAGTGTAAGAATGAGACAACACTCAAACACCAGGATTACAGGCTTTATTAGAAGAGAAAGACCTGCCGGGCACACTTCTCCGGGAGAAGGGCACTGAAACAGATCCTGGGGAAAAATTTTATAGGGTAGGAGAGAGCCTCGAGCAAGTGGGCATTGAGTCAGAAGTTCTGGTATGTGGGAGAGCCTGGAGTCAGAAGTTCTGGTATGTTCCCATCTGCAGTTTTACAGTTTTGGCTTCCCAGAATGCTCCTCCTTGGGGGTTGAGCTGGTTTCTTGGAACTCTTCTGCCTCAGGGGTGATAGTCCAGTAAGTAAGGGTGAGGTCAGATAGATAAGCAGAACAGCAAAAGGGCAGTTAGAAGTCCTGGTAAATTCATGTATCTATCAGAAAGGGAAGGAAACTCCGCACTGTTGCGTTGACCACAGCAGAAGACTTTCCGCGCAGATCCATCTGCTGGACCCCTTTGCAGTCAAACAGGCATCCAACCTCTTCTGAGGCCCCAGCCTGGAATGCCTTCCGTTTCAGGACTGGCTCTTCATGTGCAAATGCAGCAGACCCTGCACAGGAAACTCCACACCTTGGGGATGAGTGATTCGATGAATATCTAGGCCTGCTCTTTACTAACTCTGTCCTTTGTCTAATGCAGCTGTCAGGGTATGTGCTGTGACACTGACCAAATTCTCATTCAAAGAGAACTCTGGAGTGGGAAAACTATGGAAAACCACCCTGCCTCAGCCTTAATGGCCTCAGTCCCGCCCACTCACCCTCACCCCTCCCCCTGCAGGGGAAACCCTCCCATCTGCCTCCAAGCCTAATACCTCTCCCGCAACACCTAACACCCTATCCCTATCCCAGAAGCCACATGCCCTACCTACCCTTTGACCACCACCCTGGAAGACACTCCTCGACCCTACACTTCCCCTGACACAAACCGAAAAGCGGCATCAGACCCCAGAGGCCTGGTGACGGAAAGTAGATGCCACACCAAGGGCACGAACTGCTGTCTGGGGTGGAACCCTGGACATAATCTGATAACAGGGCAGCCCAGGGGTTCTGCCTCAAACTGCAGCCAGAGCCAAACTTGAGATGCTTGATGCCGCACACCAGGCCCTGGACCCCGGACCCCAAGCCCTCACACCCGATGTCTCACACACGGGGCGGGGGACTCGGAGCACCAATGATATCTTCACTGAAACTTCTTTACCTAGGCAGGAAAAAGACACTTAACAGTAAACAGTTCACATAATAATGACAATGGCATGATAGTAGATGCAGAACACAACAGACAGGTTTCAGTAAAAGGCATTACTTTTGCTGAAAGTTCTTCCCTCAGAAAGAACTACCTAGCATGAGCTGTCATAGGTTAAAACATCAGATTTACAGCTCCCTGGATGCACCTTACTTCTCCAAGCTTGTCAGTTTCAGTTACTATCCGCATCCTAATTCATTAAACTGAACTATTTTTTTTTCTTTTCCATTCACAATGGAAACATAAATTTCTCTCAAAACCAGTAAGCTGTAAGAACCACAGAGAAAGTGACGTTTACATCAACCCCTGAATGGGATAAGAGCAACACCAGATGTCCCACTGCACCGTATTTCTGCAGGAAAACACTCAAAGCCAGCCTATGTTAACTTTCCATTCAATCAACAGTCTGTAAATCCAGACTTCCACCACATCTGTAACAGAGAAAAGAGCTTATTTTCACCACATGGAACAGCATAATATATTAGAAATGTCTTCAAAACATTTAAACCAATAGACAAAACCCATGTGAACTGAACAGAAACACATTCCACTGAAAAACCACACTATTTAGAACACCCTGGGAACTAAGAAGTGAAAGGAATACAAAGACTGACAAAGAAGAGCAACCACAGATGTTTCCTCATACCTCCAAGGAGGAAAAGAAATCCTACCACCACACACTGAATGAGCGCCCCATAGGAAAACCATTGCATTCCCTCATGACAATATCCAGCCACACAAATACCTTATGGACTCTACTAGTAACCTATAACGGAAAACATTGGTAGCCACCTGAAACATGTATCCTTAAAAGCAATCAATACACAATGCAGGGAAATGTAAATATACTGCAATACTCAACCATGCCATAAGCTCACCAGGCAACATACAGACCTGCAGGCAAGAAGCATTTATAGGAAGAACACAGAGCACTGTCAGTAGCCAGTTGGATTTCTCAGAAAGTTCTGAAACTCCGCACACGATGACATCAAGCATAATTACTTAGTTACTCGTAAGCACGTCAACACACATCATTTGTCATCTTGCAACCAACAGCAGGAAACCTCAGGAACAACCCACCTTCCCAACAAAATGACACAAAAGCAAGGTAACAATTCTGCCTATGAAATAAATGCCTGCTGCCTTCCTGAACTAAGGGAATGACAACCTCCCCTCTGACCTCATGTTCCTTTCTGATCCACCTATAAACACAATGTAACACAAGACAACAATCCACAGGAATCAAAGTAACACTAAAGGATTTATCAAAAAGCAACGCATGGAACAGACTCTGAAGTGCCATAGGAAAGACATATCTAGACACAGAAATGGTCCCCACAGATCAAAGCTCTTAGGTTTCATTTCTTTAACCCTGCCAGTAAGTCTCGTTGTAGGGCTGGCAGCAGATGACCAACCACAAAGGAACGTCTGACGTCACAAGCTGAGAAGTCCTGGCAAATTTCCATAAAAGACAATCTTTTGTCCAACAGCCAATTAGATGATGCCGTGGCCCTTCTCACTACCCCCCTCCCCAAAAGACCCTTAAAGCCCTGTCCTACCCTGTACTTGGCGCGACTCCCCTTGCGAGCCAGCCCGGCAGGTTTCCTCTCGTTAAAGCCTGTACGCTGGTCTTTTTGGACTTCGATTAATTCTAACATTTGCTGCCGAAACCCAGGACGGGGTACCGGCTGCCTGGACGATCCCCTTGCCGGCCGAATTTACAACCAGAGAAGCAGTGGACAGCGACAGCTCATCTAGGTTAACTCCCTAATTCTGTTCGGCTGTGTGAGCACGGTTGAGTGACCAGCAGTCCGACCCTGTCCCAAACCCCTGCCAGGAAGTAAGGAGTTTCTCCCTCCCCTTCCCCGATCGGCCTCCAAATTTCTCTCCAAAAACACCCCTTCCTGGTCTGACGGTTTTGACTTTGGACCCCATATCTACGAGTGGTCTGCATCTACTCCTCTACTGGACTTCTATGAAAGTCTAGGCACGCCTAGCCAGGCCCTCTCCTACGTCCCAAGATCTCGGCCTTGGGGTGATGACCTTCTGTCTGAGACTCTCTTTCTATGGAGATTTTCTCCTCTCAGGACTGTGGCTGAAGGCGGGGACACCCCCTTCTCTCACCAGTCTCCTCTACTGTGGGCTCCTCTCAGTCCAAACCATCCAGCCAGACTCCCCTCACCTGTGTCATCAAAAATCTCGGTCTGTCTGACCTCAAACCTAAAAACTCATCTTCTTCTGTAGCACAGCCTGGCTGCAATATAAACTAGACAACAACTCTCAGTGGCCAGAAAATGGAAACTTTGATTACAATATCCTAAGAGATCTTGACAATTTTTGCCACTGGACAGGGCCTCAGAAATTCCTTACATATAGGCTTTCTTTCTTCTATTTTCGCTCCTGTCCTTAATCTCTGTGCTGCCTGTTCTACACCTAAACTCTCCACTCCTAACATTTCCTTCTCCACAGACTCCCAACTCTCTCCCCTCCAAGGGTCCCCTCCCTTTGCAGAATCTTGTTTCTCATTCACTTGCAAATACCAGTCTCTCTTTGGGGCCCCTCCCTTCTCCACTGCATTCTTAAACCCGTCTTTCCTCCTTTCAGGCTATGGGCAGGGGGTGCCTGTCTCTCCTTCATCCCAAACCCCCTCCTCACAGACTGCAACTCTGCCTGTACAGGATTTAACAGCATGTAATCTAAAAACTGGTACTCTCTTACAATATGCCTTTTTCCTCTTTGACCTATCCTCCCTCCTCACAGACTGCAACTCTGCCTGTATCTTTCTCGACCCATCCCCTCTCCCCACAAGCAATGGTGCCTTTCTCCCCCTCGTCCCCTTCCCCACTCCTCCGAGCTCTAAATCTTTTTAACTCCTCTAACCCTGTGCCACCACCACCAGCACTTCAACCTCCTCCTCCCCCTCCTGCAGATTCTGACACCCCTTCTTTTCATCCAGCTGATCACGCTGCCCATCCGCCTGCTTCCTCTCTTCCTCCCCTCTGTGCTGACAACTCCCTGTCATCTCAAAGAGCTTAAAAGGCAGAGTTGTCTATTAAGCTCTGAGGAAGTAATCTGTTTTGTCTCTGTTTGTCAGAAAATATCTCTAATACAATTTTAATTGAAACAAGTAATGCGCATTTACTTAAATTTCTTAATTTATGATTTATGTGTAAGATTTTTGTTTACTGTGTGGCTGTCTGTTTCTAAGGCCTGAAAGCAATAATTACCCACCTCTTAAATCAGGGCTTGCTCATCCCCATGGACTCTCCCTGTGATATCCCCACCCTTCCTATTCAAAAACCTTTAGGGTGTTATCACCTCATACCAGAACTTCTGCCTAATCAATGAGGCAGTAATTCTCCTCCATCAGTAGTCCCTAATCTCTACAGGTACTGTCACACATTCCCTCAAACACCACTCACTTCACAGTTCTAGACCTCAAAAATGCCTTCTTTACCATTTCTCTACACCCCAACTCTTACTTTTTGTTTGCCTTTACTTGTACTGACCTGAACACTAATGCAACCCAGCAACTTACATGGACTGTCTTACCCCAGGGTTTCAGAAACGGCCCACACCTGCTTGAGCAGGCACTAGCTCAGGATTTAACAGCATGCAATCTCAAAACTGGTACTCTCTTACAATATGTAAATAACCTGCTCCTCTGCAGCCCCTCCCTGCTTTAGCTGTAAGCCACAGTGTCCCCGTCTACCCTCTACCCCAGTGGTAGTCAACCTGGTCCCTACTGCCCACAAGTGGGAGGTAGCTGAGCAACCAAAGTATAAAGAAAGAGATTTAACTATAGTAAGTTGTTTTATAAAGATTTATTCTGCCAGACTTAGTGAAAATCTGACATAAAATACTTGGTAAGTAATTATTATTATATGCTTTAACTTGCTATAACTCTGCTTTATAAATTTTATAAAGTAAAGTTACTTCCCTACTTTATAAATCACCATTACTGTGGAACTGGTGGGTGGTTAGAAAATTTTACTACTAACAGAGATACAAAAGTGGGAAGTAGGTATAAAAAGATTGACTACCCCTGCTCTACCCCATCCTTGACCCTTCTCTCTCTCTCTCTTGTCCCACACTGTTACTTCCCTTTGACTTCTCCACCTCTCCACTACAATTTACAGACCCACCTATATTTCTGCTGTTTTTTGAACCTTCTAAACATTTCAAGCAGCATTTGTTACAGCAATGTTAAACACACCAAAAACAATTAAGGTTTCTGTGTGCTTCCAAATAAGTACCCTCACCTTCTTAGCGCTTATAGCAAGTGTTCACAGAACCTCCATGGGAACCATACCCCCTTCTAGCACTTTCTAACACGCAAAATCTACACTACACTTTAAAATTCCATAAGCTCAGAACTTGACAACAGATACAGACTTTTATTCTAAAATATTTTCAACGCAGCTATCCTAAAACTAATTATTTCTAAAACAGTTAATCCTGGGAGGAAGCCACTGGGACATTTTGGGAAAGCCAAGACCTCTGTTCCCTGCTCCCCCTCCAGACGCCACTAGGTGACACTCTTTATACAATGTAACAATAGAACCTGCAGCTCAGAACTCACTCTTTCGTCTATTAGTGTTCGGGAACAGCTGAGGGTCCCTTCCCTGTTCCACTGGTCCTCATGGCGGAGCTGTGCCCTACTGAAGGGGACTCGTCGGCCCACACAAGCACCCTCTGGGCGATCCGGGAGTTACCTCAGGGGCCGGTCTGGTCACTTCCAACCCGATCCACTCTCAAGACCAAGTGATGTAGCTCCTTCCCACCCCTTCTCTCTTCCCTCACTCTATCTCACTCCCTCTGTAACTACCACCTATCCCGAAAGCTGCTCCTCTCCTCTCTCAGGGGCCCAAATGCATCACACTCATGGTGGACAGCGTCCTTCCTTCCACAGGAAATTGATTTCACATCCCCCTTCTCTCTTACTTCCCAGAAAGGCACAGCTGTCTCATCCAGACTCTCATCGTCTCTTGATCCTAAACCACAACCCTTCTTCCTCTGTCCCCAAATGCGAAGAATAGAGACTGTGCAATGCCTGCACTCGCAGCCTGACACATGCCCTACACACATGTCCATTAACACTCACATGAATGACAATCCTTCTGCAACCCCAAGACCGCAGGAACCCTGCACGTTCTCACTCCAAGGGAGCACGAGTGGACTGGGCCTCACACCCCACAATGACTACCTCATTTTCTGTGATGACACTGAAACTGTAACCCAGCCAGGGACCGCCTTGCTGCACTGCACCCTGCGGACATGACTATTCAGCGGCCCCATAATCCACCGTCACCAGGTGAGCTCCTAGGCCATTGCCACACTCCCTGTTCTATACCAACTTGCCGTAATCACACTTGCCCCGGACTATGGGCTCTGTTATTCTTAAGTGACAGGTGGGGAGACACCGACACAGAATGCCACATACACACCCCACCTGAGAGCCTCTGGGCAACCCCCCCTGCGAATGATGCTCCATTACATGGACCTGCTTTCCCCACTTGTTGCTGACATGTGCATCATCCGAGGTGCCCTCACTGCCTTCTCTCGAAACACAGAAATGTGGAGAGGGGGCAGTTGTGGAATAGATGAGTGCCACTCTTCCATGCCCTGGATGTGAATCCAGTCCAGGACTCTCATAGGACTCATGCTCTGTACACTGAACCCGTCTGCCAGGACCTGCAGCACGTTTTCTCAGCTGCTGGAAATGAGAAATCAACACTGACGTGTTTACAAATGGACAAATCTCAGGTTTGTGTGTTTCCCCCTTTTCCTTCCTGAATACCACACACTTGTACCGCTATGAGTGCATGTTTCTCCCGCACATAAACGCATCTGACAGCTGAACAGCCTAATGTAGCTTGAACACTGTCTGCCTTCTCAATATCTACCCTGACTCACATCCGTGCTTTCAGGTAAGAAAGAAAACTTTCAGAAAGAGTTCTCCTAACCTCTTCATTCCAAATACACACAGAGCTTACCAAACCCTGGTAAACTTTCAAACACACAAACCCTAACTCTACCCCCCCTTGAACCCCGCACCTTTTCCTTGCGGGCATCCTTGGAGGACTTCTATCACAGAGACTTCTTTTCCTTATACTCTCTCCTACTACCAGTGAGGAGACCTGTGGGTCAGCCACATATTCCAACGAACAATCACCATCATGCAGATCATTTAAAATGACAAGTAAGAAAACTCTTGCCTCTCTGCAAGAGACAAGCAGCCTCCCCCTGTAGACCCTAGCTGATGGGAGGAGGTGGTAAATCTGATCCCCAATGACTGATTTCACGTAGCCTTTCCCTCCCCGTCTTGTCACACTGCTCCTTCCTTGCCCTCTCTCAGGGGAGCCAAGGTGTTCCCAGGCCCCCATGTAGTTCTCTGTCAGGCACACAAGCCATTCACCCTGCCACACAGATCCTTCTCATAGTCCCAGAAAGCCAATATGTGATTAAAATTTCAAATTCATATCCTACGTCAACACCATCCAACACTCTCTTCTCCCTGTCCCACCTTCTCTCACAGGGCTCCTTCTTTCCTGCCAGGGACAATGACCCCGCTCCAAATCACTTATCTCCCTGGGACACTTGGCTGCCTTCAATCTCATGATGCTCCCCATCTACGCTCCCCCCGCTGTTCCTCCATTCCTCATATTGCGACCCACACTTGTTCCCTGAGGACATCACAGGGCCTCCTATCCAGCCATGAACTGATTTATAGATCTCTGGCTATGACACTCTCAGAATGACTCAGACATCCTCATACACTTGGGGGACCTCTACTTCTACCCCATACCCTGTCTGAACCCTCCTTAAAATGAATGGAAAAAAAGAACCCCCACCCTCCTCCACAGACATGAGTAACTCCCTGTCCGGCATGTGCTCTTGTGTACTGTCTTTCTTCAGAGCCTGTGTGTGCTCTTACTGCATCTGTTCCTTCTTCCCGACACCATGTCACCCTAAGGAAGACAGGACCTGCTCTCTCTCCCTCTACTATGCCATTAATGAGGTGTTTTATTTTCTTCACATTGCCACATTAAATGGTTCTCTACACATTAAGAAAAATCCCTCCCAACCAAAACAAATGATTGCCATTCAAGACAGTTCAAAAGGAACCCACTTCATTTACAAATGTGTATTCAACAGATAGGCTTTGAGACCCAGACTGAGAACCTGTTTCCCCTTCTTTCAGCTCCCTGGACTCCACAACGTTCCCAAATGCCTAGCTCCCAGTCTTCTTCTTTTAGCTGCATCTAATTCCGACTTGCTGCCCTGGATCCTTCTGGAGGCCTTCCAGTGTTCTCTCAGCTTCTAAAGAACCTTTCCACTCTTATCATCTCTTTCTACTAACAAACCCCTAGAATGTGAGGTCACATATACTGTAACTATCCTCTGGATCCACGAACATCCATAGCTCTGGGACATGTCACCCTCCCCAAGATAATAAACCTCTGACACCTCAGGTACTTCTCACCCGAGTTGGAAAGGGAGATTACTGCACCCACTGTGCCGACCCAGGGTCATGGTTCCCCTTAGAAACTTCACAAAGAGCTATTCTGGGTTATCACGGTACAACCCTCATAAATTTGTCAATACTCTCTACTGCCCAGGCACTTCCAGTGACTCATGGTAAAATGGCTCTCTGAGGGACGCACTGGGTCTCTCCACCTTTCTTATAAATGCATCTTCCACAGCCCCCTTGCCCCCAGCCTTTGTGCATTTCACCTTTTATATATTAAAGGGCCCCAGTTCATAAGGTTTCCCTGGGAAATCTGGGGCAGAAGCATAGCTGAACCCTGTTTGGGGAACTAGAAAGAGATAACTTTCTCTTCGGGACTTCAGATAGCTGCCCAGGAACTCAAAAACTACTACCTCTAGGAAGTACCCTATGGCCAGATCTCTTAACCCCATCCCACCTACTTGGGTCTTCACAAGTATCGTTATACACCAACTGAGCTATGGTTCCTTTTGCCCTTTCTCCCACAAGGTCTATAAAACCTGTGTCATCTCCTACATCATCCTCACTCTTCCGACCCATGCTGGCACATCATACACTGCCCCACTCCCCAACCACACTGCACAGGAACAGCTCCCCACCACGTCCAATGAGAGTACAGGACACTGGGGAGAAAGTAACACAATGAAACTAGTCAAGGATGATGCTATGAGAACCCAGCTCCCCTTAGTCCCTGAGGTGTCCCAGGGAGACAGATATTGTTCACACTGCAGGACAGGGACCCCAGCTCCATCTTACACCCTGAACACCAAGGGAATGGAAAGGAATCACCATCTCGAAACCCTGGGGCGCTGTGGCCGGGTCCAATAGGTCCACATCACAAACTGAAATGATGGGGATGGGTGGCTCAGCAATAAAATTGGTAAGATGTCCCCTGGCAAGCACTATCCCAATCCTCTCCACAGTGCCCCACGACATCACCTCCGTAATGAACTCACCCAAGTCCCAACTTTCAGGAACAGAGCTGGAAGAGGTTAGGAAATGTTACTGCATGACGCAGATGCTCACGGGTCCCCTGGGAGTGGGTGAACCTCCCTCTCGCCACCTTATACATCCTGTATGCTGACATCCAGCATGCCAATCGGTGGCCCCAACAACATTGTTTTCTCCATGAACATACACATTGCAACTTAGTGAAGAAGGTGCCCCACCACAATGATCTCGGTAACATGCTTCAATAACCAGCACAACCTAGAAATCCTCTCCCTACACACTCTGTTATGAAAACTAGGATGTAAATCTCCTGGTGATGAGTTGACACTCCTGTCCTCTAGAGAACTCACAGAACACAATTTACCAGCAAAATATCTCAGGGCCAGAAAATTCCTAACTGATATGCTGTTTATATGAATGCTGTTGGGGGGATCTGCTAATGTATACTGATGACAGCTTCCCTAGTGTGGGGAGGCACCCAGCAGCCAGACCAGTTCAACTTCTCCCAGGTGCTTTCAGTATCCACAAGAGTCCCTGCCCCACAACATATCCAGGGTCCCCAGCTCTTCCCCTTTTATTCAATAAAGTCTATACAAGACTGGAAGAACCCCCAGCAATACCACCTGGATGGGAACCCTACTACTCCCAAAACCTAACTAGGAAGACATGAAATGATGAAATACATACAGCAATGAAACTACTACCTATGCTTTCCTTGCAGAGAACTTTAGTTGACAGAGGCAGGGCAGGGACGGGCTACTATTGTGTGGCATGACAGCAGCACACTAGAGGGTGTTGGTCAATGGGGACCCTCTCTGGCACCATCCCTAAAATCTACAGCTGCAAATTTGATAGTGAGGGAAGTAGGAAGGTAATGGCAGAGGAAATTGTAGAAACAGAAGAGAAGTAGCAGAAGACACGTGGAAGACTGGAGAACAGACGGAGAGTGGAGGCACAGAGTAGGAGCAGAAGCACAGTGGGCTCAAGGACCAGAAGCAAGGGCATGAGAGTGTGGGGGGGGCATGAGATGAGAGGTGTTCTGTGAGAGTTGAGACTGCCAGTACTGAACATGAGTACGGAGAGAAAGGGAGAAGGTGAGGAGAAGTAGGAGTAGGGTGAGGAAAGGTAGGGGGCGACAGAGAGGAGGATGGAGAGAGAGAGTTGGGAGCGGGAGGGAGACACAGATTACAGGACTGAAAGGAAACAACCTCAAACCTCTATGAAGACTTCACTACAGCCTGACCAGGTAGTGGTGCAGTGGATAGCGCCTCAGACTGGGATGTGGAGGACCCTGGTTCGAGACCCCGAGGTCGCCAGCTTGAGCACAGGCTCATCTGGTTTGAGCAAAGCTTGCCAGCTTGGTCCCAAGGTCGCTGGCCCAAGGAAGGGGTTACTCGGTCTGCTGTAGCCCCACGGTCAAGGCACATATAAGAAAGCAACCAATGAACAACTAAGGTGTCACAACAAAAAAATGATGATTGATGCTTCTCATCTCTCTCCATTCCTGTCTGTCTGTCCCTATCTATCCCTCTCTCTGACTCTCTCTGTCTCTGAAAAAAAAAAAAAGACTTCACTACATTTCCAAGCAGGCAGAATGATAAACCATCAACAGATTATCCCCTGAATTCAATAATGTGTCCCCACATTACCCGGCACACAACTCACACACCCCCCAGCATCACATCCTGGGAAGGACACAACTACAACCCACCTTTCTCTAAGACCACCATAGCCACAGACACACAAGACCCAGCATAAAACAGAACTAGAACCCTTCACAGCTTCTTTATGGCCACCTTGTAAAAGCTTTTTTCATGACAAACATCAACTCAAATGAGTTCTCCTCACGAGGCTTCTTTCCCCATGAACACACACACACACCTTCCAAAACTTTTCCATCAACCCTCTCCACCCCCATCATGGCTTTCCCTACACTCCCTATTCTGACACCTGTGTCACAAATCCACCTGCAAGGAGTGGAGACTCCTTGCATCTACACACACACCAATAAACAAAGACGATAAATTAACATCACGCCTCTCTCTGGGCACCCACCCACCACATTGTCTGGGTGGACACTTCTGTTGACATCTAGTGGAAGACCCGTACCCTCCCCCTTCCTTTCTCATCACTCCATACATTCAGTCCCACTACATGTACCTGCATTATTCTGGCACCATACATGCTTGCAAACTCAAATTTCTCAAATATTCCAGACTCTTCCGGACAACGACCAGAACCAAACATGACAGTTCCCACTCAAACATCACGGGACACTTTTCTAAGATTCTATAATCCATTTCAACATACATTTCTCTTCAACTCCCGGGACCAACTCATCCCTACAATCAGGCTCACTTTCATCACCAGAAGAGAAAAGCACGACTCCTGATGGCTTTTCTAAGTAATCTACTAATGCCTCCACAAACATATGCACCAACCCCTAGTGCCCTTGGCCACAACTTTCTCCACATGGAACATATTTCAAATTTTAGAATGCAACAGAATACGCTCTCCTGAAAAATAACCCTACTAATCTACACTTCGACCTTCACCCTAGCTGCTTGTATATGAGCATGAACCTTTGACCTGCCCTACACACCTAGTACAGCAAAGTCACAAAACACCATAGGCCACATAAGTTGCCTAAACTACTAATTTCCTTTTCCTGCCACAGAATTCCCTTGCAGCGCGAGTGCACCTGGACTGTTCTGCCATCTGCCACCTTCCATGTCAGATTAGTGTCACCATCGGACATTATTAAATGCACAGCTGAGACACAGGTGATGTGAAAGGGAGGAGAATTGAAAGTAACAAAGATAGTAAGGTATGGGACAGACACACTAGTAAAAACAATGACAAGGAAGAAAGACATAAATAGAATGAAAAAAGAACTAAACACAACCGTTACCCTACACAGAAGTACAATTGACTGGGGGTCTTGTCACTAATCTCTTCACCTAAATAGGTAACGTAACCCCTACCAATCACCCCGCACTCACACTCCACAGGACCCCCAACAGCGACCCCTGAAACCCCTCAGCCCACCTTTCTATGAGAAACATAAATGGGGCATACACAGCTATTCATCATGTCATCTTCCCATGGATCAGGGGTAAGTGGATGGAAGACACTCCTAATCAAAGTCCTGTAAACCTTTCACTATACCTGTGGTTCTTAACCTTTTTTTAGGTACCGAACCCACCAGTTTCATATGCGCATTCACCGAATCCTTCTTTAGTGATAAATAAAATATGATTTGTTTTTCCAAATTCAAGACATAGGTATATGTTTTTTTACTGGTGCACAAAATGAGCCGTGCATGAACATCACCTTGCTCAAAGAACAAAACCAACAAAGTACATGAACTCACAACAAATGACGGTATTACTTTATTCCGGCCTCCGCTGCAGAGGCTTCTCCAAACCCCTGAGACCGACTCATGGAACCCCTAGGGTTCGATAGAACCCAGATTAAGAACCACTGCCCTATACACAGCATTCCAAGCCACTTCCCCGACAGCATTTCCTTCTCCGTGAACACCCACCTTCCAACATTTCTCAAACAACACCCCCTCATTCCCATGCTCTAAGAACCTGCGGTGCCTGGACTATCTTTCCCTTCACGCCACTTTCTGACACCTGGATCTCAAACCTCTCTGACAGGAATGTAGGCTGCTCACCTAGACAAACCCCACTAAATGACGAGAAAAAACAAATATAGAACCTCTTCACATTCACCGAACCATCAGACTATCCCGTTCTGTGCTTCCCCACGGTTCCTGGAAGTCGCCTACCCTCCCACTTCCTATCCCAATACTCCACACGATCTGGTCCCCACAAGTGCCCCTGACTCTTCTGTCACCACACACACTCCATCAATTTTCCTAACTCTGAAACACTCCGGGACTCCTGTCCACACGGCACTCACCTGACATGCACCACTCCCAATAGAAACATAAAACACATGTTATGAGTTTCTACACTCCTCTTTTCATAACCTTTCTCCACATTCGCTACCGCTACTCACAGGCCTCTAATGGCTCCC
Source organism: Rhynchonycteris naso (assembly GCA_037038555.1). Lineage (NCBI taxonomy): Eukaryota > Metazoa > Chordata > Mammalia > Chiroptera > Emballonuridae > Rhynchonycteris > Rhynchonycteris naso. Next base: position 83,610 of record CM072998.1, read on the forward strand.
TGTTCTATCCCCAACACAAAGACTCACAGGGCACAATCACCTATATGACAAACGTTTGATTACATCTACAAAAAGATAGACTGACACACTGATGCCATCTACCCCAACCATTTTCTTTTCAAATTTCCTTTTCCTGGAAAATAATACAGAGACACGGCACTACAAAACATCCAACAAAATGACATTTCTGGAACTCATGAGAGGTGATTTCCTCCTCTGGCTTGAGAAAAAAAAAAAAAGCTCTCCAGCTTGGACACAAGGTCGCTGTCTTGAGCAAAGGATTACTTGGTCTGCTGAAGGCCTGTGGTCAAGGCACATATGAGAAAGCAATCAATAAACAACTAACGTGTCGCAATGAAAACCTGATAATTGATGCTTCTCATCTCTCTCCATTTCTGTCTGTCCCTATCTATCCCTCTCTCTGACTCTCTCTCTGTCCCTGGAAAAAAAAAACACTGACTCCAAACCTTCCAAACTAGACCTACATTTCCCCCAGAAAGACTATTTAATGATAGAAGTACAACAATAAACATTTTCTATTTAAAAATGCTACAAACTGCACGTGATTTCTCTACCCCTACCTAGGATGGTTACTATAGAAAGCATTCTCCTCCCATAGCACAGACGCTGATATATTGCACCATGCTGTACACTAAAAATGGGAGCCTTCACATCACACTGAGTAGAAACAGCCCAGACGTCCCAGTAACAACCTTCCTATCAAAACTCTCCCAAAGCATGACCAGGCGGTGGTACAGTGGATAGAGCGTCGGACTGGGATGCAGAAGACCCAGGTTCGAGACCCCGTGCTCGCCAGCTTGAGTGCAGACCCATTTGGCTTGAGCAAAAGCTCGCCAGCTTGGACCCAAGGTCGCTGGTTCCAGCAAGGGGTCACTCGGTCTGCTGAAGGCCCGCGGTCAAGGCACATGTGAGAAAGCAATCAATGAACAATTAAGGAGTTGCGACAGCAACGAAAAACTAATGATTGACGCTTCTCACCTCTCTCCGTTCCTGTCTGATGTCCCTATCTATCCCTCTCTCTGTGTCCCTGTAAAAAAAAAAAAAAAAAAAAACTCTCCCGAAAACAAAATCACAGCTACCGTTAAGACCGCCCTCTCAGCAATCTGCAACAATGAGGTCAGATAAAGGGAACCAGCACTACAAACATCATCACTGGGACGACTCTAAGATAGAGGGTGCCTATAGAACAGGATCTTTCCCGATGCAACTCTCAACCACTAGTCCCCTCATCAATCCCACCCCCAACTCCAACTCCTAAGGAATCCTGCCTACAGCCAGCCTTTCTTTTGCTGACCTGCGTGCCCATAAGGAAGATTAAGACTGAGCAAGGACCACCCTATTCTATGCCCATGGGTCACCCTGGCTCACCTGTGCTGCCACTTTCCTGTGAATCCTTCCCTCACATAAACCATTTCAACTGACTTCCTCTACCAGCATTTCTTTCTCAAAAATAACCTCCCATTTCTCTCTGCTCCCCGTCACACCCTTTATGCTCCCCTTCCGGACAAGATTCCATGCCTACCAAAAACCTACCATTCTTTGTACTGCCATGAAATGTGCACTAGCCCATCATCCAAATAAGCCCCGTGACCCATGAACCAAAAATTTAAACAGACCTCCTCTCCATCACCAAATCGCCTATATGACCTATCCATACTGGATAGGTTAGTCATAGCCCCACACCATGCACACCCCATCGTTCTGCTCCACCTTTTTCACCACTCAGCACTGTTCTCTCCCCTCTATCAATGATGTCCCCTTCCCCACAGAGTGCCTCCTATTAGCTCACAATAACTTATAACCACACCTACTGTGTGACACAGGAATGACACTCCACAAAACCACTCTCATGACACAGCATAAGGCCTAACCCTCTCTCATTACCATGAATCTCAATGATCTAAATGACCTCCTCCCCATGCCACGCCTTTCGTCCCTCTAGTCTGTCTCTACGAAACACACAGACTATGAACGCTGCCTCCCCTGCCTCTTCCCCCGTGTTCGGTTCTCCGTACCCACAAGGAAAAAAACATCCTTGAATCTCCTGCACCCACACTTTCACGTATCTGCTTACACTAACTTCGAAAGTCTCACTCAAATGGCACATGATAACCTACACTCACCCCCTTTACCATCATCCATTCACACATTAAATAGACTATAACATTTTTAACTATTACTTGCAATGCCCATGAACACTCCCTCTCTCTCCATGGCTATCTGTTACAAATAAAACATATCCAATGTAATCATACATCTCCTTAGAAATACTGATGTCAACCATGTACATTTTCTGGCCCTGGTTGGGTACCTCAATGCAGTCCACACTGATGAGGCAGGGAAAAATCATGGGTTCCACCCCCGAACAAACCCCACACACACATCAATACACTTCCACAGAGCACGCCTCCATGGAGCACCTAAGTGAAACAGCATTACTTCGTGATCCCCTCTTTCTTCTCCACGACCCTCCCCCTGATAACCTTTTCACTTTTCTCTATCTCTGAGTTCATGCAGTCTATCTACCTTTTCCTCTCAGGACCTGTGACAGAACTCCCAGGTGGCTGTGGCATGCAATAAACTTTCTGAGCAAACTGGGACCTTCTGCAGCGCCAGGCAGTGTCTCTACCATGTGTCCTAAAGAGGCAGATCTGTACTAAGCATTCCCTGGATGCCAACATCATAAGCCCAAGAAATGAGGAATCCTATTAGTGATACTCCTGCCTCATGTTCACATCACCTATTACAGAATATGGAAAAATTCTACAAATCATGAATGGAAAAAAGGACGTAAATATTCCCTCTATTGTACGGCTTCTGAAATACAACATGCCATAGCCGCCTCCTAAGTGTGCACATTGTTCATATGGAAACTCCACTGGTAACTTCCTGTCCATACTCGTATTTCATATCATAAGTTTCTCTTTCTATCGCATTAAAAAAAACAGGCATAATACACTAACATCTGTTATAACGACTCTGATTAACATCCACCATGATGACTTCCTTCTGGATTTCAATATACACAATAAAAATAAACTACAACTATCTAAATTGAAAACACACTAAAATTTTCTTTTTACAGTAAAAGAATGGAACATGAGAACCAAAGTACATTTCTATACTATACACTAGATTCAAGGCCAAGAACAGGTCCTAAAAATGAAGAATGAAAATTCTTTTTACTACCTTACATTTACAGGGATGATTCGTACCACACTCAATAGATAACAAACTCAAATAATATAGCACACAATGAACAGAAAAAATGGGCCTTCATCAAAGCCGCCCCCCACCCCAATCAGGGCATTTTACATTGTCCAAAATCCGTAAGTCCATTCAACAAATGAGCCAGTGCTCACTCCGGTTGTAGTCCAGGAAATCAGTCCATGCACATGGGGTGTTAGCCTCCTCCCTCATTCCTGCCATCATGGCAGGTCTCACACTGTCCTAAAGAGAAGCATGTGGCAATGGCAGTCAGCATTTCCATCTCTGCTCTGGGGAACATGATGACATCCACCCCTATGTCCCAAAATCGCAGACCTACCAGGAGTGTAGCAGGTCCTCCCTCCAGCTGGGCTCTCATCTTCTGGAGACTGCGGATTGCAACTCCAGCCCAATTCTCTTCACCCTCTGAAGAGGAACTGAAAACAACAGCTCCCACAGCTGGGTTCGAGCCCCGGGCTGCCACCGCCTTCTGCTCTGCAGGCTTGCAGCTCCGGCCCGGACTCAGCCCCAGCCTCTTGCCGCTGCTGGCTCTCCACAATGTCCAGGGCATGCTGCAACTCACGAACCTGTGATTCCTCCTCCAGCATCTGCTCCATTTCCAGGCAAATCTCGCAAACCTAGTCAGCCTCCTCCTCCAGCGCTTTCTCCAGCTCCAGGGTCGGCATCTCTTCCTTCCACGTTTCCTCCAGCTCCTTCAACTGCTCAGTTTGCAGGTCCTGGGCAGCCTCTTCCATAGAGCTCTCAGTTTCCTCGCACATGGCTGTAAAAGTCAACCAGCTTACAGTTTCCAATAGGACAGCCATGGGGAGCCATAACAGCAGCCAGTCCTCTACTCCACCACTCAAAGATGGTGGTGGCTCCATACCCATCTATATGGAATGCTGCCACAGACTACGCCAAATGTAAAGCCAGTGCCCACGGCCAAGGCCACCATCAGAACCACCTGGCCATCAGAATGCAGTAGTTTTACTATTTTTAGGATGAAATTATTTTCTAATTTTAATAGTGATCTACGTTGGTTGATGTTTCATATGTGAATTTGAAATCACAGAAATACAGTGATAATATAGTGGCGCCTGACAGTGACAGTGCTCAGTATTTCAGACGGTGCAGTTTTGCTGAGGCAGCGCAATATACCTAAGTAGACATCTAAGAGTTCTTTCCAAGGTCTCAAGAGGAAAAGGTGAGGTCTAAAGGCTGTCAGTCAATTCATGGACAGAAATGAAAGTGAAGGAGTTACCAGGGGAGTAGAGGCAAGAGGGACAAGTATGTGGTAATGGAACTGGAATTGCATTTGGGGGGTTGGCAGAATATGTAATGGTGAGATGGAACAGAAGAAAGATGTTCACCTGAAACCTATGTATCAGAATTGGTGAATATCACCCTGTTCAATCTAACTAGTTGTTAGGCAGATAAAATATATTATGCTCACTTTGTTAAAGATGGAGCTGCCTACGTGCAAGTTTTAAGAGTAAGCTTTTCCCCACACCTTTGACTAATTGGATGACGTAGGGTGGTGCACTCTCATGAGGAATCCTCCCAGTATGTCTCAGATAAGTGACTTTGTAACAGAAACTGCTTTGTTTGTAGATTGGATTAAAGGTTTTGAATCTACGCTATAAAGTGGGGCAGACTGGGAGCTTGCTCTCTCTTGGTTCCTGAGGTTACTATTAGAGAGAAGAGCAGATTAAGGTCACGTGGAGAAGCAGCCAAGATGGTGGAGTGCTGAGGAAGAAGCCAGTTAGTGCACAGTTTGTGCAGAGAGGAGATGGGAAACAGAGGTGAATACGACAGGTGAGCTAGAAACCTTTGATGGTAGGAAACTCGGATAAGTCAGTAGCTTTGTGAGCACTGAATGAGTGGGTTTTGGAGCCCATTATGTGTTTTTACTTGCCTGCCGGGTGCAAGCTAGAATTAAAGCTGATGGCTCACCAGTTCTTGGTTCCATTGTTTCATTACCGACTGTCCGAATCAAATGCAAACCTGCATGGGCCAGGCGGCTTTGATAGTGGTCTTGGATACTGGCTTTACACTTCACATGTCTCACCTTACCTATAGCTCCCAATTGCCAAATGAGACAGGGACAATTGTTATTTTCATTTCACAGGCATTTGAACTAAAGACTGATTCTAACATGGTTCAAATTCCAGAACCAACAGTCCAAGATGGGATAGAAGAGTGAGTACTCACAGTATTCTGGACAAATTGAACAAATCAAGTACTCCTTGCAGCCTTCTGTTGAATATTGTACTTTAATTTCTTTTATGTTTTTAAGAAAACCGGCACATAACTTGATGGTCCAAGCTTGCCATGTTCTCACCCAAGGTGTTGTTTGAGGTAGAAGTTGGGCAGGAAACGAGATAGGAGAGGTGGAGAGAAAGAAGCTTGCTTGGGCCTTCCCAGATGCTCAACAACAGATTCCTTTAAGAGTGCCCTCCCCACTTCTACACTCTCTGTCTTTACAATCTGTTCTTCAGTCCAGAGCATTGGTCTGCTTCTACCCATGTGTCCTTCCTCTGAGACCTTAACTGACAGGACCTTCCCAAAGGCTCAAAATAAACTCTAGAGTTGACCTCTGGCTCCATCACTTGAAAGGCAAATAAATAAAAATTCAGTCTCCTCATCCGTCAACTGGGGAGAACGGCTCCCTCTCAGGTGGCTGTGAGGATTCAGGAAAGTGGTGTGTGTTAGCTCCTGCCAAATGTGTGACCAGCACTCTCTCTCACTCTGTCCTATCTTGGTCCATGCCTCATGTGACATTCCTATCAGTCCCCTCCTCTCTGCAACCACCACCACATGGCATGTGAGACCTTGGAGCTCAGGACAACCCTTCTGTACTCTCTGTCATTGCCATTCCCAGCTGACAAGTAATAAACTGATGTGGCCAAGGACCCGGAAGCCTAGGCTTAGCCAGGGACACCATCCCAGTCCTTGCACTCTCACAACCTCTTCATTGCTTGGAGACCACAGTCTGAGAAGGAACACTGAGGGGGCCATCTGAAAAGGAAAGGCACCCAGAGAAAAAGGGCAGAAGGAATCAGTGCCCATAACCTCCACTATTACTATGACTTGCTCTTGGCCTTCTCAACAAGCAGAGCAGCTATGGCACAGAGGGGCTGTTTTTCCTAAACCTCTTCCTGGCATTTAATTTGAGATCCTCAAGCTGTAGCAATAATTCATATGGCCTTACTGGGGTCCCTGTAAAGATGGGATGCTCAAACTTATATATTTTTAAAAATTAATTTGAAAAGTTTTTATTAATTTTAGAAAGAGAAGACAGAGAAAGGTGGTGAGGAGCGGGAAGCATCGACTGGTAGTTGCTTCTCCTGTGTGCTTTGGCCAGCAGAGCTAGGGGTTTCTAACCAGCAACCTCAGCATTTTCAGCTCGATGCTTTCTTCACTGTTCCACCACAGGTGAGACTATTTTTTCTTTATAGATTTTTTAAAATTAATTTTAATGGGGTGACATTAATAAATCAGGGTACATATGTTCAAAGAAAACATCTCCAGGTTATCTTATCATTCAATTATGTTGCATACCCATCACCCAAAGTTAAATTGTCATCTGTCACCTTCTATCTGGTTTTCTTTGTGTCCATCCCCTCTCCCTCTCACTCCGTCTCCTCCCTCCCCCCACCCCGTAACCACCACACTCTTATCCATGTCTCATAGTCCCGTTTTTATGTGCCACCTATATATGAAATCATGCAGTTCTCAGTTTTTTTCTGTTTTACTTATTTCACTCTGTATGTTATTAAGGTCCATCCATTTTGTTGTGAATGATCCAATGGCATCATTTATTATGGCTGAGTAGTATTCCATAGTATATATGTACCAAAGCTTTTTAATCCACTCATCCTCTGATGGACACTTGGGCTGTTTCAAGATCTTTGCTATTGTGAACAATGCTGCCACGAACATGGGGGCGCATTTCTTCTTTTCGAACAGTGCTATGGTGTTCTTAGGGTATATTCCTAAAAGTGGGATAGCTGGGTCAAAAGGCATTTTGATTTTTAATTTTCTGAGTAATCTCCATACTGTTTTTCACAGTGGCTGCACCAGTCTGCATTAGCAGTGCAGGAAGGTTCCCTTTTCTCCACATCCTCACCAGCACTTGTTCTGTGTTGTTTTGCTGATGAGCTCCATTCTAACTGGTGTGAGGTGATATCTCATTGTGGTTTTAATTTGCATTTCTCTAATGATTAGTGATGTTGAGCATTTTTTCATATTCCTATTGGCCATCTGTATGTCCTCTTTGGAGAAGTGTCCATTCATTTCTTTTGCCCATTTATTGATTGGATTGTTTGTCTTCCTGGTGTTGAGTTTTATAGGTTCTTTATAAATTTTGGTTATTAACCCCTTACCAGATGTGTTGTCAAATATGTTCTCCCATTGTGTGATTTGTCTTTTTATTCTGCTCTTATTGTCTTTAGCTGTGCAAAAGCTTTTTAGATCGATATAGTCCCATTTGTTTATCCTGCCTTTTATTTCATTTGCCCGTGGGGATAAATCGGCAAATATATTGCTGCTACAGATGTCGGAGAGCTTGCTTCCTATGTTTTCTTCTAAGATGCTTATGGTTTCACGGCTTACATTTAAGTCTTTTATTCGTTTTGAGTTCGTTTTTGTGAATGGTGTAAGTTGATGGTCTAGTTTCATTTTTTTGCAGGTAGATGTCCAATATTCCCAACACCATTTGTTAAAAGGCTGTCTTTACTCCATTGTATGCTCTTTCCTCCTTTGTCAAATATCAGTTGTCCATAAGGTGTGGGTTTATTTCTGGGTTCTCTGTTCTGTTCCATTGATCTATGTGCCTGTTCTTATGCCAGTACCAGGCTGTCTTGAGTACAATGGCCTTGTAGTATACCTTGATACCTGGAAGAGTGATACCTCCTGCTTTATTTTTTCTTTTTAAGATTGCTGAGGCTATTCATGTTCCTTTTTGGTTCCATATAAATTTTTGGAATATGTGTTCTATATCTTTGAAGTATGTCTTTGGTATTTTAATTGGTATTGCATTGAATTTATAAATTGCTTTGGTAATATAGACATTTTAATGATGTTCATTCTTCCTAACCATAAACACAGTATATGCTTCCACTGTTGGTATCTTCCTTGATTTCCTTTATCAATGTTTTGTAACTTTCCAAGTACAAGTCCTTAACCTCCTTGGTTAAATTTACTCGTAGGTACTTTATTTCTTCAGTTGCAATAGTGAAAGGGATTGTTTCCTTAATTTCTTTTGCTGACAGTCCATTGTTGGTATATGAAATTGCCTCTGATTTCTGAGTATTAATTTTATATCCTGCCACCTTGCTGAATTCATTTATCAGGTCCAGTAGTGTTTTTTTATTTATTCATTTTAGAGAGGAGACATAGAGTGAGAGAGAAAGAGAGAATGGGGGGAGGAGCTGGAAGTATCAACTCCCATATGTGCCTTGACCAGATCAGTGCAGGGTTTTGAACTGGCAACCTCAGTGTTCCCAGGTTGACGTTTTATCCACTGCACCACCACAGGTAAGGCGGTCCAGTAGTTTTTTTTCTGAGACTTTATGGTTTTCTATATACCAGTGTTTTTTAACCTGAGTTCTATCGAACCCTAGGGGTTCAATGAGTTGGCCTCAGGGGTTCAGGGAAGCCTCTGCCGTGGAGGCCAGAATAAAGTAATACCGTAATTTGTTGTGAGTTCATGCACTTTGTTGGTTTTGTTCTTTGGGCAAGGTGATGTTCATGCACGGCTCATTTTGTGCTCAGTAAAAAAAACCATATACCTATGTCTTGAATTTGGGAAAACAAATCATATTTTATTTATCACTAAAGAAGGATTCTGTGAATGCGCATATGAAACTGGTGGGTTCGGTACCTCAAAAAAGGTTAAGAACCACTGCTATATACAATATCATATCATCTGCAAATAATGACAGTTTTATTTCTTCTTTTCCAATTTGGATGCCTTTTATTTCTTCTTGTCTGATTGCTATAGCTAGGACTTCCAGAACTATGTTGAATAAGAGTGGTGAAAGGGGGCAACCCTGCCTGGTTCTTGATCTTAAGGGGATTGTTTTTAATTTTTTTTTAATTTTTTACAGGGACAGAGAGAGAGAGAGTCAGAGAGAGGGATAGATAGGGACAGACAGACAGGAACAGAGAGAGGTGAGAAGCATCAATCATTAGTTTTTCGTTGCCATTGCAACACCTTAGTTGTTCATCGGTTGTTTTCTCACATGTGCCTTGACCACGGGCCTTCAGCAATCGAGCAACCCCTTGCTGGAGCCAGCAACCTTGGGTCCAAGCTGACGAGCTTTTTGCTCAAGCCACATGGGTCCGTGATCAAGCTGGTGAGCTCAGGGACTTGAACCTGGGTCTTCCGCATCCCAGTCCGACGCTCTATCCACTGCGCCACCGCCTGGTCAGGCTGTTTTTAATTTTTGCCAATTCAGTATGATGTTTGCTGTGGGTTTGTCATAGATGGTCTTTATCATGTTAAGGAATGTTCCCTGTAATCCCACGTTACTGGGAGTTTTGAGGATGAATGGGTGCTGGATTTTATCAAATGCTTTTTCTGCATCTATTGAAACTATCCTGTGATTTTTGTCCTTCCTTTAGTTTATATGATGAATCACATTGATTGATTTGTGAATATTGAACCGGCCTTGCCTCCCCAGAATAAATCCCACTTGATCATGGTGTATAATTTTTTTCATATATTGCTGGATCCGGTTGTCTAATATTTTGTTGAGAATTTTAGCATCTAAATTCATCAAGGATATTGGCTTATAATTTTCTTTCTTTGTGTTGTCTTTGCCTGGTTTCGGGATCAGAATTGTGCTCGCCTCATAAAAGGAGTTTGGAAGTCTTCCTTCCTCCTGAATTTTTTGAAATAGCTTGAGGAGGATAGGAGTTAGTTCTTTTTTGAATATTTGGTAGAATTCACTTGTGAAGCCATTAGGACCAGGACTTCTCTTTGTTGGGAGTTTTTTTAATAACTGTTTCTATCTCATTTGTTGTAATTGGTCTGTCTAGGTGTTCAGATTCTTGCAGACTGATTTTTGGAAGATTATATGATTCAAGAAATTTGTCCATTTCATCTAGGTTGCCTAATTTTTTGGCATAGAGTTCTTGATAGTATTTTCTTACAATACTTTGTATTTCTGTTGTGTCAGTTGTTATTTTGGCACTCTCATTTCTAATTCTATTTGAGTCCTTTCTGTTTTTTTTCTTGGTGATTCTAGTTAAAGATTCATCGATCTCATTTACCTTTTCAAAGAATCAGCTCCTGGTTTCATTGATCCTCTGTATTGTTTGCTTAGCCTCTATGTCATTCATTTCCACTCTGATCTTCATTATTTCTTTCCTTCTACTAGTCCTGGGATTTATTTGCTGTTGTTTATCTAGTTCTTGTAGATGCAGGGTCAAGTTTCTTATTTGACCTTTTCCAAGCTTCTGATGGTATGCCTGTAGTGCTATGAACTTCCCTCTCAGTACTACTTTTGCTGTGTCTCATAAATTTTGAGTTGATGTATGCTCATTATCATTGGTTTCTAGAAACTTTTTTATGTCTTCTTTGATCTCATTGTTAATTCATTCATTATTTAATAACATGCTACTTAGTTTCCAAGTGTTTGAGTATTTTTCAGTTTTTCTTTTGTGGTTAATTTCTAGTTTCATGCCATTGTGATCAGAGAAAATGCTTGAAATGATTTCAATCCATCCTGCTTTGAATTCCTTCCATTGTGGTCTTCAGTTCTGATACTGTATTTGTCATTTCTGTCTGATTCCTTTTTATTATTTCGATTTCCTTTTTTATACTTGCTATCTATTTATTTAGGTGTTCGTAATGACTATCCATTGTTGCTCTAAGCTCTTTGAACATCCTATCATTATTTTAAACTCTGCATCAGGTAGTTTGGTTATATCTGATTTATTCAGGTACTTTTCTGGGGATTTCTCTTGATTCATTTGGGTTGCATTTCTCTGCCTGCCCATTTTGTCTGTGTGTAAGAGGAGTTTGGCTACTGGAGTCCAATGGGTGTTACCTGTTTTCCCTAGGTGTGATCTGTCTGCAGGCCCGCCACCCCCTCTGCCGCTGCATAGGGCGGTTGGGTGTGGGTGTTGCTGGCACTGGCCTTGGCTGCAGAGGTCTCCGCCTCGCCTCCACAGGAGGGGCTGTGTTCTCATGCCAGGCTCTACAGCTTCAGCTGGTCTCGGCCTTCACCCCTCTCCCATGGGTAGGACCATGCACCACATTCAGACCACAAGCCTGGGCTCCTAGGGCAAGGGTGAGCATTTTTACTTAGCTGTGGGTCCCTGTCAGCCTGTTCCTCCAGCTGGGCTCCAGTTTGCAGACAAGGTGTGGACCCCAGCCACAGTTTTACGTCACTTCTGTCCTAGAAGGGATGTCAGAATCCTTGTGCAGCTCCTGTTAGGGAACGTTCGTCCTAAAGGCAAGGGCACCAGACGTTACGGTGTCTCAGCACAAACCCTGCTCAGCCCTGCTGGACTGGATTCTCTTTGGGGTCAACTCAGCCATTTCCCACAAGACAGACCTGCTCACACTTTAGGGGCCAGGACACCATTGTGACACAAAGACCCTGAGATCCTGAGCCAGAAACCACACGCTGGGACCTCAGGCCATGGGTCAGCCTGGTCGAGCACAGTGGACCAGGTGTCAGGGCTGCACGCTGGGATGGCTCAGTGTCTCTGATGTAGCGACTATCACTCCCTGCACACCCACGTTTTCCTCGGTCGCCTGAGCTGGGAACCATCCACAGCAGTGACTTCCTCCGGGACAACAATGAACGCATGTGAAACTTGGCTTTGACACAGATCTTTATGGTCAGACAACCCAGAGGTTGAGAACACACATGAAGGAGCTTCCGAAATGTGATCTGCGTCCGGGTCTTAGGGAGCTATTTTTAAACATGGAATTGTGCCCCCCTTTCTCCCATTTGCCTTTGATTTATAAACAGTTCTGCAGTCCACAATACTTTCAGCCTCTCAGGGGCCATTAACCAAAGGTCTGCATGTAACTGTAAAGATGACTTCTCCAGGCTTTTTTTAAAGAGACGCATTCATCCGAACGGTCCGGGTGAACTGACTTCCAGGCTGCAGGCAGAGACTGCCATTATGAAGCTGCTCAATAAATGTTTGTGAAGAAGCCACCAGGCACATGCTGACCTGGGCCCTCTCTCTCAAAACGCTCCCTCATCAGACACATGGTACGTACGCCCTCATCTGCCCAGCCCAGACCACCTTCCACCAATGACACAAGTCTCCCTCCCTACTTTTTTTCATTCCTCCCTCCCTCCTTCACTTGTGGTTGTTCTCAGGATCAGGGCTCCTGTGGGCCCAGTGGACCCTGTAACTCAGAGAACAAGACTGTCAGCGGTGCGGAGTGGCCTTGCACCTGTTCTCCCCCACACAAAGCCCAACGCTTCCTCTCTGGTGTCCCGAGACCCCAACCTCTTCCTCCTGGCAGGCCCACTGAGCTTAGTCCCCACAGTGCTGTCAAGACCAGGCAGTGAGCCAGGCTGTGCCTCAGGCAGCCCTCGGGTGAGTTCTCTCCTCCTCAACTCCAGGAGTGAGGACAGAAGAGCAGACTGTGGGGGTACCAAGAGGAGAGCCAGCCCGAGACCAGAACCCCCATCCGACCCCATTTCCCCAGCTAGGGAGGAAGTGAGGTGCAGCAGATAAAGCCTGTAACTGGACGGGCGGGTGTGGGCAGCAGCCAAGAGAGGATGGTGAGGCAGCCTGCAAAGAGACACTGCTGCCCATAGGTGGCCTCTGGCTACAGCTTACTATTCAGGATCTGAGGGCCTCGAGAGCATCCCAGGAGGACATACTTCACCCTCGGGGTCTCCTCAAAGCCCCACCAGCTCAGAGACCCAGGGGGCAAGGGGCCTGATCCCCAGGGCTGGGCTGAAGGCAGACAGCACATGGTCTGTGACCCAGGTTCATGGGGCTGGCCTGGGTATGAGTCCTGCAGCACCTCCGCCCTGTGGACCGGACAGGGCAGCCAGGACCACAGGCCCGCTCTACACTCGGCTGCATGGTCCCTGGGAGCCCAACCCACAGGGACAGCAGGGTAGGGCCGTGTCACCTGTGGGCAGCCTCAGAAGCCATGTTCTGTCCATCCTACACCCAGGATCCCTTGTGCAGCGGTCCTGAGGTCACCGTAACACACGACCACGTCACTGTTCTCTCAGTCTGGGTGTCGGGAGCCTGCAGGGGTCTTCCGGGGCTGAAGTCAGGGTGTGGCAGGGCCGGTTCCACCAGAGGCTATGGGAAGGGGGAGCGTTGTGGGACTGGTTCCCCAACACTGCAGGCGACACTCGGAGGCCCCATTATTCCAGCTCTGGAAGCACCCCGTTGCATGGCTCGTGGCCCCTTCCTGCACCTGCAAGGCCAGCCGCGAGGCATCCTGACCTTCCCGACTCGGCTTCCAGCTTTCCCTGCATCTCTTTGACCCTGGCCTTGCTGCCTCCCTCTGGGTAGGACCCGGGTGTTGGCACCAGAGGCTGCCAAGGAAATGCAGATTCACCCCGGTCTCAGGGTCCTACCTGGATTCAATCTGCAAAGTCCACCTGCCCATTCAGGTGACCAGCTCAGGTTCTGAGGGTGGGGACAAGGAAACCTGAGGAAACAGTGTCTACACCTTCCCAAACCGAGTTTCCCAGCACAGCCGGACAGGGGGCCAGGGTGGGAAGATTTGGGAAGGAACAGGTTTCAGGGTGGAGTGGGGGCATGACGGGCCTGTCCCGCAGCGTGAGCCTCACAGAACCACCAGCGCTACGCGGTGTGAGGACAGGTCGCACACACCCCTCTGCACACTCATGAGGGAGCAGAGCTTCCTTTATTTCCCCGCATGCCGGGGCTCTGGGACTTCACCAACGACCCCGGACCCGGTTGGTGTAAGTGTGCAGGAAAACCCGTCACTGCTTTCTGTGTGAGGGAGTGGAGACCCCTCCCCTCGGCCCTGCGGTAGATACTGCGCTGCTCTTTGTCGGAGAAGCACGTGTCTTTAACCGCGGGAGGCCCCCACAGGCTGGGCGCCCAGGTCTGTCTTGGGGCGTCTCCGTGTGAAGCCCTGTGTCGGGTTTGCATGAAGACCCAACTTCCTGCTTCTTGAAATAATGCGGGACATGTACTTCCGTTTGCACGAGGGTGGTCACAGCCAGGAGGACTGGGCTCTCCTGTCTCGCAGCTGCAACCTCGGGAGAGCCAGCCACGAGACGCTGCAACCAGGCAGCACCCTTCGCCCTCCCGGTCCCCGCAGACTCCCAGCCTGTTGACCTGCCCCTGTCCAGTGACGCGATTATTCATTTGGAAAGAGCATCTGGAATTTGCGGTAGGCGGAGTTGCTGATGATGACCTGGAAGTCAGCCACACCGACCTCGGGGACCACGTGGAAGTCGTGCAACATGGCTTCCTCATGCAGCCAGCTGGGGGGAGGGGAGGCTTAGGGAGATGGGTCGAGCTGGAACCACCAGCACACCGGAACTGCTTACCAGGGCAGCCCAGCCACACGCAGGGCCCCCAGTGCTGGTGGGCCCAGACGGTTCACTGCTGGTCGCAGAGAACAAAGCCATGGGGGCGTCCTATGGGGACCAATGGTCCGCCCTGCGCCACCCACGCCCTCAGGGTCAAGACCCGCCTACTAGTTGCCCTCAAAACAGCATCTTCCAGCGGGGCCTTTGGCTCCTCCAGCCCCAGCCCAAGGAGGGCAGACACGGCTAATGCACGTGGTTCCAACCGGCGGTACCTGTGCAGGGCTGCAGAGTTGCTCAGCCCAGGACCGACAGAGGTCTCCACGGTCCCCCGCCCACAGGGCCCACACACCTCTGCTTCAGTGCCCAAGACAGGGCAGGGCCTGACCCGCTGCGCAGGTGAACAGCAGTGTTTCAACACCAGGAAGTGTGTGGTACAGAGCCCGTCACCCCAGACCACATCACCTGCAGGTACCCAGACCTGCAGGAAGGCAGGCGAGCCCCAGGCCATACGGGTAGGCTCACTTTACTGTGGACCTCCAGCACGAAGTCCAGCAGCTGGGCGGGCAGGCACAGGCCATGCAGGGCCGAGAGCATGCTGGCCTTATGCAGCTCCGTCTCTGGGTGGCTCAGGTCTCTCACATGCACAATCAGATCCTGAGTACCAGACGGGACATATGATCAGGACGTGGGGCCAATCTCACCAGGCCTGGGTGGGACAAAGGGCAAGGTTCCGAAGACCACACAGCAGATCCTGTCCCCACCCTACCCCATCCATGTTGCATGCGAAGCTTGAGGCTGCTCCGTCCTTCTAGGACAGTGATGGGCGATCTTTTGAGGTTGTTGTCAAAATTTGCCAAAAAAAATGAGCATAACTCGGATGCTGTGTCAATTCGAGAATAAAAACATAATTTCATGATATTTATATTTTAAATAACAAAAATGTTTTGGCCTACATACCTCTGGCACAGTGTGTCTACACTACAGCAAATGTTTTATCCTCGGCTACTGCACCTGGCCTTGCAGGAACCGAGGATAAAACATCCTTCTCAGCAAGCAGCCCCATACTTCTCTGGTATGAGGCCACTTGCGGCCTCATCATCGAAAATGGCTACGTGTGTCAGTGCTGTCACGCATGTCATAGGTTCACCATCATGGTTTTAGGGAATCCTAGAATTTGCCTTCCTTTCACATTTTAAACAGTGCCTTTTGCCTCACTGCACTTCATAGGTTGCTTCATTATGCAAAACTTGGTAAAAGCCACCAGTGAGTTTCCACTGGAAAAGGTATTTATATGTGTGCGCGGTTCTCACTTCTGGGACGTTTGGGGGGAGGGCTAGAACTTAAGTTTTAAAAATGTTTTATTTCAGAAAAGTTTTTCTATTTTCAGAAAACTGGCAATGGCATTTGAGATGTGGCCTCAACCACTCGAGCTGGGCATTCAAAATCACTGTCACAGCCAGGGCTGCAGTGTGAGTTCTCCTGAGCACACCCCAGAGTTGTTCAGATTTCCCTGCCATTCCCCTGTGACCCTACATATCCCAGGACGACAGTGAGAACGTGCTGTCCTCCCTGGCTGTGTCCCGTCCTGTGGTGGGCCCTTGGCCATGTCCTGTAGGAGGACACCTGATGTCCACTGTTTTCATGTGGACCCGAGTGCTCTTGTCGTCTGCAAGGATGTTTGCTACAGACTTAAAACGTGAAGTGTTATCCGAGTTCGAACCCATCCGTAAGTGAGGGCGTCTGCCCCGCTGTCGGGAGCTCGGCAAACGCACCCCTCCATGACCACTGCTGTGGGTCTGACAAGCCGGGCACTCGGCTCACAGTCGGTCTACTCCAGCCCTCCAGCGGCCTAGGTGACCACCAGCCCCGACTTCTTTGCGAGTGGGCTCCCTTCACACACACTGGCCCAGCATGGGGTCCCCACGCCTCATGCGTCGCCGGCTCACCACTATTGGGGTAGCCCACCACGGAGAACACTGGAAATTCCCGCTAACACCCCAGGAGCTGCCACTTATCCCGCAGCCGCTCCAGGGCCTTCCGCATTTTCATCTCCTGCGCCCTCATGAGACGCTGTGGCAGCTGCATGAACAACTCTCCTAGAAACACCCACGGGGGCGGGTCAGGGAGCAAACTAGGAGAAATTAGAGTGCCCACTGCATAACAGGCCCCTGCAGGGACATGGGCAGGGTGCTCACGGACATCACCCAACACCTTGTCTGACACACAGCTCTGTCCAGCAATAGGCAGCCTCGCCCCAACTTCCCCCACCTGGGCTCCCCTCACTCTGCAGGAAGTAACAACCTCAGAAGAACAGCCCCTGATGTCCCCACGGAGCCAAGTGGCACCTCTAAGGTGTGTTACATCCTGACCCCCAGCATCTGTGAGCGGCACCTTATTGGAACATGGGTCTGTGCAGACGAGATGAGGTGAAGGGTCTGAGAGGAGCCACCCTGGGTTGGGGGCCCTACACCTAGTGACAGGGACCTTGGAAAGACAGAGAAGGAGACACAGACACAGAGAAGCCACGTGGGGACAGAAGCAGAGACGGGAGGGAGGCAGCCACCAGCCCAGGGATGCCTGAAGCCCCAGGAGATGGGAGAGGCAGAAGGCCCCCCTCTGGAGCCTCTGGGGGGAGCACAGCCCTGGGAGCCCTGGACCTTGGACGTCTGCTCTCCAGGACGGAGGGAGAGTGAATCTTTGATGCTTTAACAAAAGAACTATGATCTGTTACAGCCTCCCAGGACCACCTGGACCCCTAGCTTGTGGGATGTAACCGCAGATGAGGCCCACACACAGCCTTTACCCCGTCAGGACTGTTCAGGGATGCTGCCCCTTCCTTAACGTGGCTGCCACGACTTACCCCCTTCCCCGCACTTGGTGAGGAGACCTTGGACCTACCTGACCCCAGGATGTAGCGAGAGCTCCCTCCATGTCCATCCAGGGGGGCAATCCTGTCTTTCAGGCCGGACCTGTCGTGCAAACAGGGTAACCAGCAGATGGGAAAAGATGCAGAGGCCATCCAGGGAGAACAGAGCAGGGGCACCACGTCACGTGCGAGAGCGAGGGAAAGACGTTGGGTGGGGCCTGCAGATGGACAGGACCAGTGCACGGGGTCTACTACATGGGCCTTCACTAAGTCAGGGCACAGAGTGACGCTCACTGTCAGGGAATGAGGTCCCACATGGGGTGACGTTCCTCGTGGAGGGACAAGCCCCAGCAGGCATCTGACACGCTGTGCTGTCTAGGAGTGCAGCCAGCCATGTTCCGTCCTTACCACCCCTGAGCAAGAGTCAGACATGAGAAAACAAGAAGAGGGTCGTCTGTGGTGACACCTGGTGCTGTTGCCGTACCTGAGCACAGGGAGCTCAGCCAGGGCCACCTGCAGCCGCGCCTCCTTGGTCCGGGCGTTGCAGCGGAAAATGTGTAGGACCACTGTGAACCGGTTGAACACTTGCACGCCCCAGGCGGCCTCCAGTTGTTTCTAGAAGTGCAGAGTGTGTGAAACGACCCGCACAGCAAGTTAAAGAACGTCAGTCCCACAACCACGGAGATGACGTGACTGATCCTACGGGAAATGAACTCACGCAAGACACCCACAGGCAGCAAGGACCCCCCTGCCATCACTGCTGTGAACTGTGAGGCCACAATCAGCAACCATAGGCAGAAAGGGGCAGGGACACGCGCACAGGACCAACCTGTCAGGTGCTCCAAGGTCCCTTTGCCGAAGACGAGCTTCCTGTCGGGCACTTTGGTAGACACCATCATCCTCTCCACCACCAACGCGCTATCCAGCGTGTGGACCAGCGTTTTCGCTTCTGCCACCTGCCACTCAGCTTTGGGGAGAGACGCATCCTTGGAGACGGATGCTTCCAGAGGTCCAGGGGTCAGCGGGGACGAGGTTCACTTAAGCCCCTCAGCCCCCGCCCCTCGGGTCCTGCTCCCACTAGAATCTAGTGATGAGATACACCCGCAATCAAGAGCCTCAGCGTACAGATCTGGACCACAAAGCCCCGCCCACTCTCGCCAGATTCTAATCACCAAAGCCCGTCTCCTAGCCCAATTTACGCCACTCCCGACGAAGTTCTAGCCACAAAACCCCGCCACCAATGCAGGAGCCCGCCCAGCCGCGCCCGAATTCGAGTCGCAAAGCCCCGCACACTCTTACGGGAGTTCCAGCCCCGGAGCCCCGCCGCCCACGGGTCACCTTGACCTCGGGGTGCACCAGAAACACCCGCTGTGCCCCGCCGGCAGCAGAGGTTCCCGGCGCAGCAGCTTCTCCTCCTCCTCGTCCTCCACCTCCCCGGCCCGGCTTCTCCGGCCATCTGCACGTGGGTCCCGGCCCCCACTCTCCGCGCCCCTGCAGGTCTCCCTCGGACCCTCCGGGCCGAAGGCGGCGAGCGAGCGCTGGGGAAACGGCGGCGGCGACGACGCGGTGACCCTCAGAGCGGAGCGGCCGCGAGCCAGGCGAGAGAGGCAGGCTCCCGGGCGGACAACCGCTCCCAGGGTCCACATCCCACGTCCAGCCGAACGCCACGGGGCGTGGCCTCGGGCTTCCGTGCGCACCGCCATTGGCCGTGCGCCGTCACGTGCTTCGCGGCTAGAGTAGGCTGTCCCTGCGGCGCTCGCGCTCCGCGTGCGGTCTCTTCCGCGCGGCCGAGTCCCAGCAGGACGCACCCGAGCGCGGTCGGGTTCAGGCCCCAGACATTGGCGCCGCTTCCCCCTCCGGCGCCATTCAGCGCCCTGGTCCAACCTCCAGTCCAACCTCCGGTGGATGAGACCTGCTGGATACTGTACCCATTGAGCCGCCCAGCCGGGGCCTGGAAGTCAGGACCCTCCTGCGGCTGTTGCCCTAGATGCTCCCGCGACACATGGACGTGGGTGGGTGGGTCTATGCAAAACTCGTGAGGTCCATCTGGCGACGATTTCAAACTGTCTAGGCCCTAGGGGAGAGTTGCACATTTAAACTCCTGGGGCCTGAGGCCTTGCTGGAAATCTCATTGCTTAGACTCAGCATTGTCCTTAAATGCAGAGGTTGTCAGCTCCATCCCATCTGTCTCTTCCTCTCCCTCTAAAATCAATTAAAGAAAAGCCTCTGTCTCGGAAAGGTCTGTACCCCAGAGCAAGACGTAATGAGTTGAGGGTAGGCTGTGTCCTTCATTACACGGTTTACAGCCTCCGGAACCTCACTTAGCACTCTGACTTGGTCTTAGTGGAAGGTTCGTCCAATACTTCGTGGTCAAGTGTACTTGCATTTTGCACTTTGAGGAAACACGTGACGTCCCTATAAATATTTTAGGAGGTGCAGAAAAGAACAGAGGGCAACTCTGCAGCTCTGGGGACAGCTTCTGCCCAGGTCCTGTGCAGTGGGATCAAAGCACAGCTGACCCCCAGACACCAGGACCCACAGGCTCCCAACTGTGGAGGGCGCCCTGAGGACCCATTCAGGGGGACACGGCCCGGTTCCTGTGGTTCCGGTAGCCTGAATCACTGGGCTGTGAGGGCCTTTCCCAGTGGTGCTTGGACTGTGCAGGCCTCACATATCTGTTCCTGAGAATCTACTGGCAGAGGTTTAGGGCGAGTTATCTGTGGGTTCACAGAGCTGCTGGGACAGGTGGGGGGTCAGCGTGCCATACGACAGGCACATCGTGGCCACACTGCTCTGCAGCCTTGTCCTGGGGGTGACACCCACCCAGGCTGAGGTGTGGGTGACTCCAGGTTATTTGTTCTGCTCCTGACAGGCAGTGTGTACGCCAGTGTGGGAAGAGGACACAGAGCCCCAGGAGGCAGGGAGGGAGGACAAGGGAAGAGGGCTTTAAGGTACATTTGCAGGAAGGAAGACCCCACTGACTGGGGGTCCTCTAGTGAGGAAGCCAATAAAGAGGGCAGTGTGGTAAGCAGGGGACACAATACCCCAGGGCTCTGACAAAAGGGGCTCCCCTGCCCCCAGGTGTGTTGCCCAGGCCAGTCCTGTGTCTGGTCCCACACACGCTGGCCCAGAGCCCACGTGACAGGAGGGCCCTACAGGTCCACATGCCTGTCTGGGACCGAGGGCCAAGGCTGGATGAGGAGAGCCTGAGGCTGAGAACGCTTGTATTATTTATTTGAAAATACAAATGGGATGTCATAAAACATTTCTAAATCGCTCTACACAGCAAATAAAAATTAACTTTACATGTTTTGTACAGTTAAGAGGAAATGTTCCCATGAGCACCTGCGTGGGGCAGACGGGAGGCGCGGGGCTGCAGGAAGTGCCCATGGCTCCGAAGTCACAGTCCATGCAGGGCGCAGGACAGGCAGGTCGTCCCAGGCAGAGGTGGGACCTCACCAGCGTGGCCCATTGGCCAGGATGCAGTCCATCTACAAACCTCCGCTTGGAAGCCAGATCGAGGGCTAAGGGACGGCTGACATCAAGGGAGCCAGCTGTGTCCCAGGCCGCATGTCCTCTGCCCACCAGGCCGGCTAGTGGCAAGCCCTTCCAGGGCCACCTCCAAATGGTGTCCACGGAGAATAACTAGAACGCTTCACTCCACCCAACTGCACCTTGTTCCCTGCACAAGAGCTCAACCACTAAACAGCAAGAGGCTTTGTTTGCGCAGACGCTGCTGCTCCCGCCAGGCTGCAGGACGTCACGAGGGCTGCAGTTCGTCTTCCTCGCACTCGTACTCATGCAGGTTCACCGCGCCCAGGGCGGACGGCGTCTCGAAGAAGGGCGGCGTATGCAGGGTGCTCAGCTTCTGGTCCACCGGGCTCAGCTCTGCCTTGTACCTGCAGGAGGGTCGCAATATGAGCACAGGCCACTGGGGACATGGCAGCGTTCCGTCATGGGGACGAGGGGGCTCGCGAGGTCTGTGGTGAGGCCGTGCACAGCAGGCCAATGATCAGGAAACAAGACTAGCCTTCACATGTCATAGATGGAGACCTACTGGACACCCACAGGGTGACCCACGCATCATGACAACATGTGAAAACCATCACAGGTTCCGAGGCAAAGCCTCCCACTGGGGAGATGATGGCCGTATGTCCCCACTGTCACTCTCAGCTCAGCTCACTGCCCGGGGCCTCTGCATCTGAGTAAGACCCGTGTGCAGAGAACAACCCCAAGGGACACACAGGAGCAGGTCCCGCATCCCGTGAGGGACACGCGTGCACACAGGGAAGTCTCAGGCTGCGTGACGAGCACACAACATAGGACAATGGGGACGGAACTTCACCAGGATGGCACACATCCCTGTGGTTAGAGGAAACTGCTCAGTAGTGTGGTGCCAGCATCAATGTGAGTGGACCTGTTGTCAAAGGCCCTGACGGCCACTTACAGGGGAGAATACCACCACCCTGGGGCCCAGGCACCTTGCCGAGGTGAAGACTCACATTCAGAGACCAGTGTGAACGCCACACACAGGCTCTGGCCTCCCACACGGGCAGCTGTGGCCCCGTACCCAGCGCTCCGCATCAGTGACTGGCTCCTGCTGTCCCTGTCCCAGCCCCTGCCCCCTCACCTGTCCTCCCAGGGCTCCCCCGCAGCCTCCTCAGCCACCAGGATGTCATACTCCTCAGCTGCGTACTTCTCTCAGTACGACACTCTGGCCCTTCGGTCTCAGTCTCCTGGACAGGACACACACGTCACAGGCTGCACGCTCTGGCACTCAGCACACCCCGGGCTTCCAGCTGCACTCACCGAGAGCAGTGACACCTGCTCCTTCTGCTCGTGGTCCAGGTACTTCTCGATGTTGAAGGAGGTGTCGAAGACGACGAGGGCCAGCCTGCAGCGCTTGAGGTCCTGCAGCGAGATCTTCCCTGTGGGGACGCATTGGGGATGGTCACCCGGAGCATGACGAAGGGTGCTTGCATGGGAAACGTGCCCTCAGAACTGTAGCATAGTGCCACATGTCTGACATGTGCTCAGTGACATGAAAAGGGCCCAGGAGGCCGTCCCAGGTGAGGACAGAGCCTGGACTGGGGGCAAGCAAACAGATGACGTGTGCGTCCACCAGGGACAGCACACACTCCTCATCTGAGCTGCAGGGACACGGGGACAGGGCAGGAATCCCAGGGCAGGGGAAGCAGGGTCTCAGGACGACAGCTGCAATGTCCTGGACTCAGCACACAGAGGCCACACGCACGGAAGTGTGCAAGTTCAGAGACCACCTCCTCATCTCTGACCTCAGCGGTCCTGAGTCCCCCATGGCACTCTGTTGGCCACCCTGTGAAGGAGCCTTTCCAGGGGAGGGCAGTCAGGACATCCTGGCCTGACCTAGGGATCCCAGCTCAGGGCCCAGACTCCAGCTGCTAATGGACATGGGCACTGCCCACAGCAGGGGTCCTACCTATGCATCCTGAGTGTCATGGGCAGACATTGGCAACACTCAGCTTCCTGACCCTCTGTGTTCACCTACCAGGACAGGACCCCTCACCAGGGCGGTCCTGGGACAGGAATGAGTGCGAGCCCCAGCTGTGTCAGAATGCAGAAGCTGTCCGACAAACAAGGGTGCTGGTGTGTCCAGTGCTGCTCTGGACATTGTCTCCAGGACATGGTCTGTACCGGCCGGCCTGAAGCGCTGCTCATCCTGGTCACCAATGGAAAGGACACAGCCTACTCTGACAGGCCCCACGTACAGAGACGCCCACACCCTGCTGGGACCACAGCGCCACAGGGACCGCAGCCCAGGCAGCACCTGTGCTCTGAGGCTTCACCAGCTCCAGCATCTGGCAGAGGCAGTTCTCGAAGGGCAGGGCCTTGATGGCCATGCAGTCCAGCCGGCGGCACTGCTCCTCGTAGAATACTCCAGCTCAAACATGGACAGAACCCCGTCCCCATCAAGGTCCACGCAGCAGAACCAGTACTCGATGTTGTTAACGTGGATGAGCAGGGCTTTGGCCGATCAGGACAGCTCCCAACCCCATGACCCCGTTCTCCTTGGACGTACCCCACCTGGCACTGAGCCATCCCCAGGTAAAGACAAGGTGGACTCTTTGCTCAGCGATGCCCCAGCCTGGGCTGCCTCCAAAAAACCAGGATCCTGGGGCAGCAGACACCCACCTGGTCAGGGTCTTCTTGTCTCCTCGGAGGTCAGAAACCAGACAACATCGGAATAGCTGATCTTCCCCTCCTGCACCTATCTGCCTCTGGGTTCAGGGCGGGGTTAAGACAGGATTGCGGGGCGGGGAGCAGCTTCAGCTGGGACCCCTGTCCACTTACTGGATGAGCAGATCCTGCCTCTGTCCCAGGGGTGGGGTGTTCGGTCCCCGCTGAGGAGAGGCTGAGACCAGTGGCCCCTACTCACGGTGGTGATGTAGCAAGAATGGAACTCCAATGCTTCCTTCCGAAAATGCCAGGACAGGGTGGCATTTCGTAGCCTGCAGATGGGACAAGAGAGCTCTGTGCATGGTGGCCACAGAGGGCTGCACATACACCCGCTGCCCCATCCCTGCACCTTCTGCTGGGTACTGTTTGCACACACATGCCGCATGCTGCTTGTACAATGCCAGACGTGGGAGTGTGTAAAACCACGTCTGCTGGACAAGAAAGAACAGAAATCACACCATGCTCCCTGACCACTCACAGTACACTCGACACATGGGACAGCGCGTATGTCCTGCTGACAGGTCCCTGTTTCACGAGCTACAGTCACAGGACCCTCTGAGTCCCTTCTGCTGGAACTGTCCCGGTCCCTGCAGTCACTCAGAGTGAAGACAGACACAGCCCAGAACGATAACCCGTACGTCTTCCACATTCTGCCCCAGTGAGGAACTGACACAGGAAACGGTGTCAGGGAACAAGAGTGGCATTTGCAAAACCATGCCCTGTGTGAAGACATGAATTCTAGTATTGGATTTACTACCCACATAGGCCCTTTCTTTTCCCTCCAATAGACATACTCCCAATTCTTCCAAAGGTCATTCAAGTATTAACTGAAGTCATGCATGTGAAAATATATCATAAGCCCTACAGAATTAAATAAAAATATATTTTACTATGTGACTTTCACATTGAAGGCAGAGTACAGGACCCCATTCAGTAATCAATCTACTTTGAAGGAATTGTCAGGAACAGCAAACTTACTCCCTGCCAGTGGCTCAGAGCAGTCCCAGAAATCAGTGCCCCATCCTGGAGATGCAAGACCCTCTCAAAAACACTCTAGACAAATATTGGGTAAGAGAAAATTACTTGGAGATTTTAGTTTCTCTGAGTCCTTTAGAAAGGCTAAATATGGACCAGGTATATGGAGTGGACTTTGAAAAGGTCTGCATTTAAGCTCCACTAAACTAAGACTAACTTTAGCACTGGAGCTTTGGCAAATCTTATAAATTCCCCGAGCTTTTGAATGCTGATGTGTAAAGTGAAGATACGTGCATATATTCTTTGACAGTATTCAATTCAATTTATTTAATTTTGTATGTTTTTATTTATTTTTTAGATAAGAGGAGGGGCGATAGTGAGGCAGAATCCCATACCCTTACCAGGATCTTCCTGGCAACCCCAATTCTCCAGTACTGAGCTGTTTTTTAGCAACTCAGGATGATGTCCTCTGAATAACCAAGCCAACCTCAGCACTCAGGGCCAATGCTTGAACCAACTGAGCCACTGGCTGCAGGAAAAGAAGAGGGAGAGAAAGGGGAGAGGGAGGGACAGAGAAGGAGATGGTCACTTCTCCTATGTACCCTGACCAGAATCAAACCTGGGACATTAACTGGGCTAACGCTCTATCTAATGAGCCACCAGCCAGGGCCTAAATTTAATTTAAAAAAACTGACACATGCAAGTTGTCCAATAAATACATCTCTGATAATAGTGACCATACACTGTTGGTGTATGCTCACACCTTTCCTCAATACCTAATATACAACGTATCCGCAATAAATATTTTATGAATGACTTAAAGTTGGAAGTAGAACCTCATAATGGGAAGATCTAGAAACAAAAATTGAATTGGCCACCGCTGTGGAGGCTTACTCTCTCTAAACCAGTAGTTGACAGAAAAAAATACTAAAGTATATAGAATGACAGGTGATAATTTGATGGGAAGAGATTGTGTGTTTTCTGACAAAACAGGGACTAACGCTCCAGATCCCAGCAACCTCATTCTTCTCCGACTTACAACTCAGGAGGAAGGAGACTGAAGTAAAGATGTATAGCCTACGAGAAAGAAAGGGCCATGTGTACCAAGAGGTCAGTGAGCCCCAGGATGATGACCACCCCTGTAAGTGACCCTCACAAAGAAGCATGTTATCTCTTCATACAATAATTTCATCTGCCCATTTGGGCCTTAGAGCATTCCGTTCCCCTAGGGACCTGCACTATAGAATTGAGGCTCAGTGATGTGGGTGCCTGGGCTCTCTCTCTTAAGCTCTATATGTCCAGGACATGCACTACATCTTCCCTAATCCCTGTTGCTGTTACCCCCAGATTGTGAGAAGTGTCAGAACTTCTTCATTGAAAGTTGTGACGTGCATGGGCCCTCTACATTTGTAAAACACACTGCAGTGGGTAAGGGGCATCCGAATTGCTCAGCCCTCACTCTGCATTCTGGGTTGAGAATCACACCATTGGGCATCCCAGAGGCTGGGCTTGGAGTGTGGAACGAGGCAACTGCTCTGCCAGTGGGTCTGCACTTTGGCCTTTATGAGGGCCAAATCACAGAAGATGAAGAGGCAGCAACAGCGGATGCTCCTAGCTGGTGAAAACTATATACCTCTTACCCTGTCTTGTGGCTTCCCACATCCCTCCCATGGCTGGGTGGGACATCACCATCTACATACTTGGACATGGATATAGACTATATGGTTAGCTCTGGGTACTGAGTGGACTTTGCATAAAATGAAGCTCCTGATGAGGATCACAGGTTAAGTAGGAGCAGAGTGGTACAGACACAAAGGAATACCTCCTCCCATCTCTGAGTGGACAGGTCAAGACAGATGTGATGAGTAAGAAAAATATCATGTAATCACAAGTGGCAATGCATGCAAGTTGAAAGAGCTTTGTTGAGAGTAAGGTAAAATAATTCTTCTATTACCGGTACACCCCCCAAAAACGCCTTTATCTTTTCCTGAAATGCAGATCACCAAACGGAGAAACTGCTGTAAATATGTGGATGGGAAGGATGAATCCTGGGACAACTGGATTAGGTAATGCTAATAAGTTTCTGGGAGTCATAGAGGACGCTCATCCCTCACAAACCCATACATCTTTTTTTCTCATCATGCCTTCCTCAGTGGTCTGCCTCAATCCTCTGTTCCTCTTTTTTCTCCATTCAGTACTCTTTGAAAGCAAGAGGTATTTAGGGGGAAAATGAGATAAAAATATAGCATATGTCCTCAAAATATAAATCTCTATGCTAGACAAAATTTAGGCACTGGAAAAAACTTTGAGGAGCCTGGATTACACTTTAATTGATCTAATGAACATTAATGAAGCTCTTACTATATTCAATTTTAGATGAAGATAGTCATTACTTAAGCAGATCATATAACCCATCTTATGATGGAGGACTAATTGCAGACAGAGTGAAACAATTGATTTTAGAAATATTTAACTATAATTTTTCTATTTTTTGAGAAGTGCCCAGTGACAGGATACCTAAATCAAGGATAGCCTAAACCTGTGAGGGTAGCAAATTATCCAGCCTCACTTCTAACTAGAACTGAGTTCTGAAGCCTGCAGAGCAATGATCATAGGCCACTTCCCTGAGGGGCTCTTTTAGCAGAGTATGCAGAATGTGAATAAGCGATTATTTTTCTTTATGATTTTGCTAAGACAAAGAGACCTACAGGTTTTTATGGGAACCTGAGTGAGGCATTGAGTACTACCTAAATAAAATGTGAGGAAAATGGAGAAAGGTGTCTCAAGAAAGATCGACTTGGACTGAGTACTGAATGATGTGAACTAATCTGGACACAGAATCCACCCCATCAAGTAGCAAGTTCTGAGATGTGAAACAGAACCTGATTTAGTTTAGAGAAGCTAGAAGTCACTGGGTTTTATAGCCAATCAGAGTGGACGTTACATCTGGACTTTGGTTTGGAAATTGGTATTAGGCAGGTTGAGCACCATAAGCAGGACGTAGAGATAGGAAGTCATATGACATTGTGACAGGCTCAGACATTGAACAGAAAGTTCTCCAGGAGCACTTTGGGAGTGGGCGACATCAGAGCCCGAGGGCCTTGTGTGCCAGGTGCAGAGCTGGACATAGATCTGAGAGGTAGTAGGAACTCATCGCCTGTGGGCTTCTCAATCCCAGGTATGTGAACTGTGCACAGGATGATGAAGAGCAGAACCTGCTGGCCTTTCAGTATCGCAGGCAGATTTATTACCGAACCTGCAAGGTCACCAAGCCATAGTGTGAGCTGCTAGTCTAGTAGTGACGAGTACAACCGGGACCTGGGAATCAAGTGGGCAGCAAGCAGAAAAGACAGCTTGTAGTAGATAGAGGTGGGCACAACTGTTCTTCAAAATAAAAAGAGAGAACTCACCTTAGGAAATTTTCAGGGTACACTCTAAAGTCAGTAAGATTTCAAATCAGATGCTTCAAAAATTAAGGATTCATTTCCTATGCCTTTGATTCTTAGAAAAAAATCTTTATATTTTTTACTTTTACTTTTAAGTGAGAGAGGGGAAGATAAATTCCTTTGTGCACTCTGACCAGGATCCACGCAGCAACCCCTGTCTGAGGTACACGCTCGAACCAGCCAAGCTATTCTCAGCACCTGAGGTCAACATTTGAACCAACTGAGCTATTGAGCTGATGATCAAACCAATTGAGCCACTGGCTGTGGGAGGGGAAGAGAGAGAGAAAGGAGAGAGGGAGAGATAGTCACTTTTCATGTGTGTCCTGAAAAGGGATTGAACCTGAAAAGTCCACATACCAGGCCAACACTCTATCAACTGGACCAACTGGCCAGGGACACTTTTCTGAGGGCCACTCCTGTCTATTAAACAGGGTAAGAGCAGAGGTCTGATAGATGCCTAGCAGCTGAGAAATGCAGTGCACTGGGGACCTTTCTAAGTGAGGTGACAATGGTGTAGTTCTATAGTACAGAGTGGCTTGTTC
Source organism: Rhynchonycteris naso (assembly GCA_037038555.1). Lineage (NCBI taxonomy): Eukaryota > Metazoa > Chordata > Mammalia > Chiroptera > Emballonuridae > Rhynchonycteris > Rhynchonycteris naso. The sequence goes on from CM072998.1 coordinate 112,393, forward strand.
TCTAAGATTAGCTTAGTTAATTTGGGGAAAATAAACTTCAATGGGGAATCCTCTCAGATATTACTTTTTTTTTTTACATAAACAGAGAGTCATAGAGAGGGACAGACAGGAACAAAGAGAGACAAGAAGCATCAATCATCAGTTTTTTGTTGCAACACCTTAGTTGTTCATTGATTGTTTTCTCATATGTGCCTTGACCATGGACCTTCAGCAGACTGAGTAATCCCTTACTGGAGCAGCAACCTTGGGTCCAAGCTGGTGAGCTTTTTGCTCAAGCAGGACGAGCCCGCGCTTAAGCTGGTGACCTTGGGGTCAAGAACCTGGGTCCTCTGCATCCCACTCCGATGCTCTATCCACTGTGCCACTACCTGGTCAGGTTCTCAGAAATTACTTTTATCTCCAAATTAGAGAGGATTATGGTTTAGCTGGGGAGGGATGAGAGTCAGGCATTTAAGAAGTATGGTTGGGGCCCCTGGCTGGTTAGCTCAGTTGGTTAGAGCATCATCCTGTAATACCAAGGTTGAGCCTGGGACCTGACATACAAGCAAGGACCAATGAATAAATACCTCTCTCTCTCTCTCATTGTCTCTTCTTTTTCCTCTTCCTCCTCTTCCTCTTCTTTCTCTTCTACTTCTTCCTCCTCCTCTCTATGTCTCTTGAAAATTGATCAATTTTTAAAAAGTATGGTTGGGGAAATATTTTGAAACAGGACTTCCCATTGTATATATAATGAGCTGACACTGAAAGAAATCAAATATGAATTGTGATTTGAGTGAGGCTTAAGGAAGGATATATTTTCAATTTCTCATCTGTGGGAAACTATGAGAGAAACAATTCCTAGTTGGGGCCAGTGGTCTTTCTAAATTAATGTTAAAACCTACATGTTTATAGGAAAGGTCAGCATTGCTCCACCCATACAATGGGTAAAACAGCCCCTGATGCTACTTGAAAGTCCCTCATCTGGCAATGCATAGAAAGGACACTTGATATGGGCTTCTGGATTTCTAAATAAAATACAGTACATAAAAATGAAGAGTAAACCTTGTAAAAAGAACACCTTCTGGGAGACAGAGATTACAGTCAACCCCATAAGAATGACTCAATGGACAGGTCTTAACAGCAGAAAAAACATACAGCCAGGCAGCCTTGTCAACATCAGTCCTGACAAAAATTTTATCTTTCAGCACAACCACAGCCAGAGATACACCCATGTCCTTCCTGCTCTCTGTCCTTCTCCAGTCAGAAATTCCTCAGCCAACACGAGGGACACAATCACCCCTCTCAGATTCTCCCAATAACATCTGCAAGAAAATACCTCCAGAGGATCCAAATCAGCAGCAACAACATACTGATACACACAGCTGGGATAACAAAGCCGAAGGTCAAGAGGTCAAAGGAAAGTCCAAACCTTTGCTTAAAAGGACCAGGCAGAGTAAGATTTTAAGGACATTTCTCAAACCTCCCAAAGCACACATGAGGAGCTCTAGTGAGCAAGAGAGAATAATACAGGAAGCGCCCAGCAGAGGCCAGGAAGTGAACTCAATGGACACAGAAAAACTCTATGCAAGTAGGGATGTCAAGAATTGTAGCTATCAAGTATGGAGAGTGTGGGCAAGCCTTTGATGATGAGTGACATCTCTTCATATACCGGAGGACATACTCAAGGGAGAAGCACTATGTTTGCAGGGAGTGAGAGCGAGGCTTTACAGGGAAGTCAGATCTCCTCACACACCAGAGGACACAATCAGGGGAGAAGCACTATGTTTGACAGGAGTGTGTGCGAGGCTTCTCACAGAAGTAAGATCTCCTCACACACCAGAGGACACACTCAGGGAGAAGCACTGTTTGCAGGGAGTGTGAGCAAGGCTTTTCACTGAAGTCAACTCTCCTCACACACCAGAGGACACTCAGGGAGAAACCCTCTGTTTGCAAGGAGTCTAAATGAGTCATTAGCATTAAATTGCATCTCCACAGCCATAACCACCTCACAGGTCATACCCAAGTTCTGAGGGGACTTCAGAAGAAGTCTACTAACCCCTTACCCTCCGAAGAGTGTAATTAGTACAGAAGTAACTGGTTAAACAAATTCTTCACTTTCATGACCAGAGATGAACTAGACAAACAATTCCTTAAGCGCTATGGAAACGTCAACAATGTCCTCCATGGTTTCTTGACCTCCTGTTTTAATGACTCTTATCTCCATAAAACTATTGAATCCCACATGCCTCATTCCCCCTGTCACTAAAAGCAGAGAATTCCCAAAGGGACACAGAGAACTCACACTGTCAGGCACAGAAACTCAACCCCTGGAAACATGGAAGTCTGGAGTCAATCTACTTAGGTTACTGCCCAGGGAGAAGGATTTGAGACAGACTCCCTAGGGAAAGGGATTTCCTTGACTCCCAGGATGTGGAGACTTTTCTCCTAGTAGGCTCACCACCTTCGCCCTTGGCTTCTCTAGTCTCCTGTCCTGGTTTCCTCTGACCTCTGTAGTCTCAGAAGTGAAAGCAGGGAGGTACATGTGTGTGTGCATGACCATGTGCCTGGCTCAGTCTGGGCACCAGGTCTCCCTCACTCTCTCTTCTCTACCCCTTCAGGGTGAGCATCTCATGATGTACACCACATGGACTCCAGATCATTCCATAGTGGGTTTCAATCTCAGATCTAACCTCACCGACTGTGCATCCCAAGGTAAGATTATCAACTTCTCCGTGCCTGTTTTTTATTTTATAAAATGGGAATGGTGCCTGACCAGGCAGTGGTACAGTACATAGAACATTAGACTGGGACGCAGAGGACCCAGGTTCAAAACCGAAGGTTGTTGGCTTGAGCACAGGCTCACCAGCTTGATTGTGGGGTCACAGGCTTGAGTGTGGGATCATAGACATGACACACATCAACAGGACAGGAAGAAACAAGAAGAATTCCAGGGAACGGCAACTGGCTTGAAGTCCAAGGTTGCTGGCTTGATCAAGGTGTCACTCGCTCTGCTGTAGCCTCCTGTTTAAGGCACATGAGGACAATAAATGAACAAGTAAGGTGTCCCAATAAAGAATTGATGCTTCTCATCTCTCTCTCTTCTTGTCTGTCCCTATCCCTCTCTGTCTCACACACAAAAAAAATTGCTTCTTTCTCTGCACACTCTTAAATGAATAAAATAAACAAAAGAATAAAAGACTGCACTTCCCTGATCAAGGCATATATGAGAGTTGATTCTTTCTGCTCCTCCCCTCCCTCTCTCTATATATCTCTCTCTCTAAAATAAATTTTAAAAAATAAGTAATTAAAATAGAAATTGCTACACTGTCATGCTGCAGGATTGGAGATCTTAATACCAAATGTTTGGGGTCATTTTGGCTCAGATAAACTCCTTAAAAACTCCTAATTTTCATGTTTCTTATTTCAACAAAACCAAGTACCTAACCTTGTAAAAACAAGATCTACCTGATATATTGTTAGGAAATGGCAGATTCAGACTAGTATATTATGGCACTCAAACCTGTTAGAACTGCTACACTCCTAATAGGACAGTGCTGTACCCATGTTCTCATGCACTCATTGTTTCATTCTCAGATGTCCCCTGACTGAGGACTGAGCCTACACCCTTGGTGTATCAGAATGATGCTCTAACTAACTGAACTACCTAGCCAGGGCATAACCATGGGTTTCATCCAGCTCTCTCATTTAGGGATAGAAAATACCTCTTTCAGAACCAATGGATAACCACAAAAATATAACATAAGTTGAGAGAAAACTTACTTAACATAAGCAGGATCAGTTGAGCAAGGAGTGGCAGGCTCCCTCTTTCCCGGGGAGGAAGAAACAAGAATTCCAGGGAACGGCACCTGCAGGGGTAACTGAGTCAGCCAGTTATAGATTAACTACTTCCTGTAGTTCTCTGAAAGGGTGCCTGGGGCCACTTGCTACACAGAGCAAAGAAGATAGAACTTATCTGAAAACCCTTCCCCCTTTTCTTTTCTCAAAAGCTTTTAAGAAACAATGTTTACATAACTTAATTAAAAATTCCAACACTTATCCTCTGATTCCACTTAAATTCACCCTCCCATCCTGGAGTCATGGGAGTGACATATACGTCTAGAGCAGTGCTTCTTAACCTGGGTTCTATCAAACCCTAGGGGTTCGGTCTCAGGGGTTCGGAGAAGCCTCTGCCGCGAAGGCCAGAATAAAGTAATACCGTCATTTGTTGTGAGTTCATGCACTTTGTTGGTTTTGTTCTTTGAGCAAGGTGATGTTCATGCACGGCTCATTTTATGCACCAGTAAAAACACATATACCTATGTCTTGTATTTGGAAAAATAAATCATATTTTATTTATCACTAAAGAAGGGTTTGGTGAATGCGCATGTGAAACTGGTGGGTTCCGAAACTCAAAAAAGGTTAAGAAACACTGGTTTAGACAAAGGGATCCGAGCCCCTTGCATGAAAAACCTCTATTCTGTGAAAGGTATATAAGATGTAAGAAATTTAACTTTGGGAAGCACGTGTTTGGTTGCCTCTTTGGGGCCACATTGCTCCACCAGCTAAATAAATCCTACTTCCTTCATCAAGTTGTCTGAGCGTTTTTGTTCTACTGCAATACAATCACTGACAGATAATGCACCGAACCCACCCCTGTTGCTCCTAATCACCAAGCTGCTGTTCCAAAGATACACATTACTTAACAGCAGAGACACACACTGAGGACACATTTTAAAGAGACTATATTTCACTATAAAGCAAGTGACAACAAACTTCAAAGATTTGAAATTGTATAACCCACTTTCTCCTCTCATGACAGATAAGCTTGAAATCATTATTAACTGATAAACCAGGAAGTCCTTACACTTACAAAATACAATTTTAAGTAACCTATAACAAACATTGCAATTGGAATTCTAAAACAATTTCAAATGAAAGATAATAATAATTTTTTAAAAACCTATGGTGCCCTGATCATCTAGATGGCTCGGTGCATGGAGTATCCTCCATGTATGCCAAGGTTGAGGGTTTTGTCACAGGTCTCAGCACCTAAGAGAAGTGACCAAGAAGTTCACAGCTAAATGGAAAAACTAATTGGAAAAATAAATTCATGCTTCTCTCTCCCTCTCTCTCATATCAATGTAAAATAGTAAAATCCAATGGGAAAAGTTGTGATAGACCTGCAACATGCTTAGTGCATTTCTCTTAACAGAAAGGGAGAAAAAGGATAGAAAAACAAAGAAAGAAAAAAACTCAGATCTCTCTTCGGATCATGTTGCTACAGTGTGTCCGTAAAGTTATGGTGCACTTTTGACTGCTTTCATGGTCCAAAGTGCACCACAACTTTACGGACACACTGTATTTTTAAACTAGGAAAAATGACCTTTCTTTATTTACCATAAAAAAATCTCAATTCTGCACCTCACAGTGTTTCCTGCCCATTTCTGACTCCCAGGGTTCTTCTACTACAATGGAATTATTTTTCTCGTGCTTCCCCAAAACATGACCAACAATGCCTTGGGGAAACTCCTCCCAAACCTGAACCAGAGGGCTGAGGGGACAATGGATTTCTCAGAACACAACTGATTTCTCTAATGTGCATCAAGCCTATGAATGTTGGAGCGTTCTAGCAGATTAGACTAAATGGAGCCTTGACATGTCTCCCTGGAGCAGACATTCCAAGTTTATAGAATAGAATCTCCCATTCACTTTGCTCTCTTTCCCCATCCGTATCTAGCTTCCTGCCAACATGAACAAAACTATGCCAGAACCGACACCAGAGACCTTAGACAGAATCAGAGCCCTGTGGACCCTAGACAACTTAACCTGATCACTTAAGTCGTCTAGGACAAACCCCCAAACCAAAAAGAAGACTCGGCAACAAACACTGGTCTACAGACCCATCTGAGACCAAAAAACACCAATGCCAGAGACTGACACGACAACTTGAACACCAGAGTTCATACATCATGCCCTAGAATGGAGCTGCACGAGCCCCACACTGGAACCTGGGACATAAAGCTACATGAAAAGGGACCCCAGAATTCAGGTGCACAGCAGAATATTAATTTAACCACAAACCCTGGAGACAGGCTCCTGATCTGTAACCAAGACCCCATAACCAAACTTCAGACATGGAGCCAAACAACGGACCCCACTTGCTGCATGACAGATATAGATACTCACAAGGTAAACACAGCCAGGACTCCATAAAGGACTTCTCATGACTCCCTAAGTCCAAGCAGTGAGCTTCAAAATATATTTTGTGAGGTCGGTGGGCAATGGGGGAAGGTCATGTGAGGAACCAGACCCGGGACTTTGGCTACAACCACCCACACCCATGCGCACCAAAAGAAACTTTCCAGTAGTCCTTTGGAAAAGAGGGACCATCTCTCAGCCAATGAAATTTGGCCACGTCATATTAAATCGACCACCGTAAACGACCCTTTAAATTTCCCCCACGCAAATCCCCCATGCGACTTCTCTGACCCCTGTCCCCCAAACCAGAGGACATTGTCCATGAAGCGCTCTGAATAAAGCTTTTGCTATTCCTCCCTTCGAGGCTACGCCCTTCCTTCTTCCTCAGTGGAGAAAAATACCGTACATATTTCACTACCAACGAAACTGTAGAATAGAGAAACATCACTAGCAGCACTACAACATTCTACAGAAACCCACAAAAATAAACCAAACAACTGACAGAGGGAATAGCAATAATGCTTACCCTTAACCAACACATATCCATGACTTCTCAGCTGCAGGGTTCTCCAGGACTGTGTCCCAGCCATTCATGTTACAAGCCAGTCCATTGACACTCTGGGGGATGAAATAAAAATATGTCCTTATACTTTGAAACTTCTAGGAAGTGAAATAATCAGATGAACAAAAGATATTCAAAGTATAAAAAATGCTCAAAGGGAACTGATATTCCTGTAAGGTCGGTGGATAAGGGGGATGGTCATGTGAGGAACCCAGATTCAGGAACTTTTGCGAGAGCCGCCCACACACCCAATCCTGCCAAAAAGAAACTTCCCAGAAGTCCTTTGGGAAAGAGCGACCGTCCATCAGCCAGTGAGATTTAACCACAGCATATTAGGTCGCCCTCGCTAGAGGACCGTTTTAAATAGCCCTCTTACGGTTTAATCCAAGCAACTCCTCTGTCCTCTGGGACCAGAGGTCCTCATTGGGCGGGATGCACTGTACTAAATAGTCATTGCAAAAAAATACAAATAAATTAGAGTCACTGCTATTCCACACTTTGTGTCTCTGGTCCCTTCTCTCTCGGCGGGGAAAAATACCTTACAATTCACAAGAATACAAGACAATGAGGTTATACTGGGTGTATAGAACATTTCAAAAAAACTAAATAACAGAATCTAAGATTTCTTGAAAACATTTTATTTATTTTAGAGAAAAGAGAGAAGAGACAGAGAGAAAGGGAGGAGAATTGGAAACATCACCTCAGAGGAGTTGTCTCTCATATGTGCCTTGACCCAGCAAGCCTCAAGTTTCAAACTGGCAACCTCAGCATTCCAAATCGATACTCTACCCACTGCACCACCACAGGTCAGACCAGAATCTTAGATTCACAAAGGTGACACAGATAACATACAGCTAATTTGGGAACTGGTGACACATCTGACAGATTACTTTTTATTGGACACCAGAAATAAGGCAAGGGGGTCAGCAAGCTGCTCCTTGCAGTCTTCACGTCTAACACTGAGGTGCTTGTACTTAAGTTCTCTTCTGAAACTGGCATGTGCACAGGGTCACAGAGAAGCACCCTTCAAACATTTGAAGAGATCACAAAGCAACAGAAAGCACTTTCAACAAGCTTCATGATTTAAAAAAATATAAAGTGTGTGTCTTGCTGTCATGGCTATCAACCTAAAAAAATATTAATAAGGGGGACCTATGAGATCCATATCTTTTAAGGCAAAGGTCCCTAAACTACGGCCCACAGGGCAAATTGCAGCCATGTGAGGCCATTTATCCGACCCCATTGCAATTCTAGAAGGGGCATCTCTTTCATTGGTGGTCAGTGTATGGAGTACTGTATGTGGCGGCCCTCCAACAGTATAAAGGACAGTGAACTGGCCCTCTTGTAAAAAGTTTGGGGACCGCCTGACTTGTGGTGGTGCAGTGGATAAAGCATCGACCTGGGAACACTGAGGTCACCAGTTCGAAACCCTAAACTGGTCTGTTCAAGGCACATATGGGAGTTGATACTTCAAGCTCCTCCTCTCTCTCTCTCTCTCTCTCTCTCTCTGTCTCTCACTCTGTGTCTCCTCTCTAAAATGAATTTAAAAAATAGAAAAAAATAAAAAGTTTGGGGACCCATGGTTTTAAGGTATAAATGACATTTTCTAAATAACCCTCCAAATGCATACCAATTCTAAATATAAAATAACTTCAATTGAATGATATTTAAAATGCTGAAATAAAGAAAAAAACTATGGGGCACTGGCCATGTAGCTCAGTGCAGATGCCATTTTCCCAAATGCCAAGGCGACAGGTGTGAGCCGTATTGTAGGCACCTAAAAGGAGCAATAAGCACATAACTAAATGGAACAACTAAGTGGAGCACTGAGTGAATGCTTCTCTCTCTCTCTCTCTCTCTGTCTGAAAGGAATGGATAAATTTGCAAAACCAATAGAAAGTGGAATGATGAATCCACAATGTGGCCACTGTGTTTCTCTCAGCAGGCAGGCAGAATACAATGACAAACAAAGGTCCAGATCTCTGTTAGGATCATGCTTGTATTCTTCATCTGGGAAGGACGACTTTCCTGATCATAAACACTAGATTCTGAGCCTCAGTGTTTCCCGCTTGTTTCTCACTCCCAGAGTACCTCTCCGACAATGGAACCATTTCCCTCTTGCTTGCCCTTTCACCTGGCCAGCGGTGCCTTGGGGAAACTCCTCCCAAACCTGAGCCAGAGGGCCGAGGGGACAATGGACTTCTCAGGACACAATGCATTCCTCTAATGTGCCATCAAGCCTATGAATACTGGACCCTACTATCAGATTAGACAAAATGGAATCTTGAGGCTTCTCTCTTGAGGCATTCTGAGTTTTAAAGAATAGGATGTCCAATTTCCTTGGCTCTCTTTTCCCAGCCATATCTAACATCCTGTCAACAGGAACCTAACAACCATTACTGGACAAACACAACAAGGAACAGAATCAGGACTCACAGACCCTAGTTGACTCAACCCGAGCAGTGGACTGACCCAATAAACCAAAAGCAGGACTCGACACACTAGAAAGCCCCGACACATTGGTTCTGTTTCTTATGAGCATGGGAAATGGTCTCACCAGAGAGAACAAAGGATCCTGTCTCATCAGCTCTGGGCCCTCTAAGATGTGGAATGGTCCCCCTTTGTGAGAAGAGAATGTCTTGACACATAGGCTCTGGGATCAAGGACTGTGAAAAGAGGTCCCTCCCTGAGACAATAGGGAGGATGTTCTATCATTTTTGGATCATGTGACTGCAAAGAAAGTTATTTCCCTGAGAGCTTAGACAGTTCTGTCACAGCTGCCCTGGGTCTGGTGATTCTGTGCAAGGGTAAAAACAGAGAGTGAACAGTCCACTAATGTGTCTGGACCCTGTGATGTAAGAAGGGGGTCCTCCCAAGGACAGTAAGGAGTCCTGGTACATCAGTGCTGGGTCTTATGATTGTGGTGAGGAGGCCCACCTAAGAGGGGTCACAGGAGTTTCTATTCTGCCACTATGAAAAGGGTTCCCAGATGAGAGAGACAGTGTGGGGACAAGTTCCCTCATGTTACAGTTGGGGACTCTTTCACATAACCTCCAGGCCCATTAATTGTGAAATATTGGCCCTCCTGGGGGACTCTTTCACATAACCTCAAGGCACATTAATTGTGAAATATTGGCCCTCCTGAAAGAGTATTGGGCTCTTTGACATCATTTCTAGGTCATGTGACTGGAGAACTCCAGCCTGAGATGTTCAGGGTCTAGTGATGTCCTCTCTGAGTCCTGTGAGACTAGGAAACGGGGGGCCCTGCAACACCAGTACTGGACCAATATGTGGTTGTCTCATCTTTGGTTCTTAGGGTTGAAATGGTTTGGTTTAGTGATCAAACACCTGATCAAAACAATATAAAGTATTAAGGTATTTTAACATAACATAGTTTCTCTGCTTTTTAGGAAGAAAATTTTATGCCTTATCTGGTGCTGCACAGCACAGGAAAACAAAGTGAATAGACTAAACTTTGGGTTCTCCCCACCTCCGCCGCCCCCTCTCCAGCAGCTTGTGCCCAGCCACTCCTCCCCTTCCCCCCAGGGCACTTTTCCTGGTGCCTTTCTCTTAAGCGCTATGAGACCCCAGGAGATGTGCAACCAGGGGACCAGTGGGCAGTGAAAGCTCAACCAGGAACTACCCCCTAAACTGTCTCCAAGGTGCCCTATGGTCTGATTTCCAGTGACCAAAGCTGCCCTGCCTGGGCTCTCCTGCTGCTTCTTCTGTTGTAAGACCTTCCTTGTGTCACTGTCCCAGAATTTATGAACATGAATAAATAAAGGCCCTAGAAGTGTAAAATATTTTTCCCTGCCGAGAAAGAAAGGAGCCAGAGCCACAAAGTGTGGAATAGTAAAGGCTTTATTTAGTATCACGCTGCCCAGACGATGTTCTCTGGTCCCAGGGGGCAGGGGGCAGAGAAGCCGCAAGGAATGATTTGCAAGTGAGATATTTAAGGGTCTATAGGATGGGCGAGTTAATATGATGTGGTGAAATCTAACTGGCTGGCAGAGTCACTCTCTTCCCAAAAACTCCTGGGAAGTTTCTTTTGGGGAGCTTGGTTGTGGGCAGTTCTAGCAAGTTTCCAAATCTGGGTTCCACGTGACCTCCACCCACTATCCACCGACCTTACACTCCAATCATTCTGTGTTAACTAGGGGTGCCGCTTATTTGTCTGACTACTTCCTGCTGATGAGAAGCATCGTAGGGAGAAGGAGATAGGCAGGTGCTGGCTTTGAGGGGTGTCAGGAGGAACATTGTTTGGCTGTGACTGGAGAAACTTCGTGAATGTGGTTTGAACAGCATTGCTCCCTGCTTCAGCTCACCTTGTCGGCAGGTTCCTGGTGGGAGGGACAGGAGCAACAAGAGGGTCTGCAGGGTCCAGCCTTTTGGTGAGCCGCAGACGAGTAGGGCCCAGTTGTTCTGACTGCCAGCGATCCTGCATGGGAGCAAGCTTGAGGTGAGAGACATGGTTAGAAATGCGGGTAGCATTGATTATGGGGGAGCACTTGGCAGTGAGGAATGGTAGGAGTAAGGGGGAAGATGATGTCAGCTGGATAGTGGCTCTCTACCCAGAAGGGGTACAGGGCACGACGGCATAACAAAGAATGATGGTGAAAAGGGGATTCCGTCCAAACTGCATGTCAGGGATGGCATGCGAAAGGGAAAAGAAGGGGTCCCATCCATTCCCATAACCAAGACCTGTGAGGGAACTAGAAGTCTAGAATGCGTTGTCAAAACAGAGACAGTAGCTCCCTTGACCACAAGAAATGAGATGATCTTACCCATTTCTGTAGCATTACCCTCGGGTTTGGTAAGGCTGATGGGGGTCTCCGAGTCCAAGGCATCAGTCCTAGGAGTTCAAGAGATAGGCGCACCTGGCTGCCTTGTCCTCCACGTAGAGACATTAAAGATGAGCCTGCTGCCCAAAGGGGCAATTGCTCCACCAGTGACCGGGCCGCTTGCACTTAGGGCAGGGCTTAGTGGGCAGCTGCAGGCAAAGGCACTGCCGGGACAGATGACCCTTCTTGCCACACTTAAAGCAAGCTCATGGTGAGAATCCTCTGCGACCCAGACTTAGGTCCAGCACCTTCTGCGCCTTGCCCCTGCTGCTCTGCTGGCCTCAGCGCTGCCACAAGAGCCTGCGTTTGGAGTGTTACCTTCTGCTGCATGCTAGCCTGCTGAGCTGCCTGGACATTTTTGTACTAGCTGCGACCGTTGAAAACTAAGTGCCACGTTCCCAGGTCTTGGATAAGGGCTTTGGGGATTAAGAATTAGAGGAGGAGGGATCCTGGGTAGCCCGGCCCCCAAATCCACCCAGATCAGGCAGGAAATGCCAGAGCCAAAGGAAGGACAGAGCCAATGGCTGGAGGAGAGTGACCTGATGAAGGAGGGCTTAAGAACACACTGGAGAAGGGAGGGGCCCCTGACCAGCAGGGGAGGAGAAAGAGACTGATATTTACAGGTGAATAAAAAGAAGGATCCAGCAGAAAAGAGGAGACAGGGCTCTCTGGAGGGAAGAGACCAAAGCAAAAGAGGTCCACAGAGGAACCAGAGAGGGGTCCTAAGAGAGGAGTGTACCTGGGGGTCAGGCAGGAGGGCGAGAGTTGAGAGTACCAAGAGATGGAAAGATTAGGAGAGGTGGTTTTAGGTGAGGTTTCTCTGGATAAAATGGCCTGCGTCTACAAAAGGCGGCACAGAGAATAAGAACGGGTTCACGGCCTGACCAGGCGTTGGCACAGTGGATAGAGGGTCGGACTGGGATGCAGAGGACCCAGGTTCGAGACCCCGAGCTCACCAGCTTGAGCACAGGCCCATCTGGCTTGAGCGAAGGCTCGCCAGCTTGGAACCAAGGTCGCTGGCTCCAGCAAGGGGTTGCTCGGTCTGGTGAAGGCCCGCGGTCAAGGCACATGTGAGAAAGCAATCAATGAACAACTAAGGTGTCGTAATGGCAACAAAAAACTAATGATTGATGCTTCTCACCTCTCTCCGTTCCTGTCTGTTTGTCCCAACCTATCCCTCTCTCTGACTCTCTCTGTCCTGTTAAAAAAAATAAAAATTAAATTAAAAATTTAAGAAAAAAAAAGAACGGGTGCACGAATAACTAGAATCCCTGAATATAAGGATCTTCAACTACTTCCCAGTTCTTTTGCTAATAAATTGATGATGGTGTTTAAACCGAAAGTCCCTTCAGGAGGCTACCTGGTTCGATTATCCAGTGGGTTCCGTGGCCTGGAACCAGCACAAAAGAAGAAATGTTGCTTCTTCTTTAGGGAGGGAGAGATTTCAGATAAAGCAACTCCAGGAGTGCTTTGGATTCCTGTGTCCCCACAGCCGCCTTCATTCCTCGGAGTGGTCAGAATTGAAAACTGGTGTCCCATAACTCAAGCTCTGGCCACGGATGGATAGGAAAAGAGGATGTGCTTGGGATGTCTTCACGGGCACAAACGCACTCGGAACGGAAAGATGTCCCTGACGAAGCTACAGTTTCGAACAGGAAGTCTCGGCAGAAAGAACTGGGGGAAGTTTGGAGGCAGGGGACTTACCGCACTGTGAACCAAAGTGGGTGGAAGGTCGGAGATGCTGGTTCTTTCTCGGAGGGGACAGGGAGAGGAGTGGACCTTGCGGACTTCAAGTCCTCCCAGGTTTCGGCACCTAATGTAAGGTATTGTTCCCTGCCAAGAAAGAAGGAAGGGGCAGGAGCGACAAAGTGAGGAATAGTAAATGCTTTTTAGTATCGCGCTGCTCGGGCTATGTTCTCTGGTCCCAGGGTGAAGGGGTATAGAAGTCGCACGGGATGATTTGCGTGAGATATATTTAAAGGATCTGTAGGATGGGCGAGCTAATATGATGTTGCAAAATCTCATGGCCCGGCGAACAGTCACTCTCTTCCCAAAGGCTCCTGGGAAGTTTCTTTTGGCGTGCTTGATTGTGGGCTGCTCTAGGAAAAGTTCGCAAATCTGGGTTCCTCACATGACCTTCCCCCATTATCCACTGACCTTACAGACAGGATAGCTCTTTTCAGTTGGAGAATTGTCCCAAAAAACCAAGGTTATAGGTTCAATCCCTGGTCAGGGCACATACAAAACGCAAGCAAAGAAATGCACAATTAAGTGAAACAACAAATGAATGCTTCTCCCCACCCCCAATTCCTCTCTATATATCTCTAAAATCAATCAATAAGTTAAAAATGAAAGCCCTGTTTCTACTCACCCGCATGCCTCATGCTCACCCTCCACTTACCCAATATCCCCTGGACCACGTTTCTGACTTCATCTCTGGGTTGTGACATGTGGACAGAAATATAGCCCATATGTACAAAGTGAGACCACACCCAACATATAAGAAACAGCTGCCACAGTAGCTATTGTAATACAGGCTGGATTTCCTGTCTCTTCCTCTCTTCTCTCATCTCATGCACTGACTAGATACAAGTGCAGGGTTCTGGTAGAAAATTACTTCTTACTCAGGACAGGCTACATGGGAAAACCAAGACTCCTCAGAGCTCCTGCACCTACCTACTCCATGCTTCCTATCTCACCTGGCCATTTGGGGAGCGATTAAGGAGTCTATGGGGAGGTTTCACATTCAAACAAACAAAGGAAAACGTTATTCTACACTTGACTCACTCAGCATGTCCTGACTATAAGCCGAGAGTGTTAACATATATTTCCCCCATAACAATACGCTAGAAAGTGAAGAAGAACCCAGAAAGCACTTTGATCCAACATATTCATTGATGGAAACCATTTTAGATTAGTCTCCAATACTCTGTGAATTAACTCCCTACTTTTGAGACGCAGTATTATTCCACCTGCCAAGGCTGATCACTCAGGTTCCAAAATTTATGAGCCCCAAATGTCAGTGATTCTCACCCAGGGTTTTAGTGTCCCCAGTGACATCCACAATGTATGCAGACACTTTAGATTTTTGTGACCCCAGGGTGAAGCTCAGGGTCTCAATAGCAGACAGTGAATGCAGAGAACGGATGCTGATAAACACCTGCAACACACAGGACAATTCTGAAAAAGTGAAATAAAACATAGACGCCTGCACAAGTAGACACAGACAGGCATTCCATTGTGAAGGTACAATAATTGAAACACTAGAGTAATGACACGTGATAAGACAAAAGAATGAAAAACAAAACATGTCCAGTAGAACATGCACATCGACATAAAAATGTCTGAGATATCTTTTTAGTTGCATGAAAACAATATGCTCTATCTAGTAAAAACTGAGAGAAAAATTAATAGAAAAAATATGGAAGCCTTATATCCTACCCTCGACAAAACTCCATTCCATATAGAGTAAATAACTACTCTTATTAATATAGGATATGGAGTTACATAAAGTGTAAAAGTACAAAAAGACTGAAAATGAAAAAATGGAAAAAGACCCACAGGTGGTGTATTAATAGCTTTACATATTTTAGATTTACAATTATTTGTGGGATTACTATTTATGAGCTATTGTGTTGTTTCCATATCAACAACTGTAAATGTCCTTTTTCTCTAACCCCGTTATGGCAAACCTATGACATGCGTGTCAGAGATGACAGGCATAGCGATTTTAGATGACACCCGGCCACATACCAGAGAGTATGGGGCTGCATGCTGAGAAGAACTTTTCGTCTTAGGTTACTGCACGGCTCAGTGCAATAGCCGAAGATAAAACATTTATAATAGTGTACATACTCTGTGCCGGAGGTCTGTAGGCTAAAAAAACATAAATCCAGCACAGAGAATCTAGTACTGGGACTTCCGGTTAAGGCGTCATTGTCGAAGTGAAAAACCACCCAAGTTATGCTCAGTTTTTGGACGACTTTCAAACCATCAACATCAAGACTGCACAATACTGCTTTAACCTTTATCACATGCAGATGAACACGAACTTAAAATTGTATAAATACAGAAAAATTCAACGCACACAGCAGTAAAAGATATTAATACCACTGCCAGACCAGGTGGTGGCAGAGTGGATAGAGGGTCTGAATGAGATGAAGAAGACCCAATTTCAAAACACCAAGATTGCCAGCATGTACCCAATCTCACGGATAGCAAGTCAGCTGCACTAGCACTGAAAGAGTAAGAACCTCATCGCGATACACACGGGAAAAGTCAAACTATGCCAACAAAATGTCAGTATCAGGCTGCAGCCTCGAAACAGAAGGGCTGGGTCGACGTTAAAGTGGAACTTTGACTGTCGTAAGTAATAAGCATAGGACGAGGAAGGGGCAGCCGGTGATTGCGTGTAGTGCGTGAGATGCAGCGGCCATGAAGAACGGAGAGCCATAAACTCCATCAGGAACAGTGACGGAGGTCCCTCACACCCGGAGGCGGAGAGGAGTGTGAAATAACACACGACTGGGCAGACTGACAGGAATAGGCCTTGAACTAAGTGTTGCCGATTACCTTCTAGTAGGCTTTGGTGGGCTCAGGGCATTGATACGCCAGAGACCAGTAGGACTGATGTATTTAACAGAGGAACATCTAAGGAGCTCAGGGGGCCCAGTGTGTGTGCATGTGGCGGGGGTGGGGGGGGTCGGGGGATGGGTTAAATGCCTGCAGGATGCCAATATCGGCCCCACTCAAGGCCAGGGGCCAGGCTTGAGTGGTAGGAGGCTCAGAAACATCCTGCAGAGAAGAATGCTTCTCAAGTAATAAAGAGAATTATTCCGTAACAAAGCCCCTCTTGGGATACTGCTGTAGGGTGGCCTTGAAAGGAGCCCTTTCCCGGACGACATAACATGACCATTGATACATGGTTGGAATGTGACTCATTAGGCCTCTTCCGTAATAGGGACGTCGACTTAAAATGGAATCACAGGATCAGTCCAGCCCTTCACAGCAATAGGAAGAGGGCACCTGTGAGGGGTCAGGGGCGAGGGTTTACCACGTGGTATGCGTGGGTTCAGGGGGTCGTTAGGCAGAGTACGACTGGCGTATTTAACAGAGGGACGTCTAAAGGATGCGGGGAGGAGGGGGGGAATGCGTGCGGGGGGCGGGAAGGGTAAGGGGGGCGTCTATGTCCGCCCAACTCAAGGCTAGGGGCCAGGCTTGAGCGGTAGAATGATCAGGAATATCCTGCAGAGAAGAATGCCTCTCAAATAATACAGAGGATTATTCCGTAACGAGGCCCCTTGGGGTCGGTCTACTGCTGTAGGGTGGCCTTGAGAGGTGCCCTTTCGGACGGCATCACACCACCAGTGATACATGGTGAGAATGTTACTTACTAGGCCTCGTCCGCAGAGAGGTAGTCGGGTTAAAGTGGAATCACAGGGTCAGTCCAGCTGTTAACAGCAATACGGAGAGGGCGCGTGGGAGGGGTCGGGGGCGAGGGTTTACCACGTGGTACACATGGCTGTAGCGGGTCATCAGGCCTTGTCATGTAGGTAAAGGCTCACCGAAAGCGTGAACACATAGGCTTGGGCGAGAGCAAGAGCGAACGCTGGGATTCTTAGTAGCTAAGAATAACAAAAGCGATTCATGACCTTGGGGTGCTGATGCTCTTAATTCAGGACTTGCTCCCCCGGTAAGGTGAACTAAACGCTGTGCCGCGGACACGTTTCCCGTCAGTCGGACAGCAAGGGCCATGGCTCGAATAAACAGGCTGACCGTCTCAATGATTACTAATAGAGGGAGAAGGGGGAAGGGGACGCCTCGTGGGAGAAAATGCGTGAGGGGCGCTTTAGTTTTATGTCGCCATCACTGTACCTGCTCACGTTGCAACGGCCATTCCAGGGTTTATCAGTACTTGGGTTGTGGGCGTAAAGAAGTGTGGTAAGAGGCCAAGGAGATCCGTGGACCCAACGAGTTGGACTAATGATAACCATATAAAAACTCGGGTCCGTCCCTTTTGGCTGTGGATTATTCCTATTTGATTGGATGTCAGGTTGGGGAAGCCATCCTCGTAACACAACTAGCCGATATGAGGTCAGTCGGCTGGAGGAGGAAAACAGAATAGTTGGGAATATGGTCATTATGATTAGACAATAATAGGCAGTCCTATCATTGTAGGGGTACTCAAAGAGGCAAGTAAATCATTCTCGTTCATTTTGCTTCTCAAGGGGTTGGGTGTTTTAGTGACGAGGCTACAAGGGGGTTCGGGGTTTGATAATAAGAATGTTTAGAGACTTTTCATTGCAAAATGATAGATAATGTAGTAATTATTGATAGGGTCGTAACAAATCGTGTTCCAGTGTCTAGTCGGGGCATGCCACTAAGGAGCGGGTGGAGCTCTCAATCGTCAATCTAAAAGGTTAACGCTATGTGTAGCTTCTTCATGGGGCTATAGCTCGGATGATGATTATTTTTCACAGTGTTCTCATGGGACTGTTTCAAGTGTAATTGCCGAGAAGCTATGGTTAGACCCACAGATGGCGGAGCATTGTCCATGCTATATAAGCCGGGCTGTGTATACAATAAGGTCATCTTGACCCAGGGTCCTCTGCATCACAGTCTGACGATGGATAACATTCGCCACCACATGAAACAGGAAACTTTTTCCATGCACGCTATTACGCAGCCTAGTCATAGGAAGGAATCACCTCGGGAGTTTTGTGAAGGGCACGTTCACTCAGTATTGTGCGAGCGGGGCGCGCAAGGAGCCAGTGAAGTTTAGAGTATCTGTTAGTGCGAATACTGATGGGGTGGCGGGGGTGGGGAGGGTAGCCGACTAGAGTGTCGAAGAGAACATAAAGTCCCGCGTTGAGGCGCTCTGCTTGTCCACCTCAATGGGCAGTAGGAACGATAGGAATCAGGGCTGGCGCCGGGGACGCTTCCAATAAGGTATGAAAGAGGATTACTGCTGTGGCCGTGAATGTCATAATTAGGAATGACTGCAAAAGAGTAGGCACGCTGACCTGCAGCTTTCTCCGAGTTGCAGGCTCTTGCCAGGAGCAACTGGCTGGAGGGAATTATTGGGGGCCGAAGTCATGTTGTTAGCAAGAGGATGGGTGCCGATGGGGAGTCGAAGGAGAATATTAACAGCAGGCTTAGGGCCTTGGTAAGCAAGCCGCAGATTGCGAGCCACACGTGGCTCTTTGGCCCCTGGAGTGTTTAGCAAAGGCCAGCCTAGGAGGACCCTAGTTATTAAGTTCGTAACAACGTACCTATCCATATTAAGTTTAACTTGAAAGTGTTTGGATCTCAAAGAAACCTCAATTGTTGTACTGTTGATATTTGGCTCCGTTGACTAATGAGTTTGCTAACCAACTGGGGCACTAACTGGCTCAGTGTTGTCGCTGAATTGCTTGAATTGGGGGAGGCATAATGAGCTAGTCATGAGGCTGGGTCTTGCTGTGTTGATTCACGTGGTATCAGTCTTAGATATCCTTGTGAGAGGGACAAGTATGGTTGTTGTTTTAATGATTTTTAGCATTTTAAGAGATTTAGGTTTTGTACGTGGTTGGTCGATACCGTAAGTGTTGGACACTCTACCTAACAGGGAGAACCCCAGGGCGGCCTCGCAGGCATCAGAAGCTAGGAGGATAACGGGTAGTATGCCGATGCCGGCAAGAGTTAAGTGGGAGCTTAGAACTGTTAGAGCAATCATGACAGGTTAAGGTGCTATCATGCCTTTCAAGCAGAGTAGTGAGGATATCAGGTGGGAGCGGTACATTAGCAGGCCAACTGGAGAAACTATAAAGGCTAACATTACGTTTATGCAGCTCAAGAGACATTCCATACTCTTGGGTGGGGCCATAGTCTAGCGAGTCAAAATCAGTAGTGTTTCTTGAACTAACTGTCATTATTCAGCTCATCCTAACCCTTGCTCCGATCCCTCGTAGACAAAGCTAACGGCCAATAGGGAGATGAGAAATAATGACATTGGCAGTGTAGTTGGGAGGCTGTTGGTCTGAGTGGCTCAGGGGACAAGAAGAAGTGGGGCGATCTCTAGGTCGAATAGTAGGAAAGTGATGGCTACTAGAAAAGATTTTATGTATAAAAGGAAGGCGTGCAGATCCCACTGGGTCCAATGGGCACTCCTAGGGGCTGCACTTTTCTGCGTCTGTGTCGGTTTGGGGGGAGTCAGAATGCAATAATTACTACTAGAGTCGCGGGGAGGGTACCCGTGAAGATAGAGATTGGCACGATTATTCCTTTGCGGGCTTGTTTCGAATCTCACGGATAGCAAGTAAGCTGCACTAGCCCTGAAAGAGTAAGGACCTCATCGATACACACAAACACACAGGAAAAGTCAAACTATGTCAACAAAATGTCAGTATCAGGCTGCACCGAAGGGCTGGGACGACGTAGAGTGGAACTTCGACTGTCCTAATAGGCATACGATGAGGAAGGTGCAGCCGGTGATTACGTGTAGTGCGTGAGATGCGGCGGCCATGGAGAACGGAGAGCCATAAACTCCATCAGGAACAGTGACTGAGGTCCCCTCACACCCGGAGGCGGAGAGGAGTGTGAAATAACAGACACCTGGGCAGACTGACAAGAATAGGCCTTGAACTATGTGTTGGCGATTACCCTCTGGTAGGCTTTGGTGGGTTCAGGGCATTGAAACGCCGGAGGCCAGTAGGACTGATGTATTTAACAGAGGGACGTCTAAGGAGCTCAGGAGGGTGAGTGTCGGGGAAGGGGGGGAGGGCAGGCTGGCGATAATGCCTGCGGGATTTCAATATCGGCCCCATTCAAGGCTAGGGGCCAGGCTTGAGCGGTAGGACGCTCAGAAACATCCTACAGAGAAGAATGCTTCTCAAGTAATAAAGAGGATTATTCCGTAACAAAGCCCCTCTTGGGATACTGCTGTAGGGTGGCCTTGAAAGGTGCCCTTTCCCGGACGACATCACATCACCATCGATACATGGATAGAATGGGACTCATTAGGCCTTGTCCCTAATAGGGACGTCGACTTAAAGTGAAATCACAGGATCAGTGCAGCTCTTAATAGCAATAGGAAGAGGGCACCTGTGAGGGATCAGGGGCGAGGGTTTACCACGTGGTACGCGTGGTTCAGGGGGCCGTTAGGCAGAATAGGACTGGCATATTTAACAGAGGGACGTCTAAAGGATGCGGAAAGGGGGGGAAAGCCTGCAGTGGGTCAATGTCCGCCCAAATCAAGGCTAGGGGCCAGGCTTGAGCGGTAGAATGATCAGGAATATCCTGCAGAGAAGAATGCCTCTCAAGTAATAAAGAGGATTATTCCGTAACGAGGCCCCTTGGGGTGGGTCTACTGCTGTAGGGTGGCCTTGAGAGGTGCCCTTTCGGACGGCATCACACCACCAGTGATACATGGTGAGAATGTTACTTACTAGGCCTCGTCCACAGTAGGGAAGTCGGGTTAAAGTGGAATCACAGGATCAGTCCAGCTGTTAACAGCAATACGGAGAGAACTCCTGGGAGGGGTTGGGGGCGAGGGTTTACCACGTGGTACGCATGGCTGTAGCGGGTCATCAGGCCTTGTCATGTAGGTAAAGGCTCACCGAAAGCGTGAACACATAGGCTTGGATGAGAGCAAGAGCAAACGCTGAGATTTTAGTAGCATAAGAATAACAAAAGCGATTCATGACCTTGGGGTGCTAATGCTCTTAGTGCAGGACTTGCTCCCCCGTAAGGTGAACTAAACGCTGTGCCGCGGAAACGTTTCCCGTCAGTTGGACGCCAAGGGCCATGGCTCGAATAAACAGGCTGACCGTCTCAATGATTACTAATAGAAGGAGCAGAGGGAAGGGGGCGCCTCGTGGGAGAAAATGCGGGAGGAGCGCTTTAGTTTTATGTCGCCATCACTGACAATGCTCACGTTGAAACGGCCAATCCAGGGCTTATCAATACTTGGGTTGTGGGCGTAAAGAAGTGTGGTAAGAGGCCAAGGAGATCCGTGGACCCAACGAGTTGGACTAATGATAACCATATAAAAGCTCGGGTCCGTCCCTTTTGGCTGTGGATTATTACTATTTGATTGGATGTCAGGTTGGAGAAGCCATCCTCGGGTTACAACTAGCCCATTTGCGGTCAGTCGCATGGAGGAGGAAAACAGAATAGTTGGGAATATGGTCATTATGATTAGACAACAATAAGCAGTCCTATCATTGTAAGGGTACTCAAAGAGGCAAGTAAATCATTCTCGTTCATTTTGCTTCTCAAGGGGTTGGGTGTTTTAGTGACTTGGCTACAAGGGGGTTCGGGGTTTGAGTAATAAGAATGTTTAGAGACTTTTCATTGCAAAATGATAATGTAGTAATTATTGATAGGGTCGTAACAAATCGTGTTCCAGTGTCTAGTCGGGGCATGCCACTAAGGAGTGGGTGGAGCTCTCAATCTTCAATCAACAAGGTTAACGCTATGTGTAGCTTCTTCATGGGGCTATAGCTCAGATGATGATTATTTTTCACAGCGTTCTCATGAGACTGTTTCAAGTGTTATTGCCGAGAAGCTATGGTTAGACTCATAGATGGCGGAGCGTTGTCCATGCTATATAAGCCGGGCCATGTATACAATAAGGTCATCTTGACCCAGGGTCCTCTGCATCTCAGTCTGACGATGGATAACATTCGCCACCACATGAAACAGGAAACTTTTTCCATGCACGCTATTACGCAGCCTAGTCATAGGAAGGAATCACCTCGGGAGTTTTGTGAAGGGACGTTCACTCAGTATTGTGCGAGCGGGGCGCGCACGGAGCCAGTGAAGTTTTGAGTATCTGTTAGTGCTAATACTGATGGGGGGGGGGGGCCGACTACAGTGTAGAAGAGAACATAAAGTCCCGTGTTGAGGCGCTCTGCTTGTCCACCTCAACGGGAGGTAGGAACGATAGGAATCAGGGTTGGCGCCAGGGACGCTTCCAGTAAGGTATGAAAGAGGATTACTGCTGTAGCCGTGAATGTCATAATTAGGAATGCCTGCAAAAGAATAGGCACGCTGACCTGCAGCTTTCTCCGTGTTGCAGGCTCTTGCCAGGAGCAACTGGCTGGAGGGAATTATTGGGGGCCGAAGTCATGTTGTTAGCAAGAGGAGGGGTGCCGACTGGGAGTCGAAGGAGAATATTAACAGCAGGCTTAGGGCCTTGGTCAGCAAGCCGTGGCTTGCGAGCCACATGTGGCTCTTTGGCCCCTGGAGTGTTTAGCAAATGCCAGCCCAGGAGGACCCTAGTTATTAAGTTCGTAACAACGTACCTACCCATATTAAGTTTAACTTGAAAGTGTTTGGATCTCAAAAGAAACCTCAATCGTTGTACTGTTGATATTTGGCTCCGTTGACTAATGAGTTTGCTGACCAACTGGGGCACTGGCTCAGTGCTGTCGCTGAATTGCTTGTATTAGGGGAGGCGTAATGAGCTAGTCATGAGGCTGGGTCTTGCTGTGTTGACTCACATGGTATCAGTCTTAGATATCCTTGTGAGAGGGACAAGTATGGTTGTTGGTGTAATGATTTTTAGCATTGTTAAGAGATTTCGGTTTTGTACGTGGTTGGTCGATACCGTAAGTGTTGGACACTCTACCTAGCAGGGAGAACCCCAGGGCGGCCTCGCAGGCAGCAGAAGCTAGGAGGATAACGGGTAGTATGCCGATGCCGGCAAGAGTTAAGTGGGAGCTTAGAACTGTTAGAGCAATCATGACAGGTTAAGATGCTATCATGCCTTTCAAGCAGAGTAGTGAGGATATTAGGTGGGAGCGGTACTTTAGCAGGCCAACTGGAGAAACTATAAAGGCTAACATTACGTTTATGCAGCTCAAGAGACATTCCATACTCTTGGGTGGGGCCATAGTCTAGCGAGTCAAAATCAGTAGTGTTTCTTGAACTAACTGTCATTATTCAGCTCACTCTAACCCGTGCTCCGATCCCTCGTAGACGAAGCTAACGGCCAATAGGGAGATGAGAAGTAATGACATTGGCAGTGTAGCAGGGAGGCTATTGGTCTGATTGGCTCAGGGGACAAGAAGGAGTGGGGCGATCTCTAGGTCGAATAGTAGGAAAGTGATGGCTACTAGAAAAGATTTTATGTATAAAAGGAAGGCGTGCAGATCCCACTGGGTCCAATGGGCACTCCTAGGGGCTGCACTTTTCAGCGTCTGTGTTGCTTTGGGGGGAGTCAGAATGCAATAATCACTACTAGAGTCGCAGGGAGGGTACCCGGGAAGATAGAGATTGGCACGATTATTCCTTTTAGGGCTTGTACCGAATCTCACGGATAGCAAGTAACTGCACTAGCACTGAAAGAGTAAGAACCTCATCGATACACACAGACACACAGGAAAAGTCAAACTACGTCAACAAAATGTCAGTATCAGGCTGCACCGAAGGGCTGGGACGACGTAGAGTGGAACTTCGACTGTCCTAATAGGCATACGATGAGGAAGGTGCAGCCGGTGATTACGTGTAGTGCGTGAGATGCGGCGGCCATGGAGAACGGAGAGCCATAAACTCCATCAGGAACAGTGACAGAGGTCCCCTCACACCCGGAGGCGGAGAGTAGTGTGAAATAACATACGCCTGGGCAGACTGACAAGAATAGGCCTTGAACTATGTGTTGGCGATTACCCTCTGGTAGGCTTTGGTGGGTTCAGGGCATTGAAACGCCGGAGGCCAGTAGGACTGATGTATTTAACAGAGGGACGTCTAAGGAGCTCAGGAGGGTGAGTGTCGGGGAAGGGGGGGAGGGCAGGCCGGCGATAATGCCTGCGGGATTTCAATATCGGCCCCATTCAAGGCTAGGGGCCAGGCTTGAGTGGTAGGAGGCTCAGAAACATCCTGCAGAGAAGAATGCTTCTCAAGTAATAAAGAGGATTATTCCGTAACAAAGCCCCTCTTGGGATACTGCTGTAGGGTGGCCTTGAAAGGTGCCCTTTCCCGGACGACATCACATCACCATCGATACATAGATAGAATGGGACTCATTAGGCCTTGTCCCTAATAGGGACGTCGACTTAAAGTGAAATGACAGGATCAGTGCAGCTCTTAATAGCAATAGGAAGTGGGCACCTGTGAGGGATCAGGGGCGAGGGTTTACCACGTGGTACGCGTGGTTCAGGGGGCCGTTAGGCAGAGTAGGACTGGCATATTTAACAGAGGGACGTCTAAAGGATGCGGAAAGGGGGGGAAAGCCTGCAGTGGGTCAATGTCCGCCCAACTCAAGGCTAGGGGCCAGGCTTGAGCGGTAGAATGATCAGGAATATCCTGCAGAGAAGAATGCCTCTCAAGTAATGAAGAGGATTTTCCGTAACGAGGCCCCTTGGGGTGGGTCTACTGCTGTAGGGTGGCCTTGAGAGATGCCCTTTTGGACGGCATCACACCACCAGTGATACATGGTGAGAATGTTACTTACTAGGCCTCGTCCGCAGGGAGGAAGTCGGGTTAAAGTGGAATCACAGGATCAGTCCAGCTGTTAACAGCAATACGGAGAGGGCTCCTGGGACGGGTTGGGGGCTAGGGTTTACCACGTGGTACGCATGGCTGTAGCGGGTCATCAGGCCTTGTCATGTAGGTAAAGGCTCACCGAAAGCGTGAACACATAGGCTTGGATGAGAGCAAGAGCAAACGCTGGGATTTTAGTAGCGTAAGAATAAAGAAAGCGATTCATGACCTTGGGGTGCTAATGCTCTTAGTGCAGGACTTGCTCCCCCGGTAAGGTGAACTAAACGCTGTGCCGCGGAAACGTTTGCAGTCAGTCGGACAGCAAGGGCCATGGCTCGAATAAACAGGCTGACCGTCTCAATGATTACTAATAGAAGGAGCAGAGGGAAGGGGGCGCCTCGTGGGAGAAAATGCGGGAGGGGCGCTTTAGTTTTATGTCGCCATCACTGACAATGCTCACGTTGAAACGGCCATTCCAGGGCTTATCAATACTTGGGTTGTGGGCGTAAAGAAGTGTGGTAAGAGGCCAAGGAGATCCGTGGACCCAACGAGTTGGACTAATGATAACCATATAAAAGCTCGGGTCCGTCCCTCTTGGCTGTGGATTTTTGATTGGACGTCAGGTTGGAGAAGCCATCCTCGTATTACAACTAGCCGATTTGCGGTCAGTCGGCTGGAAGAAGAAAACAGAATAGTTGGGAATATGGTCATTATGATTAGACAACAATAGGCAGTGCTATCATTGTAGGGGTACTCAAAGAGGCAAGTAAATCATTCTCGTTCATTTTGCTTCTCAAGGGGTTGGGTGTTTTAGTGACTTGGCTACAAGGGGGTTCGGGGTTTGAGTAATAAGAATGTTTAGAGACTTTTCATTGCAAAATGATATATAATGTAGTAATTATTGATAGGGTCGTAACAAATCGTGTTCCAGTTTCTAGTCGGGGCATGCCACTAAGGAGTGGGTGGAGTTCTCAATCTTCAATCTAAAAGGTTAACGCTATGTGTAGCTTCTTCATGGGGCTATAGCTCGGATGATGATTATTTTTCACAGCGTTCTCATGGGACTGTTTCAAGTGTAATTGCCGAGAAGCTATAGTTAGACCCACAGATGGCGAAGCATTGTCCATGCTATATAAGCCGGGCCGTGTATACAATAAGGTCATCTTGACCCAGGGTCCTCTGCGTCTCAGTCTGACGATGGATAACATTCGCCACCACATGAAACAGTAAACTTTTTCCATGCACGCTATTACGCAGCCTAGTCATAGGAAGGAATCACCTCGGGAGTTTTGTGAAGGGACGTTCTTTCAGTATTGTGCGAGCGGGGCGCGCAAGGAGCCAGTGAAGTTTTGAGTATCTGTTAGTGCTAATACTGATGGGGTGGCGGGGGCGGGGAGGGGAGCCGACTAGAGTGTCGAAGAGAACATAAAGTCCCGCGTTGAGGCGCTCTGCTTGTCCACCTCAACGGGCGGTAGGAACGATAGGAATCAGGGTTGGCGCCAGGGACGCTTCCAATAAGGTATGAAAGAGGATTACTGCTGTGGCCGTGAATGTCATAATTAGGAATGCCTGCAAAAGAGTAGGCACGCTGATCTGCAGCTGATCTGCAGCTTTCTCCGTGTTGCGGGCTCTTGCCAGGAGCAACTGGCTTGGGGGAATTATTGGGGGCCGAAGTCATGTTGTTAGCAAGAGGAGGGTTGCCGACGGGGAGTCGAAGGAGAATATTAACAGTAGGCTTAGGGCCTTGGTCAGCAATCCGCAGCTTGCGAGCCACACGTGGCTCTTTGGCCCCTGGAGTGTTTAGCAAAGGCCAGCTTAGGAGGACCCTAGTGATTAAGTTCTTCACAACGTACCTACCCATATAAGTTTAACTTGAAAGTGTTTGGACCTCAAAAGAAACCTCCATCGTTGTACTGTTGATATTTGGCTCCGTTGACTAATGAGTTTGCTGACCAACTGGGGCACTGGCTCAGTGCTGTCGCTGAATTGCTTGAATTGGGGGAGGCATAATGAGCTAGTCATGAGGCTGGGTCTTGCTGTGTTGACTCACATGGTATCAGTCTTAGATATCCTTGTGAGAGGGACAAGTATGGTTGTTGGTGTAATGATTTTTAGCATTCTTAAGAGATGTAGGTTTTGTACGTGGTTGGTCGATACCGTAAGTGTTAGACACTCTACCTAGCAGGGAGAACCCCAGGGCGGCCTCGCAGGCAGCAGAAGCTAGGAGGATAACGGGTAGTATGCCGATGCCGGCAAGAGTTAAGTGGGAGCTTAGAACTGTTAGAGCAATCATGACAGGTTAAGATGCTATCATGCCTTTCAAGCAGAGTAGTGAGGATATTAGGTGGGAGCGGTACATTAGCAGGCCAACTAGAGAAGACGTAAAGGCTAACGTTACGTTTATGCAGCTCAAGAGACATTCCATAAGCATGGGTGGGGCATAGTCTAGCGAGTCAAAATCAGTAGTGTTTCTTGAACTAACTGTCATTTTTCAGCTCATCCTAACCCTTGCTCCGATCCCTCGTAGACGAAGCTAACGGCCAATAGGGAGATGAGAAATAATGACATTGGCAGTGTAGTAGGGAGGCTGTTGGTCTGAGTGGCTCAGGGGACAAGAAGAAGTAGGGCGATCTCTAGGTTGAATAGTAGGAAAGTGATGGCTACTAGAAAAGATTTTATGTATAAAAGGAAGGCGTGCAGATCCCACTGGGTCCAATGGGCACTCCTAGGAGCTGCACTTTTCTGCGTATGTGTCGGTTTGGGGGAGTCAGAATGCAATAATTACTACTAGAGTCGCGGGGAGGGTACCCGGGAATATAGAGATTGGCACTATTATTCCTTTGCGGGCTTGTACCGAATCTCACGGATAGCAAGTAAGCTGCACTAGCACTGAAAGAGTAAGAACCTCATCGATACACACAGACACCCAGGAAAAGTCAACCGATGTCACCAAAATGTCAGTATCGGGCTGCGGTTTCGAAACCGAAGGGCTGGGTTGATGTAAAGTGGAACTTTACGTGTCGTAGTAAGCATACGATGAGGAAGGTGCCGCCGGTGATTGCGTGTAGTGCGTGAGATGCAGCGGCCATGGAGAACGGAGAACCAGAAACTCCATCAGAAACAGTGACGGAGGTCCCCTCACACCAGGATGCGGAGAGGAGTGTGAAATAACACACGCTTGGGCAGACTGACAGGAATAGGCCTTGAACTAACTGTTGGCCATTACCTTCTAGTAGGCTTTGATGGGCTCAGGGCATTGATACGCCAGAGGCCAGTAGGATTGATGTATTTAACAGGGACGTCTAAGGAGCTCAGGGGGCCGAGTGTGTGTGCATCGTGGGGGTGTGGGGGGTGTGGGGCCGGGGAATGGGTAAAATGCCTGCGGGATGTCAATATCGGCCCCACTCAAGTCTAGGGGCCAGGCTTGAGCGGTAGGAGGCTCAGAAACATCCTGCAGAGAAGAATGCTTCTCAAGTAATAAAGAGGATTATTCCGTAACAAAGCCCCTCTTGGGATACTGCTGTAGGGTGGCCTTGAAAGGTGCCCTTTCCCGGACGACATCACATCACCATTGATACATGGTTGGAATGTGACTCATTAGGCCTCGTCCATAATAGGGACGTCGACTTAAAGTGGAATCACAGGATCAGTCCAGCTCTTCACAGCAATAGGAAGAGGGCACCTGTGAGGGGTCAGGGGCGAGGGTTTACCACGTGGTACGCGTGGGTTCAGGGGTCGTTAGGCAGAGTAGTACTGGCGTACTAACAGAGGGACGTCTAAAGGATGCGGGGAGGAGGGGGGGAATGCGTGCGGGGGGCGGGGGGGTGCGAGGGGGGGTCTATGTCCGCCCAAATCAAGGCTAGGAGCCAGGCTTGAGCGGTAGAATGATCAGGAATATCCTGCAGAGAAGAATGCCTCTCAAGTAATACAGAGGATTATTCCGTAACGAGCCCCTTGGGGTCGGTCTACTGCTGTATGGTGGCCTTGAGAGGTGCCCTTTCGGACGGCATCACACCACCAGTGATACATGGTGAGAATGTTACTTACTAGGCCTCGTCCGCAGTGAGGAAGTCGGGTTAAAGTGGAATCACAGGGTCAGTCCAGCTGTTAACAGCAATACGGGGAGGGCGCGTGGGAGGGGTCGGGGGCGAGGGTTTACCACGTGGTACGCATGGCTGTAGCGGGTCATCAGGCCTTGTCATGTAGGTAAAGGCTCACCGAAAGTGTGAACACATAGGCTTGGGCGAGAGCAAGAGCGAACGCTGGGATTCTTAGTAGCGTAAGAATAACAAAAGAGACCCATGACCTTGGGGTGCTAATGCTCTTAGTGCAGGACTTGCTCCCCCGTAAGGTGAACTAAACGCTGTCCCGCGGACACGTTTCCCGTCAGTTGGACAGCAAGGGCCATGGCTCGAATAAACAGGCTGACCGTCTCAATGATTACTAATAGAGGGAGAAGGGGGAAAAGGGCGCCTCGTGGGAGAAAATGCGGGAGGGGTGCTTTAGTTTTATGTCGCCATCACTGAACCTGCTCACGTTGCAACGGCCATTCCAGGGCTTATCAGTACTTGGGTTGTGGGCGTAAAGAAGTGTGGTAAGAGGCCAAGGAGATCCGTGGACCCAACGAGTTGGACTAATGATAACCATATAAAAACTCGGGTCCGTCCCTTTTGGCTGTGGATTATTCCTATTTGATTGGATGTCAGGTTGGAGAAGCCATCCTCGTATTACAACTAGCCGATATGAGGTCAGTCGGCTGGAGGAGGAAAACAGAATAGTTGGGAATATGGTCATTATGATTAGACAATAATAGGCAGTCCTATCATTGTAGGGGTACTCAAAGAGGCAAGTAAATCATTCTCGTTCATTTTGCTTCTCAAGGGGTTGGGTGTTTTAGTGACTAGGCTACAAGGGGGTTCGGGGTTTGAGTAATAAGAATGTTTAGAGACTTTTCATTGCAAAATGATAGATAATGTAGTAATTATTGATAGGGTCGTAACAAATCGTGTTCCAGTGTCTAGTCGGGGCATGCCACTAAGGAGCGGGTGGAGCTCTCAATCTTCAATCTAAAAGGTTAACGCTATGTGTAGCTTCTTCATGGGGCTACAGCTCGGATGATGATTATTTTTCACAGCGTTCTCATGGGACTGTTTCAAGTGTAATTGCCGAGAAGCTATGGTTAGACCCACAGATGGCGGAGCATTGTCCATGCTATATAAGCCGGGCCATGTATACAATAAGGTCATCTTGACCCAGGGTCCTCTGCATCACAGTCTGACGATGGATAACATTCGCCACCACATGAAACAGGAAACTTTTTCCATGCACGCTATTACGCAGCCTAGTCATAGGAAGGAATCACCTCGGGAGTTTTGTGAAGGGCACGTTCACTCAGTATTGTGCGAGCGGGGCGCGCAAGGAGCCAGTGAAGTTTTGAGTATCTGTTAGTGCGAATACTGATGGGGTGGCGGGGGTGGGGAGGGTAGCCGACTAGAGTGTCGAAGAGAACATAAAGTCCCGCGTTGAGGCGCTCTGCTTGTCCACCTCAATGGGCAGTAGGAACGATAGGAATCAGGGCTGGAGCCAGGGACGCTTCCAATAAGGTATGAAAGAGGATTACTGCTGTGGCCGTGAATGTCATAATTAGGAATGACTGCAAAAGAGTAGGCACGCTGATCTGCAGCTGATCTGCAGCTTTCTCCGTGTTGCGGGCTCTTGCCAGGAGCAACTGGCTGGAGGGAATTATTGGGGGCCGAAGTCATGTTGTTAGCAAGAGGATGTGTGCCGATGGGGAGTCGAAGGAGAATATTAACAGTAGGCTTAGGGCCTTAGTCAGCAAGCCGCGGCTTGCGAGCCATACGTGGCTCTTTGGCCCCTGGAGTGTTTAGCAAAGGCCAGCTTAGGAGGACCTTAGTTATTAAGTTCAAACAACGTACCTACCCATATTAAGTTTAACTTGAAAGTGTTTGGATCTCCAAAGAAACCCTAATCGTTGTACTGTTGATATTTGGCGCTCCGTTGACTAATGAGTTTGCTGACCAACTGGGGCACTCACTGGCTCAGTGTTGTCGATGAATTGCTTGAATTGGGGGAGGCGTAATGAGCTAGTCATGAGGCTGGGTCTTGTTGTGTTGATTCACGTGGTATTTGTCTTAGATATCCATGTGAGAGGGACAAGTATGGTTGTTGGTGTAATGATTTTTAGCATTCTTAAGAGATTTAGGTTTTGTACGTGGTTGGTCGATACCGTAAGTGTTGGACACTCTACCTAGCAGGGAGAACCCCAGGGCGGCCTCGCAGGCAGCAGAAGCTAGGAGGATAACGGGTAGTATGCCGATGCCGGCAAGAGTTAAGTGGGAGCTTAGAACTGTTAGAGCAATCATGACAGGTTAAGATGCTATCATGCCTTTCAAGCAGAGTAGTGAGGATATTAGGTGGGAGCGGTACTTTAGCAGGCCAACTGGAGAAACTATAAAGGCTAACATTACGTTTATGCAGCTCAAGAGACATTCCATACGCATGGGTGGGGCCATAGTCTAGCGAGTCAAAATCAGTAGTGTTTCTTGAACTAACTGTCATTATTCAGCTCATCCTAACCCTTGCTCCGATCCCTCGTAGACGAAGCTAAGGGCTAATAGGGAGATGAGAAATAATGACATTGGCAGTGTAGCAGGGAGGCTATTGGTCTGAGTGGCTCAGGGGACAAGAAGAAGTAGGGCGATCTCTAGGTCGAATAGTAGGAAAGTGATGGCTACTAGAAAAGATTTTATGTATAAAAGGAAGGCGTGCCGATCCCACTGGGTCCAAGGGCACTCCTAGGGGCTGCACTTTTCTGCGTATGTGTCGGTTTGGGGGAGTCAGAATGCAATAATTACTACGAGAGTCGCGGGGAGGGTACCCATGAAGATAGAGATTGGCACGATTATTCCTTTGCGGGCTTGTACCGAATCTCACGGATAGCAAGTAAGCTGCACTAGCACTGAAAGAGTAAGGACCTCATCGATACACACAGACACCCAGGAAAAGTCAACCGATGTCAACGAAATGTCAGTATCGGGCTGCGGCCTCGAAACCGAAGGGCTGGGTCGACGTAAAGTGGAACTTTACGTGTCGTAGTAAGCATACGATGAGGAAGGTGCCGCCGGTGATTGCGTGTAGTGCGTGATATGCAGCGGCCATGGAGAACGGAGAGGCAGAAACTCCATCAGAAACAGTGACGGAGGTCCCCGCACACCCGGAGGCGGAGAGGAGTGTGAAATAACAGACGCCTGGGCAGACTGAGGGGAATAGGCCTTGAACTATGTGTTAGCCATTACCTTCTAGTAGGCTTTGGTGGGCTCAGGGCATTGATACGCCAGAGGCCAGTAGGACTGATGCATTTAACAGAGGGACGTCTAAGGAGCTCGCGGGAGGAGGGGGGGGGCGTGTGTGTGTGCGTGGTCGGGGGGGTGGTGGGGTGAGGAGGTGGGGCCGGGAGATGGGTTAAATGCCTGCGGGATGTCAATATCGGCCCCACTCAAGGCTAGGGGCCAGGCTTGAGTGATAGGAGGCTCAGAAATATCCTGCGGAGAAGAATGCTTCTCAAGTAATAAAGAGGATTATTCCGTAACAAAGCCCCTCTTGGGATACTGCTGTAGGGTGGCCATGAAAGGTGCCCTTTCCCGGTCGACATCACATCACCGTTGATACATGGTTGTAATGTGACTTATTAGGCCTCGTCCGTAATAGGGACGTCGACTTAAAGTGGAATCACAGGATCAGTCCAGCTCTTCACAGCAATAGGAAGAGGGCACCTGTGAGGGGTCAGGGGCGAGGGTTTACCACGTGGTACGCGTGGGTTCAGGGGGTTGTTAGGCAGAGTAGTACTGGCGTACTAACAGAGGGACGTCTAAAGGATGCGGGGAGGAGGGGGGGAATGCGTGCGGGGGGGGGGGTAGGGGGGGGGTCGATGTCCGCCCAAATCAAGGCTAGCGGCCCGGCTTGAGCGGTAGAATGATCAGGAATATCCTGCGGAGAAGAATGCCTCTCAAATAATAAAGAGGATTTTCCGTAACGAGGCCCCTTGGGGTGGGTCTACTGCTGTATGGTGGCCTTGAGAGGTGCCCTTTCGGACGGCATCACACCACCAGTGATACATGGTGAGAATGTTACTTACTAGGCCTCGTCCGCAGGGAGGAAGTCGGGTTAAAGTGGAATCACAGGGTCAGTCCAGCTGTTAACAGCAATTCGGGGAGGGCGCCTGGGAGGGGTCAGGGGCGAGGGTTTACCACGTGGTACGCATGGGTGTAGCGGGTCATCAGGCCTTGTCATGTAGGTAAAGGCTCACCGAAAGCGTGAACACATAGGCTTGGGCGAGAGCAAGAGTGAACGCTGGGATTCTTAGTAGCGTAAGAATAACAAAAGCGATTCATGACCTTGGGGTGCTAATGCTCTTAGTGCAGGACTTGCTCCCCCGGTAAGGTGAACTCAACGCTGTCCCGCGGAAACGTTTCCCGTCAGTCGGACAGCGAGGGCTATGGCTCGAATAAACAGGCTGACCGTCTCAATGATTACTAATAGAAGGAGAAAGGGGAAGGGGGCGCCTCGTGGGAGAAAATGCGTGAGGGGCACTTTAATTTTATGTCGCCATCACTGTACCTGCTCACGTTGGAACGGCCATCCTAAGGGTTATCAACAGTCGGGTAGCAGGTGTAAAGAAGTGTGGTAAGAGGCCAAGGAGACTTCTGGACCCGGTAAATATACCACCAGTGATATTCATATAAGAGCTCGGGTCTGTCCCTTTTGGTTTTGGATTATTATTATTTGTTTTGAGGTCAGGTGGAGAAGCCATCATTTTATTTTAACTAGTCGGTTTGCATTCAGTCGGCTAGAGGAGGAAAATAGGATAGTTCGGAATATGGTAAGTAATATAGCAATAGGCGGTCCTATTATTTTAGGGGTAACGAAAGAGGCGGAAGAGGCTAATAAATCATTTTCGTTAATTTTGCTTCTCAAGGGGTTGGGTGTTTTACGAACTTGGCTACAAGTGGGTTCAGGGTTTGAGTATAGGAATGTTTAGAGACTTTTAATTGCAAAATGATAAATAATGTAATAATTATTGATAGGATTGTAACAGATCATGTTCTAGTGTCTAGTCAGGGCATGTCCCTAAAGAGCGGGTGGAGCTCTCAATCTTCAACTTAAAAAGTTAAGCTTCTTCATGAGGCTATAGCCTAGATAATGATAATTTTCCAAAGTTTTTTAATGGGAGTATTTCAAGCACAATTATCATAAAACTGGTTAGACCCACAGATTTTGTAGCATTGTCCATAGTATAAAACAGGTCATGTATATAATAAGGTTATCTTGATTTGTGGTCCTCTGCATCTCAGACCTATAAAATTTTCCACCCCATGAACCGTACATAACCGTCTTCATATGCAGGGTTGGGTGATCTGTGTGATGAACTCAGTTGAAATGTCCTGCAACCTTGTCAGTGTATCAAAATGGGGATAGAAAAGCATGTGCCGGGAAAATATCAGTGACTCATTACGACCACATCTTTAGACTGTGAGTGGACACACTACAGGAGGGCAGAATACTGGATGATGTCACAGGACCTCTGTTATCCAGTTCTGAGCCATCCACGAGAGAACATGGAGGTCTGCCATGGCATCTGACATGGATTCACCCTTAGAGGCTAACCTGCCCCAGGACATAGGTACTGGGAGATATGTCCACCAACTGTATTAGGACCCTCCTGAAATCCTGGAATGTTCAGTCAGTGCAAGTCTTACTCCTCTGACAGTTGCAACACACCTCTGCGGGGAATACAGGGATTCCCTGTCCTGACACTGCTATGTCCTCTCACCCTGTGGATGAATCCCTCAATGAATCACTACAACTGCTGGCAATACACGTGTAATTTGCATGGGCTAGAAGGAGAGAACTGGTCCCCCTGAAAGGTTCTTCATCTCAACTTCTCTGGGCAGAGAAGACACCCTTCACTGCATTCCAGGAGGCGAGATGATCCGGACCTTGGCCCGGAGAGCAGGTCAGGTACAACCCCCCATATGTCCTCTAGGTGGCAGCACTCGAGAAAGGAAACGGAAATGTGGATCCGGGTGCAGAAGAACTTGCCCTGACGACACACGGGACCTTGCTCAGCGCCCCAGAGTTCAGCATGTACGAGTATGGGCTTCCCAAGCGTACGGAGGTGAATCTCTGACTCTTATGGAATGTGGACACTTTCCCCCAAGAAAAACAGCGCTCCCTTTCCCCTAACCCAGAACCGACGTAGTGAGAACAGCAGTCACAGGCAAGAGCACAGGCACTTCAGACAGCGTCTCGTGCTAACATGACCAGGAGGGGCGGGGACTCATACAGGTACTGAGAGCTGTAGACATGGGGACTGGGAAATAATGCACACGCCTCAGAACTGCAGAAGTGAAGGTGGGCATCCTCCCCTGAGGAAAATACTGCCTGGGTTCCCATGGCCTGTGAAGCCCATCGTCACACCTCAGTAATTCCCAAGCTGAGAAAGACTTCAGGTGCCATGGACAGTCGTGCTCAATTTGCATCAAGACAAGAGCATTTATGAAAAATGTGCTTTCAACCAACAAAAGAACTACAGGGTTTATCAAAAAAGCCTATTTCAGCATACTGTAATGAACACTATGGAGGGGTTACAGTCCACCAAAGAACCGTTCAAAGACCTGACCTTCAAACTCCTCGATACTTAAAAAGAGCAAAATGAGAGAAAGTCCCATGGTAACGCAACTGTTAGCCGGAAAACCAATAACTGTTGGACACATTTTACCCAGAAAAGACACACAGAGCTAAGAAATAAGGGCTTCGCAGCATCCGGCACAGAACAGTGATAAAACACCTTGACTTCCACACTCAAAGAAAACAGGGAAAAACAGACACAGAATCATGAACTCAACAGGTATAGAATCAATACACTCAGCAGCTGAAACCCTAAAGACAAGAACAAAACTCTTCAAATGCTGTACCACCCAAGGTCGCTGGCTCCAGCAAGGGGTGGCTCAGTTTGCTGAAGGCCCGTGGTCAAAGTGTGTGTGAGAAAGCAATCAATGAACAACTATGGTGTAGCAATGGCAATGAAAACCTAATGATTGATGCTTCTCATCTCTCTCCGTTCCTGTCTGTCTGTCCCTGTCTATCCCTCTCTGACTCTCTCTTTTTCCCTGTAAAAAATAATAATAATAAAGAAAGAAATTTCCCTGCACGCTCAGTGACCTGTGAGCCCCGTGATGATACAATTGAGCATCGGGAATGACAGAGGAGGGAATGACCCCGCTCTAAGACAGTCATGTACATGGCATCGTGTTTTCTACAAGAGTCGCGTGCCCCAACAATGAAAGGCACTGACACCTGCCACAGACAGACAGCATCTGAGACAATGAAAGACAGTGATGCCTGCAGCTACCTGTGTGGCCTAAAGGGTCCTTGAGAAATGACATCAAAAGGTTAAAAAGTTTGCCTTCACTGGTGCTATTCCCAGAACGCCCACAGGATGGCAGCCAAAGAAGGTGTGTTAGCTGCACTAGCATCGTTCGGCAAACTCA
Organism: Rhynchonycteris naso; assembly: GCA_037038555.1. NCBI lineage: Eukaryota > Metazoa > Chordata > Mammalia > Chiroptera > Emballonuridae > Rhynchonycteris > Rhynchonycteris naso. The sequence goes on from CM072998.1 coordinate 149,007, forward strand.
TTAGTCAACAGAGCCAAATATCAACAGTACAACGATTGAAATTTCTTTTGAGAGCCAAATTTTTTAAAATTTAAACTATATAGGTAGGTACATTCCTTATCGAGGTAGCGCCCACATGTGGTGTTTTGTGGAACAGCCACACTCAAGGGACCAAAGAGCTGCATGTGGCTCGTGAGCCTCAGTTTGCTGACCAGGGGGCTAAGGGACCTCGTCTCTGGCATCATTCCGGAAAAGCAAACTCCATAGCAGTGTGGATTATACTGATAGAAAGAATAACACCCAGAGATAAGACAGGATGCTGCCGTACCACTTCTGAGTCATCTCGCTGAATGAAGAAAGCTTAACAGAACCGAGGCTGCATAACCGATGTGAAGACCCCAGGCGTATAAACTCATCCCTTGATAATGCTTGAAATCACACTTGAAGTCAAAGTACTTCGCAAGCAAAGGCAATATCGTAACACCATCCAGATCAGGAACCCAGAGGAACAGAGAAGAGATTGCGAGTGGGACATCAGACCTTCATGCCTCACTGCAAACATCAGCATGTACATCTGCAGCCTACACAGACACCCACAACAGGAAACCACGCCGAAGAATTCCCAGGACACTAGACACACATATTCTAAGATCATAACAAACTTCACAACCAAGACCCCGCAGAAAGAACCCACCCCTGCAGCCAAGACAGCACAGCCAGACATTTGGAACTCGAGGCAGGTAGGACCTCCAGATGCCTGATGTGAGAGCTGGACCACAATCTAGTACCACATGCACTCTTCTCCTAACGCTGAATAGCAAGCAAAGGAACAAATGCAGAAACCCATGACCCTACCTCAAAAGACCTGCCTTTGGAACCAGTTTGTGAAGCCAAGGTGAAGACACAACATAGAAGTGTAACGTGCAAAGCCTTCCGGTACCTACCAACCTCGCCGCACGTGAATGTCTAGGAAGGAAATAAACCTTGTCGTGCCTTTGCTAGAAGATGATCTGACAGGTACAGAAGGGCACGGAGGCAGCACTGTCACAGCTGTCCATGTCACAAAGGCAAGTCTCTGATCTCTGCAAGGGGACAGCAAGCAATGCTTTTCATCAGCACCTTCTCAGGTCTGACAGCAGAGCCAAGGCTCACACTTGGATTGGGACTTCTCACTTGGAAAGCGTTTTCAGTCCATGCTGGACTACAAAGACAGTTGCAGCAAGGGACGGCCAAGGATCGAAACTCCATAAATTGTTTTTCTCGGTTTCACACAGTACGGTCCGTAAAATGGAAATAGAACGTAGTGACACACTGTAAGTAACGTTCTAGTGAAGACGGTGGGCCGCGTTCCCACAGCGCAGACTGCAGCCTGACAAGGGACCTGCTGAATGACAGTAACATGTAATAACTACAGGTGTCCACAGGAGGGCGGCAGTGAGTCAAACCCAGAGCTTCGTAGCTGGGAAGCGAAATCAAGATGTAAATCAAGTCCCCACAAACTCTCAGGAAGAGGGTTTCACTATTTCTCACCAACTTAGTGAGCCGAGGAATCGGGAACCAGATGCAAAAAAGAGGACTCTATCAACAGGACTCCCCAAACGCACCTCTAAGGAAACACTGTCACCACGCATCGCAACACTTAAATAAAGGCTAACACAGAACAGCAACAGAAAGGACCCATCCCCAACCTCTGGAAGAAGGCGCCCTAATAAGGGAACAGAATGAGGTTAAGGCGCAAACTCACAACTTTCTGATCACTGTTCAATACCTACAGAATACCTTCCCGAAATCCGCAGATAGTAAAAGAGAGCACAGTGAACACAGGACTGTGGAAGACCAAATCCCTCACGCGACAGCAAAATCTTACCTCTTGGGATACGGTCCGTCACAACCTTTTTCCTCCCGTGTCCCCACTGTCTCCACTCTCAACTCATGCCACATCACTCTTCCTTCTTCCGACCTCCTCTCAGGGGCATCCCATCCACAGCCACTAGACAGCCGTCATCAACGATACAAAGGAACGTTAAGACGAGACTGAAACCAATACAACTGAATAAAAATACACCTAAGCCAACGCGTCCCTGTCACGACGCAGGCTTCCATGCGATTCCCACACATGTCCACGGGAGGGCAGCGCGGAGCCACACCTGGAAGTGATTCTCAAAGACATCTACTCAGCCGGAAAATAAAACGGCCATCACGCACCTCAAAGGATAACAGTCCTAAACAGGTAACAGTCCTAAACATCATCTTAGTTCCCACTACACGTCATATGGGCACTGGGAATGTATTAATGTGGGAATTCTCCGCAAAGAGCAGTCAGAAAACACACATCGAAGTAAAGCCACAGTCTGTGAGCGGAGTCGGGACAGAAACAACCCGAAAAAAATAAAGAAGAAAGCGTCGCACCTCCACATGTCCAGGATACCGTACCCTCCTCACTAAAAACACTTCCAAGAGCAGCTAACATTCCCAAAAGACACCCCCTTTCGAAGACTCTGGAAGCTCCTTCCGTTCCAAACATGGAGGCAGGAGGAAAACATGCCGGTAGCGTTCCATCGGGGAGCATTAGTTTCATAACACTCCAAACCTTACCTGTCTGGATGCACTGTCCAAGGAATCACATCATTCTACCCGCACAAGTCAGGTCCACCCACGTACAGTAGTCTTCCTTTTCCGGACAATCCCACGACAAAGGCACTCACCATGGAAAAGGAATGAGACTCCGCAGTGTTGCGTTGACCACAGCAGAAGACTTTCTGCGGTTCCATCCGCCGGATCCCTTTTCAGCCAGACTGGCATCCAACACCTTCTGATGCCCAGCCTGGAATGCCTTCCTTTTCAGCAGTGGCTCTTCATATGCAAATGTAACAGCCCTCTACACAGGAAACTCCTTACCTTGGGTATAAGTCACTGGATGAATATCTAGGCCGGCTCTTTACCAACTGTCCTAGACGGCTGAGTTTCACATTCTACATGTGAGTGTGAAGATGAGCATTACTTGCCAGCAGTGGATAGAATTAACTGGTACCCCTGACACCTAGTATATGCAGAGAAGATGTTTCCTCAGGACAAAAACTGATGTGTCCCAAAAGGTCAATACCACTCAAACCTCACACCTACTCTATATGGCACCACATAAAAAGCAGAATACAAACAGTAGGTCAATTGGAATCCTAGATTACAAATGCTGACTCTCTTGACCTACCCACCAGGAAACAGACACCTAAAAAAAAAAACCACAATTGCAAACCATCTTCAAAAATTGCTGAGTAGGATCTTAGCCTAACATGATGCCCCAGAAAATCCGAGAGGCAAGGAACATCTCACAACTTGGACACTGAATCACTCTCTGACCAACCAGATTGGGAGTGTCAGAATCTCTGCTTCTCCTCATGATTCAACTATTCAATTTTTCACAACTATTTCTGAATGTCACTAACAATCTTCCTTCCTACTTTTCTACAATCCAGCATTCGCCCCCTATACTAATATTATTTTGCTTTGATTAAATTAAACACAGATTCCTGTAACAAATACACTTCTCAAATACACCTCTTAATTTTTTAAGAGGCTGCAGAACACTGCTATCTACCAGTTTCACATAGCTTCAGTTCCTGTACAATATAAAACAAAAAACAAATAAACCTATATTCTGAAACCCTGGTCCTCAACCTAATTCAAACTGTACTACATCACTTTAAAAATAAAAAACAACTTTTTCCTTAACAATAGACATTAATAGCCTACTTCATGGAACGGAACCTCCAGTACTAGATGCAAACTCATGTCTATTCTTATACTATAAAAGGTTTCTCTTTACATCATAGGAAATACTTTCTTCATGAAGTAACTGGGGTTACAATAGTTATATGAGAAAAATATCTAACACCCCTACATCCTACTATGTGTAGAAATTACCTCCTGTGGATGTTAACAGACATGCAAAAGCAGTAGAAAATGCAGGAGACTCCAGCACGGTAACAGAGCAACAAATAAGAAGAAATGGAAACAAAACCAAAACCTATTTGCATACCATTCACTACATTGAAAAGCAAAAGGTGGCCCTACAAATTATGTGCAGAAATTCATCTCAATACATTCCAATAACCGTGAATATCTAACTTCACATACTATATGTAACAAACTCAAATAATAAATCACCGACATAAAATGAAAAAGAGAAAGACCCATAATTATAAAAAGCAATTGAACACACTCTCATTCGGGGATACGGCAAACCTCTCAAAACCTATACACTCCCCGCTCCCACAGAAACATCAGTATGGATATATATTTAAAAAAAACTCTAAATGGCAAATAAAATTTAATATACATAACTATTTCACCGTCCCCAAACAATACATCTAAGATACTTTTTAAGAATGCTTGTAACTCTAAAAACTGACCCTACTGAAACCGCCTTCCTAGACATTTCAGTGCACTTCAATTACGCATCTTAAAAGACACATCTTAAAAATAAAATAAAACCCTAACATAAATCACTAATAAAATTAGAAAATACTTTCAAAGGAGAAATAAGAAAAATGCTACATTCCTATCATTCTGCTCTCCAGAAATTTGCTACTTATGTCAGGTTTCTGAACCAGATTAATGTGCTCCCGGGGCATATTCGATGATGATGTCGACATTTTGTATTGTCAGCAGTGTGGTGGGTTGGGTATTACTTGCAAGCAGTAACTAGAAATAACAGGTGCACGTGAGAACACCTATAATGCACAGCCCTTCTTCCAGGACAAAGATATACCCACCCCAAAAGATCCACCATACTCAAAAGACAGACCCTAATCTACATACAACATGAAATCTACACTAGAATACAAACTGCAGGTCATTTTAAATCCTAAATCTGAAATGTAATTTATCTCTTAAACTATGACTATAGCCTGACCAGGCAATAGCGCAGTGGATAGAGCGTCGGACTGCGATATGGAAGACACAGGTTCGAGACCCCAAGCTCGCCAGCTTGAGCGAGGGCCCATCTGGCTTGAGCTAAAGCTCGTCAGCTTGGACCCAAGGTCGCTGGCTCCAGCAAGGGGTTGATTGGTCTGCTGAAGGCCCGCAGTCAAGGCACATGTGAGAAAGCAATCAATGAACAACTATGGCATCGCAACAGCAACAAAAAACTAATGATTGATGCTTCTCACCTCTCTCCGTTCCTGTCTGTCTGTCCCTATCTATCCCTCTCTCTGACTCTCTCTGTCCCTGTAAAAAAAAAAAACAAAAAACTATAGACACTCAAACCCAAAGATGAACAACAAACACAAAACCTCCCACCTTGCCATGATTGCAATAGAATTCCCTGGGGTTGAGACACCCCAAAACACTCAGGAGTCAAGGAACATCTCACGTGTTATGAGACTGAATCACTCAGGGACAGAACCAGACTTAGCTTCTCACCATTGCCGCTTTTTTTCATGACACAGAATCACTTTCATACCTGTGTATGATCACTTCCCAAGCCTCCTTCTTACTTCACTAGATTCCAGAATTCACCCTCTAAAGTTTTCCTCCTCAGAAATGAAGACTGACCACAGTGTATTTCCCAGACACCCTGCATGTAGCACAGGTATTGACTGACCACGTTTAGGCTTTCTACCACCACGTGCATCCCACATCTACACTCATTTCACATGCTAGGATGGATGTTACTTTTATTGACTCATCAGTGTACTTTTAACTCACAAAACAATGTTTGCCAACTTCTTGCATGACCTCACTTCTGCCTCTTACCTTTCAAGCTTTAACTACTTCCACATGACTTAGACCTACATCAACATACTGATCACAGCTACATACTAGCTTATGTATCTGGATAACTCATGACAGTCACCTAGCATTTATTACAAGTAAAAGATTTTACTACACTGGAGGAGAAGTAACAGTCATACATAAGTATTCCACTTATACAAAAACTCTATTGAATGAATTCTACATTTCTTCAGACCCACCCAATAACATTAAATCAGGAAAAATGCCTCGGAATCTGCTTCACAAGAAGAGATGATCTATTCAGTGGTAGTCAACCTGGTCCTTACCGCCCACTAGTGGACGTTCCAGCTTTCATAGTGGGCGGTAGCGGAGCAACCAAGGTATAAATAAAATGATATATTTAACTATAGTAAGTTGTTTGATAAAGATTTATTCTGCCAAACTTAGCAAAAATCTGACATAAAGTACTTGATAAGTAATTATTATTATATGCTTTAACTTGCTGTAACTCTTCTTTATAAATTTTATAAACTAGAGTTACTTCCCTACTTTATAAATCACCATTAATGTGGAACAGGTGGGCGGTTAGAAAATTTTACTACTAACAGAGATACAAAAGTGGGCGGTAAGTATAAAAAGGTTGACTACCCCTGATCTATACTAACAAAATTATAAAATACTACCCAAAGACACGCAGTATTCTCATGCTGTTTACTAATAATAAAACAATAGCAATAATAATGATAATAATGATAACTATAATTAGCCTTACCTGCAGTGGTGCAGTGGATGAAGCCTAGACCTGGAATGCTGAGGTTGCCTAGGAAACCGCGGGCTTACCTGGTCAAAGCACATACTGGGAGAGACTACTGCAGATGGATGCTTCCCGCTCCTCTCTCTACTCTCTGAAATCAATGAGTAAAATCTTTTTAGAAAAATAAATACATTGTTTTCTCAACATTGAGTGACAAATGTAATATTGTCTACACTGAAATAGAAAAGTGCTCCCACTGGAAGTGCTCAATTACACTGGGAGCTGGATGTGCACCCCACAAACCATTAGGGGGTTCTTCTGTGCTCCTTGAGCCCAGTTACTCCTCCTGCCTCAACCCCTGCTCGTGTCCCCTCCACCCCTCCTGACTTCCTCAGAGTCTGTGGATCCTCTCAACTCTACATCTCTGACCCTTCTAGAACAGCATCTGCCTGGCAGCACCTGGCCTCATGTCCACAGACATCCTCTTCCCATGAGGGGTCTTCATCTCCGGTCTGGGCCCCTTTCCCTAGGGTCCATCCCAGCTCCCTCAGCACTTTTCTCCTGACCCCGCCTCTCACCTCTGGTGGGTCAGCCTCTGGGAGAGGCCCCGCTGCTCATGTAAACTAGTCTTTTCTGGCTCATTCACAAGAAAACACCCATGAACCAGGCACACTCGTGCACCTTTGCCTTAGCTAAATAAATTCATATACACTTCATAAAGTTTTAAACTGCAATATAAAAGACACCTTCCTTTGCCTGACCAGGCGGTGGCGCAGTGGATAGAGCATCGGACTGGGGTGCTGAAGACCCAGGTTCCAGACCCCGAGGTCGCCAGCTTGGGCGTGGGCCCATCTGGTTTGTGCAAAAGCTCACCAGCTTGGACCCAAGGTCGCTGGCTCCAGCAAGGGGTGGCTCGGTCTGCTGAAGGCCCGCGGTCAAGGCACATGTGAGAAAGCAATCAATGAACAACTAAGGTGTCGCAACAAAAACTGATGATTGATGCATCTCATCTCTTTCCATTCCTGTTGTCTATCCCTATCTATCCCTCTCTCTGACTCTCTCTCTGTCCCTGAAAAAAATAAAAAATAAAAAAGACACCTTCCTTTCAAAATCAAAACTTGTACCAGCACATGGGAAACATTCTGAAATGCAAAACCAGTAAGAGGACGCACAGACTCCAGGGGGTAACGGTGGGGAAATTTCTATGGGGTGGACCTAATAAAGGTTGCTGGTCATTTCATGGAAAATAATACAGTAATTAATAAATAGGAATATGACAATTAATTCCTTCTACTCACCACTGTAAAGCTACTTTGGAACCCACCTGTATGACGCGAACGTCATACAAATAGACATTTTACAACATTTAGTACATCTGAGGGCAAAACCCATGACTACAAAGACCAGCGCTTCCTACCGCTGAGATGGATGCGCGCGGGAGTTCCTGCTTTCCACGCACTGCACCCAAACTCGGAAACAGAAGCTCCCAATGAGGTACAGCAGAACTGCAAGAAAAAACAGAAAAATTTATCATCGAAATAGATGAATCGCACCTCTCTCCTTCGGAAACAAAAGGACCCCACCACCACCTCCTTCAAAATAATCGGTAAGAAAAGAAAACACTGAACGTGAACGCAAAGTGGATTCCTCCTTCGTAGGGGACCCGCTCTGCGGAACCTTCTCTGCGCAGCTACGCTAAGGTGTCATTCCCCGAGATGCCCACACGAGGGCGCCAGGACATCGCGCCGTCGGCGGCTGTAAAGGCCACTGTGTTCTGCTCCACACCTGCGGAGACACATAGAAACTATGTATCTTCCTCTCCTTATGGTTCCTTTAGAAATCCGCAACAAAAAGTAACTGCACAGTCTGTATACTTGCAAGTTCTCAAATACTTTTAAAGAACCCCCAAAACGATTAACAAGGGCACTTACAATATAATTGCAACTGAAATATAACACCGCGTGCCAAAACGTACAGGAAATTGTATCAGTCTTACCTGCACCCATGAGCAAAGAAGAAAACCTGACGCTTCATCACTTTTTCACTTTTCTTCACCACCTACGTGAGTAACTCCATGGCACCTCACCTTCAGCCGCCTCAGCGTTCGCCTCACCTGGAGGAGGCGCGTCCCGGGTCCTTTCTTACCGCGGGTCCAGACTGCGCTGCGCCTGAGTCCGCCCACCCTGCACCTCACCTCTCCTCGCCTCTCGGGTCCTCCCCACGCACCTCTGGCCTCCAAACCCTCTACGACCCTCTTCCGTTCATTAGGTTTCACGGACGCATCCAACTGGAAAAAGCCAGGACCCAGGCAGAGCTGTAGACCTAAAATTTAATGAACAAAAATCATTACTATAGACAAGGCCAGTTGGCTCACTGGATAGACTTCAGCCCAGTGTATGGACAACCCCGTTTCCATTCCAGGTCAGGTCACACAGAAGAAACAACTATCTGCTTCGCCCCACCCCCTACACTCCCCCTTCGCCTCTGGCAGTGGAGTGTGGGCCCAGCGCTGTCAGCCTCAGGAGCTAAAACTAGCTCAGTACTGCGGCATCTGCCCCAGATGGGGTTGCAGGGTGGCTCCTGTCCATATCAAATGTGGGAGGCTGCTTCACTACCTGCCCTCCTCTCACCTAAAAATAAATTTCATTATTACAGATGGTATAAATTTTAAAACAGCTCTTTAAAAGAAGTTATTCACATAATACAAAGATGAGCCATGAACAGAGACAATTTCATCAGCAACATAGGTAATGAAACATTTCTACTCCATACACACACACACAAAATAAAAAATATTTACGATTAAAATTTCCTTAGCTCTCTCAAACAAATAACCACACTGAAAATGGCTTCCTATCTAAATACACACCTGACAGAATAACACAGACGGTGTGGACAAAAGAGGGTTCTGTGGAAAGGGACCTTCTCCTGGTCCAACATAACATTCTGTTTGGTCCTCATGGCCATCGGTATGGAAACCCGCAGGGAAAGGGAGTGACTGACACCTGCTCCATCAACGTTTTCAAGTAAACTTCCGAAAGAGCCCCAAATAAAACACTGCTGCAGTTTAAAGCTAATTTCCATGGAAAATGATAAACAGACATTCCGAGTGTCTCTACACCAAAATAGACTTGCCCTCAAGGCATCTGTGGCCCAGACGGCTGCAGTTCACACTGCAGAGAGGGTGGGGCTGCTGGCTAGCACTGCAGACACTAACACTTGCTGCTGAGCCCCTCCCAAGCAAAGGGCCTCCACCCACATCAAAACAGGACCGGGAACCAAAGGTCTGCACTACTGAGAACACAAGCCCTGCCTTAAAGGAAAGAAAGATGGAGAGTCCCTGACCACACAAGCAGCATGTCCTTTGGCGTCCTACTCCTCAAAGCGTGCCTCTCTCCCACAGCTGACATGGAGGCCGACTGCTGAAGAACAGCAAAGACAAACCCGCCTCTTCCAAGCACCAGGGCGGAACGTCCTAGGCTCGGGAGACACCCAGGAAAAGTCAGCAGACGACGCCTTTCCCTGAAGCTGCACATGGCCCAGCTGCACATGTGTGACAGAAATCTTCTTCAACAGCCACCATCTTTTTCAGAGTGTTACCAATTTTACGATTAGGTTCCAGGACCACAACATTCCCCAACTTTCCAAAGCGATCGCTTATGATGGAAACATACTAAAGACTCCTATTCTCTTCATATGCATTAATTTCAAACATTAAACACTTTCCAGCCATGGTCAGGATATCGACCACAACGGCAAAGTATGGCAGGCTCAACACCCCACCCCCACCCCATCAGGACACTACCAGACTGCCCAACTAAATTGAGCACCTGAGCTAAATGATGGGAGCTCATACTTCTGTGTGTGTGTGTTTTTCTCTCGCCCGCCCGCCCTCCCTACTTCCTTCCCCACCCACCTGCCCTAGGTAACCACTTCGCTTTTCTCAGTGTCCATCAGTAGACTCACACTCTTTCTATAATACTTCACCTTGTCCTCTCAGGGCCATGGAGAGCACTCCCAGGCGGCTGCTAAGATATATTCACCTGCCCCAACAAAGTAAGACCCTCTAAGGTGGTGACCACTGTCTCTGGCACGTCCCGACTGAGCAAAGCTCCCCTGCGCTTTCACTTAAAACCAATGCCAGGAGCCCGGCCATAAGCGCCATGGGGTCAGAGAGCCGACTTCAAAACCCCCTGCCTGTCTACCAGGGGAAAAAATATCTGCCACCTTACAACACCAAAGCTCCATGAACCACTGTGGGCATCTATCATTGCTTTCTCATGGCTCATACACACCCCTTGCATACTTGTTCTGTAACATACCGTGTAAAACTTTGGACAGTTGGCAATCTGTGAGTCTCTCAGGGGATGTGAAGGGGGACACAATGTCACTTACACAATACTTCTCATTTCTAGAACACCTTAACATCCAGACTCTTCCCTCATTCACACTGCTAAGGACTGTGTTAATCCACTTAAAACAAATACAAAGAACTTTACATACTTAGGTCAATTTTCAAACATGTCTATAAATGTATTACAATGAAGTTTTAAAAACTGACCACATTGTTCAAAATCCTTTGCCTAATGGTCACTTCACATACTAAAAAATAAAGGAAGATTCTGGAAAAAGTCATCCATGGAAGAAAGCCCAAACACACATAAACTTCCTTGTATCCTACAGCTACTGAAATGAAACAGTACATTGTCACCTTCTAAATACACAATTTGCCTGACCAGGTGATGGCACAGTGGATAGAGCATCAGACTGGGATGCAGAAGACCCAGGTTTGAGACCCTGAGGTCGCCAGTTTTGAGCACGGGCCCATCTGGCTGGACTGCTTGGACCCAAGGTCGCTGGCTCCAGCAAGGGGTGGCTCAGTCTGCTGAAGGCCTGCGGTCAAGGCACAGGTGAGAAAGCAATCAATGAACAATTAAGGTGTCGGAAAAACTAATGATTGATGCTTCTCATCTCTCTCCGTTCCTGTCTGTCCCTATCTATCCCTCTCTGACTCTCTACGTTCCTGTAAAAAATAAAATTAAAAATAATAATAATAATAAATACACAATTTACACAAAGGGAAGATGTGGTAATAGACGCAAATCCATTTTAAATTTTTGTAGAATCAAGGTTTCTCCTTAAATCATGGGCTAATAGAAAAAAAAAATCATGGGCTAATAGAAACAAGAACCAAATTAAATTTACACAATTTTTGAAGGCTAAACTGGTCCTAAAAATAAATAATGGATATTCATTTTCACATGCTTCATGAACCGGTGATCTGCCGTCACTCTCCGTGAATAACATCAACTCCTACATCACAGGGCAAACAGGAATAACGGGCAACTTCTAAATGATACGACGGGATTGGAGATACCTGTCAGGGCTGCAGCCCACCTTTTAGAACCGATTTGACCCACACATCAACTGCTAAGGATGTGCAAACGTAACACAAGCAGCCAAGAAGATTCCATGTACATAAATACTCCACTAGAACCCCCAAAACTGCACGTTAAAGCTCATGTTCAAAAACATTTGAAACTTTTATTTAATGACTACAGGGAACAATAAAACAACTTCCTACCGAATTTGAGTTGCTGAAGTTCTATGGACGTGGATGCCTCTCAAGGCTTTCCATCTGGAAACCTATAAGAACAGGAAATTACATTATTGTTACACTTCCAAGTTCTCATAGGCACATCTAAATCAGCCCCTAAGTTAAGTCACCAGTACAATTATAAACTAATTACAATGAAAAAATGATAAAAATACTGCATTGCAATCCTTTCGTATTCCAGAAATGATCCAAGTTTCCACCTCACTGGTTTCTGCTCTAAAGTGACTATGCCTCTGAGGCATATTTGGCCAAGATGGGGTTCTATAAACAATGAAAACAAAAAACAGGTGTTCCTGAGCACATACAATGCAGATTCACCCCTCACCCTGAACAAAACTATCTGGCCCACAAGATCAATACCACTCAAAGACAGATCCCACTCTACATGGAACACAGAGTAAATAAAAGAAACAGCAGGTAGTTTTGCACCATGGATCACAAATGCTATCTCTGAAGAGCTGGCCACGTGGGAGCCACACCTACAGAACAACAACTTCTAGTGGCCACTGATTTACACTCAACTGCCTCAGCGACAGGGAACTGTTGTGCAGTATTCAAAAGTGTCTCCAACACACATCCTGACGAGGCAGCCCTATCCTGGACTTGAGCTGGACTTCCAGACCACGGACCAAAGAATGAGCATCACGTGGATCACAAAAGCCAGTTGGAACTCCTCCAGCCTGCCTGCTGGGGACAAAATCTCTGGGACCTTAGGACACTGAATCACGTTGTGAACCACAAGAAGCATCAAAGCATCCTTGCTTTCTCATAACTCATGACATAGTCTTTAGTTCTGCTTCAATACTGTAACTTATCATCGATCATCCTAGTCTTACTTTCCTGCTTCCACCAGCTCCGGGTTCCTTTTCCTAATTTTCCATACCTGTTTGTGTGTGACTTTCTCAGACGACCTACACGGAGATCTGCTTTACTTGCAAAATGCTTCCTGTTTCTAGAACACCTTCCATCTACACCCTTTACTTATGAGGCTAAGGATTCTCCTCATGTTTTCTTTATTAATCACCTTAAGAAACAATTTTACATACAATGCCTTCCCAAAGATGTCTGTACATGAAACAATGTCACACAGGAAACAAAGCATCGCCCACACTTTTAACAGTGCCCTTGCCTCACTTTCATTTAGCCTATTAAATACAAACTACAAACTACAGGGAAAGCACACAAAACAGTAAATGAAAGCAAGCAGGACTACATTGACTCACTTCCCTGTGGCACATAGCTACTAAAATGAACTGCTGGGCTAACTCCTTATCAGTAAACACAAACAGACTCATTATTGGCACAGAGTAACGGATGCAAATTCAGACACACTATATATGACTAATGTTGCTCTTTACATGAAAGAAAAAATTGTGATATAATAATTGGTATCAAAGCAATCATGTGAGAAAATAAATTGCACCCCTACATCCTGACATCCACCAAAATCACTTCCTTCTGGAAGTTAATAGCTACCCACACCTAATAGAAAACCTGGAGCTGCCTATGATGTAAGACAGCAGCAAGACATTAAAGTAAATAAAAATAACCACCAAAAATATTAGGATAACATACAGTAGATTTTAAGGCACAAAGTGGTCCTGTAAATAACACAAAATTCTTTTAATAGCTTCGGTAGACTGGGAATATCTAGATTCACACACAATTCGTAACAAACTCAAATAATGCACCACAACTAAAAGAAAATACAAATTTTCATAACTATAAAATGTCATCGAACACATCTCTCTCAATCGTCAGCGGAGCATAGCTTTCAAAACTGATGCATGTAAACAAAAAAATCTGTAAAGTAATAATAATAATAACCTAAGTGGTAAATAACATTCTATAAACATAATGACTGCACAATACTCCAAATATTCAAATCTAGCACGCTTGCAAGAACGCTTGCCACTTTTTAAAAACTGACCCTATTGGATGATAAACCACCTTACCACACATTTCAGTGAACTAAAGTTCCATGAACTTTCGTTATAGCTCTTCTGACCCTCCATCTAGAACCTTGTAGGGAAGGTGATGACAGTTTCATTACATAGACATGCTATCAAATGAACGTAAAAAAATACAAAATTAAATCTATGACAGCCTTACAAAATAATTTCAAAGGAACGATGATGAAAATACTACTTCAAAGTCCAGATCGCTCAAAGCTTCCAGGGCTGTGCTTTCTGGACCAAAGGTGAGTATGCCCTGGGCCGTATTCGCCCAACCTGGAGCCGTTTACTATCAAGATCAAGCCTTCGCGGCTGGATGTGAACTCCAGGCAGTGAAGAGAAGGACCAGCTCCTCACAATCACCTGCATGCAGAGGACGTTCCCCCAGGACACACAGTGATCTTGCCCCAAAGCTCCATAGTACTCAGAAGACAAACCCTACCCCACAGGGAACAGGATGAGGAGTAACGTGCAATACAAACAGCAGGTAGGTTTGCTGATCTTACACGGGGAGCAGAAGCGTATTCCCTGCAAACAGTCCGGGAGCTCTTCTCTCCTCGCAGCCGGCTGCACCTCCTCCCCAACCTCTCCCTCGCTCGCACCCCTCTGCCCCTCCCCTGTTTCCCCCGGGCCCCGGGGCTCCACTCACGTTTATCCGAACTCTACACCTCCCGACCCGTGAACAGCGGCCCCTTCCCGGCTGCGCAGCACCTCCTGTCCACCGCCTTGCTGCCTCTTCCCTTGCACGGTCCTCACCTGGGACCTGCCCGCCCGCCGCCCGGTTTCCCTCGGCCCCGCCCGCCCGCCGCCAGCTTTCCCTCGACCCCGTCCAGCCCCGCGTCTCCGCCGCCCGCTTTCCCTCGGCCCCGCCCAGCCCCCCATCTCGCCGGGGCTCCCCTCTCACCTCCCTCCGGGTCCTGCCTTAGACCTCGCGACAGGCCCTGCGGCTCACACAGCACTTTAGTTTTCAGTGGCTCATTTACATAGAAACAGCCAGGAACCGCGTACTCCTTCGTGTTTACTTTAGCAAAGTAAAATCATTACCACTTCATAAAACTAAAAACTACCATTGAAAAGGCCTTCTTCAGAGAATATGAACTGGAGCCACGACAGAGCAGACATTCTGAAATGCAATAACCGTACAGGGACGCGCAGATGGCAAGGGAAACGGTGGAGTAAATTCTACGGGGTGGGGCGAATAAAGGGTGACGGTCATTCTATTGAAAATAATGCAATAATTAATAAGTACGAATACAACTATTAATTCCTTTTCATAGTCACAACGGAACACCTACTGTGGAACCCTCCTGTATTAGGCAATCGTTATACTAATACATATTATACAACTGTTGTTACGATTGAGGCAAAAACCATCACTGCAAACAGCAGCGCTTCCTATCGATAAGCTTTATTCACTCGGTAATTCCAACTTTTCCTGCACTTAATACAAACTCCGTAGCATAGACTCCCACTTACAGCACAGTTTTAAAAAGAAGAAAAATTATCACTGAAATATATTCAACACATCTCTCTCATTCAGAGACGGACCGTGACTACTTCAAAAGCTATAGACACCCCGCTTCAAAACAATCGTTCAGAACAGAACAAACCTTACTTACGTGACCCGCAGAGTGGATTCCGCCTTCGTAGAGGATCCGCTCCGCGGTGTCATTCCCCGAGATGCCCACACGAGGGCGCCAGGGTATCGCTGACGGCACATTGGAAAAGAACCGCATTAGATTAGACCTAGAGGTAACACCTAGAAACGATGTATCTTCCCCTCCTGGAGGCTCCTCTAGAAATCCGCAACAAAAAAGTAACTACAGAGCCCTTATCACTACAAGTTATCAAATGCACTTCTCAATAACCCACAAAATAAATTAAACTGGCGGCTACGATGCCATTGGAATTGAAATAAAAACACCACGCACAATCTTCTCTCTGCACACATGAGCAGGAAAGAAAACCTGACGATTCCCCACTTTCTCACTTTCCTTCAGAACCTACGTTAGTACATCGAATGCACCTCACCTTCACTCCGCCTTGGCGACCGCCTCCCTCGGAGCCCGGGCGTCTCTTCCCAACGCAGGTCCGGACTGTGCGGTGCCTGAGCCCACCCCGCACCTCCCTCTCCTCACCTCCCTCCTCCCTCTCCCCACCTCCCTCCTCCCTCCCCCATGCCTCGGCCCGGGGGCCCCCACGCCCCTCACCATTCTTCCAGGTTTCAGGGACCCATCGAAATAGAAAAAGTCAGGGACTTCATAAAATTAGAATCAACTCTTTAAAACAAACTATTCACATAATAAAAACACAAGCCAGAAACGAAGAGAACACCTTTACTCAACAAGTACCTGATCAATATTCACACTGCACTCTAAAACCAATAGCCCCACTGAAAATGAATTTGTATCTAAACGGATACCAGGCAGAGGAACACAGTGTGGACAAGAAAGGGTTCGGTGGGATGAGACCTTCTCCTGATTGGATAGAAATTTACAAATTGAACAGGTCCAGGTGGGAACTCACACCCCTGGCAGATCACTTCTTTACCAAAAGGCTTCTCTTTGCCATTACTGAGCTGCGTCTGGCCACTCTGTGCATCAGTAAGATCATACTGTGATAGGGTGTCAAGGAACTGCAAAATTGTTGATACTGGTATTTCAAAAAGAAGAGCCAGACTCCCCCCTTACCCCTCCCTTCTGAGGAGAAAAATAAACCCAAGAGAAAGAGATTAAATGGGCAAAAAGTTAGTAGTTAAATCATAATTTAACAATAGTTCTCTGGAAGGACTGAGGCCACTACTTGCTAGACAGAGGAAAGAAGGTAGAATTACCTTCCCCTTCCTTAAGAGCCTTTAGGAGACAACATTTACATATCTTAATTAAAAATTCCTATAATTCTTCCTCCCCTCCTGGAGTCATAAGAGTGACGTATACCAGATCACGAGCCCACTCCCCTTGCTTGAAAACCCTGCATTCTATAAAATTTCACATGCTTTCTAATAATCCTCCCTTTTGAAATTCTTTACGTATATAAAACTCATAAACTAAACAAGTGGGGAGCTAGCCCCAGCACTTTTAGCAAAGGTAATTTCATTTAACTTCTCTCCTTATCCTAAGCTAAAACATTTCATTTCCCACTGTTGTGGCAACAAGGATAAGTGTAAACCCTGGAAGATTTGGAAATGACTTTAAAATGTAAAATAGCATTTACCACTATTGTGTTATCTTGCAGTGCTAATGTGTAGGGATGTTTTTCCTTTTAGTAGATCCTATAGATAAATGTTGTAAACTATCAGTAAATGACTTTTGTATCATGCTCCCCTTCTTAGCTATACCCAGTGTAAGTCATATGTAGCTAGCTTATTAATAAATCTGCTCCTAAAATTTCTTCTGTATCCTGCCTCGGTGTCTCTATGTAACCCACAAATTAAAGTAAGTTATTTGATAACAATACCTTTGACCTGCCCCCTGACAGCCCGCTCCTGCAAAACAGTGAGAGCACAGACTCTTCCCTGCTTGCTCATCTGTCTGGCTCTGGTTCTCAGGCCCTCGTGGAATCTCCTCTACTTTCTTTTACTTTATATCCATTAAAGAAATTGCCTCTCTCTCTCGCTCCCCCCCTCTAAAATGAATAAAACAAAAGAGCAAACAAATAATTAAAATAAAAAGACTGGGCTTGCCTGGTCAAAGCACCTATGGGAGTTGATGATTTCTGCTCCTCCTCCCTTCTCTCTTTCTCCATTCTCTAAGATGATTTTTTTAATAAAGAAATAAATAGCCTGACCAGGCGGTGGTGCAGTGGATAGAGTGTCGGACTGGGATGCGGAAGACCCCAGGTTCAAGACCCCGAGCTCGCCAGCTTGAGCACAGGCCCATCTGGCTTGAGCAAAAAGCTTGTCAGCTTGGACCCAAGGTCGCTGGCTCCAGCAAGGGTTTGCTCGGTCTGCAGAAGGCCTGTGGTCAAGGCACATGTGAGAAAGCAATCAATGAACAACTAAGGTGTTGCGACCGCAACGAAAAACTAATGATTGATGCTTCTCACCTCTCTCCATTTCTGTCTGTCTGTCCCTATCTATCCCTCTCTCTGACTCTCTCTCTGTTCCTGTAAAAAAAAAAAAAAAAAAAAAAAAAAAGCTTATGATCTTTCATCCAATGACTGTACACTAAAAAAATAAAGAAATTGCTATGCTGAGAGTCTCTGCAAGACTGGAGATCTTCATCCCAAACATTTGAAGTCACTTTAGCTCAGATAAACTCCTAAATAATCCCAAGGTTTCATGTTTCTTATGTCGACAAGAGCAAGTACCTAACCTTGCAAAAATAAGCTCTGATTGATATATAACATTGGAAATGACAAATTCAGACTACAATAATATGGCACCCACACCTATTAGAACAGCTAAACTCCAAATACAACAGTACCGATGTTCTCATGCATTCGCTGTTTAATTCTTGAATGTCCCCTGAGGATCAAGCGTACATGCTTTGTGTTATCAGAATGACGCTCTACCTAACTGAGCTACCGGCCAGGGCATAACCATGGCTTTCATCCTACTCTCTCGTTTAGGGATAGAAAATATCCTTCAGAACCAATAGATTCACACAAATAAAGAAAATTAGTACAGAGATAAAAATTATACTTAAATTAAGCAGGTAAGTGGGTCTACCACTGACAGATAATGTACGGTACCCACCCCTGTTCCTACTGACAGCCACCAAGGTGTTGTTCCCAAGATGCACATGACCTAATGCAGAGACACACCCTGAGAGCATATTTAAAAGGGACCATATTGCACTTATAAAGCTAATGACAACAAACTTTGATGATTTGAAATTACATAACCCATGTTTTCTCCTCTCATAACAGTTAACCTTGAAATCAGTATGAACAGATAAACTAGGATGTACTTATATTTAGTTATTAAATACCATTTTAAATAGCCTGAAACATACATTACAATTAGAATTCTAATATTATTTCAACTGAAAGATAATAATAAAAATATATAAATAAACCTATGGTGCCCTGACCGTGCATGGAGTGTACTCCCTGTGTGACAAGTTTGTGGGCTCCATCTCAGGTGTCAGCACCTAAGAGAAGCAACCAAGAAGTTCACAACTAAATGGAACAACTAAATGAAGAAATAATCTCATGCTTCTCTCTCTCTCAAGTCAATGTAAAAACTTTAAAATCCAATGCAAAAAGGTGCAATAAATCTGCAACATGCCTAGTGCATTTCTCTCAACAGAAAGGCAGAAAAAAAGGACAGAAAAACAAAGAAAAAGACCCAGATTTCTCTTCGGACCATGTTTGTATTTTCCTCTAGGAAGGACTACCTTTTCTTACCATAAACCATCTCAATTCTGAACCTCAGTGTTTCCCACCCACGTTTCTACTCCCAGGGTGCCTCTCCTACAATGGAACCATTTCCCTCTTGCTCCCCCAAAACACCTGGCCAGCAGTGCCTTGGGGAAAGTCCTCCCAAACCTAAGGCTGGAGGGCTGAAGGAGTCAATAGACTTCTCAGGACACAATGGATTCCTCTAATGGGCCATCAAGCCTATGAATACTGAAGCCTTCTATCAGATTAGACTAAATGGAACCTTGAGGCTTCTCCCTGGAGCAAGCATTCCAAAAATAAAGTATCCAACTCCCTTCCCTTTCTTTCCCCACCAATATCTACCTTCCTGCCAATATGAACACAACAAGCATTACTGGACAGGCACCAGAAGCCATAAAGCTTATTATAGCTCATCAGGATCAAGGAGTAGAATGTTACAGTAATACAATGTTATAGTAATTAAGTATATAGAAATATAGAAACTATAGAAGATACATAGAAATGTTAGGATATAACATTAGCTCCCTCTGGATGGGAGCTAATCTAGTGTATAGGGATATGACAGGCTGACCATGCCCTTTGCTCAGGCCGTTAGTGTGTGTGAGATTATATACAGATAAAAAGAGCTCTCTGCAAGGAACTCCCTAAAAGTGGCTTGATGTGACTATTATGTAGAGTCCCATAAAAAAGAGCTCCCTGTGAGGAAAAACCCAAAAGTGGCTTGATGTGATAATCCTGGAGATTAACACCTATTAGAAGGTGTATGCCAGAAAGGGTACTAAAGCCAAGGGGACCCCAGCTGCAGTTAGTCGCCCAGGCTCCAATGTTGAATGCGAACAGTCTCCACACTGGCCACTCCAACAAAGGACAGCCGAGAAGAGCATGTTGATGGAACCCCCTTTTAAGCTGTACTCAGGCATGACATACGATCTGTGTGTAATAAACTGCCTGTGTGATTCTTGCAACTAACTTGTGTGTTGCTCATGTCTTTCCTCTGGTGGCAATTGGTCTCAGTACCAATAAGTAGAATACTCATGGCCGCCTCAAGAGTAGTCTCAAAGAGGCTGCCAGCCCTGCTGTTAAGCAGGAGTGTCCCACTGCAGGAGGAAGTCGAATCAGAGACGCCTGATCGATGTAAAGCTCGGCTCTACTGAGACAGGGGAGCACTTCTCTAGGAAGCCAGTGTCTCTCTGAGGAGGGTGTGGACAAAAAAGGGGCCACATGCTGAACCTGAGAAGCTCTGGCGAGGCTTGCATGGTGGCCTTACAAACTCAGAGACCTAAAATAACCACACAGCATGGTCTGGAATGAAAACTTTCTAACTAAAAGCAGTTCATGGTAGGTAGTCCTGTCCCAGGGAGGTATTTTTCTCTGACAAAGGTCAAAGGCTACTTTAATTGAGCCTGTCTGTTCTGCATCTACAGTAATGTACCTGAAAATGGCACCAGAGATAACTCAGGTCCAAGGTAGCTTTTCTTTTATTTATTTTAGAGAGGAGAAAGAGAGAGAGAGAGAGAGAGAGAGAGAAGAGGAGCAGGAAGCACAACTCCCATATGTGCCTTAACCAGACAAGCCCAGGGTTTTGAACCAGTGACCTCAGTGTTCCAGGTCGACGCTTTATCCACTGCGCCACCACAGGTCAGGCCCAAGGTAGCTTCTTAGGTGAGAAAGAATTCAGGTGAGAGACGGGGTGCAGTGTTTAAGCAAAGCAAGCAGTTTATTAAGCAAAGCTGTTGTTGTAATAATATAAGGTTATAGTAATTAAACATATAAAAATATATAAAAGTAATTAAAATAATTATTAAAATTAAATAAAATTATGCCATTTAAATAGAAATTAATATAGTGGATTAGTGCCATAACTCTGTAATGTAATAAACAAAATGACTTACAAGCAAATCCCAATTAGTATATATGTGAAATTTTACATAAATAAAAAGTAACTTAGTGCTATAACTCCATAATATAATAAACAAACTCTGACTTTCAAGCAAAGCCCAGTTAGTATGTGTGTAAAATTATACATAAATTAAAAATGGTTTGGTGTTATTTACATTAACTTTATAAATTAATAAAAATAAAAATATCTTAAAAAATGGTTTAATGTAAACATTTCAGTAAAAGAACATAAAAAAATTCCCTACAAGGAACTCCCCAAATAAATTAATTTGAGGTAATAATCCTATAAATTAACACCTGTTAAAAGGCGTTGGCCAGGCCTGACCTGTGGTGGCGCAGTGGATGGGGCGTCGACCTGGGAGCACTGAGGTCGCCAGTTGGGGCCCTGCACTGGTCTGGTCAGGGCGCGTATGGGAGTTGATGCTTCTGGCTCCTCCCCCCTTTCTCTCTCTCTCTCTCTCTCTCTCTCTTTCTCTCTCTCTCTCTCTCTCTCTCTCACTCACTCTGTGTCTCCTCTCTAAAAAAATAAATAGATAAATAAAAAGAAATTTTTAAAAAATCAATTAAAAAGAAAAAGGCGTTGGCCAAAAAAAAGTACTGAAGCTGAGGGGCCCCGTGCTTCAGCAGTCGCCCAGACTCCAACATTGGTGTAAACTATCTCCATGCCGCTCTGAGCTCTAACCTAGGTCGGCCATAAAAAACACGCCAATGGGGCCCCTTCCCCTTTTCCTGCCCCAGTGCCTGTCTATCCCATCTAACAATAGCATACCTTTGAAACGTAAGAGTAATTCTTTCCTGCACTCCTCAGAGCAAGCATATCAGCAGAGCAGAAGCCAACCACCCCATTGTTGTTCTTATCAGGGTCATTGTTACCTATCTTATTCCTGCCCACGTAAAATAAATTTCAGTATATACATTTTTCCTTTTAACCAGTCCCACAAATTTCCCTGCTTTGCGTTCTCCCTCTCAGCCTCCTTAATCTATCACCAATCAATTTCATGTAACCCCCTTGTCTTCTGCTTTGCCTCTGATGTATAGAATACATCAGAACTCTCTGTGCAACTATACAGCAGATCATTTTTTCAATCTATTGAGACTTTGATTACCAGCAATTGTCGACAGTTTGGCTTAAATAAATGCATAAACATTCTACAGGTTTGGACGTTGCTTAAATTGACAAGGGAGACCTGGGGGGGAAAGGCTCCCTCCCCTCATGAAACATCTCCAGGGAGGGGCCGCCACTCTACAGAGCTCCCCCTCACTGGGAAGGTCACCAAATCTGAGGAGGGAGACCCTCTCCAGGGAGTTATCCCCTCTCGGGGCGGAAGCTCCTGTATAAGGTGAGGCTGGAGCTCCTTTCCAGGGACTGACCCCACCACAGGGAGGGGTCCTGCCCTCACTGCCCCTGCCCCACCCCACCCCACGCCGTCTGCCCCGCCACTCACAGTCCCGCCTATGCTGTCCACGCCTGGTGCCATGCCATCCCTAAAACATCAGTGTGCAAAGAGATTCAAAGTGAAAAAATGGAAAAAAACACATCAGTGGTGCAAAAGTAGGTTGACAGTTTTTGGTTACATGCACTCAGCTTTTAATTTCAAAATGTACACCAGATAGCAGCAGAGGAAAATCTTTCTGGTGACTTTTACCTAGCTGTTCTTGTCAAGATGTCCATGAGATGAAAGCATAAAAACATTCTGTATTTTCCTAGACAGGTCCACTGGGATGTTGATCCGAATACGTGCAAAACAGAGAAGCAGACGCCCTGGCTGGACGGCTCGGTTGGTTGCAGCGCCGTGCTGAGATGCAGAGGTGGCTGGTTCAATCCTAGGCTGGGGCGCATCCTGGAACAGACTGAGGCTTCTGTCTCCCTCTCTCCTCCTTCCCTTCTCTGGATTCAATAGTTAAAAAAAGAAAGAAAGAAAGAAAGAAAGAAAGAAAAAGGACAAAAATATAAAAATTAGGCAACGGCACTGCCCACTGCATTAAATAAGAATCAGGACCTGGAAATAATTCCTACTTTAAGACCCTCACATGCCTCACCTTGCCTATTGCTCCCATTGGCCGAATGAGACAGGGACAGTTGCTATCTCCATTTCACAGGCATTTGAACTAAGACTGATTCTAACACAGTTTAAATTCCAGAACCGATGGTCCAAGATGAGCCAGAAGAGTGCGCACTCACAGTATCCTGGACAAATCAAGCAATCCAAGGACTCCTTACAGCCTTGGGTTAAATATTGTACTTTAAAAAAAAAAATTTTTTTAATATTTATTTTATTTTATTCATTTTAGAGAGGAGACACAGAGTGAGAGAGAGAGAGAGAGAGAGAGAGAGAGAAAGAGAGAAAGGGGGGAGGAGCTGGAAGCATCAACTCCCATATGTGCCTTGACCAGACCAGTGCAGGGTTTTGAAGGGTTTTGAACTGGCGACCTCAGTGTTCTCAGGTCGATGCTTTATCCACTGCGCCACCACAGGTCAGGCTAAAAATTTTTTATGTTTTTAAGAACACCTGCACATAACCTGATGGTCCAGCTTGCCATGTTCTCACTCAAGGTGGTGTTTGAGGAGGAATCTGGGCAGGAAATGAGATGGGATAGGTGGAGAGGGAGGAGTTAGCTTGGCCCTTCCCAGGGGCTAACCAACAACAGATCCCTTTAAGAGTGCCCTCCCCACTTCTATCCTGTTCCTGTCTGATGGCACTTTAAAATCTGTTCTTCAGTCCAGAGCATTGATCTGCTTCTACCCATGTGTCCTTCCTGAGACCTCACCTGACAGGAGCTTCCTACAGGCTCGGAATGAACTCGAGAGCTGACTTCTGGCTCCACCACCTGCAAGCAAAGAAATGAAAACTCAGTCTCCTCATCACTCAAATGGGGAGAACTGCTTCCTCTCCGGTGGCTGTGAGAATTCAGGAAAGTTCATCCCTTGGAGACCACAGTCCGAGAATGGACACTGAGGGGCCACCTGAAAAGGGGAGGCGTCCAGAGGAAAAGGGCAGAAGGACTCCGTGCCAGAGGCGGATTAAGGTAGGCTGAGGCCCTGGGTGGAGAAGAAAATACTGGGCCCCTTACATTGAGAAAAAGTGTAAAGCTGGGGTTTTGCGGGGCCCTTCAGAAGTCGGGGCCCAGGGCGCACACAGTGCACCCGCAATTAAACCCGCCTCTGCTCAGTGCCCGTAACCCCCACCATTATTATGACTTGCTCTTGGCCTTCCCCAGAAGCAGAGCAGTTATGGCACAGAGGGGCCAGACCCACAGGCCACTGGGCTGTTTTCCCTAAACTCCTCCTTCCTGCCATCTAATGTGCAATCCTCAAGCTGTAGCAATAGTTCATAGAGCTTAGGGTTTCTAACCAGCAACCACAGCATTTCCAGCTCAATGCTTTCTTCATGGTCCCACCACAAGTCAGGCTATTTATTGATTTTAGAGAGCAAGAGGAATTGGGGTGGAGGGAGACAGACAGAGGGCGAGAGAGAGAAACAATGATGTGTTGCTCCACTTATTTAAGCATTCAATGGTTGCTTCTTAAATGTGTCCTGACCAGGGATCAAACCCACAACCTTGACATATTGGGAGGACACTCTAACCCACTGAACTACCCAGCCAGGGCTCCACCCTATTCATTTTGTATGTTAGTGCTCAGTATGCCAATGTGGCTTATCTGTGTCCATGGCTAAGAACTGGGACACCTTCCAGTGTGTGATGACCTGAGCCTCCTTCACTCACTCCTGCCCGACTGGAACACAGGGGACAATGAACTTCTGATGACACAGTGGATTCCTGAAATGGGCCATCAAGCCTAGAAATAGTTGAGCTTTCCTGCTGATTAATCTTAAGCTCAATGGAATGTTGAAGCTCCTTCCTAAAACAGGCCTTCTTAGATTTATAAAATATAATGTGCAAGTTCCTTACCTCTCTTTCTCCACCAATAGCCAGCTACCTGTCTATGAAAACACAACCGTTACTTGACAGCCATCGGACAGAAGTCCCAGACAGACTCGGGACCCCATAGACCCCCCATTCCTCCTCCTAAACAGTAGACCCCAAACCAAAAGTAGAACCCTGGGCCAGGGCCCCAAACCAAACACTGTTCTGCAGACCCAAGTCAGACCATGGAACCCAAATGCCAGACACCAGAGACTGACACAAGACTTGGACATGAGATGCCACACGTTACATCTTATGACTAGAGCTGTGTGTGGGCCCCACACTGGAAACCAGGACACAGAGACACACACAGAGGGACCCCACACTCCAGATGCCACACAGCTCAATACAGATTCAACCACAGACCCCGGAGACTGAATCCACATCTGTAGCCGGGACCCCACAGCCAAACTCCAGACATAGAGCCAGACAACGGACCCAAGTTTCCACACGACAGACACAGGAGCTGAACCAGATCCTCACAATGTAAACACAGCTGGGACTCGATACAGAAAACTCATGACTGAGTCCAAGAAGCTAGCTTCTCAGATGTGTTGTCATGCCAGTGTAAATGAGGGAGCACTACATAATTCCACCAAACCCTATAAAAATTAACCCAAACAGCTGACAGTGATAAAAATAACGGTAACCCCAGCTAGCAGGTGTCCACGTCTCAGCTGCAGCACCTTCCTGAAGTCGGTTTCTCATCCTTTATCTTCACGTGCCCAGCTCATCCATAGTGTGGGGGATAAAAAACAAACAGACATATTTCCCTCGACAGCTGTGGTAATAATCAAATGAACTTAATCAGATGAACAAGAGATACTCAACATACAATACATGCTCAAGGTGAATTCATATTCCAAAGTATACAAGACAGTGAGGTAACGGGGTCCTCTCACAGGAAGAAAGCCCTGCCTTGTGAAACGAAAGGGTCGTGCCCGTAAGCTCTGGGTCCACTCATTGTGGAAGGGGTCTCATCTGACACAGGGAGTCCTGTCACATTAGTTCTGTTCCCCATGAGCATAGGAAACAGACCAGCCAGAGAGAATGGGGGGTCCTGTCACATCAGCTCTGGAACCTGTGAGTGTGAGAAATGGCCCCTCCCCAAGAGAGCAAGGAGGGCATCACGTCATTTTTATCCACAAGAGTGCAAGGAAAGGTCTTTCCCTGAGAGCATGGGGCATCCTGTCACATCTGCTCTGTGTCATTTGACGGTGTGGAAGGGTCACAACTGAGAGAATAGAGGGTCTGGTTCCATCACATCGGCTCTGGTCCCTGTGATGTAAAAAGGGGTCCTACCACAGAAGTCATGGTTCAGCACGCTGGGTCTTCTGACTGTGGTGAGGGGCCCCACCTAGGATGAGGTCATGTGAGCTTCGGATTTTGTCTCCGTGGAGAGGAGTCCCACCCGAGAGAATAATGAGCTTCCTCCCACGCACTTTAGTTCCTCCATTATGGAGACACAGACACCCGGAGCTGGGGTGATGGGAGGCGCCTTGGACATTCACTGGGTCCCCGCAACATGACAACAGCAGGTGCTTGGTAAACGGGTGCTGTTCCCACGGTGCACACTAGATGGCAGCAGAGAAGAGCGTTTCCTGCCGCCTGCGCCCCAGTGCGCGCGGGGTTCCGCTCAGACAGCGTGGGGAGTCCGGTCACTTCAGCTCTGCCTCCTCGGAGTGTGGCCAGGGGTCTTTCCTGGGGGAGTCTGTCTGCACCCCTCAGCCCAGGACTCTCTGTGCAACTCGTACACTAGATGTCAGACATGTGGATCCAGGGAACAAACCTCTCAGGACCTTTGTTTTGTTACTTGTAAAAGTTGTCACTTTCATAGCTTACAACATGCTTTGTACAAAACCTTGGCTTTGGACTTGGCTCTGCCGCCTAAAAGCCTGTGAGGTTGGACTTCACCGTGCTCATGTGAACTAGGACCAGAATTAGTGCGCTCTCAAATCTGATATGCGGTTCAGATGGGCTCATAAAAGTGGTCCAGACAAAATGACTCTCCTATTTCAGGGCATGAAACATGTAGCCCAGAAACACTCTGGGCACCCTTTTCGGGTCCTCACAGGCTGCCGGTACCTATTCCCCACCCCGCTCACCTCCAGCCTCCTCCACTCACGTGACACGCCCTGGACGTTTGGGTTCTGATACGTGGACAGAAATACAATGCACAGCCTGACCAGGCGGTGGCACAGTGGATAGAGCATTGGACTGGAATGCAGAAGACCCTGAGCTCGCCAGCTTGAGCGCGGACCCATCTGGCTTGAGCAAAAAGCTCGCCAGCTTGGACCCAAGGTCGCTGGCTCCAGCAAGGGGTTACTCGGTCTGCTGAAGGTCCGCGGTCAAGGCACATGTGAGAAAGCAATCAATGAACAACTATGGTGTCACAATGAAAAACTGATGATTGATGCTTCTCACCTCTTTCTATCTGTCCCTATCTATCCCTCTCTCTGACTCTCTGTCCCTGTAAAAAAAGAAAAGTAAAAGAAATATA
Organism: Rhynchonycteris naso; assembly: GCA_037038555.1. Lineage (NCBI taxonomy): Eukaryota > Metazoa > Chordata > Mammalia > Chiroptera > Emballonuridae > Rhynchonycteris > Rhynchonycteris naso. Next base: position 176,714 of record CM072998.1, read on the forward strand.
ATGCACAGCCACTGACAGACACCACACCCAAAGTGAAATAACAGGTGGGAAAATAGGTATTCAATCAACTACAGCCTCGAATTCCTTGTCGCTTCCTCTCCAGTCCCACCTCATGCACTCACTACGTGCACAGGGAGGGTGCGCACAGGGAGGGGATGGAGAAATGGGACTTCTTGCACCACGGAGGACAGAGGAAAACCGAGCCTTCTCAGAGCCCCTACACCTTCTCCTTCCTCCCTTTCTCACCTGGCCATTTGGGGAGCCGATGGGGAGGTTTCACATTCAACCAAACAGGAGAGAGGGTCGCTCCAGAGCTGACCCACTCAACGTGTCCTGAGCATAACCCCAGAATGTTAACAAACATTCCCCCCATAGCAACATACTGAAACACACAGAACATGGAAGCACTGAGGTCCCATGAACTCATCAGTGGATAACATTCCAGATTTGTCCTCCCTCCTCTGAGGGTACTTCCTACATTTCAGGTGGGGCAGGGGGACCACCCCACATTCAGTCTCCCTGCCTCCCTCACCATCTGTCCCCCTCTCCCATCCTCTCCTCCATCCCCTCCCCTCCTGCAAGCCCCCCACCTGCTGTGTCTAAGAGCTGTTTTTGTTTTAACACTTTAACCTCTTTTTTTTTTTTGCCTTATTTTACCCAAGGCCATTTCAAAACCTACTGATTTCCACTGATCTTTTTTCAATAATGGGAAAGCCAGGCTGGGGTGTGAGGAGTGCTGGGGAGCCTGGGCCCCTGTGAGGGCTGCAGCCTCACACCCCGGTTGCTAGGGTCCCCATGCCAGCAGCTCAGTGGGAGGAGACTGTCTCTGCCCTTGAGGGTCTCTGTCTGTGACAAGACTGAAGCAGATTTAGACCCATTCACAAGTTAAAGGAAAGTGTCCCTGAGTTTCTGCCGCCCAGGAGACCCGAGCGCTGAGCACTGAGCTGGTGTGTTTGTTAGACAAGCAAGGGCACACCTGGGAGCCAGTGACGGGGCAGAGAGGTTCTTGACTGGGCACTAAGCAGTGGACAAGTACACAGGGCACGCATGTGGTGCCCAGGACATACGGGGTGACAGAGACACACTTGGGGTGATGGGACTTGGAGTGATACATTACTCATCAGAGCTCCTTGGGTGTGTAGTGGAAGTGTTTACCCTTTTCCAAGAGCGTCCTTACCTTCGGGTGGCCACACTCCAGTATTTCTGAGGACACAAGTGCTCTTTGGGACAAGTTTGATGACCTCCCCTGGGTGCGGGGTGGAGGCAGACGCAGGTGAAGAGGTGGCCCTGAGTTCTCACCAAGGGTCACTGTACTCGTCCCTGCTCCCGTCTTGTTTAGATTTTCCCGAGACAAAGTCGACAGAAATACTTGCCTTCAGCCAACGGGTCACCTTTTCCTCTGGACTGGACCCAGATGGGGACAGACTGCCCCGGGGTGTGTGGCCCACGGGGGGGGGGGGAGGTTTAGGTGCAGCCACCATGAGTGAGGGGTTCTGGGTCCAGGAGGAGCTCAGGTGGCAAGGGTGGGAGGGGGCCCTCTGGGGAAGGGCGTGTTAGAAACTAAAACAAAATCTGCTGTGGAGACAGTGCTGACCCCCTAACACCACAAACACCCGAGCACAGCCCCCCCACACCCCTAGGGTGAAGCTGTCTGCAGTCTCACAGCCCGTGTGGCTGCAGGCGGTACGAGCTCAGACATTGTCAGTAAACAGCTGGGGCCAAATTAATGAGCCACAAATACCCCAGAGGAACCATAGACGTCCTGACGACCCCATCGCAGGACCCGGGAAACACGCAGAGCCCAGAGAAACCGTCATTGGTGGGTCAGCCACCCTCTCACACCTGCACTGGGATGCCCGTTGCTTCTGTCACCAGGGACAAAGGTGACGCGTGTGTCCGAGGTCTCGCACGGCCAGCAGGCCAGGGCAAGGCCAGGAGGGCCGGGGGGAGCTCCTTGCCCAGCGTGGAGGTTCCTGCCCCAAGCAGCACTTGGGAGGCAGGGGCGCAGGAGAGGCACCTGCAGGAGCAGCTGGGAGCCCGGGGAGGTGGAAGGGAGCACCGCCCCCGAAGAAATCCAGGACTGGACAGGGTTGGTGAGCCCTGGGGATGGGCGGGGAAGAGACCCTGAAAGCCGGGAAATCTGAGACAGCGGGCTCTCCTGGACCAGGGAGCACCCTCCACCCCTAAACCTTTAACCATCCAGACGCGCATCTGCTTTGCAAAGCCATTCCTGTCCCCAAACCCCCGAACCCCAAAGTCACAGCTGAGGACGCAGGGACTTCACAGACTTCAGGAAAAGGTGGCAGGGAAGATGTTGTCACATTTGGGGGAAGGGGGTGCACGGAGCCCCAGAGAGAACGGGGGAGGTGAGGGCCGTGGGAGGGGTCAGGAACACCCCGAGGAAGAGGTTCCACCTCTTTTCATGGGAAAAGGGCAGACAGACCACACTTGGACTTCCTCCCCCCCTGGATGGTTCTTCTTGGTCCTGAAAGCAGGAGCGAGGAGTGACTGACAGGGAGAAGGACCAGGTGACAACCCAGAGCCCACGCAGACCACAACCGAGAAACTACCCTGCCCGAAGAGGGGGGCACAGTGGGCAGGATTCCGCAGCCCCTGACCTGGTCTGCAGGGCACCAGGAGGCCCAGGGCTGCCTTGCCACTGTCTACCACATGGGGACACCACACGGGGACAGTGCTGGGTCTTCCAAAAGCAGGAAAAGCCTGGGAACCTGGGGGACGGGGCCTACGCTAGAGACACCGTGCAGCTGACCGGAGCACCTGGCCATGCTAGATCCCCAGGGCCCTGGGCCCCACCCTGCCTAGGACCAATACAACCCAAGTGCTGACCACGGGCCTCCAGAAACGCTGAGGGACGCTGACAGCCGAGAACACTGAGCTAGAGGGGAGCCCTGCATGTGGGGGGTCCTGATTCTGTCCTCAGCCCCCCCGGGGCCACAAATGTCCTGCACAAAGCGGGCAGCCCCCAGACCAGAAGTCCCTGCAGAGGTAACCATGGAACCCCCCACCTTTCTAACCCTGCTCTTCCCACACCACAGCCCGGTGCCCGCGTCCCACAGCCCTGGCCAGAGCACAGACCACTGCCCAGGCTGACAGGAAGGACAGGCGAGGCAGCGGGTCCCAGGCCCGTGTCACGGAACCAGAACCAGAGTCTGCACTCCTGCTGGGCACGCAGGGGGAGCTGCGGAGGGCGCTCTGACAGCGTTGATTTCCCGAGGGGAGCTGAGGGACAAGCTCACGTCCCAAGTCAGAAGGCAGGGAGGGCAGAAACCCGTGAGCACTTCCAGGGTTGGGAACACCCAGAGTAACCAGCAGGCAGGGTCAGCTAGAGGGGTAGGGGGGTGGGGGGACCGTGTTGAGGGCTGCAGGGCTGGGATCAGGACCTGGAGGGAAGGCCATCCACACACATGATGACTTAAGGCTCACAGGTCGATTCTGTCCCAGCCCTGAGGTCACAATGGAGTTGGGTGTCACTGGACTGTACCCAGGAGCCAGGGGGTTCCTTCTGCAAAGCCAGGATGACGGGAGCCCTTGTCACAGCCCCATCAGACTCCCCTCCTGCCCTGTCCACACAGAGGCCCACAGCCCCGTCACTGCACCAGATGGGGGTCATGCAGGCCCTGCCCCGCTCTGGGCTCTGCTGGACCGTGGCCGGGCTCCCCTCCAGCACCCTCGTGAACACTCGCAGGGTCAGTCAGAGTTTCCAGAAGTTTGCACGACTGTCCAACCACTCCCCACCAGAGGCAGGAAGGTCCCAGGTGGACAAGACATCACAGAGGGGAGACATTAACGGTGCCCAACAGCTACGTCCCCTGGGGCGCTGGGCTGACTGTACTGGGGCAGGGCCGATGGGCCTGAGCTGCACTGACAGAGGAGGAAAGGAGGCCCGTGGGGAGCGAATGGGCAGCAGTATGTCCCCAAGACCACAGCTGTCCCGGAGCACCTGCGGCCTGCAGCTCGGAGGAGGGGTGCCTGGAACTGAGGGGAGAGGACTGTACCCCACATACCGGCCCCCTGAGCCGCCCTGAACATCCCTCCTGACTCGTTCACAGCTGGGTCCTGTCCTCTCGCTGGGGAGGGACATGGGGGCTCAAGATACCTTGCTGGCTGGACAGCCCACTGAGCCAGAGAGAGGAGGAGCCCGGAGGGAGGAAGGTGAGGGACCCCTGCTGGGTCCCGGTCACCTCGTGTGTGGTCAGCAACAGGGCTGAACGAGGCCGCAGGACCAGACCGGCCCAGGAAACCCACTTCCTCCACTCAGGTGGCACACCCTGCTGGGGTCTGAGATGAGAGCCACTCAGGGCTGGGAGGGTCAGACACTTCAGGAAAGGACGCGGACACTTGCTGAACCGCTGCTCGGAGATCACAGGCCCGGGCCGCGGGCACGAAGCCCCCTGAGGGCTGGAATGAAGGCGAGTTTGCTCTAGACTGGGGCCCACAGGGACCACAAGCAGGGACCGCAGTCAGTGGGGTTGGGCCTTCAGGTCACTTTCTGTCCTCTGATCACTGACCCTGTGATCACACGCAGGACAGCCACCTTCCCCGTCCCCTGTCCTGTGACCATGGGGCCTCATGGCCATGGCTGGGCATTCTGACATCCCCACGAGGGTCAGTTCCCCACAGTGGGGTCCTGCTCTGGACTTAGGGGCTGCAGCTGCCGCCACCCTTGCGCTCAGCAAGGCTGTTCTGGGTGGGGGCCCCTCCTCCCCCCCTCCCAGGAGTGGGTGTTCCCAGCGTCCAGTCGAGGTCTGTGGGAGTGTTTTCGGAAGTGCCTGAGACTGAGGAGGGGAGCAGAGCGGAGGCCCAGTGGGAAACTCTGCTGGAGGGACGGAGGCTGGAGGAGCTGAGTGAGGCCATCCCAGGTGAGTGAGGTCCCAGGTGAGTGACTGAGGTCCCTGAGGTCTGTCTGCACTGAGGCCCCACAGGAAGCCTAGCCGGCAGGCACAGCATGGTCCCCATGGGGCCCCCTCTCCTGTCACTCAGGCTCTGCCCAGACTGGGTCCCCAGGTAGGGGGTAGAGTGACCCGTGTGCCCCATGAGCAGCAGGGTGTGAAGCTCCTGGGTTCAGAACTGCTGACCCAGGGGACTGGGGCAGGGACAAGCCCAGCTGGGGCTCAGGGCTGCTGACCCAGGGGACTGGGGCAGTGACAAGCCCCCTGGGTCTCAGGGCTTCTGACCCAGGGGACTGGGGCAGGGACCAAGCCCCCCGGGGCTCAGCGCTGCTGACCCAGGGGACTGGGGCAGGGACAAGCCCCCCTGGGTCTCAGGGCTGCTGACCCAGGGGACTGGGGCAGGGACAAGCCCCCCTGGGTCTCAGGGCTGCTGACCCAGGGGACTGGGGCAGGGACAAGCCCCCCGGGTCTCAGGGCTGCTGACCCAGGGGACTGGGGCAGGGACAAGCCCCCCGGGTCTCAGGGCTACTGACCCAGGGGACTGGGGCAGGGACAAGCCCCCTGGGTCTCAGGGCTGCTGACCCAGGGGACTGGGGCAGGGACCAAGCCCCCCGGGGCTCAGGGCTGCTGACCCAGGGGACTGGGGCAGTGAAAGAAAAGCCCCACCCCCCGGGCTCAGGGCGCTGACCTGGCGGAGGACTCAGTGCCCAGCTCCCCTCTCCCTGCTGCCTGCGGGCAGGGCTTCCTGAACTGATGGTGCCGTGAGTGTCTGGGTACCTGGTGAGGACCAGGGCAGGAAGGTCGGAGTTGGGCAGGTGTGGACCCATCCACCCTTTTCTTCGCCTGCCTGCCATCTCCTGAGAGGCTCCGGGGCCAGTCACCACGCACCACAGGTGCTCCCAGCTGGAGGCTCAGGTGTCTCACCGGCCAGGAAGGGCAGGGCAGGGCAGGGCAGGGCAGGGCAGCAGGACTGGGGACCTTACCTTGTCCCGCAGCATTCTGAGAGACTCAGGGGGTCCCCAAGGCCCACGTCGATGGGGACATAAAGGGTCCTTGGTATCAGAGGGACCTGGGGATCCGGTCCTGCCCGTGGGGTCCCCATGGACCACCAGGGTGCGTCCTGACCGGTGTGGCCAGGGCAGCAACATGCTCACCTCCTCCGCATGTCCCGAGAACTGAGGACAAGTTCCCTGCACCTGCTCCTTCCTTCCTCAGAGCTCTGGGGTCACCTGTGATGGACACACAGGTGAGCACGGCAGGCAGCGTCCCGGCCTGACCTGCACCAGGAACGCCAATGCAGACTAGATGTTGGCGCTGTGCCCCTGGCTCTGGGACGTGCCCCTGCACCAGCTCTCCATCCCAGGGGATGGCCTGGGGGTCCCCGGGCGGTGCGGTTAGAGGGTGCATCCTGAGGGTGAGGAAGCCCCAAGAACCACACGCCTGCACACACATGCACATACTCACATGAGTGTCTGCTTCCTTCTGCCACCTACGGCCTACAAGGTGCGTGGTGGACCCCAGGGAAGCCTGGCTTCTGGGGGGAATGTGGGGACGCTGCTCTCCACCGGCGTGTTCCCAGGCCCCTCGTCTCTGGGTCTGAGGTGTGCCGGCGTCCTTTGAGCTTGGCGTCTGGAGAGTTCAGTGGGGCGACCTGTGAGGAGTCCTTTCTAGGTTGTGGGTTCAGGGGTCCCAGCACCAGGCCTGTGGGCATTGGGCGTGGGCCCCTTGGCTGAGCTGCACAAGGGCCCTGGCCATGAGGACAGCCAGTCAGAGGTCAGAGCGTGAGAGGGAGGGGGCGCAAGGGCAGAGGGGACAGCAAGACAGGCCTCCCCGGGCCACCTGCACTGTCCCACCGAACCCTGTGCATGTCTGCTGGCCTGGGGGCAGGTCAGGCCTGCTGTGCCGGGTCCCTTCACTGATCCAGGACAGGCTCAGGGACTAAGGGTTTTTTTTTTTTCTCAGTTGATTTGGAGACAGGGGTAAGTAATCATTTCTTTTTCCACTTAGTTGTGCACCCATTGGTCACTTCCCAAATATACCCCGACCGGGGATCAAACCTGTGACCCTGGCATGTCGGGACGATGCTCTAGCCAGCTGAGCTACCAGGCCAGGGCCCAGAAGCCCAGAGATGCAGCTTTGAGGGTGCTCACTGCCAGCTTTGCAGGTGGAGGGAGGGGCTGCAAGCCCGGCGAGGCGCGCTGGAGACTGGAGGGCAAGAACAGGGCTCCCAAGCCTCAGAAGAAAGCCACTGGGCTGAGAGGTGGGAGCTGGCCTCTGGCACTGCTGGGAGGCAGGCTCTGTGCCCTTCTGACGGCCGCCCAGGACCCTGGCAAGCCTGTGGAGGTGCTGTGAGGGTCAGGTGCTCTGTCCTGGCCCTGCTGGGTGTCAGGATCTCAGCCAGGCCCCCGGGACATGGTCAGAGCCTGGAGACGCACAGAGACAGGAACACACGCACTCAGGGACACGCTGCACAGCACGTTCAGGGAAGGGGCACTGACAGCCGCCACCCACAAACGTCAGCGCAGGGGAGTCTCTGAGGCAGGGTCACAGCCCGTGCAGAAAACACCAGCATTGTTGTGACAGCTGATTAAAACCCCAGTTTGATCACGCTGCTTGTTTGAAAAGACATATGAACATAAAGGGTAGCCCCACAAACAGGCGGGAAAAGCAGGTTCACAGCTGTTTGTATGAAAAATAACACAAGAATTAGTAAATGACACAAGGATAAACCTTTATGACTCACAGCTATAACCCCAGTTCTGCCCACCCCGTAAAAATGGACCCACATGTTACACAGGAAACACGCCATACAACATATAAAAGTCAAAATAACATAGAGAATTTTAATTGTGTTACTTACCTACATGTTTTCACTTGTCTGCAACTAAGATGCGTTTAGGTCCATGAATTTCCTGTTGCCTTTACAACTAAACACCACAGATCTGATTTCTTAGATATAAATCCCCCCACCCCCACCCGTGGAGAGCAGACGTCTGAGACTCGGGGGTCCCAGATCCACACTTCCCCTGGAGGCTCCGGGGGGCCCCTCCTGCCTCTCCCAGCTCCTGGGGCTCCAGGCGTCCCTGGGCTGGTGGCCACCACCCTCCTGTCTCTGCCTCCGTCTCCTTGTGGCTTCTCCTCTGTGTCTGTGTCCCCTCCTCCGTCTCCTCTAAGGTCCCTGTCATTGGTGCAGGGCCCCCCTAACCCAGGGTGACTCAGGACCCTTGTCTTCACGTCTGCACAGAGCCGTTTCCTACAGGCCCAGGCAGCAGGTGCTGAGAGGGGACGAACTTAGAGCCACCATCTGCCCTGGGCGGGGACTGTGCTACTGCGTGCTCATGGGTGCACCACGTGTTCTCTGCATGTTCCCCGTGAGGAGGGACTGATGGTGACCCCGCCCGCTGTGATTCCAGGCAGCCACCACACCATGACCTACAGCCCAAACAAGAAGTCCCCCATCTCCCAATCAGAGTCCCTGCTCCTGCAGCTTCTGGCCGAGGCCCTGCCCTGTAGAGAGGGAAGGGTGGAGAAGCAGATGGAGAAGCAGATGGGAAGGGTGGAGAAGCCTCCAGGGGGAGTGTGGATCTGGGACCCCCGGGTCTCAGACGTCTGCTCTCCACGGGTGGGGGTGGGGGGATTTATATGTCACCAGTCCGTGGTGCTGAAGTGGAGTGTTCTGTCAGTCAGGTGAGCGTCCAAGCCTCTGGCTCCTCTGTACAGCCACCCTCTGCCGCCCCTGGGGCTGCTCTCTCACCCTTTAGGGGAAAAGGATTGAAAACAAAAGTCCGGCTTTGGCCGGTTAGCTCAGCAGTAGAGCGTTGTCCTGGAGTGTGGAAGTCCCGGGTTCAATTCCCAGCCAGGGCACTCAAGAGAAGTGCCCATCTGCTTCTCCACCCTTCCCTCTCTACTTTCTCTCTCCCCCTCCCACAGCCAAGGCTCCATTGGAACAAAGTTGGCCCAGGCGCTGAGGACGGCTCCATGGCCTCCACCTCAGGCACTAGAATGGCTCCGATTGCAGCAGAGCAAGGGCCCAGATGGGGAGAGCATCGCCCCCTGTGGGCATGCTGGGTGGATCCTGGTTGGGTGCATTTGGGAGTCTGTCTCTCTGCCTCCCCCCTGCTTCTCACTTCAGAAAAATACAAAAAAGATAAAGAAAAAAGAAAACAAAACTCCTGCCAACCAGAACCCTGCCCTCAGGAAGGAGACAAAGAGCAGGGCTATTACACAGTCAGCCTGAACCAGAATGGGGCGCCCTGCTGACAGCCACTCAGATGTCGCACCCACTCAGAGGTGGCAGAACTGGGAGGGGTCTGACCTGTGCAGCCCAGAGGAGAAGCCTGGTCCACCTGGGCCCTCCAGGTGAAGTTCCTGACCCTCCCAGTAGGTGTGTCAGCTTGGAGTCACCTCTCAGGACTGAGACAGTGGAGCCCTTCCCCACAGTCCCGGCACAGGCCTGCAGGGAACACCCCGGGGCTGGGGGGCTGGCCAGGGTCTCGTTCAGGGCATTTACACGCACACACACACACACACAGGATAAAGGAAAGATCCCAGCCTTACAAGTTTTGTCAGGTTAGAGGTCTGACAGGGAGCGAGGGGCGTCTGCTCCCATGTTTTCTGCAGAGACGGTGAAGTCTGTCCTGTGTAACCCATTCAGGCCACGACCCCGTCACCCACAGCCCCTCATGCCTGTGTGAATTGGAGGTTTTGGGGGAGGAGGGGTCCCTGTGGAGCATGGAGAGGAAGACACCCCACCTGAGTCACCCAGGGCGGCCCGGGCTGAGTGGGGGCATCCAGCAGGCTATGGTCCTGACATGGGGCACAGCTGAGGGCCCCCATGCCGGGCCCCAGAGGGCAGCTCACCCCAGAACTCTGCTCCCCGGGCCTCTGTTCTCTGCTCTATCCCTGGACACGACTGGCAGATGACAAGCAGTGTGCCCCACACCCCGGCTGAGGGCTGTGCCCTCTGTAACTGCTTTGCTCTGAGTTTCAGTTGCCCGGGTGGCTGGCTGGCGTGCCGGGCAGAGCCTGGTGTGGGATGTGGGGAGTCACATTCCTAAGTGCGGTTAGGTGCCGAGGAACACGTGCAGCTGGGACAGTCACCGCAGCCTGCGGGAAGGGCTCTGGGCAGGCTCGTCGTCCTGCGGGGCAGGTGTCTGTGACTCTGGTGACACACCTGCCGTCACCAGCGGGAGCTCCCATGCAGTAGTCACAGGAACAGGGGGACACAGACACCTGTGGAACTGGTGGGCCTCGTCCCGCTGTTAGGGGCCTCTGGCTGGGCCCTGGGTCCAGCACCAGAGAGAAGCCGGCATGCACTGGCCGAGGGCCACTTGCACCGTCCACTCCCTGCTCAGTCGGGGGGACGCCAGCCCTGATGCCGGGGTGACTCACACGCCCATCAGGTGTCTGCTTTGGGGTGCAGGGCCAGGAACCATGGCGATGACTCCCAGGCCTCTGCGCACACAGAGTAGATCCGCCCTGCACCCCTGCCCCCCCCCACCTTTCCCTTCCCTCAACAGGCGAGGTCGCGTGGGGGAAACCCAGCTCCCTCCTGATGGCACAGGTGTGACAGCCATTTCCATGTTAATTCTTGCTTTTCCGTCCCTATGTGCACAGAGCATGTCACCTCTTACCTCTTTCGTGCTACCGCTGTTTTATGAGGGTCTGGAGGGGCGTCAGGACCCCAGGCTGGGGCTGCTCTGGCCCAGCAGGGAGGGGCCCTTCCAGAGGCTCATCCGGGGTCAGAGCAGGGGGTGGGGGACACTGACAGCAGGGGCCAACCCTGCGCTTCCCAGGACAGGACCCACCCCAGGAGCAACTGTGGCCTCGCTGGCCACTGTCCCTGCACAGTGGGTCCCAAATGGTGCAACCACGTCGGGCACACACCACGAGGCAGCTTGAGCTGGTGGGAGCTGCCCAGTGTCCAGGCAGAGGTGACCCACCTTCGTCTGCAGGTGCTGAACGTCACGGAGCAGCTGGACACCGGGTGCGGTACCTGGACCTGCGGACTGTGCACATGATGTACACGCCGGGCTGGTCGAGGTAGGCGGAGGGGGGAGTGGATGAGGCCTCGCACAGCGATGGACACCACGGTCCTTCTGCACAGGACACAGCCAGCCTCTAAGGGGGTGCACACAGCCTTTCAGGATGGGATGTGGCTAATATCCAGTGATCGGTCACTGGGAATTGCTGACCCTCCTGTGTTCTGAGCCCCCTCCCCATGCTACCACACCCCTGGCTCCTCCAGGCTGCCTGAGGTCTTGCAAAACTGGGTCTCTCATTGTCATCCTGCCTCCAGTTTAAATATTTTCTTTTGTGAAAAAAAAATTTTTTTTATCAAGAGAGAGGCAGGAACATCAATCTGCCCCTGTATGTGCCCTGACCGGACATCGAACCAGCAACCCCTGTGCTCCAGGACGATGCTCTAACCAACGGAGCCATCCCGCCAAGGCCAGTTTAGATAGATGCTTCCAGTCCTTTCTCCTCTCAACTGCTAGACCAGTGTCTCTGAAGTCAGATAATGATGGTCCCCATCTGCACCACAGGTGCCCAAGGTCCCCTGAGACCTCAGGGTCTTCGGGGGGCATCCCCAGGAGCTCAGTCCATGGGCCACGGTCCTGAAATTAACATTTGCTTGTGCAGTGTCCTCTGGAGGGCACACACACAATGCACACACACGTATACTCACACACAGATGCACATGCATGTGCACACTTCTACCCACAGCAGTGGCCCGGCCATCACTGGGCAGCTGAACTCGTGGGGGCAGCCTGGTGTAATGTGTTTGCTAGTTCAGGACCTCCCTGAGCCATCTGTCCAGTGATTTTGGGAGCCCCTTCAACAGGCCGTGACACCCTGTGCACTCCCGTCCCCTGCCCAGGACACGCTCACAGAGATCTCAGAGTGGCTGGAGAACCACTCCCGGGAGGTGGTCATCCTGACCTGCAGGAACTTTGAGGGCATGATGGATGGACGACCTGCACGAGTACCTGGTCGCCTGCATTAAGAACATATTTGGGGACGTGCTGTGTCCCTGAGGGGTGAGGTGGGCACATCTTCCCCATGCAGGTCCTGGGAGGGGTGAGGCTTCCCCATACCTGATGCTGAGGTAATGCTGGTGTCAGTGAAGCCACTGACATGGTTTTCTGGAAGCTTCTCTGGAGACTGGGTCAAACTTAGCACCTGTTAGAAGTTGCCACAGTGTGTGTTCCCTGTGAGCAGGGTGACTATCCCCATGTCCCAGGCTGTCCCAACAGGGTGCACAGCCTGGGAGCACCAGCCCCACAGGGCTTCTTCTCACCCCATTCTGTGGGCCGGAGTCTGAGACCCAGGTGTGGGCAGGGCTAGTTCCTCCTGAGGCCTCTCTCCTGAGTGTGCAGACGGTTGTCTCCTCCCCATGTCCTGACATGGCTGTCCCTCTGTGTCTGTGTCCTCACCTTCTCTTCTTATAAGGACCCCAGTCCTGCAGGATCAGGACCCTCCCTAGTGAACTCATTGTACCTGAATCCCCTCTGTTCACATGCAGCCTGACTCCCAATGAGCTTCCTGTCCCGGTCACTCACCGAGGGGCATCAGGCTCTGTTCCAGGAAAACGTGTCTGTGTCCTTGTGACAATCCAGATGCCACAACGCTGACACGGATGCCCCATCGCCCCGCTGTCCTTGCACAGACCCGATATCCCCTCCCAACCCTGACACGTCACCCCCACCACAGGAGGTCCCGACTCTGCGGCAGCTCTGGGTGCAGGGCCAGCAGGTCCTCCTGTCCTACGATGACGACGGATGACGAGGGCACCATGCGCCGACACGGGGAGCTGTGGCCGGCTATCCCCTACTGGTGGGGCAACCAGGTGAGGCCCGAGAAGATGATTCACTACCTGGAGCACATGAAGAGCTGCGGCCGCCCAGGTGGGTGCATGTCCTGTGGGGGACACTCACACACGTGTACACACAGCACACATCCATCATGGGTGTGTATGTGTGCACACATGCACGTGTGGTATCAGTGCTCAGCTGAGTGAGGTCTGGGTGCTGGTGTGGCAGCCGCCAGCTCTGAGCAAGGAGAGCGTGCAGTTCTGGGGTTTTCTGTCCCTTCCAACGTCGCTCAGCATCCCCCGTGCTTCCCGCCCGGGCTCCTCGTCTGGTGCCTGAGACTCTGCAAGGACACGGGCACTCTGGGGCACAGCATCCCATGTGCTTCCCGCCCGGGCTCCTCGTCTGGTGCCTGAGACTCTGCAAGGACACGGGCACTCTGGGGCACAGCATCCCACGTGCTTCCCGCCCGGGCTCCTCGTCTGGTGCCTGTGACTCTGCAAGGACACGGGCACTCTGGGGCACAGCCTCCCACGTGCTTCCCGCCCGGGCTCCTCGTCTGGGGCCCGTGACTCTGCAAGGACACGGGCACTCTGGGGCACAGGAGCCACCCGTGACCGCAGCTGATTCGCAGGCGGGGCTGCTTTGCACTGTTGTGTCCGAGCCGTGAAGGAGATTTTCTTACAGACGGAGTCCATGGTTTCAACTGCTCCATATCCGTGGTCAGGGTGTATGGCTGTGTCTGTGGTCACTCTGGGTCTCCAGGGTCCCACTCTCCTGTCAGTCAGCACTGTGAGAGGGCAGCTGTGTGTTATGCTGGGTGTGCTACCTGAGATTCACACGGCTATTAATCTGTGTACTACACGGGGTCAGGCCAGGAGGGTGTCCAGTAACGTGTCCACATTTCCCCTGACAGCACTGTGGGGCCAGAGCTGTCCTGCTGGTGTGAGGGGCTGGAACGGTGGTGATGACTGGGGGGGGGGGGGGGGGCGGGGCTGGGACGGTGGTGGCTGATGGGCCAGGTGGGGCGAGGGTGGGAACCAGGTGGGGGACCCAGTTGGGGGTCTCAGGTGGGAACCAGGTGGGGCGCAGGTGGACGGCAGCACCCCCCACCCTTGCAGGCAGGCAGTTGGTGGCCGGCATCAACCTGATGGAGAACCTGCAGTACATTCTGGTGCAAGGTCCGAGTCCCCGCGGAGGCTGACGCTGCCCAGCCTGCCGAGGCTCGGGGGGGGGGGGGGGGGGGGGCGGGGGGCACAGGACCAGTGCCCGGGCCTGCGCGCGCCGCACCAACATCATCGCGGGTGAATTCATCGGCACCGACACCTACATCAGCGACGTCATCAGACTCAACAGAAGCTGCTGGTGTGTTGACCTCACGTCCTCAGTCCTCCTGCAGCCTCTCCGGTCTCGCGCATGCGTCCAGCCAGCAGGGCGAGAATAGCGGCCGGAGCGCGCTCTGCCTCCTTGGCGCCCCCAGCGGCGGCACCTGGCATCGCGCCCCCCAGACTACCGTGAGTCCACGACTGTGCGGATGACCCCAGGTGGACACCGGCGCCTCTGCCAGGACACTTAGCTGGAACCGCGGGATCCGTCCTCCAGGCTCACACCCGCCGCTGGTTTCGGTGTCTCAGCACAAACCCCGCTCAGCCCTGCTGGACTGGATTCTCTTTGGGGTCAACTCGGCCATTTCCCACAAGATAAACCTGCTCACGCTTCGGGGGCCAGGACGCCGTTGTGTGGCAAAGGCCCTGAGACCCTGAGCCGGGAACCACACGCTGGGACCTCAGACCCCGGCTCTGTCTGGTTGGGCACAGCAGACCAGGTGTCAGGGCTGCCCGCTGGGACGGCTCAGTGTCTCTGACATAGCGACTATCACCCCTGCACACCCACGTTTCCCTGGGTCGTGCCTGAGCCGGGAACCATCCACAGCAGTGACTTCCTCCCGGAAAACAACGAACACATGTGAAACTCGGCTTTGACACGGATTTTTGCGGTCAGACAACTCGGGTGTTGAGAACACACATGAAGTAGCTTCAGAAATGTGAACTGTGTCCAGGTCCCGGGGAGCTATTTTTAAACATAGAATTGTGACCCCCCCTTCCTCCCATTTACCTTTGATTTATAAAGAGTTCTGAGGTTCACAATACCTTCAGCTTCCCAGGGGCCATTAACCAAAGGTCTGCATGTAATTGTAAAGATGACTTCTCCAGACTTTATGTTAAAGGGACGCGTTCTTCCAGCAGGACACTCCGGGCGAGCTGACTTCCAGGCTGCATGCAGGGACTGCCATTATGAAGCCGATCGATAAATGTTTGTGAAGGAGCCACCAGGCACATGCTGACCTGGGTGCTCTCTCTCAAAACGCTCCCTCATCAGACACATGGTGGGCACCCCCTGGTCTTCCCAGCCCAGAACACCTTCCACTGACGACACAACAGCCTCCCTCCTTACCCTTTTCCCTCCCTCCCTCACTTTTGGTTGTTCTCAGGGTCGGAGCTCCTGTGGGCCCAGTGGACCTTGTAACCGGAAGGGGACAAGACCATCAGCGGTGGGGAGTGGTCTTGCACCTGTTCTCCCCCACATGAAGCCCAACTTTTACTCTCTGGGGCCCCGAGACCCCAACCTCCTCCTCCTCCTTGCGACCCCACTGAGAAGAGCCCTCGTAATGTTGTCAGGACCAGAGAGTGGGCCAGGCTGCGTCTGAGGCAGCCCTAGGGTGAGTTCTCTACTCCAGGAGTGAGAACAGGGGAGTCGGCCGTGGGGGTACCAAGAGGAGAGCCAGCCCGAGACCAGAACCCCCACCTGGTCCCGTTTCCCTGAGCCAGGGAGAAAGTGGGGTGCAGCAGATAAAGCCTGGAACTGGACGGGCAGGTGTGGGCAGCAGCCAGGAGAGGACTTGAGGCAGCCTGCCAAGGGACAGTGCTGCCCCCAGGTGGCCGCCGGCTGCAGCTCACTAGGCAGGACCTGAGGCCCTGGAGGGCACCCCAGGAGGATGTGGGGACGTGGAAACCTGAGGGGACAGTGTCTACACCTTCCCAAACCTAGTTTCCCAGCATGGCCGGGCCAGGGGGCCAGGGTGGGAAGGTTTGGGAAGGAACAGGTTTAGCTTCATGGAGCCGCACAGAACCACCAGCGCTCGGTGGTGTGAGCACAGGTCACGCACACCCCTCTGTACGCTCAGGACAGGGCAGAGCTTCCTTTATTTCCCCGCACATGCGGGTCGGGGACAACTTCACCAACACCCCCATCCCTGCGGGTGTAAGTCTGCGGGGAAAACCCATTCACCGCTTTCTGTGTGAGGGAGGGAGAGATTCCTCCCCTGGGCCCTGCGGTGGATCCTGCGCTGCTTCCCCCCATCCCCCCAGAAGCACGTGAGTCTCTAACAGCAGGATGCGCCGGCTGTGCGCCCGGGTCTGTCTCCATCTCCGTGTGCAGCCCTCTCTGTGGCGGGTTTGCGCCAAGACGCAACTTTCTGCTTCTTGAAACGATGCCAGACATTTGCATTCCTTTGCACAAGAGCGGTCGCAACCACGAGGACTGGGCTTTCCTGTCTCACAGCTGCAATCTCCGGAGGAGAGCCAGTCCACGTGACACAGCTACTAGGCAGCGTGCGTCTCCCTCCCTGTCGCCCTCCCCGTCACCCGCGGACACCCAGCCTAGGGACCTGCCTCTCTCTCCAGCCACGCACAGGGCCCAGGCCACGCGTCTGTTCATTCTGGAAAGAGTGTCCGGAATTTGCCGTAGGCAGAGCAGCCACGCTGGCCTTGAGGACCACGTGGATGTCCAGCACCGTGGCCTCCTCCCGCAGCCAGCCGCGGGGAGGGGCGGCACAGGCAAGCACTCCCGAGGGGCGTCTGCAAACTCCTTACTCCGATGATGCGATGCGCTATACGGCCTGTGTGTCTGAGTGTAGGGGTGGCGCGGGTCCCGCTGCCGGGGAAGGGGGTCAAGCTGGGCGGGGACTGGGCACTGCCCGGCATGGGTGGGGGGAGGCTCGACCTGAAGGGTATCAAGGCCAGGCACATGTAAGGCGACTGGGAACACGCGGGCCCTTTGGGGCCCCCACAACTTCTTCCGTATCCTTCCTTTTCCCTAAAAAACCCCGCCCCAAGCCGATGGGCTAGTGTCTCCTTCCTAGAAGGCTCAGGCTGTCTTGTACCTCACCTGCACCATCAAGTTATTTTAACTAAAACCCCCGGGAAATGAAAACAGTGTGACCTCACGACTCAACGCTGCAAAAATAAAATGACCAGAAGAAACACTGTACTTTGTACTCATACAGGGTGCCTTTGGACAAAAAATACCTACTTGAACAACGTCCAAAATCTGTCATCATGGCGACAACGCTCCCAAATCTAAGCAGCAGCGAAAAAAACAATGTCTGCTCCGGCATCCCTCACCCATTCCTCAGCTCTCCCTGGGTCACACCTGAGACTCCTGCTGCGTCCAAACACCACGATTCGCGTCCTCCCTTCGAGGATGAAACCGCAGCTACCCCGAGTTTGTCTTCTCGGGCCTTTCCCTCTCCCTGCAAACACACAAAACCACTCATCTGACGAAGTGACGCCCACTGAGACATAAACGTAGCAACGAATAGAGGTTTTGTGAGGTGCGTACGGACCCCTCCCACCACCAGCATCTGGACAGCGAAGGCCTGGGAATTAAGAAGCTCGTTTCAGACCCTCCCCGCCTGCGTGCCGTCCGGTCCTGTCTGCTCCTTTCCTCGGACCTCCGAACCCTCCTCAGTGGCACAGGCGGTTCCCACCCACACGACCTGGGTCACTGTTCCCACGCCGCTCTGAACGAGAAAACTGCTTTCCCCCTACCGCGCCCCTAGACGCCGGACGACGGGGAAACCGAGGCGGAGGTGAGCCAGGAGCCTCTCCGGCGCACCCTCTCGGATCCCGGCCGTCCGGGACGCCGACTCTCAGGACCTCCTGACCGCGTCCCCGTGCCCGCCCCGCCCCGTGAGAAGCTGGAGGACTGGACATTAGACTCGCCTGCAACCCAGGACGTGCCGCTCGGCTCTCTCGGCCTTTCCACCGACAGAGGGGAGACCCACCCCCAAACTCCCTCGCCGCGGAGGTCCCGTGTCCCGTCCCCCTCCCTCCAAAAGTTTCTTTCGGGTCGGACCTCCTCGGGTTCACGTCCCGCACAGACGACTCGCCTGTCTCTCATTCCGCGCGAATCCTCCCGTCCGGCCCGACCCCTCCCGCCTGAGCGCACGCTCCCCAAACCTCTTCCCCGAGCTCCGAGCTCAGCACCTCTCATGCACCCCCTATTTCCGGCCCCCCAGGACAGTCCCGTCCGCCTCCGACCGCGGGCCCCGCGCCCTCCCTTCTCGGCCTGGGCGCCTCTCGCCCCGACCCGCTCGGACCGCAGCGCATGCCGCCGGGCCTCCTTAACGACCCTTCTCTGGCGCAACCCGGGGGCCCTTACTCCCTCTTCCCGGGGCTGCGCCTCCTCCGTCCGCCTCCCCGTCACCTGTCACAGACCTGCTGCCTTCTCCTCAGGTGCTCGCGCTGCAGGTAACCGTGTCCTCCCCACGAGTGTCCGTCGCCGAGACGCCCGCCTCAGCCGCGCTGTCTGGAGTCTCGCCCTCCCGACTCCCGCCCCTCAATGCCGACGTGTAGATGCGTCCACGCTGCGCGCCCGGACTCGCGCCGCCGAGGGGAGGGGGTAACGCGGGAGGGGCGGCGGTCCAGAGGAGCGTCCCCGAACCAGCCGGCGCCGATTTCCACCTCACAGCGAGGCCTCGGCTGAGGGGGCTTGCTGGGGAGGGCTGCCTGGCGGCGGCGTCCCAGGGGATGCGCAGAGCTTCCACCAGGCAGGAGAAGAGGAACTGTCCCCCACGTTACTTTGGAACCGGCTGGTGAAACTACTGTTTCTTTAAGGGTTTTACAATCTGAGACCTGCTGAGGGAGGCTCTTCACTTGCCAATACTTTGTTTAACGGTAATTAATGTCGGCGCCGGCACAGACAGACACCAGCGTACCGATGGACACACAACACACAGGGGATGTCCTGTGGCTCGTGGTTTACGTGGTAAGCGGAGAGTAAGAAATTAAAGATACCGCTTTAGGTTCAGGCAGCTGCTATGCAGGAGAAGAACAGAATGCTGTCGGGAACAGACAGGAACGCCTGTCTTGGAAGAAGCCGCTTGGGAGCCGAGACCTAAAGCACAGAAACAAAACCCCGGGGGGCCGCTCACTGCACAGAAAAACCACATGAAGTGCTCGCTCACGACTCCAGGCAGGTACAGGAAGTGACTGATGGGAATGCCAAGAAACAACTACAGGCAACAATGATTGGTTGCTTCTCCGCCTCTCCCCAATACCCTATCTCTAAACTCAATAATGAAATATAAGCAACAACAACACAACTTTCTGTACAGCGCCACTGCTCTGCTGTCCCCTTAATGACTGACAGTCTTTCTGCCTCACTTTCTCCTCTCTTCACTGTTCACACAGGTTCTGTACCTGTACACTCACCTCCGGGGAGGCTGCTCAGGTGCGCTGCGCTGCCTCAGCAAGTGTAGACCGGACCATCTGAAGCAGCGAGCAGTGTCCGGCAAATGACCTGACTGGACACCACTGTCCTGGGCATTCCCTGACCACCGCCAACACAAGTGCCCCGTGGGTCAGATGGGCAGATCCAAGAAGCCCTGCCCGCTGGAGGAACAGCATACCTGAAACCTGGCCCCACAGAAACCCCTGTAGACAACTGTCCTCACCTCATAAATCAATCTTTCCTACTGTAACTAATAATCAACATTCTTCATGTTTTATTTTCCACATTCCACCATCTACAGACCCGCGTCTTAACATAGTGAACAAGTGCCCAACAGAGAATCTCACAGATGACCTTAAGGGAACACGATATCACTTACAGAATGCTTCTCATTCTCAGAACACTGTGCATCCAGACTTTAACTCACTAAAAATATTAAAATTTCTGTTACTAATTTATTTTTCAAACTAAAACTCATAAAAACAGTTTTACAGCCTGACCAGGCGGTGGCGCAGTGGATAGAGCGTCGGACTGGGATGCGGAAGACCCAGGTTTGAGACCCCGAGCTCACCAGCTTGAGCGCAGGTCCATCTGGCTTGAGCAAAAGCTCGCCAGCTTGGACCCAAAGTCGCTGGCTCCAGCAAGGGGTTGCTAGGTCTGCTGAAGGCCCGCGGTCAAGGCACATGTGAGAAAGCAATCAATGAACAACTAAGGTGTCACAATGGCAACGAAAAACTAATGATTGATGCTTCTCACCTCTCTCCGTTCCTGTCTATCTGTCCCTATCTATCCCTCTCTCTGACTCTGTCCCTGTAAAAAAAACAAAACAAAACTGTTTTACAAAGAATAATGTCAATTTCCCAAATATGTCTATAAATTTCTTAGGATATAAATTAAAAGATCAACAAGATGCTTACTAACATGGTCTTATTTTTCCTTCACCTGTTGCAATAAGTGGAGGAACAGCCTGACCAGGTGGTCACGCAGTGGATAGTGTGTGAACCTGGGACTCTGAGGACTGAGATTCAAACCCCTGAGGTCAAGCCCAGGCTCATCCAGCTGAAGTATGAGGTGACCAGCTTCAGCATGGCATCGTGGACATGACTCCATGGTCTCTGCCTGGAGCCCTTCATCTGACACATTCACAGACACTGCTGACGGAAGTAGCAATGGCAGTTCCAAACTCTATTTGCAAAACAGCAGCAAGGGTGGAAGGAAATTTTCTCTCAGGAAGTGCCATTTATTCCCAACTTCCCCACTGGAGGGCAGCAGAAAAATCTGTCCTTTCCAAGTGACCCTTATTCAAGACATTCCCTAAATGCAGAATGCATGGCAGCGTGCATCAGAGGCGATAAGGGATCCCACAGTTGCAGACCAGAGGATCCTGAGCTGATGGGTCTCGTTCATCCGACTAACAGGAGAAGGTGCGACACAGAACATGCAGCACAGCAAAAGTCAGGACCCCATGCGCTCAATGGAGGCTCTGGGGAGCACTGCGAGCCCCAACGGAGGACCGAGGGCTTCCAAGCTAAAGTTCTTGGCAGGACATGGTCCTGGCCACAAAGACCAAAACCTAAAAGACAGGGCAACCCACACTAGATGGAACCCTTCATGTTAAGTTCCATACATCACGTTGTAAAAATGGAAGGTCACGTGAACTGAAATCCATGAAAGCCTCAGATAGAACCACACCAAGAAATACAGCACACACCATAAAGCCGCCCTATTCCCTTTAGCCCAAGAAGAATAGGCTCCCGGCAAAGGTCTCACACCTGTGAACAGAATGTCAGCAGCACAGTAAAGACAGAGGAAGAGCAAAGGGTAGATCCCTCTGCAGCAGCTGAATCAGACACAGTGGAAAGACAGGCACCACTGCCTAATAAGGTAGCGAGGGAACAACCAAAGGAAGGCAATCAAAATTATTTTAAAAATTAATAAATAATCTAATGAGTAAATAAAAGATAAACAAATAAAGGGGAAAATGAATTTTAAAAAAAACCCAGAAAACTACGAAAGTGAATGAAGAATAACTACACAAACAAACAGGGAAGCCAAATAAAAGAAGACATACTTGCAAGCAGCCACCTATAGGAACAGTTTCTGAGGCCAAGGCGAAGACCTAAGAGAGATAACGGTCAGAAAGACCCGGAGTCCCAACAAACTCTGCTGTTCCACACCGAAAAAGGGAACAGAATGACCCAAAGCATTCCTTCCCTTTTCCAAAAGATTTTCTCCACCTCAGCCCCACAGTAGTTTCCTAAAGTAGCAATGTCGCGGCAATCCATCTCTCGTAGCCCATTATTCCTACCTGAGATAACGAAACAGACGCTATTGTTCCCTTGAGAACCTCGCCCGTTCTTACAGCTGCATGGATCGTACACGGAATCAACGTACACACTGACACCACACTCACGTATTCACTATGTGGGAAACCTCACGGACTTCTACGTATTCACACAAACTGATACCGCCAAGGGCTTTCTGTGAAAGAGCGCTATTCTCAAGACGTCCACTAGAGGGCACCTGAAATGTTTCCTTTTCCCAGGTGCCCTCCTCCCAGGCGTTTTTCTCAAGATACGTACGTACACAGTGTCAGGCGGCAGAGTTCAGAGCGCGAGAAGAGATCACAGTGTCAAGGACTACACAGCCCTGTCTTGGGACTTCTGATTCATGTGAGTACTTACAAAGGAATGACCTCAGAAAGTGTACCGCCCTGTCATGTAACCAGTGATCCCCACCAGACACTCGGGTCAACAGTCACTTCCACTTTGAGTCTTAGAAATGAATGAAAGAGGACGAGCATTGCATGGTACCGCTCTTTTTTTTTACGTAGAGAGTGAGACTG
Organism: Rhynchonycteris naso; assembly: GCA_037038555.1. Taxonomy (NCBI): domain Eukaryota; kingdom Metazoa; phylum Chordata; class Mammalia; order Chiroptera; family Emballonuridae; genus Rhynchonycteris; species Rhynchonycteris naso. The sequence goes on from CM072998.1 coordinate 198,793, forward strand.
AGAGAGGGACAGATATGGACAAACAGGAAGGGAAACAAGTAAGAAGCATCTATTCTTTGTTGTGGCACTTTACCTGGTCATCTGCCCTGAATGGGGGGCAGGGAGGGGGTCTACAGCAGAGCTAGTAACCTGCAGATCAATCCAGCGACCTTGGAGTCATGTCTATGATCCCACGTTCAAACCACAGAGCTCACAGTAAAGCTGGGGAACCTGTGCTCAAGCTACATGAGCCAGTGCTCAGCAAAAGAGCTCGGGGTCTCAACCCAGGGTCCTCTGCATCTCAGTCTGATGGTCTATCCAATTCACCACCACATGGAGAGGCAATAGCAGTCTTCATATATGGGGCTGGGTGATCTGGGTGAAGACCTCAGGAGACACATCCTGCAACCATGTCACTGGGTCAAGAGGGGGACAGGAAAGCATGCTCCCCGGAAAAACATCAGTGACACATCACAACCACATCCTTCAACTGTGAGTGGACGGATTACAGGAAGGCAGAGTACTGGATGCTGCCACAGGACCTCAGTCCTGCACTTCTGAGGGATTACAGAGAACATGGAGGTCTGCCACGGGAGCCGACATGGATTCACCCTTAGAGGCTAACCTGCCCCAGGACATAGGTACTGGGACCAGGGAGCACATTCAGGGGTACTGGCAGGCAGATGTAAAGGGAGATATGCACACTAACTGTATTGGGACCCCTCCTGAAATCCTGGAATGTGCAGTCAGTGCAAGTCTTACTCCTCTGACTGTCCCAATGCACCTGTGCAGGGAATACAGGGATTCCCTGTCCTAACACCGCTATGTCCTCTCACCCTGTGGATGAATCCCTCGATGAACCACTATAACTGCTGGCAATACACGTGTAATTGGCACTGGCTATGAGGAGAGAACTGGTCCCCCTCAACGGCATCTTTATCCCAACTTCTCTGAGCAGAGAAGACACCCTTCACTGCATTCCAGGGAGGCAAGATGATCCGGACCTTGGCCCGGAGAGCAGGTCAGGTACAACCCCCCATATGTCCTCTAGGTGGCAGCACTCGAGAAAGGAAACGGAAATGTGGATCCGAGTGCAGAAGAACTCGCCCTCTGACGACACACGGGACCTCCCTCAGCGCCCCAGTGTTCAGCATGTACAAGCATGGGCTTCCCAAGGGTACGGAGGTGAATCTCTGACTCTTATGGAATGTGGACACTTTCCCCCAAGAAAAACAGCGCTCCCTTTCCCCTAACCCAGAGCCGACGTAGAGAGAACAGCAGTCACAGGCGAGAGCACAGGCACTTCAGACAGCGTCTCGTGCTAACGTGACCAGGAGGGGCGGGGACTCATACAGGTACTGAGAGCTGTAGACATGGGGACTGGGAAATAATGCACATGCCTCAGAACTGCAGAAGTGAAGGTGGGCATCCTCCCCGAGGAAAGTACTGCCTGGTCTCCCATGACCCTCAGGCCCCATCCTCACACCTCAGTAACTCCCAAGCTGAGAAAGACTTGAGGTGCTATGGACAGTCGTGCTCAATTTGCATCAAGACAAGAGCAAGCATTTACGAAACATTTGCTTTCAGCCAACAAACTAACTGCCCGGCTTATCACAAAAGCCTATTGCAGCATACTGCAATGTACACTATGCTTACAGTCTGCTGAAGTACTGATCAAAGGCCTAATTGCCAAACTCATCGATGCTTGAAAACACAACTGCTAGCAGGAAAACCAAGCACTGTCAGACACATCTTACCCAGAAAAGTCACGTGGAACCAGGAAAGAAGGGCTTCGCAGCACCCAGCACAGAACAGTGAAAAAACACCTTGGCTTCCACACTCAAGGAAAGCTGGGAGAAACAGACACATGGAATCAACACACTCAGCAGCTGAAACTGTACAGTAACGAACAAAACTCTATTCCAAATGCTATACCATTCCCTTTTCTGATGGATAACAAGGTTGAAAGGACACATGCCATGAAGCACTATCTGCTCATCCAGGGCAAAGAAATCACACCCAACAATGCGAACGGAGGCTGACACATATATTTGACACACAGCTATGGGACCTCAAAGCACCACTCGTGCTAAGGGAACCCACCTCAACGACAAAGACCACTTAGGCACAGGTGGGGTAAATGGACAAACACCGCACCCCCGGAAACACTGCGCAGGAGCGAAACTACAGAAAATATGAGCAAAGTCCTCAAGCATCACAGAATAAGCATGTCAGCGAACAAGCAAGCAAACAGCGAGACAGAGGGAAAATCCAACAGATGAATCCAGGACCGAAACTTTAAACAGCCAACCTGATGAAATCCTTGCTGAGCTCCGGGTGGAAAAACCCCAGCAAAACATAACTCTGAAAGCCTCACGTCTCCACCAACCCCAACACCACTATAATAAAAAGGGGAACGGAACGAGCAAGCACAACACTTACAGTCCCTGGAAAACCAGAAAGGCAGTAATTTAGGCTGTGCAACCTCTGCAGCCGTCCACTTCACAGTGACAGCTGCTCATTTTCAACAGCACTTTGTCATTTTTGGCAAGTGGACTAATCAACAGACATGTACTGGAAACGTAATCACTGCAAAGCATTTTATATCCCTGTTGATGGAGGAAACCTTACGGGCCTCTCCATGATGTCAAATTCCAGTGCCAAAAAACTGACAGTACTGCCACCCCCAATTTGCTCACTGCCCAGCAACCCTTTTCTATTCCCCGGGGTGGCCTCTACTGAAAAGTGCTTTCAAAGGTACAGGCACCGTGATGGCAAACATCCCAGTGTCCGTGATCACACCAGTACCATAAAGTGGGGCCTGTCACAGCAGCTCTGGGTCACATGAAACGATGAACAAGCTGTGACACACAACCAGCACCAGGGCCAATGTGAGCAAGCCACACACACACCCTCAGCCACAGGTCGTCAGCATCCACCCCCAAACAGGTGCCCAGACATGACACAGAACACAAACCCTAAAGTGAAGATAGAAGACGGCAGAGACACATATCAACCCCTTCTTACCAGGTCACATCCATCAAAACAGAGTTCAACGCTACACAAGGACCGCACTCTGAAACACGGGACTCAGAGGGAATTTCAAAGCCCCGTAGGACATTGGACACCCATGCTGAGCATGCGCAGACTGCCCTAACCACATTCCCCAGCAGGGAAACCCGTAGGACATTGGACACCCATGCTGAGCATGCACAGATGACCCTAAACCACATTCCCCAGCAGGAAATCCGTAGGACATCGGACACCCATGCTGAGCATGCGCAGACGGCCCTAAACCACACTCCCCAGCAGGGAACACCCACCGCTGTAATCAATGCCCCAGAGGCACAGCAGACAGCCCACCCAGCTGCCCTGTGCAGGACAAAACCGGGTCCTCCAGATTTACACACATCCAGGGTTCTGTCAACATCACATAAAATAAACAAATAAATAAAGGCATAGGGGAGGCACTGACCCACGTACACTTGGAAACCTACAGCAAGACTAACTGGCACCATGTCAGACGCTTACGTGAACATGGAAGTCACTGAGCCTCGACATCCCCTCTCAGCCTGCAGCTAGACACAGACAAGACCAACACACTGAACAGAGATCACTTCCCTAATGAAGTGGAACCCCTTCACGTCCTCCATCCACAGCACCTTCAGAACACAGAAGCGTGGCAGCCCTCCATCTCCCACGGCCATCTCTTCTGAGCACAGGGGACAAAGAAGAGACAGTTATTTTCCTCACGACCTTCTCATCTCTACTTCCTGTATGGACAATCCCAGCAGAATGGCTACTCTACAGCAGACATTCACCGGCTGGGAAAAACATATAGAAAAACCTTACGTGCCTGACCAGGCGGTGGCGCAGTGGATAGAGCGTGGGACTGGGATGTAGAGGACCCAGGTTCGAGACCCCGAGGTCGCTAGCTTGAGCGCAGGCTCATCTGGTTTGAACAAGGCTCATCAGCTTGAGCCCAAGGTCACTGGCTCCAGCAAGGGGTCACTCGGTCTGCAGTAGACCCCTGGTCAGGGCACATATGAGAAATCAATCAATGAACAACTAAGGAACCGCAACAAAGAATTGATGCTTCTCATCTCTCCCTTCCTGTCTGTCTGTCCCTATCTGTCCCTCTCTCTGTCTCTGCCACAAAAGAAAAGAAAAGAAAAAGCACACACAAACAACTACTGGAAACAGCAAATCACTATACCTAGTGGGAAACATGATGGACTGACCAACAAGCTCAGAAGTCATAGAGAAAAACAGGCAACATGCAGGTAAAACTGGAAGCCAAAACAGGACTGACGTGTAAACATTCAACAGCCCATTCCCAAACCTGTATGACACGGGAGGCGAGACTAACAAGCCATCAAAGTGCTGCTGAGAATGCCAACCTAAAAGGTGAGAGGACTTCAGCAAGGACGTCTCCCTGCAGCAGATGTTTGGATAGAGATCTGTTACAGTAGCAGGAGTAGCACTCACGGATGTCATCTCGGGCTGCTGTCTAAAACCCAGATGTCAACCACAGTAGAACACACAGAATACAGAGGTGTCACTGTTGCCACAGAAGAGTTATCTCATTAAAGGAATATGTCTGAAAGGAGAAGAAGCAAAATATTCCCTATCTATGTGACATCATCAATCATAAAGGAAAATATGACTTCAGAGAACTTCTTCTCCTTGAATGAAATACTGACATTCACCTACACACAGACTCCACCAGGCCAAAGATATGTAAGGACTTCCCTCTATCAAGAAAGAAAGCTCCCTGAACCCTCAGTGATCTGTGAGCCGCCGTGATGATACAGGTGACCATCAGGAAGGACAGAGGAGGATGGAATAACCCAACTCTAAGACATTCGTGTAGATGGCATCTTGTTTTCTACAAAAGAGTAGCAGACCCCATAGACAGAAGGCACTGACACCTGCAACAGACAGCTTCGGAGACAATGAGGGACAGTGACGCCTGCAGCAACCTTAGTGGCTTAAAGGGTCCTTGTGCAATGACATCAAAAAGTAAAAGCTTCCCTTCACTGGTGCTATTCCCAGAATGCCTACAGGATGACAGCCAAAAAAGTTCTTTTTATCCCACTAAGGGACCTCATCTCTGGCATCATTCGGGAAAAGCAAACTCCATAGCAGTGTGGATTATACAGACGGAAGGACCAACACCCAGATATAAGAGAGGATGCTGTCACACCACTTCTAAGGCATCTCACACGATGAAGAAGCTGAGCAGAACCAAGACAGCATAAGCAATGTGAAGACCCCGGACACACAACCTCATCCCTTTACAATGTTTGAAAACACAGTTTAGGAAGAAGTACCTCTCACTCAAAGATGATACCCAGACACCATCCAGATCAGGAACCCAGAAGAACAGAGGTGAGATGGCAGAGTGGGACATCAGACCTTCATGCCTCACTGCAAACATCAGCACGAAAATCTGCAGCCTACGCTGATGGCCAGGACAGGAAACCACACCGAAAAATTCCCAGGACATTAGACACACATATTCCAAGAAGGTAACTAACTGCAAAACAAAAGACCCGCCAGAAAGAAGCCACCTCTGCAGCCAAGACAGCACAGCCAGACATTTGGAACTCTAGGCAGGTAGGACCTCCAGATGCCTGATGTGAGAGTTGGACCACAATCTAATACCACATGCACTCTTCTCCTAACGCTGAATAGCAAGCAAAGGAACAAATGCAGAAACCCATGACCCTACCTCAAAAGACCTGCCTTTGGAACCAGTTTCTGAAGCCAAGGTGAAGACACAACATAGAAGTGTGACGTGCAAAGCCTCCTGGTACCTACCAACCTCGCCGCACATGAATGTCTAGGAAGGAAATAAACCTTGTCGTGCCTTTGCTAGAAGATGATCTGACAGGTACAGAAGGGCACGGAGGCAGCACTGTCACAGCTGTCCATGTCACAAAGGCAAGTCTCTGATCTCTGCAAGGGGACAGCAAGCAATGCTTTCATCACCACCTTCTCAGGTCTGACAGCAGAGCCAAGGCTCACACTTGGATTGGGACTTCTCACTTGCAAAGCATTTTCAGTCCATGCTGGACTACAAAGACAGTTGCAGCAAGGGACGTCCAAGGATCGAAACTCCGGAAACTGTATTTCCCTTTTTCACACAATACGGTCAGGAAAATGGAAATAGAACGTAATGACACACTGTAAGTAACGTTCTAGTGAAGACGGTGGGCCGCGTTCCCACAGCGCAGACTGCAGCCTGACAAGGGACCTGCTGAATGACAGTAACATGTAATAACTACAGGTGTCCACAGGAGGGCGGCAGTGAGTCAAACCCAGAGCTCCGTAGCTGGGAAGCGAAATCAAGATGTAAATCAAGTCCCCACAAACTCTCAAGAAGAGGGTTTCACTATTTCTCACCAACTTAGTGAGCCGAGGAATCGGGAACCAGATGGAAAAAAGAGGACTCTATCAACAGGACTCCCCAAACACACTTCTAAGGAAACCCTGTCGCCACGCATCGCAACACTTAAAGAAAGGCTAACACAGAACAGCAACAGAAAGGACCCATCCCCCAACCTCTGGAAAAAGACGCCCTAATAAGGGAACAGAATGAGATTAAGGCGCAAACTCACAACTTTCTGGTCACTGTTCAATACCTACAGAATTCCCTGAAATCCGCGGATAGTAAAAGAGAGCACAGTGAACACAGGACTGTGAAAGACCAAACCCCTCATGCGACAGCAAAATCTTACCTCTTGGGATCCGGTCTGTCCCAACCTTTTTCCTCCTGTGTCCCCACTGTCTCCATTCTCAACTCACGCCACATCACTCTTCCTTCTTCCGACCTCCTCTCAGGGGCATCCCACCCACAGCCACTAGACAGCCGTCATCAACGACACAAAGGAACGTTAAGACGAGACTGAAATCAATACAACTGAATAAAAATACACCTAAGCCAGCGCGTCCCTGTCACGACGCAGGCTTCCATGCGATTCCCACACATGTCCACGGGAGGGCAGCGCGGAGCCACACCTGGAAGTGATTCTCAAGGACATCTACTCAGCTAGAAAATAAAACGGCCAACACGCACCTCAAAGGATAACAATCCTAAACATCATCTTAGTTCCCACTACACATCATATGGGCACCAGGAATATATTAATGTGGGAATTCTCCACAAGGAGCAGTCAGAGAACGCAGATGGAAATAACGCCACAGACTGCGAGCTGAGTTCGCACAAAAGCAACATGAAAGGAATGAATGTGAAAGCGTCGCACCTCCAGACGTCTGGGATACCGTACCCTCCTCACTAAAAACAGTTCCAAGAGCAGCTGACATTCCCAAATGACACCCCCACCCGAAGACCCGGGAAAGCTCCTTCCATTCCAAACACGGGGGCAGGAGGAAAACATGCCGGTAGAGTTCCATCGGGGAGCATTAGCTTCATAACACCCCAAGTCTCACCTATCTGGATGCACTGTCCAAGAAATCACATCATTCTACCCGCACAAGTCGGGCCCACCCACGTACAGCACTCTGACTTTTCCGGACAATCCCACGACAAAGACACTGTGGAAAGGGGGGAAGAAAGTTCGCACTGTTGTGTTGACCACAGCAGAAGACTTTCCGCGGTTCCATTTGCCAGATCCCGTTGCAGCCTGACGGGCATCCAACCTCTGCTGAGGCCCCAGCCTGGAATGCCTTCCATTTCAGAACTGGCTCTTCATGTGCAAATGCAGCAGATCCTGCACAGGAAAATCCACACCTTGGGGATAAGTGATTAGATGAATATCTAGACCAGCTCTTTACTAGCTGTGTCTTTTGTCTAACCAGCTGTCCAGGTATGTGCTGTGACACTGACCAAATTATCATTCAAAGACAACTCTGAAGCAGAAAAACTACTGAAATGCCATGCCTCAGCCTTGCTGGCCTCAGTCCCACCCACTCACCCTCTCCATCCCCCTTCAGGGGAAACCCTCTAATTTGCCTCGAAACCTAATACCTCCCCAGTAATACCTAACACCCTATCACAAGGGCTGGGAACCTATGGCTTGCGAGCCAGATGTGGCTCTTTTGATGGCTGGATCTGGCTAGCAGACAAATCTTTAATACAAAATAATAATAATGTCAAAAATATAAAACATTCTCATGTATTACAATCCATTAATTTCCTACCACTCATGTTCATGGTTACAGGTGACTGGGGCCAATCACAGCTGTCCTCCAGGACAACACCAAATTTTTATTGGATAATGCATAATGTACACAGGTCGTTGTGAGGTCAGAAAGTAAACTTCCCTCCTTTTAATCAGTAGTCAGCTAGCTAATTGCAGAAACCCTTTTGACGAAGAAGATGACTAAAAGAAAAAAAGATGAGGAGTATCGTACTTTTCAGCAGGAATGGACAGAGGAATTCGCCTTTGTGGAGAGAGCAGGTTCTGCAGTGTGTCTAATATGCAATGATAAAATTGCATCAATGAAATGGTCAAATATAAAGCCGCACTTTGACACATGCCATACTACATTTGCATCGAAATATCCAGCAGGGGACAGCAGGAAGAAAGCATGTCAAGAGCTACTGTGCAGAGTGCAAGCTAGTCAGCAGCAACTCTGTGTTTGGACCCAACAAGGTGACTGGAATTTGGCTAGCTTTGCTGGTGCTTTAGCAATTGTGAGAAACAGAAAGCCATTCACAGATGGGAAGTATGCCAAAACAGTCATGCTTGATGTCGCCAGTGAACTTTTTGATGACTTTTCAGATAAAGACAAGATAATCAAACAAATAAAAGACATGCCTCTGTCGGCAAGAACTGTTCACAATTGTACCATAATGATGGCAAATCAAATTGAGGCAACACAAGTGAAGGACATAAATGCAACACCATTCTTTTCTCTTGCTTTGGATGAGTCAACAGACATAAGCCATTTATCCCAGTTCAGCGTGATTGCAAGGTATGCTGTGGGTGACACACTACGCGAGGAAAGTCTTGCTGTTTTGCCTATGAAAGAGACAACAGGAGGGGAGGATTTATTCAAGTCTTTCACTGAGTTCGCTAAAGAAAAAAATCTACTGATGGATAAACTTATTTTGGTGTGTACTGATGATGCTCCGTGCATGGTGGGGGAAAACAGAGGATTCGTAGCGCTTCTTCATGAATATGAAAAGAGACCCATCCTAAGTTTTCACTGCATCCTACATCAAGAGGCGCTTTATGCTCAGATGTGTGGTGAGCAGCTTGGTGAGGTGCTGTTGCTGGTCATTCAGGTGATCAACTTTATTGTTGCCCGAGCTTTAAATGATTGCCAGTTTAAAACTCTGCTGGATGAAGTTGGGAATAATTATCCTGGTCTGCTTCTGCACAGCTATGTGCATTCATTGTCAAGAGGGAAGGTGTGCAGCCGTTTTGCGGCTTATCTGAGCAAAATCCGGACTTTCTTGAAATGAAAAACATCGAGCATCCTGAGTTAGCTAACACTGAGTGGCTCCTGAAGTTCTACTATCTCATGAACATGACTGAACATCTGAACCAGCTCAACAAGCAGTGTTTGCATTTGAAAACAAGCTGGAACTTCATCGCTGACATTGAAATAGGTTGTTTACTACACTTTGAAAAACTGGGAGAGTTTAAAGATGTATGCACAGCTCGAAGCCACCCTCTCTCCTCAATGACAAAAGCTTCCTTGGAAATTTCCAGAATTCCTTCCAAAGGGTAAGTCCACATGCCCTATCTATGACTGATTTTCCCAATGTGTCCACAGGAAGGTGGCAGAGAAGTCAATGTTATTCAGTCTGAAAGAGCCTGCTCAGAGGCTCACTCGCTATCTAGACCTTTCGTGAAAAGGTGACCATCGGTGTCCAGCAAACCTTCCTCATGGGGAATTCTGTTCAGCCACCTTGCTTGCTACCTCTCTACTGGGAAGAAAAGGGACAGAGATCTGTGTACCGCAACCACATCACCTCACTCCACACTGCACACTAAAGTCCTAACTGACCTCGCCATTTTCTGCATCAAGAGACTCTACTTAAGGACCCTTTATACAGGAAAACACTCCTCCCTGTAATCTCCCTCTCAGTGAATGCGCATAGAATACTCACTGCCATGAACGGTGAATTCTCTCAAACAAGACTAACACATTCTATGGCCAACTGCCTAAACACAAACAAAGTCACCGAAGATGGCCAAAGTCACCAATATAGGCACAGGGGAGAAACAAGTGATGAAGGCACAACTAAGGGGAACGACTCAGTATGACAATAAAATGACACTTCTTTCTAAATCCCTTCCTCCTTCTCTTTGAAATGATGGTAAGAAATCCTAAATGTACCACAAACACAAGGACAACCTCCAGAAACAGGAAAGCTTTGCCACACACCTCTCAGTAGCCCCAGACATGCATGACACAGACATTTCTAATACGAACTGCAAAGAGCCACAGTAACATAGCACTAGGACATGACCACACCACTTCATAGGGTAGGACTCATGGAGACATCAAAGTCTGTTTCTCTATCAATCCTGATTTTACCCCAAGAAATATTCAACACTCCTCCCTGACCTTTTGGGGTTATCATAAGGCTAACATTAAGGGAGGAGACAGAAATAATGGATGATGATAACTGAATACAATGCAAACTGATTCCTGAATGACAGCACCTGCTGGGTGAAGAACAGCTGGACAGGAGTCCATCAAAATACAAAGGAGGCACCATCACACACTCTGGACCAGAAACAGTACCTCCCCCTACAACACACACCCTGCACGCTGAGACCTGGAAAACAAGGTCTGGACTACCCTGAAAACAAGGAGGACTCCTTTTCTGGGCTGATGACACACCCGATGCACTGGATGATATCCAATAAACACAGTCACTTGGGACACTATGTGACACAAAGACAAACCACAGGACACATTGGAAAATCACCGCCTCTTTTCAAACCTCACATATGGCACTGACACCTTTCCAAATATGCACCTTTCCATCACACCGTTTCCATGGCAAACCTCATTGAGTAAAGTGTTTCTCCTCCAAACTTAAAACCTTACCCATGAGGCCCCCTCCTGAAGATCGTCCCCATGGGCTACGTCCTCTGGAATGAATCTTGCCGTGACTTATCAAACACCACACAACCAATTCCTACCTCTCTTTTTAGATTCCAAGGACACCACATTCTAACTTAGGAATGAAAGGACTCACACCAACTTTCTTTCTCAAGTCACCTCACTTTTTCCTCCTTCCTTTGGACACTCACCTCCTTACAATCTCCCACAGTCAATAAAATACTCATGTCTTCACCCAACCTTACTCAACAATGATTTATTCTCCTGTCCATTTCAGCAGCAGGATATGGGACTTTAGACTCAATGTCAACAAAGCATGCAAACCTACCGTACAACACCCAGGCTTACGTTTCCAGGTAAAAATGGGAACAGCTCGTAAATCCTCCTGTGCCCTTCCTCACAAATGCTGACAGGTAGAGACAGACACTCCAAGACCAAGGAGAATGTAACCTCACTCTATAATCACAGAGACTCTCACCATGAGCTGTGGTCTCTAAGTGAGAAATCTTCACCGTGTCTACTAGAAAGATCCCTCCACTTTTCACGTATACAATCCATGTCCTTCTTCCCCCTAATTGACTCACCAGATACAAGCAGAAGGAACAATCGCAAAGTATTCTCCGTTCCTTGTCCTAGCAGCCTATATGGCTAACCCTACACTCCCTAAAGCGCCTACAACTTTTCCTTCCCTCCCTAGCTCACCAAGCTGGAATAGAAAAAGCTACATAAAAAGAACAAGCAAGAGGTCCAACCTAGGAGACATGCTGTTCTATCCAGAAATGTCTGCCTCAAGGTCCCACCACATGCACCCTACAGGAATCACAGTGTTGGAAGCACACACTCTGGTTCAGGGTCCACGCACTTCAAATACCTCCACTCTCAGCATAGTCCCTCAGAGTCAACCAATACCCATTCCATTCAAAAGCCTATGCGAACCACCCAGCAACGGAATACTTTGATGAACTCCTATTTTTACTCTGGTGGTCTTCCACCTACATTCCCCCCATTACAACAAGCCTAAAATACCAATACATAGGTGAAAGCACTGAAATTCTCAAGTCTCCTCAAGGCACACACATCTCTATGGACGCTCCCTGCTCTCAGCACCACCTCCAGATGGTTCACAGAGGTAAACACCCACATGCTCCTGGGTGAGACAATCCAGTCTCCACAAATTAGGGAAGCCCCACAGTCAGAAACTCAACTGCAGTGAATAGAGCTGGAGATTACAGGATTCATACAAATAGGGCCGTAAGAGCGTGACCCTGGGGTGAGGGTGTTTTCACTCAATACACACAATAGACTCAGACAGCACCTGCAGGACTCAAACATGAATATTCAAAACACAGAAAAGTCCTTCATCACCACACTCCACAAGCATTGTAGCACCAAACCATTATGATCAAAAATGGGGGCGGGGCGACACCAGGGTGCACACACTGACAAGAAACAATAGAAGGCCCAGAAAGGGTGCAAAGCACTGCACTACTGTCTTCTCACGTACACCTTGCCTCACGGAAGGTCCCCAAAATACACACACATAGCAACAGAGATATCAAACTGAAATACATCACCAGTCTGTGCCACCGACACACAAAGCTTGAGAAAACATAAACTTGCTTAACACCAACCGTGGTCACCTGAACAGAGACCATCCTGAAAGAAATGAAGTATCACAGGCGGGTCCAGCAATGCTCCGCTGTACACACAAAAAACGGAGTCAACAGCAAATAGTCTCTCGTTCATGGGAGCCGACCTTCCAAATCTGTCAGTAGACGTAGGCAGCCAGGCCCCAGACATACAATTTCCTAAGTGAAGCAATTGCCCTCCCCCTAACGAGCTCCCTCATCAGTGATGGGAATGCAATAGAACACACCTTAGAAAATCCACCTGGTAGTCCCCAGCTCGTAAACTGTCGACTCCAGCAATCCTACTGCTGTGCACTCCACTTCAACACCTGCTCTCTCCCAGCCTCTTATGATCTCCTTGACTCCTCCTCCACTCCCAAGACATGAAATAACCTGCCTGGGAGATACTCTCTCACTCTTGAGATCTGACTCCCAGTGGCCTACCCTCAGCTTGGCTTCCAGGATCCCTCCTACATCTTAGGAGCAGCCTTCCCAAGTTCTCCTTTCTATGTGACTTTCAGGAGACCCAGTGCAGAGACAATAGCCCAGGACTCATATGGTCATCTCACCATCAGACATGAAGGCACCACTGCACAGCAAATACATCCGCAAACCTCCAAGACTCATTATGGGGATATGGCCACGGGCAGCTAAATGAGGATCCTGTCTTAACATGCCCAGTTAGGAACTTTGGGGAAACTTTGGGAAAGAGATAAACACTAAACAACTCACAGCGGACACCCAAATGCACAATTCCCTATCCCTGCAGACAGCATCAAATATACCATTTCATAATGCCTCCAAACACCCAGCTGATAACAGACTCCCCCGGGCTACCTCACTTCAATATTCCATAAGACTCCGCCCTAGGAGCCGCCCACAAGACCCAGCCCCCTAATAACCCTCATCACAGCGACACACCGCTGCTCCCCTCAGGGGAACACTCACGGACTTCGCGGGCACCTCTTTTTTCTTCCCTCCGCACCCTCTCCCTTCCCACAGGAACTGCGCCCAGGGCAGCAGCGAGCCCGGGTACCGCGCTCCGGACTCACCCCTGACCCCATCTCGACCTGCCTACCCTGCAACTCCCCCACTCGGGGCCACAGCAGCCCCCACAGACTCCCCGGGGACCTCCCTCAATCTAAACCAGTGGTTCTTAACCTTTTTTGAGGTACCAAACCCTTCTTTAGTGATAAATAAAATATGACTTTTTCCCAAATTCAAGACATAGGTATATGTTTTTTTACTGGTGCACAAAATGAGCCGTGCATGAACATCACCTTGCTCAAAGAACAAAACCAACAAAGTGCATGAACTCACAACAAATGACGGTATTAGTTTATTCTGGCCTCCGCGGCAGAGGCTTCTCCGAACCCCTGAGACCGATTCATCGAACCCCTAGGGTTCCATAGAACCCAGGTGAAGAACCCCTGTTCTAAACCCTTCCACGCTTCTCTCACCCCACAGGAACGCCCTGGACACTGCCAGGACTCCACCGAGAAGTTTCCGGGAGGAGTCTAGGGCTCTGGGGGGAAAGGTCCTCTGCAGGCAGACCACTGAAGACTCCCCGATAGGGCGCCATTCCCCCAAAGGAAAGTGAACGAACTCCCTGAAAACTCCATAGCTCCATAACGGAAGGTAAGAGCCCCCATTTACATGAAAGGTTTTTTCAGAGTCCAGTCTACTCTCATCCTCGTTTCCACAGAGCTGTGTACCTCACCTTACACTAAGAACAGGTTCTAAGAACACCAACCGGCACCTCTTGCAACATGACAAATCTGTGTCTTCCTGTGCACAGGGTGCACCCTCACAGACAGGGGGCCAGTGGAAGCCATCCACCTGGTGGGCTCCAACTCAACACAGACCAGAGCTGACAGAAAACCTTGAACACAGAATGGCAAAATACCGACGGGATAATTCTCTCCCCTCACAACCTTCTCATCCGAATCCATGGCATGTTTTCCTTTTTAAGTATGCTATCTTTGCCACTGAATGATTCCCTATTTCTACATTCCAATTTCACTGAGGAGAGAAATTCCATTTCTTCCATCAGAACGGCCATGAGACATGAAATATGTTTTCTGTCACAGAAAGGCACGAGAAAGCTGTTCTCAAAACACTTCCTTCTAACACACCAAGCAGCCAGTACACACACAGAGAGATGTCTAAAAAGAAACCCTGGGCTCCGTCTCCAATCACTATTCCCTCTTCTTCACCTGATTACTCACCTAACATCACCCTCACCTCCCTTCACTCCACTCTCCCTCCTCCTAGCACCCAAGAAAATAAGGCTCCAAGACACAGGCGACCCATCGGAACTACATCTCCTCCACTTGGACCTCCTCACAGCCAACTGTGCACGCACAAGAATACACTTCGGAGCTCTACTGGCCAGCATCAGGTAAGTGTGGACCCAATGGCCCCTTCACTTCAAGATGGCTCTAACCCTCTCCCTCTTTTGACACTGCTGCAGCCCAGCACCCTGTTCCAGTAACCTCAGCTGCCTCATGTGCTCCTTTCTCTTCCTCTCCTAAGGGAAACAAACACAGCACACATGTCATTAACCACCTTCCTTGCATTCTGGAAAGCTGTGCCTTACTAGGTCAATGCAACCCTACCCCAACAAGACTGCAGGTCACCCCACTCCTCCCCTGTGACACTGTCCATCGCCAGGCTCCTCTTTTCTTCAAAAGCTCAGTGGCCAAGCCTGGGCACTGTTCCTTTCCACGTCCCAAACCCTTCCCTCTGCCTTCACTCCTAGACGGAGAATTCCAAGGCAGGCTAACAACAGTACCTGGCGGACCGCACTGGTAAGGACTTGGCTCCTGTGCGTTTACCCTGCGCTGGCAAGGAGTCCTCCACTACCCTTGCAATGGGGCCAGTGAGTTCCCTTTCAGTTCCTGACCCACCTCCCTGCTGAAAGGTGAAATCACCCACCTTTCCCAAGCCGTACCCTGAAAGAAGTCACACACGACCATGTCACTGACATCTGGGACCTAACACCTCCCCCACCCCCGCTTTTCCACCTTTTCCCTAAAACGCCCACAGAAAGAAATGAAATACTGCTCATAAGTGCATCCTACTTCGTCACCCTCACGCTTATTGACCTAATCCGGAAAAACCGTGGGATACAAGCGCTCTCCTGCCCCTCCACGCATGATGGGATCACACAGGACGCGACTTTGGGCGTGTTGTACAGGACATCCGAGAGCGCACGCGTCAAGCAACCACATAAGTAGGAAAAGGTATGGCATCTCCGCTCCCCTTCCTCGCACCGAACTCCCAGGCTGGAATAGCGGCTGCGGGTCGCTGCGGTTCACGGAGGCTGGTCAGCCAGGGGGGAGGCCGAGGGCAGGGCAGGGCAGGGAAAGGGAGGGGAGGGGAGGAGAGGAGAGGGGAGAGAAAAGAAGGGGAGGGCACAGGAGGGGAGAGGAGGGGAGGAGAGGAGAGGGGAAGAGAAGCGCCGCCTCCATCCCGCGCGCTCCGGGGAGCACCGTGCGCGAGACTGAGGGTCAGTGAAAGCCGCTTTCCCGGGAGAAGCCGTCTCTGCTCTGTACTTCCTACACACACCGCCATCCCGCTCCGGGTAACACCCACCCGAAGGTTAGCTGTCCCCTAGGCACCGGGAGGGCACTGGGAAGGGCGAACCCGGACCGCGGGCAAAGGAGACTTTCCCCGAGAGACCACCAGGACGCGGCTCCGGTGGCCGAGGCCCGCACATGCTTCCGCAGGAAAGAAAACATTGGACCTCTTTCACAGAACTCAGGCTACCGACAATTCTCTGGACACAAATCCACAGCTGTAAACTCTTCCAGAAACGTTTTCAACAAAACCACCTCGTGCTTTCCCTGCTCTTGGTTCTCCTTTCTCAGTGGGCAGTTCTCACGCAGTGTCCGCCAACGAGTGTCCACACCCACCATTGCTTTCGCTGGACTTCAACTTCAGAAAACGGGGGGGGGGGGGCGGGGGGCATGCCTGTCAGTGGGTCAGCTGCGAAGAGGACCTTCGTCCACACGGGCCTCGCAGACAAGGAGGCGGGACTCCAATCGGACCTCCTCACAAACGCTCTTCCGCTTAGGGTGCTGTCCCCAGCGGACACTGGACGAACATGGACGGTGAGTCCCCGCGCGATCCCTCCCAAAGTACAAGATGACCTTAACCCGCCCTGTTTCTACACTTATCGACCGAGCACCCCGGTAGCCGTGGGAAAACCTCCCTCCTGTTTCTCTGCTGGAAGCCATAAACACTGCACCTATTTAACTCCCTTCAAGGACACGCGAGGAATGTGCTCCCGTTTACCGACTCAAACTCTCCTTCTGAGCCCTAGGTGAACCGCAGACCACACAGCTGAAACCAAGGTCGCTCTGACGCGCTACACTCCTTGGATGACCCGGCTCTGCTTTACCTGTAAGCCACAGTGACCCCGTCTACCCTCTACCCCATCCTTGACCCTTCTCTCTCTCTCTGGTCACATACTCTGACTTCCCTTTGACTTCTCCACCTCTCCACTACAATTTACAGACCATACCTATAGTTCTGCTGGTTTTTTGAACCTTCTAAACATTTCAAACAGCATTCGTTACAGCAATGTTAAACAGTGTGACCTTCACTCTCTTTTTCCCTCCCGCTGCACAGCCCCTCTGCTATGAAATGAGGTCTGCCGAGCCATCCTCTCCTACTTCCATAAAAGCTTTTCCACAGTGAGCACGTGTGCCTGAGCCTTAGGGGTGAGGCTCACTAGACACCACTTCAAGCTGTCATGAGCCAGAGCGAGAATCCGAGGAGCACAGGGGACTCCTATCACTGGATACCGGAAAGCACATGACTATGAAACAGGCAAGCTTTCCCTTCCCTCTCTCCTTCGCCACTGATAACACACCAAAAATAAGTAAGGTTTCCGTGTGCTTCCAGACTAATACCCTCACTTTCTTAGCGCTTATAGCAACTATTCACGGAACCTCAATAGGAACCATACCCCCTTCTAGCACTTTCTCACACGCAAAATCTATACTACACTTTAAAATTCCATACCCTCAGAACCTGACAACAGATACAGATGCTTATTCTAAAATATTTTCAACGCAGCTATCCTAAAACTAATTCCTTCTAAAAAAAGTTACCGGGGGAGGAAGCCTCCGGGACATTTTGGGAAAACAGACCTCCGTTCCGGGCTCCCCCTCCAGACGCCACTAGGTGGCACTCTTCATACAATGTACCAATAGAACCTACAGTTCAGAACACAGCCGCCTATTAGGGTTCCGAACAGCTGCGGGTCCCTTCTCTGGTCCAGCCGTCCTCATGACGGAGCTGTGCCCTACTGAAGAGGATCACCCTCTGGGTGATCAGGGAGTTACCTCAGGGGCCCCATTTGGTCACTTCTAACCCGATCCACCCTCAAGACCACATGATGTAGCTTCTTCCCTCCCCTTCTCTCTCCCCTCACTCCATCTCACTCTCTGTAACTACCACCTATCCCGAAAGCTGATCCTCTCCTCTCTCGGAGACCCAAATGCATCACTTGCATTTGGCGGACAGCGTCCTTCCTTCCACGGGAAATGGACTCCACATCCCCCTTCTCTCTTACTTCCCAGAAAGGCACAGCTGTCTCATCCAGACTCTCATCATCCCTGGATCCTAAACCACAACCCTTCTTCCTCTGTCCCTAAATGCGAAGAATAGAGACTGTGCAATGCCTGCACTCGCAGCCTGACACATGCCCTACACACATGTCCATTAACACTCACATGAATGACAATCCTTCTGCAACCCCAAGACCGCAGGAACCCTGCACGTTCTCACTCCAAGGGAGCACGAGTGGACTGGGCCTCACACCCCACACTGACTACCTCATTTTCTGTGATGACACTGAAACTGTAACCCAGCCAGGGACCGCCTTGCTGCACTGCACCCTGCGGACATGATGACTATTCAGCGTCCCCATAATCCACCATCACCAGGTGAGCTCCTAGGCCGTTGCCATACTTCCTGTTCTATACCAGCTTGCCGTAATCACACTTGCCCCGGACTATGGGCTCTGTTATTCTTAAGTGACAGGTGGGGAGACACCGACACAGAATGCCACATACACACCCCACCTGAGAGCCTCCTGGCAACCCCCCCTGCGAATGATGCTCGATTACATGGACCTCCTTTCCCCACTTGTTGCTGACACGTGCATCATCCGAGGTGCCCTCACTGCCTTCTCTCGAAACACAGAAATGTGGAGAGGGAGCAGTTGAGGAACAGATGAGTGCCACTCTTTCATGCCCTGAATGTGAATCCAGTCCAGGACTCTCATAGGACTCATGCTCTGTACACTGAACCCGCCTGCCAGGACCTGCAGCACGTTTGCTCAACTGCTGGAAATGAGAAATCAACACTGACATGTTTACAAGTGGACAAATCTCAGGTTTGTGTGTTTCCCCCTTTTCCTTCCTGAATATCACACACTTGTACCGCTATGAGTGCATGTTTCTCCCGCACATAAACGTATCTGACAGCTGAAGAGCCTAATGTAGCTTGAACACTGTCTGCCTTCTCAATATCTACCCTGACTCACATCCGTGCTTTCAGGTAAAAAAGAAAACTTTTAGAAAGAGTTCTCCCAACCTCTTTGTTCCAAAAACGCACAGAGCTTATCAAACCCTGGTAAACTTTCTAACACACAAACCCTAACCCTACCCCCACACCTGAACCCCGCACCTTTTCCTTACAGGCATCCTTGGAGGACTTCTATCACAGAGACTCCTTTTCCTTATACTCTCTCCTACTGCCAGTGAGGAGACCTGCGGGTCAGCCACATAGTCCAAGGAACAGTCACCATCCTGCACCTCATTTAGAATGACAAGTAAGAAAACTCTTGCCTCTCTGCAAGAGACAAGCAGCCTCCCCCTCTGGCCCCTAGCTGACGGTAGGAGGTGGTAAATCTGATCCCCAATGACTGATTTCTCATAGCCTTTCCCTCCCCTCTTGTGACACAGCTCCTTCACTGCCCTCTCTCAGGGGAGCCAAGGTGTTCCCAGGCCCCCATGTAGTTCTCTGTCAGGCACACAAGCCATTCACCCTGCCACACAGATCCTTCACGTAGTCCCAGAAAGCCACTAATATGTGATTATAATTTTTTAAATATTTTATTTAATTAATTTTTACATGATTCTAGGGTGACCCCAATGCATCCCCCTCCTCCATATTCCCATCAACATCTCCCTTGCCCCCCTCCTTACAGCGCCCTCCCTCCTTCCCTTCAGGTTTATCCCATCCTATCCTCCCCTTTCCCTCTGTCCTCTTTTCCTCTGGTCCCTTTGATCCCTCCTCTGTCTCTATTCTGTTCCTCAGTTCTCATTGTTCCTTGGATTCCTCAAATGAGTGAGGTCATATGATATTTTTCTTTCTCTGCCTGGCTTATTTCACTTAACATAATAGTTTCCAAATCCCCCCACATTGTTGCAAAAGGTAATATTTCCTTCTTTTTCATGGCCCCATAGTATTCCATTGTATATATGTACCAGGGTTTTTTTTTTTTTAATTTTTATTTATTCATTTTAGAGAGGAGACACACACACACACAGAGAGAGAGAGAGAGAGAGAGAGAGAGAGAAAGGGGGGAGGAGCTAGAAGCATCAACTCCCATATGTGCCTTGACCAGACCATTGCAGAGTTTTGAACTGGCGACCTCAGTGTTCCTAGGTTGACGCTTTATCCACTGCACCACCACAGGTCAGGCTGTACCAAAGGTTTTTAATCCACTCATCCACTGACGGACACTTGGGCTGTTTCCAGCTCTTCGCTATTGTAAACAATGCTGCCATAAACATGGGGGTGCATTTCTTTTATTCAGTAGATGATATGGTGTCCTTGGGATATATTCCTATAAGTGGGATGGCTGGGTCAAAGGGCAGTTCCATTTCTAATTTTTTGAGGAATCTCCATACTGTTTTCCATAGTGGCTGCACCAGTCTGCATTCCCACCAGCAGTGCAGGAGGGTTCCCTTTTCTCCACACCCTCGCCAGCACTTGTTCTGTGTTGTTTTGTTGATGAGTGCCATTCTGACTGGTGTGAGGTGGTATCTGGTGGTATTAATTTGCATTTCTCTAATGAATAGTGATGTTGAACATTTTTTCATCTGTCTATTGGCCATCTGTATGTCCTCCTTAGAGAAGTGTCTATTCATTTCTTGTTCCCATTTTTTGATTGGATTGTCTTCCAGGTGTGGAGTTTTACAAGTTCTTTATAAATTTTGGTTATTAACCCTTTATCAGATGTGTTGTTGAATATGTTTTCTCATTGTGTGGCTTGTCTTTTTATTCTGTTCATATTGTCTTTAGCTGTGCAAAAACTTTTTAGTTTCATATAGTCTCATTTGTTTATCCTGTCTTTTATTTCATTTGCCTGTGGAGATAAATCAGCAAATACATTGCTGTGATAGATGTCGGTGAGCTTACTACCTATGTTTTCTTCTACAATGCTTATGGTTTCACAGCTTACATTTAAGTCCTTTATCCATTTTGAGTTTTATTTTTGTGCATGGTGTAAGTTGGTGGTCTAGTTTAATTTTTTTGCAGGTAGCTGTCCAGTTTTCCCAACACCATTTGTTAAAGAGACTGTCTTTACTGCATTGTATGCTCTTACCTCCTTTGTCAAATATCAATTGTCCATAAAGGTGTGGGTTTGTTTCTGGGTTCTCTGTTTTGTTCCATTGATCTATGTGCCTGTTCTTATGCCAGTACCAGGCTGTCTTGAGTACAATGGCCTTGTAGTATAACTTGATATCAGGAAGTGTGATACCTCCCACTTTATTCTTCTTTTTCAAGATTGCTGAGGCTATTCGTGTTCTTTTATGGTTCCATATAAATATTTTTGGAATATTTGTTCTATATCTTTGAAGTATGTCATTGGTATTTTCATTGGTATTGAATTGAATTTATAAATTGCTTTGGGTAATATAGACATTTTAATGATGTTTATTCTTCCTAACCATAAACACGGTATATGCTTCCACTTGTTTGTATCTTCCTTGATTTCTTTTATCCATGTTTTATAATTTTCTGAGTACAAGTCTTTAACTTCCTTGGTTAAATTTACTCCTAGGTACTTTATTTCTTTTGTTGCAATAGTGAAGGGGATTGTTTCCTTAATTTCTCTTTCTGACAGTTCATTGTTGGTATATAGAAATGCCTGTGATTTCTGTGTGTTAATTTTATATCCTGCCACCTTGCCAAATTCGTTTATTAGGTCCAGTAGTATTTTGACTGAGCCTTTAGGGTTTTCTATATACAATATCATATCATCTGCAAATAATGATAGTTTTACTTCTTCTTTTCCCATTTGGATGCCTTTTATTTCTTCTTCTTGTCTGATTGCTATAGCTAGGATTTCCAGTACTATGTTGAGTAAGAGTGGTGAAAGGTGGGACCCCTGCCTTGTTTCTGATTTTAGGGGAAATTGCTTTTAATTTTTGTCCATTAATTATGTTGGCTATGGGTTTGTCATAGATGGTCTTTATCATGTTAAAGTATGTTCCCTGTAATCCCACTTTGCTAAGAGTTTTGATCATAAATGGGTGCTGGATTTTATCATCTATTTTGTGCATCTATTGAAATTATCATGTGGTTTTTCTCCTTCCTTTTGTTTATGTGATGAATCACATTGAGTGATTTACGAATGTTGTACCAGCCTTGCCTCCCCAGAATAAATCCCACTTGATCATGATGCATGATTTTTTTCATGTATTGCCGGATCCGGTTTGATAATATTTTGTTGAGGATTTTAGCATCTAAATTCATCAGGGATATTGGCCTATACTTTTCTTTGTGTTGTCTTTGCCTGATTTTGGAATCAGAATTATGCTCACCTCGTAAAAGGAACTTGAAAGTGTTCCTTCCTCTTGAATTTTTTGAAATAGCTTGAGAAGGAGTTAGTTCTTCTTTGAATATTTGGATAGGAGTTAGTTCTTCTTTGAATATTTGGTAGAATTCACCAGTGAAGCCATCTGGCCTAGGGGTTTTGTTTTTGGGGAGTTTTTTTTGTTTGTTTTTTTACAGGGACAGAGAGAGGTATAGATAGGGACAGACAGACAGGAACAGAGAGAAACGAGAAGCATCAATCATTAGTTTTTCATTGCCATTGCGACACCATAGTTGTTCATTGATTGCTTTCTCACATGTGCCTTGATCGCGGGCCTTCAGCAGACCGAGGCACCACTTGCTGGAGCCAGGGACCTTGGGTCCAAGCTGGTGAGCTTTTGCTCAAGCCAGATGGGCCTGCGCTCAAGCTGGCGACCTCGGGGTCTCAAACCTGGGTCTTCCGCATCCCAGTCTGGCACTCTATCCACTGCACCACTGCCAGGTCAGGTTTTTGGGAGCTTTTTGATAACTGTTTCAATCTCCTTTGTTGTAATCAGTCTGTCTAGGTTTTTTCATTCTTTCACATTGATTTTTGGAAGATTGTGTTTCAAGGAATTTGTCCATTTCACCTAGGTTGTTTAATATATTGGCTTACAGTTCTTCAAAGAATTTTCTTACAATATTTTGTATTTCTGTTGTGTCGGTTATTTCTCCACTCTCATTTCTAATTTTATTTATTTGAGTCCTCTCTCTTCTTTTCTTGGTAAGTCTTGTTAAAGGCTCATCGATCTTGTTTACCCTTTCAAAGAACCAGCTCTTGGTTTCATTGATCCTCTGTATTGTTCTTTAGCCTCTATTTCATTTATTTCTGCTCTGATCTTTATTTCCTTCCTTCTACTACCTCTGGACCTTACTAGCAAGTAACTAGTCTTTTTCTAGTTCTTTTAGATGAAGGGTTAGGTTATTTGAGCTTTTTCAAGCTTCTTAAGGAATGCCTGTAGTGCTATGAACTTTCCTCTCAGTAGTGCTTTTGCTGTGCCCCATAAATTTTAAGTTGTTGTATGTTCATTATCATTCGTTTCTAGGAATTTTTTAATTTCTTCTTTGATTTCATTGTTAACCCACTCATTATTTAATAACATGCTATTTAGTTTCCATGTGTTTGAGTATTTTTCAGTTTTTCTGTTGTGGTTTATTTCTAGTTTCATGCCATTGTGATCAGAGAAAATGCTTGATACGATTTCAATCTTCTTAAATTTGTTGAGACTGCTTTTGTGTCCTAACATGTGGTCTATCCTAGAGAATGTACCATGAGCACTTGAAAAGAATGTATATTCTACTGCTTTAGGGTGAAAGGTTCTGAAGATATCTATTAAATCGGGTTGATCTATTGTGTCCTTTAAGTCTGCTGTTTCTTTGTTAAAAACTCCAGCTGCAGAAGTACACCAGTTACCCTGGCCATCCCCGGTGATCCTCAAACACATGCTCTAGCTGGTGGAGAAATCACCTCCAAGGTTCACGTGCTTCTTTCCTCAGGCACCCCCCACTTCTCACTGGCTGAACCTGAATAAAACATTCATCACCCCCCTCCCCATCTTCTCTGGCCCCTTACTACAGAAAACCCTCTGCCCCACAGATGCTGGCCCCAGGCAGACACTACTGGCAAGGAGGAGTGAAAGCATTAAGAGAAAATGAAGGTTGAGAATACAAAGGCCACATCGAGAGGTTCATCATGACACACTCCCTTGAGAGCTGGCAGGTAAGGTTCTGGACAAAGTGCGCTTGCAACGCCAGTGTTTTCAACTGGCCAGCAGGCGCACCCCAGTAAATGCACCTGCCAGAACATGGAGACCAGACATTTTTGCTGGTCACAAGGACAGGTTACTCCACACAAGACAAAATGGAAAGGAAAACATTCAGTTTTTAGTGGGGGACTCAAAGAAATGTTTGTCTTCATAGAGGCCGTCTGAACAGAACCACTTCTGTGAGGCTGTAAGGTCAGCTTCAAAAAGCTTGTAAGAAGTCTATGTCTGTTTCTCTCCCTATGGATTTCCTTCAAATGACAAGTGACACAAAAGATGGTCACAAAGAAAATGATCATTTGTGGGTGAAAGGTTTCCACAGAGAAAAACAATGAGTCTTTAATCCAAGTACCTGCTTTGCAAGTATTTATTCATGCCAACGTAACTGTAACAGAGGAAAATGACTCAAAATCTTTCTTAATTCTACCAAATCCTGCAGTTTGGGACCGAAAGGGCTGAGAAGTGAGCTAAAATAATACTGACTTTTACCAGCAGGTGTCCATGACCTCTCAGCCACAGCAGTTTCCAGAGGTCAGCAGTGTCCCAGCCATTAGTTTCAAATGTCCGGCTTAACAAAATTTTGGAAGGTATAACATTGCTTATTCACCTCATATCTCATCAGCTCTAGCAGCTGGGATAACAATAAAATTAACATGATCAGATTTACAGGAGATATTCAATGTTTAACACATGCATACAGGAAATTCACATACCAGTGAATACAAACATCAGGGAAGTAATATTGGGTAGATAAGACATTTGGGAAAACAGGGTCTTAGATTTTAGAGATGAAATGAGTGACATGCAGGTAATTTAAGAAAAATACACCTTATGTGACAGGTTAACTTTTGTAAAGTGACAGTAGATTAGAGTTTCGATTACAATAAAAATTTTTGCCTTATTATTTTTATATTATTTTCCATAGAACAACTGTAAACACATTTTTGCTCCAAGCTGTATTATGCAAACATAAAAAAGATGAAAATTATATAATAACCTACAGTAGAATTGAAGAAAAAAAACCATTAGTAAAAATGAAGAGCACTTCATATCAATAACACCAGGAAGATTTAAATTCACATGCACTTAATAACATCAACTCAAATTATAGAGAATAGCACCACAGAAATTAGACAAATTTATAGTCAAAACAGATTTAACACACCACTCTCATTCATGGATAGAGCATAACTCTTTCAGGAACAATAGACCCCCTCAAAATAATCTGTAAGGATAAAAGAAATTGAACATGAGCAGCAAACTAAATTCAACATTCATGGATAATCCCATTACACCAAACACTTCCCACTGACCTGCACTAAGGTTATTCCCAAGATGCACACAAGATAGCAGCAAAGAAGCACACTTGGAACAATTTATAAAGTGGCCATATTGAGCTATAAAGTAGGTTTCAACAAACTTCAAAGGTTTGAAATTATACAATGTATGTTTCTTGCTCAGAGTTAATATAGAGATCATAATCCAAGGTAAATAGAAACTCCTAAGTTATAGCCCTGGCTGGGTAGCTCAGTTGGGTAGTGTCATCCTAATACACCAAGGTTGCGAGTTCAATCCCTGGTTGGGGCATATGCAAGTATCAACCAATAAATACATGGATGGGTGGGACAGCAAATCACTCTCCCAAAAATCAATAAAAATATTTTAAAAGTTATAAAATATACTTCTAAATATCGCCTCAAATAAATCAGTTGGGGTTAGAAGATAATTTGAACTAAATATTAAAAATAATACATAAAAAATATGGTAAACCCACACATCAGGGGAGGGGAAAAGCTGAAAATGCACACATTTTTCATCTATATTAAGAACCCAGAATGGTAAATTATATCCAGAGAAAGTTGGAGAGAGGAAATGTGCACATAGAGTTATCTGGAAGGGTATATATACTTAAAATAATAGCCATTTTAATCTCCCAGGCTAGAATTTCAAATTAATTTTTGCTTTCTGTATAATTAAAATAAGCAACCAAAAAAATCCCTTTTTATTTTAGTGAGTGAGACAGACAGGAAGAGAGATAAATCAACTCCTAGTGGTGCCACCTTAGTTGTTCATGAATTTCTTTCTCGTATGTGCCTTGATGGGGCAGGGAGGCTCAAGCTGAGCCAGTGACCTGGGCTCAAGCCAGCGACCATGGAGTCATGTCTATGATCCCATGGTCTAGCCCGTGACCCTGTGCTCAAGCGAGGTAAGTCAGTGCTCCTCTTCACCTTGGGGTTTCAGACCAGGTTCCTCAGTTTACCAGGCTGATGCTCTAGCCACTGCACAATTGCCTGGTCAGGCTGGTATTTGGTTTTACAGAGCTTCATCTGGTAGAACAGGTGGCACTGCCTCCATTCCTGGTGACAGCCATGAGGGCAAATTCTGGTTGATTGGACTACCCATGCTTATGAATCTACAACTAAAAGGAAAGTGTTTTCAGAGTTGTTCTGTCAAAAGAAATAGGAAATGGGAGGAAATCCTCACAGTGGCACTAAGGGTTGATAGATTTAATAGAAAGCTTTTACTTGCAAGTACTTAACAGAAATAGATTTAACCAGAAGTGATATCAATTTAGGATGCCCAAAACTGAGCTCTTTTTATGTGTAATTTTTTTGCATGCAAAATCAGAAAATGCTGATTCAAAAAATATTAAACTACATGAATAGAAAGCATTAAGATATACTGTCCTGGTTTCACATACTCAGTGGAATAGTATGATTCCTCTATCTAGTTACTCTGAATATTACTTCTTTGAAATGGAAATGTTTCAGGAGTGCTCATTTAAACTGAAAGTGAATGGAATCTGGTTCCTGAACTTGTTTCTTAGTTTCTGTATTCTGTAAGGAGAGGTATGGATGACACGCATTAGCAGGTTTTCAGTGACTACAGCATAACCTGGCATCACCCACTCCAGGCACAAAAAGGCAAAGCTGCTCTGTGTGAGCTGGGACATACATGCACCTCCTCCTGGCTACAGACCTCAGCTCCCAGTTCTCAGGCCTTGGGGAGTGGACTAAAGCACACCACTGCTCACCTATCTCTGTCTGCAGATGGTACATTCTCAGGCTCTGTAATCACAGAAGCCACCCTCTCATAATGAACTTGCCTTCTCTGGGTGGAAGAGAGGGAGTTGAACTACAATTGCAAAGCCTAACAGGACAGTGCACAGACCACACCACAGGTGAGGAAGATGGGAACCTGCCTCCAATCCCCCACTCTGATGACACCTAGGCTCCTGAGTTCCTGAGTCTTGGTCCCAGGGCCACCGGCCTCTGGTCCACTCTGGGAAGAAGATGGGGCCACTGCTATGTCAGAAGCTGCCTGAAGAACAAATCAGGGAAGCTCAAGAAATCAGGCTTGCAGACAGAGCACGTGCCCTAAGTTTACAGCACCGGGCAAGCTGGAGCAGAAGACAAGGTACAGGACTGCGACCTGTTTGACACTTTGTTCTTGGAGACCCCATTCACTCTCTATAGTGCATGCACCTGTGCCAAGCAGTGTGTGGGCGAGTGGCTGAGGAGAGCCAGCACGTGTGCCTACTGCAGAAGGGCACTGGGCGCAGTGCAGTCCTTTTGCTGTATGGACTGAGCCAGGATCCAGTCTGATCTCAAGTGAAGCACCATGTTCAGCGACTGTGACCTTTTGCTGCTGAGCCCAGTAAGCCTGGGACTAGGAATTAGGATCATGCACAGAGGTTTCCTTACAATTCCCGAATGGTTGCAGGTGCAGGTCGTTCTGCTGTATGTTACAAACTTAGGGGGTCCACAGATCATGTTTTTATGTAAAGCACTGACCAAGTGTTCAAAAGGCCATTGTGTCATCTTGTTCCCGCACCCAGGAATTGCATAGTGTTGTAGCAGCCCTACATGCTTGTTTTATGTAATGGTTATTTTAAATCTTCATTTGCTTCTACCCAAACGAATGCTCGTCTCAAATTATAGGCATTTGAGTCGATTCCATTACAAGATACGTTTTATAAAACTGAACTAAAATGACATCATATATGTATAAAGAAAATATTATTTTCAAATTACCCTTCAAAATGGTCTTCGTGCTTCATTATTTAATGAAATGTGTAACTTTTTGTCTTGTAAATCCAATCAAGCGGGAGGGGGAGGTGTCCCAGGGAAGGAGGCCCTAATACCCGCCAAAATCAGGGTGCACCCATGGAATCCAGCTGTGATGAAGTTTCCCTTACAATTCATTTCTCCTTTTCACCTAAAACAGGAACTTAAGATATTTGATCAGTATCTACTTCTTTCTCCATTAACTTTTTTTTTTTTTGCTGGAGAGACAAGAGACAGAGGGACAGAGGGGGAGACAGGAAGGGAGAGAGATGAGAAGCATCAACTCATAGTTGCAGCTCGTTAGTTGTTCAGAGATTGATTTCTCATACGTGTCTTGACCTGGGGGCTCCAGCCAAGCCAGTGACCCCTTGCTCAAGCCAATGACCTCAGGGTCTCAAACCTGGGTCCTCTGCATTCCAGGCTGATGCTCTATCTGCTGTATCACCATTTGGTCAGGCATCCTACATGTTTTCAGTTAACAAATCTTTGGTAAAAATCTGATTTTTTTTCTGAATCATATGCTAATCAGTTCTGGACATTTTTTCAGTCCAAAATTTCTACCATGAAATTCACCTGTAGATTTATCCACTTTCTCAGTGTGAGGTAGTGCTGACTAGGTAAAGAAAGTGAAAAGATTTCATCATTTGCAACACTTAGTGTTCAATACATTGCGAATCATCACGTTTTATAAGTGCTGCTCTATTAGCAAGTAACATTTTAACATTTCTCATAGAATAATTTTTTCAGTATAGATCTGTTAATTTCCAAGAGGCTTCCTCCTCGTAGTGCATTTTTTTGTCGTTGTGTCTTAGTTTAGCAGATAACCAACACTAACTTTTCTTGAGCACACCAAAGGTGGTGCTTAGTCAAACAGTGCACAATGATTACAGATCTCCAACTTCTCCCGTGTTTATAATTTGTTTAAAGTATAAGTACTTCTACAATGATCACATATACAGAATTTCTCTGACATGCAATTTCTCCATTGCCTCCCAAATCCTCATGGGTTAGATCAGGGGTCCCCAAACTACGGCCCACGGGCCAAATTGCGGCCACCTGAGGCCATTTATCCAGCCCCTGCCACACTTCCAGAAGGGGCACCTCTTTCATTGGTGGTCAGAGTATGGAGTACTGTCTGGCAGCCCTCCAACGGTCTGAAGGACAGTGAACTGGCCCCCTGTGTAAAAAGTTTGGGGACCCCTGGGTTAGATCTATTAACTCAATCTCTCACCTAGTGGAGAGATCCCAGATTCTAGCTCCTGCCCCGTCACCTGTAAGGGAAGTCTCAGCAAGGAGCTCAAAAGCACTTGCCCAGAGAACATCTCAAGCGACCAAGGACAAAATTCATTCCAGTTGACCACCTTAATCAAGTTTAGAGCATTCCATCCCATCCTATTCCTATTTAACCCCAGCTGAAGTCCAGAACTTGGGCTGGTGAGATTTTCTTTCCAGAGTCCCAATTCAGATTTCACTGAAAGTTAGTAAGAGGTCCTGGTTCCTGACTGGGATCAACCCCCAGCCGGGACGTTGCTTACATGGAAGATCTCTGTCAAACTGTGTGGTAGATGAAGGAGCCAGGAAGGAACTCATGTTGCTCCAGTCTCAGCCAGAATCCTTCCTCTGACAGGACCCAGGGCTTGGATCAGTTCCAGATCAGGTGCAGCCCTGGTCCAAGTGTCACCTTGAGGCATTCAACGGGGTACCTCAACAATGCTCCAGAATCCCTGCTACCGCACCCGCCATCATGTGCGTGGTGACAGTGCCTCTAGCCAGCAGTGCCTCCAATCCAGGCTGAAGTCCAGATCCTACCTTACAGGAGCCTGTGGGCCCCCGCCTCCCCAGACCACACCACACTGCAGCCCTCCATCCAGCAGCACTGACTCCCTAGAGCTCTGCCCCAGCCCAGCCTGTGCACCCAACTCAACAAAACCTCCTGCACCCCACCCCTCTAACTCCATCCACCCACACTGGCTATGACACTGCTGCTGTCCCTCACCGCCCAGTCCTGTTGCATCCGCCTCTGATTTCTCCATCTTGTTTAACAGAGGTGTGTAAAGATGCTTTTTAAAATTTTTCCATTGATGTAAGAGAAAGAGAGAAGCATCCATTTGTTGTTTCACTTGGTTGACCCCGTTTAGTTCTGTTCTGACTGAGCCTTTTGCTATGTGCACTGACTGGGAGTCGAACTTACAACCTGTTGCATGCGGGATCAATACTTTAGCCACTGAACCAGCCAGCCAGGGCCTGTGTATAAAAACTTTCACACACTCATTCCATTTACAGCTTGAATTCTCCCAGGTCAGTTCACTGTCTAAAGTTTGTCAAGTAGATGCCATCCATATGATCTTCTCCATTTTAAATTAACTTTGATTGAATAAAATAGGGATGGATAAAGGCTCTTCCACACTGATTATAACAGTGTTATTTCTCAATGTGCGAGTCCTCAAGAGTGTTTAAAGTTTGAAACTATGGGTGGTGAGCCTACCACATTTATAACCGTTATACTGTGAGTTTTCCCATGTTGTCTAAGGCTACAATATTTACTGAAGGCTTTTCCACACAGATAACACTTGTATGGTTTCTCTCTAGTGTGCATTCTCTTGTGCAGTCCAAAGTTATACCTTCTCTATTGAAGGCTTTACCACATACATTGCATTCATGTGGTTTCTCGCCAGTGTGAGTTCTCTCGTGTTTTTTAAGGTAATAAGTTTTACTGAATGTCTTCCCACATAGATGGCAGCCATGTATAAGGTTCTTCTCCAAAGTGAGTTCTCTCATGTTTTCTAAGGTCAACAACGAGTGAAAGTCTTGCTACAGAGATGTCATCCATGTTGCTTCACTCCAGTGTGAATTATTGCATGTCGTCTACAGTTAGAACTGTTACTAAAGGCTTTCCCACATACATGACATTCAAATGTTTTCTCTCCATGTTGAGTATTATTGTGTTGTCTAACAACAGAGTGTTGAATCAAAGCATTACCATGTTGACATTCATAATATTTACTGCTAGCGTCAATTTATTTCTGCTGATTAAAGTGATTGATCACCTTTCTAAATTCTGGGAAAGTCTACAGCCATACCACCCTGAACGTGCCAGATGTTGTCTAAATTCTGGGATGACATGGGGTTTCTTTCCCATGTGAGGTATCACACCCTTAGTCAATGTCAAGATTTCAGTGACATTTTCTCCCAAATCATTACATTCAAAAGAATCTTCTTGAGTGAGAAATTTCTGCTTTTTGAAAGAAAATGAGACTGTTAGAGGTTTATCCACATTTATTCATTCCTTCATTCATTACTCTACATATAATTACAGGGTAAGCATTCTGTGATAGACACCAGTTAAAACTGTTCTCATCAGTTACACAGACATGGGGTATTACTCTTCCACGTGTGTAAAGATTTTCTATTTTGTGGCATGCCAACTGCAGAGATACCTGATTATAAGAACTCAGATTACAGTTTTGACTGGAGGTTAATGTCTTCCCTAAAGCCAAACTACCAAGATTTTCTGCTGTGAGAGTCCTGGATCCCAACTCTAATTAGTCTGGCAACTGTGCCAAATTCCTGCTGATTCAATTCCCAGGTCTTTATTTACAAGAACAGGCTCACACCCATAAAGCTTACCACTGCGCTGAGCAAGGGTGTGTCCTTGTAGACACGCTGAGTGGATATCATCTCGTTTTGTAAAATCATCTCTCCTTTCTGAAATGAATAAAGATAAATTGTTAGAGCTGAATTACAGGTATTAGAGTGCTGAAGAGACCTGATGCCCAAGTAAGTATGTTTCAAATATTAAAGTATAGATGAGATACAATGTCAAATAAGGAATACTCTAAGAAGAAACACATTACGAACAACTGAAATTTTCAGGACTAGATAGACTATGAGAAAAATAAAATAAGGATAGCAACTTGGGGAAAGCAAGAGAGGAAAAATCTTCATAGAATAGTTCCATGAAAAAGGAACATTTTGTGGATTAAAAATAAATAAATAAAAACATTTTTATTAACAAGTTAGGGACACAATGGACAGTATCACAGAACAACACAATCAGATACTGAAATGTAAAATGACATGAGACAAGTTAATACTCGTACCCTCGTCCTCAGCACCATCTACTCAAATCTCCTCATAATCCTTCTCAAGGACAGTCGTGTCCTCTTGGACCTCTAAAAAATGTCCCTCTTCCACGCCCTCACTCACATACCAGTGAACAAAGGCACATGGCATTCATCAGGGTAAACCCCTGGTCCAGGGAAGCCCAGGCTTCAGCAACGGCTGTGGTGTTGCTCAGCACATATGTATCTCACTGTGTTCTGGCCACACCTCCAGTGGAGGCTGGCAATTAACACCAACTATGGAACCAGTGGGGAACCTATCCATAAACTGGATGGATGTTTGGTCTTGCTGGTGGCAGTGGCAGCCCTACAGCTTTGGGAACCACATCACCATAGTACAGGAAGCAAGCCAGATATTGACCATAGCAATGGTCAAATTTCACCATCTTGCTGGCTGGTTCAAAACACACATTGGTGATCTCAGCTACAGTAAGATGCTTACAGTAGACGTTCTTAGCAGAGATGACAGGGGGATCTGTGGCGTGAGGAAAGTGGATTCGGGGATACTGTCACCAAGTTGGTCTAGAATTCTGTAAGATCAACATTCAAGACCCTATTAAACCAGAGAGAAGCAGTGATGGAAGACACAGTCTGCCCAACAAGGCAGTTAAGGTTAGTGAGGCGAGGTGCTCAATATCAAGGGTTTACAACAGATGGCACAGATGACCCTGTTGTCGACCATGAATCATAATCAGAGTGCCCCAGGATGGTATGGGTAGTGAGGATGGAGGTACAGGGCTCAACTACAGCTGTGGTAGGGAGGCAGGGAGGGTAGGGAACTATAGTAACTTCGTGAATATAACCTTCCCTAAAGCCAAAGATAATGAGAGACACTTGAATAGAAGTTGATACCATCAAGGTATAATGACATCTTAAGAATTTCTCCCCCCCTGCCTGACCAGGCGGTGGCGCAGTGGATAGAGCATTGGACTGGGATGCGGAAGACCCAGGTTCGAGACCCTGAGCTCGCCAGCTTGAGTGCGGGCCCATCTGGCTTGAGCAAAAGCTCGCCAGCTTGGACCCAAGGTCGCTGGCTCCAGCAAGGGGTGGCTTGGTCTGGTGTCGCAACGGCAACGAAAAACTAATGATTGATGCTTCTCACCTCTCTCCGTTCCGGTCTGTCTGTCCCTATCTATCCCTCTCTCTGTCCCTGTAAAAAAAAAAAAAAAAAAAGAATATCTCCCCTATGTTTTAAAAAGCATCACTAAACCGAGATATCTTTATTTACCATTCTTAGGGCCCACTCACTCACTGGCCAGGCTCCATCTCCTACTGAAGCACAGCTCTGGGAGCTTACCTGGATTCTGGCCTTGCAGAACCCCAACTGCTTTTGTTGAAACTTGCTCCCCCTCCTTCAAATGGGAAATCACATCGAATTTGTAAAGTTGACTGCCTGTTTGTAGGAAACTGACATGTGGGTTGAGTTCTGTGCTAATAACAATACGTGATCATTAATATAGGGTCAACTTACAAGAAAGAACAAGGTAAGTTTGGAAGGTCCGCCCAGGGAGAGTATGTTGAAAACAACATGGACAGTGTTTTATCAGCAAAATGGAAGCTCTTGAACTTGTTCCAGAAGGTATTAAGGAGCGATCACTGATGATGCCCATGCCCAATTCAAAGAAAAACTGCAAAATCATCAATATTTTCATTCAGTGAGAAAATATGTTTTCAGTGTTTGATTATTACAGCCCCCCCAACAAAAAATATCCAATACAACCTCTACCAGGAAAAATCTAAGTCCTCTGTGGAAAACAATGTGTCTTCTTCTTAATACTGTGGTCTGATCTAACCACAGTCCCTGCAGCAAAATAATAATTTTTAAAAAAACTACATTTACTTATCATTCAAAAACAGAGTTTCCATCACTGAGTGTTAGAGATTGGGTAGCAAGAAGACATGACATTGAGGCAGGAAAATTACATTCTACAGGGATTACAAACTGAATATACGTAAAAAGAAGAGAAAACTGCTGTAAGGTAGTTGAGAGTTATAAAGACTCAAGGCAAAGCTGGAGTAAGAAATGGGAACGCTTTCTGACACAGCTGCTAAATGAGTATGAAGACAACATGTACAAGCCACATGCTCACAGACTCACCAACCGAGAGTCTGAAGAGCTGCCTCTGGGATGTGTCCAGCAGGGCCCACTCTTCCTGGGTGAAGTCTACGGCCACATCCTCAAAGGACACTGCTTCCTAAAGCATTATGGACACTGTTTCAGACATGGTCATCTCTGCCAATCTCTAGGGGACGATGGGACAGATAAGTGTCAGCACTCAGGAAGTGGTGGCTGAGTGTACAGAAAATTCAAACAGTATTTTGGATCCAGTCACATGGTTCTCATTGCTGACCTAGACATCTGATTTTCAGATATACCCAGAGAGACATACACACTGTAAAAATATAAAACCTCATTATAAAGAACTATCATATAAGGTGTGGTGTAAAATAACTGGGAGATAACCCATTAAATTTTTTGTTTTCTTTTCTTTTTAGCGAGAGAGATAAAGAGAAGGGAGAAACAGGAAGGGAGAGAGATGAGAAGCATCAATTCTTTGTTGTGGCTCCTTAATTGTTCATTGATTTGCTTTCTCATATGTGCCTTGATGGGGGGGTGGGGGGTAGGGAGGAGAGGGGGACTCTAGCCAAAAAAGTGACCCCTTGCTCAAGCCAGCAACCTTTTGGCTCAAGCCAGAGACCATGGGGTCATGTCTATAATTCTAAGCTCAAATCAGATGACCCAGCCTCAAAACCTCAGGGTTTTGAACCAGGGTCGAAAGGATCCCAGGCTGGTGCTCTATCCACTGCATCACTGCCTGGTCAAGCCCAATAAACTTTTATTTTACTTTATTTATTAAATAAATAAATAGTAGGGGAGATACAGAGACAGACTCCCTCATGTATCCCAACTGGCACGTACCTGGCAACCCCATCTGGGGCTGATGCTCTGCCCATCAGGGGCCACTTGCAACCGAGCTATGTTTAGCACCTGACACGGAGGTTTTAGGGTGCCATCCTCAGCGTGCGGGGGAAATTCACTTTAATTGAACTATGGCTGTGGGAGGAAGAGAGAGAAAGAAAAGGGGGGAGAGTAGAGAAGCAGATGGTTGTCTCCATGTGCCCTGACTGAGATTCGAACCTGGAACTTCCACATGCTGGTCAACACTCTACTGCTGAGTCAACTGGCCAGGGCCCCAATGAACTTTTAATTATGAGTCCAAATCATGATTACAAAATTATAATATTAATTATAATTTTATAATATTAATTATAATTAATTATAATTTAATTATAATTATAATTAAAACACCCTACCAATTTCAAGGAAATCGATAAACTCATCACAAGGAATGCTATATACATGAACTGTCACTTCTTAACTATCAAATATTTCCCCTTTATCACCTCAGTTTCCTCATCAATGAACTTGTTCAATGGTTGTTGTAAGTTTTTACATATCCAATGAGCATGTGTAAAGTAGTAACTCTAGCAAACAGCATTAAATGAAGCTCTATGTTTATTCCTCGATAAATGGCACAGGGTTAGAGAATACTGAAGCAACGTTCAGAATCCTGCAAAACTAAACACAGTTCATAGAGGACTTGGCATCAGCAGGTGCACACTCATCTCCGCAAAGCTCAGAGGGTCGTTATAAAGGCTAAAGACCACAATGGTTCAGCAGCACAAGCCGGACACTGAGACTTCTGTGCTGAAGCACACTACCATCCTCACTCTTCCTATGGTCTGAGACTTCTCTGTCTCAAGTTTTCTGGAGCCTCAAAATATGACTTATCACCGCCTCTTTTGTATCTCCATCTTGTCTCTCTATTCAAGCATGCCTGAAGCTACTTGATTAATCTGGCCTCTGTAGTTCATCAGAAATTTCCATAGGGCCTTAGGTTTCAGCCCGCCTGCTGTAGTCCTTCTCTTGAATCACAAGCAAAATTAAGGAAACAATACTCCCTGTGCGTTACTTCTACCTAATCAACATTGAAGAAAGGGGAGGTTACAAAGAGAAAATTCATCATTTGAGACATCAGTAATAATAATTTTTGTTTTCCTCTACTTTTCAAAAAGCACTAATGTATTCTATCAAAATTTTAGAAGGTTTGGACATGGAAAGAATGACTCCTTATGGCCTTTCCTTTATTTCTCCTAAACACTAATCAGAAACCCCCTTCAGCTCTGGTAATACTGGATTGACAGCTCACTTGTGGAAACATCTGCCTCCTTTTCTGGCTACAATGTTTTCTCCTGCATCTCTATCACCTGTATTCACCTCAATCCTAAGGCTATTACAGTTAATAATACAGTAATATGTAATTTTTTTTTTTTTCACAGGGACAGAGAGTCAGAGAGAGGGATAGATAGGGACATCAGACAGGAACGGAGAGAGATTAGAAGCATCAATCATCAGTTTTTCATTGCAACACCTTAGTTGTTCATTGATTGCTTTCTCACATGTGCCTTGACCGTGGGCCTTCAGCAGACTGAGCAACCCCTTGCTGGAGCCAGCGACCTTGCGTCCAAGCTGGCGAGCTTTTGCTCAAGCCAGATGGGCCTGCGCTCAAGCTGGCGACCTGGGGATCCTCCGCATCCGTCCGACGCTCTATCCACTGCGCCACCGCCTGGTCAGGCTGTAATTTTTTTAAAATTTCTTTTTATTTTATTCATTTTAGAGAGGAGACACAGAGAGAGAGTGAGAGAGAGAGAGAGAGAGAGAGAGAGAGAAAGGGGGGAGGAGCTGGAAGCATCAACTCCCATGTGTGCCTTGACCAGACCAGTGCAGGGTTTTGAACTGGCGACCTCAGTGTTCCCAGGTCGCCTCTTTATCCACTGCGCCACCACAGGTCAGGCTGTAATATTTTTTATCTTGCTAACAAAGTCATGAGTTACAAATGAGAAACTGGAAACTTTCCTCAGCATTAACAGAGAGTGGAATATCTTACTGTAATGTTGGATAAAGATTACCATTTAGTGAGTCCTTGAGCCAACATGACCATTCTAGAGTTCTTGGGAAACTTAACCTCAGATCCTGGAAAAATACTCTGAGTGTACTTAGAACACTAACGCCTGTAGGAGAAAAACACCCATAGGCTGGCAACAGAGATGCCACTTCAGTAGAAAGAGTAATTCCCAGCTCACCTGTGTCCGCATTGTCTTCGGGTTTTCACTGACACACAGCCAGGCAACATAAGGCAAAGCTGAGGAAGCAGAAAGAAGCCACAAAGCTAATTATCTACAATTTCTAGACCAACTGTCGGGAAGCCCCGTTGCCTCACCTGGTCGCAGCCCCCAGCCCGCCCAGCAGAAGTGTTTGCTAAGAGAAATAGCGGGAGAGCTCTCCTCCAACAAAGTCCAGGAAAGGCTCTGGCTACTGTTGTTATCCAAGATGATACAAATATTGTCAACTTAGAAAAAAATGTGAAGACCATGGTTTTGTATGCTATGTAACCCATGGTGTTCAGAATTTATCAAGTCCCTCTTTGTGCCAAAGCAGAGAGATCCACGTGTCTCTGCCTCCCGCAAACACTGTGAATTTGCTCAGGTTTAATTATTCTTTCTAATTTATTTACGTTAGAGAGAAGAGAAAGATAGAAAGAGTGAGAGAGAGAGAGAGAGAGAGAAAGGGGGAGGAGCAGGAAGCATCAACTCCCATATGTGCCTTGACTGGGCAAGCCCATGGTTTCCAAACTGGTGGCTTCAGCTTTCCAGGTCGACCCGTTATCCACTGTGCCACTTCAGGTCAGGCCTAATTATTCTTGCTTTGTACACAAGCAGAGTTTCTTCAACTCCATCCAGCCCTCTGGTGCCTCAACACACTCCTACTTCCTGCCACTGTCCCTCCAGATACACTCGCACTGAACACTGTCTCCTCCACGTGAGGCTTCCAGGAGTATCAACCCTCAACACTTTTATATTTATTCCGCATAAATTTGGTTATGAACCAAGAGAATTAGGAATATGTTTTATGATAGGTTTAATCAATTTAATGACTTATTCTATTTAGAGGAACCAATGACATTCACCTTGCAGAATTATTCCTGAAGATCTCCCACTTGTGAATACGTGAGTTACAGAACGACCATCATATTTAACATTACAGGGCAGGAGGCTTAGAAAATACGAAGTGAAGGCCTTTAAGGAGGAAACTTAACTGTTACAGCTAATATTTTAAAGAAGTGGTTGCTGAAATCCTGCCTTTTATCAGTCCTATCTGCTGCAACTTTCCTTAATTTCATCATTTCACTGTATGTCTGTGACATTTATAAAAGTATAAATCCTTCCCTAACTTACCCAAAGTATAGGAACCCTTAGATAGCTGCAGAGAAATCAAGTCTTTCAAAATCCGTGAACACCAAGGTCTCCTTGTGATGGATGTGCTGGGAACAATTTTAAAATCCCCTTACTGTTTTAACAGTTACAGAATAAAACACACATCATCGTGTGGATGAAATGCCACCTTAATTTCCCATACCTAGCAGTTTCTTAGCTCTCCCTTCTATTGCAAATCATTAATATTTTGAAGCAAATATATAGATTTACTTTGTTAAGCTTCAAGTGCATTATATAATCAGGTAAAGCAAATTTCACCTTATCGATGTCCTGTTCTTGGATTTTTCAGGTTTTCCTGACATCATTCACAACTAACTATGCTGTTTCTCCAATCCAGGTTTAGAGTACGGACAAAAAGAACACCTAGATCTGGTTTCTGTGCAGCCCCGGTCCTAGTACCCAATCAATGCAGGGGCATGGAGCGCTTCTCAAGCAGTCCCCCCAAGGGAGCCACTTCACAGGCGAGATGGAAGAGGTCTGGAAATGGGAGAGGCCGACAGAAGTCCACAGGTGAGTAAGGAAACGTGGTAGCCGGGGCCAGCACGTACTAAGAAACATAAGACAGGCCAACAGCCTGACCAGGCGGTGGCGCAGTGGATAAAGCGTCGGACTGGGATGCGGAAAAAGACCCAGGTTCGAGACCCCGAGCTTGCCAACTTGAGTGCAGGTCCATCTGGCTTGGGCAAGGGCTCTCCAGCTTGGACCCAGGGTCCCTGGCTCCAGCAAGGGGTTGCTTGGTATGCTGAAGGCCCCCGGTCAAGGCACATGTGAGAAAGCAATCAATGAACAAGTATGGTGTCGCAAGGGCAACGAGAAAATGATGATTGATGCTTCTCACCTCTCTCCCTTCCTGTCTGTCTGTCCCTGTCTATCCCTCTGTCTGACTCTCTCTCCGTCCCTGTAGAAAAAATAATAAATAAAATAAATTTAAAAGACAGGTCAACAGGCAACTGGACCTTCTGCAGTGAAAGAGCCATTCTTGACCCTTCCCCAGCTTCCCAGCTTCCTCCTGCTCTGAGCTTCTCTTCGACAATGTCCTTCTTAGTAAACCACGGAGGCCGCGAAGAGTGTGCCAACCCCGGAGAACGGAGCTCACTCACCGAACTCGGAGCTTCATTCTGGGACCGTGCCTTCCGCGTCCACAGGAAATGTCGCCAGTGGAAGGGGCCTCAACCAGGACAACGCGCGTCGTGACCACGCGGTCAACGGGAGCGCCAGCGCGGACGGTGGGGGCGTGTCCTCTGGGCGGGGCCGGACTATGGGGGCGTGTCCTATAGGGCGGGACCGGGCGATGGGGGCGTGTCCTATGGGGCGGTGACGGACTGTGGGGCGTTCCTCTGGGCGGGGCCGGGAGGTGGGGGCGTGTCCTCTGGAAGGGGCCTCCGGCCCTGCCACGCTCAGGGTGGCCTCTCCTTGCACCCGGCGGAAACCCGCCTCCGAGCCGGTTGGAGTGTCTGTGCGCCCAGGGCCACCGGGCTGCTCCCTCGTGACTTCAAGTTAAATGTTTCAGACTGTAAAGTAAGCGCTTAGAGCTGTGAGGCCACTTACAGGGCGTGCGGACAAGCTGCTGGGGTTCTGGGAGCGCGGCAGGGACGCGGGTCCCGGTGGAACCCCGAGCAGGCGCGAGTCCTGCACATTAGGGGCCATTTAATTCGGTCCAGACGGAGCGGTCTGTGCTGGAGGAGGGAGCCACGTCCAGGCATGAGGTCGCTACAGAGTGTGACCCACGTCCCCAGCGAATCAGACTCAGCCTGAGCACATCTGACTTGTTCTTTGACACTTACCGAGGTGACCTGTGAATTCAAGACCTTTGGGAGAAATCCAGAAGCGTGGATGGTGTAGTTGAAAAGGGACACATGCTGAACCTGACAAGCTCCTGGAGGCCTGCATAATGGCCTTGCAGACTCAGAGACCTAAAGTAAACACAGGATGGTCTGAATTAAAACTTTCTAATTAAAAGCAGTTCATGGTGGGAGTCCATGTCCTAGGGCGGTACTTCTCTAATAAAGGTCCACGCTTACCATAGTTGAGCCTGTCGTCTTTTTGCATGTACAATAAGGTACATGATAACATGCCCTTTAAATGTAAGAATATTCTTTTCCCCTTTAAATGTAAGAATAATCTTTTCCTACCCACTCTGGGCACAGCCATCCTGCCACAGCAGAAACCACAAATTCCCTCATTGTTATTATGTTAATTATTAATTTACTTCTCTAAAGCTTGCCTATGTAAAAGCAGTTTGAGTATATACATTTTTACTTTTTATCCAATCCCAAAGATTTCCCTGCTTAGCTTTCTCCCGCCTCCCTATCTATGGACAATGGATTTCATGTAACCCCGTATGTCTGCCCCTTTGATTCTGATGTATAAAATAAGTGGTAAAACCGCCATTTTCCGGAGCATTTTCGCAATCCTTTGAGACATTGCTACTGGCAACTGGCAACAGTTTGGTTCAAATAAAATCATAATTCTTACAGGTTTGGACGTTTCTTACATTGACTCAGTGGTTGGGTTGGGATCTGTAGATCTGTGTCTCACCGCAGGATTCAGGTCTCCACCCACCCCTAAGCTGTGAAAACACACAGGGTACCCGGATGTCCCCTCACCTGCGATCACTCAGCCCAGACCCGGTTACCCACTCTAAGATGTACACACGCACAGGTTGGGGAGAAGGAGAGCCCAAGGCGCATGCCTGGCCGCGGGGTTGGTAACACAATCACGCGGAGCGCCCTGGCCAATCGGCGCAGTTGGGGACGGGGTTCTCCGCAGCGACTTCCGGCAATAAACCCGGACGTGCTGCTGCAGTTAGGCGGGGACTTCGCTGTGGCCCGCGCTCCAGGTGGGGACGGGGACAGAGGGAGCGCAGGTAGGGACAGGATGCGGCAGCCCCAGGTGCGCTCTTCTTCTGGGGATGGGACCGTGGGCGTGGCAGCTGGGGACCCCTGCATGTGTTTGGTCCACCTTCCGCGACCCGCCCTCCTGCCGCCGGTCCCCACAAACCGCGCCCGGGTCTCTTGTCGCCGGGTCAGATCCGGCCCGTGGCCGGCCCGCCCCTCCCCGCGCGCGGTCCTGCAGCTGACAGTCCTGATCTGCGGCCCCCGCACAGGGAGTTCGGTTCTGACCCTCCGCCCTGGGCCCGTCGTCCCCGGGCTGTGCAAGCTCCTTTGAAAACTTGGGGTTCTGGAGCGTTCTTTCCCTGGGGAACCCACTTTCCTCCAGACCCTTCCCGTTCCTCCCTACTGAAAAAACACATTTTTCTTCATTCTTTCATGTCCCATCGCTCCCCGTTTCTCTGCGTGCCATCCATTCCCACGACGCGTCTGACACTCTCCCCGGCCTCATAGCCGCAAACCAGTTTCTGAGGCTCAGCCGTCATTTGCAGTTTCCTGAAGTTGTCTCTGAATCCCATTCTTGCACTCTCACAAGCGGTAGTCACGTTTGACCCTAAATTACTTGGAAATCTTGTGAGAAAAACGAAGCTCTAAGAAAGGTCAAATGCTTATCCAATTGAGGACCAGCCACTCTTTCTTAGAACAAGGAAAATAATTTTCTCAAAATTTTTGATGAAAAATAACAAATAAGGAGGGGGGGAGATGGACTCGTTTACCAGTTTATTCTCTGAAAGTGCCTTACTGTTATTGTCATAGTAACCTTTTGTACTTATTTGTTTATACTGTAGTTATACTTCTAGCTCTTGTTCAGTTTTATCGTTTAATAACTGCTGTATACTTGGTTACTCCACTACCTTTCAGTCTAACTTAAAAACAAAGCGAAATATCTGTAACCTTTTAATATTTACTAGTTACGTTTCCTGTCAGGTTTTCCTCGTCTTAGCGGTTTTTATATTTAATTCAATCATTACAGTACTTTGGGTCATTTCTAATTTAAATATATGTGCCCTATAAGGTACATAATGTATAAAAATCCCTGCAATTTGATAACATCTGTTTCATAGGGCATTCAGGGGTTGCTGTTATGAGTGACAGTCCATGAATGTAATGCTAGCCCCACCAAACTCTGTACCTCAGTTTCTTCATCTATGAAATAGGAAAATAACCCTGTAACAAGGGGGTGAGAACATGTCCTGTCTTGTAGGGTAGTGTGAGGCCTAAGTGAGATCATACAGGTAAATTGTTTAGAGTAGTGCCTGACCCATCCTGAGACCTAGTGAATGTTAGCTGTTACGAGCATTACCTAACAAAAAGGTATGCTTCTTGAAAGATTTTTTTTTTAAGAGAAAGACAGAAACAGACAGGAAGGGAGAAGCTTCAACTTGTATTTGCAGCACTTTTAGTTTTTCATTGATTGCTTCTCATATGTGCCTTTAACGTGGAGTGGACTCAAGCTGAGCCTGTGACCTCTTGCTCAAGCCAGCAACCTTGGGGTTCCTCAGTGTCCCAAGTCTGTGCTCTATCCTCTGCGCCACCACCTAGTCAGGCAAGAACATTTTCTTTTTATTTTTTGACAAGAGATAGAGAGTCAGAGAGAGGGACAGATAGACAGGAAGGGAGAGAGATAAGAAGCATCAATTCTTCATTGCAGCTCCTTAGTTGTTCATTGATTGCTTTCTCAAATGTGCCTGGACCAAGAGGCTACAGCAGAGCAAGTGACCCCTTGCTCAAGCCAGCAGCCTTGGGCTTTAAGCCAGTGACCTTTGGGCTCAAGCCAGTGACCCCACACTCAAGCTGGTGAGCTCGTGCTCAAGCCAGAGACCTTGGAGTTTTGAACCTGGGTCCTCCATATCCCAGTCCGATGCTCTATCCACTGCACTACTGGCTGGTCAGGTAAGAAGGACATTTCTTTACTAGTCCCAACACTCCCCTGTCAGGAATTTCCCCTGGCAAATGAATGTCCTGAGGTCTGTCCTTTGGGGCTCCACCCTCTGTTCTGCCATATGATGTGGAC
This sequence comes from Rhynchonycteris naso, assembly GCA_037038555.1. Taxonomy (NCBI): domain Eukaryota; kingdom Metazoa; phylum Chordata; class Mammalia; order Chiroptera; family Emballonuridae; genus Rhynchonycteris; species Rhynchonycteris naso. Next base: position 242,526 of record CM072998.1, read on the forward strand.
ATTAAGAGAAGGTTTACTTTACTTTGGTCTCATGTGTTCCCTCACATCGATTGTATAAAATATGCATAAAATTGCAAATTGTACCACCTATCTCACACGTGGGTAGTCACCCTTTGAGTAGTTGTTCATACACATTTCATTTTCAGAAGTAATTTCTAGTTTATATTTTTGTGTTTTAAAATCTCAAAACTAAGGTAATTTTAATTAACATAAACTTGTAAAACCCTAGAAATGCAGGTCTTTGGCAGGACAGGGATGGGTCATCATCATTCTAAATGTTCAGTGATATTTACTGATTTGCAGTTAGATGCCTCAGATTGAGACTATTTTTGATAATTTGAGACCCTGGCCTTTCAAATTGCAATTTGTCTCCCCCCCACCCCAGACATGGGGTTTTTGTTATTATTTATAACAAGTGTGTTTATGGAGTTATACGTTTTTAGTTTATGATCTGTGTGAGGTTATACTTTAAAATAAAACTTTATTGTACTCCAAAGAGCATAACATGACAAATCTGTGGAATACACACATCTATAGTGAAACAAATATTTTCCTCTCTTGAAAATAAAAACCTTAGCCCTGGCTAGTTGGCTCAGTGGTAGAGCGTCAGCCAAGTGTGTGGATGTCCTGGGTTTGGTTCTTGGTCAGAGCACACAGGAGAAGCGCCCATCTGCTTCTCTGCCCCTCTCCCTATCGCTTCTGTCTCTCTGTCTCTCTTCCCCACTTGCAGCCATGACTCGACTGGAGTGAGTTGGCCTTCGAGTGTTAAGGATGGCTCCATGGTCTCCACCTCAGGTGCTAAGAAGAACTCGGTTGCTGAGCAACAGAGCAGTGCCCCAGATAGGCAGAGCATACCCCCTAGTGGGCTTGCTGGGTGGATCCCCATAGGGCGCATGTGGGAGTTTGTCCCTGCCTCCCCTCCTCACTGAATTAAGAAAAGGGGAGGGGGGAATAAAAACCTTAGAAGTGTGCTATTTTTATTTCCATAGTCCATTTATCTGCATTTGCTTCTTCCTACTCAGGGAAATGCAAACTCTTAGCAGCTGAAAATTTGAAGCCAACCATAGTCATTTCTGAAGAGTTTTGAAAGTCAAAATGAGTTGTCTATACAGTCTTAGTAGTTGTAAAAATTGATTATCTTATTGGAAACACTGCACTGTTTCTTTACAGTGGAAACTGCGTAAATTGGGTTTGCTTGTGAGGCCTGGACATAGGTGTATTAAGCGGTGAGTGGACACAGTGTCTGAGCAGCTAAGTACAATGCTTGTGTGTCATAAAGGTTTAGAGTATTTTGTTAACTGAGGTGTTGGCAAGAAGTTTCTTTTGCCTAATAAGTTATTCTTTCTGCCTCTTTTCTCCCATTTGATCTATCCTTCAGTCTCAAAACAGCACTGCGTATGTTGCTACATAGCTCAAAAACTTTTTAAAAAATTTGTAAATTTTAGCCTGACCAGTTGGTGGCGCAGTGGATAGAGCATCAGACTGGAACACAGAGGACCCAGGTTCAAAACCCCAAGGTAGCTGAGTTGAGCGCAGGCTCATCAGCTTGAGTGTGGGGTTGCTGGCTTGAGTATGGGATCATAAACATGACCCCATAGTTACTGGCTTGAGCCCAAAGGTCTCTGGCTTTAAGCCCAAGGTTGCTGTCTTGAGCCCAGTGTTGCTGACTTGAGCAAGGAGTCACTTGCTCTGCTGTACCCCCTCACCCCCATTAAGGCGCATATGAGGAAGCAATCAATGAACAACTAAGGAGCCGCAATGAAGAATTGATGCTTCTCATTCCTTTCCCTTCCTGCCTGTCTGTCCCCATCTGTTCCTCTCTCTGTTTCTCTCTCTGTCTGTCACACACACACACACACACACACAAAAAAAAAAAAATTGTAGATTTTAGACAGAGAAAGGAAGAGGGACAGAGAGAGAAGCATTCATTTGTTTTTCCACTTAGTTGTATATTCATGGTTGATTCTGGTATGTGCCCTGATTGGGTATCTAACCCTGGCATATTGGGACGATGCTCTAACCAACTGAGCTACCTGGCCAGGGCCAAACATTGAAATATTAAGAACTTCCTTTTAAAAAAGAATGAATAAATGTTCTAATTGAAAAGAAACTTACTAATTACACATATTTTTTAACATAAATCAATTGTTTTTTATAGGAGAACTATGCCATTTTTGGGTCAGGACTGGAGATCTCCTGGGTGGAGTTGGATTAAAACAGAAGACGGCTGGAAAAGATGTGAATCCTTGAGTGAGGAACTTGAAAGAGAGAATAACCAGCGTAACGTCAATCACAACATGTAGGTTACAGCTAAGCAGAGCCATGTCATTTAAAAGCCTGCTTAACATTTATGGTTTTATCTATTTTTCAAGTCACTGCAAAGCTCTGTAACTTGTGCTTTGGCCGAGATCTGCCCACATTCAAGGCTGGTATGTTGGAAGAACTTATTTAGCTAAAGGCTGAGCCCAGTATATTGCCCAGTACCTACACACAGATGCTGCTTTTGTTGCTGAGCTACTGCTTGCTGCCTGATGCTCACAGGAGCCAATGCTATGGCACCAGCTTTTGAAAAAAGAAAAGTCTTTTATTGTGATGTCAACCAGCAAGGAGACAGGATGCAAGGCTCAAATCTGTCTCTCTTTCCAGGGTTCGGGGCAAATTTTAAAGGGTCACAGGGAGCAGTTTTAAGGGGTGGCAGCACAGTGTATATCGATCTGGGACTCTAAGGTCCCAGGTTTGAAACCCTGAGGTTGCCAGCTTGAGTGTGGGCTCATCCGGCTTGAGCGCAGATTGAGGGTAGAACCATTAGCATAATTCTAAGATGGCTGTCTGGAGCTCAAGGTTGCTGGCTTGAGTAAAGGGTCATTGGCACCCTTTACTTCAGTCCCCCACCTCCCGTCAAGGCCCGTATGAGAGGCAGTCAATCAGTGAACAACTAAAGTGATGCAACTATATAAGTTGATGCTTCCCATCTCTCTCCCTTCCTGTCTCTGTCTCTCAGAAAAGAAGGAGGGGTGTCACGGAGAACCGGCTGGTATGTGGAAGTGCTGGCTGGGCACCTTCAGTTGAGTGTTATGAACCCTTTCTGGTGCGATAGGCAAAGGAGCTTGGGGACCAGATCTTCCTAAACAGCAGATCCTTCGCTCCTGAAAGGGTTCTGATGTTCAGGTGTTGTGTCCTTGTCCTTGGGTTCTGTCGGAGGGTGAGGCATTGGCTCCCAGTGCAGCTGGAGGGCCAGCTTCTCTCTCTCGTGCTCACTGTGGCTGCAGAGTGGCAGTTGTGGTCTGTTGTCTCAGCATCTCCTAGAAGCAGGACAGCACCAGTTTGAGCTGGTTCTGGAGTTATACTTTCTTTTTGATATTATTATTGTTGTTGTTGTTGTTGTTATTAAGTGAGAGGCGAGCAGGCAGAGACAGACTCCCGCATGCACCCGGACCGTGATCCACCCAGCAAACCCTCTAGGGGACGATGCTCTGCCCATCTGAGGCGTTCCTCCATTGCAACCAGAGCTATTATTTAGTGCCTGAAGCAGAGGCCATGGAGCCAGCCATTCTCAATGCCCGGAGCCAACTTGCTCAAACTGTTTGAGCCATGGCTGTGGGAGGAAAAGAGAAAGAGAAAGAGAGAAGGGAGAGAGAGAGAAGACGGAGGGATGGAGAAGCAGATGGTTGCTTCTCCTGTGTGCCCTAACCAGGAATCGAACCCAGGACTTCCACATGCTGTGCTGATGCTCTATTGCTGAGCCAACCAGCTAGGGCACGCTTTCTTTTTACTTAAAACATTTAATCCTTACAATAATTTGAGAGATAGGTATTATGATTATTAACCCCACATGATAGCTGAGGAACCTGAGGAAATTAACAGCTATAGTTTGGACAGTGTATTTCTTTTTTTTTTTTTTTACAGGGACAGAGAGAGAGTCAGAGGGAGAGATAGATAGGGACAGACAGACAGGAATGGAGAGAGGTGAGAAGCATTAATCATTAATTTTTCGTTGCCATTGCAACACCTTAGTTGTTCATTGATTGCTTTCTCACACGTGCCTTGACCGCGGGCCTTCAGCAGACGGAGCAACCCCTTGCTGGAGCCAGGGACCCTGGGTCCAAGCTGACGAGCTTTTGCTAAACCAGATGGGCCCACACTCAAGCTGGCGACCTCGGGGTCTCGAACCTGGGTCCTTCACATCCCAGTCCAATGCTCTATCCACTGCGCCACCGCCTGGTCAGGCTGGACAGTGTATTTATTTCTAAGATCCATAATAATAGGGGCTTACGGCTTACGTGAGACAAATGTATTTCTCTTTCTTGAGAGCCCACCTTTGCTCCGGGACAGAGTGACGGTCCGTCTAGTTGCTCTGCGAGTGCAGCTGCATCTGCACAGCCCACGGCGCAGGTGGGCAGGGTGGAGGGGAGGCTCCACGGAGTCACATCACGTATACCTCATGCACTAGGCTAGAGCACTCGCTGCACAAGGGAGGCTGGGGGTTGTCCTCTGTCCTCGCAGCCCTTTGTCTAGATGGAGGTCAGAGGGGACAGGAACCCAAAAGCAGCCTGGTGGCCACGGTGTGACAACCGGCAGTCTCTCTCACAAACGAGATCTGCACATTTAGAGGGTTGGGAAGCTCTCCGGGCCTCTTCCTCTGAAGTGTCAAGGGTCTCTCTAGTCATTGATTTTACTATGTAATTACTAACTGTGTGTTATGGATGGACAGACCACCTGTTTTTTAACTTATATTTAGTAGTCTTAGACTAGAGACTGGTTTGAACAGTATTTGGTTTAGAAACCTAATTTTAACTTTCAGATTATAGTAAAGATAACATGTAATATTTGTTGAATTTATATTGTGGCATTTCTCTGCTATTCTGAATTTTAATACTGATAGCTGTAAGACTCATATACGGTTAGTAGTTACATGTTGCTAGTATTAGATATTTAGTACACAGTATGCATTTTCTTTAAATGTTTGGTAGCGTGCACTTGGGAAGCCACCTGTGCCTGGACTTCCTTTTGTTGGGAAGCTAGTCACCAGTCTGTTCAGACTGTGCTCCTGGTTCAGTGTGGGTGGGTCGTGTGTTCCTGGAACTCAGGTCTTTGTCCTCAGTTGTCCAGTTTGTGTATGTTTAATTTTCCCTAGTAGTTTCTTATGCTCCTTTCTGTTTCGGTGGTATGAGTTGTGACGTCTCCACTTTCATTTCTGAAATTATTCAGTTTTCTTTCTTCTTTTCTTGGTGAGTCTAACTAAATGCTTGTCAATTTTGTTTTGTTAAAAATCCAGCTGTTATTTTTTTGAATTTATCTTTTCTTTTTCTTTGGGGGGGGGTCTCCATTTCATTTATTTTTGCTCTGATATTTATTTAGTTTTTACTACTAACTTTGGGCTTTGTTCTTTTTCTAGTTCCTTGAGGTATAAAGTCGGGTTGCCTATTTGAAGTCTTTCTTGTTTCTTTATTAGGCATTCATCGCTGTGAACCACCTTCACAGCACTATTTTGCTACCTCCCAAAAGTGTTGGTGTGTTTACATTTTTATTTTGTCTCAAGGAACTTTTAAAATTTCTCTTTTGATCTTTCTGTTTCACACATTGGTTGTTCAGTTGCATGCTTAATTTCCACATATTTGTGATCTTCCCAGTTTTATTCTTGTAACTGGTTTCTAGTTCATGCCATCGCAATCAGAAAAGGTGTTTGATATTATGTTTTTCCTTTTTTTTTTTTTTTTAGCAAGACAGAATAACAGTGAGAGAGAGAACAGACAGGAAGGGAGAGAGATAAGAAGCATCAACTCGTAGTTGCGGCACCTTAGTTCATTGATTGCTTTCTTATATGTGCCTTGATGGGGGGGGGGGGCTTCAGTGGAGCAAGTGACCCCTTGCTCAAGCTGGCAACCTTGCACTCAAGCCGGTGACCTCGGGGTTTTTAACCTGGGTCTTCCATGTCCCAGTTCGACACACTATCCACTGTGCCACCACCTGGTCAGGCTGATATTTCTATATTATTATTATTTTTAAGTGAGAGGAGAAGAAATAGTAAGATATACTCTCTCATGCATCCCAACCAGGGTCCACCTGGCAACCCCCGTCTGTGGCCAATGCTCAAATCAACTGAGCTATCCTCAGCACCTAGGGCTGATGCTCGAACTAATCAATCCACTGGCTGTGGGAAGGGAAGAGAGAGGAGGAGGAGAGGGAGAGGAAGAGAATCAAGTGGTCACTTCTCATGTGTGCTCTGACCAGGGATTGAACCCAGGATGTACACACGCTGAGCTGACACTCTAACAACTAAGCCAGCTGGCTAGGGCCTTGATCTTTTATTTTTAAAGACTTATCTTGTGGGCCTGACCAGGCAGTGGTGCAGTGGATAGAGCATCGGACTGGGATGCAGAGGACCCAGGTTCTAAACCCCGAGGTCACAGACTTGAGCACAGGCTCATCTGGCTTGAACACGGGCTTACCAGTTTGAGTGAGGGGTTGCTGGCATGAGTGTGGGATCATAGACATGACCTTATGGTTGCTGGCTTTAGCCCAAAGGTCGCTGGCTTGGCCCAAGGTCACTGGCTTGAGCAAAGGGTCACTCACTCTGCTGTTGCCCCCCCCCCTTTCAAGGCACATATGAGAAAGCAATCACTGAACAACTAAGGAGCTGCCACGAAGAATTGATGCTTCTCATCTCTCTGTCTTCCTGTCTGTCCCTACCTGTTCCTCTCTTTCTCTCTCTGTCTCTGTCAAAAAAGAAAAAGACTCATCTTGTGGCCTAATGTGTGACCTATCCTGGAACACATCACATGTGCACTTGACAAGAATGTGTACTTTCTTGCTTTCGGATAATAAGTTCTGTATATGTCTGTTAAGTCCATCTGGTCTAACATGTCACTTAAGGCCAACATTCATGCAACATTGGATCAGGAATATGGCAAATCATTAGTCAGTATCAGGTATCATATTGTCACATTAACTTTTTTCCAGAGTTGTTTCTAGATTTGTTTATAATCTGCCTGTTTAAATAAAGTATTTTGAAATCTGAAACTACCTTTTTTGAGCATATGAAAACCCTTGGGACATTCTAAAACATGTGAAGCACTTCCTAATATAATATTCTCAAAATAAGCAAGATAATTTTTAGGCTTCTCAAAACAAAAAGAATATATTAGACATTAGCCATGTAATGTCAAACTGTGATACGTCACTTTAAAAATTAACTGCTTGCATTCAGAATTTAAACTTATTTTTATTTCAATCTCCTGCATTGCAAAACATTTATTATCATTTTAAATTGTAAAGCCAAATGAAGATCCCCCTGTAAAGATATTTTAATAAAATGTATCTTTATTTCAGCATTTTAAATAGTGAAGATAAAGAAATATTCACTAATGAAGAGAATGGATATACATCCAAAAAAAGGAAAAAGGACCATTTTAGAAATGACAGCAGTACTCAATGTAAGGTCATTTTCATTTAATAACTTCATTATATTTCACTTGATATGTTGGCATACTGAATCACTTTGACAGTCTTGTTAGGAAAGTGACACAGAGCTGTAATAACAGTTCTTGTCTAGTGCTGCCCACAGACCTTGATGACATTTTTTGCAACTCAACAATTTTCTTAGTAAGATTTACAAAAACAAAACAGGAGATAGCAAAACCCACAAGAGAGCCCATACATCTGACTGACAATAGTGGTGTAATCAGTCCCTCCTACCCCCTGCAGTGAGGCCAGAGCTGAGGAGTCTTGACTTTGGACTTTTGTGCAGGAGACACTGTCATTCAGAACAGACAGACACAGTCAGAGCGGGGTCAGCCCTGGGTAGGAGCGTAGGGCTGGAGGCAGTCACTCACCTGTGCAAGGTCCACTCTGCACTGTGAACAATGCTTCCGTGTACTCACCTGTACAGGCAGGTCCTGTGGGGAACAGCCATCGTGATCCTTGGAATTACATGAAAAGATTTATTTAAATCAAATACAACATAAAGGGAATGACAGAAGAACTTTTTATTACATATTTATTAATCGCACTCTTATAATGATTTATGTTTTCATTATTACCACAGTCATTAGAAACACTAATTTCCTTCTTAGTTACTAGAGTTCTTACTGTCTTAAATAATTTCTTATGTAGAGATACGTTTCAGCATCATGTTACGAAACAAAGCAATTCTTTTTACATTTAATGAAGTAAAAGTGTCTCCTTTCTATACATCAGATAATTTTGTTAACAGATGCAACTATTTTAAGTTCCTGAAATTTTTCATTTTGAATGATTCCCAAATTTTTAAAAAGGAAGTTAATTTTTATTCTAGGTTTTTATCGTGAAAAATGGATCTATGTACATAAAGACAGCACAAGAGAAGTAAGTATTCTATAATAAATAAGCATATATTTTGTGTTGTTTATGTTGAACGTGTAATTTCACACAAGTTATTTGTTTTGCAACATCAAATCTGTAGTTCACATTCTAACAGATGAAGACATATGAGGCTCTTTGAAACAGTAACTCGTGTGGGTACCTGTGCACATGTGTATGTGGTCGGTGCGGGGCATAAACCTGAATCCACAGAACAAGCATGGCCCCTAGAGAGAGTGGCATTTCCTCTCCACCTGTCACGACAGCTGCTCGTGCTGAGCCTGTGTTGGCATGCTGAGAGCCTTTGTTAACCTCTCATCTAACGTGTCAACTAGCTAATATGACATTCAGAGTCAACTGTGAATCTGCAGAGAGCAGTTTGAATGTTTCCCCTCCTTTCCTTCACCAACACGGAGCAGTATAACAGTCTGCTCACTTCAGCCAGGCACCTTTCCTTTCCCCGCTCAGTGTCTGGGGAAGCTTGCTTACTTGTGCAGTCTGAGAAACGCAGCATTTGCAACCGGGGAATATAATTCAATAAATTAAATGTTCAAGAGGGTTAGTAACGGGTGCTCTCAAGCCAGCCGGGCTTCCTGAAGCTTAAGGGTGAGATTCCGAGACAACACTTATTTGACCTGTTGGTGGTGATGGCTGACATTAAGGGGGTGTGAGACAGCTCACCCTTGGCCTGCAGTCTGACGCAGGGTAGGGGAATGGCCGAGTCTAACCTTGTTTGAGTTATTTCATTAGGTCCGTTTTACCACACTGACTACAGAAAAGAGATTCAACTTAGGCCAGGCCCAGCAACAGGATGGAATTGGCAGTGAGTCTGGGGGTCTCTGGGGGTCTGGGAAGCAGAGTGTACCCAAGCTTAGGGAGGGGGCAGGACTGAACAGAGCCAGCACTTCTCTGCCAGCTGTTCCTGCCTTTGTTACAGGCCCAGCTGTCTTCTCTCCTGGGGTTCCTGCCTGTTCACAGGGCTGACGATGGCCACTGGCCGCTGGCAGTTTCCTAGCTGCTCTGTGTGGTCCCAGGCCCCCAGGATGTGGGCGTGGCCATGTGGCTCACCTGTGCTATTTGCAGCTCTGTCCACAGACAGAGTTGATTCCCTACGAAGAAGAGGCTGGTGTGAGGGGGTGGTGACCAGGCAAGAAGTCTGCTGTACCAGAACTAGAACTTTGTTCACTGAGAAGACATTAAAGTAGGAATGCCCGCTATGATTGACTTCAGACTCTATCTAATTAGCCTTTGCCGCCTCCCCCCTAAAGCCCCAGAAAATACTTTGCACATAAAATATGGATTGGATGTTTTAAGTGCATGCATTTTATCAGTTTGTGCCCCATGAGGACTGTTGTTGGGACTTGGGCACAGACCCCATATTTGTCCCTCTCCTGAGCTTTTTGTCTGAACCTGAGGTCTTTCTTCTTTAAACCCTCTTCTGCGCACCTTTTGTTTTACATGATTATTCCCATTTATCTGTCCCCACGACTCGGAATTGAAAATCTCTTTCTAGACATTTTTGTATTTCAAATACTGAAGTTTGAGTTTAAAGTGAAGCCTGAAACTGAATGTGCAAACCAGTCAATACAAACCAGTTATAATACGGGGTCCATCATTCAAGAAAACCTCTGCCTTCACTCTGTGTGTTGGGTAGACGTGCAGACCTGTGGGCACACTCCCAGCATGGGTACTGGCAGGTACCCTCTCAGCAGCAGGCACTCTAGTTATGTGTTTGTGGTTGTACAGCCGGGAATATCCCGCGTTTTCTGTGATTTTACACTTAGTTTGACCTCCCACCGAGTGTGTTCCAACAGTAGAAATCAACGAGCTACTGAGTAAATGTCTGTGTCATTTTTTCAACAGTGGTGTGAAATGTTAATGTGTGCTGTCTCGATGGTGGGAATGATTTTACTCTCATGTAAATATGGGCTACGTCATAATAAAACCAAATCTCCTTTGCCAAAGTTTAAGAAACGTTTTGCACAGACTCACCGTAGCTGTCAGTTCATTTTGAGCTGGCAGCCCGTTAGAGGCGTGCTGACTGTTGCCTGTCTTCCAGCGGCACGGTTACTGCACCTTGGGGGAGGCTTTCACCCGCCTGGACTTCTCGAGCGCAGTGCAGGACGTCCGCCGCTTCAGCTACGTGGTCCGAGTGAGTATTTCACTGTGAGATGCTTCTGGCAGCTGCATGAAGACACATGGACTCGCTGTGTAGAAAGCAAGCGCAGGAGCGGGTTCAGGAGCAGACAGGTTCGGTGTCGCTCAGTGGGCGGGCCTCTCTGGGCTCAGGATGGGGACCTACCATCGCCCACCGTCTTTAGGCAATTTTTCGGAAGCCCACATGCCGTGTTTGGAACCTGCACATGGCACACTGTCCAAGGTGACAGGAAGCAAACGTATCTCTGTGGGCTTACCCAATTGTCCCCTGCCTTTCCTACTTTGTGTCCCTGAGAGCCCTGTTTCACGGGGAAAGGCAGACTCGTAGGAAAAAGGAAGTTTACACAGAACAACTCACAAAAGCCTGTTGGGTCACTGATACCTGTTCAGAAGAAATCTGTATCTTGGTCAGCATTCTAAAGAAAGGCTCTTGGCCGTGTGCACTCACCTGCTCTGCCGTCTCTCCACCTTCCTGCCCTTCCAGGGGAGCAGGAAGGGATGCTTCCTACAGCTGCTGGGTGGGTTGGGAAGGACTTCCCGTATAGCGGCTTTCAGGAGTCAGAAGTGTTATGAGGACAAAATCTTGGGGGGTAGGCACCTGTTAAGCCAGAGGTGGTCCTAACTGTTTGGTTTGGTCTCAGTCGGTTTCCCCTGGCAGCGGCGTGACGAGTACGGCCTCCTTTGGCCACTCCTGAGCTCTGCGCAGGCATGCACGTGGGTCTCCATAGCGGGACCGAGATCTGACCCAGTGGTCAGAGCTGTCAGGAGCTGAGGAGCAGGGAGGCGCGTGCCCGCAGGGGGCTGTTCCACGATGACTGTTTCTCCACACCTCATTGTTGGATCACACTCAGTTACTGTACAGCATGGTCCTGCCCTGTCCACCAAGCGGGGTCCATTCTTGAGGGTCGGGTTGGGGGAGGGGAGTCTGGGTCCTTCTGGAGAAGAATGCTCAGCTGCTGAGGGAGGGTCTGTGGCTGCCAGGAGTCACTGATACTGTCACCTGAGCCACCAAGGATATCCTATCTTACCTGGCTGCCCCGCTATTACTGAGGAGCCTGCCTTCAGGCATCTTTTAAAATGGAAATGTCTCCTTTAGCCTTATTTTAGACAGTAATACCTGTGAAATCATAGGTTCTGTGCCGATTTTTTACTAATACATTATAATTAAAGAACTATAAAATTCCATGTATAAGCCCTGGCTGGGTAGCTCAGTTAGTGTTTTCCCCCTATGCCAAGGTTGCAGGTTCCATCCCCAGTCGGGGCACATATAAGAATCAACCAATGAGGCCCTGGCTGGTTGGCGCAGTGGATAGAGTGTTGGCCCAGCATGCGGACGTCCCAGGTTCAATTCCCGGTCAGGGCACACAGGAGAAACGACCATTTGCTTATCTTTCCTCTCTCTTCCCCTCCCATAGCCAGTAGCTCTGTTAGTCTGAGCGTCATCCTCAGGCACTGATAGCTCATTTGATTTTAGAGCCTAGCCCCAGATACGGTTGCTGGGTGGATCCTGGTCGTGTGCCTGTAGAAATAGAAATCTATTTCCCCGCCTCTCACTGAAAAAAAATTCAATCAGTGAACGCATAAATAGGTTGGACAGCAAATCAGCGTTTCTCTGTCTCTCTCTTCCTCCCTTCCTCTGTCTCTCTGAAAATTAAGTTTAAAATAACAAAGAATTTAAAAGCCCTTAAATTGTGTCCAGGGACCCAGGGAACCTATCTCCTACCTTCGGCAGTGCCTGGTTCCCCGAGGCTGTGTCCCTCCCCCAGACCCCTCCCTCCTGAGCTCTGAGGCGCCCCCTCAGCCTCCGACCCACCTCACTGCCCTGTTCCTCTAGTGCCTTCACAAGACCCCCAGTACTTCCAACCCAACCCTGCCTGCTGCCAAAGACCAGGAGAAACCCGCAGGCCCTCCCACGTGATGCCATGTGCACCCCCTCCTGGTCCCCCCCCTCCCCCGCCTCCCGTTCCCAGCCTGTCTGCCGATTGGGTTGGGACGTACCTCTGCCCTCTGCTGGCTGCCCTTGCCTGTGGGCTGTCAGGGCCTCAGTGCTGCAGACACAGGCGTGGCTGTGGGTGCCCGTTTCCAGACCCACCCTGCAGGCTCTGCCCAGCTGTCCTGTCTCCTGATGGTTGTCCGCAGGCTCTGGCAGGAAAGGAGAAGCAGTTATGAAATGCCTGCCAGAGGTCCCTCTTGCTCCCAGTGGCCTTCAGTAATACTTTCCTGGGAATTTACATGAAAAATTTATTTTTAATTAACATTTTATATAAAGTACTCTTGTTCAGTTAAAACTAGCTACTTTAAACAGAGACTAAACAATAACTACACATAGTTCTGAATAAAAATTAGTATTTGAGTTTAGTGTTTAATTATAAATTGTTTCAGTTGGCAAAAATAGGTCCTTGGGAATACAAGTTTAGTCTTCTTTTCCTAAACCTTGATAGCGATGGAAGTTTGATGTCTCTAAAATATATTTAAATTAAACTCTGTTCCACAATCCTTTCTATAAAATGATAAACCGCTTTTCATATTGTCTGTTAAAAATATTTGAAACATTTTCATATATAGGTTACTTTAGTCATTTTTCCAAATTTCAGTGTGATTTTTGAGGAAAACATTGTTTTTCCAAGCTGCATTTGCTACACTTCTTAAAGGAAAACAGAAAACTACTGTGAAGTGCCCTGTTCTCACAGCAGCTGCCTGGGCTCCTGACAGTTCCCAGACCTGTGTGTGATCGGTGCCATCCTATCTGTGCAGCTGAGAAGTCCTTAAACGTCATGCACATGGGTCCATCTGGCCATGCCATTGTCTGGGAAGCGTGAGCCCAGCTAACACATGTCGAGCACTGGGGGTGACTTCTTTATAGAGGTCATGTATGTTACTTTCAGAATAACTGGGTGTTGGTGACGTAACCATCACGATAAGGTGCTGGTAGCATCTATCTTTAATTCAGAAACAACTAACTGTTATAATTGATTGTGAAAATGGTCCTGGCCGGTTACTAAAGAGCCTTTACCATAATTTACTGACTTTCAGAAAATTAGTAAAAACTGACATCTTTTCATTCAGTAGTAATTTTTCTCGCATTAACTGATTATTCACAATTATTATTTTATAATACGCCCTAAGAAACTGCCTATTGAACAGAACATGACCAGTGAGGACACCATGCAAACCTGACCCTGGCTGGTGGACACGTCCTATGTTTGGTCCAGTCCCTTTATAGTAACTAAGAGAAGTGGCTGCACTTTTGGTCAGTTTTATGACCTTCATTTCATTAAGATAAATCAAAGAAACCTGGTAGAATTTTGAAAGTTTTAGTTAAGGCAATTAAGCAAAGACTTGGAATTGTTAGCACACCTGTAGTTAGCTACTTCACCACAAAACAGGAGATCTGTAGCATCCTGAGCTGGAATTGCAAAAGGCCTCTGAGATAGACTTGTGGCTTGTCCAGCGATGGCCATTCTGTGGTTGGACACCGGAGGGCAGCATGTGCTGGCCAACACTGCGGCCCTGCGCCATCGTGGGCAGTCAGGTCCTGTGCAGGGTCCACTGTCTTTCCAAACGCACATTCTAAGGAAATCTTCTAAATCAAATTCCCCAGGAAAACCTGACATGTTTGTCAGTGCAACCTCACTGACTTGTCCCCAGTGCAGAAGAGACAAGAGTCTTAAGAGGAAGGTCATAAGGTTGTGGGGCCCACTCCAGCTCACTGCTGGACGTTTGTTCACCCACAGAGCAGGGATGTGGTCAGCTCTGTTCACTGGTGTCCCAACACCAGAACCACACAGTGGTCTGGGTGGGATGAGTCGCCTGTAAACCCAAAGCACCCATCCAGCCTCCTGGCCCTGCTTCTCGCTTGTCTCCTCCGCTCCCGCGGGAGGCGAGTGCTTCCTCTCACCTGCTCACCACCTGTGTCCTCCAGAGACTCGCCTGTCTTGGGCCCTTTAGCTCCAGAGGTCTGTTTCCAGTGGCACTTGCTTTGGGGACGGACTCCTCCCTGTTTCCCAAGTACTTCATGTCTCCTTTACACAGCAAAGCCCTAAAACAATGGAAAGATGTGGGTGGCATTTGAAGATTTTGAACCCTTGTCTAGTTTCTGCAAACTAGACTTTGCTGTAACATCAGCAGTTCACAGTGAGGAGCCAGCAACAGAGACGCACTAAGAAGGGCCTGCATGGAGGCGGCAGGTGGGGCTGCAGGTGCTCCTGGGAAGCCTGCTGTCTGTGCCTCGTGCAGTTGCTGAGGGGTGGGAACCTCCTCGCCTCCGACATCTGGTGGGGCGGGCTCCATGGTGAAGTCACACTGCGCTGCACAGCACCTGTGCGCGGACGTGGGAGGAGCTTCTGGGGGTGGTTTCGATGAGGGATGGCAGGCACGTGTGGCTACACAGCAGTATCACAGCTGAGAAGCAGGTGGGGCAGCACCGTTGTCCTGACGAGCAGAGTGCTTCTGTTAAAACCTTCCCGAGTCTAGAAGCTTCCTCTCAGGGGAACTTGGTGACTTGCTTAAATGTGTCATGACATTTTAATATAATGGCCCTTGAATTCAGGGAATCTTGCTGTGCTGAACTTTGCCTTAAAGGACCCAGTCACAGGCTAAGTTATTGTCATCTGGTCATTCAGTGACCCTGTTCACCCCAAAATACTCGTTTCTTGTCCTTTCTGAAGTGAACGAAAGGATGAAGAAGCAACACCTATTTACACGCGTTGTTTAGTGAGTCACCCCACATTTTACCACAAATGACACGAGGAGCATCAGCTGGCAAGTGGGGCTCCAACATCCTTCGACTTTGCCAGTCATTCACAAACCCTGCAGGCACCCCTCTGTGCAAGCCGTTCACTCTTTATCTCGAAACGTCCTTCACACAAAGGACATTTAATTTTAAAAAGTCTTAATTATTGATTCAGGGATTGGCTGTAGTCTACTACTCCAGATATTTCCTGTAATTTTTCCCCTTAAAACTGTTAAGCTACAGTGTACTCAGAAAATATGTGAATGCCCCGAAAAATAAGATTAAGGAGTAAAGTGAGACAAAACAGTGCGGGACCTGCTTATAGAAGGAATGCTCTGTAGCTTCCCCTCGGCAGAATTAAAGGTGACGTGTTTAGGCTTAGAAGGTAAATGAGAGGCTCAGCTGACTGAAATGACAGGACAGGCAGACTGAGAAGAGCCCGCACGTTTACAACTGGGGTCTCAGAGAAAGCAGAATGCTGAGACTGGCACAGAGTTAGGGGTCAGCTCCCAGCAGGCCTTCCTGCAGAACAGGCTGGAGTGTGCACTTTGAGAACATGCAGGGCACTGACCAGGACAGTCAGAGTCACGTCCTCAGAAAAGACGGAACACTCAGGGTGGAGTGGCAGACGTGCCTCTTGCAAAGAAGAAAGGAGAGCCGTGTCCCTCCTGCGGGCCGGTCGTCCGTGCTGGCCATGCGTTGCTGTGGTTTGTGCTTGCATATGACACAGACTGACACTTAGCTTTCTCTCTTTCTTTCAAGCTACTGCAGCTCATCGCAAAATCCCAGTTAACTTCATTGAGTGGAGTGGCACAAAAGAATTACTTCAGCGTTTTGGATAAAATCGTTCAAAAGGGTAAGAGGGTGATTGATACCTTTAGTCGTCTGAATCTTTATTGAAATTTGATGTGAGGAGAGGGTTTTTCTTTCCTTTTCCCCAGTGTGTGTATTGTCACAGCAGCGACATTACTAATGTGACAGGGTCAGCAAAGGCTCAGGTCGGTCCCCCCAGGTCCTTCTGCTCAGTGGCTGCTGCTGACTTCTTTACAGTGGCTTTTGAATACAAAGGAATACGTTATATCCTAATAGGAAACGTTATATTGTAACACTGTACCAAGCAGATAACGTGGCCGCTGGTTCCATGGAGGTCAGCCGTGTATCCCAGGCAGGGCTGCAGTGTCAGGTTGACCTGCGGCTTCTCCATCATTTAAAGCTTGCGATGATTAGTTAGTGGCTGATAAACAGAGCATTAGGGTTTCCACATATATATGAGCTCATGACTCTGCACAGCCGTTTTTAAGCATCAGTTCTCTATATGATAAATATGTACAAAGAAAACAGAGTGACAGTTTAAAGCCAAAATTGTTGACCAAAAATGCACTGTCAGGAAACTTTGTTTTCTCCCTCCCCCAAAGTGAGAAGCGGGGGAGGCAGACAGACAGACTCCCACATATGCTTGACCTGATCCACCCAGCGTGCCCACCAGGGGGCGATGCTCTGCCCACCTGGGTCATTGCTCCATTGTGGCTGGAGCCATTCTAGCACCTGAGGTGGAGGCCATGGCCCAGGCCAACTTTGCTCCAATGGAGCCTTGGCTATGGGAGGGGATGAGAGAGATAAAGAGAAATGAGAGGGGGAAGGGTGGAGAAGCAGATGGGTACTTGTCCTGTGTGCCTGACTGGGAATCAAACCCAGGACTTCCACTTACCAGGCCAAGGCCCTACCGTTGAGCCAACCATCCAGGGCCAAGAAACATTTTATCTCATCATACTTGTGATAGCTCAAAAATGCCCATTTGGGGTTCAATGAAATTAGATCATTGTTTTTATTGTGGCAAAATACACCTAATAGAAAGATAACAATTTGTTCACTGTGAAGTGGACAGCTCAGTGGCATTGGGCACATTTACACTGCTGTACAACCATCACCGCCATCCCCTCCAGGACTTTCCCATCTCTGTTTCCAGTTAGCGCTCCCTCCCACCCCGTGCCCCGGCCCCTGGTGCCACCATTGCTTCTGTCTCTGTGGTCCAGACTCCTCCAGGTCCTCAACCAGGGATGCCCCCACCCCCGGCGGCATCATCCCTGTCACTGAGCACGGTGCCTTGAGGCCCATCTGGTTGCAGCATGTGGCAGGCTTTCACCTTTCTAAGGCTGTGTGCATGGACCACGTTTTGTCTGTAGGTGGCACTCGGACTGTGAAACGCAATCCTTTCTCACAGGTGGGAGCTGTGTCCACCATCACGTTGTCTGTGTGTCTTCCAGTTCTCGACGACCACCAGAACCCTCGCCTAATCAAAGACCTTCTCCAGGACCTGAGTTCCACCCTCTGCATCCTGATTCGAGGGGTGGGCAAGTCCGTGCTGGTGGGGAACATCAACATCTGGGTTTGCCGGTTAGAGACGGTTCTTACCTGGCAGCAGCAGCTGCAGAACCTACAGATGACACAGGTATGGGACAGTCCTGTGTACCAGGACAGTCCTGACCTCTTCCAAAGACTCACAGCGTTGGGAAGGATTCTTGTCTGGACCCTTTCTTAGTGTGAAGTTGTTTTTTTTTGTTTGTTTGTTTGTTTTTATTTATTTTTTTAATATATATATTTTATTATTATTAATTCTAATGGGGTGACACCAATAAATCAGGGTACATATGTACAATGAAAACATCTCCAGGTTATCTTATCATTCCATTGTGTTGCATACCCATCACCAAAAGTCAAATTGTCCTCTGTCACCTTCAATCTGGTTTTCCCTGTGTCCCTCCCCTCCTCCCTATCCCACTCTTCCCTCCCTCCCCCCATCCCATAACCAATACTCTCTTGTCCATGTCTCATACCCAGTGTGAAGTTGTTTTAAGATGGATTAGGACCAGAGACCCTTGAGTGGGTTATAGTTGTTACTGGAAAGAGCTAACTCTGTGGGTGACGAGGCAGGAAACTAGTTTACCTTTCAAAGAAATTGGGTGTTTTGGGCTCAAGTGACAGTGCATCCAGGCTCTGGTGTAGAGCGTGGCCGTCACTCCTGCGGGGCGAGGGCCTCCTTCTCACCTCCCATCTCTCTGCTGCTGTGGGCTGTGTCCTCACACAGCTTCCTGTCCTCAGCGAGTGCTCTGCTCAGTCGGGGACGCTTCTGCCTCAGCAGGAGCACACGGTAGGGGCAGGTGCCGATCATCACTGCGGGCACAGCGGGCAGCAGGGCAGAGCTGGCTGGGGCCACATAGTTGCCGGTCTTCTGTCAGGAGGAGGCTCCTGGGGACACTGAGGGACGGTGGAGCCCAGACAGGGCCTCCTGCACCCTGCATGGCACAGGCCCCTGTGGCTTGGCCTCTGATGAGCACAGAGGTGGGGTCCCCTTCCTGAGGGACAAACATGCTCAGCTGCCAGCTTGGGTGAGGGGACGTGTAGCTTGTATATTTGAAATTACAGAGTTTTAAGCTAGAAGGGACCTCAGTGACAGGGCGGGACATGGCCTCGGGCTGGCTCTGTTGGACCTGACCACTGTCTCCGTGGTCAGCGTCCTCAGCACTGCTTTTTCCTGGGGTCCCTTTAAGTGTCATGATCTTGTAAATGGACCTCGTGCATGTAGATGGGTTTTGGAGGAGCTGCCGCCACAGACCAGCCTCACTCTGTCTGGCTCCTTCGCTTCCCACTGTTCCTGTGTGGCTAGCACCACCTTGGCTGCCCGGAGGAGGGCGTGGGGCACGGACGCAGGCCTCTGCACACTGGGGAGTGGCAGGAAGGGGAGCAGCGTTTTGTTTTTCTTTCTTTTTAATTATTTTTCTTCTTTTCCAAGTGAGAGGAGGGGAGATAAAGAGACAGACACCCACATGCGCCCTGCCTAGAAACCCCCATCTGGGGCCATGCTCACAACCAAGCTATTTTTAGCACCTGAGGTGGAGACTCCACAGAGCCATCCTCAGTACCCAGGGCCGATGCACTCAAACCAGTCAAGCCATGGCTGTGGGAGGAGAAGGGAGAGAGAGAGAAGGTAGAAGGGGGGGGGGTCGAGAAGCAGATGGTCACTTCTCCTGTGTGCCCTGACTGGAAATCAAACCAGGGTCTTCCACATGCTGGGCCAACACTACCATTGAGCCAACTGGCCAGGTTCAGAGCAGTGTTTCTTTAGGATTGTGGACCTTGCCTGGCCGTTGGATTCTAGTGACCAAAGGTAACCATGTGTCACCCCTTTTCACAGGTGAACAATGGCCTCACGCTCAGCGACCTGCCCTTACACATGCTGAACAACATCCTGTACAGGCTCTCGGACGGGTGGGACGTCATCACTCTGGGCCAGGTGACCCCCACGCTGTACCTGCTCAGTGAAGACAGGCAGTTGTGGAAGAAGCTATGTCAGTACCACTTTGCTGAGAAACAGGTCAGTGCAGCGTCCTCACACTGGAGCCGTCAGCTGCAGTTCAAAGCATCAGAAATGATCGGAATTTATTACAATTCTGTGGTTTCTTTGATAATTTGTATAGGTTATTTCTCACACTTGAACTACTATTCAAAAATATCCCAAATGAACAGATCAGGGCTGAGTGTTCTTCTCTGTTGTAGCAGTGTGTACAGTCACTGATGTGCTGTCCTGTCCCCTTAATTCGGAGCTCCAGTTCAGCTCACTGCGTGTCCTCCAAAGGCTGCGCCTCCTTGAGCCGGGGTCCTCTGACCGGAGGCAGCATCCACTGTCCACTTCCTTCCTGTGGTCCTGCACTGTGGGAACCAGCACATCTCCCAGGCCCTGCTCTCCCATCATCCAGGGTTAGAGCCTGCAGTGTCCTCTGAGCCCCATGCTGAGCACGGGGTGAGGGCTGTCTGCAGTTCCCTCTGGGCACCGTCACACTGGGCATGGGGTGAGGGCTCTCTGCAGTGCCCTCTGGACACCGTCACTCTGGGCACGGGGTGAGGGCTGTCTGCAGTGCCCTCTGGACACCGTCACACTGGGCATGGGGTGAGGGCTGTCTGCAGTGCCCTCTGGACACCGTCACTCTGGGCACGGGGTGAGGGCTCTCTGCAGTGCCCTCTGGACACCGTCACACTGGGCACGGGGGGAGGGCTGTCTGCAGTTCCCTCTGGACACCGTCACACTGGGCACAGGGGGAGGGCTGTCTGCAGTGCCCTCTGGACACCGTCACTCTGGGCACGGGGTGAGGGCTGTCTGCAGTGCCCTCTGGACACCGTCACACTGGGCACGGGGGGAGGGCTGTCTGCAGTGCCCTCTGGACACCGTCACACTGGGCACGGGGGGAGGGCTCTCTGCAGTGCCCTCTGGACACCGTCACTCTGGGCTCGGGGTGAGGGCTGTCTGCAGTGCCCTCTGGACACCGTCACACTGGGCACGGGGTGAGGGCTGTCTGCAGTGCCCTCTGGACACCGTCACTCTGGGCACGGGATGAGGGCTGTCTGCAGTGCCCTCTGGACACCGTCACACTGGGCACGGGGTGAGGGCTGTCTGCAGTGCCCTCTGGACACCGTCACACTGGGCACGGGGTGAGGGCTGTCTGCAGTGCCCTCTGGACACCGTCACTCTGGGCACGGGATGAGGGCTGTCTGCAGTGCCCTCTGGACACCGTCACACTGGGCACGGGGTGAGGGCTGTCTGCAGTGCCCTCTGGACACCGTCACACTGGGCACGGGGTGAGGGCTGTCTGCAGTGCCCTCTGGACACCGTCACACTGGGCACGGGGTGAGGGCTGTCTGCAGGGTCAAGGTGGTCCTCTGTGTGCATCTCAGAGACGATCCTGGCTGAGCGCTGAGCTGGTGATGGACACCATGAGGGGAGAACTGTGTGTGTGAGCACCATCTGCCTGGCGGGGCGGGACGGGGAGGACTCCCTGAGGAACTGGTGTGCGGGCAGTGAGCCCGTGCACAAAGGCCCTGCGTGCAGAGCACCATCGTCAGCTTGGGGACGTGAGGGCGGTGCAGCTGCCAGGCTGTGAAGCCACGTCAGACCACGTCTTGCCTGGCAGCTGGGACGAGCACGTGCAGGGAGTGCTTGGATCACGTGCAGCTGTAGTGTGAGGAACAGACAGTGGGATGCAGAGAGCCTGTGACAGGCTGTGCCAGGAAAGGGGTGCAGAGAGATGCAGACATGGACAAAGCCCATGAACTTGAGGCCAGTTGGGGGCAGCAGGCAAGAGGTGCCCAGGGGTCTCTGCAGGCATGGGATGGCGTCCCTGAAGAAACATGGGAGGTGCAGGGTGGGTGGAGGTGCCTCAGTAGAGAGGACAGGGGGGTTTGAGAAAGGCCTAGCAGCATGGGGATATGAGAGTGCAGGGGGTCCTTGGGCCTGAGGGACTCGGGAAAGAAGGCTAGGAGGGGGTAGGCATCGAGGAAGCCAGTGGATGGGACCCTGAGGCTCGAAGATGAGGTGCCCAGGACCCAGGAAGACACCTGTCAGACAGAGTTTTGCTGATGTTCTGGGTGACACCAGGAAACGGTGCTAGGTGGACTTGTTGGGGAGAAGCGGAGGAGTCAGGAGTAGGTTGAACAGGGAAGAAAGACTGCAGTGTGGATTGGAGCAGGGGGCACTGTGTGTTTGCAGGGAGGGGTGTGACCAAGGGCCAAGGGAGTGAGGTGTGTCTGGGACGTAGGCCAGGAGTGTGCGTGGGCCCCTGCCCAAGTGCAGCAGGGTGGGTGGATGTCTGGCCCTGGCTGTCCCCACGTGTGGGTCAGAGGCCTGGCCCCGCCTAGGTGCAGCAGGGTGGCTGTCCGGCCCTGGCTGTCCCCACGTGTGGGTCAGAGTCCTGGCCCCGCCTAGGTGCAGCAGGGTGGCTGTCCGGCCCTGGCTGTCCGGCCCTGGCTGTCCCCCGCGTGTGGGTCAGAGGCCTGGCCCTGCCCAGGTGCAGCAGGGTGGGTGGCTGTCTGGCCCTGGCTGTCCCCTGCGTGTGGGTCAGAGTCCTGGCCCCGCCCAGGTGCAGCAGGGTGGCTGTCTGGCCCTGGCTGTCCCCGCGTGTGGGTCAGAGTCCTGGCTGCTTCTCAGAGCATCTGTGAGCCGTTTGTGAGGTGCTCGCATTTGTTTCCTTACAGGAGCCACTTTAAAGAGGTTCTGTGCGCAGACGTCAGACGCCAGAAGCAGCACTAGCACTGCAGGTGCTCTTGTCTGCATGTGTTTTCTTGACCAGATATAAAAACAAAACATCCAGAATAAGTCATCTGTTCCTCAGGGCTCAGCAGCTAGCAGTGAGGCACAGACACAGGCCAGCAGTTGACACGGCACAGGGGACATGCAGGGACAACTGATGTCTGAGACGATGCTGGAGGAGGAGCTGACCAGCGTCTGGGGTGGTCTTGGGCTTGAGTTCAGAAAGCACGCTTGGCTGTTTAGGAGGAAACAAGGGGCCCATGTGACAGTTTGGCTCATCATAGGTTCCCAGTGGCCACAGGGACAGCTGGTTTCACTCTCTACGGACTATTCTCTAAGCGTATTTGCAGGGTGTAAGTCACGGTGACAGACCTGCCTGCTTTCTTCTTCAAGCTGTCCTCTTTGCAAAGTCCGGTAGAAACAGTTTTTTTTACCCGGCTCCATCATCATTTCAAGAGTCCTCAAAAGCCACAACTGAAGTATGCATGTGCTATCCAGGTGATTGGTTTTAACTATGAAAAGTAAAGTTATTTTCAAATATAAAAACAAGGCGTGTGTGTACCAGGGTTCAGAAACACTGACAGACGGAGTTCGGGTTCTTTGAGCTTCACAGGTGTTGCATGTTTTACCCGGTGAAGGCCAGACCTTTTACTGGCAGAAACTGTGCTGACGCTCGTGCCCTGGTCTGGAGCCTGCGTCCGCGTGGCGCTGAGGAGGAGCAGAAGCTGCCCCTCCCAGCTGGCTCTGCTGGACCTGGGCCGATGCATTTTGTCCGGCATTCCCACAGGCACAGAACCTGCGGGCTGTGACAGGTGCTCTTCACAGCTTTATGCAGATGCATCTCAGTCAGCGGTGGGAGTGTGCACCACCACAGAAAGAAGTCCCACGCCTGTCAGCTGTCACTCAGGCCTCAGCCGTCCCCATCACTCTGTCCCGGACATTTCTAGGACCTGCGGCGTGACTGCTGGCCCTCCTGTGACGGGCCTTCCCACAGCGTAACACCCCTGGGTTCACTCATGCTGTAGCCCTTTCTGACCACACTTGTTACTGCCCATCACTGGGTGGACGTTGGACCTTGTGGCTTAGCGATCGCTGTGGCCACGGTTGTTCACGCTGTGTGGACATTCACTTGCATGTCTCCTGGGTGTGTACTTAGCAGTGGACATTCTGGGTCAGACCGTGACCATGTTTGTATTTCTGAGGAGCTGCCCGACTGTCGTCCACAGCGCTGCTCATCTTGTCTCCCCAGCCATGTGTGAGCGTCAGGTCGGGCCCCTGTCACCCCCAATGCAGCTGGCAGGGGACGCTGCATGTGTGTATCCACAGGCATGTCTCTTCATGCCCTTCGCCCACTTCTCATTGGGTTGTCTTTTATGACTTAGTTTGTTCTTTGTGTATTCTAAATACAAGTCCCTTGTCAAATATATATTGTATGTAGCTTATTTTTAAAACTTATTTTTCAACTACACTTGACATACAATATTAAATTAGTTTTACATGTATAACATAGCGATTAGACTTATTTCTCACTACATAATATGAGCATCACCAGATCTGAATATTTAAATGTTTAACAGCTGCATGGTGTTCCATAGTATGGACATTGGTTTGTCTGATTAGTCCCTTATCAATTTAATCCAAGTAAGTTTAATTCCAGTAACCTGGTGTTTCAAGCACTGTGTGCCTTTGTAAGTAGCTCTCCTAAGACTGTGCTGTGAAAACCACGTGTGACTCTTAGCCGGCCCCATGTGTGTCCAGTTCTGCAGACACCTGATCCTCTCGGAGCAAGGCCACGTCGAGTGGAAGCTGATGTACTTTGCTCTGCAGAAGTGCTACCCAGCCCGAGAGCAGTACGGGGACACCCTGCACTTCTGCCGGCATTGCAGCATCCTCTTCTGGAAGGTAACGGCTTCCCTTGGCTCGGGGCTGTGGGGTGCAATGCGGTGAAACAAGTCCTCCGTCTGAATTTGAACTGCAGTGGTTAGAAGGTGAGAATGTGATGTGCGTCACCAGGTGCTGGGCTGTAAACCTGGAAGGTGCACTGTGGCGGCATCAGAGGTGAGAACAGGTGTTCGGCCACTGCCTCTCCCCAGTGATGGTTCTCTCTGTTGTGACATCAGCGTGGAGGGGCACATCCCCATGGGAGTGAGGCTGGCTGGTCAGGCTGGCGTCCTTGGGCCCTCGTCCTGGGTGGAGGCTGCTTCCTGGGCTGACGGCTTTCCTAGGAGCCCCAACCTTGAGAAAAAGGAAGCTCTCTGCCTACCTGGTCCCCAGACTTGGTCTTCCCCCCACAGCCACCCTGGCCGCCCGGCAGAGCTGTCCTCAGGGCAGCCCACCTCGGTGCCTCCAGCTGGCTCCTGCCCAGCGCACACACGCGAGTCACACGGTCACAGTGAACGTGGCTTCTCCTACATTTGGTCAGCACGTAACCAGACTCATTCTTTGCAACAAGTCCAGCCCTTCATTGAGAACCCTAAACGTGGACACTTACCTCCGGCACGTTCCGCATCCAGAGTACTTAGGGTTACTTCTTCCCGAGACTTGCCTGGTCTGCTTTACTTTCCACTGTCCAGAGTCTCTCATAAAAGTGGGTTTTCCATGCTCGAGCTGAACTTCTGCGTCTTCCTCTTTGGTAAAGTTTTCTTTTCCTCACATTAACTCTTTCCCCAGGAGTGCTTTCCAAGCTCTGCCTTGAGCTCGAATGTGTTTGAGGTGAGGTTTCACGGGGAAAAGTGGCGACACGGGGGAAGGCTGCCATGAGCCGGACCTGCACGTCCTGCAGGCCACAGGCCCCCTTCCTGGGGTGGCCTCAGTTCCACCTGCAAACACCACCCTGTTTAGTAACATGTCACTTAACAAGGACATGCTTCCAGAAATGTGTCCTTGGGTGACTTTACCCTAATGAACATCAGAGAGGCATTTACACAAACCTGGATGGCACAGCTGCTGGCCTGGACAGCTGGCCCCAGCACAAAGCAGCGTGAGACAAGTCCAGAATGACAGAAATGACTCAAGCCAGGGACGCAGGGGCAGGTGGATGAGCTGCTGCTGGAGTGACACGCTGGGGTGCGCACAGGCTTTATAACGAGAGAGGAGGAGATGGCAAACCCACAGCCTGGGACAGCTGTTCACAGCAGCAGTCTGTGTCCTGTTCATAGTGACTCCTGCACGTGAGCAGCTTCCCGTTCCTTGGTGACTGGTGGGCCACACCAGCCTGTGAATGACGTTTGCAGGGTGAACTGTATGTGCCAGTACCAGCTGTGCTTTGTGTCTTCCCAGTGAACAGCCTGAGGGTGAGGTGTCACTCAGCCTCGTGGCTGGTCAGCCAGACTGGAGGACGTGAGCCGTGTAGTGGTCAGAGACCATCTCTGAGTTTGGGGCACTGCTGGTGACTTGTGTGCTTACGTTAACACCACGGCAGTTGCCCGCCTGTCCACTGGGGGTTTCAGCTGTCATAAGCAGTGCACATCAGCCTGGCTCTTTCTAATCTCTCTCCTTTCTCCCCTCCCTGCACTCCTTCCGATCTGTCTCCACGTCTCCAAGGACTGCCGCTTTGCTTTGCTGTTCAAGGTACCTTGTACTTCTCTTCCCTGCCCCGCTCGGGACTAACCCAGAGGCTGCCTGCCCGCCTGGGACACCATGACACCTAGACTGCAGCCTCAGCTGCACGATGCACGGCCCACGGGGTGACCAGCAGCTGGACTGCAGCAGGCTTGCTTATTTCAGCCGTCATGAAATACCTCAGAGTCCTGGTGCTTGAGCCAAAGGCTCAGCCTTGAAGGGAAGCTGTAGACGTGTCTCCTAGAATTTCTGTTGGGCAAAAGGCACCACACAGCACCTGGAGTAGTCACATCCCAGCTGTGGCCACCTAGAGAATACACTGACCTGACTGGCCTCTAACTCCTGCTGGCCTGTAATTTCTTTTTTTAATTGAGAGGCGGGGAGGCAGAGAGACAGACTCCAGCATGTGCCAGACCGGGATCCACCTCGCATGCCCACCAGGGGGCGATGCCCTTCCCATCTGGGGTGTGTGGGGTGTTGCTCGTTACTTAGCAACTGAGCTCTTGTTAGTAGTGCCTGAGGTGGAGGCCATGGAGCCGCCCTCAGCTCCCAGGGCCAACTCACTCCAATCAAGCCATGGCTGCAGGGGGGGGGGGGGGGCAAGTGAGAGAGGGCGGGTGGAGAAGCAGATGGGTGCTTCTCCTGTGTGCTCTGACCGAGAATGGAACCCAGGACTTACACATGCCAGGTTGATGCTCTACCACTGAGCCAACTGGCCAAGCCAGCCTGTAATCTTTAGGTACCTTGTTCTCTTTCAAGTTTGTCAGTGTCCTCCAAAAAAAACTATTTTTCTTGATAAATGCAACCTGGGTTCTTCAGGTGTTGTTGGAGTGTGGGTAATAGTTCAGGAGCCACCGGAGGGAAGGCCAGCTGGGATGAGGGCAGCAGGAACCCTGGTGGCCCCTTCCTCTAAGCCGGACAGCTGCCCTTCCATCTACTTGAGCAGAAATCTGCCATGAAGTTTCTGAACTGAACATTGCATGCTGCCTTTCCATAGTTCTCATCGCCTTTGAAATGGGTTCTGGGGCCCCTTCACACAAATAGCTGCTGGCCAATCGTGTAACCGTCTCCCTCCTCCCACAGGATTCAGGGCACCCCTGCACGGCCACCGACCCTGACAGCTGCTTCATGCCTGTGTCCCCACAGCACTTCATCGACCTGTTCAAGTTTTAGAGCTGCCCTCACCCCCTGCCGTCCATCCAGTCAGAGCTGGTGCCCTGCGTGCGTGCAGGAGTGACTCTTCCTAGGACTTGTGCTGACTGGGGGCCGGGCTTTCGGGACAGAACAGGAGAAGCACCCAAGCAGGAGGCTGCGTGCTTTCACCTATGAAAAGGTCCAGGAACCAAGCAACGTCATTTCAACTAACTTCTTTAAAAAATTCTTTTCGCCTGACCAGGCAATGGTGCAGTGTTTAGAACAGGGGTCCCCAAACTTTTTACACAGGGGGCCAGTTCACACTCCCTCAGACCGTTGGAGGGCCACCACATACAGTACTCCATACACTGACCACCAATGAAAGAGGTGCCCCTTCCGGAAGTGCGGCGGGGGCCAGATAAATGGCCTCAGGTGGCCGTAATTTGGCCCGCGGGCCATAGTGTGGGGACCTCTGGTTTAGAGCATCAACTGGGACATGGAGGACCCAGGTTTGAAACCCCGAGGTTGCCAGCTTGAGCATGGGCTCATCTGGCTTGAGTGGGGGATCACCAGCTTGAGCACAAGGTTGCTGGCTTAAGCAAGGGGTCACTTACTCTGTTGTAGCCCTCCAGTCAAGGCACATATGAGAAAGCAATCAATGAAAAACTAAGGAGCCACAATGAAGAATTGATGTTTCTCAGCTCTCTCCCTTCCTGTCTGTCCCTATCTGTCCTTCTCTCCGTCTCTGTCTCTGTCTCTGCCACACACAAACACACAAAAAAATTCTTTTCTTCTAAGCATATGAAACTTTGCAACTTTAAATCTTTATAAATATGGTTCTAAAACAATCCTGGATTTTCAGCTCCACATCTGTGCTGAGCTGACACTAATGGCCAGTATCAGGCTTCCTTGTCACATGGGAGTTTCCCAATTTTGCAGTAATTGGGGGTGGAAGACAGAACAGTTGATCCTTATAAAATACACTGTGCAGAATATTTATTTTTCTTAAGATGTATTTTAACCGCATGGGTGGTATCCAGATGATTCCTCTTTGAATGCAGAATCACCCTAGGGAAATATTTGTGTGTCAGTTCTGGTGTTTAGTGATTGGGTTGTGAATTGTGCAAACTGTGACCAGCAAAGGTGTGAGTGCTGTGGCCTTGTCCCTCCATCCACAGCCCTACTGCCCATGCACTGTGCTCCAGGCTCTCGGACAAATGCTGGCCGTCTGGGGGTCCTCAGCAGCCCCCCTGGAGGGATAGACTATGGCTGAGCATGACAAGTCGGGTAGCCTGACACACCTGGCTTCTCTGCGCTGACGTTTACAGACAATGCATCCTGTTCACTGACTGGACATTGTTGGTTTTGCATCTTACTGAAAAAAGACGTGCCAGTGATTTTGATATTTATTGAAACCTATGAAATGTTTATAAGATTGTTTCAATTTAAAAAATAATGCATGTCCACTTTAGAAAATGTGTACACAGGTGTGTAAATAAAATTGCCATAATCTTTCCAACTAAAGGTAACTGCTTGCTAGAATGAACGTGGTCAGTTTTCAGCAGTTGTGGAGAGAGTTATGGTTGTGCGTTTTCCTCTTTGAATCATCAAGGTTGGGACCAACACAAAATCATTCCTACTTCCCTTCTTTAATGCTCTTTCTTCAAAACAGAGTGACGTTTGCAGTTTGCGTATTTGTCAATGATGATTCCGGGTTCACAGCTCCTTGTCCTGTGCTGAACTAACCCTGATGGCCGAGAGTTACGCTTCTTAACTGTCACACCTGTCTGCACGGGAATGAATGTCCCGCACACATTTGTGAACACATGGTTTCCATTGGCTACACAGTATCAAAGAAGAGGACCAGTCCGTAGGGCATGCAGGCTGTTCTGAGCTCCCCTGTGCACACAGTGACCCTGTGGTGAATGTCTGTGTATCTGCTCAGCTCCAGGGGTCCAGAGGGAGAGATGAGGGAAGGAGGTAGACTGGGCATCCCAGATTGCTCCTGTCAACAGAAGTTGTTACAGTTCTTCTAAGGGATGAAATATGTTGGGTGTGAATATTCCTTTTGTGGCTGGTACTATTTTAATAAGGAATGGATTATGAGGTTTAACATTGCTTCTGTATATTTACTGACCATTTGTTGTTTTGTTTTTGGTAAATTACCTCGTGTTCTTTGCCTGTTTTACTTTTGGAGTTTTGGTTCTTTTAAAGAAACAAAACATTTTATTTATTCATTTTAGAGAGGGGAGAGAGAAAAGGGGGGAGGAGCAGGAAGCATCAGCTCCCATAGGTGCCTTGACCGGGCAAGCCCAGGGTTTTGAACTGGCAACCTCAGCATTCCAGGTCGCCTCTTTATCCACTGTGCCACCACAGGTCAGGCTGTGGTTGTTTTTTTTTTTATCAAGGGTGTTGGATTATGTCAAATGATTTTTCTACATTAAATAAAAAATTCCCATTTATTTGAGGGGTGGGGAGGGAAAGAAAGAAATATCAACTCTTTCCAGTTAGTTGTACACTCAATAACCGCTTCTTGTACGTGCCCTGAGTGGGAATCGAACCCATGCCCTCAGCATGCCAGGACAACACTCTATGGCCATGAGCCACCCAGCCAGAGCCTGCCTTTTCCGCATCTCAAGGTGATCATGTGGTTCTGTCTTCCTTCTGATGTGTCTGCTGCTGATGTCTGTATCACTCAACCTTGCACTCCAGCGCTGTGGTATTTGTTCATCCTTTTTTAAGAAGGTACTAGGTGACACTGGTTAATGAAATTATATAGGTTGCAGGTGCGCAATTCTGTATTTCATCATCTGGATATTGTATTGTGTTCCCCTCCCCAAGTCACATCTCCTTCTGTCACCATCTACCCTTTATCCTAAAGGGTGAGTTGTTGGACTCAGTGTGTTGGAATTTCACTGAGATTTTAGCCTACACTTTTCTTGTCATGACTTTGGTCTTTGTATCAGTGAAAATGGCTCCTAGAATGAGCTCGCCCTGAAAGTGTTCTCCTGGGATTTTTGGAGTTTGTGAAGAATTGGTATCAGTTCTCTTAAACAGCTGGTGGACCCCCCATGAGATGTGAATCGAATCTGACTCCTCAAGGGACCTCCTGTGAGTGGATCACGCAGTTTGCCCTTTAGTGACTGGCTTGTTTCACTCAGTACACTGTCCTCAAGGTCCCTCCATGTCGGAGCAGGTGTCCAGCGTTCCCTCCCTTTTAAGGCTGGATCACATTCCACTGTGTCTATGCATCACATTGTTTTTATCTTTTGGCTTTTCCGAATGATGCTGCTTGGAAACGGGTGTGCCGACATGGGTTCCAGACCCTGCTTTCAGTTCTTTCAGGTTAAGCCCTGGAGTGGAATTGCTGGGCTCTGCTGTAGCTCTAGCTTTGCTTTTTCAGGAACCTGCACGATTCACATCCCCAACAGTGCATGAGGGTTCCTTTCTTCCCACATCCTCACCCGTTGTCTCGTCTTCCTGACGCGCGCCGCTGTGTGGGGATAGCTCACGTGGTTTAGATTTGCGTCTCCCTGAGGATCAGTGATGCTCGGCACCTTTACATTCAGTGCTCTTGGTCTTCTGTTTATTGTGTTTGGGGAAATGTCCGTTCAGGTCTTTTGCCCATTTTTTAAATTGAGTTGTGTGTATTTTTGTTGTTGAGTTTATATATTCTGGATATTAATTCCTTGTCAGATGTTGGATGTGAAAATATTTTCTCCCGTTGTATAAGGTGCCTTTTCACCCTGCTGATTGTGTCCTTTGATAACAGAGGTTTTTAATTTTGATGTGGCCTGGTTTCCCTGTTCTTTTTCTAACGAGTTTCATTGCGCTGATGCTGGTTAACATAACTGTACATGTTTCAGATGCCCCCATCCACAACACACTGCAGTGTGCGTTCACCCCTGTTTGCTTTTGTGGGCTGTGTTTTTTATGTGACATCCAAGGAATTGCCAGATCCAATGTTGAAGCTTCCTCTGTTTTCTTCTAAGCGTTTTTATAGTGTTAGGTCTTTGGTCCATCCCGAGTTAACTTTTGCATACAGCGTAAGCTCAGGGTCCAGCTTCGTCCTTTTGTATGTGGATGTCCAGATTTCCTGGCACCCGTTGTTGTAAAGACTGTCCTTGCCCCACAGTGTCGACCCCGTGTGTGAGGTTTCATTTCCGGGCTCTGTCCTGTCCTGTTGGTCTGTGTGTCTGTCCTTATGCAGGGACCACCTGTTTGATTCCTGTGGCTTTGCAGTAAATTTTGAGATCAGAAAGTGTGATTCCTCCATTTGGGTCCCATGAGATTGCACAGTAAGCTTAGGGTGGAGTTTTTAATTCTGGGAAAAAAAGAAAGATGCCTTTGTGGTTTTGACAGGGACTGCACCGACCCCATGGATGGCCCTGGCAGTGAGAATACAGAGTCTCCCCTGCTGTGTACACAGACGTCTGTCCATTTACTTGTGTCTTTCATTTATTCCGGGAACATTTCAGTTTTCAGTGTGCAACTCTCTAGCCTCCTCTGTTAACTTTTTTCAAAGTACTTTATTGTTTTTTTTGCTATTGCAAATGGAATTTTCTAAATTTCCTTTTCATGTGATTGTCAGTGTATAGAAACACAGTGATGTGCTGTTTGTGTGGGTTTTTCTGTGGACTCTTTGAGGTTTTCTACATATAATGTCACCTGCAAACAGATCATTTTACTTCTTCCTTTTCAACTTGGATGCTTCTGTTTCTTCTTCCCTGAATGTCTGGCCGGGACCCCCAGTGCCGTGTGGACGTGGTGATAGTGGCCTGTCCTGTCCTGATCTCAGAGGTCAGGCTTGTCTGCGTGCTGAGCGTGGTTCCAGACTCCAGGACACGGACGTGTTTCCTTCCTTCCTTCCTTCCCGCTGAGGGTTCGTGTCAGGGAGGGTGCCCTCCCACACCAGCTGAATGGTGCTTTTCCCGTTATTCTGAGATGCTTTTCCCGTTATTCTGAGACTTGGGACACAGTGGGTGTTGCCCCACTGAAGGGGGTCTTTCTTCAGTGTTTGCGTCTTTATGTGGCTGAATCTTGGTTCACGTGTGCATGTAATTATTATGACTATTTGGTTACATGACTGGAATGTACTTTTTGTGTCATCTTAAATTTTTTCACTTTAAAAATGAAAAACCATTCTCAGGTGGTAGACCATGAAAATACAGGGCTGGTAGGCTGATAGATAATTTAACCTTTGTCTCTTCTTTTCTGTATGTTTGACAGTTTCCACTTAAAGTTAGATAATGTTGCCTTTTTGTACTTGTTACCCTATTGTTTGTCTTTTTATTTTTAAGTGAAAGGAGGGGAGATAGACATACTCCTGCATGAACCCCAACCGGGATCTACCTGGCAACTCCTATCTGGGGCCGATGCTTGAATCAACTGAGCTATCCTCAGCACCAAGGGCTGACGCTCATGTGTGCCCTGACCGGGAATCAAACCTGGGACGTCTGTACGCCAGGCTGACACTCTATCCACTGAGCAAACCGACCAGGGCCATTACTCTGCTTTTTGATTGCAGAATTAAAATATATTCGTTGTGAAAAGTTGTCTTAATCCAATACACACAAAATTTTAAACACTATCCATAATTCTCCTTTGAGGTAATTATTAACATTTTGATACATCTTTCCAATATTTCAAATCTTTTAGCTCATATTACTAGTATTTTTTTCTTTTTTAAAGACTTTATTCAAATTTTTTTCAGAGAGGAGAGAGAGAGAGGGAAAGAGAGAAAGAGAGAAGGAGGAGGAGCAGGAAGCATCCCATAAGTGCCTTGACCAGGCAAGCCCAGGGTTTCGAACCAGCGATCTCAGTGTTCCAGGGCGACACTCTATCCCACTGCGCCACCACAGGTCAGGCTCATATTACTAGTTTTAAATTGAGTTTATTGGGATGACATTGTTTCAAGTGTACGACTGGACAAAATGTTGTGGGCACATTGCTCTGTGTGCCTTCTTGAAGACACACAAGATCTCAAATATAAAGTAAAAAGAGCAGTTAAGTATCAGAGCCCACCCCCCCCTTCCTCCCCTGGGCTGTGTCTCCTGAAAAACTGACCAGACAGGGAGCACTACCTCTGATCTCTGCCCTGCCCCCAGGGAAGGGCTTGCTTACGTGCTTGGTGCTTCCGCTGCTGCTGAGCTTTGAAGAGTTCTTACATACCCTCCTGCTGGCTCACTGCACCGTTCCAAAGCCTCTGGGGAAGAGTGTTTGAAGCCCTAGCCTTCAAAGAAAAAAAAATCACTTCTTAAAAAAAAAGACAAGAACTCAAAGCAAATGGTATTTCCTGTCGCTCCCAGATTTGTTCAGCTTTCTTGAAAATAAAGTATCTAAATTGTACTTTTAAAAATTATATACGTATTTTCCTAAAACTACAACACTGATTTTTACTTAGTAAGAAAATTACATGAAAATAGCAGTACTCCAGGAGGAATCACTAGCCATCAGTTGTTCGGAAAGCTGAAATTCTACTCCACCTTCATCGTTACGTGAGAACACCGTCTGCAGTTCTAGGAGCCATGCTGAGACATGACATTATCGTGACAGAAGTCAGTCCAAATGGACAGTCTGACAGCACGGAGCCACCAGCAGGGACATGTTGCAATGGGGTTAGACCCTTCAGACCCTGGTGAGGGAACGGTGACCCAAACGCAGAGGCTATAATGGCCCTGGACCATCATCAGAAACTGAGGGGAGACTGACCAGGAAGGAGCTTACTGGAGACACACTAATACGCAGAGCAGAGGCAGAGGGTCAGGCCCCGGTGCAGAGTGGGTGGCAAAGAAGTCTGAGGAATACTCAACGGCACCAGTGGCCATAACACTGTGGTGGGCGCACAGGGAGGAACAGACTGCCTCCCACCCACACCGGAGTGACAGGGCTACTACCTTCCACACTGCCTGCCTGCGGAGGCGAGTAAGGAGCGAGCCAGCCAGTACTTCCAAGCCCACACAACCGGTAGGCGCAGCTCAGATGCCATGTCCTGGCACTGTGGGAGAAAGCAAATGCAGCTAAAAGACATTTACAGACAGTTGGGAAACTGAATACATATATGGGTATTACATGATATTAGGGAATTACTTTTTGTGTGGGTGACAGAGACAGAGAGACTCACAGATAGGGACAGACAGGGACAGACAGGAAGGGAGATGAGAAGTATCAATTCTTTGCAACACCTTAGTAGTTCATTGATTGCTTTCTCATATGTGCCTTGACCTGGGGCTACAGCAGAGCGAGTGACCCATTGCTCAAGCCAGCAACCTTGGGCTTCAAGCTGATGAGCCTGCACTCAAGCTGGTGACCTTGTGGTCTCGAACCTGGGTCCTTCATGTCCCAGTCCGATGCTCTATCTAGTGCGCCACTGCCTGGTCAGGCGGGAATTACTGTTTTTGTAAGGTGTGTTACTGATACGATAGCTAGGTGGGACAGTATCCTGTCTTTAAAAATGCATCCTGAAAGTAGGT
This sequence comes from Rhynchonycteris naso, assembly GCA_037038555.1. Lineage (NCBI taxonomy): Eukaryota > Metazoa > Chordata > Mammalia > Chiroptera > Emballonuridae > Rhynchonycteris > Rhynchonycteris naso. The sequence continues at coordinate 276,997 of CM072998.1, forward strand.
GAAATGTTGCAATGAATCCCTGGCCAGGTGGCTAAGTCATTTGGAACATCATCCCAACATGCCAAGGTTGAAGGTCAGGGCACAGACAAGAATCAACCAATGAATGCATGAATATGTGGAACAACAGATCAATGTCTCTCCCCCCGTCTGTTTCCCTTCCTCCTAAAAATCAATAACTTTTTTTTAATTAATAGAACTCATGGTATCTATAGTGTACTCTAAGTGCTGCATTAAACATACCACCCAGTTTTCAAATAGCTCCTCAAACACACCGACACTCGCAGCTGGGACGGCATCAGCCAGTCGGGCAGCAGTGTCCACATTTGTAGCATCCGCTGCAGTTTCTTCCACTCTAAGTTTTTCATAATTAAGTGGTCTTTTTTTAATTGAAATACCTGTCCCCTCCAAAAACAAGCCATGTTGAAACATGCCAGGTCCTTCGTGAGAGCTTAGGAGTAGCCTGGCCCCTGCTGACACGCCTGCTGTCTTCCCCTCCCCCGCCATCACCAGGGGAGCGGGCTTGCTCCAGGGAAAATGAGAAGATCACCGGGCGGCTCCTGTTCTGAGACTCGGAGCCCCAGCCAAGTGCCTGGGACACTGTAAAGCCAGTGGCCAAGGCCACCATCACAGCCGCCTGGCCCATGCAGGTTCACATTAGATTCGGACAGTCGGTAATGAAACAATGGAGCCAAGAACTGGTGAGCCATCAGCTTTAATCCTAGCTTGCACCTGGCAGGCAAGTAAAAACACACACTGGGCTCCAAAACCCACTCATTCAGTGCTCACAAAGCTATTGACTTATCCAAGTTTCCTAGAATCAAAGGTTTCTAGCTCACCAGACTTATTCACCTCTGTTCCCCATCTCCTTCTCTCTGCACAAACTCTGCTCAAACTGACTTCTCCCTCAGCACTGCCATCTTGGCTGTTTCTCCTCTCCTCCACGTGGCCTTAATCTGCTCTCCTCTCTAATGCTAACCTCAGGAACCAAGAGCGAGCAAGATCCCAGTCTGCCCCACTTTATAGTGTAAAAATCCAAACCCTTAATCCAATCTACAAACAAGGAAGTCTCTGATACAAAGTCACTTATCTGAGGCACAATGGGAGGATTCCTCATGAGAGTTCACCACCCCACATCATCCAATCAGTCAAGGGTGTGGGGAAAAGCTTACTCTTAAAACTTGCACATGGGCAGCGCCATCTTTAACAAAGTGAACATAATATATTTTATCTGCCCAACAGACGCCTTAAAAGTTATAGTACCTGCCTAATGCTGCCTGCCTCCATGGGACTGTCACTGAGGCCTGGAGCCCAGGGTCCCTGGTACTTCTCTCCCAGCTTGGGGGACAAGGAGCAGGAAGGGCAGCTGGCAGGTTTGAACGGTCAATTCCAGCTAGAAGCCCTTTTCTTTTAACCATTTGCACTAACACCTCACTGTAATTTTCTTAACACTCATTTCACATGGTCATGGACTAAGTGCCCACAGATACCACTGTTGCCATGGAAATAGCTCTGAAACTAACCCTTCAGCCCCTAGGCCCAGCTCCCACTGCTGCTGTGACATGGCCTCTTAAGGACTCCACACTCCCAGCAAAGAACAGCCTGGCACATGCTCACCAGCAGGGTGGAACCCTGTGCTGGGGGTACAGTGGCTGCTGGGAGCCCTGCTCAGCCGTCCCACGACCCAATCACCCCCCACTAGTGAGATGAGGAACACCCGCCTCACTGGCAAGGCACACTGTGTGACCACAGACAAATGACTCGCCCTCTCTGGGCTTGAGCCAGTGTTCAGACCCAGTCCCTGTGGTTCCTAAGCCAGGGGCCTGCGCCCCGGCCTGCTGCCGTTTCAGAGCTGAGCTCCAAAGGGCGGGTGCTCAGCAGGTGGCCGGTGAACCTCCTGGCAGAGGTCCTAAAACCTGGGATTGTCCACAGCGTGGCCCGGGGCCGGCAGGAGGGCCCTGCGTGGTGGTCCTGCTGTGTCCCCTGCCCCCACCCTCGTCACTTCCCTGTGCTCCTCCACCAGCTTTCTCTGTAAGAACTGGCATTGGGAGGCACGGCCTGACACCCCAGAGTTTACGCTGTTAGAACCAGGGCAGGGAGGTTTGCGGGCGGTAGGCAGGGATGCCATCACACAAACCACCGGTTCTGTTTCTTGGTTCCTGGCTGAAGGCGTCCAGCCCTGCAGACAGCTGCACAGAGGACATGGTCCTGTTCAGGCAATGCGGGAGAAAGACAAGGATTTGGCTCCAATGTTTTGGAGGGGTTTGGCCTCCCCACACATGGTCCCCACCGGTCACAGATCCCAGAGGAAGGAACAAATGTCCATCAGGCCTGCCCGCTGTCCCCACGTCCAGGTACTGACAAAGCAGAGGCTTCTGAAGGGAGCCTTGCCAGCAGGCAGACCTGGCAGGAAGGAGGGATCACTAGTCACTGGCCTCCTGAGGCGGGGGGTGAGGGTACACACATTAATTACCATATGACCTTGGTGAGGACCGGGGCCGCACACAGCATCCCACAGGAGCACACAGCCCCGTCAATGTCCAGAACCAGTGAAAGTGGCCTGAGCAAGTTACCTGCGGAGGACAAGCTGGCCCAGGGGGGTCACCGGCCTCAGGACAGCTGCCACCAGGGAGGAGAGGCCTCCCTGAAGTGGAATGACACAGCAGACAACCCTGGGAAGCCACTGTCTGAGCCACAGAGCCCACCCACGTTGGCACAGGGACCCCAAGTCCTCATCGGGAGGGCTCATGGGGCAGCCACTGCAGAGTCAGGCCCAGGGCCGAGAGTCCTAACGACACAGGCGGCCCAGCCACAATGGCTCCTTTGGCCCCTGGAGCACCGGGCGGTTCTCTGGCGCGGACACAGCCTCACAGCCGACACTCAGCAAGAAGGTCCTGGAAGCCCTGGCTGGTGGCTCAGCTGGTTAGTGTTGTCCCAATGCACCACGGCTTCGGTCCCGGTCAGGGCTCACACAGGAATCAACCAATGAGTGCATGAATAAGTGGAACAACAGATCACTGTTCCTCCTCCCTTCCTGTCTCTCTAAAAGTTAATACATGTTTTTTAAATTATTTTTAAAAAGGAGGCCCAGCATTGCCTCCACCAGAGCCCACCTGGTTGCCGCCTGGCGTGTGAGGCCATCACCATGTGCTCTCCTAGGTGTGCCCAGTGACGGGGCTGGGCCTCAGGGGCCGCACAGTGGTCACTGTGACATGCGGACAGCTCTGCCAGCCGCACAGGGAGGCATGTCCAACCCTCGCCCGAGGCCTCGGGAAAGGGGCGTAAGGTGCTCACCAGCAAGAAGCCAACGTAAGTTAACATCAGAACCTGGAACTCTCCAGTGACACCGAGGAGGAGACGCTCCGTGCAGTGAACTGCAGCAGAGGAAGCTGGGGGCTTCGTGCCAACTAACTGTGACCTGAGCAGCCTGTGGCCACTGTTCCGTCAGGGTCCGCCGCTTCTGTTTCCCTGCTGGAACCACTCGGGCAGGAGGCCAGAGGCCGGATGGTGAACTGAGCTCGGAACCAGAGACCCCAGCACTGCCTCTCCTGGGAAGGAAACCAGAAACAAGAGAAAGCAGCTGCTGTTGTCACCACGTCCCCCACGGAGAGCGCTGGGCCTGCCTGCTTCGTAGGAGGGAGGGACCGGGAGCTAAGCCCGCAGGTCCGGTCGCACGTGCGGCCACCGCAGGGCCAGGGTCCGGGAGGTGAGTGCTGTCCCACTGCGTGCACGAGGAGACCAGCCTTCAGTACGGGTGACACTGCACAGGTCACATAAAACAGGGTGCTGCCCCAGCCCACCCAGGAGTGACCGCACACTCATGGCCTCCACTTCCGCACAGGGAAGCCCCACGTGTGCTGGTGTCAGGGATAGGGCCGGTGGAGGTGGCCAGGGCAGGAGGCCGCAGGGGCCCAGGACGGGGTCAGTGTCCTTACAGGGGAGGAGGCAAAGGTGGCAATGCTGTCTCCTGCATACGGACAGTCCAGAGGTGCTGGGAACCAGCAGCGAGCCTCTGGCCTCCAGGACGGTGAGAAACAAACAGGTTAAGCTGCAGCCACTGCGGCCCGAGCGCAGCAATAACAAGAGAGAGACAGGTGTCCAGGTGTGCGGCTGTGAGCTGACGCTCGAGTCACCTCCCCTCTGGTGGCTCCCAGCTGTCCAGCAGTCTCCTTCCAGCACCCCTGCTCTGCGGGTGCTCGCTGGGCCTCAGTCGCAGTGGGAGGAAGCACACACATGTGCTCAGACCCACAGCCTCCTGACGACAGCACCATGACTATGAGCCTGCGGTGAAAGCAGGTCATAGGGAAGAGGAGAAAGGTGGCCAAACTGACCCCCACACGGGACAGGGCCACAGGGTAGGGACAAGGGTCCGTGATCACTGACGCTCACCAGAGAGCTCTGGTGCTCGGGGACAGAGTGCCCAGGCCGCGTCCCCAGCGCTGATTCTCCAGTGGGTACAGACCAGGGCGGGTGTCTGGAGGAGACTTGCAAGGCCAGACATGCAAGGCCACATGGTGAGCAGGGCCACCTGGAGAGGCGGCACAGGACATGGGCATCAAGTGCACAGTGCCTCCACACACCACCTCCCACCTCGGCCCCAACCAGGAAGGCTGGTGGTGTCCCTGCAGGGAGACGGGACTGTCACATCACCCGCACCTGAGCTTCTGCCTTCCTGGTGGCTTCCAGGGTTTCACGTGGACCCTAACGCAAAGCAGAGGCTGGGAGCCCCACCCAGAGGGCCTCGCTTTGCAGCTCTGTAGGAGCGTCCTCAACAAGTAAGAGTCCCGTGTGTCCCCACCTGCCTTTCGGTTAGATGAGTTAAAATTCAAGACTAACTTAACATGGGGAGAAACCACACGTGTTCAGCATGGCTGCAGCCTGAGGAGCAAGGTCACGGGAGGGGACCGGTGACGGGCCTACTACTGAGGGTCCCGGAGCCAGTGGGGGAAGAGGAGGCAGAAACACCCACTCAGGATATCTCCCCACAGGCCCCGCATCCCCGTCCAGATGGTCTTGCCCATGGCCAGCAAGAGGTTACCCAGTTCTGACGGGGAGTTAACACTCCTCTCAGGGGCCACTGCTTCCAAAAATGACTTTTCCCTAGGAGATGGCCATCTTCCTAAAAGGTGAGGGTGAGTAAGTAGATGCTGTTGCAATGGCCAGCGTGTCCGCTGTCTGCCGGCCAGGTGCTGGGAGGTTCCTCGAGGCTCCAACTCATTAAATAACGGAGTCGAGTGGGCGTGGACCCAGCACACAGACAGCAGTGCGGCAGCTCAGACACGCAGATCACACCCCTGAAAGCTTAAGTGGAAATCAGTTGCTTATTTATGAAACATCTAGATGTATTGTTCGTATTTTAAAACAAGGTTTAAACTGTCGAGAAAAGTGCCTTTAGCTCTGAGATTAAAGCCAGGGTAAGCAGTGACCATTGGGTAGGTGCCAATAATCACTCAGACCAACAGCGAAACTCGATATAAATGGTATTTTATTTTTTTAAAAATCTCAGCATTAAGGATGAATTCTACCTTCTTTGAAGCCATCCTTTCATATTAAAAAATAACAAAGCATCAGCAGAAGGAAGCAGACCCCTCCCTCTTCACACAGTGAAGTTGCTTGTACATAAAATTCCAAAACCCCCAAGTCAAAACCTCCATTCTCACACCGTGAACAAAAAGTTGCTTTGGTAAATTATTTTCCTCCTGAAGCACACCAATAACTATATTAAACCCCACAACACAGCTATTTTAATTTAGTCAGATCGCACAGAAGAAAATCTCATTGACATCAATGTTTGTGGATGGGGATTGTAGGACTCACAGGGCAGGTTCCATCCCCACCTGGCTCCATTTCAGGATGTAAGGACCGGAGCCACGAGGAGCTAGTGTGCCGACCATGCACTCAGCTGTGTCACCGAGGTCGGTTACAGGCACCTGGCGTCACAGAACTCCCAATGCCGGAAGCCCAGACACTGCCTCCACCTACTGAACCCAGGCTCGCAGAGCACGCGGCGGGAAGCGGCGTGTGTCCACACCAGCAGCGCGTTTCTCGGGGGTGGGCTGACCTGTTCACCTGAGGAAACCAGAGCTCTCGACCCGCCATTTCACTGAAATGATCGAGCCCCCAGCACTGTGGATCAGAGCCCACCGCTTCACAGTTGTAATGCCACTTAAGACACACCCTGGCTTTCAAGGCTCTGTTCTACTAGAAAAACACAAATGGGTGAAGGGATAGAGGGTTGACACAAAGCAGAGATACAGACAGGTGACTGACAGGTGGTCAGACGTGTGTGACAGCCGACAGACACGCCTACCCACCTGGCGCCCGGCACGCCCACAGGGATGACGTGGACACGCACTTCCGTGGGACAGCACAGAAGTGCACCCTGAGCAGTCAAAGAATCCACAGTGTAACCAGAGGGTCTTTGTCACCAGAGAAACGACCTGTTCTCTCAACCAGCCAAAGATGGGAACGTGCTGCGCCCACAGGCAAGAGCTGTTCCGGGGACCCCCCCACGGGCACGGGGCCAAGGACAGAAGCCCCCACAGCCTGATAACAACTCCTCAGGGTCCAATAGCAGTTAGGGAAGTATCTCCTTTTGAAAACAAAATCCTGGGTGTTGTAGAAAAGAGGCACTTCCTGCATTTCATATGCAGTTTTAACCCTATAATGAGCAAGTTAACATTTTCCAAACAAAATCATGATATCGAGTGACTAAATTTGATCTGCATTTTATAGCGTCCCTTACTCTATAATCAAAAAATTAGAAAAAGATTTTAGAAGAAAATAAAGATCAATATTTAGAAATCGAGCAGGAAAAGTAAACCCTCCGCGGGACCAACACCCCCGCATACCCCCCCCCCCATGGACGTGGAGACGGCTCAGTCACAGCCACGCACCTCTGCTTCTCTAGGATCTGACTGGCTTGCATATTTTTAAATTCCATGTGAAGAAACATTTAATTTTCCTAGTGAAGCACGACCCGACAGTCTCTGCCAGACTCACGGCAGCACCCTGGTGGCAGGTTTCCGTCCCTGCTGCTCGTTCAGGGGACCCACCTGGTACCTTAGGGGACAGTGTCCAAAGTCCTCGTCAGTGTCAGGAACACAGACACGCGGGGCTGCACGTGAGCCCGTGGGCACTGCCAGGCGTCGTGGCACAGGAACGCCGAGACCGGCATGAGGTGCGTGTGGACCGAGCAGGCTCCACACTTTAATCTGGGGAAGACTAACAGCTCAACAGACTAGCGGAGACACCCTGATACAGCAAACGCTAAGAATCTGAACAAAACGGGTCACAAAGCTGCAACATTAGGCAAATTCTGGTGCGAAATTCGGGGGGCGGCGAGCTCCCCTACAGTCACTCGAGCTCCTCCCAGTTCTCCGTCAGGTGGCCGCGGCTCTGGCGTCGGATGCTGACCAGCTTCCCAGCCGACTTGAGGCTCCAGCGCGAGCTGCTCCCTGGGCTGGCCAGGCTGGTGTACTTGCTGGAGCCTGTGGCCTCCTGGTCCCAGCCTGGCCAGGATGCACGGTCGCTCGAGGGTCCCCCTGGCTCGGCCGCCACATCTTCCAGGGCGAGTTTTGGAGGCTCCCAACCCTCAATCTCATCTGGCTTCTTAGACTGTATGTTCTGTTTTAAAACCAAATTGTCCCAAAATCCAGATTTCTTCTCTGTCTTCAACTCTTCCTTTAACCGTAAGGCAGTTCTACAGAAGACAAAAGAGTTACGTGCTGGTGATCTGAGGGCCTCTAATCCCGTCCACTTTACAGATAGGAAAGCTCTTTTTCTAAAACAATTAAACTGTGTGGTAGGCTAACACAAATCTATATGTAAAACTTAAACAGCATAATTGATAAAGGAACAAAACTAGTCACTACGTTCTGTTGATAAACACAGAAGCCGTATTTAAGACCCCAGACTTGGAATTACACACAGCAGACCCAGCACTGGGTTCAGGTGTCTGAGCCCAGCAGGAAAAGGGAACCAGGGTGCAGGCTCAGGTGAGAGGTCGGCTCATTTATCCACCGGCTCCCGCAGGGTCCCCGTCAGCCCACTAGCTTCGAGCAGCTGGTAATTAACTTGCAGGAAAAAGTAAGAACTGAGAAGTCCAGCTACTGCGGGAGAGAAGGACTACTGACCGGTGGCAGAGACGGCTCACACGGAGCTGCAGAGCTCGGTGGCCACAGGTCCTGTAGTCTGACGGCTGGAGCGCCCCCAGCACCACGTCCAGGCCCCACCCTGGGGAGGTTCATTTAACTAATGAAGGGGCCAGGACACAGGAATTTCTTCAAGGCCGCAGGAGACGCTGGTGCCAAAGGGACCAGCTTACAGGTCCCGACAGAGAACGCTGTCGTCACGGCCACACCCACCCCTGGTGGCAAGGCAGCCCCACACGGAGCCTGGAAGCCTCCTGGTCAGACAAGGCCACTGCTGGCCGTCAGGCTGCACTGACCCTACACTTTCATCTTTAAATACACTTATGTTAAGTGTGTGATTACTTTACATATTTCTTATTTAGAAAATTAAAATTAACAGGGTGACATTGATCAAGAGTACCTAGATAGTTTCCAGGTAAACATCTTCCACATCATGTGAACTGTCGATCGTGTTGGGTGCCCGTCACCCAAAGTCAAATAATTTTCCATCACCTCATATTTGTCCCTCTTTACTGCCCCCCCCTCCCCTGGTAACCAGTGCACTCTAAGCATGAGTTTCCATTTTGTATCCCACTCGTGTGTGGAATCACACAGACTTTAAAATACACTTAAAAGTCTAAAAATATTTATAATCAACTAGCAGCAACATGTCAGTTTAAATGTATTCAATTTTCTAAAATCTCTTACATTTTTATGTTTTATTCCCTTGACTTTTAGACACTGCCTAGTGTCTAACACATGGCTACAGCCCGGTCGGGGGCTTGCTGGCTCTCCGGTAACCGCGCCGGAGGGGGCTGCCGAGGGCTGCGCACCGTGCTCCCTGCCCCACGCGCCTCTGCCCAGAGCACGCTTCCGTGTCTGCAGACATGTCAGCCCTGCACGCCTCGCTTACTCACTGTCACACGATGGCCCTGCTGTGCCCACACTACAGGGAGGGACAGGCACAGCCACTCCGGGCGCCTCCCCTCCGCTCCCGAGGGGCTGACTGGCCGGTCGGGCTCGCCATCACCAGGGTCCCGCGGGCTCACCCTCTGGACTTGGGAGGTCTGCTGCTTCCCAGCAGGTGCTGCTCGTCCTCGCTACTCAACAGTGACGTCACCTCCTTCCAACCTCGGAAACTTGCTCCCTGCACCTGACAAAAGGTAAGAAAACCGTCACGCGTGGAGCAGTGACACAGATCACACAGACGTCTGCAGAGCTGACCCCTAGTGGAGAAACGCCAGGGCCGTCCCCTCCGCTGTCCGTCCTGCCAGGACAGCCCTGCTGTGAGCAGCAGGTGACGAAGCATCCCACTGTGCACCAGGCTGGGACACCAAGACAGAGGCCCCTGCAGGTGTCAGTGGGACCCGCAATGACGCCCCGGGGCAGACTGCACAGGCAATCTGTTTGCTCAGAGGCCACGGCCTGGACAAGTCCTCCCCTCTGCAGCCCGCATGCAGCCCGGCATCTTGGGCCCAGAGGAAGTCCTGGTCAGCGCCTCCCGTGGGAGCCAGGTCACGCATCTGCGTCCAGGTCAGTCTGCAGGCGGCTTTCTTTTCCTTCTTAGGGGAAGAGAGGGGAATGGCGGTGCTGCCTCTGGGGCAGACCTAGCTTTAAGTCACTGAAATGTTCATGAGACATAAAGATAAAGGTTCTGAGGACTGGCCCGACGGGCTGCACGTCAAGCTTGGCGTGACACAACCTGTTAGAACAGAAAGTAACTGGCACAGTGACCTCCAGAGGTCACCCAATGGCTGAGGACCTAGTAGTGCATGCCACTCGGGGTCCGGGCATGGTGGGCACAAAAGCAGCCTTGGAAGCTGACCAGGAGGCTGCCCTCGGGCCAGGCTCTCCGCCTAGTCCCAGACTAGGGCACGGCCAGCCGACCTCTCTGGTCCTGTCGAGAGCCCAGACGCAGGAAAAGTAGCTCGGGCAGGATGTGTGCACACATCTGTGCCCAGTGCCCACCAGGACCCTGCCTGCTGGGTCTCAGCAGTCCCATGGGCGCCGCGCTGTCCCAGGAAGCAAGCTGACCAGAGCCAGCAGTAAGGAGCCGTGGTCACACTCATGCACCTGTCACAAAGCTCCTACCCGTGCCTGCTGGGGCACTTCTGATCCAAAACAATGATCAAAACAGATTTTACCAGAGAAAGAAAAATCACATAAAACTGAGTGGAGATAAGTAGAAATATGACATCAAATACTTCTGAGAACCAGAAACAAATGCAAAGGACAATCAATTGTAACCCAGGGCTCTGGTCAGTCTGTGTGCCCACACAACCCGGGGGCAATGGTCACACCCACACCCCATGTGATGTTAATGATTCAAGAAAAGCAATGTGCCCTGGCCGGTTAGCTCAGCAGTAGAGCATTGGCCTGACATGTAGAAATCCCGGGTTTGATCCCTGGCCAGGGCACACAGGAGAGGCGCCCTTTTGCTTCTCCACTCTTCCCCCTCTCCTTTCTCTCTGTCTCTCTCTTCCCCTCCTGCAGCCAAGGCTCCATTGGAGCAAAGTTGGTCCCGGGCACTGAGGACGGCTCCATGGCCTCCACCTCAGGTGCTAGAATGGCTCTGGTTGCAACAGAGCAACACCCCAGATGGGCAGAGCATCGCCCCCTGGTGGACTTGCCGGGTGGATCCTGGTCGGGCGCATGTGGGAGTCTGTCTGTCTGCCTCCCCACTTCTCACTTCAGAATAATAAAAAAAAAAAGGCAATGTAATGCGTGTCCCTTTTCAGGGTACTTGTGCTCACAGGTCAGAAGTGACATTAAGAATCTGTCAGGCATGTGTACCAATGTTATAGCCAATTCTTCTCATTCCACCATATGGTGCTTGCAGAGCTCAGACTCAGGGTTTGTGCCCATCAGATGGGAGAGAGGTGACCAGGGTGCGACAGGCTCATGCAGACCAGCGGGGCACCATTCCCAAAGTCACTCTTGTGTGGGGGAAGGAAGGTGACAGGTGTGGAACCAGCTACGTGAGACCTGAGGCCCACTCTGTCACCGAAGACCTCATGGTGACCTGATCACGAAGTCTCCAGTGGGCAGGTCAGGTGAGCCATCATGCCCGGCACGTAACTTTAGTAAAAGGCGTATCTTTGCTTCAAGCGGCTCTGTCATTGTTCTGTGCACCTAGGTTAACACACCTTTCAAACAAGCCATGACCACCCTCAACAGAGCATGTAATCTTAACTGTCCTGTGACCAGTCCCGGCCCCCCACCACGGAATCTTCCTTATGGTTCCTCTTACTTCCAAACGTAGAAAAGAAGCTGAGAAACCGTTGTCTCCGGAGCATTTGAGATCTCGCCTGAGCATATGTTGTCAGTTTAACTCAAATAAGCCCCTGTACAAATCCCTCTAGAAAGAGCAGCATTTCTTACACCAACAACTAGCTCCAGGGGTTTCTTACAAGGTGCACTGAAGGATTGAGATCATGTCTTGAAGCGTGTGTGTGTGTGACAGAGACAGGGAGAAAGAAGACAGAGAGAGGGACAGATAGGGACAGACAAGAAGGAGAATGCATAATGAGAAGCATAAATTCTTCGTTGTTAGTTGCTCACTGACTGCTTTCTCATATGTGCCTTGACTGGGGGGCTACAGCAGACAGAGTGACCCCTTGCTCAAGCCAGTGACCATGGGGTCATGTCTGGTTTCATGCTCAAACAAGCAACAGCGACCCTGCGCTCAAGCCGGTGATCCCGTACCCAAGCTGGTGAGCCTACGCTCAAGCCGGATGAGCCCTCGGTGAAACCGGCGACCTGGGTTCTCCACATCCCAGCCCAATGCTCTATCCACTGCACCACCATCTAGTCAGGCTTGAAACATCTTCAATAAAGAGCACTCGATTGTGCCGTATGGGGTGGATGACCTGGGGATGGAGGTCGCGGTAACTGTCCTTGCTCTGCCTGGAGCCTGTGGACACGGCCAAGGACAGACTCCCCACGGGCATCTGGTGCAGCTCAAAGGAGCACATGGTGAGCCGATGGCAGGCTGAGGTCTCCTTGTGAGGTCATCAAAAAGCCTCATTTTTTCTTTAACCAGTCGGAATTCTACAATTAACAATAATCTGTGTTCAAACTCTCCAAGTTACAGAAAACTGGTGAATCTGAGAAAACTGATTTCATAGGTCACTTCAGGCACCTCCCTGGTAACTGTGAATCCTAACTCAGACCCGAGTTATCAGGCTGAAGGGACAGCAGTGGTTAGAAGCAGGAGTGGGAAGGCCTCCTGACCACCCCGCCCAAAGGAGCACTTGGGCTATGAGGGGTGCCCTCCTCACGGGCCACCCGTCCCATCTGTTCAGGGGACAGAGCCACAAGTCCGGCACTCGCAGCTATGGATGCAACAAGAAGGTGGGCAGCCGTCCATCCCTGCAGGTGCCACCCGCTTGACCATGTCCCTGTCATTTATCTTGCATCCAACACGGTGACCAACATCGGTTACCATGCGAGAGCATAAAGCCACAGCAGGGGCGTCACCACCCGGGCCAGGCAGAGGCTGTGCCCATGGCCTCTCCCTGGCTGCGTGGAGTGTCCGTCCAGCAGACAGTTGTAATTGCTCAGGCTGGCACCTGGAAGGAGACCCCGCAAAATCTCCTTAGATTAGGTGGGAAGACGGCGAACACTTCCCGTGGTTTGCTCTTAACATTCCCGCAACGTCCTACAGCGGAAAGGCTGCTCGCTGGGGAGCGGAGAAGTCACAGTGAGCCCATGGGCACGGCTGCCCATTCAGCGCACAGCACCCACCACGTGTGCTGATGGGGGACACGCCCAGAAACAGCTAAAAACGTAAATAATGTTTTTGATCAACTTCCAGTTAAACTCAGGTTATCCGGTTCACTCGGTCCCTTGCTCAGCAATGCTGCACACCCATCACGTGACAGCTGGCTCTCAGTCACTCATGCTAATGCAGGGAAGAGATGTCCCCCACTCAGAGCAAAGCGCATCCTCATGCCAGAGACTGTGCGCAAGAGCACACATCCCAGGTCCCACAGGGCGGCAGCACCCGGCCTCAGTGGAGGGCAGGCAGGCAGTGCCTGACCAAGTGTGGGGCAGCACGGCCACAGCCATGCAGGAAATGACCAGCAGGATGCGTGCACAAGTCCCACAGTCTGTACCACGTGCACCATCCACACGCGGACACAGCACCAGACACGTGTGTCCGTTTCATTGGCTACATTCACAGGTCACATATATGATGTATGCAAATGCTCGTGATGCATCTACATACTTACGCCTCTGTATTTACACGTTCCACGTGCACAGAGTGTAAAGGATGACAGGACCTGTGCTGAGACCATGCTGGCCGGCGGGGGGAGAGACACTGTCACTGTCACCCGTCTGTACATTGTACGTTGCACATTGTACACCATGGGTCCCAGACAGCGGTCTGGCTGTTAAAACAAACCCCACAGACTGGGGCTTAACCGACAGTCCTCCTCAAGGTCCTGGAGGCTGAGGTCAGACCAGGTGTGGTGGACCCATTGTCTGGTGAGATTCCCAGTTTCCAGATGCCGTCTTCCTCGGGGCCCCATGAGGGGGCACCATTCTCTGCAGCTCTTACAAGGGCTCTGACCCCAGCATGGGGCTGCACCCATGACCAGACCACCCCCCACAGGCCTGCCTTGTCCATCACATGGGGGTAGGGCTCACCGTGAGCACGTGGGGACACAGACACTCGACCCGCAGAACAGGTACATCATCTACAAAAACGTGCTCTCCTTCAGCTGTCCACCACCTGAGACGGGGTGACAACCACGCCTTTCTTGAAGCCCAGCCCTCACCAGAGTCACAGCGATGGGGAGTGACCTGTGGGCTCTCTTCTCAGTTCTCTCAGAAGGGGACACAGGGCAAGTCTGGATGCACAGGAGGTTAGTTCACTTCTAAACTTCAAAAAGCAATCGTGTGTGCCTGACTAGAGATGGTGCAGTGGACAGAGCATCGACCTGGGACACTGAGGTCCCGGCTTTGAAACCCCAAGGTCGCCAGCTTGAGCACAGGCTCACCAGCCTGAGCATGGGGTCCTAGACATGATCCCAGGGTCCCTGGTTTGAGCAGGAGGTCACTGGCTTGGCTCGAGCCCCCTGCTCAAGGCACGTAGTAAGCAATCAATGAACTAAAGTGATACAACAATGAGCTGATGTTTCTCATCTCTCCCTTCCTGTCTGTCTCACTTAAAAACAAACAAAACAAACAAAGCAACCGTGTGTGAAGAGACCAGAGCAGGATGTCCACACTTAGCGGTCACTCCTGGAACAGTGGTCCTGCAGTAAGGGCATGGGGACGCCACCAGGGAGGCACATTCCAAAGGCCCAAGGACAAAAGACAGTGGCTGGCCCCTTGACGTGGTCCCCCCCTCTTGTCCCACAAGGAGGAAGCAGGGAAGGGGGTGTTCACAGAGAACCTTCAAAGGCACGGAGGTCAGAGTTCACTCAGTGCAGTAAGGGATTGGCAGTTGAGACACAAACAGATCACAGAAATGTCACTCGATGGAGAATGAAAGCCTGGTTATGAGATACTTGACAAGGTAATACAACTCACACACCTTTCACAGGAAAAGCAAGGTTCAGAATTGCCCAGAGTGAAGGGCAGGCAGAGGGGTCCATGGAGCTCACAGCCGGCTCAGGACAGACCCGGACAGCAGACCCAAGGAGCAAAGCTGTGAGGAAACCACGTTCTGGCGACAATAAAACCTCGTGCCTGATCAGTGACAGACCAGAATGCAACACGTCTTCCGAGTGCTGAGGGGAATCACAGAGTGTCCAGAATTCTGCGCCCAGTGGAACCAGGAGCCATGCCTGCGGGTCTGTCTCCTCTGATGGCCCAGAAGGCACTCATCCAAAGCGCGGGCGGCCAAGGACATGGCTCTACCACAGTGCTCACTGGACACGAGGTGGACAGCACTGGCCTCGGGGACACGAACAGCTGGACAGTGAAGTGGTGGTGGCTTCAGAGCAGAACCACGGGGGGAGGGGGGGGAGGGGAGATGTGAGAGAGAACTGCTTCTTTTAATCACAAACTTGACGGTTCTTTGTGAATTTGAAAAACGTTAAACAGAACAGCAAAATACTAGGGAATACTGATTCAGATCCCATGTCCTCAATGCAAAAAGTTTCATAAAACCATAAAGAAGGCCGAGCAGAACACGGGGAACACGGGAGAAGGCGTGCCTCCTTCTTTCTAGGAGACAACGGGTCCCTGGCACTGAGACCCAGGTCAGCCTCCCGCCCATCTCAGGTTCTCCCTGCAATTTTAATGTCGGGCAGGCAGGCAGGCAGGCAAGGGCCCTTGCCTGCACCTGATTCGGAGCCACACAGAGGGAGGCTGGCGGCCTTGAAGGCACAAAGGGCTCTTTGTTGACTCCGGTCACCTGTCATTGAAACAGCTTCCGGGCAGCGGGGCCACTGGGCCCTGGGCTCTGAGGAGGCCTCCTGTCAGGAGCCCCCAGGAGCGCGGTTTCTGTAAAAGGCGCAGGAGATGGTACTGTCCTGGGAAAGCCCCCGGGGCCCAGGGCCCCTCAGTGCTGGGGATGCCATGGGGCATGTACCTTTTCTCTTCCGATTTCTCTCTCCTGTTTACCAGGACTGGACGCAGCAGTGAATGGTTTATTGAAAGAGCCCTGAGGTGAGGACAGTCTCTTCAATACGCAGAGGGACCAGTTCACTCGATGTTCGCCCCTCGGTCCCGTGCTGGACGCCGCACTGCAGGAGGCTGAGGCCACCATTCCAACCACCCAGGACCATCCATTGCCGTCCGGGTCCCTAGCTGACATTTGAGTTCACCAACGCTTCTGTCCCAGGCCATCTATTTCAGAGCCGTTGCTGTGAAGGCCTTGGTACTGGCAGCAAAAATCGGCCGTTAGTGACGAGACAACAAAGGACCGGCTCTTTGCTTGTGAACATTCAGAACCCAAACTTACTAAATTCTTCAGAGCTTTTAAGCTGCATTTTTTATCATTTCCCTGAAAAACTATCTTATGTGCTTTTAAAATATGCATTTGAAAACTAAATGGCAAATTGTATATTAATAGTGGTAATTAGTTACAGTAGCACCTGGCCAGTGTGGAAAGGGGAAGTTTTACTTCTCACAACAAATTTTTCAACAAGCTCACTGATATAAAATTTAAACTTTCCCATGATGACTTATTATTTAATTTATGTAACCGATAATAAACGATGACCTTCACATAATCTGTTATTCCAGATAACAAACGAATACACGCGGAGACCTTCACTGATCTGAAGTCAAAACCATAAACACAGCGACTTAGCAAACGGGTCCCCAGACACTGCGGCTGGGCTGCGTCTTCCTGGGTACAATTGCTCCTTCCTCTGAGGAACACAGTTACAAGTACTGAACAGAACTAATTTGATAAATGCACTAACAGTCCTGTACAAACCTACACGTACCTCTCTCAGTCAGTCTTAACTGGCATTAAAAACAGGTTCGTTATGCTGGACCCGCTGGAAAACCCAGGGGGGTGGGAGTGTCTGTCACCAGGAGAAACCTTGCCCTTCCCGGTGTGGAAGGCTGTTGTGGTGTGACTATGTCCCCAAAATTCACTTGTCTAAACCCTACCCCACAAAGGGATGGTATGTGGCAGTGGCCTTTGGGAGGTGATTAGGTGGTGAGGGTGGGGCCCCCCAAAAGCGCCTTTGTGAAGGACTCCGGAGCTTCCAGCTGGTCGAGTGTGGACAGAGCCCAGCCAGTCGGCTGCAGCAGGGAAGAGAGAGGGGTGGACTTCTGTTGCTTTGCCGTCCAGTCTGCGCATCTTGTCCGAGCAGCCAGAATGGACTCAAAGATGCCTGCCATGTCTTCTGTCTCTAAGAACCTGGGATGCAATTCCAATTAAGGAACACCATCTATTACTTTGTCAACCACACTCCAAAAACAGGACTTTTTTTTTTCTTTTTGCTAGAAATGTTTCAGACAGAAAAATGTCACCTGTTGCCAGAAGCCAGCGGAAAATTCCATCCACTACACCCAATATTCCATTCCACGCGGCCACTGCAGTTTCTTTGTCCGTTTGTCCTCCGATGGACAATACAGCTGTTTCAACTTTTGGGTATATTCAAAAACGGGTCTTTGTGTAAAGGCAAAGTGGTGAAACACGGGTGTCCAGAAAGTGGGGGAAACGGTGTATCCCAGCAACCGTGTGGTCTGCAAATACCTCCCCCATTCGCAGGCTGTGCTCTCCCGCTGATTTCCTCCTTGGCTGCACAATTTCACGTTCATGCGGCCTCACTGGTCTCTGCTTTTCTCGGCTGTGTCCCTGGTGGTTGTCCCGACCAACATGAAGAGGCTTTTTGCCAATGTTTTCTTCTGTGAGTCTTATAGAATCGGGCCTTATGTTTCCGTCTTCAGTTCATCGTGGGTTGAGTTCTGTATATGGGATGACCGATGGCCCCAACCTCGTTCTACTGTGCGTGGGTATCCAGTTCTCCCGAGATACTTCGCTGAAGAGACTGTTCTTTCCCCGCTGTGCGTTCCTGGCTCTGTGGTCCTTGATCATCACACCATGGAAATGAGGGTCTGTTTCTGGGCTCGCTATTCTACCCCACTTGTCTGTACGCCACAGCCATGCTGTTCAGATCAGTGTTTTTCAACCACCAGTCCACAGACTAGCCCACGGGAGATTTCACGCGGATCCTCAAAAGGCGTCACCACCTTGAGGTTGTATGAGCATTACAGACCCAGTGATCTTAGTAGAATCCACTTGTGCTCACGGTGATTTCTGCCTTGGCGGTCCCTGAAACAATTCTATTTTCACTGGTCCCCAGGTGCAGAAAGGTTGAAAACCACTGGTGCAGACTACTGTAGCTTGTGGTACACTTTGAGGTCAGAATGTGTGAGGTCTCCAGCTGCGTCTCTTTCTCAAGAAAAACACCGTGGCTACTCAGAGCCCCTGAGGATTCCATTTGAATTGTAAGATGGCTTCGCCCGTTTCTGCAAAAACCTGCCACTGGGGTTTCAACAGGATGCTACTGACTCTGTGGGTCCCTGTGGGGCTGTGGTGTCACTACAACACGAAGCATCCCACTCCATGGACCAGATGTCTTTCCATTTATCTGTGTCTTTAATTTCTTCCAGCAAAATGTTTTCCAGTTTTGATATTCAACTTTTTTGCCTCCTTGGATAAATGTACTCCTAAGTATTTTGTTCTTCATGAAGCTACTATAAACGGGATTGTTTCTTAATTTCCTTGTCGGATCCTATACTCTTGCAGTGCATAGAAACAAAACTAATTATTTTTATCCTGCAACTTTAATTTTTTATTAGTTATAATAAATTTTGTGTGAGCTCTTTAGAGTTCTATACATGTCATCTGCTGAGATCTTGCTTCTAGGCATAGCTTCCGTGTGACTTAAATAAATTTTTACAAAAATTCTTTACAGGTTTGCACTTTCTAACTGAAAGTAACCCCATGGGTGACCTGATCAAACCCCTAACTGGGCAGGCAACGGTGGGTAGTCACACCCTAGGCATACCACTGTTCTTTTCTAAGTGAAAGGAGGGGAGACAGACTCCTGCACATGGCCTGACCGGGATCCACCCAGCAACCTGTGTCTTGAGGTCAATGCTTAAATCAGCAGAGCCATCCTCAGCACCCAGGGCCAACGCTCAAACCAACTGAGCCACTGGCTGTGGGAGGAGAAGAAACAAGGGGGAGGGAGAGGATGAGAACCAAATGGTCCCTTCGCCTGTGTGCCTGACCAGGAATCAAACTGGGGACATCCACATGCTGGGTCGAGACTCTATCCACTGAGCCAACCGGCCAGGGCATACTGTTTGTTTTTTCTGTGCACCTTTGAAGACCAAAGTAATTTTCTTTTCCAAACCCCTCAAAGGCATAGCCACCTGTGAGGGAGCACATGCTTGGTCACTGTCCTGCAGTCCAGTCCCACCTTGCTTCCTCCCACCTCCACATGATCTTCGTCACCTTCCCTTCCTAATTCCAAAGGTGTAAAAGCAGCTGCAAAACCGTTGATTTCTGGAGCATCTGAAATCTTGCTTCCTGGTACCGTCATTGGTTTTGACTCAAATAAATTCATAAAAATCCTCCATACTCATAATCTACCATACTCATAAATATAGTCTTATAGTTAGTTTTTATCTCTGTGAGTTCCACACTGAATTGAAAGTGACGTACGCAGCTCCGTTACAGTATGACAGGATCTCGTATTTGTCGGTCGTTTACTTTACCAAAGAGCTTCCCACTTCCACAGGAGGGACTCCCTGCAGTGTTTCTGGTAAGGCAGGTCTGTTCTGATGCCTTCCCGCAACAGCTGTCATCAGGAAGGTCTTTACTTCCCCTTCATTTCTGAAGGAATGTTTTCCAAAATACAGTATTCTTGGTGGCAGGTGTCCCCCCAGAACCTTGAATTTATGTATCAACCCAGTCCCCTGGCCTGTGGTGGCGCAGTGGATAAAGCGTTGACCTGGAATGCTGAGGTTGCCAGTTCAAAACCCTGGGCTTGCCTGGTCAAAGCACATACAGGAAGCAACTACATCAAGTAGATGCTTCCCACTTCTCCCCCTTCTTCCTCACCTCCCCCTTCTCTCTCTCCAAAAATCAATAAATAAAATCTAAAATACAAAATGTTAATGTATCAACCCATCATGTTTCTGCTGAGATGGTCACTGAGAATCTCATGGCGGCTCACCATCACGTGACAACTCACTGTTTTCTTGCGACTCACTGATTCTCCCTCTCCTCCTGACAGTTTCATTACAATGTGTCTTGGACCTGTCTGGGTTCATCCTCATCAGATTCCTTTGAGCTTCTTGAATTTGGACGTTCATTTCCTTCCTCAGGTTTGGGGACTTTCTTCCCTTTACTCCACGGGGTCTCCCCACCTGCACCTGTGGGTCCACTGTTTGTGCCGAGTCTGGTAGGCTTTCTACTACTTCCTGTCATTCTTTTCTTTCTGTTCTTGACATGATCATCGCAAATTACTTGCCTTCATATTTGCTGACTCCTCTGCTTGACAGAGTCCGCTGCTGGAGCCCCCTAGAGAATGTCTCAACTTAGTTACTGTATCATTTCAGTTGGGGGGGGGTTAGGGGGTTAATTCCTTTTAATACCATCTGCTTCTTTGTTGATGGTTGATGTTTACATTCTGCTCACCCATCTCTCCTGCTTTCCTTTACTTCTCTGTGTTTGCTTGTAGCCAGGGGAAGTCATTGAGGCTCCCAGCACAGAAGAAAATACTGGGCCCCTTACATTAGAAAAAAGTGTAAAGTTGGGGTTTTGCGGGGTCCTTCAGAAGTTGGGGCTGAGGGTGCACCCAGTGCACCCATCGTTAAATCTGCCTCTGCTTGTAGCCTATTGAGTTTAACATAATTGTTTTGCATTCCTAAGTAACCCACAGAGCTCAGCCTCTACCTATTTATCTTGTTCCTATTCCCGTTTCTTTCTGGGACTCAGGCATCTGGAAGAACAGCTACCTCTCTCAGCCTTTATAGACCGACTTTGTTGGGAGAGCACCCCCTCAGCGTGGACTGACTCTGGGAGCCGCTCACCCTGTGTGGAGACGAGTCTTCTCTAAGCTTGAGCACGTGATGTCCCTCCTCCTCTGCTGTCTGTCTGCAGGATGGTCAGTGCTCTGGCCCTGCAGCAAGCAGCTGAGCTCCTGTCTATCCTCAGTGGCCAAAAGCTGGAATGCTGGACACATGCTCCTGCCTTCTCTTTCCCTCATGATGCAGGAGTCACGAGTTTGGCCTGAACTCCACCACCTGGAGTAACTGCTTCCGGGTGAAATGAAACAGTGTTCCGTGGCCGCCTGTTCCAGGGGACTGTCCTTGCCTTTGGGCTTGCCTGGGCTCCTGAAGCTTCTTCACTGGGCTGGGGACTGGTCATGGAGGCTCTTTGGACCACATACTGTTAGCCAGTGCCTCTGTGGGGAAGAGAGGTCTGGGGCTTCCTTTCTGCTACCTTGCTGGTGTCCCCCCTCTTGTGTTTACCTGGGCACTCCATGTGTGAGTCTGAAGCAGGGGCAGATTTGTGGGACTGAGGCCTTACCTTGCAGGGTCTTTGCTAAATGTCAGTCAGTGCCAAACACAACTTGAACTGTAGGACACCCACTGGTGTAGAAGAATTGGAGAACTGCTTGATACACATGGGGTATTGTTTCCCTATGACAAAAATGAAAAGATATAGGGATTGTTCCTCTTAATTATAATTGTATATTGTCTTTTCCCTGTAAAATTTCTTAGTGCACCTTCTTGCCACATCAAACAACATGCCTATGAATTACGCCATTGGGCAAAACTTTTCCATTCATTTTTAGAAATCCATCCCTAGAAAACAACACCGGTTTCAAAAGTATTATTCATCTTCATCCAAAAGCTTAGTATTAGCTGTAGCAAAATACCTGTCAAAGATCTAAAAACAGACGTGAATAGTCTCAAGGAAACACTAAAGCACAGCAGGTATTATTATTTTTAGGTGAGAAGAGGGAAGATAGTGAGGCAGACTCCCCATGTACCCCAACCGGGATTCACTCAGCAATCCTGTCTGGAGATGATGCTCAAGTACTGAGCTATTTTTAGCACCTGAGGCTGACAGCTCAGACCAACAGCTGTCCTCAGTGGCCAGGCCATACTCAAACCAACTGAGCCACTGGCTATGGGAGGAGAAGAGGGAGGGAAGGGGGAGAGAAGCAGATGGTTGCTTCTCCTGTATGCCCCGACCAGGAATTGAACCCAGGACTTCCATATGCCATGCCAACGCTCTAACCACTGAGCCACTGGCGAAGGCCAGCAGGTCTTATTTTTAAGTCACTTGTACAGGAGAAAGGGGATTTAAAGTGGCATTATGACTAATAGTGGTGGGGTGGGGGGGTCATGAGATAGAGTGCATTGATTATAACAGTGTTGTTGCTGTAATACAGCAACACAAGACAGTGTGGCTCTCACTACAGTCGTGAGGAGCAGTCAGGCGCTAAGCCAGGCAGGGCCCTCATCTTTTGTCTGTTCCCCTGATCTCTCTGGCTGCCGCTGTCCTCCTCAGGGTGGAAAGTGGATGCCCACTAAGCACGTGCGGGGAGGAGGCAGCCAGGACATGCTCATAAAGGTGCACATAGCTCCTCTTGAGATTGGCCAGAACTGGTTCAGCACCTGCAGGTGCTTTGCTTGGGCAGCTGTGTTCCCACGAACACCTGTCCCTCTCAGAGGGGCAGCCGTGACCCCCAGCCCCATAAACACCGTTACGTGCAGTTTCCTCATCTCCACAACACTCAGTCCGTCCTCTGAGGATGACGACATGAGCATACCTGTCTGTCCCTGAACGAAATCGCCCCTCGCACATTCACAGAAGGTAGAGGCACAGACCAGACAGACTGTGTGACGGTACCTGGGGCACAACGCCCACCTGGTAACACAGGAGCCCGGAGATCGATGGCTGGCACTCACTCCCAAGCTCAGACGTCCTCTTGGTGAACTGGGTGGCAGCAGGCCTTACTTCACAACCTGGACTGAGTTCAGTTACTCAGGATGAGAAAGCATTTCCACGTTCCTTTAGTCTGAATAAGGGGTCAGCCAAAAGCGGCCCCAGCCAGCCCAGCCCAGCCCAGGACCTGGCCACATGGTTCATGCACACACTGCCCCACAAGGCTGTGCGGCTGTGGCAGAGACCGAACGGCCTAAAGCACTTACCACCTGTCCTTCACAGCATGTCAGCAGCTCCCGCGCTAAGCCCCTCACTCAAAACGAGGCTTCTGGGGAGAGAAGATCGTCTGTGCCTCAAGTCACAGGGTCAGTGACATGGCTGAAACCCAGATCTGCAGCCGACTCCTGGACAGACTTGCGAACGCCTCCCTGCTACCAACTCCCTCTTCCACGGCCCACGCACTGACCACCCAGGTTATGAGTTCCGCAGTGGCGGACCCTGGTCCTCGGACTTCTACGGTGCTACAGAGGGTCAGCACCTCAGCCTCCCGCCTGCGTCAGCGTGGACGTCAGACGCCGTCTCAGAGCCAGCACACCTGCCCGAGCCACGTGGCCTCGGCTCCCTGTTGCTTTCTGCGGTGACACTTGGATCTGATCACCACAGTTGCCCGCCCCTCCACTTGACTCGCACGTCCAGAGGCACAACTCTCACCGAGGGGCTCTGGCAAGCTCCCGCCTTCCCGCCTCCATGATGGCTGTTCTGTCTGGAATCCAGGCCCTCACTCCCCATCTGCACTGCCTGCCTCTCATCCTTCTCTTTAGACAAGTAATCCTCGTAAGCTCCCGTAAAGCTCTAACTCAAAATTCTTCACAATCTTCCTAAAAGGTCAAGTCTAAACTCAAGGGGGCTTTCTCAATTCTCCTCCTTACAAACATCCTGTGCCAGTTAACTGGTTCATTTTCCCAGAGCTGTTGCTCCTCAATACTTCAGGTGAAAAGGAGGTGTGCAAGACGGATTTGTGCCTTCCCGCCCGCCCCCAGGGAGCTGCTTTCCTCCCTCCTCCAGGAAGGCCTCCATCAGTACACTCGTCCCTGTAACACAAGCACAGCAGAAAGTACAAGCGAGCTGTGCTATTTGTTATATTGGAATTTGAGCCAAAACACAATTTTATCAATGCTTTTCTAAGGCACTGATTATTGAAACCCTGGTATTTTTTAATACAAAATATGAGTATTGGAAAAGTGAAAAAAAATGATATCACAAATGTACGATGACCTGCAAGGTGAGAGAAACAGCGTAGCAGAAGATTTAAACTCAAGAGGAATGTGTGTTCAAAGTCTCGTTACTGGCTATTAAAACTCCACAAACCTTTTTAAGTTCTCCTTAAGTTCCTCAAATATAAACTACAGTTGAGTGCTATTATTCCAGGTAGCTTTGCGGTAAGTCACCTCGAACACTGAGTTGACAAAGACTGAATTACTGATCTGATGGGAAACACAGGGTCCAGTTCCTGTGGGCTCTGGTCACAACATTTTTGTCAATCAATCAACACCTGACTTGCTTTACATGCGTTTATGTGAACAGACACCTTATTTCATGTTTCCTGCTGGCTCAGCACTAAATGCACAGCAAACGCATTGTAACTCGGGCTGAACAAGACCGTGTTCTCCACCAGACACACCACGCCCTCCCGCCTAAGGGGAGCTGGGCACAAGCGTGGCGCCCTCGCAGGACGAGGGTACCCATGCTGCTCTGCGAGTCTGCCATGTGGCTCGGAGGACACGGCCGCTGTGGGCTTGGGTGAATTCACAAACGTGGGACTGCGAAGAACCACTCTCACCTGTGCCTATCCGGGGCAGTGCTGAGGGTCTGCCGTAACTGCCCATGCGGCCGCTCCGTTGATAGAGCCAGCAGTCCACCTGCCGTAACTGCTGCTGGCGCTCCTGAGGACTCCGGGTGCCTCTCTAAGGCCAGAACCGCTCTGTTCTATAATAAAACCTCTGTACAGAGCACTGTACTCCCATCTACAAGATGGTAACTCTGAACTGTGGTTTTCTCTCTTTAAGAAACACGGTTACCAAAAATGGCCTGACCTGTGGCTGTGCAGTGGATAAAGTGTTGACCTAGAACACTGAGGTCGCAGGTTCAAAACCCTGAGCTTGCCTGGTCGAGGCACATATGGGAGTTGATGCTTCCTGCTCCTCCCCCCTTTCTCTTTCTCTCTCTCCTCCCTATAATGAATAAATTTTTAAAAATATTAATAAAAGAAAAAGAAAGGAACAGTTACCTCTGGGAGGTCCCGGGCCTAGGGCCTCTTCTAGGGGTCAAAGTTATTTGCAAAGTGCTCCCTGTGCTCACCCCCGCTTCTGCCCTGACACCTGGAGTCCCCTCTTCTCCTCGGTCTTTACAATAAGGTGAGAGAGTTCGCCTTCTCTCCACGCAGCCCCACTGCACGCTTAGGGCAGGAACTGGTTTCTCTGAGTGCCCACAGGTGGAGAGAGTGGCTTGCTCACTGCAGATGAGCAGCAGGCAGGAAGCCACAGAGCTGACCCACACTTGTGTACACACACCCCGCCGTCCGGTGCTGCCTCGTTCTCAGATGACAGATACAAGCCCTCTTGAACTTCCGTCTTGGCTCATACACCAAGAACCAGGGCTCTTGGGCCCTGCACGGACACCTACCCCCACAAACCCAGACATGGGCCAAGTCCACCGCTGTTCCCAGCAAGGGACATAACAAGGCAGAATATGTAGCTTATGGGGACAACACACTCACGTGACGAAGGTCTAGCCAGCCAGGTGACGTACGGCTGCCTCGACCGCAGCCTCAGAACACAGCAGGTAAGTTACGAGTCGTGTTCAGTCTGACTCGCACATTGAAACGCAGTCACCGAGCTCACACGTAATGACGAGCAGCACCCGTTTCTGAATATTCTAAGTCATGCTGCCTTACGCTCTAGGAAAAGCCAGTAAGAAGGAACCTTACCTGTTAGGCTTTTAACTCTTTAGGCAACTTCAATCTAAATGCTTCACTTAGTCCTTACTGGTGAACACTACACGGCATGCTGGGGCCTCAGAGAGACGGACCTGGGCCTCACCTTCCTGCTCTCGGGGCTTCTCTGCGCTAATCGGACAGCAGCCCACGGCCCCAGCACAGGGAAGAACCCGCGTGTGCACGTGTCTGTGTGTGGGGTGAGTGCCCTGCCCAGTGATCACTCTGGGAACAGGGATCGGCTACCGCACGTGGACTGCGTTTTTAATGACTTAAATGTCCATTTAGAAACAGATGCTCAATTCAGGTATCGGAAGACTAAGTATATTTGGAATAAGCTGCATAATAAAATCGACCTTTCCAACTGCAAATTTTATAAGATCTAAATACTGATCAAGTACTTCTGATAAAAAGTTGACCTCTGAACTGATAAGTGCTAGTAAAAATACACAGCAGATTTAAAGACTAAATAGGAAAGAAAAGAAAAACCATCTTATTAACAAGTTTTGTGTTCACTGCATATTGATACAATTAATACAAGGAAAAACAATCTCCTTAACAAGTTTGTATCCACCGCATATTGATACAATTAACATTATGCATGGATTGATTGGAGTTTGGCACTGAAGTTAGTTTTGCCCTTTTAAAACCTGTTGGCCCTGGCCAGTTGGAGCAGTGGATAGAGCGTTGTCCTGGCATATGGATGTCCCGGGTTCAAGCCCTGGTCAGGGCACTGAGTAGAAGTGACCATCTGCTTCTCTCCCCCTTCTCTCTCTCTTCCACTCCCACAGCCAGTGGCTCGATTTGTTTGAGCAATAGCCCAGGCACTAAAAATAGCTCAGTTAATTCAAGCATCAGCCTCAGATGGGTTGCTGGGTGGATTCCAGTCGGGGCACATGCAGAAGTTGCTCAATATCACCCCTCTTCTCACTTAAAAACAAACAAAACTAAAACAGCCTTGTTTAGCCTTGGCAGTGTAGCTCAGTGGATGAAGCCACCAAGGTCAGGGCGTACACGAGAAGCAACTGAGGAGTGCAGAAGCAAGTGGAACAGCAAGCTGATGCTCTCCCTCCCATCAATGGAAAGATTAAAACAAACGTGTTTAACGTGGCTACTAGAAGACAACACCGTCCCACAAACGGGGGAATCCACACGCCCCCTTTTCAGATGAGCAGCTGACTCTGGACAGGAAGCGGGGTCATGACCTTTTCCTCTTCCTTCTCTTCAAACTCTGACTTCCTGCCCCTCCCTGAAGTAGCTCTCGTTTATAGTTGACAACAGTGGTTCTGCTGACTATCGGATGCAGCTTGCACGAGTGACCAACCAGACTCGCCATCCAAAGCAGCACCTGCTTGCTCCAAACACCCCCGTCTAGAACGAACAGCACCTCTGGCTGGGGAATGACCACATATCTGTCTCTGAGTCCCCGTGGTGAGTCCACCCAGCCCTGTGCATGCGGCTGGGACAGCGTTTCCCCACCGCTGGTGGGAGACAAACCCTTTGCCAGGTCCTTCATTTCCCGAGTTGTGACGACCGGCTCCCGACTCCCTCCTGGGCACTGAGGACAGAACAGTGGACATAAAACCCTTTACCTGTGGAGCTCAGAGTCTGGACGACTCTTAAATGAGATGAAAACAGCTCCCTAAGTGCTAGCAAACGTTTAACAGGCAAGAGGGCGGCCTCTCTAGCTGGAGTCCAGTTGTCCTGATGATCAGAACCACCTTCACCAGCCCTCATGTCACCCACTGGCTGAGTCACCAGGGAGCGGGAGAACCTTCTGGAATGTAAGCAGAGTCTCAGGGTCGACACCAGTTGAGGCTCATCAGGAAGAGGATTCACAGAGCCTTCCTAAATTTTGGTCAAGGAGTTGGTGTCACTAGCCAGATAGCTAGCTGTGTGGCCTTCTGTGTCACCTCCTGCTGTGTCTGGTTTCTGCACGTGGAGGAAGGTGGCACCACCTTGACCAGAGGCCTGCGCCCAGCAGACACGTCACCACGAGCTCCTCCTTACCCGACTTCACAGGTGAAAAGCAAAGCTGAGCTCAGCCAGGCCCCTCTGCTGGCCCACGGTCACCAGCTAACAAGCGGCAGAGGTGTGATTCCACCAACGTGTGCTGGAAACCACCCTCCACATCGGAACTCCCAGGCTGTTTTCATGGGAAAGACACCCTTACTCTGACTCCAGTTTGATCCACTGAATGGTGATGCCCGGACTGGTGGGAAGTTTCTGGAAGTCTCCAAGAGGACTTGGAAACATGGAAAGTTATCCACATTAAGAGACCACTGTCACGCATCAGATCTAAGATTCTGCAAACATCCTGCACCAAACGTGGGGCAAGCTGGGGTGGCAGACCTCCCACGTGGCTGGGTGGAAGTTGTTGGTACAACCTCTTTGGAGGGGCCATTTAGAGATATCCATCAAATCACACACACATGTCCTCTTGAACTCAGCAGCTCCACTTCTAGAAATTTATCCTCAGACATGTGAAATGACTTATGCTGCACGTCTGTAATAGAGACTGGAAATAACCCCCTAAAACCCACCGGAGCAACGTTGACAGCACCACCAGCGATGAGTCTGTGGACCCCAGTGGGGGCTCACTCCCCTCGGTTCTTCCAATCTCCAAAGCCAACCACAAAGCACGGGATTGCTCCCTGGGTGGTTTTTGGAGGGAATGCCTACAGAGCATGTCTAAGCCTTTTAAATTTTTGACATGAAAATATGCTAAAAATTCCCTGAGGTTTGTTTTCCAGGGTATTAATCTAAAGCTGGCTAAATCCTGATGCTTCCAGCCTGGAGCCCCTGGAGTCTGAGTCTCACCGCGTCAGCGTCAAAACTACCTGTGCATTTCCCTGTTTTCCCCACGTCACACAGGACATGGAGGGCGGGGGGCATCAGAAGAGGCCAGGAGACCCAGCCTGCATACTGAGCCCCTCCCAGCGGCAGTGTGGGAATTTCAGTGCTCTAGACACGCAGGACTGAGGGAAAGGCTCAGTGTTTACAGTGGGGAAGCAAATGTGTGACTTGAAACACACACGTAGGTGTGCATTGTGTGTCATAGCCACTATATAAAAAAATGTAACAATACTTCCCATGGAAAAGGAGGAGGAGGCAGGTAAGACGTAACATTTAACAGCCAGAGACCTACCATATGCACAGCAGGTGTTTTTTCAAATAAACATTAGACTGATTAAAACGTGTCAGTCTCTCCTTGTTACTAAATAATTGCAACGAATGTTTCACCTTACAAGCCTCACTGTTTTACTTTATTACAAAATAAATGTATATTCAAGACCAAAAGGTTCAAGAACCCAAGGAGAAGCCCAGAGAAATTTATTTCCTACTGTGTTAAATACATTTTAACAACAATTAAATGCTCTTTAACCCACATAAGAATTCTGAATGCCTCGCAACTCAAACTTGTTGAAACCTAACATAAAGCTATTTCTTTTCAAAAAACGACACAGATTATAGCTGTGTGACCTGATTTTCAAGGAAGGTGAACTCACCAGCTCTGAATGCAAACTAAATACTGTCCTAGAACAGGGCGACGTGTACTCCTCGCCTCACCGGCTGACTGATCCCGGGGGACCGGGGGCTGAGAGACTGAAGATGAGGACTGAGAATGCCCTTCCAACAAGGCACGGAACCTAACACGTCCAGTCCATCTTCTCATGCATGAATTTCTACTTACTTCCACTTTAAAATAAACTTTTATAGGCACAAGCTCATGGTAGACTTGTCATGAACTGTCCAATTTAATTCTAAGAGAAACTGGCTTTCGGATAAAGACTAATCGTCCTGAAGGAACTAACTAAATTTAGAGTCTGTCCAAATTGTCACACACAAAAAAATTGTTTTTCTATAGCAAAGTGTTTTCAACACATTAAACTAAGATACTCTTAATAAAGTAATGTAAAAAGCACCCATTGAATCTCACTCCTAGAAAACAACAGGAAAAAATCCAGGTAACTTTGGTGGTAGCCATGACTTTTAAGGTACATACAACACCAAAGTCACAATCCATGAAATAAATAACTGATGACCTGGACTTCATTAAAATTAAAGACTTCTGCTCTGAAAACGACACTGTTGAGAGACAAAGAAGACAAGTCACAGGAGAAAATATTTGGAGAGGACACATCTGATGAAGCACTGTTGTCCAAAACAAAGAAACATTACAACTCAACAATAAGAAAACAATTAAAAATGGCACAAAAGATCTGTTCATGGTACCTTACTAAAGACACACAGATGGCAGGCAAGCATATAAAAGGATGCTGCACATCATATGTCATCAGGGAAATGAAAATTAAAACCACAAAGAGACACCACTACACACCTGTCAGAAAGACCAGAATCCAGTCACTGACCACACCCAGCACTGGGGGGACATGGAGCAGTGGGACTCTCACTCACCGGTGGTGGAGACATGGGAGGGACAGCCATTCAGTAAGACACTTGGGCTGTTTCTTCCAACTTAAACCTACTATTATCGTGCAACCCAGCAATCACAATGCTTGGTATGTATTCGAATTAAAAACTTATGTCCAAACAAAAAGCCTGCACAGGTATTTATAGCGCTTCATAATTGCTAACACATGAAAGCAACCACAATGCCCTTCAGGAGGTGATGGGTAAACTGCGGGATGGCCAGACTTGGATAATATTTAGCTAAAAAGAAATGAGCTCTCAAGCAAGAAAAAAACATGGAGGAAGCTGAAAGATACATGACTAAGTGACAGAAGCCAATCTGAAAGGGACACACTGTGTGATTTCAAATCTATGACACCCTAGAAAAGGCAACACCAGGAAGACAGGACAGACCAGCAGCAGCAGGGGTTAGAGAGGGAGGGAGGGTTGAAGAAGTGGAACAAGGATTTTAGGGCAGTAGAACTCTGTGATACTTTAATCTTAGATCCACTTCATATTACGTTTGTCAAAATCTACACACATAGCACACCAAGAGTGAACTCTAATGTAAACTGGGGGCTCTGGGTGACGATGACCATCAACAGAACTGATCACAACGAACGGGATGCTGACAGTTGGGGGGGGGGCTGAGCACAGGGGACAGAGTCTATGGGAACTCCGTCTTCTCCATTCAGCTTCTCTGGGTACTTAAAAACAATCTAATAAAATACACAAAAATGCAGTTCGCAAAAGGGTATAGATAAAAATTCTGTGAGAAGCTCAGAAAAAAAGACGTGAATAAACGCATTACTGGTTGTTAAATCCAGTAGGTGGAGTACACGTTCAATCTCCTATTATGCCAACGAGGAGGAGAAAACACAGGTTTTAGGGTTCACCGTAAGAAATAAAAGCAGATGATAAAAGGGCTCAATTTAAAATTTTAAAGGGTTCATCCAAGAGAAATACATTGCTCATCTTTCATCAAGTTATTTAGAGTATAGTAAATAACTCTGTAACCACATGTAAATTCTCATCGTGTTTGAGAGTTGCTGTTTAACCATAAAATTTTGAGATGTGAAAAATAAGAACTCGGGTAAGCACAAACACTATGAAAAAGTAATTTCTGAAAGAAGTTCAGATAAGACCATATTTGAAGGATTAATCAAAGTAATTAACTGATTAACAGGAACGACCGGTGAACTACTTACAAGTCCTGGGAAGGCAGAGATCATCACTAAGGTCCATGGCAGCTTTAACAGCTGCGGCAGTTTCCAAACATTTAACAACAACAAAAAAATTTCTGGCCACCTTCAAAATAGAGAGCGCGCACTGACCTGAATTCCACGCACGTGAAACGGAATGAGCATGCGAACGCGCGTCGGAAAAAAAGGAGGGGGGGGAGCAACGCTCACAGGATCCACCTGGGATCCCTTTTAATTAACAAATTCTGCGCATTCCAAGCGTGTCTACGAACCTGCATAGCTGGTGTCTCGGTTTTCTGTGGAAAGGTCATCTGCCTTCTTCCTCCACAATCAAGGTTCAAGAAAAGGAAATAGTTGTTATCCAAACAAGTGTTTCGCCCACTTGGCACGATGCTGTGCGGGCCGAGAGCTTTCTGGTCCCCGCGGGCGGGCGGTGACAGCTCCCGGAGACCCAGAACTTGCCCGCTATTCCGCCCCACGTGAGGGACTTGCCAAGGTCCTGGGCGGCCTCCACTATAAAGGAAGGCCTCGTGACGCGCCAGCGTCGCAGGTGCCTCGTCCTCTGCCCCGCGTTACCGACCCCTCGTGGGGCTGGCCGACACCGACGGCGGTGGCGAGCCCCGAATAAGCCTTGGGATCCTAACGGGCCGCGGGACCCAGGCCGCACCTGCGCCGCTACCTGTGCGCCCCCACCCGGCTCGCCGCTCCTCTGCGAAGAGGCCCCGGGCTCACCTGTGCGCCCCCCACCAGCGCGCGCCCCACACCTGCGCGCCCCTCACCTGCGCTGCTGCGGCAGCGGGCGGCGGCCCCCCCTGCAGACCGTCCTCCTCCTCGGGGGGCTCGTCCAGAAGCACCCGGCTGCGGCCCAGCTTCCACATGCTCGGGCCGGCCTCCAGCGTCCGCGTCCCGTGCGCCCCTCTCCGGCTGGTTCGCAGTGCGCGGAAGCTCGGGCGGCGGCTCCTGCGGGGCCCGGACGCGGCGGGGGTGGGGGGGTGGGGGCGGGGCGGGTGGGGCGGGGCCACATCACCCTCCGGGGCGCGGACCCGCCCTGCGCCCCTATCTCACCAGGCTCCGGACCAACCTTGTGTCCCCGCCTCCACTCAGGACAGGGTACCCACCCCAAACCATGCCAGAGCCCCAGCCCCTGACCCCAAACCCCAGAACCCGCCCGCAGACCGGTCCAACCCGGCCTAGCCCCGGCCAGGACGACCCCGCCCCCACGGGCGACCCCGCCCCACGTTCAGGCCCCACCCCGACTGGGCCACCCAGGCCGAGGCCTCGCCCCCAACGCCTTTCCGCCCCAACTCCGGGCCGACCCCTCACCCGGCGGTGGGGCGCGGCCGGGCCCGCAGGGCGCTAGTGCGGGGGGCGGGGCGCCGGGCGCCGGTCCCCATAGCAACGACCGCGGGACAAGAGGTGGGCCAGTGCGCATGCCCACAGCCGGTTCGAGGCGGGGGGTCGGGGGGTAGGCAACGCGTTCGCAGAAAGGACCTGGAAGCCACTGGTGCGCCAAGAAAAGCGATGCCGCAGGCCTCTGACGCCTGTGTCCTTGAAAAGAGGTGTACCCCTCGCGCAGGGGCCTCGGTGCGCCCGCAGGGGACGCTGAGACCCCTGGTGTCCAGCGGTACCTGCGCCCCGTTCACACCGCCTTCCTGCTGACCCGCCGTGCTGGGCCTCTGTGGTCACAATGAGCAGAGAGCTCGGACCTAAGCCGCGGGGCTTCTCCAGTCTGGGAGGCGGGGTGCTGGAGGATAGGCACCTGCAGGTGCGGGGTGAGCCCCAGAATGGCGAGCTGGCAGGTGCATCCGATGCACGAGCAATTGCGGCTGTGGAGGTGCCCAAATAGATGGGTGGCCTGTGTCCAAAGCTATGAGAGGGAAAAAACGGGCTTTCTAAGTAGCCACGTTCAACTTTGGGTCCAAAAAAAAAGAAAGGAGCGAGGTAGCTACACCTGGCCAGGCCCAAGTCAGACACCCAGCCACCATGGAATCAACACAGCACTCAGCAGACAGGCTGTGCCCCAGCATTCCTGAGGCCTGACTCCACAGTGCAGCCATCCTGGTGCAGAAGAAAGTGTAAAACATTTTGAAGGGAGCCTGACTAAACACAAGAGAGCTGTCCACGTGTGGGCAATCTGTAGTCGGCACTTTTTTTTAGCTAGGGCTACATGCATAGTGGCAGTCAACTGGCGGACCCCATCTGCAGCCCCACAAGCAAGGGCCTGCTTCCTTCTCACCAAAAGTCCAGAGAGACTCTTCACATGCCTGAAAGCACAAATGACTTTATTTCATGTCTCAGAAAGGACTCAAGTAAAAAAACTGTTCTAATCAGAAAGATGCAAATTTACATGAAACTCCACTTTCCTCATCTATCAGAGTGGTAAATATGGCCAGCCTGACCAGGCTGCCAGGCTGTGGTGCAGTGGGTAGAGCATCTGCTTGAGATGCTGAGGACCCGGGTTGGAAACCCTCAGGTCGAGGTGGCCAGCTTGAGCGTGGGATCACAGACATGACCCCATGGTCGCTGGCTTAAAGCCCAAGGTTATTGGCATGAGCAACAGTTGGCTGGTCTGGCCGGACCCCTGTGGTCAAGGCGCATATGAGAAACAATAAACAATTAAGGTGCCACAACTATAATTTGATACTTCTTGTCCCAGGGGAGCCCGAGCTCTACATTGATTAGGTGTCCCTGATTCGACTTCCCCGTGCAGTGGGACACTCCTGCTTATCAGCAAGGCTGGCAGCCTCTTGGAGACTACTCTTGAGGTGGCTATGAGGATGCTACTGATGAGTGCCACCGGAGGAAAGACATGACTGACACACAAGTTAGTTGCAATAATCACACAGTTTATTACTCACAAATCCTCTTGGAGTGCCTGGGTACAGCTTAAGGGGGCCCCGTCAGCGTGCTCCTCTTGGCTGTCTTTGATCAGAGTTCAGAGCGGTGTGGAGAAAGTCCACGTTCACTTTGGAGTCTGGGTGACTATTGCAGCAAGGGGGCCCCTCAGTGTAAACCCAGTAGCAGCGGCCACCATCAGAGCCACCTGGCCTGTGCAGGTTCCCATTTGATTAGGACAGACTGTAATGAAACAATGGAGCCAACAACTGATAGGCCATTACCTTTAATCCTAGCTTGCACCTGGTAGGTGAGAAATACACTCAGTGGGAAAACACTTCCCTTTCCATTCAGGGCTCCCAAAGCTACTGACTCATCCGAGTTTCCTAGAATCAAAGGTTTCTAGCTCACCAGCCTTCTTCACCTCTGTTCCCCATCGGCTTCTCTCTGCACAAACTATGCACAAACTGGCTTCTCCTTCAGCACTCGGCCGTCTTGGCTGCCTCTCCTTGCAATGCTAGTTTCAGGAACCAAGAGAGCAAACCCCCAGTCTGCCCCATTTTATAGTGTAGAAATCAAAACCTTTAAGCCAATATACAGATAAGGAAGTCTCTGATACAAAGTCACTTATCTGAGGCAGAAATGGGATCTCTCATAAGAGGGCACCACCCCACAGCATGCAACAGTCAAGGGTGTGGGGAAAAGCTTAGTGTTGAGAAGATCTTAGTATTAAAAGGTGGGAAAGGCTTAGTCTTAAAACTAAGCTTTAGGCTATAACGACCCTGCCTGCTTACAGCTTGTCCCCCACACCCAATGCAAACTATAAGCGAGCAAACATATACATGATATTTGCAAACTTATTTGACCCACACTCAGTTAGTACCTTTTCTGGCCAAAGCCTTCTAACAGGTGTCAATCTACAGGATTATCACCTCAAACCTGTCAAACCATCTTTTTGGGACTTCCTAGCAGGGAGCCCTCTTTATGTTAATCTACTGAAATGTCACATCAAGCCACTTTTAAGGTGTTCCTAGGGAAGCTTCTTATGTTAACCTAGAGAGTTATGACATCAAGCCACTTCTTATCTATGTATAACTTCACACACACACTAACTGAGCCCTGCGTGAAAGGCAGAATCTGTTATCATATCTGTACGCACTATATTAATTACTATCCAGACGGCATAGTAATTTCCTTAATTGCTTTTAATATTATATTCTAATTATTTCTATATATCTTGCATATTTTTCTATATTTCTATATATTTAATTACTATAACATTACATTACTGCAACACTTCTCGTCTCTCTCCCTTCCTGTCTGTCCCTCTCTCACACATGCTAAAAAGAAAAATAAAGAAAAGAATGATTTAAAAAAAGGCATAATTCCATGTTAGGACCAATGTCCACATTACTGTCAACGTAAAAAACTTCCAAACCTGTAGAATTTTTAAAAAATGAGTTTATTTGAGCTCAACTATCAACAATTGCCAGGAAGCAAAGTCTCAACGGATTGAGGAAGCGCTCAGGAAAATGGCAATTTCACCCCTTATTTTATCCAGCAGAATCAAAGGGGAAGGTGCAAGGAGGTCACCGTGAAGTTGTTTGGTGACAGATCAGGGAGGCAGGAGAAAGCAAAGGGAGGCTCGTAGAGGAAATCTCTGGGATGGGATAAAAAGTCAAAATGTACATGCTAAAACTTCTTTTACATAGGCAGGCATAAAATGTTACGGTTAGCGATTCACGTGATAATAATAACAAGGGGGGATTTGTTGGTCCCTGGTCTGGTGGGATGCTGGCCCTGAAGAGGGCAGGAAAAGAAGAGGACCCTTACATTTGAAAGCCCTGTTACCATGTACGTTACTGTAGATGCAAAAGACAATGGACAGGCTTGATAAAGGTAAGCATTAACCTTTGTTAGAGAAAAATGCCACTCTAGGACGTGACTAATCAGCATGAACTGCGTTTAGTTAGAAAGTTTTAATTTTTGACCATCCTTTGGGGTTACTTTAGGTCCCCGAGTCTGTAAAGCCATCGTGCAGGCTTTCCCTGAGCTTGTCAGGTTCAGCCTGTGTCCCCTTTTCGTCCACAATACAAACTATCAGAGACAAGTTTGATCAATTTGTTAGTATCTATCAAATTTTAATGGGCACACTTCCCACCAAGCAAATTAACTTCTGCAGAGAAACGTTTTACCCAATGTAATGCCAGTGGCCAAGACGAGGCAGGTTCACACTGGGTTCGGGCGGAGGGTAGAGGAACTGTGTGAACATTGGGCCATTCCCACTTCACAGAGCCTTGCGGTCACAGCCGAGCACACAGGCAGGGAAAGCTGCTTCTCACGGCAGCAGATGAGTGAACAGCAAAACCGCCCCTCACGGTGGCGGACAAGAGATCCACCAAACAGCACCCCGAGGGAGCACCGTAGCTTTACCTAGAGTACACACACGGCACTGCCGTGTGCTCATGCACTAATCGTGCAAAGTGCAAGTAAGCAATTCTAACACAGCTGTTTTCCTTACATTTCACCCCTTTGGGGTTGCTCACCTCACAATCTACCTGACAGGTATCCATCTTCCTCCATGGTCTCTAAGCAAGGAGTAAGGTACCTTACATAAACAGAGGCTACAGCAACGGCACAAGTTATACCAAAAATGACCATTACAGCCCGACCAGATAGCTCGTTTGGCTAGAGAGCATCGTGTTGAAGCACAGAGGTTGTCAGTTCGATCCCTGGTCGGGGCACATACAGGGACAGATCAATGTTCCTGTCGTCTCTGTCTGTCTCTCTCCTTTCCTCTCTCTCTCAAATCAATAAAACAAACATTTAAAAAATAGCAGTTTATTAAAAAAGAAATTGACCATCACAAAGGTTCCCTTTACAACGACGTCTCCCTGAGCACTCTGACCACGGAGTTAACTGGAGGCCACCTCTAGCCTCCTACCTCATGGTGCCAACAAGGCCACCCATGGTATGTGGGAGGCATGTGCAGCCCAGGGCAATGTCCATTGGAGAAAGTGTCCTGGGTGCATCTCTGCAGCTGCCCAGGAGCAGCTTCCTGGTGCAGGAGGCCTCCACAGCTGCCACCCCTCCCATCAGGGTCTCTCATCACTGGCCACAAGCGGCGTGTCCATCCACAGGGAAGCCAGGCCTGTTTCAAGAGTTCATTCTATCACTCAATGATCAGCCCACAATAGTGCAGCTGTCTGTGCAAATCAC
Source organism: Rhynchonycteris naso (assembly GCA_037038555.1). Taxonomy (NCBI): domain Eukaryota; kingdom Metazoa; phylum Chordata; class Mammalia; order Chiroptera; family Emballonuridae; genus Rhynchonycteris; species Rhynchonycteris naso. Next base: position 314,176 of record CM072998.1, read on the forward strand.
CCGAGGTGAAAGTCCATTGCAGGCAATTAGCCACACAGCTCTTTGATAATGGACATCAGTGCCTTTCCTTAAGTGCTCTGTCTGTTGCCACAAGCCCCATCCAAACCCCTCAGCAAGCTCACAGGGGCTGGTGGGGTCACACGCGTTCAAGGCCTGTGCCGCCTCGACAGTTAGTTCTCTTAGCTGCTGCAGAAACACCAACTATCTTCTCGGGCCGACACCTGCTGCAATTAGAAGGGGGTTGCTGGATTGCCAATTTCACACGGGGCCTCTAGCACCCCCGGCCCTGTTAGACGGGTCCCTATTCAAATGGAAACAACGGGTCTTGGGGACCCCCCTCTCCCTCAGCTGTCTCCATCATATAACCCTGCAACCATGCAACCCAAACACCAGCCATTTTCTTGGCAGCTGTGGGGACCACAAGCTTCCCCTGCTAATTCAGTGGTTGGAGCCTCTGTTGCGGCTTCAGCTGCTGCCAAAGCTCTAACGGGACTCTACGAGGCCTGCCATCCAGTTTCTGCCTATCTTCCCCGGCCGCAATCCAGCCTGCCCACACCTGTATTCGGGTAGCCTTTACGGGCCCGTTTCTGTTAGTCTGTGGGTGGGGGCAGTCTGCACAGCCTGATGGTTCCGAGCAGCCTCCACTTCATCCAAATCTGCTACCATCTGTGTAACCGCATTGATGGGGTGCCCCACACAGGGGCTCAAGGTAGCCACTAGTGACCCGAAAAGGATTGGCAGGGCACTACAGATAGCAAGGTCCCTTATCCCTGCCAGGAACAACACTTCCTCATCTGGCCGATGAGACCTAGGGTTGAAAGCAGCATTCCTCGTACCTAGTTCCCAGAGGACTTGGGGCAGCTCTGTATATGACTGCTGCTAACTCACTGCTCCCAGCAAGTCTCCAGCATTCCGCCAGACCACACAAATGGCAGCCATCACCCATTCTCATAGGGTGCGGTTTCCTGGGTTGTCCTGGCAGTTCTGAGGACCCTGCCTCAAGGAGGAGTGTGTGGTAATGATGGCCAATTTCTCCATCTCTATTCTGGAGGGCATGATGCCATCCACCCCTATGTCCCACAAACTCAACAACCAGGCTGCCAGGAACTCAGTGGCTTTCTGCCTGGGTGTAAGTAAGGACCAAAGAGTGCTCAACTGCTTGTGGAGGGGGGCTCCTCTGCCCCTGAGGCACTCTTGGCTGCTGGGTTTTTACCTTCTGGGTGACCACCAGCTGGGCTCTGAGCCTGCCAGCGGCAGTTTCAGCCCAATCCTCCTCCTTCTTCAGTGACCACTTCGGCTCTTGTGGCTGCTGGCTCTCGGCCTGAGGCTGAGACTGAAGCTCTTGAAACCACAGCTGTGTCTCTAACGACTCCCAGTGCCAGCATTCAGCTTCTGGGGCAAACTGGAGCTCCCAAACCTAAACTTCCTTCTCAAGCGACTGTTCTAGTTCCAGGTGCTGTTGGAGTTCAGCCTGCACTTCACACTGAAGCTCTTGAAAGTGCGCACCACCTTCTCCAGCAACAGGTGCAGTTCCTGCTGCTGCTGGCGCTCAGTCTGCAGTTCATCCTGGATCTCCTGACCTCAGGCAGCCTCTTGCACAGGAGTTTGCAGTTTCTTCTCGCAGGGCTGTAAAAAACACCCAGCCCACGGCCCCCAAGAGAGCCACAGAGAACCATATGCTGGAGAACAACAGCCACCGTTCTATCCCACCCTCCAAGGGCTGGTGGCTCCATACTGATCTGATCCAAATCCTGCCGACTATGCCAGATGCAATGCCAGTGGCTGAGGCCAGGGAGGTTCACACTGGGTTTGGGCAGGCGGTAGAGGAACTTGAAAGCATTGGGCCATGACCGTTTATTAGAGTTTCCCAACAGCGGCCGAGCACACAGGCAGGGAAAAATGAACAGCAAAACTTCCCCTTGCAGTGACGGCCAAGTGATCCGCTAAACACTGCCGAGGGAAGCTCCTTTAGCCTTATTTAGACTAGACACACATGGTGCTGCCATGTGCTCATGCACTAATCATACATAATGCAAGTGAGCAAACCAAACACAGCTGTTTTCCCTACACCCAGTACACTTCGGTACTGCTATATTTTCACACTTATTACACAGTGGCACCTTGAGATATGAGCAGACCAACATACAAATTTTTTTTTAAGATACGAGCTGCTACTCGGTCCATATTTTTGTTCGAGATCCAAGTGAAATTCCGAGATACGAGGCATGATTCGGGAAGCTGCCGCTAGTTGATTAAATAAAAAATACATAATGTTAAGCTTAGGTTAAGTTTAAAGTTAAGAAAGTGCATTTTTTTACAATTAAGTTTTTGTGGTTTCATTTTAAGTAAAGAAAGTGCACTTTTAGTTTTGTTTAAAGTAAAGAAAATGCAGTTTTAGTTTACATTTAGTGTTAAGAAAGTGCAGTTTTAGTTTACGTGTCTACAGTGCCTGCATCCCTTCCTCCCTCCCTCCTCCTCCGCCATTCGCCTCCGTTAGCCACACTCGTCTGTCTCCAAGGTAAGAATACAGTACTAAATAACACTTTTTTAAAATTTCATATATTTTGTTATGCATTGGTAAAGTATACATGTGTGTTTCTTAATTAAAAATGTCTTTTTTCATAATTTAGAATGGTTTGGGGATGTTTCACAGGGCTGGAATGGATTAAATCTATTTCAGTTATTTTAAATGGGAGAAATTTGTTTGATGTATGAGTTGACTGATTTACGAGCTTAGTTACAGAATGAATTAAACTCGTATCTCAAAGTACCCCTGTATATTCATCTATTACTTTAGTAATTTTAAAATACACTTATTTATTTATTATTATTTTTATGTTAAATTTTTTTTAGAGAGAGAGAGAGATAGAGAGACAGGAATTTGAGCTGTTCCTGTATGTATCCTGACCGGGGATCAAACCAACAACCTCTGTGCTTCAGGATGACGCTCCAACCAACTGAGCTATTCAGTCAGAGCTTATTTTTTTATTTATCAATTCACTTTTTTAGAGAGAGAGAGAGAGGAGGGAAGAGAGAGAGGAGGGGGAAGGGAAGCATGTATTTGTTGTCCCTCAGGCGTGCATTCCCTGGTTGCTTCCCGTGTGTGCCCTGACCAGGGATCGAACCGACAACCTTGTCATTTTGGAACACACTCTAACTAACCAACCAGGGATGAAAATACATTTATAAAGAAATCCCAGAACTGTACACTTCTGTAAACGTTTCTCTTAAATATTGTTATTTTACTACTGAAAAAAAAAAATCAAATGTACCTTTTGGGTTTTTCCAGATGTGATCAACAGCAAAACTTTAAAAATGAAAACAGGTTCTGAGTTTGTCTGTGGGAGAAGGGTTTCTACAGGAGCCCTGAGCACAGACCAGCGGCCCTCAGGGTGAGTGGTTAGGATCTGGGAGGGGCCATGGGGTTGAGTGGGGTTAGCCAAACTTTCAAAACCAACCAGACCCCTGGAAAGCAAGACATCGTACATTCTCTCCAGGACCCCAAATATTTCTGGACCCTCCAAGCTCAAATATTACAAACGGATGTAAAACCACAGAACACATACTAAAAATGCTCTACCCCATAGAAATGCAATTTAAGAACGCCTTCTTCATGGGAATATATAAGAATGTTAGAAATTTATATAGGCTTACCTCTTCTAACCAGGACCAGCAAGCTTAGCCTTCTGGGCTAAAACGTTTATGGAACAGAACTGGACACACAGGAGGGGCAGTGGTTACAGTACCATTACCAACACACGACGAAGTTAATGAGCCCGTACTGGGGCTCCACATACTGTTAAGCACACAACACTGGTAAAGTCAAAACCATGAAACAGGTTGCAAAGCAAAGCCAGGACCCAAACACATAGCCTTCCAGGACACAGCAAACAGAACAGGGAAAACCAGCTCACAACACTTCAGCAAATAACACGGGTCTCACTCTTCACGCAGATAGCTCAGGGCCTGTGCACGGACCACTTCTTCCTTCTGTCTGGCAAAGCCACATTTCAGTGCTTCCAGAATTTTCACAGTAAGCCCTGGCTGGGTGGCTCAGTAAATAAAGAGTCACCCTGGTGTGCCAAGGTCTCAGGTTCGATCCATGGTCAGGGCACGCACAAGAAGCAATCAATGAGTGCACAAGCTGGATGCAATGAGCTGATGATGCTTCTCTCTCTTCTCTGTCCCTCACCTCTCTCTCCCCTCCTCTCTCTCTCTTTCTTAAAAAATATTATTATTTTTAACCTATATTTATTTATTTTTAGAGAGAGAGAAAGAGAGAGAGAGAAGGAGGGAAGAGCAGGAAGCATCCCATATGTGCCTTGACTGGGCAAGCCCAGGGTTTCAAACTGGTGACCTCAGCATCCCAGGTCGATGCTTTATCCACTGCACCACCATAGAGCAGGCCCTCTCTCTCAAATCAATGGAAAATTAAAAATTTTTCATTGTAAATCAAATTGTAACCTGCTGCAAACACAGGACAGTCTGAAAGAAGAAATCCAGGTTTACCATATCAAAAAGCTAAACTATAGATTATTTTTAACATTTTGCTTTATTTCCAGGGGTGAGGGTGCTTCAGGCGTTCTGGAATTCTGAGAAGCACTTCTCATGAGTTCTAGAAGTCTGACCAGCATTCATTCACTTAGGGATTATGTAAAATTCAGTGGTGCTCATCAAAGTAAGAGATGCACTATACACAATCCAGTGTCAGACACAACGCTTACACACAGAATTTGTTCCTGGACACGGTTAAGGAAACTTCCATTTACTGAACCCTTTGTTGGAAGAAACTACTAATTTTAGCCTGTGTCGCCCTAATTGGCTAACAGAGCCCCTGAAAACTCTCTGAATAGAGACAGACTTTCTAAACAACAATGAGCTATGCCATTTGTGACTGAAGGCTAAACCTTGGGAGATTTTACTCTGGCAACGTTTACAACCTGGGGTGCCACATAGAACTTTCCAGAACCCCAAGCTGTTTTGAGGAAGGAATGAACAGCCTCAGGAGATAGCAGGGAGCAAGTACCTGGTCCAGGAAGGGGGAGTAGGAAGATGATTGAAAGAAGAGGACGAGCCTGACCAGACGGTGGTGCAGTGAACAGAGCTGCGGACTAGGACAAGGACGACCCAGGTTCGAAACCCCAAGGTCACCGGCTTGAGCACAGACTCATCTGGTTTGAGCAAGGCTGACCAGCTTGAGCACAAGGACACTGGTTTGAGCAAGGGGTCACTCGATCTGCTGTAGACCCCAATCAAGGCACATATGAGAAAACAATCAATGAACAACTAAGGTGCTGCAACAAAGAATTGATGCTTCTCATCTCTCTCCCTTCCTGCTTCTTGTCTGTCTGTCCATATCTGTCCCTCTCTCTGTCACACACACACAAAAAAGGAGGACGAGACTCTCATTGTCCCTGGGAGGGTGCTGGGACTCCTGTCGGGGACACTTCCCCACACACCTTGAGCCATGCAGGCGTGCCTGACAGATGCTGCTGGCTGCGTTCACCATGCTAAAGCCCCATGCAGAAACCGCCACACTGCCCTGTATCCGCGTGTGCTCATGTGGAAGAAACACTCATTTATAACCTCTGGAGGATTGAGGTTTGTGATCAATAGAGCCTTGAAGATCAATATTCATATCCTGAAATATTAAAATTTATACCTAATACCGTCTGAATTGCAGTCTCTGCACCACTCAGCTTTGCGGGCTCATTTAAAATGACACCCACGCCCACCGACCTCTGCAGACTTCCCCTGACACCTGCCGCACACGCCACACGGGGTGCACAGCCTAGAACGAGCACCGTGAAATAGTTTCTAACTCATCACTTCATATTTATTAAGTGCTCACTACCTACCAGGCATGTACTAGTATTTTATATACTTCATCTCATTTAGTGGAAAAAATACAGAATTTAGAGCACCTTGGCCTGAGTTACAATGTCAGCTCTACTTGGAACAAGCAAGCCCTGAAAGGATTGGTTCCCTGTGGGGAGTCAGCTCAGGGGATGAAATTCCACTCTGCTTTTGCAGTTATATAAACGAATTACAGTATCGCAATGTTGGGATTTCTTTTCCATATAACAGGCATAAGCCTTATAAATCTGGCATGTACTGTATTACCTATGCAAGGTTTTCAAAGCATTTGTTGTTTTGATTTTTTTTTTTAGATTTTATTTATTCATTTTTAGAGAGAGAGAGTAGAGAGAAAGAGAGAGAGAGGAGAGGGGGAGGAGCCGGAAGCATCAATTCCCATATGTGCCTTGACCAGGTAAGCCCAGGGTTTTGAACCAGAAATTTTATGGTTTTTTTTTCTTTTTTACAGGGACAGAGAGAGAGTCAGAGAGAGGGATAGATAGGGACAGACAGACAGGAACGGAGAGAGGTAAGAAGCATCAATCATTAGTTTTTCATTGCCGTTGCGACACCTTAGTTGTTCATTGATTGCTTTCTCACATGTGCCTTGACCTGGGACTTCAGCAGACCGAGCCACCCCTTGCTAGAGCCAGCGACCTTGGGTCCAAGCTGGCAAGATTTGCTCAAGCCAGATGGACCCCGCGCTCAAGCTGGCAACCTAGGGGTCTCGAACCTGGGTCTTCCACATCCCAGTCCGACGCTCTATCCATTGTGCCACTGCCTGGTCAGGCTGTTGTTTTGAATTTTTAAGAAATCTGCTACTTTGTAAAATATGAACAATTTGTACATTGCGATTGATAGGGAATTAACAACAGAAATAAATTCAATGAAATTAATTTGTTCTTATTTATTGCCCTTCTTTTTCATGTTAAAACCCCTGCAATGACCCCAATGGCTATATTCAAACATGCACATAGTGATGGTGAGTACCAGAAGCTCAGATCCCTGAAATTAGACCATAGACTACTCCATAAACATTACTAACAATCACAGGCACGACAGTGTGAAATCAGTTTCCTGGCTCTTTACTTTCTTATATTTTTCAAATTAAAAAGTTCCTTGGCACCTGACTGGGCGGTGATGCAGTGGATGGAGCGTCGGACTGGGATGTGGAGGACCCAGGTTTGAGACCCCGAGCTCGCCAGCTTGAGTGTGGGCCCATCTGGCTTGAGCAAAAGCTCACCAGCTTGGACCCAAGGTCGCTGGCTCCAGCAAGGGGTTGCTCGGTCTGCTGAAGGCCCACGGTCAAGGCACATGTGAGAAAGCAATCAATGAACAACTAAGGTGTCGCAACGGCAACGAGAAACTAATGATTGATGCTTCTCACCTCTCTCCATTCCTGTCTGTCTGTCCCTATCTATCCCTCTCTCTGACTTTCTCTCTGTCCCTGTAAAAAAAAAAAAAAAAAAGGTTCCTTGGCAAATATTGTCCTGCCTGTTGGACAGACCAGCTCACCGGCTTGGCGGGGTCCAGGGGCTAAGGGTGGGGCCAGGGCTGCCTGCACAGTGCACACTGGGAGGCTTGGGGAGTGACTGGCGCTCTAGGAGAGAGAGCAGGTCACTCTACCTCTGGGGAAGCTCCCGCCACAACCTCTCCTGGTCAATGTGTCAGTGTGTTCTCTGCAGCAATTCACTTGTCAGTTAACAAGCCCCCGTGAGAAGGCAGAAAGCTTCCAGCCAAACTCCAGGGCCTGGACCTCAGGATTGCCCTTGGTGGCCTCCTGTCCGGCCACTGTCAGCAAGAATCCTGCTGAGTCAGATCCCCACCTGTTATCTGATCCAAGCCCTAACACCTACCTGCCCCAGGTGAATCTGATCACCTGGTTGCCTTCAGCAGGAAACCTGTTCTGTCAGTTTGGTCAGAACCCCCTGACCTGTGATGTTCCTTTAGAGATTTTTCCAATCGCAGCCCCACCCTGTTTCGTCCTAAACCCCATCCCTGTGCTCAGCAGGGGCCCCACCCGCAGCCCCATGTCCACAGAGTAAAGTCTTGGTCTCAAGCAGAGGTGCTGACAGCCTGGGTCCCCACAGGACAGCACTCACCCTGCTCATCTGAAACAGAAACTGGGCAGGAGGCAGAGACTGAGCCCCCACGTGTCCTGCCTCGGGGGCTTCCCAGGGGCTCACTTGTCCAGGGGCTGGTGGTCCCTCCACCTCCAGGTGCTCGGTCACCAGAAAAAGTCAGTGCCTTCTAGTTAGTTCCTGCCCCTCCCGAGGTCGCCATAGGAGCCCGGGACGGAATAAAGCTCGAGCACCGTGGGCACACAGGCCCCTCCACGGCTTCTCAGTGTCTCAGCTCACAGGGTGATATTTGTTTCCTCTTGAATTAAAATTACTTTAAAGGTTACTCAGTATTTAAATAATTATATAAGGGGTCTCACATGTCAACAACGGAGTTGACAGGCAAACAGCAGGATGTCCGCAGGAGGAGAAACTGAGTCCTGCTCAGGAAGCCCTGGGTGATAGGCAATTTGCAGGCAGGCATGTGCAAGTTCAGGGCAGGGCCTCCAGGGACCCGTTCCCAATGGGGACACCATCCAGGCAGGAGCCAGACAGACAGAGGGACAGAGAGGGGACAGGTGAGGCTGGCTTTCCTGTCGCGTAGAAGAGGTGGGGTTGTGACTTCCTAAGAGGGGCGTTCTGGAGAAGGGCTGTGTGTGATGCACGCCAGGGACCCGGACACACAAGGAAAGGATACAGCACATCGCAGTACGAAGGAGCTTGTTGCCTGTCGGGTCAGCTGTGACAGACACGGCCATGTCACTGGGCTGCTTGGTCTGCACCACAAACATGCCGGAAGGTGATGGCACCTCAGCCGGATCTGCCTTCTGCTCACCTGTGCGGTCTTCCACGTGAGCAGCCAGCGCTCCTGCAGCCCGTCCAGCTCCGTGGTCAGAGGTGAGCCAAGTCCTGGTGGGAGGGGCCGGGTGAGGCTGTGCTCAGCCTGTATCTGCAGGGGGGGACACCACGTGGTATCCTCAGAGCCCCCCAGCATCATGCTTCTGTCTGGGACTTTGGTTCAGACAGAAAATAGATTCATCACATAGAGGGGCCTGGTGGATTTTTCTGGTGTGTAACTTTTATTTGGCTTGTTAAATTAATTGTCCATTAAAGTAACTAGTGGTCACCAGAGAGTTCCTAGGACAGCGATTCTCAGAGCCACACAGCCCCTGGACTGGTCACAGAGGCCCAGGGCCTAGTCAGCTCTCCTGTGTCAGGAGTCCAGGGCCCGGAGGCTCTGGTGCAGTGAATGTGGGCCCAGCACTGCCCTCCTCGGTACACAAAACAAGACCCAACAGGCAGCCTGGCTGCCCAGACATCGTGTGGCCACTTTGTCACAAAGACCACCACACCTGTGACAACGCTGAGGACTCCCGCCCTTAAGAACAGGTAGCAGGTCAGGGACTGAAACCATTCCTCGCGGTTTGCTACAAATGTATGTATCACTACACGATGCCTTGTTGCAAAGAGATTGTCAGTAACTTCTCTGAGCCCCTGGCAGCTGCATGTGGGCTGAGGATTTGCGGTCCACGTACTGAGAAGGACTGGAAGAAAGACTTCTCCAGGTAGAAAACATTCACTGTGAGCCGCGGTGAACTGAGCGCGGGCTGGTCGCCCAGACCCTAAGAAGCATCACTAACACTGAAACCCAAGCAATTGCCTGGAAACGTCTCACGTTGCTTCCAAACGAGCAAAATTAGAAGCTAATTAGAAAAAGGAGTGTAAGGAGTTCACAGCACGTAGCCATCAACAAGCAGGCCAGTGGTGGCGTGGGGACCATCCTGAGATGTCCCAGCAGCAACAAGGCCACGGCCACTGCTCCCACCTGGGCCTCTGCCCTGCCCACCAGCGGCAGGGTTTCTGAACTCCGTGGACATCCGGCTGCACTAAATCCATTGTGCCTGGCCATTCCTGAGCCTTTTCCTTCCTTCCTCAGTCTGATGGGTGTTTTGGTTGGGAAAACCGAGTTTTCAGCTAAAGCAAGTGCAGTTATTACTAGAATCTCTGAAGCCAGATTTCCCAGACGAATAACTGGGAGAGTTCATTTCTGTGTGCAGACAGCAGTCGGCCTGGAACAGCAACATCCAGAGCGTTGCACCACCCAGCAGCGGAGGGCAGGAGGCCTCTTGGGCCCTCTGTTTCCTTATCTAGAGGGGACCAGAGTTCTTGTCACAGCCCCTCCCTCTCTGCAGGTTCCTGAAGGAACTCTGGTCTCAGGCTTTGAGACTGAGTCATTCCCCGGATCTGTGGCAAGTAGCAGAACTCCTGTGACGACGTAGGGATCTGGGGAAAGAGGAGTTTAGATAAAACTCAGTAATCCAAAGAAAAAAGGACCATGGGTACCAAACTGACACACATCACTGTGGCCCGTGTAGAGCTGAGGCCTGGGTGCGGGGTTTCCCTGGGGGTGTCTTGCTCCTGGAGAGACCCCCTCTCTGTCTGGAGGCCTGAGGCACACGGCTGTTTCCATGAGGGGGCAGCACCCTTCTGCCTGGACCTGGATTATCCAGGAGCCGCCCTCCGAGACCACACGTGGGTACGGGGCACTGGCATAAACCTGGATGTAAGTAGTAATGCCAAAAGGAAGACTCTTTATACATGAAAACAATCAGATGATTAGGAAGCCCCTTAATGGCTACATTTAAAGTGTTGAGAGGGCAGCATTTTCAAAATTAAACAAAAGAAATCTCCTGTAAGTAGTAATTTTAGAGGAAATTGATGGAATCTGTCTATTCACACACAATTATAACGGATGGCTTTCATTAGCTTGGAACAGGTTGATAGCTTGTACCCTAAAGCATCTAAGTTCCCTCTGTTCGATAGCTACAGTACTGATTTTCAATGGTTACTTGAATTCTAATAACATGGTCTGAGCTTGTTTTAAGGAGAGCTCCCTCTCCTCTATTCCCCCCCACCCCCCCACCCCCCCGCACCCCGCTCGCTGCTCTGCTGCGTTCTCCAGGCTCATCCACATGCCTCCCCCTCCAGGATTCTGGTTCCTGCTGCGCCCGAGTGAAGTCTCGTTCCTTGTCCCTCCGCTGTCCACATGGAGTCCTTGACGTGTGACTGCCACTGTGTGGAGGTGGCCGTAAGGACACGTTTGCCCTCGCAAATTCCTGATTACACGAAGACAGACAAGAGCTCACGTGGATGACTCGCTTTGGGTGAAAGCACACAGGAGGGTGGATTTAAACAGCACCGCTTGGAGAGTCCACACGACTCAAGCACAGGGACGCCCTGAAGGGTGGTGGGTGCCGGTCGGAAGTGTCCAAGCGGATCCGAGTCCGTGTTGGTTCATCGCAGCGGAAGAGTTGCTACTAAGGGTGTCGCTAGAAAGAATATTTCATGGTCATTTCCATAAAGCACTGACTCTTGTCGAGGCAAAGTCTCACCTGCCCAGAGTTGGCTGATCCCAGTGAGAAAAGGTGTTCTGCTGACCTGGAGAGAGTCAGAGGATTGAGGGGTTAGAAAACTAAGTCAAACTTGCCTGTAGCCCCTCATGGTCAGCGGGGCGGCTCAGGCAAAGCACACAGAAGGTTGTTGCCAGGCTGAGGCACAGGGCTGGACATGGACACCTGCACAGGTGGGCGCCTGGTGGTGGAGCGAGCCGTCCTTGCTGGTGAAAACAGCCCCTATTTGGCACTATAGTGTCTCAGCCTCCACTGCCCCGGAGGCCTGGTCCTCCCCACCACCCAGCCACCAGGGCAGCCCGGTCCTTCCCTTCCCATCCACATTTCTGGGCAGATGGTTTAGCGCTGTGTCCCCTGTTGGTGGATATATTGAGTCCCATTTCTGTCAGTTTTCCTGTAGGAAAAGCCACGGGGAAGTCTAAGCCCTGAACAGACGCCCCCTCCCTGGGACATGAACGTTCCTGCGTGGGTGGGGTGATGGTTTCATGGTGTTTGTGTATGCCCAAGCCCACTGACTCATATCTACTAAATGTGTGCTTTGATGAAGCTGTTAAATATCAGAATTAAAAATAAAAGTAAGATCTAAGGAAAGTGAGGTCATGTGCCTAGAGGCAGGAATGATCCTGTCTAAAGACTGGCTAAACTAAGCAAAATGTGAAGAAAAAAAATAGGACCCAAAGCTCATAGACCTTTTTAGCAGGTGGCCGGGTCGGTCCTGCGCTCGGTGGTCTCAGCGGGCCGGCGCGCGGGCCTGCGGCAGGGAGTGGCGGCCAGGGCCCCGGAGCAAGGCCCTGGCTGTGGCTGCCTGAGTGACGGGGGGCGCGTGGGTGTGGGTGTGGGTGGCGGCCACGGGGGGGGGGCACAGAAGCAAAGGTCCACGTATCTCTCACTCCTGCAGGGGTCACATCTGCCCCTTGTCCTGAGGCCCTCCCGCAGCTCTCATGGTGGGAAAGGTGCCTCGTGGAGGGGGCACATGGGGACAGGGAGCGGAGATAGCGTGTGTGGCGCCGGGGCCACCGTGCTCTCAGCCCTGCCCACAGGGTCTCTGCACTTGTAACCCCACTTTGTAGCAGTTTCCTCATTACCCCTCCGGGTCACCCAGGGCGGAGCTGCCGAACTCAGGTTATGGGACTCCGCAGAAGACTGTCCAGAGGCCCCAGCTGCGTCCTCAGTTTGGAAAATCCCGCCCACGGTGCCCTGGGTGCCCTCCTGCTGCCCCGTTTGCGGAGCGCGGACACCGGCGCCCTCTTCTGGGAGGACTGAGAATGCGGGCTGCATGGTGCCGATTCGGGTTCCGGTTCGAGGTGTCCGCCACCCTCCCGGCCGCATGCAGCCTGGTGGCCTGGGGAGGGGGCGGCAGTGTGTCCTCTGCGCAAGTCTGCTGAAGCCCGAGAGGCTGAGACACAGGCTCCCCAGCACCAGGCGCCCGCCAGCAGGAGCCCCTTGTCGTGGTGCCCCCGGCTGCTGCCGTGACTCTGCAGACTGTGGATGGAGGAGGAGCACTCTCCTGTGTCCTCCCCAGGGCAGGCCGGCAGTCACCCAGGATGCACAACAGGCGACATGGAAGTGTTATTACCTGAGGCTCCGCCTATGTGGTCTTCACACAGCTACCTGTCACAGTGACACGCTCCACTGCGTGTGACACGTGTTTGTGACACGTGTTTACCAGTCAAGGTCTGTTTTGTTTCACAAGTGGGACCACAGTGCAGGTCCCCGAGTGAGGATTGAGGTCCTGGAGTTTTGGGTGAGGGTCTCCTCTCATCTCCATGCAGGCCCCATGACAGAGCAGGGGCAGAGCTAAGGGCCAGGGGGTCCGGGATGGTGGCCCCGTGCTGGCTGGAGCTGGGGCTAAGCTCCAACCGTGCTCGAATGACGCACTGGGCACGAGCAGTGTGAGTTTGAGGTCACAGGCCGGGGCTCCAGCTCGGCTGCCCTGCCTGACTCTCAAGAGTCCAGCCTGGGCCGGGACAGGGACAGACAGGAGACACCTGCGGCTGACTTCCCACCGCGCCACTCGGCCTCCACAGAGGGTCCTGGGACCTCGGGGACACGTATCATCTGCGACTCCCCTGCGACCCAGTCCCCATGGCCAGGAACCAGCCCCACTCTGGGAGCGGTGACACGAGCGGAGGAGGGGTGCACAAAGGTGCGGCTGGGATGTTTGAGTGTTTAGAAGTTTAGCTCACGGTGACCCTTAATTATGACCAAATTCAAGCGGGTTCACCCTGGCTTTCCTTTTTATTTTCAAATGAAATTTAACTCTGTGCTCCCTGACCCGCCATGTGTGTTCGGCTTGTCACTGGTGCACATGTGACCTGACTACTGGCACGGCTGTTCCCACAGTCGTGTCCCACTGCCCCCCAAACACAGGCTCTTCAGGATGAGGTCTGATGGAGGAGTGTCGTCACTTAATTACAAGGGAGCTCTTGTAACCCTGCCCCCCAGGCGGCGTCAGCTCTCCCAAAGCGCTCACCATCACCAACATTTTTCTGAATTCCTTCACTGTTTACCAGGTGCTTAATTCAGGACTTACCAGGAGATGTCCATGTTCTTCAAATCAGTGTGACAACATCACAGTAGGGTGAGTGAGCATATTCCATGTGGCCACTCAAAAGCTGTGATTAAAAGGAGGAAAATTATAATTTTCTCCAGACCTGCAGCAACCCCGTGTATTCAGAGCAATCCTGCACAGATTAAAAAAAACAACAATCTAATCATGATTGACAAGGAAGTGCTGAAAGTCTTCAGCTCTCAGAAAGACTGAAATTGGGAATTTTGCCTAATTTGACATTCACTTGAAATACAGAGTTGAAACTGTTGGGAGACTGCTTCCCATCCAAAGCGAAACCCACGCAGGGAGCCAACATGCAGGACTCCTCAGGCCGCACCCCACAGCCAGCCCCTGCAGCCTGCACTGCCTGCGGCTAGAGCCTGGAGAGGCCGTCCCCAGGCGGGGCCGACTCAGGCAGGACTCACCCGGCCTTGGGCCTTCCCACACACCCTCACCGTCTATGGGAAGAAAACCGTGATGGTGTCATGAGCTGCCAGTGACAATACTGGCAATGAACTCAGCAAAGCCCCCCCTGGGCACACGGCAGGTGCCCTGGAGGTGACAGAGGGCAGCGTGGGGCCTGCTTTCCCACCGTGAGCGAGGACACCAGCACTCACAAGCACTCAGCGTCGTGCGTGACCTGTCTCACTTACCCCTTACCACAGTCCACCATCATCCCAGCCAGAAGTGCCACCGTCCACGTGTGAGGTGTGATCCTGACCCAGGTTTGAGCGTCACGGGTGCTGACTGTGAACCAGGACGGTCAGAGATTTCCAGTCTCTACTGCGGTCACCACACCTGGACCACTATGGTCACCAGGGGAGGTGAGTCAGGAACTGAGGGGCCCAACGCTGAGCCTATGTGTCGTCTCAGTCTGGAGGACAGAAGTCCCAGGGCAGGCTGTCACGGCAGGATGGGCTCCTTCCTGGGGCCCAGGGAGGGTCAGTCCAGGCCTCTCCCAGCTCTGGTTTCTGGAAATCCTTGTTGTGTGGCGGCATCACCGTCTCTGCCTCCATCTTCACAAAGCCTTCTTTCTGTGTCTGTCCCCACAGTCCCCTTTTTATGAGGTCACCAGTCATATTGGGGTGGGGACCCCACCAGTGACTCCAGTGTAACTTCTTCTCATCCTAACAATTCTATCTGCATTGACCCTATTTCCAAATGTCCCATTCTGAGGTGCTGGGGCTTAGGGCTTCAACACATTGATTTCTGGGGGACACACTTCAACCCCTAATAAAGGAGAGAAAATGTGAGCAGAGAGCAGGTTGGCCCGGAAGAGCTGAGGGGTGTGGCTATGTGGCAGGCTGGAGGGGCCTGAGCACAGTGCGGGTTAGAGGAGTCCTGGGCTGTCAGCATCTCCCTCTGGACTCGGTCATCATGGGATCAGCCTGGGCAGTATGGTGGGACCGGGCTCTGGGTCAGCAAGCACGCTGGCGGGGGTGTGAGCGCTGCACGTCCCTAAGGCGAGGACCCGTCTCACCTGTGGGTGAAATGTGAGGACCCCGGTAAGCAGAACATCCAGTTCAAGATGCACCATCAAGTGCAGGGAGGGAACGTGAGACACCTCTCCAGTTACAGCTGATGCACAAACTGGGGTATCACTGCTTGTCTGCACGGGCCAGACCAGACACACCTGTGTTCCCGCTCACAGGGCCGTCCCAAGGCCAGCCAGGGGGCTGGGCCTGCTTCCTCGTCACGGCAGCCTGGTGCTTGGACTTGTACGCACGTGGTGAAGGAATGAAGACGCAGGAATTGACTGTGAAAGAACAACCAGACTTTTATGAAGCAACAGTTTAAACCCCATTTAAGGACAAAGATATGAGTAAATGGGAGGTTATGTTCTGGGACGTGATTTAATTTGTGAAGGTGCCAGTGGTGCTCAAAGGCAAGTAAGAATCCCAAATGAAATTTTAGGTAAACTAGAAGCATCGTTTGAAATTCATATGGAAAAGGAAAAATGCATAAATGGCAAAGTAAATTTTAGAACAGAGGCAACCAGGCTCTCCGGGAGGACCGTGAGCAGCACAGAGCCACACAGAGAGCCGGCCGGAGCTAACGGTGTCCTGTAGAGCAGGGCTGGGTCCAGAGCGGACGACGGTCCTGAAGCAGGCCCGTATTTAATAAAGACGGCCACTCCACGGTTGGTAGAGAAAGGACAGGATGTTTAATGTTGGGATAGAGAAGCTTGCTCTTTATATGGAGGAAAAACGAAGGTGGATCCCCAGTGTGGTCAGATCAAATGTGGGCTTCCACAGGTCAGACGGCAAACGTCAAGGTAAACTCACAGCTGACAGAGTTGCAGGGGTTAGGGATCTGTGGATGGGGAAGAGGCTGTACCCACACCTCAGGGACGCAGATCGTCAGCACACTTGGTGAGCGTGCTCACATAGATGGTAAACACAACACAGACAGACTGACGTCTGCACTCAGAACATGCAGGCTTCCTGCAGACAGAACACAGGAAATGACTTGTGGGCAGCCCCAGCTCCCAGCTGAGGCCGTGGAGGAAGCAGCCTGGAGCGGAGTGCTGACAGGAACCCAGCGGGGTGCAAGCAGGGGTCTGGGAGGCTCTGCAGGGCGCTCCGGCCGGACAAGGGCAGATGTGGGGAAACAGGAGGCTCCTTTGGGAGGCCTGGGAGGTACAGCCTGCACTTTCCCCAGGACCTCAGAGTTCAGGAGGCTGGTCCTGGGCCCACAACCGCAGGAGGAGGGAGGACAGGCGAGGTCAGCGTGGATGTTCAGAGAGCAGTGAGAACCCACTCAGATGGGCAGATAGCTGAGAGAAGGCACAGAATAAGACCACAGCATGACAAATTTATTTTGTAAAGGCCTTTCTCTTTCTTAAAAACTTTATATATACTGCCTGACCAGGCAGTGGTGCAGTGGATAGAGCGTTGGACTGGGATGCGGAAGACCCAGGTTCGAGACCCCGAGGTCGCCAGCTTGAGCGCAAGCTCATCTGGCTTGAGCAAAAGGTCGTCAGCTTGGACCCAAGGTCGCTGGCTCCAGCAAGGGGTTGCTCAGTCTGCTGAAGGCCCACGGTCAAGGCACATGTGAGAAAGCAATCAATGAACAACTAAGGTGTCACTACGAAAAACTGATGATTGATGCTTCTCATCTCTCTCCATTCCTGTCTGTCCCCATCTGTCCCTCTCTCTGACTCTCTCTCTGTCCCTGAAAAATAAAACAAAACAAACAAAAATTATATATACTTATTGATTTGACACAGAGAAAGAGAGAGAGGGAGAGGGAGAGAGAAACACTGATTTTTGTTCTGCTTATTTTATGCATTCTTCAGTTGATTCTTGTGTATGCTCTGACCTGGGGTCAAACCTGCAACCCCGTCCTGTCAGGACAATGCTCTAGCCGTCTGAGATACGGCCAGAACTGTTGAGAGCAGCTGTAGGAAGCAGGCTGCCCATTTTGAGGTTAGGGTCTGGGACAGGATCTCAGACTGGTGAGACTGCCACCATGAGGCTGCAGGAGGGCAGGGCGCCCTGGTGTCATTCTGCGAGAGGCAGGGGAAGTGGGGGGGGGGCAGGGGCAGGTAGAGAGCGAGGACAGCCCCCTGGGCTCCCACCGCTCAGCCCACAGCATTCACCTCACACAAGGCACAGTCAGCACAGACCTTCAGATACAAGGAGGCTTTAAACTTTATAAAATATATAGCAACTTCAAACTACACAGTTTACTCTATTTAACAGAATGTACATTTAAATTTATACTGGAATCAGAAAAACAGACTTACTGAGTAGTAATTCAAAAAATATACAATATTTTAAAAGTGAAAAATTTCAATTTTATCCCAGTTGCTCATATAGTCTCCACGACATCTTCCCTTCCGTGGCTGCATGAGTAAGTGATACGGCAGAAATGTCTTCACAGCCCCAGGGTTCGGGCCGCCGAGAGAATTCAGGGAACTCATCTCCTGTGGGAAGGAACCGTGTCTTCCCAGTCCTCGCTGAACACCAGCGCGTCTCAGCAGGTGCTGACTCCCTCACCGCTTCTCTGGGAGCACGTGTGTGAGCCAGTAGTTAAAGAAGGCTGAGACCACTCTGGCCTGCTCTACAAGCAAAAACAAAACCAGAATAAAACAAAACAAAGAAGAAACATTATAAATCATTATTTTGTAGACATTAGCCCAAAATGAACTCTGAATAACCCACTGAAACACAACTCTGGTGCACAGACGTTGATGGTGGTCACACCTCACATAACAGGCGTGGCGGAGAAGACACCTCCCTGTGTCTGATTCTGCACGGGCAAGCTCTGCACAGCACCACGCTGTAAAGCAGCAGCCGGAGTCTGAGCCCAGAGAGGACCACACGGAAACGAACGAGACGCCAAGTAGAATTCTAACTCTCGAGTTGGTGCTGGGATAACACAGTATTCAAATTCCACGGAAGCTAAGGCCGTCCAGAACAGCCACACACTCTGGGACATCCCCTGTCCCCTGCTGTCTCGGGAGACTCACAGCCCCAAGGAAGACCCTCCTCAGAGTCCCATTCGTCACCTGCTGGTCAGGCTAATAACCCCAGAGGGCACACAGACCCACTGGCCGCTACTCCCGGACGGAGCACAGGGCTGAGGAGCAGGACAGGCTGCCCTCAGAAGGCACAGTGCTGTGACTCTCTTCTGCGTCACTGCCCCCAGCCCCACCACCGGTCACAGCCAACGAGCCCATGGTGCCGTCTCCACTCTCCACTGCTCCTGTCCCCTCTGGAACCACCCCAATCGAGCCCGTGACCTTCCCACCCCAAGTTCTGCTCCCCCAACGTCTCTCGTCCCACATCAGCTCAGTCAGCAAACCTGCCAATCCTGTTCCCTGTGATGGTGACCACACTGGGAGTGACCAAAGGCCCTCACTCCATCTCAGCACAACAGGGACATCTTGCCAAGTGCCATTGGATCCTGTGCCCCAGTCTCCCAGGAATCCCCATTCCTCTCAGAACAAGAACCAACCAACTCCTGTCCCCTCGGTGCCTCCAGTCCTCGTCAGCTGTCCCTGGCCAGAGCTCTGCACTTGGCTGCAAGGACATCCCTTCCTGCCTCTCCCTGAGCCGGCATCTCTAGGGGCCGTGTCAGAGGGTTCATATGTTCTGTCCCCGCACTGAAGGCCAGCACTCTTCTGCTGGCTCCCTGCATACCCTGGAGAACATGCCAGGCACGGGCTGCTGCCCTGGTCACCCAGCGCCACCTCTTCAGAGCCACTACCTGCAAACCACACGGGTCTGGGGCTGCTTTACTGACCCACTTGCTTTGCTCTCAGAATTTTAAATCTCGTTTTTGACTCTTAAGCTGTGCTGAGATTTCTGAGCACGGAAACCCCTCGTTAACTGAAACGTGTCCTGTGCCTGTTCTGGGTCAGGCACAGTGCTGGGCAGCTACGGTGGATACAAAAGTCCTGATTGTCTGATTTTCAGTGTTTAAAGATTTCTGTGGCCTAAATATCCCCACGGCTCATTTCAAGGACCAGCGCTGAGTGGCTGGGGCAGGGGAGACACGAGCAGTGGGCTCTGGCACACGATGTTTGCACGGACTGGCGCACTTCCACCTGGACTCATGAAAATATGGGCCTAAGAGGTGGTAGCTGCCAAGTCTGGAAGTGAGATGCACGTCACTCTGCTGTTTCTAGACCCTCCCCAGGCTGCTGCGAGGGGGCGGTGTACCTGGCAGCAGGCTGCAGTGCTCCGAGAACACCTGCAGGGCGCGCTGCAGCCTCTCGGGAGCCTGCAGGAGCAGCAGCGTCTTCATGTGGTCCAGGACCAGCAGGTCTGCGAGCGGCACACTGCGAGCTTCCAGGCGTTTAAACAGCTCTTCAGTGGCCTCCAGGAAGGCTGGGTCTGAATCCTTGGAGACACCTAAACAAAGGCAGGACCGCAGAGAAATGCATTTTATCTGTGTCCCTGTGAAGGAGCGGAAGACCAGCGTGACGAGAGGTAACAGCAGCATCCTGAGCAGGGAACTAGACGCTGCTGAGTGCAAACCAGGTGTCTCGTGATCCGACCTAGGAGAGTCTCCACACACAACATGTGAGTGAATCCCACGGGTGGGTAAACAGGACAAGGACACTAAGCTCTGCAGATGGGGTCAGGTCTCTAAGTGGCAAGGAGACCAGGGACAGGCGGCTCGGCTCTGGCTCCTATGAGGACAGCTCTTCTTCTGTCCTCACCACCGACCACAGTGCTGCACGTGTGGTGGACTGTGCATCCATTCTGCTTGGACTTCACAGAATCTTGAATCTTTGATTTTATAACCTTTGTCAACTTTGAAAAATTCCAAGTCTTATCTCCTTAAACACCGCTGTCACCTTTGGGGACTCAGGTCGCCATGTGAACCCCTCATGTCTCCCCCCTTCCTTCTGGCTCTGCCTGTGGCCAGTCCTCCCAGTTACTAGCTCTTTTTTAGGTAAATCTAATCTGCTGTTTGAACTCATGTTTGCATTCTTAATTAGTTACTGTATTCTTCAGATCTAGGATTTCCATTTATCTTAATAAATTCAAATTAACTGGTATTTTTTTTTGTGTGTGTGTGTGTGGCAGAGACAGAGACAGAGAGAGGAACAGATAGGGACAGACAGGAAGGGAGAGAGATGAGAAGCATCAATTCTTCGTTGTGGGTCCTTAGTTGTTTATTGATTGATTTCTCATATGTGCCTTGACCATGGGACTACAGCAGAGTGAGTGACCCCTTGCTCAAACCAGATGAACCCATGCTCAAGCTGGCGACCTTGGGGTTTCAAACCTGGGTCCTCCACACCCCAGCCCGACACTCTATCCACTGCGCCACTGCCTGGTCAGGCTTCACTGGTAAATTTCTTAATTTTTGCTCTATTTCTCCATCTTTGAACATCGTGATCATGACTACTTTTTTTCTTGTTTTAGTGAGAGAGATAGAGAAGAGGGACAGACAGACAGGAAGGGAGAGATGAGAAGCATCAACTCGTAGTTGTGGTGCTTTAGTTGTTCATTGATTGCTTCTCATAAGTGCCTTGACCGGGGCCTCCGGCTGAGCCAGTGACATCTAAGCTCAAGCCAGCGACCATGGGTTCATGACTATGACCCTGTGCTCAAGCTGGTGAACTTGGGGTTTTGGACCTGGGGTGCTGACGCTCTATGCACTGCGCCCCCAGTTGGTCAGGTGATCACGACTACTTCCAATTCCTCGTCTGACACCAGCAGTGCTCTCCACACTGGGGTGCTCTCCACACTGCTCCTTCCCATGGCTTTGTCCCGTGTCCTGTCTGTGTGTCTGGTGTGTGACCGGTTGGAAGACACTGCAGTCCAGGCTGTGACCTCCTGAGCAGTGGTCCCCTCTGCTGGCAGGGGACGGCCCTGCACTCAGCGCCCTGGACTAGCCCTCTGAGGGGCCTTTCTCAGCAGCTCCACACGCAGCGTGAGCTGGCCGTTCAGTGTTCTTGGCGAGAGGCTTGTCTGTCATCACATACTGTGTCTCTCTCCCAGTGTCACTCGGACACGTGTTATATTTGCAAAGTGCTGACAAGTGAGAGGCAGGTGCAGGCTTCCCTTCAGAGCCTCTGCTCAGTCCTGCTCACGGGGCTCCCGCGTCTCCGGGTCTGACACACTGACCTGCTCGTCCCCTGAACCCGCTGGCGTGCCTCTCCCTGACCCTCAGCTGCTCAGTAGGATTGTAAGGAACTGTCATCGTTAAAAGTTTCTACTTTTATTTCATCTCCTGTGTCAATAGGTACGCGGAGCTGTGTACTGAAACCCCAAGTCACCGCTCACACGTGGGGAGAGGAAACAGGCCTGATGGGACACCACCGAGAGCGAACTAGTGACCACCTGGACCCCCAGCCTGCATTCACCTTTTCTTTATAAAGCCAGCCAGCCCCAGCGTATGCCAACACTGAGATTACAGTAACAAGGGGGATGAGGCCACATCTGGTGCCAGGATGCCCTGTAGCTTCTGCACTGTCTCTTGCTATGGCCTCAGCCAAGCGCTGGTCAGATCTTGGTGAGAAGAACTTAAATATTCTGATTTTTGCCTGAAAATTAATGGCTTATTTTGAATATTGGAAATTTTAATATGTTCTGTGTTTCAAACATTTAATTATACTATGTTTGCTTATTTTTCCAAATAAGTAGATGCTGCTATTCAGAAGAAAAACAGGAGAAAACATACCATCATAAAAATACATTTCTTGCGTTGACTTCAAAAAATCGAGGATTCCATCTGCCTTTTCATCGGAGCCGTTGCCACTGTCCTCGGCCCCCCCTCCGTCCTGTCGGGCCTCCTCGGCATGGGCTGCGGCCCCCCCTGCGTCCCCTCGGGCCTCCTCGGCATGGGCTGCGGCCCCCCCTCCGTCCAGTCCGGCCTCCTCCGCGTCCCCCACGTAGGCTGCGCGCCCCTCGCTGGCGTCTCCTCGCTCCTCCGCGGGCTGGTACAGGAAGCTGATGCCAGAGGCTTTCGTCAGTAAGCCGGCTGCTCTCTTTCTTTTCGTTTGCTGTCTCTTTTTCAGTTTCCTTTTCTTGTTTTTGCTAATTGTGGGGCCATCTGTGTGCTGTGGCTGCGATTTTTCCTGTAGGGAACTCTGCTGCTTCTCTGATTCTGCTTGTTCTGAATGAACCCTGCTGGGATTTTTAAACTTTTTCTTTGATTTATGCTTTCTAATTCTTCTTCTCTTTGGCTGATCATGAGGATCCTGATCTATAAAAACAAAAATTCAAATAAAACAATTTTCTGTATAATAGAATCGTAACAAACATATTAGCCTAAAAATACAGTGTGTCCGTAAAGTCATGGTGCACTTTTGACCGGTCACAGGAAAGCAACAAAAGACGATAGAAATGTGAAATCTGCACCAAATAAAAGGAAAACCCTCCCAGTTTCTGTAGGATGTTGTGGCAGCATGTGCGCATGTGCAGATGATGACGTAACACCGTGTATACAGCGAAGCAGCCCACGGCCATGCCAGTCGAGATGTGGACGGTACAGAGGAAAGTTCAGTGTGTTCTGTGGCTCGCTAAATTCGAATCCGTGACCAAAGTGCAACGTGAATATCGGCGCGTTTATAACGAAGCGCCACCACATAGGAATAACATTACTCGGTGGGATAGACAGTTGAAGGAAACCGGCAGTTTGGTGGAGAAACCCCGTGCTGGGAGGCCATCAGTCAGTGACGAGTCTGTAGAGGCTACACGGGACAGCTACCTAAAGAGCCCTAAAAAATCTGTGCGTGCGTGTGCTCGACAATTACACCTGAGCAAGACTACAGCTCATAAGGTGTTAAAGAACTGTCTCTGTTTTACGGGGTACAAACTGCGGCTGTTGCACGCTATCAAACCGGCGGATAGACCCACACGATGCGTGTTTGTTACAGATATGCTTCATGAGATCGACAGTGATGCAAGGTTTTTGCAGAAGATTGTGTTTAGCGATGAGGTGACCTTCCACATCTGTGGACATGTTCATCGCCATAACATCTGAATATGGGCTGCTGAACACCCTCATGCCTACGTTGAGTACGAACGTAACACCCCTAAAGTGAACGTGTGGTGTGGCCTGATGCATGATAAGGTGATAGGCCCATTTTTTTTCACGGAGCAGTCTGTGACGGCAAACACCTATCTTGACATGTTGGAATTGTACGCAGCGCCACAATTTCCAGAAGGTGTCATCTTTCAACAGGACGTTGCTCCTCCAGACTACACCACCATTGTTCGTGGGTATCTGGATAGAACATTCCCCCGGCAACAGATAGGCAGGGCTTCTGTCAAGCCATGGCCACCATGATCCCTGGATCTGACGCCCTGAGACTTTTACTTTGGGGTTATGTGAAGCAACATGTGTACATTGAACGTATCAACAACATTTATCACTTAAATCAGAGAATCACAGACGTTATTCACTCTGTTACACCAGACGTCCTTACCCGTGTGTGGCAAGAACTTCACTATCGTTTGGATGTGTGTAGGGCAAGAAATGGAGCCCATATCAAACTGCACTGAATAGGTATGAAACTGGGAGTTTTCCTTTTATTTGGTGCAGATTTCACATTTCTATTGTCTTTTGTTGTTTCCCTGTGACCAGTCAAAAGTGCACCATGACTTTACTTACGGACACACTGTAGTTTCCATTAGATTTTTGTAGAAAAGGAATTTAAAATATTTGCATTACTGATTCTCAACTGTATCTCAACTAATGACACTACCAAGGAGTCTGACACTTGCCAGTTGGCTCAGTGGTAGAGTGCTAGCCTGGCGTGTGGAAGTCCTGGGTTCGATTCCCAGCCAGGGCACACAGGAGAAGAAACCATCTGCTTCTCCACCCTTCCCCCTCTCCTTCCTCTCTGTCTCTCTCTTCCCCTCCCGCAGCCAAGGCTCCATTGGAGCAAAGTTGGCCCCGGGCACTGAGGATGGCTCCATGGCCTCCACCTCAGGTGTTAGAATGGCTCCGGTTGCAGTGGAGCAACACCCCAGATGGGCAGACTATCGTCCCCCCTGGTGAGCATGGCCGGTGGATCCTGGTCAGGTGCATGTGGGAGTCTATCTGCCGCTCCCCCCACCCCAGCTTCTCAATATACAAATAAATAAATAAAAAGAAAGGCACACACAGACTGTGACCCCTGATTAAGAAGACACACACTAAGAAGGGCTGCTGGTGGCTAACGGGCTCCAATGTAAGAAACAGAGCCCGGCAGCCACTTCTGCACGAGGGGGCCTCCCACACAAACTGCCTCGGGGAGAAGCTGCGTGAACTGTCTGCTGCCCTGAGTTCCGCTGGCTGAGCCCTTAAAGAGGTGTTCCTGGATTCCTATTTCAGCCAATAGGACTGTGCAGCTCTAGCCAATCAGAGTGGCTCTATTCTGACTAATCAGACAGTGTCTTTTGGACCAATCAATCCACAAGGATTTAGAGTCCTTATCTGCATGAGTACAAACCAGTCAGGGACCAGGGGTGGAGATTTGTCTATATCAGCTCCCCTGGGTTCTGGGGTGTACTTTCCTCTTTCATGGAAGATGGAGGATTGTGCTTCCCTGGCTGAGCTGAAACACCAGAAATGTCTCAGCAGAGCAAAGCGGAGCAGATCAGCACAGTGCAAAGGAGACCAGTGTGGAGTAAGCAGGTCAGAGGAGCAGGCTGGTGCAGGGCAGAGCTGTCCAGCCAGAGGAGCCTGGTCTCAGGGCTGCCTCACACCTGTGCTGTACCACCACTGAGCTGTCTGTCCTGAAGAAACTCTCCTTCACCACACCCCAAATTGGGGATTCCTGTTGCTGCTTTTGGCACCAAAGACCTCTGGTTGACAGACACAGTTGCTACAATCAGGACACACTAGTGGTCTTAAGGGTGTAGGAGTTGTTGCAGTTTCATTGGGAGTAAATTTCACTCCTACAGCTACCCTACAAAATCGGCCAATGATGGTTGTAACTCTAGTACAAGATGCAGTCACTCTGGGCCTTGGTTTCTTCATCAATGAGGCGGAAATGGTGCCACTCCCTAACTCGCCGTCTGGGTGAGAATCAGGCGTGAGGCAACATGCTGTCATTTGGGTTCCTACTCTGAGCCCAGGCACCTCTAAGTCCATGGCAGGGAGCTGAGTTAGCTGTAGCCATTCTGCTGTGACTCTAGGCTGGCTCCCTGTACCCTGCCATTGTTAATCTGACCTCACCTGTGACGACAGGGTGTAGAGGCCCGGACTTCTCCAAGTCCCTACCCAGTGCCCCCCAATTTTGTCAGTGGGTCCTAACAGTCATAAGAGAGGAAAGTCATTAACATGACAGCTCACAGATGCACAGTTACGAGGTGGCAGTGTGGTGCCCTCAGATCCTCGGACAGAAGTAAAGCCCATGAACGACTCTGCTCATGCAGGAGCTTCATAGAAACAACTCTGAAATCTTTGGTTCATTCCTCCCTTCTGTTCCTTAGAGGCCCGCCCTGCAGATGCAAGGCTCTGCTCCAGTAAAGGGCCTGTGTGCTGACTGCCCACGACGTCCTTGTCTTCAGTGTGTCCAGACCCTTCCAGTCCAGAGCACAGGAGGTGTCCATCTCCACGTCACGCTGTCCAACTCACCACTCCAGTGTCCAGAACCTTCTCATCCTCCACCAGTCAGCTCCTCTAGACCCTCAAATACAAGGAAAACTATAGAAAATCTGTATTAGGGAAGCAGAGATTTAACTATTTATAATTTGAGAAGCAAGCTAATTTTGAAAAGCTGTCATCCCTAAAACATACCTTTCCTTTCACACATTAATTTTAGAAATAACCACAGTTTGTCAAAATTCTCTTCGCTGCTGTTTGGCACCTATGTCCTGATGAAGTGCTGTAGTAGAAACAGACACCAAAATAGCCACAGTCTCCAGATCATCCCAACTTGCAGCTGTACCACATGACATGGAAACAAGCTAAATATTTTAAAGGAAAAACAGTTTTATTCTGGATTTAGTGCTAAGGCTACAAATGCACGTGATAATCACCCTCAGTATCAATGTGCTCCAGATGCTAAATAAGAGTAGCAACTTACATTTAACCTTGATCTAAACCACGTATACGAAGGTCAGTTGTTAAAATATAATGATATCAGACGCTTTGGATTACTTTTAACAGTATACTGTTTGCCTAAATTTCAGGACATTTTCTACTATTACATACTGAGTACATGCATTTAGCAACAGACAGACCCCCACATGGGGGCTTGCGGACAGAAGCATGTCCAGGCCCCATGGGGCGGTGACATCATAGGGAGCTGTCAGCCACCCTCACTCAGCCCTGAGGAATGTCCTGAGTCTCACTTCAATAAATCAGCAAGATAAAAAGGAAAGGCTGCTGACTGAGAAGGTGTGCCATGCAGGGACTGTCCCCTGGTCAGTGGACACCAGGCAGCGTTCACCCAGGGCTCTGGTTGCACTTGGTGAAAACTGCACCTCGCTCGTCAGATGAGCTGGACTTCCCAGCGATGCACCAGGTGCCTCAGAGGGCCTCGAAGATCACAGAGCAGGGTTTCTTCAGCCCAGACAGAGCCAATAAGTTCTGAAACTACCTCGATCCGTCCAAGTGTGTGGAAAGAACATTTAACCCACAATAAATTCACTGGAAGCTGTGCATGAGCTCACACATCCAAATGCCACAGAGTTTAATAACTACTTCAGTGGGTGCTTGCTATTAGAATAACTGTGACAGCTTTTCATAAAAGTGACCTGATTTTAATGGCTGTAGCTTGACCTGAACACAAAAGCCAAGTCAACAGTGAAAAGCACTGTGACTACAAACCAGGAGAGGACTGGTGCCTGCCTTTCAGTTTGTTTTCTATTGGTCCTGGGCATTCAGAACAGAAGTCAGCAGCTGGAAGTCTTTCTTTGAAGAACGGTAACAAATTGGCTTTCTCTTCTTTACCAACTTCAATCCTCATGTTTTCTTTGCTTAAAACTGAACGGAAAGATTTAATCCTTTCTCTCTCATCTTAGCCTTCGGTGTCTCCACCTGATGAGTCCTGGGCACAGCCGTGGCCTCTTCCTTCCCCACTTCCTAATGTTCCCATCTTGGCATAGGGAGTGAGGGGTGTGGGTCTACGCCCTACCCGAACGCAGGGCCCCTCTCTGCAAATCCTCTCGTATGAGGGAACAGAAGCAGGAACCCAGCAAACAGTGGTCAGTAATTCTTTCTCCAACTTTATTATTTCAAATGTACCTAAATGGCCCCCTTCCTGGGATTTACAAAGGGACAAACATTAGACAGAAAGATTACAAGAACAGCAAACTGCAACACTTGTTAATGAGTTTTACATCAACTTCCCAGCCTGAACTTTATTAACAAGTTATTTAAGCAAATTAACAAGAAGAGTGACAGCTGGTAGGGCTGGGACACACATCTATAAGAGATGCTGTTGTCCAGCTGGCACTGCCACTATCCACTTCCCACTAGGATGTCACTCTAGCTCAGTCCACCCAGAGCCAGCTGGGCAGTGGCAGCTGTCTCAGGACGGGCTGCTGGTTTCTCAGCAGAGCCAAGTGTGCGGGAACACGTGTGCGAGCACGTGTGTGAGCCCGGCGCATTCTCACCGACTAGGAACGTGAAGCTCGCTCACCAAAGTAACTTATCTTCATAAAACAGTTCACTTTTGTATGAAATACCCTTTTTATCTAATTATGTCCTAAGGATTTTCAGCCGGCCTTGAACAGACGAGTATATCACTCCTCCGCAACCCCAGTCGGTGCTGCGGTTTCCGACCCTTTGCTCGAGAAGCCAGAGGGGTCAGTGCGCTGGAAACCAGACTCTGAATACTCAGGTCAATTAAGTCTAGACTAGAGTTTCTCTGTTATATTTGTCAAGAAGCATCGGGGTAAAATTTTATTTGAGAATTTACATTCCTCTAATGAAGTTACAAAATAACGAATTTAAAGAGAAAAAGCTATCATTTTGCTTTACAAGGTAGAAGCTTAATGTTTAGGGTCAGAACGGAGGCCCTAAACATGCGGATAGTCAACTACAAAGCTGATCTACCATCCCAGAGATTCTGAAAATGAACAAATCAAGAAAAGTTCCACTAAACCAACACCAGCGCGGCTGACACTGGGTCACTGAGCACCAGCCTCCAGGGCCCCTCCCCGAGGAGGGCAGGCCACGCCCAGCCCCGTGCTGCGCTGACCGAGATAAAATCAGTGCACAAAACTGAGACCGCTCTCACCTCCCACGGCGTCGCTGCTGGGGGCGCTCTCGGAATCCGTGGGGTCCGTGAGGCTGAGCGGCTCTGGCGGGGCAGGGACGTAGCCCTCGGGAGGCAGCGCCGCCGTGTAGAGCCGCCGGCCGGCCGGGGTCTCAGTGCCGCCACCTGCGGAACGAAACGGGCACAACAGGGACTGGTCAGCGCGGCAGTGTCCTCACACCGACCTCGGACTACAGTCACTGGGACATGACGCCAGCTCAGTAAAACTCTGCCACTGTTCCAGCACGGACTTCAGTACACCAAGCACGTTGCCAGCAGAGTCAACTATACATGCAGCCAGGAAAAGAACCATTTATAATTATCTAAGTTCTCGTTAAGTTACTTACTACGTAAACTTCTAGGGTTTTATAATATTACAGAAGTCTCATTAATTCATTATTACATGAATCTCAACATTTTGGTGGCATAATCTGGACCTTTCTCTCCACATGTGCTCACAACCCATATACACTGTGTGGCTGTGTATATGCAGAGACCCCCCGCCCCCTTAATGGGATCACGCTCACATATTTTATTATAAAACTGAGTATAGTCAATAATATTGCAGTAACTATGTGTGGTGCCAGGTGGGTATTTGAAATATTGGGAAATACTTTTTAAAGTACAATACTGTCTAACCGCTATGCTGTACACCTGAAAACAATAGAAAATAACACTGAGTAAAAATTATAATTAAAAAACATAAAAAAAATACATTTTTCTTAAAATGAAAAACTATTTCCCCATTGAGCTGAGGGGGTGGGGAAGAAGGAAGAGAGAGGGAGAATTACTAACTGCTTGTCCCCTCAGTTGTTCCATCCAGTTGTGTACTCACTGGCTGCCTCTCATGTGGACATGCCCTCACCGGGGACTGAACCTGCCACCTTGATGTGCGGAGACAACGCTCCATCTACTGAGCCACCCAGCCAGGGCCACATTTCACTTTCTTGAAGCTAAGATGCAAGAGGTCTAGTTCTCGACTTAGTCTGATCCACCCTAGGTGCTCATTATAGTCACTTGGCTGGAATGAGGGCAGAGTGGGGACACCCACCACACAGGCCTTTCTTGTAGAGGGGCATCAACATCTGATCATTTTTCATGGAATATGTCTGGAAGCTTTTAATAAGATACATCTTTCTTAATAAGAAAGTGAGGCCCTGGCCGGTTGGCTCAGTGGTGGAGCACCTGCCCCACGTGTGGAAGTCCCGGGTTCGATTTCCGGTCAGGGCACACAGGAGAAGCGCCCTTTTGCTTCTCCACCCTTCCCTCTCTCCTTTCTCTCTGTCTCTCTCTTCCCCTCCCACAGCCAAGGCTCCATTGGAGCAAAGTTGTCCTGGGCACTAAGGACGGCTCCATGGCCTCCACCTCAGGTGCTAGAATGGCTCCAGTTGCAATGGAGCAACAGCCCAGATGGGCAGAGCATCGCCCCCTGGTGGGCATGCCGGGTGGACCCCGGTCAGGCACATGTGGGAGTTGATTCCTGCCCCACCCCCCCGGGCTTCTCACTTTGGAAAGATACAAAACTATAAAAAGAAAAGAAAGTGACATAGAACTAGGACTGTCCTTGCTCCCTGAACCATCAGGACTATTGCGGAAGGGAAACAGAGGCTGAGTTGTGCGTGAGGAATAGGGACGCAGGCTCATGATGTTGTCTGCTAGGAAAACATTGTCACCTGTGAAGAAGCTGACTTCTGAAACTGAGCCTTTAAGCTACAAGTGACAGTCTTATTGTAAAGACACAGAAAAGTGAAGGCATGAGAATGTCCCCCTGGTGCTCAGTGTGCTATCTGTAAAGCAGGCATCTGGGCCTCGATTACAGCCTCCTGTTCAGAGTTTCTAGTTTCTTCTGGGCGGGAATGGTTTGTTAGGATGACATTTACCCTTGCACAAAGCAGATGCATATTCACTGCTCAGGTGGCAAGCAAGAAAGGAGCAGCATCAGCCACAGTGCCCTGTACACAGTGGTGGCCACCACCTGTAGAGGCTGTAGCTGGGCGTCCACGGGACCGCCAACCTTCTAGGGACAGGGTCAGAGATCTGCAGAAGGCATGTCAGAACCTCACTTTCCTGCTGACAGGAGTCGTGAGCTTCTCTGGAGAACAGGGGGGAGGCGACCTTTGAAGAGACCGATTCGTCTCTCAGATGCAGGCTCTGAACTTCAGCACGTTCTGGCTCTGGCTGCTGGGAGGGTGCTGTCACCCTAACTTGATTTAATACAGACCGCTGACTCTCTTCTCACTGTGCCCACTCTGGCGCCCAGCAATGGGTCTTCATGATGGTCACCCTCTGCCTGGGCATATTCTTGCCTGCCTGCCTGCCTTTCGGCCTTGCTGAGCTCGCCTGGACATGCTAGTCCTGGGGAGCAGCACGGCCGTCAGGGGCAGGACCGCCCCTGTCCAGCCAGTGATGCCTGAAGACCTGTCCTCCATGTTGCTGTCCTGGACATCACTTCACAGCGCCGGCTGCCTTTGCACAGCCTGGCTGCTCTGTCAGAATCAGCAGACGCGGCCTCCCCTCCCGTCCACAGGCTGAGCTGCTGTGTCATGCCCTCCCACCACCCAGAGCCTCTGCGAGTCTTCCCTTCCTCCTCTCCCTCCCTCCCATCAAGTTTTCCTCTCCAGTCTAGTATTTCAGAGCTTGCAAACACGAGGTCATTTCTTTAGTCTTAGAGCAGAACAAGCCCCTGGTTCTCACTGCTTGTGTACCCCATCAGCACCCTCTGACCCACTACTGGTTCCACTGGAAACTAACCACAAATCTCTGGTCATTGAGTCTTCCAAGTTTTGCCAAATACACAAAGATCATTACTTCTCTGTCACAGTTAACAGTTAATTAAATTACCAGGACTTTAAAATCCCTAATGCGCTGTAGAAACGAACACATCTTCAGAGGATTCTACTTATCATTTACCGAGTAGGTGCTCAGTGACACGGCTCACAGGAGCAGGGGAGCCTCCAGGCCGCTTGTGTCCACTCAGACTCGCACCACTTCCCTCTCTCGTGAGCCCAGCAGCAAGCTGTCTACACCAGTGGTTTTCAACCGTTCTACACTTGGGCACTGATGAAAATAAGAGAACTATTTTGGAGATTGCTAAGGCAGAAATCACTCTGAGCATAAGTGAATTAGACTAAGATCACGGGGTCTGTAACCTTCCTATAAGTCAGGGTGGGCACTCTTTTGCAGACCAGGATGAAACTTCTGGCTGACCGGTTCAAGGACCAGTGGTTGAACACTGATCTTTCCCAGGACAGGTGGGCCATCCTTCATCCAGCCAATCTCCTGCTAGTGTACACGCAGACCTTCGCAAGCTCTTGCTACACTGAATGGTGCTGTGGTGAATAACCCTGACGTCCCTGTTCCACGCCTGAACTTCATGTACATGGAAAATTGCTGCAGTTGTGACTGCCAAGCCCTGTGTGCACCTGCAGCCTGCCTGGATGAACAGACTGTTCTAGGAGATGGTGACGCTTCCCCCAGCCTAGCCTGAGAGCTCGCCCAGTACTCCCAAATTTCTCATCTGCGAAAATCTGACACATGAAAAATGCAGTCCCAATACAGTTTTCATTTGTGCTTCTTGTTTTCACAGATGGACACCTTTTCATGCTGTAAGAGCCACTGCTTGTCTGCTCTGTGAATTGCCTGTCACTCCCCTGTGCCTGTTTCCTTTTGAGTTGTTGCTCAGTTTCTTTAAGTGGGAGGTGGGGAGGTAGACAAACTCCCAGCATGAGCCCAACTGGGATCCACCTGGCAACCCTGTCTGGGGCCCATGCTTGAATCAACCAAGCCACCCTCAGTGCCTGGGGCTGACGCTTGAACCAACCAAGCCACTGGTTGCGGGAGGGGAAGAGGGAGAGAAGGGGGAGAGAAGGGGGAGAGAAGCAGATGGCCACTTCTCCTGTGTGCCCTGACCGGGAATCGAACCTGGGATGTCCACATGCCCAGCTGATGCTCTCCAGTGAGTTAATCAGCTAGAGTCAGCAGTTTGATTTTTAATTCAACGTCACAGTTCACAGTGCCTTACAGACGCCTGCTGAAAAACACTGTAGTGTTTGCAGAAGGACCTCCCCTGGAGGGTCGGAAACAAGTTTAGAGATACAGAAGTGATTCCTAAGAATGAAAATGGACTCAGCAGTACACATGAAAGCCTTCTGGCACGAGCTTGCAGTCATCGGCTCGCCCTTCTACCTTCTCACCGGCTGTCACCGCCTGTGGGGAGAGCCTGTCTTGATAACTGGGGACATAACACAGAATTTAGGAGGAGGAGGGAGTGTTTATTTTAAACAGTGAAGAGTCATCACTTGGGTGAGAAGACATGTGGCAGAGGGACAGGGACTAGTTACCCTCCAGGAGGAAACCGGCCTGGCTCTGTGGCACAGACTTCCGGCTGAGGAATGAGCACCAGGCGGAAGGTGCCAACAGTCCCGTTTGTCCCCCACCAGCCTTACTGCTGGTGAACAGTCACCATTAAAGCTGTCGAGTAGAAAAGAGAAGAAAATGCACACAGACCCTGAACACAACGTTTCCCAAGCGACAAGAACACCGGCCAGTGAGATTCGGAGAAGACAGTCACAGCATCTGAGGAGCGCGTGCTCACGGGCAGGACAGTGCGCAGCAACAAGGCGCCACATCCCGGGCCCAAACGCTGGGCATTTCTCAGTCCTGGGGCTGGAAAGTTGAGATCCAGGTGTGGGCAGGGCTGGTCTTCCGAGGCCTCTCTTCCCTGCGTGCCCACGTGGCTGTCCTTGTGTGCCTGGGGCCCAGCAGCCATCCTGCACATGGCCTACCCTAGCTGCATCTCCTCTGGAAGCCCCACCTCTGGACACAGCCAGTCCGAGGTTCTGGGGCTGCGGCGCCCACATGGGACTTTTGCAGGACACCCAGCCCCGAAAAGAGGTATTTTTTCAGAAGCAGAGCACAGCTGACAGCATCAATTGCTCCTTAAGATCAGTGAGGATGACCTCGTCTTTTATCAACCAGTCTGTGGACGCGAGGGCTGCTACGGGATCATCTGTGACACCCTGTGACCTGCAACCCCTTACCTGTAGATGGGGGGACGCGCCTGCACTCCCCCTTGTCAGGGACCACCTTCTCGGGAGGGGTTTCGGAGGCCACAGGCAGCAGCGCCCTCTTTTCTTGGCCGTGTGGATCATGAGGAAAAAGTCTCTTCAGCACTTTTTCAACAAACACTGAAATGCAACCAAATGACAGGCAAAGAGAAGAAGGAATTATTTAAGGGAGTCTTACCTACAATGCACACAGAATTTATTTAAAACAACACATTCTAGTATTAACACCAGAAGGCAAAGCGACTGACCCTCCAGGACGCCCCCAGCACTGCCCCGCAGGACCCCTGCTGCCTGGAGCCGACCGTGTCCCCCAGGTCCCATGGGCCTGGGAGCCTGAGCCCTAGATGTCTGCACACTGTAGAGCCCGGGCCTGACATGGCTCTCAAGGAGGTTCCAGTCCTCCAAACGCCCGCTTCTGCCCACCCAAGTGCCTGTGTGGACCAGCCCTGCCCAGGCCCGCTAGTTCTGGAAGCAGAACAGTCCCGGGGGCCATGGTCCACAGCAGGACTCAGCCTGGACCATGCTGTCTCTGCACCCTGCTGGCAGGACCTCAGGTTTGGGGAGCACAGCAGGGGAAGCGGAAGAGCTGGGGTTCAGAACAGTACCCGGCAACACCGCCCACCAGGCCTGGGACAGGTGCTCCCCACACCTCTGCCCACATCACACCGCTCCCCTCAGGGCTGCCCCTCCCCAAATGAAGCCCAGCTCCCAAGGCACAGACCGGTCACTTCCTGTCTCAGCTGCCTCCTTGGAGGCAGGCTTGTCCCCTCTCCCAAGTGGACAGTCCTGACAACGTTGTCCAGGACCCTGAGTTGGATTAGGAGGCTAGGGCTGAGTGTGTCACCACTGGGCACCTTCTGGACCTCAGCCTTCACATCCACACGCAGGCCTGAGACGACAGTGGGCACAGCTCATGCCGGACTCTCCTGCAGCTGTGCAGTTTGCTCGACACCACACTTCCTCCCCTCGCTCTGACTACCGCTGAAGGCTGCCACCTCCCCTGTGGCCGAGTTCTGACCCCTACTTCCAGTGGCAGACACCCCAGTCTGCAGCACCTGGTGTTTCGACTGAACGTGCCCCTCCTACCCCACACCTGTGTACCTGCCCTTACCCTTGGTCAGGGCTCCAATGGCTCCTGGGCCAGTCCAGGCCCTGCCCCTACGTTCCAGCAACACCCCCACCTCTGTGCTGGTCAGCCTGCAGATGGGTCCTCACCCTAGTGCCCCGCCCTCCGGTGGGCCCACCGCCACGGCTACTGTCCAGCACTGGAAGCAACTCCAGGCTCACTGTGTCCTCAGTTTTCTGATAAATATGCAGGTCTCTCTCAGCGACCACAATCTGAGGCAAAAAGTTTTTTAAAAAAGAATATGATTTTACCCTGACCCAGTGGTGGCACAGTGGATAGAACGGGGCACTGAGGACCCAGGTTCGATACCCCGAGGTCACCGGCTTGAGTGTGGGATCATAGACATGACTCTGAGGTCGCTGGCTTGAACAAGGGGTCACTGACTCAGCTGGAATCCCCTGCTCAAGGCACATATGAGAAAGCAATCAATGAACAACTAAGGTGCTGCAACTACAAGTTGATGCTTCTCACCTCTCTCTTCTTGTCTGTCCCTGTAGGACCATCTCTCTCTCTCTCTCTCTCTCTCTCTCTCTCTCTCTCTCACACACACACACACACACACACAATTTTAATGTTTTAAAGTCAGTTTTAAAAGAGCAACATGTAACAAGCAAAATTAAATGACCAATAATTCCCGTCTACCAGTACAGCTGGCAGGGTCGCTGAGCCTTTCACAGCACCCGGTGTATGAGAACAGGCGGACGCTAAACGGGGAACGAGACTACGGCAGGCTGCAGCACGTGAAGTGAAGGTCTGCGTGTGGACCTGAAGCAAGCGTTCAGTGCTCTGCCCTCACAGGAACAGCAGCTTTGCACTCCCAGGGGATGAGGTGGCCGCACGTGCTGGTGCAGTCGCACGGAGTCCCCTTCCACTAGCAGGAGTCCCTAGTTTATTTAAACAGAAGTAACAGCTAGTTTAGAGCAGAAAACCCACTGTACTGCCACCTGGAACCCTCACTGTTTCGGCGAGCCAGAGTTTTGAGGGAAACGAGCCCTCTGTGAACTGCCCTGTGGATCCACAGACACGGACTCATCTCTGTAAACAGGTTTCCAGCTCAGCGCTCATGGTAGAAGCAGAACAGAAACAGACACTGGCTTTTCAGGATGCCGAACACAGGGAGGCACCACTTGTTAAAAGCCTGTCACTTCTGGTCTGTGGAACGGGCCTCGGGGGTTGTGCACACCTACTGCAGACGCAGGCCGGACAATCAGTCCCATTTCCCAAGTGCTCACACACAACGCAGAACGGGCCTCGGGGGCTGTGCACACCTACTGCAGACGCAGGCCGGACAATCAGTCCCATTTCCCAAGTGCTCAAACACAACGCAGAACGGGCCTCGGGGGCTGTGCACACCTACTGCAGACGCAGGCCGGACAATCAGTCCCATTTCCCAAGTGCTCACACACAACGCAGAACGGGCAAGAGCGAGGTTCCTGGCCCTGGAGGCAGCTGGTGTCACAGTTCTGCCAGGAGCCACCACACGGCCCTGACAGCCCGGCGCCAGCCCGCCTTCTCTGCATAGCTCAGCCCCACGTCTCTCCCAGCAGCAAGAGCAGCCCGAACCTGACCGCTGGTGTCAAAAAGCAATCACCAGGAGACAGAAAACCAGGATGCACGTGGAGGGCCAACTGGAAATATGGCCGCCAGGAAACAGACATGGTTCCCATGTGGGCGGGCAGCAGGGTCAAGACTGAGACACCAACCTGAACAGGAAGAAGCACCAGAGAACCGCCCCCTTGGCACAGGGAAAGGAAGTCCTCTTGCTAGAGTTTTCAGAGAGGGCTGCCTACCTACACTGGCTATTTCAATTTAAAGATACCAGCAAATAATACATTTTCAGTACAGGGTTCTTTGGAAATTCGACACCTAGGACAAACTGCAAATATATAATCTCAAAAGGAAAGAGCGAGTTTGATCACTGATGGGAAATCTATTCAATTCTAAGCTCTTCTTAGATGCAGTTACTTGATTTAAAAATCTAACAGTTGGGTATAAAAAGGAGGAGTTTGTTCCATTTTTCACAAAGGTTATGTTTCCTGTTGGCTCTGCTGTTGGACGAGGTAGAGTGTCTGACAGGCTCCTGGTGGGAGAGAAGGTAATAGAACAGAACAGGTAAGAATGTGCTGCGGCCTTTGCTCACATCCCAGCCCGGGAGCCTCCATCGGGGCAACCAGGTGCATGCCACCTGAAACAGTTGTTAGGGAAAAGAAATGGAAATAGGACCTTTCTCTTCCGCAGGGTTCCACTCTGAAACAGCAAAGGAAATGAGACGACATGGCAGAGCTTGACCAGGCGGTGGCACAGTGGATAGAACATCGGACTGGGACCTGGAAGACGCAGGTTCAAGACCCCAAGCTCGCCAGCTTGAGCACAGGCCCATCTGGCTTGAGCAAAAGCTCGCCAGCTTGGACCCAAGGTCGCTGGCTCCAGCAAGGGGTTGCTCGGTCTGCTGAAGGCCCCCGGTCAAGGCACGTGTGAGAAAGCAATCAATGAGCAACTAA
Source organism: Rhynchonycteris naso (assembly GCA_037038555.1). Taxonomy (NCBI): domain Eukaryota; kingdom Metazoa; phylum Chordata; class Mammalia; order Chiroptera; family Emballonuridae; genus Rhynchonycteris; species Rhynchonycteris naso. The sequence goes on from CM072998.1 coordinate 351,408, forward strand.
GGTGTCGCAACGAAAAACTGATGATTGATGCTTCTTATCTTTCTCCGTTCCTGTCTGTCTGTCCCTATCTATCCCTCTCTCTGACTCTCTCTGTCCCTGTAAAAACAAACAACAACAACAAAAAAGACAACGTGGCAGAGAAACAAGCACCTGAGACCACTGGGTGAGCCACCCCATCATGGCATGAATACATATATATCTTTAATTGACTTGAGAGAGAGAGAAGCATCGTTTTGTTGTTCCATTTATTTATCTATTCAGTGTTGATTCTTATATGTGCCCCATCTGAGGGCTGAACCCACAACCTTGGTGTACTGGAATGACGCTCTAACCAACTGAGCTACCCATCCAGGACCTAATTTTCTTAAAAATGTTCACTTTGACCCAAAGTAGCACATGTTTCCCCTCAATATCTGTGCATAAAATTTACTTGATTTAAAACTGGGTTAGGACCCTGTCCGATTGGCTCAGTGGTAGAGTGTTGGCCCGGCATGTGGAAGTCCCGGGTTCGATTCCCAGCCAGGGCACACAGGAGAGGCGCCCATCTGCTTCTCCACCTCTCTCCCTCTCCTTTCTCTCTGTCTCTCTCTTCCCCTCCCACAGACAAGGCTCCATTGGAGCAAAGTTGGCCCGGGCACTGAGGACGGCTCCCTGGCCTCTGCCTCAGGTGCTAGAATGGCTCTGGTCGCAATGGAGCAACAGCCCAGATGGACAGAGCATCGCCCCCTGGTGGGCATGCTGGGTGGACCCTGGTTGGGCACATGCAGGAGTATGTCTCTGTCTTCCCTCTTCTCACTTTAGGAAAATACAAAAAAACAAAAACAAAAACAAAAGCAACAAAAAAACTGGGTCACGTGAGAATGTAAATTAGTACAACCATTATAGAAGCAAGTATGGTGGTTCCTTAAAATATTAAGAATAGAGCTACCATATGACCCAGCAACCCCTCTACTGAGTATCTACCCCCAAAACTTGAAAACATGGGTACATAAAGACACATGCACCCCCATGTTCATTGGGGCATTGTTCATGGTGGCCAAGACATGGAAACAACCAAAATGCCCTTCAATAGAGGACTGGATAAAGAAGATGTGGTGCATATATACTATGGAACACTACTCAGCCATAAGAAATAATGACAGTATCATTTACGACAACATGAATGGACCTTGAGGACATTATAGTGAATGAAATAAATCAGAAACAGCTAAGAACTGTATGATTCCACACATAGGTAGGATATAAAACTGAGACACATGGACGCAGATAAGAGTGTAGTGGTGACCAGGGCGAGGGGAGGGGGGAGAGAGAGGAGGGGAGGGGGGAGAGAGAGGAGGGGAGGGGGGAGAGAGAGGAGGGGAGGGGGGAGAGAGAGGAGGGGAGGGGGGAGAGAGAGGAGGGGAGGGGGGAGAGAGAGGAGGGGAGGGGGGAGAGAGAGGAGGGGAGGGGGGAGAGGGGGGAGAGAGAGGAGGGGAGGGGGGGAGAGAGGAGGGGAGGGGGGAGAGAGAGGAGGGGAGGGGGGAGAGAGAGGAGGGGAGGGGGGAGAGAGAGGAGGGGAGGGGGGAGAGAGAGGAGGGGAGGGGGGAGAGAGAGGAGGGGAGGGGGGAGAGAGAGGAGGGGAGGGGGGAGAGAGAGGAGGGGAGGGGGGAGAGAGAGGAGGGGAGGGGGGAGAGAGAGGAGGGGAGGGGGGAGAGAGAGGAGGGGAGGGGAGAGAGAGAGGAGGGGAGGGGGGAGAGAGAAGAGGTAGGAGAGGGGCACAAAGAGAGACAAATATAAGGTGACAGAGGATGATTTGACTTTGGGTGATGGGTATACAACACAATCAAATGTCCAAATGATGTGGAGATGTTTTCTCTAAATCTATGTACTCTAGTTGACCAATGTCACCCTGTTAAGTTTGTCTAAAAAACAAAAAAAGCTGGGTCACACCTCTCCTTCCTTCCTCTAACAGATGCTGCCCCTCAAGAGAGCCCCTGGGGATGGAGCTCGTTCCTCTGTGACTCTGTCCTCACGTATGTGAACCACCGTCTCTGAGGACTAAACAGAGGCAGAGCTAATGTGGAGACATGGGTGGGGATGAAATTAGTTTAAACTGTGTCTCACGGGGTGCAGCTAACAGACAGCAGTGCCACGCAAGCTCGCAGGAAACAGTACAATAACAGACCACAGACATTGACAGACAGCTCGGACTCCGGGTATTTCATTCTGAGAGAAAAACACACAGGACAAACAGGGTTATCACACACCTTTTTAGTTTCCAATGAACAGACTTATGAATGGAAAAGTAATATTATCTAGAATTTGACACAAGAGTTGCCTGGCTTTTTGAAATCATATTTAAAGAAGAAACTGCTACTGAAGAACAGAAATAGACATTAACAGGAACTTTTACTATAGCATATTTCATGGTGAAAATTGGAGAAATCTTCCAAAACCTACCCCTGAACAAACACCGCTCCCCCACCCTGTGGTGGGGAGACCCCATCTCTGTGAGAACCAGCAGGTGCTCCTGTCTCAGTCCTGACAGCTGGATGCCTGCTCTAGCAGCCAAGTCTAATGTAACGTTTCTTATCTGTTCACATTTATATGCCTGCTGAGTACCTGTCAGCCTATCCACAGCTTCCTCAGAAACAATGCTCAACACGTGTGCTTGCATTTTCCCCTCAGTGAGGCACAGCCCTGAGCCTCTGCCCGGGATGCAGACCAGAGGAAGAGGCTGGTAACAGCACTGCCCCATTCACGAGGAAAAGCCAGAACAGGACCTGATACAGTAGTGACAGCTTCTTCATGGGTTTCGTAATAGAATTATAAACGGAAAAGTAATTAGCAAAGATTTAAGTAACAGTTGGCCAATATCTGAAACATTAATTAAAACCAAACAGTACTGAAATGGGACATGAGAGCCTTGCTAATGTGCTGTTCCCATCTAAGGAGTAGATGTACACTAATACTCATTTTCCCCCAAACTTTAACACTTAAACAGAAATACTGTGCAATCAGAAAACAAACAAGAAAGGAGAACAGTGTGGGGCCTTTGGAGTGAGGAGCAGTGGTCACCAGGAGGCAGGTGGGTGGTCTGGGCCCCTCTGTGTCCTGTTTCTTGCCCTGCATGTGGCCACACAGGCACATTTACTTTGGGACAAGTCACTGAACTTAACACTTAGGACTTGTATTTTCATGAGGTGTATTATATTTCAATTTTTTTAAAAAAGCTTGAAAAATAAAAGTTGATGCATTTAACTACAAAAAAATATTCTGAACTCTGTCCAAAATTTTTCCTTGTAGGTATTTTAGTAGCGTTTACTGTGTCATTTACTGTTCACACACAAACAAGTACAGAGATCCAGAGACTCATGCACAAAGACACAGATATACACACAGACACATGCAGACACACACACATGTGCACAGACACAGACCCCTGTCCCACCACCTCTGCTCTGGGAACGCAAGCAATGCCTGCTGGTCACGGAGGGCCCATGGTAAGGAGCGTGCCATGCTGACCTCCAGGCCTTGAGACACTGGGTCTAAAAGGACAACGGCTGCCCAGCTGGAATGAGGCCCACTGAAGGTCTGAGCTTGTCCGAGGGTCTGCGGAGGACTCGATGGCTCCCGACCCCTTTCCCTTGTTGCCACACCCTGGCTCCCGGGAGGGGTGCACCTGGGAAGGCCCAGCCTGGTCATCTGGCAGGAACAAGCTGCAACTGGACCACCTGAACACAGCACCCATTCCCTAATCTGACCTCTGCCTGACCAGCCCACCGGGGGTGCCAGGTGCAGGCAGGTTAGGGTGGCCTTGTCACCAAGGTCTGCAGTGAGAAGAGCAGTGTCATTTCTTAAAAATTTTTATTGATTGGCTTTAGAGAGACAGAGAGAGGGAGGCAGAGGGAAGGAGGGAAGGAGGCTCAGCGGTGTTGCTTCAGCAGAAGTCTCTGCCATGGCCTCGCTAAGAGGAGACAAACAACACTAACATTCTGCTCCCACTTACACCTCACGCTTTCAAGATTGATTGATCGACCTTTCCAAACACAATGCTCTCAAACAACCTAACTCCACAATTCTGTCCATTTCTTTATTTTTTCTAATTTTTCTTAATTAAGAATCAGGGAGACAGAGAGGCAGACTCCCGCATGAGCCTTGAGCGGGATCCACCCGGCAAGCCCCTTACAGGTTGATGCTCTGCCCATTTGGAGCTGTTGCTCCGTTGCTTGGCAACTGAGCTATTTTAGCACCTGAGGTAAAACCATGGAGCCATCCTCAGCTTGCTCCAACTGAGCCATGGCTATAGGAGAGGAAGAGAGAGAAAGAGGGAGAGGAGAGGGAGGGCAAGAGGGAGGGTGGAGAAGTAGATGGGCGCTTCTCCTGTGTGCCCTGTCTGGGAATCGAAACTGGGACGTCCACACCTGGGCCAACGCTTTACCACTGAGCCTACCCGCCAGGGCCTTGGTCACATTTCCCAATAGAAAAAGGAGGCTGTTTCAGGGAAGATGTTTCCTGACTGACAAAAACAAGGAAAAGGTTGCATTCATCTTAATTCAGTGAGCTGACAAAGTTTCAGAAAGTAGACCAGGTGTATTCCAGGTGACACAGTAATTTCCTGCACAGGGTAGAGCACTGAACATCAGAAACAATGAATGAGTGAGAGAAACAAGGATAACCTGGTGTGAAGTACAAGAACCCCCCAATCAAAACGCAGGGAAGTATAAGGGGGTGCATCAGTCGGCATGAAGACCCCTATGACAGCCCCATGACAGGCCTGCTCTCAGAACCCTCAACATGTGACTGGACAGCCTGTCAACCTGCTGACACTGGGCTGTGAAATGTATGTGGTGTCACTAGCATGTGTCACTGTCAATTCTGAGGCTGACACCTGGCTGTTCAGAATCTGTGAGAGGACTGATTTGGAAAGCTGACCGGGTGAACATAAGCCATGACTGGTGGTGATCAAAGCAGCAGGGTGAGACAGCACGATGCTTTTATAAAATGGAGCCACTTTTACCCATATTCTGCCCTGTTGACAGATTACTTTCCTTTTCTTATTTTAAGCAAATGCTTATTAAGTAACTACGGATACCACTCGGCTTTTCATTTCCAAGGCAAAAGCGCAATCCTCTGTTTTAAATGTACAGAAGGAAAAAAAACATCATAGCCTGAACTAATAATCCAAGCAACGTGAGAGACATACCTAAAACCATCCAACTCCTGGAAGAAACCACACAGAAGAAGCTCCTTGACATTGGCCTTGCCAATGATTTTTGGATTGGAGCCCTAAAGCACAAGCAACCATAGCAAACATAAACAAATGGGAGGCCTCCAGACTAAAAAGCTGATGCACAGCCATGGAAACCATCAACAAGGTGAAACACAACCAGCCGTAGAGAGAAACCGTGCCACTGAGACAAACAGGGGTGGCCCTAAAGGACAGGATACTGAGCGAAGTAAGTGAGAGAGGGACAAATATCACATCATCGCACTGGAACGTGGCATCTAAAAACCAACTAAAACGACGGAAAAGCTGAACTGGCAGAAGAGACGGGGGGGGGGGGGGGGTGCGGGGGCGAAACGGGCGAAGGGCCGGAAAGTGACAAACGTCCAGACAGAAGTCCTGGGGTGTCGCATCGGGCGCGTGGCTACGGTGAACGACACCGCATCGCACCATGCAGGGCGGCGGGGATGGTGGGTCACAGAAGAACCCTTCCTCGGAACCACACGAGGGGGCCGGTCCGCAGCGCGGACACGCGCGAGGTCAGGCCGCTGTCACCCTGGCTCGTGCGGCGCGTCCGTCACGCACCCTCTCGGGAAGGCTGGAGACACGACCTGCGTTCCCCGCGGCCCCGCGCCCCCGCCTACCGTGCCTCCGCGCCGCCGCCATGCAGGCCCCGCGACCCCCGACCCCTGCGGGGACCGAAGTCCGAGCGCCTCTTCCGTATCCGACCCTGTAGTCCCGCCCACAACAGCCGGCGTGCCCAGTCCGAGTCCAGGGTGTCTGCCGCCGCTGGTGCCCATCAGTAGCTTCCCGGGTTTGGATTGGCTTTTGGGGATCTATGGGCGTGGCCTCTGGACGCTTTGCTCCGCGCATGCTCAGAGAAAGCGACTGCATCTTCGGCACACCGGGCGGGCTGTAGGGCGGTCTGGGGCGAGCGGGGTTACCCAAGGGGGTCAGCCGGCCGCCGGGTGGGGCAGGGGCGCGAGCAGTGGGACGGGTCCGCTCGGGGTCCACCTGCCCGGCGTCCGCGGCTCACCTGGGCAAGGCCTCCGCCAGCGGCGCGGCCCAGTATCCCCTCTGGCCCCTCCGTCCTCGCCGGACCTGGGTTTATTGTTTGCCCCCCGCCCCGCTCCCCGTCCTGGGAAGCGTGTTTGTGAGCGTCTGCGTCGGGCTCTGTGCGGGGTGTCGGGCACCCCCATGAGTGGTGGGTGGCAGGGGACGTGAGACGGACGGCGTGCTGCAGGGAGGGCAGCGCTCGGGGGCGGGTGGGGGGAGCATTGGCGGGAGGGGGTCCAAGTGGGGAGACGGGTCAGGAAGCCGCAGAGAGGGCGTATTGAGTCAGGCTGGACGCGGGGGACAACAGGCGCCTCCCTGTTCCCCCGGTGAGTGTCCAGGAGCAGCGCCGAGGCTGTGGGACTGGAGCCCAGTGACTGGTGGGTGAGGGGACAGTGACACGCGGTCAGACAGAAAGCAGACCTCAGTGTTGGGGCCAGGTTGCTAGGGACGGCATCAGTTTTATGTTTTCCAGTGCGCGACATTGAAGTCGGGCTGGTTTTGAACATAGTGAAATTATCTGACATCTGAAGGAAGGCCCAGAGCCATTGCCCAGAGTCGACCTGCTGAGTTCGTTGCAGTGAGGAAGACCTTGGTGGCTGGCTAGCAAGGGCAGTTGTGAGAAGGAGTAGTTGGATTTTGAATATATTTGAAGACTAAGCGAAAGAGATTTCTCAAGGCCAAATGTAGGCTGTGGCAGGTGAGGAGTGTGCAATGACTCCAGGCTGTGGTCCCGGGACAGGAAGGCTGGTGTTTCACTGAGAACAGAGGAGCTTCTAGGAAGAGCATTCTTGGAGGTGGTGTGCAGTTAGGCATGTTACCTTTGAGGTGCTCATTAGACATGTAAATAAGTGTAGGTGTCAGGTAAGCAGTTGAATCTGGTTTTAGAGTTCAGGAGAAAGGCTCAGGAAAGTGATATAGAACTGGGCCTGTCTGCACACAGGTGGCATTTAAATCTGTAAGGGCTGCGTGTGGACAGAGAAGTGAACCAAGAGCTGAGCTCTGAGGTATTCTAACCTGCAGGTGGGGAGGTGAGGAGGCCCCCACTATAGCAACGAGAGGGAGTGGACAGTGAGCTGTCCTGAAGCCAAGTCATAGAAGTCAGTGTGTCTCGAATGATGTTGATGGGTTAAGGTGAGGACGGATCACAGACAGCTGGCGTTGTCAAGTGCAGGTTATTAGTGACCTTGATTGCAGTCATTTTGTTGGAGTGGTTGAGGCAAAAGGTTGATGGGAATTCCACAGAGAGAATCACAGGAGAGAAACTTGAGACATTGAATGTAGATCACTCTATTAGGAGCAGGGAGTGGGGAGTAGCTGGAGGGTTTTTAAAGATGGAACACACATCCACACCACACACACATACACACACAATCAAGAGTGTTAAAGAAAACAGCACACCCACCACATACGCAGCCAGTTTGTGTGCTCAAGTACCTGATGGAGCTGAGATTGAAAAATGAGTAATGGGACACGAAGGACGTGGTAAAAGAGGGGCCAAAGACCTGAACAGACAAAGAAGACACCTAGGTAAATAAGCACATGAAAGGACCTGGCACATCACATGTCACCAAATGCAAATCACAGCCACAGTGAGACAACACTATGCACCTATGGGAATGACCAGATCCAGGCCTGACCACACCCACTGCTGGCAAGGAACCAGGAGAACTTGTACTCACTGCTCATGGGGGTGCAAACGGTGCACCTACTTAGGAAGACAGTTTCACTTTTCCTTTTTTTACTTCCAAGGACAGAGAGAAAGTCAGAGAGAGGGATAGACAGGGACAGAAAGGAACGGAGAGAGGTGAGAAGCATCAATCATTAGTTTCTCACTGCCGTTGTGACACCATAGTTGTTCATTGATTGCTTTCTCACATGTGCCTTGACTGGGGGGCTTCAGCAGACTGAGCAACCCCTTGCTGGAGCCAGCAACCTTGGGTCCAAGCTGGTGAGCTTTTGCTCAAACCAGATGGGCTGCGCTCAAGCTGGTGACCTCGGGGTCTCGAACCTGGGTCCTCCACATCCCAGTCCGACGCTCTATCCACTGCGCTACCGCCTGGTCAGGCAGTTTCACTTTCTTACAAAACTAAATATTCTCTGGCCATGCAACCCAGAAATCATACTCCTTGGTATCTACCCATATGAGATGAAAACTTATGTCCGTAGAAAACCTGCATGTGACGTTAGCAGCTTTATTCATAATTGCCCAAACGTGGAAGCAACCAAGATGTCCTTCAGTAGGTGATGGGTAAACTGGAATAACCAGACCGTGCTAACAGAAATGTGCTATCAAGCCAGGAAAAGATGTGGAGGGGCCTGAAATGCCTGAGGCCAGACAATCTGAAAAGGTTACACACTGTGAGTCCAATGCTGTGACATTCTGCAAAGGCAGAACTATGACAGAGCAGTGGTTGCCATGGGGTTGGGGTAAGGATGAGCTGGCAGGGCACAGAGGGTTTTACGGCAGCGAAACTACTCTGTGTGACACTATAATGATGGACACATGTCGTCGTGTATTTGTCCCAACCCACAGAATGTGCAACACCCCGAGTGACCCTGCTGTAGACTGTGGACTCTAGGTGATGATGATGTCAGCGTAGGTTCATCGGTTGTAACGTCTCATCAGGTGGGGATGTTCACTGTGGGGCAGGCTCTGCATTTTGATGGGGATGGAGGAAATCTCTGCTTTACTCTCAAGTTTTGATGTGAACCTACAACTGCTCTAAAATATAAAATATTTTTGCCCTGGCCAGATAGTTGAGTTGGTTAGAACATTGTCTGAATGTGCCAAGGTTGGAGGTTCAATTCCTGGTCAGGGCACATACAAGAATCAACCAATAAATGCATTCATAATTGGAACAAGAAATCAATGTTTCTCTTTTTCTCTCTCCCTTTCACTCTCTAAAACAGTAGAAAAATAAGTGAAATATAAAGTATTTTTAAAGAGCGAGAGGTGCAGAAGAGAGGGAGTCCACGCTGGATAATGGCCTTGGTTAGGTTGCCTGTGAACTTGCTGCTCTCTCCTTCAAAACCCCCACCAGCCTTCAAGCCTACTCTGGACTTTCTAACCTGACAAAATCTTCCCAGAAAGCACCTGTTCTCCGCCAGCACTGTTTCTTTCATCTCTCACACCCAAACTTCCTGAGAGAGTTGACAAGTCAGTCTCCACTTTACTCTTCACTCAACTCTGCTGCCCAGTGTGTCTTCTGCACCCAACTGTGCTGTGCCACTCCTGCTGAAGTCACAAGGAACTCTACGTCACCAGTTCCAGTGCACGTGTCAGTCATCATGCAGCTGCCCTGCGGTCCCCCAGAAGCATCATCAAACCAAGTGCAGAGCCAGACCTGGGACTCACTGTGCACCCCTCCCTGCCGGTTCCCCCACATCTCCTCCAGATAAATAGCCCCAGCCTGTTCTACCTGCAGCATCTCCCACTTCCCACAGTGTAGTCATATCTTCATGGTCGCTCACTGGAAGTTCTCCAGGTGTTTCAAATTTGATCTCCCCAATTCCACGCTTGTTTCTTCAATCCAAAGTTCATGATAAAACACCCATCGACTAGCAAGAGAGAACTTCAACTTGATAAAGGACATCTACAAAACCGTGTAGCTAACATCACACTGATGAGAAACTAGATACTTCCTTCCAGTCATCATGGCCCCTCCCATCCCTTCTTTCCCATATCAGACTGGAAGCCTTAGCTAATGCAATATGACCAGAAAAAGAAAGAAAAAGATATATAGATTGGGAAGGGAGAAAAGTTGTCCACAAATAACACGGTTGTCTGTGCAGAACATCTTATTTCATGTCAAGATCCTACATCAAATTTTATTGTCTAGGGTCTAATTTAGAGTACTGAAGTGACCTTGACATCCTGACATGTGTTGCAGACACAGACATGCTCATCTCTCCTTGCTCACTTTGTCCTGGTTACTACACTGCACAGCACCAGGTCCTTCTACCCCCGAATCTTCAGTCTAGCAGCCCTCCCCTGCCTTACTCTTTCCTTGCCTGAATCCCACTCCTGCTCTGGCAGAAGTGGACGTCTGACATCATTCTGGTTCTGCTGCGCAGTCCCTCACTGCTGGCACCTCACAGCGTTCTGAAGCTCTGGGAGCTGTTCAGCCAGAGGAACCTGGGGTGGGGGTGTGAGAACCCATAAATTATTGGGGGACAGGAGTCAGACAATAAATGTCCACCTTCCAACCTGCAGGGTGTATTCCCTGCACGCAGTTCCTTCAGGGGGTCCTGGCCAGCCTGAGCCCCCATTGTCCACAGGGGTAGACAGCTTGAAAATGCTCCCAGTACAGTTTTCTCCTTCCGGTTCCTGGATCAACCTCTCAAACTGCCTACACCCAAATCCACATCTTAGAGCCTGCATGTGGAGCACCTAGAGGAAGAGGAAGATTTAACTTAATTGTAACTTCCTCAAAGAGTTGTTTCCTGATACCACACTCTGTATTGGTTGCCCTTATAACATTCTCCAAAAACACCTTTATCTCTGCCTTCAGGGAAGCACTTATAATGTGTAATTATATGTCACTGTTATTTTGAAAAACGACTCTCCCTAGACAGAAGGCTCCACAGCCAGTGGCTGTCTCTCCTGCTTCCACACAGGGAGCATGATAGGCACTCAGCAAATCTCTGCAATTGGTGTGCTGTGGCATGAATAAACAAATAATAGATCTCAAACAGATGAAAGCGTGGGGACAAATATGGAGAGGGGGAAAGGACAGAGCAGTTTTAAAACAAAACTTGATCTGAAGTCGATTTTGGGGTGCAGTCTGGCACACACAATCCACTGGTTTTTGACTGGAGATAAAACTGTGGGACCCTGGAAACAGGAAGAAGTTCATCCGGGGCAGGTTCTTTGCTTCACGCTGTATCCGTGTGCCTCAGCACTTAGAACTTCCGTGGGAAAATAAACTGCAATTGATTAATGTGAGTGATCGATTTTATGGAGAGATCTTGTGGAGACAGCTTTTTATTAAAGATCCTGGAATTTCCGGAAAAGACCACTGTCTGGTGTCCAGATGTTTGATCTCCTGATTCTTTTCCTATTCGAACACCTGTCAGTTTCCCTCAAATTTTTCATCTCGGTGTTGTTCTATCAGTTTTCGCGTCCTTCATCTCAGGTATACCCCTCCATAGCCCAGTTAGAGACGTACAAAGGTCTGCTATTGCAGAGAGATTAAAAGTGGGGCTACCTACAGAGTGGCCCAACGTCAGTAATTTCATCACAGAGCGGGAATAAAAGCGGTCCCAGCTCACTGCCCGGCTGGCAGTCACTGAGCCCGCAGCATCTTCCCTTCCCGCCCGGCCTCCGGTCTTGGAAGGGCATCTCCGTGAATTTAATTGCAGTCCATCAAGTATAACCACGTCGCTAGGTTTTCCAGATCGCTGCAGTTGTCAACACAACTTCACTGATTAAGCCCCTTCCTCGTCCCTTAGCTGTACCGTGCGTATGCTGCGGACAGCGAACCCGCACCGGCACTGACCTCGCTGGCTGAGCGCCCTGCCTCGGGACGTGCGGGAGTCCCCTTCCCCGCGGAGACAGGAAGGTGCGCGCGGTGGGAGCAGTGGGAGGATCGGCTTGGGCACCCACAGCTGCAGGATGGATGGGACTCCTCCTGCCGCGGGACCATTTGGGTGTTGAGGAGACTCTACCTCGTCCACGAATTCCTCGTGCGAATGCGCCCGTGTGTCTCTCTCCGCATCTGGAGCGGGCTGCACCTGCCCAGGTGTTAGGGTGCGAGTGGCACCACTGGTAACTTCCCAGCTCTTTCGGCATCTGCTCCGGGGCAGCTCTGTGGCCACTGGCCGACCGCCGGGCGTGTTCCAAGCGCTTCGTGCCCTTGCTGTTTCCGCGTGACCGGCCGCTCCCGGCGCAACAGTTGGCGGACTGGGTGGTGCGCGCGCTCTCCGGCTTGCCGTGCGCTCCGGAAGAGAAGGTGCAGGAAGGGCGGCCGGGGTCACTGCCCGAGGCCCCGCGCTGCCCCGACGCGGCCCTCAGCTCTCCAGGTGCCGCAGCGCGCTGGCCGCCCCCCAGTGCGCGGGACCTCCCCGGACGCCCAGTGCGCAGGCGCCGCCGGGAGGACCGACTGTGCGCCGGGCTCGAGCGCGGTCGGAGCGCGCGGCGGCGGCAGCGGCGGTGGCGGACGGACCCGCGTGCGGGCGCACCGACTGGCGTACAGACTCGCTGACCCGCAAGCCGCCGTCCGGCGGGAGGGACCAGCTCGCCATGTGTCCCCGCACCTGCTGACCCAGGAGCGGCGAGGATGTCCGCGCTGAGGAAGGTGAGAGCCACCGGGGCCGCGGAGCTGGCGCGGGGACCGGGTGCGGGGATGGGGCGCGGGAGCCGTCGGGGATGCGGGATTCCGGGCCGGGCGGGCCGTGTCCCCGGACCCTGGGCTCCCGGGGGCGCGGACACGGAGCTGTGACATTCTGCGCTCGGCCCGGCGGAGACCCGGGGAGGGGGCTGTGCGCGGGTGGGGGCGGCAGGTGGGAGCGGACCCCGCTGAGCAGGGACTGGGGTGCAGGCGGCCAAGGCAGCGCACCCAGGTCGCCGGGGTCGCGGGTCCAGGCTTGCTGTGCGGGCGGGTGGCGGCAGCGCGGGCGGGGACAGCGGAGCGCGCCGCGAGGGGGTGGCCGCCGCCTGCTCTCCGCGTGTGAGCGCGAGCTCGGGGGCTTTTTCGGGCGGTTGCTAAGCGAGGCGCTTGCGGCGCAGGATTTTGTCACCAAGCCTCCCCCGGCAGCGGCTGTTGCAGCTCTCGGCTCGCTCGCTAACGATCGCGCAGAAATAACGGGATGTGACTGTCGCAGCCGTGCGGCGCGGGCGGGGGCCGGTGGGCCAGGTGGCGGGGGGTGGGGGAGTGGCCGCGTGCGCGGGGCGTGGAGCAGGCGGACGGGGATGGGACGGGGCAAGACGCAGAGTTAGAGGCGCTGGGGCGACTCCGAGAAGACCCTCGGAGGCACCGGGGCGGCGGGTGCAGGGGATGCGCCGGTGGTGGCGATTCACGGCGGAAACTCCGAAGCTGCTGCCCTTTCTTGGGCTCCGCTCACTTCTCGGCTGACGTGACTGGAACCGCCTGCGTGTCGCTTCTCCAGATGAATGGCCCGGGCTGGCGTGCGGGACTGAAAGCCGCCTGCCCTTTCGGATTAAGAATAAAGCGTTGGCCAGAGAATTCTTCCTCTTGTCGGGAATTCTGCTGGCGTGGGCTGTTGTGGTTTAGAGCTGGGAATGTATAGCGTGGCTGCCTCGCTGTCACCTCAGACGCGGAGGGAGGCGGCAGCGCGCAGGGAGGCACTTCAGACAGGACTGCCCTGTGGGCCTTCTCCTGGGGTCCCAGGATTTGCTCCCCATATCCAGCTGCGCGAGCCCTCCTGGAATGCCTGCTGACAAGCCGGGACTTGAAGGCCTGTTTGTAGGTGGTGACTCAGTGGCACTGATTGTTAGGAAATCACCCTGCATCTCAGCGTGGCCTTGGCGAATCCACGTGCCACACCCACAAGGACTGTCCTCACATGTCTCCAAGCTGATGTCGCAGAACCCACTCCTTCCCTGCACCTTGGAAGGAACAGCCTTTAGATTTGCGGTTATTGCACATTATAACTTTTCCATTTTACTTCACATTCTTGGCGGAAGGTAATAGGTAATTAAGAAGAAAAATGATGAAATGATGAAAAAAAATGGTAATTTTTGGCAGGTCAAGTTGTTACTCTGGTGTTTTAAAAAAAATGCCATTAATCAGGATTTTCCAGTAGCAAATTGTCTTGTGCAGGCAGCTGGGTGACTCACAGATTTGGCTCTAATAGTAATTGGAGAGTGTGTGTACCATTTCCTTTTTGATGGGGTGACTTTTTCATGGCTAGGAAGAGAGCGGATTGGGATATTTATGTCCCACATCTGGTACCAGGCTAGTACGTAGGCCTTGGAAACACTGTGCGTCTGTCCAGGCACCTCTGGGCTGTGAGCGTTGTGAACCCCTTGGTGCATAGAGGTGACAAACAGCCTGGCCAAAAGAACAGTCCCCTTTTCTGTCACCACTTCAGACATCCCATCCAATTAGGAGTCCCATCCCACCCATGCCCCTCAGCTACACTCCTGAGAACCTCTAGTTTTTGGTGAAGAAGTCAATAAGCTTGATTGTATCCAGTCTGCACATTACATTTCAGGGTGAAGGTTAAGCTTAGTGAGCAAAATGAATGCTTGATTGTTCCAAAGCAATGAAGTAATTAAAATTAAGGCTTTCTCACCACAACAATGTTTTTTGGATAAGCTTTCTAAGCCAGCTTTCCATATTGTTAATCATTACTGCCTTTCCTTCCAAAGAACTTTGCACAGTCTAGAAGGGGCTCAGCAGAAATAAACACGTGTTTATTTACCAATATTTTTGTTGCTTTAAATATTTGCAGTTGCCAAAAAAAAAAAATTTTGCAGTTGCCTAAAATGTTTACAGTTGTGAACATGTGAAACAGAGTTTATTCTTGTATTATTGTTAATTATTATACTATTTTCCATATGAAAACTGTCTACCTACTTTTGCCCCACCCTGCATTTTAACAATATTTTATTGGGCCTTAGGTTACTTGTGATGTAGTTGAATTTATAACATTTTTTTTTACTGCATTTAGATTGTTTCTCTCTCGTGACATAAATATATATCACCCTGTGGCAATGAAGTGCTTCTCCTATTTCTATTTCATTTTTGAATTTGTAGAAATTCCAAATTAAATATTAAAAGCAAAACGGTGCTTTGCAAAATTTGAGGCACGTTGGAGTCCACATACTGAGAATCTGAGCAATTCTGAAACTAAAGGGTTCTAATATATTTTAAATTGTTAGAGGATTTGCTCTCTCTGTTTCACCAGAGTACCTTCCATAATTTGCCTACAAGATGAAATTGAAGAGGTGCTGTGATTCTTTGTAACTATATTCCAAGAAAACATCATGGTTTCCCAGCTTCCCAAGGAGTTGAATGATGTACACTTTGTAGATTTTAAAGGGAAATTAATTAAATGTATCATTTATTGACCTTTAGAAGGATATGCCATGGTCATTCTCTGGATACATTAAAAATAACTATGATTCATCATTTTGGCCAGATGGGAGTCATATTTAGAGCACTGCCAGCATGTTGGCTTTAAAAGAATTATAGGCTTCCATACAGGAAGTCAGCAGGCACTGCACCCTATGCAGTTATATGTACAAGTTATTTTTATCTTGTAACTGTTTTCCCAGCTGATCGCCAGCTTTTACATGGTGTTCTGTTGTCTTCTAGAGGCTTGTGTTTTCAGAGAGGGACAGTACTTATTTATGCTTGTGATGAAAACATGCCTTTTCAGGGAGCAGAGCACTCAGGCTTTGGTGTCGAGAGGTGAGGCTGTAGGGCATGTGGATTCCAGTGCCAGCCCTGCACCTGCTGTTCCAGGATCACTCACCTTTGCGTCACCTCGTGCAAGAACACGCAAAGTGCGAGTGTCTGTGTCCTCGGCAGAGGCAGTTGGAGCTCCCGTGGAAAAGCACAGTTTCCTTTTCTATGTCCTTGCTCTGTGCACTGGCCTCATGGCCACGGACGAGCGTCTCCCAGTCAGCGGCTCAGGGTGGGGGTCCGCGTTCTCCCTAAATTCAACTCCCCTCTCCACTGCTCTGGCATTTCCTGCGAAGGCACCAGTGGCAGCCGCTCTGAAGGGGAGAGCCTCTTGGGGTTGTTGCAGTAGTTTTCTATGCTGGGAGTCAGTAGGTTTGTTCTGGAGCCATCTGCCTTTCCTGGTAGATCTTCAAGGGCTAGTTTCACGGGCGTCTGTTGTGTTTGCCATTACCCACACCCACTGCTCCGGGACAGCCTGCTCTGAGGTCCTGGAGGGGTCACCTGCCCGCTTTCAGGGCTCGGCTGTGGTGGGCCTGCCCTCTGTGTGTGGGAAGTAATGCGATCCATCCCTCTCTCAAGGGTAACTCTCAGTGAAGAACTGCACATGCTTTTTGAGGAGGGAAGGCTTCAGAAAGAAAAACTCAGAAGTGGCCCGGAGGGGACACCTGTCTGGAGGCCGGCAGGCTGGCTGTGGTGGAGCCTCCTGAGCCCGATAGTGCCGGAGTCCTGAGTCGGACTGTGCCTAACACCAGCATTCCTGCTTGATTTTCCATCAAGGGAACCGAGAAACTCCTCCGTTTGAACTGAGTTTTCTGTCCCTACAGCCCAATGGAATGTAAGGGTTTTTAGTTTTCCTAAAAATTTCCTCTTGACGCTCCATTGTGGGTAAGATCTGTGGATCTTCAGGTGACACTTTTGTCCGGATACCTTGTTGTATGTATCCACACACACAAAAGAAAAATTAAAATTAAATATTGCTAAATAGGAATAAACAGTTACAACCAGCCCATCTATAAAATTGAAGCACTAATTAAAAAGGTAACTTTATAAATTTATTTTGGTCATTGCCTTTAAAACTAAGCTCTACACAAAAGAACAAATATTGAAACAATGATCCCGTAAGGCCCTTCAGGTGTACTTACTGCTCACAA
Organism: Rhynchonycteris naso; assembly: GCA_037038555.1. NCBI lineage: Eukaryota > Metazoa > Chordata > Mammalia > Chiroptera > Emballonuridae > Rhynchonycteris > Rhynchonycteris naso. Next base: position 368,192 of record CM072998.1, read on the forward strand.
AAATTAGGGGTTATTTTATGGTTTCATATTTATTTTGAAATATCCCCTAATTTTTGTGAGCAGTATATATGTTTTAAGCCAGGAAACCAATATAAAATTGTCCTCTTGTTCTTTTTTTTTTTTTTTTTTTTTACAGAGTCAGAGAGAGGGATAGACAGGGACAGACAGACAGGAACCGAGAGAGGTGAGAAGCATCAATCATTAGTTTTTCGTTGCTGTTGCGACACCATAGTTGTTCATTGATTGCTTTCTCACATGTGCCTTGACCGCGGGCCTTCAGCAGACTGAGCAACCCCTTGCTGGAGCCAGCGACCTTGGGTCCAAGCTGGCGAGCTTTTGCTCAAGCCAGATGGGCCCACGCTCAAGCTGGCGAGCTTGAGGTCTCGAACCTGGGTCTTTCGCATCCCAGTCCGACGCTCTATCCTCTGCGCCACCGCCTGGTCAGGCTGTCCTCTTGTTCTTAATTAAACTATCTCCTTTCATTTTTTTTTAAAGCGAGTGAGAGAGAGAGACAGGGACAGACAGGGAGAGAGATGAGAAGCACCAACTCATAGTTGTGGCACCTTAGTTGTTCACTGATTGCTTTCTCATATGTGCCTTGACTGGAGGGCTCCAGCTGAGCCAGTGACCCCTTGCTCAAGGCAGTGACCACAGGGTCATTTCTGTGAGCCCATGCTCAAGCTGGCGACCTTGGGGTTTCAAACCTGGGTCCTCAGCGTCCCCGGCTGATGCCCTGTCTGCTGTGCCACTGTCTCATCAGGCTCTCGCTCTCTTACTGTTTTTTGCACGACACCAACCAGCAGCTTCTTCCAGCAGCAGACGGGCCCCAGATGTGGGCTCTGGAGTCAGACTGCCTGGCAGCTGTTGTCATGTGGCAATTTGTTTGAGCCCAGTGAGTGTCAGTTCCTTCACGACGCTTCAGTGACTCAGCGCTGGAAGGCATTTAGAACAGTGTCCATGGCAAATGCTCAGTAAGTGCTGGCTGCTTTTCTCATGAGGAGATAAAATGGGGGCCCAGTTTGAGCCATCCTACATTGCAAGTGATCAAGCCATTCTTGCAATTCTTATAAAACTTAGATTTTTTTCCTGGTCTTCTCTTGTATGTCTGTTTTGCCACCTCATTCCAAAAAGTTTGGCCCAACATAACCACACAGGGACAAGGGCAGAAATGTTAATAAAATAGAAGGAGACAATTAGAGCAAGTATGATAACCATGGGGGTTGCCATAATCCTTTGGGCATTGAATTTGACTCAGAGTTTCCTGGAAGCCAAGTCAACAAAAACAAAAAATCACAAGCCCTCATTTTGCCTTTCACTGGGGTGGGTGCTGTATGCCTGTTTTTCAGCTTAGAAAGCACTCTCGGCTAAGCTTTTGGGGCTGGGTGCTAGGTGACAGCAACAGACAGAGTCGTGTTTTAGGATGGAGTCTTCTAACAGACTGAAAGAAACCTAAGTCGAAGCATGCACACACAGCTATAGCGGTTCCCTTTCCCCAGTATTTGCGCTGAACTCGGGGAGCCCGGGAGGGAGAGCGTTATGTCTCTGCACCACCCCTTCCTGTCATAGTGGCTGGTTTATCCTGACGGCACATCCTGTGTCTGGAGGACAGCTCAACTCCTCAGGACTCCGGGAGCTTCATGTTTCCCATGTGCTCTCATGGGGAGGCCGGAATCTGTCTTAGCGGAAGCAGGTGACCGTGTTGACCTCAGTGTGGCATCACCTGCACAGAGATGTGAGAGCTGTTGTCACCAGCCACCCCCCCATCCCCCCAGCCCTCTGTCTTTCTGCTGCCACATTCTGGGGGGAGTCCTCAGTCCCCAGTGAGAGCTTGGCTGTCACTTTGGTAACTGTGCCTGACCCTGCACTTGGGTGAGGTAACTTTGTGCCCTGACCTTACAGTGACACCTCAGGCCACCGGAAGCGCTCCCTTTACTGTCTTTCCCTTTTAGACAGACAGCTTTTGAGGAAGGGGTCCTGGTCTTTCTCGTACGCGGTCCTGGTTCCAGAGTGCTATCTCTCTAGCAACCTGTCCCTGTGACCATGTGAGCTCCTCCGCAGGGTGTCCCGGTTGCCCACGCCGACCTCACACAACACTGTCTCCTTCATTGCCGTGGCCCCCGGGGCCCACACTGCCCCTCCCAGCCCGGCACGGCGCACTCCCACTTCCTGACCAGCTGTACGGCAGCGGCTGCCTGCTTTCTCACGCACGACGGTGTTTCTCTTCTGTGTTTCCCCACATTTATTCTCCCACCTCGTCGAGCTGCGACTTCCGCTGTGGCACGTTTTTCAGCCCAGTGACACCAGACTGTCACCCCGTGCTCCTCTGAGCCTCTGGTGGGGGCGCTCCGTGGGAGAAGGTTATTTGCACCAACCGCCCTCAGCAGGTGCCAGTGCTGTCCCTGGTGCTGAGCACAAACGGGGACCTGGGCAGAAGGGAGGGTTTTTGGACCATATTACACAAGAAATGCAGGTAAATCCACAGCCGTTAACTACCAGGCCCGCATTACCAGCCTGCCGCATGGCTTCTCTATGTTGTGTGTGCTGACTGTGCATCTTTTTTATCTGCCACGAGAAGCTTTTGTCTCTTTAAGAATAATTTCCGGCCACAGCCAGTTGGCTCACTGGTATAGCATTGGCCTCGCGTGCGGATGTCCGGTCAGGGCACACAGAATAAGTGACCATCTGCTTCTCCCCCACCCCTCCCCTTTTCTCTCTCTTCACTTCCCACAGCTGTGGCTCAATTGGTTCGAGCACATCGGCCCCAGGTGCTGAGGAAGGCTCTGTGGAGCCTCCTTGCCAGGTGCTAAAAATAGCTCGGTTGCGAGCATGGTCCTAGATGGGCAGAGCATCAGCCCCAGTTGGAGGCTGCTGGGTGGATCCCGGTCGGGGTGCATGAGGGAGTCTGTCTCTCTATCCCCCCCTCCTCTCACTTGGAAAAGAAGAATAAAAATAATTTCCCCTTTTCTGGCATTATGTGTAATATTTTGACAGTTTCTAAACAAATTTCTGAAAACTTGTTTTCTGACTCCATTGAGAACTTAGTATATAGAATGTATACTATGATAAGTTAGGAATTTTCACAAGCAGTTGAATATTGTATTTTTAAACTTTTGCCACAGCCATTTGAGCATATATTCCATGTGTGTCTGCAACATGATATTCCAGATTGTCACTGTAATTATACTCAGTGTTTTATTTTTCTGTGAAAGATAGGGTTATGCAGCTCTTTACATTAACCAAACAGTATTTCTTACTGTTCAGTTTTCCCCTTTCTTGCGCCTCTCATGGTATTTTAGTAAGATTTACGTCACTCAATTAAAAAAAAACAAACTGCTTTTTCCCTCCCATAAATCTAGTCCTCACGGCCTGACCAGGCGGTGGCGCAGTGGATAGAGCGTTGGACTGGGATGCGGAAGACCCAGGTTGGAGACCCCGAGCTCTCCAGCTTGAGCGTGGGCCCATCTGGCTTGAGCAAACGCTCGTCAGCTTGGACCCAAGGTCGCTGGCTCCAGTAAGGGGTGGCTGGGTCTGCTGAAGGCCCGCGATCAAGGCACATGTGAGAAAGCAATCAATGAACAACTATGGTGTCGCAATGGCAACAAAAAACTAACGATTAACGCTTCTCACCTCTTTCCGTTTCTGTCTGTCTATCCCTATCTATCCCTCTCTCTGACTCTCTGTCTCTGAAATAAAATAAAATTAAAAGACATTTAAATCTAGTCCTCGCAATTTCACTTCTGAGAACCTGTCCTAAGGAAGTAATCATGAATTTACAGGATGTGAGCTAAACAGATGTTCATTCCAGCTTTGTTTTCTTAGTAAAATATTGGGAACTAGCAATAACAAGAGATTAGAAACATTCATTATGATATGGCCACATTATAAAAAAGATACACACCCATTAAACAGATGCAAGTTAAATATTTCACACCAGAGGTGCTCAGACTACGTTAAGTGAAGAAAGCAGGTCATGGAACAGTGTGCCTGGCTTGGTCCCTTCTGCTGCTGAGTGGGGAGGGAGCAGGGAGAAGACTGGACCAATGTCCCACCAGAGAGAGGGCTGTCTGACCCTCCCCTTGCTGAGCTGCTGGACGGGTACACGCAGGTCACCCCTCCCTTCCTTTGAGCCCCCATGCGACACTTTGTTGGGGTACCCACTCCTCCCCTCTGGCACCTTTGCCCCCCTGGTCACGTTCTAATGCACCCATGATGTACGTACTTATTTTTCAATGTTTGTGCCCCAACCAATAATAACTAGTGTTTACTGAGCACTTACTATGTGCCAGGAAACAAGGCTAGGTAATAGGTGTAAGGTCACCCACAGGGTCTGATGGGGCCTGGATGTAGCCCCTGCCCCAGAGTCTCTCCCTGGGGTCCTGGCTCCTTGAGGGCAGAGGGTTCTGTGCGTTTTGGTAACAGTTGTCCTCAGCTCCCGCAGTGCCGGGGGCCCAGGTGCTGAGTGGGTGACTGTAGACCAGACCTGTCAGTCTGCTCCTGTGGATGCTGAGATTGACCATCACCTTGGTTTCTTTTTCTTCTTTTCCCTGTGTCAGGTGTGTTTGGCCTCAGGTCATGGCCAGTCCCACACAAAATGACTTCAGCAGGACTGTCTGTGAGCCCCTGCAGCAAAGATCACAGGCACACTGTCACCAGGGAGCCGGGCTTCCGTGGTGCTTGTGCTCTGAGGTCCTCACTGTGTTGACTGGACCCTTCATGTTGCAGACAGCCATTGCTGCTCAGGGTGGTCATGCAGAGGGGTGACAGCCCCTAGGGCCCGCTGCCTGTCGTAACAATGACCCTCCTCAGTGTTTGGATATAACACGGTAGGGGTTGGTTTCTAGCTTCTGTCCAGTCAGAACAGGTCTCCATGGTCAGTGGGTGGCTTTCTCCAGATGGTCCAGGGTCTTTCTGGCTCTGCCGTCTCCCATGGCCCAAGCTCATCCTCACCTGACCAGGGAGAGTTTGTGCGCTTGGCCTGGGGACACACACCCCTTCTGGTGGGTGCCTCTGCCACCTGTGATGGAGGGGGCTGTGGTCGCCGGAGGGCCCTGGGAGAGGAGGGGAGGGTTTGTGGTCAGCTGTTGCTGCTGTGAAACCTTCCACATGCCGTTCTCTGAGGCTCCTGTCCCATTGCATCTAAGCCAGTTACTAAGACAAGGGGACCGTCATCTGGGCTTAGACTAATCTCCACCCTCCTGTGGGCTGAGCTGTGCCTGGTTTGCTGAGGCTGTGCTAGGAGGCTGAGTCGTGAGGGACTGTGGGTTTCCCTTAGAGACAGGGAGGGGATGACTATTTGGTCACCGGCCAACAGCACCCATTAAGCTGCTTTCTGAATTTTACATGACTTAGGGCATTGAGCACTTTTGTGATTTAATAATGTCTTTGAACTTCTTTATGCTTCCCTCCACGGAAGGGCAGTAAAGCTGTGGTAAAGCAAGTAAGGAATGACAGCTCACTAAACCACCAGTTTAACCTTGATCAGTCACGGGTGCATTCATTACACGGGGAGTTCACTGACCGGGCAGGGTCCCAGAAACAAAAGCCTGCCAGCTCAAGCAAGTCAGAACCTGCTGGGCGGACCCGGTCCAGCTCACAGGCCTGCGGGAATGCTGGCGAAGCTGCAGGAAGACAGCACAGAGTGGCCCGTGGCAGGATGTGCGGGGACCTCACCGGGCGTCGCTGCAGAGATGTGGCTCCTTTGCTCAGGGTCAGATTCCAGGGACCTGGCACAGCTCCTGTCACGTGGTGTCTTAGCCAGAGGAGTCGGGGCACCTGGGTAGCGGTGACGGTCCACGGGGGCTGTGGCTGGCAAACCTGGGCTTTCCCAGGAAAGCACTGGCATCTGAGCTGCAGGCGGGTGACAGGTGTGATACCTGGTATCACCTTACAGCCCGCCTGAGCATTTATAGAGAAGGTGTGCAGGTGTGGAGTGCAGTGTCACTGTGGACAGCAGGCCCAGGCTGTCTGTGGGGCCTTGGTCCCAGTCCTTTGATCTTCCCTCTCTGACGGCTGTGACTGCAGGGCCGTCCGGCAGCCTTCAGGGCTTTCCCAGGGGCCGGGAAGGTGCAGAGCCTGGGGTTACTGTTTAGTGTTGAGCTCAGTGACCCGGTTCCTTGGCTCCCAGATGTCCTCTTGCTGGTACCTGTTGTTATAATTATTGTAGTTCTTAACACACTTGTTTCTCAGGATACGTTTTGTCCTCTGACGTCGCTGGCGGTGACATTAGAGGCTAGTTGGCTACTTTCATAAGTATGCTTTTATTTTTTTCTGGTCATCTAATCTGCTAAGTATTTTGAAACTATAGAGAAACACAAATTAATGACTTGAAAGTCACCAGTAATTTCGTGACCTAGAAATAATTTCTTTCTTGTGCGTTTCTCTTCCGTCTTATTCTTATTTTTTAAAACCAAAATTGGGAATGATCTTGTTTTTTTTCATTTTATATATGTTTTTCTGAGAATTTTCCCATATTTTAGAAATATTCTTTGACAGTTTGGTTTTGTTTGAGGTATAATATTCCAGGTGATGGAACCTGTGACCTTGGCAGGCCGGGACAATGCTCTGTCCACTGGGCCACCTGGCCAGGGCCTCACACACACACACTCACACTATATATATATATATATATATATATATATATATATATATATATATATATATATATATTGACAGAGACAGAGAGAGGGACAGATAGGGACAGGCAGACAGGAAGGAAGAGACATGAGAAGCATCAATTCTTCATTGTGGCACTTTAGTTGTTCATTGATTGCTTTCTCATATGTGCCTTGACTGGGGGGCTCCAGCAGAGTGAGTGACCCCTTGCTCAAGCCAGCGACCTTGGGCTTCAAGCCAGTGACCTTTGGGGTTGATCCCACACTCAAGCCAGAGACCCTGCATTCAAGCTGGTGAGGCAGTGCTCAAGCCGCGTGAGCCAGTGCTTAAGCCTGCGACCTCGGGGTTTCAAGCCTGGGTCCTCCATGTCCCAGTCCAACATCCTATCCACTGCGCCACCACCTGGTCAGGCTCAAGATTCTTAATTTAATCACATCTGCAAAGAGCACTTTTCCAAGGGAGGTCACAGCCATAGATCCCAGGGTCTGTGGCGGCTGAGCCTCGCCGGTGGATGTGAAGATCTTCTTGAAACTGCTGCCCAATGGCCTTTAGACGCATCCTCGCCAGTGTTGACTACGGGCGCATCCTCAGTGAGTCCGGGGACGAGGGCAGAGTGAGTGTCAGAACAGTAGGAGACCAGAACTGGAAGCAGAGGAGGGAGGATCGCAGATCTGATGGGGACACGGGAAAGTCTTCTGTGCAGCGCGAGTCCGAAGGCGCGCACCGTGACCCTGGGAGCGCGCACGTTCTCCTCTGTCGGGGCGCGCTTCCCGTGCTCACAAAGATCATGCGCGCCTGCCTACAAGCAGGCAAGGGAATAAATGGGAACACGGGTGGAGTCGTGTTATGGTCAGGATCACTAACGAATGGGAACAAAAGATTAGTTAAAAATCACTTTTAACCAATCAAATGAGTTATTTTAAAAATAATGACCACTGCCTTTCATATTTATTTATTATTTTAGTGAGAGGAGGGGAGACAGAGACAGACTCCCACAGGTGCCTTGACTGGGATCCACCTGCCAAGCCCACTAGGGGGCGATGTTCTGCCCATCTGGGGCAGTTGCTTTGTTGCTCAGCAACCGAGTTCTTGTTTACACCTGAGCTGGAGGTCATGGGGCCATCCTCAATGTCCGGGGCCAAATTGCTCCAATCAAGCCCTGGCTGCAGGAGGGAAGGAGAAGAAAGGAAGGGCGGGGGGGGGGGGGCGGAGAGAGAGAGAAAGAGAAGCGAGAGGGAGAGGGGTGGAGAAGCAGATGGGCACCTCTCCTGTGTTCCTTGACCGGGAATCGAACCCGGGACATCTACACACTGGTCTGATGCTCTCCTACTGAGCCAACCGGCCAGGGCCATATCTGACTCTCCAGGCAGGGGACATTCATCCTTTGATCATCCCTGGTTCCCTGTGACATCTCCCGCCGTGGCATGGAGCCTGGCGGGTGCCGCCTCCCTCAGTTCACAGTGGCCAGAGGACACCGTGTCCTAAATTCATCATGAAATGTAGACTTTCTGTTTCAACAGGTTTAATGGGTTGGCATTTTAAAGAAGGAATTCAAGCTGGTCTGAAAAATGTCCAGTCTGGAAACAGGTCTCTCTGGCCTGGCCGGGATGTTTTCATCTGAGGATGGAGCTGGCCAGACTGTGAAGCCCGCGAGCTCGTCCTCCTGCTCTTCCATCAGCAAACAGGTGTCCTGGCCACGCCAGCCTCACAGCCACCTGTCTCTGGAAGGGTCTGCGGTCCCTGTGCCCTTGCCAGCGTCTCCGGTGCCTCTGTGACAGATCTCTGCTCAGCTGTCCCTCCCCTTCATTCCTTAGTGCGCCCACCTCACGGGTCCTTGCCAGTTCCTATTCTTCTCCCTCGAAGACGTCAGAAAAGATGTCTTATTAGGCTAAAATGTCAGCCTTTCAGATGTTTACTGCGCCTTTCCTAATGCTTGCATTTCTGAGTTACCTGACATTTTTTCGTGTACTGTTTTCTCCCAAGGTAGTGGCGTGACTGTTAGCACGGGACAGGCCACTGTTCGTTTCTCTGACACGGAGTGTGCCTAGTAAGCCCGGGTGCCGCCCACCCGCGTCGACCCCTGCACGCAGAGGGGAGGGCGCAGGCACCTGCTCTCTGCCGACAGGCTGGCACTGTCCCTGTTACTTCATTGTCTCATCACACTCATGCGAGCTCAGCGTGGACAGGCCTTCTTGCTGGGGTCCTGTCATGTGGCACGGTGGCAGCAGTGACACCAGGGGTTTCCAGAAGTACCTGCTGCTGCTGAGGGCTGGTGGGTGAGGGGCGGGATGCCACATTCCACTCTTCGGCTGCCCCTCGGGGACGGGTGTGTCCGCATCAGGTCATGACTGGCAGTCAGATGGCAAGTGAGACGTGGTTCTTGCTGTGCCGAGGGGGTGCTCAGTCCACGGACAAGCACAGACACGGGGGACACAGACACAGGGGACGCAGGACGAGCAGGAAAGCCAGCAGGGACCCATCTGGATGTGCGGGACCCATGGTCTGGGAGCCCGGGGACGGGGTGGCCTGTGGTGGCTTCAAGGACAGCCTCTTGTCCTCCTTCCTTGGGTTTGTGCTCTGGGCTCGTTGATCGAGTGCTAGGCACAGCACTGCTGCCAGCAAGGGGGTCCGGTTCATGTTGTCCCCACTTTCGCACACAGGTCAGTGGGGTCAGTGTCCCCTTTCTATAGTGCTGGTCCTGGGTCTGGGATGTCCAGGGGCATCTGTAGAGGAACACGGACACGCAGGCGGGTTGGAACATCGTGGCTTCTTCAGTGTCTTTCTGGGAGAATACGGTTCATTTGTACTTTAGCCTCATCTGTCGGGAAGCAGACGTTTGATCACCAGGAAAGCTGCTCCAGGTGTGGAGCCTGGGACGCTTCTGCAGGGAAGCAGGGCCTTCTGACCGTGTGCGCACAGGGCAGGGAGGTGGCGCGGGGCTGAGGGACCCAGCGAGGAGCGAGGCCGTCCGTCCAGGGCAGCTGGCACAGGCCTGGGAGCCATTGGGCTTCTTCATTCTCATTCATGGGCTGTCGGGAGAAAGATGGAGTTTTGTCTGTTTCTTAAACAGGCTTCTGTGTTCGTCTCCAAGACAATGAAGTGAGAAATCTTCATTGTTCCCTAAATGTGCAGAGAAAGCGGGTGCTTCAGGGTCACAGGTCAGGGAGGAAGGCGTGTTTGTAAAGCGAGGAGACGCCCCAGCGCCGTGGGATACAGAGGTTGTGGCGTGGGTGACTCCTTGCTGGGAGGGTACCGGGTGAGGGTGGAGGGGTGTCCAGAGCAGGCCTCTGTCCCCCGGGGATTCTTGGGCTGGCTCTGCAGCCTCTGAGGGGGTATTAAGTGGTACTTCCAACCCGCCCTGGGCTCACTGGCCTGACCCCGACAGGGTGGCTACATCCTAGCCCGGTGGCAGCTGCGTCCACAGAACGCTCCTGGATTTCACTGAGGTTTCGTTCCCCTAGGCTTTGCACTGGCCAGTGGCCCTTACAGAGAGGGCCAGGTCTCTGGCACAAGTCAGAGGGTGCATGTCCAGTAGGGTGGGAGTCCCTGGGCTACAGACCAGCTTGGATTCCTGGAGGCATTCTTTCCTGCCCCCTGTATGCAATGCTGTTTGTAGGAGTGGAGTGACCTTGGTCAGAAACAAGGGTTGTGACGCCAGCTTCCCCTGGTCCCCTGTGAAGGAGTCCTTAGCGGTTACATGTTGGGCGCCAGATGGGACTAAGCGGGCCCTCCCTGCCCTCACCGGGATGTATGCTTTCAGCCTCCATGGTGAATCACCTCAGCGGCTGCTAGTGACCTAGGTAACTGCGGCTGTGTGTCTAGAAACTTGCCAGTCATGTGATCCTCTGGACTCTAAATCTGGGGCGTGTCTGGGGACACAGGAGAGGATGCTCTTTGTGTGCTCCTTGTGCCCGCGTGCTCCATATCTGATGACAAAGAAACACTGATAGGGTGAGTCTGTGCGGGGTGCTGAATGAGGTAAAGTTTATTTATTTTTTATGTGAGAGGAGGGGAGATAGTGAGACAGACTCCTGCATGCACCCCGCCAGGATCCACCTGGCCAGGCCCGTCTGGGGCCAGTGCTGGAATCAACCGAGTTGTTATTAGTGCCTGAGGCTGTCATGCTCAGAAGGAGCTCTTCTCAGTGCCCAGGGTCAATGCTCGAACCAATCGAGCCACTGGCTCTGAGAGGCGAAGAGGGCAGGAAGGGGGAGAGGGAGGGGATGAGAAGCAGATGGTCGTTTCTCCTGTGTCCCCTGACCAGGAATCAGACCCCGGATGTCTACACACCTGGCCGATGCCCTAGCCACTGAGCCAGCTGGCCAGGACCTAAGTTGGTAAAGGTTTTAAACCGACCATTATAACTCAGGCTGATGACCTCCATGCGGAAGCCTTGGCTCTGTGGTGCAGGCAGGTGGCACGCTGTGAGCTCTGAGGGGGAACGAACACAGAGATGGGGTACAGGCAGGTGGCAGCCTCCAGGCACAGGACAGGGTTCAGGGAGTCTGCGGCACTGACCTGGCAGGAGGACATGTCTTCTGTTCAGGACCTAGCCAGGCTGGAAACTGGTCACCGGCTATTTGGGCGTGTCTTCCAGTCTGGCCTTGGCTGGTATGGGTGCAACTTTACATCTTTAAGGGAATTTAAAGACTTGATAAAAAAAAAAATGCGTGAACTATAATTTGCCATCGTAGGCCTGCTGTTCAGGCGCGAGGATTGGGATTTGCCTTCTTTCTTCTCCCTTGAATCCATGTTCTCGTCCAGCCTGCAAGGCTCCCCGATGGTTAGGTCTCACCTAGGACAGTGGTCAGTGAGTCAGGAAGTACGCAGGCTGAAATGTCGTCCGGCCAACCCCACAGCTTGGGGTGGGGGACGGGAGCACTGGCTGCAGAACCCTCCCCTGTGGACGCCTGGGCCGGCCACACCCTCCTCACTGTGCTCGCTGGAATTAGAAGAACAGGCTCTGCACTGGGTCCCGCCTCCGGTCTCTCTCGGCTTGAAGCCTGCCTACACACAGCTGCCGGGAGAGCCTCTCCCAGCCCTTCCTCATGTTGCTTCTCTGCAGGCTGCTTTCTGTGCCTTTTGTTGAATCCAGAGTCCCCCTTGCTGGCCCGCCAGCCGTTGCCGAATAACGTCCCCTGTCTGGCAGCCCAAGCCTGTTTGCAGCCTCTGTCCCAGACGAGTAAAGCCCAGCTCCTGTTCACTACCACAAGCCACGGGGCCTTTGCGCGTGCCAGGCCACCCACCTGAAACATTTGACCCACCTGTGTCCGGGCCTAGGCCCATTTCTCTTTCTAGTCTAATTCAGACACCCCTTTCCTGCTGGAGCTGCGAGTAACGTCCCCTCCCAGCCCTGACGAACAGCTAGTTATCCAGCTTATGACATTCAGAAGGCATCTTACATAAGATGTCTGGATCCAGGGAAAAAGTCGTTACGTAACAATTAAGGAGGTTTATGAATGTGGACTAGGATGTCCCCCACAGTGAGCATCTTCTACAAAACTGTTTCCTTTGGTACTGACCTAGTGCGGCCCAAGGGTGAGACCAGGTTTGTTTTATACCAGGTTCAGCCCTGTTCTGGAGCTCAAGTCACACTTGCTCTCCTGGCTGACGGGACATCCCAGCAGCACCTGGGACGACAGTGTCACTATTTTGGACCTGTAGGTCAGGTATGGGGCTGAATCCAGGCGGAGTAGCCCACGGCCAGCTGGGGTTTGGACTCAGCACCGTATTGAAGACCAGATAGATGTCTCTGATTGAGGACAGTATGCCTGTGGTTTTCCCATTTCAGATTCATGTTTTTAACAGACTTAGATGATGAAGTTGGTGGGAGCTACATGTGGTCATGATGCCGGTGTGGATGTCTCCGTGACCAAGGCCAGGCCGTTCTCGTTGTGTGTTGATGAGGTTTCCTGGCTGTGTCTCCTCCGTGCTGTGTCTTCATGGTGGCCGCCAGCGCTGGGCACGTTGGCGGACGTGCGAGGAGAGTCACAGCCAGAAAGCACTTAGCTGAGAGCATTACTCTCTGAGCTCCACTCACTTCAGAGATGGGGGTGATGGTAACGTCACCCCTCCCACACCTTTGTAAAGATCAGAATAGACATGAGGTCACGGAGGCCTATCGGGACCCAGTGACAGGCCGAGGTTCCCGCCGGGCGGCACCGACCCAGAACTCACAGTGGGTCCCCTTCAGCTGCAGTCCGGTCCCCGGCATCTGCTCTGTCCTCAGCATGTGGCTTCTCTGAGAGGTTAGTTTGCACACAGCTCTTTCCCACAGAAAGAACCGTACTCACTTGTTTTTTTATTATTTCTGTGTTTTTTTTAGACAGAGACAGAGAGACAGAAGCATTGATCTATTTCTGTGTGTGCCCTGACCGGGGACCAAACCACCAACTTGGTCATTTCTGGGTGACACTCTTAACCAACTGAGCTAACTGGCAGGGACTATTTATTTATTTTTAATTTTTTTATTTATTGATTTTAGAGTGAGAGGAAGGGAGAGACAGAGGGAGAAAGAGAGAGAGAGAGAGAGAGAGAGAGACAGGAACATCGGTCTGTTCCTGTATGTGCCCTGACCAGGGGTTGAACCAGCCAGCTCTGCCCTTTGGGACGATGCTCTAACCAGCTATCAGGCCAGGGCTGAAAGAACTGTATTTATAAGGCACTACTACAGATCCCATTTTCGTAACAAAGCAATTTTTATTCACTTTCCAATTGTTTTTTGTTTAAATCCAGCAATCCGTATGAGACATGGGGTCTTTTTTTATTGATCATGAAATGATCTGTAACCGTGTTAAATTAGAAATATCCAAACAATTTGTCATCTTACACATCTGAAATACTACTGCACAGGGTTTCCTTAGAACTTTATAAAAATACATGTTTCCACAATTCTGTCACTTTTTCGGTCTCAGTGTGTCTCCCAAATGCCCCCTCGTGTGCAGTCCGCCTTCCTCGGCCCTGGGGGGGGGGGACAGACAGGGCTCAGCTTCTGCGTCAGCCTCTGTGGGTCACGGTCCACAGCTCTGCAGCTGCAGGAGCTTCTTTTTCACAGGTGCGTCCTCAGCCTCGTCTCATCCCAGGTGCCTGCTCGAGGGATCCGTGGACTTCCATCTGCAGTCCCAGGGAAGCCCCTGGGGTGTCCGCTGACTCCTGAAAGCCACGCAGCTTTTCTGCCAGGGGGTGGCACTCACTCTGTTTTCCGCATGGAGGCTACTTTGCTAACACCCTCCCAGCAGCTACTTTGCTGATGGCTGGGTTGAATATACAGACAGCCCCCACTCTTTTGAAAGTGCCTTTCCCCCTGCACAGTCCGTGGGCTGTGTGTAAGTCAGCTCCTCTGTGATTGTTGTTTCCAGGTGTCCCTGCAGAGACACTGGGAGTTCTGGCTGCTGTTTCTAAGCGAGTAGAGGGCACAGGTGCCGTGGGGCATCACTGAGCCCCGTGGGAGTGCTGCGGGCACACCCTGAGCCAGCCCGGCAGGAAAAAGGAGAGGAGACTCAGATGAGGTGAGAAAGGAGTGGAGAGAGGACAGCGGATGCCTCGGAGGTAAGAGGATCCATACGACTGCTGTGAAGAATCACACGCCAACAGATTGAACAACCCAGGAGAACTGGATCAGTTCCTGGGAATGGCCCACCTCACAAGACCGAATCGGAGAACTAGGCAGGCTGCTCAGACCAGGAACAGCGAGGAGAGTGAGTCAGTGATGGAAACTTCCCAACAGAGGAGAGGCAAGCTCAGGACCAGATTCTGACCAGATGTCAGAGAAGAATTCATCCCAGTTCTTAAACTCTTCCAAGAAGTAGGGATAGCAGGGTCACTTCCAAACTTGTGAGGCCAGCATCACCCTGATCCCAAAGCCAGACAGAGGCAACCTGGCTGATTGGTGAGGGTCCAGTGCTGCTTCAGGTGAGGGAGCCGCTCTGCCCGGGAACTTGGGAGCTGGAAGATGCTGTTGTTGCTGGGTGAAGCCCTCCCTGTCCGTCCTGCATAAAATCTCGATGCCTCAGTGGTCCTTTCTGTATGAACTTGGACACAGTAATGGTGGAAGAAAAGCTTAACTCTTGCTTTCTTATTCTTGCTTCTTTGGTTTGTTGCATATAAAGTTTTAAAAACTGGCCCTGGCTGGTGGGTCAGCTCATAGAGTGTTGGCCTGATGTATGGACATCCTGGGTTCGATTCCCAGCCAGGGCACACAGGAGAAGCGACCATCTGCTTCTCCAGCCCTCCCCTTCTTTCCCTCTTCTCCTCCCACGGCCAGTGACTTGATTGCTTCAAGCATCAGTCCGGGTGCTGAGGATGGCCCCATTGGAGCACATCAGCCTCGGGCACTAGAAATAGCTTGGTACTAGAACACTGGCCTCAGATGGAGTTGCTGAGTGGATCTCAGTCAGGGAGAGATAGTATTCCTCACTATCTCTCCTCCTCTCAAGTAAAAAAATGAAAAACTATTTAATTTTAATGTATGTGTTTATATATATTTAAAAAATTTTTTTTTACTTACTCATTTTAGCAAGGGAAAGAGAAAAAGAGAGAAGGGGGAGGAGCAGGAAGCATCAACTCCCATATGTGCCTTGACCAGGAGGCCCAGGGTTTTGAACTGGCCACCTCGGCATTCCAGGTTGATGCTTTATCCGCTGCGCCACCTCAGGCCGGGCACATATATTTCAAATTAAAGTAACATTTGTGCTTAGTTAAGAAAAGACCAGTACAGTGAGAAGGAGTTACAGTGAGAAGCAGGACACCTCTCCCCATCCCACGGCCCAGGACCACCACTTGCAGCTACTTTGTCTTTAAATAGACTGTTAGAGCAGTTTCAGGTTCAGAGCAACATCAAGGGGCGGGCACAGAGACGTCCCAGCCTGCCACACCCAGTCCCCTCCCCCGTCAGTGTCCCTGCCAGGTGGGACGTGTGCTACAGCTGTGAACCCACACTTCCATCGTCACCCAGAGTCCGCAGGGGACATCAGGTCACTCGTGCTGGGGGCTTCCCCCCCAGGTGAGGACGCTTGGCCGTGTGGCGTGTCTGGTGCAGACCGATGTGCTTTTTGCTGCTGTGAACACTCCTGCCACGTTTCTCATCCTGTCTTGGTCTGTTTCCCTGTGGTCTGCTTGTCCTTTGCACCTGGACTCTTACCGTCGGCTGCGGGAGCTCCTCCCGGTGTGCCCTCCCTGCCGGGTGCCTTTTCCATCGTACACTTTCCGGTCCCGTGTATAGCACTGTTCTGCTTCCCGGCCGGTGTTCTCAGGACTATCTCCTAACACTTCCATTGAAATGTCAGTCGCGACAATTTTTATTTTTTATTTCCAAGACCTCTGTGTCTCTGCCTCTCTTCTTAAGGACCCCGTATCTTGTGAGAGTTCTCCGTGGAGCTCATGTGCCCTTTTTGGATGAAAACCCAGTTTCTCCCTGCGCTGCTGTTCTGGCTGCTGTGCCCTGTTTGCAGGAGGAGCTCTCCTGGGTGCTGAGCAGACGGCTGTGTCCGAGCAGAGCCCTGGGTCGCAGACTCAGGTCTTCACTCGCAGCAAATCAGTCTCAGCTGTGAGAGGAAGAGCGTCCTGCTTTTACAAGGGGTCACGCGTGCCAGACCAACAGTGTGACCCGGCCGGTCCCCGCGGCTGTGCTGGTGTTAGTGAGCCTGATCTGTGCCCCCACCCATTCTCAGGGTTCCTCCTGCAGCCCCTCTGCCCTGGTAATCAGAGGCCTCGGGGGCGGTGGGCCGGCCTCGTCCCCTCTGCTGGGCCAGCAGCGTCCTCTTCTCTCCCACCTCGCCTTCCCGGGGGCTGTCCCCCACCTACTTTTCTCACCTTTGTACATTTCTTTTCAGCCTCCCTTGCTGTCACCTGACAGGGACTCAGAGGAAGAGAGGGCGCGTGAGGCAGGCATGTGGCCTCTTGGAGGGGGACGTAGGCTGTTGTATTGACCGTGGCTTTGCAGATTGAAATGTAATTCCGTCATCGAGCAGGTTACATTAGCCAGGAATTCGGGAAGATTCTTGTCTTTTCTATCTCTCCGCGGTGTTGCTTCAAAAACTGTGGGTTTCTGTACTTTGCACGTAGACACGGGGACGCTGAGTCCGAGCATGACATTTGACCCCAGCCCTTGGTAGTTGTTTTCCTGTGTGGACACGTCACTCTGGCGATGGAAGGGTTCAGCGGCTGTGGTGGAGGCTTACCCTAACGTGCATGGACGTGTGTGCGACACGTGTGCACGGGTCCTGTGCAGAAGACGGGATACAGTGACACGCTAATGTTGCCGATGCCAGAGCAGGGATCACAGACTCCGCACGGTGGTCTTGTCACGCGCCTCTCTGTCCCCAGTGTCCACCGTGGCCTGTAAAGCCTGGGAGGAGAGGCGCCCTGTCTCTGGGGGAGTGTGACAGGCTGGGCCAGGGACTGGGAGCAGAGTGACCGCAGGACTGGGGACGTGTCCTGCTGCGAGTCGGTGGTCCCTAGTCCTTTGTCCTCAGCACAGCCGTTGACTGCCCGGTCGAAGGACAGAACAGAGAACATCAGCTGGAATGTCCGAAACGGCACCGCGAGTGGGAGTTGGTTACGTCAGTGATTCCTGCCGCCCAGACCACTCGGAGTGGAACTTGTCCCGGAGGCCCCGTGAGGGGAGGCTGTGGGGGACGGCGCACAGCTCGGGAAGCGCACTGAATGCCGACGGTGCAGGGAGGTGACCAAAGGAGCGGTGACCCAGCTGCTTGCCTGGTGACCCCCCCAGAGGCCCCACGTGCTCACACAGGGTGGGTGTGGCCGGCCACAGGCCTCGTGCGCACGTGTGGGACACGAGGACACAGAGGCCGACTTAATGGGAGTCAGAAGAACCAAGGAAACAGCATCAGGGAATAAGAGTCTTCCTCATCGCACTCTTGAGCCATAGCCAGTCTCCTTATTTAAAACAAAATCAGGGAGAATCAAACGGCAAATGCCAGCATCACAAAGTAAATGGCGTGGCTCCCCCCCTACCAGGCATGCCTCTGGCCTCGTTCACTCTGGCGGGATGTGGCTGGCTCACGGCTGCCTGGTCTCTAGCCGGCCGGTTCGGTGCCTGTAGCTGAGCACATACATTGCAGAGACCCCTCAGCTGACGCTCCTCCCGGGAAGCACCCTGGAAGCATGGCGTGCGTCTGCGCAGGCCTGCGCTGCGGCCGCCTGCCGTGTGCTCTGTGGGCAGAAGCATCGGAGCTGCGCCTCTGGGTGTGGAGGTGAAGGGCTTCCCGGAGCAGAAGCACCGGGGGTGGGGTGGGGTGGGGTGGGGGGTTTCTTCAGCTGCTGTTTAGAGAGTTACTTCCACCACAACCTTCCTGAACCCTGGTCACTTCCCCACTTCCTGCGCGGGGCTACCTCGGGAGAAGGAATGAGGTCAGAGCTGACATCCATGCTTACCACACATGTTGGTTACCCTGGCCTTTAAAAGACAGCGGTCAGTTTCTTCCGAAACCTGCAACAGGTCTTCCGACAGAATGACCGCTAGAAATCTCTGGTGGAGCCTGCAGACTCTTCGCACCACATGGCCGCCTGTGTCGTCAGCCGGCAGTGAGACTCACCCTGTGTGTCGGCCATTTCTGTTCTGCACGTCAGTGACCTCAGCAGCCAAGTCCCACCGACGTGGTCACTCAGCTGGCTGGGCGCCTCTACGTCCACCTTGTACTTAACCTGTTACTGTAGCATCCGTGGACACCCGGGTGTGCAGCACTAAGCCTGGCTTGTCCTCGTTTCCTCCTCTGTGTGCTGATACCCCCGATGTTGGTACCTCACAGAGGCCGTGAGTGGGGACGGCCACACAGTGTGTGGCACTTGCTGCCGCCCACCCGGGCACTCCAGAGGTGCGCTGGTAAATCCCATGCTGTGCCTGTTTCCCCACAGCGACAGGTACGTGGGAAGCTGTGGAGTGTGTGGACTCCTGAATAATATGGTGTTTGCACTGAAGACGGGAGCGTGGACGTGGTAAGGCCCTCGCTGTGGAAGGCACAGCCCTGCGCCCGACGTGCGCAGCAACTGTGGTATTTCTGATGCAGGTTTAGAACTTGAGCAATTGACGTGATGAGAACACTGCATGCTTCCTCCTGTGTCTTGGGTGGTAAAGGACTAACATACGTAGTTGTTGACAGACTGGGACTTCTAAAATAAGTTTTCTTAGTTTTGTTTTGTTTTTTTTTTTGAGTGTGCTTGCACAAATCCTGTTTCAGGGATCTCCAGTGTCTCTCATAATAAAAGAGCAATGTGGGCGTGCTTTGTAATCTTCTGTAAATAATTAGATGTATCAAATATGTAGTATTAAAAGAGTGCTCAGTGGTTCTTCTTGCCTGGAGATAGAACAAAACTCCTACCTGTAGAGTGGGAATGATGGGCTCGCTCCGTGCTGCCCAGAAAGCGTGGATTCCAACGCTTAATTAAGCCAGAGCCCCGAGCACGAAAGTGCTCGGCTTCTGTCACAGACCTCTGCTGTGACAGTTTTATTGGGGGCCCCACCTCCTGTGGAGAAGGAGCTTGCTGGCACCCCTGCCTGTCCTTCCTGTCCTCTGACCGCGTCTCCTGGAAGTCACAGGCATGCGGGTCCGGTCTGAGGGTCCGGCTGTCGGGAGCCTTGGGCTCGGGGTCCTCTGGGAGCTGGGCGGAGCTTCCTCTGTAGGTCTGTTCTTGTGCAGGTCCCGGTCCTCAGTGCTCACTGTCCTCATGGTGTGGGCGAGTCACGGCCTCGGTGTTGGTCTCCCGACTTGGAAAACAACACCACCTTCTTCCCTCGTACAGTTTCTCTGAGGTTAAGAGGGCTCCTTCGTCTCTCCTTGTTGTGTAGACCGGTGGTTGTCAGCCTTTCCACTGGGGGACTGGTGGAAATGGGAGAGCTACTTTGGGGACCACTCAGGCAGAAATCGCCCTGAGCGTAAGCAAATTCGGCTAAGGTCACCGGTCTGTAATCTTCATGCCACATCAGGTGGTCACCTCTTTCGTGGACTGCCACAGAATTTCTTGCGGACTGGTCTACGGACAGGCGGTTGAACGGTGCAGGGGTAGACGGCCCTCTTGGCGTGTCCACCTGTGGCCTTGGCTCTGCACGCTCCCCGGCAGCCCCTCCTCTTATGAAATGCAGGACATCAGTCTGGTCACAATCGGCACAGTGGACCTCGTGTGACCCCACTGAACCTCAGTAACCTCCTGAAAGACCCCGTCTTCAAACAGGTCCCATTGGGGTTTCGGGCTTCCCCCCCGAGTCACGACGGACACAGGTCAGTCGCAACGCTAGTCCACACGCCAGGTCAGTCATCTCTCTGAAGACACGAGTGTGTCCCTCACAGCCCTCTCTTCAGATTCCCGGTTTCAGCAGAATTAGTTATAAAATAATAGCATCTGCAGCTGCGCCAGAGTTATCCACGGGTAGAGGCTTTGTTGTAAGTGTTTTAATTGAAAACTGCTGTCGGGACAGATGAACGGAGCGTCGTGAGCACAATGCAGATGAGTCCGGGGGTGGGCGGGCAGCTGCTGGTCAGAGTGGCCCGCTCGTTTCTGTGAGAAAGTCTTTCAGAACGTGGCGTCGCCTGGTCTTCGCCGGCACAGCTGCCGTGGTGTCCAGTGTGGCTGACATGGTGGCCCCTGCTCAGGACTCTGCTTGGTGTCAGACAGAAGCCCAGACCTGAGAAGGGCGGCCTCGTGTCCAGGACCTCACAGTGGTGGTGCCACTAAGTGTTGATATAAGGACCCCAATCAGCACCAGGGACACCACAGTTCATGCAAACCCTCCTAACTGTGTCTCTGAGCTTCTGGGGTGCCACCTCTGGGTACTTTTTTTTTTAAGTGAGAGGAGGGGAGAGAGAGAAACAGACTCCCACATGCACCCTGACCGGGATCCACCTGGCAACTCCCGCCTGGGGTCGATGCTCGAATTAGCCAGCCGTCCTCAGTGCTGGGTGGGGGCTGACACTTGAACCAGTGGAGCCATGGCTGCGGGAGGGGAAGAGGGGGAGAAGGGGAAGGGGAGGGACGGAGAAGCAGATGGGCGCTTCTCCTGTGTGCCCTGACTAGAAATCAGACCTGGGATGTCCACAGACTGGGCCCATGCTCTACCCACTGAGCGAGCCAGCCAAGGAGAGGATGCCCATCTCCTTGGCCACATCTGCCTGGAGCAGAGCTTCCCAGATGCCAATCTTGGAGACAGAGTAGAGGTGGGTTGCGTTTCCTGTGGGCTGTTTTTATTAAGATTTAGTAAATTTTCTCAAATATTTTCTTCATTTGCTACGTGCTCTTAGCACAATTTCCAGGCTTTGAATGGTTGCTTTTAAACAATACTCATTCCCCACTGTGTCTGTTTTACTGGGTGGGCAGGTGGGCGGGCCTCCCCGGAATGCTTCCCAGCCCCATCTGAGAGACGCAGGAGCCCGGCTGGTCCATCATTCCACCATCAGGGAACCTCGTCACAGTGTCTGTTGTCAGGTGCACAGAAATCAGGAAGTAACATGGCTCCACGTGGCAGGTACTGGTGAGCATGTGGGAAGCAGGAGACCACAGGTGCCCGCGGGCGGCCACTGTGCGAGGGATAAGCCATGGATGGGGCTGAAGAGGCATCACCTGGTGTCCTGAGCATTCAGCCCAGAGCCGGCCGTGCACTGCCCACCGCACAGTGTCCATCTGGGTGTGGCCAGCGACCTGCACCGAGCATTCGGAAGGTTCTTGAGCGACACACAGAACGATCCTGTGAGGACCGTGAGGTGTGCCGGGGGCGCGCGTGCCTGGGGAGTGCACTGTGTGGGTGCGTGTGGAGTGGCGGAGGGGGCGTGGCAGGATCACCCCACTCATGCTTAGTTCTCAATCCTCTGTGCTCTCTCACGTTAGAGATTCGGAATGTGATATACACACACATTCAGAGCACATGCCTAAACCCTTCTTAGTAACGGACTTCGGAGTAAATAAACAGCATCATTCAAGAGTGTTTAGTACCGACGTGGCGCTGAAGTCAGACGGTCCTGGGGTTTTCTGGCACCCTCGCCCCAGGGGGTAGAGGCTGGGGGGGGCATGCAGTACACCGTGAGGGGTGCTGGGGCAGGAGAGCGTGTGTCCCCAGGAAGGTGCGCTGCTGGCTGCTGTCTAGAGCCCTGGCCCTTGTCCCGAACCCTCAGCTGGGGTTGTGAAGGAAACACTGCAGAGCCCGAGCCCAGACAGCACCTGGCCGCTGGTTCCTCCCTCTGGCTCCAGTATCTCGGGAGCCGCGTGTCTGCCCTGCTTCCTGGGCCTCGGGGCTGGGGTTGCTGTGGCGACAGCCCTGCTTCCTTTGTGTGCATCTGGTGGCCATGGCTCAGGAGCACCCACCACCGCCCAGCGCGCTGCTCCCGTCTACTTCCTCCCATCTGCCACCGCCCGTTCACTTTCTATATTTATTGTCCCCTCGGTGGAAAGGGAGCATCGCTGAGCTCTGAGTCACGGGCGCTGCTGCCGTGTGCCTTCCCTGCACAGGCTCCAAGGAAAAGCCCTGTGTGGCCCGCACATCGTCCCTGTCCCCCGGGGCTCTGACTCAGGCCAGAGGGTGATGGACATGCGGTGGCCTGGGTGTGGGTCCGGGGCACATCTGGCCTCCTGGGGGCAGGCTTCTCGCAAGTGCAGCCGGGGACCGCGCAGAGTTGCAGGACCGAGGCTTCTTCGTCACTGTCATGGAAATCTTGGTCCAAGACGGGTGAGTAGTGAACAGTTTTCCTTCCTGCCGAGCGGTGTGTGGCCCCTCCTACAGCCCGGTGTCCTCCTGGCCGCCGGGTCTTGGGACACGTCCGTTCCGGTGCAGCTGGCCCCTTTTGTGTTTTCGGCTGAACGCGGTCACCCTGTGACGTGGATTAACCTGGCATTCCCTAAAGCCATCGTTGAGCAGTGGAGTGCTGTCTAACATTTGGGGTGCAATTAGTCCTGGAAGTGACCTCGGTCTGTTGGCTCCAGTTTTCTTCTCTGTAGCGTTTGTTAAATTTGTGTGAGGAGCACGGAGCAAGCATGCTGGCTGGCACCCAGGCCCCTAAGGTGAATTCCTGCAGCCGGCCAGTGCATGGCTGAGCCAGGGTGCTGCCCTGTCCTGCCCTCCCCTCCCGTCTGTGTCCCCCCCTGTGATGAGCAGTCAGGGCTTTGCTGAGCAGGAGACTCGTCACATGGGCTGGCGCACCTCCTTCCTCAGACTCCGAGTTTCTCTGCTCCTCACTGGGGCTCCACGCAGCTTCGACCAGGTGGCAGTGAGGTCACCGTGGGCTGTGGCTCACGCAAACGTCAAGTTCAGAACTCTTTCGAGCAGACAACCCTGTCTTGCCATCGTAATTGTGTGTTCCTTTCCCGGGAGGAGTGGGTGTTGGGGGTCGCTGTACCTTATAGAAGAGGAGGTCATGCAAATGCTCTAAATGAAATGCTCTTTCCCCCGACCCTTGTTGAACAGTGGGGCCGGCTTTTGCGGGGACTCCACAGGACTCGGTGCTGGAGCAGCTGGGGACATCCCCTCTGCCTCTGTTCCGAGTCCCTCGTGTGGGTTTCACGTCTCTCTGCCTCAGTTCTCTCTCTTGTCGAGTCACCTGCAGTTCAGGAAATGCTGGTTGGCACAGCCGTGACGTCGTAAGTGCACAGACCACAGCTGACGGTGACGCAGGCCATCACTTGCCTTTCTTTTCAAATGAGACCCTTGAGGCCCTGCAAGGCTGCTGCCCCTGTCCAGCCAGGCCGGGGGCCCCCGTGCGCAGAACCGGTGGTGTCAAGTCTGTCTGCGTGGTACCCACACAGGGTCCAGCCGTTCCCGTGACATCCAGGACTCACAAGGGGATGTGTGAGGGCGGTCTTCCTGTTTCTACGTTCTGGCTTCTTTCACAGTAGCAGACACTGTGAGCCATTTCAGTTTTAGAGTTTTAAATCTCTGGATGAAACAGTGTAGCCACAGATATCTGTGCAGTGGCAGCGCTTGTCGGGCCCTAAATACAGGGACGCGGGCTGGACGAGCCCAGTTCCCGTTCCTGGGGGCTCCGGCTCCATGGGAGCGGACAGGTACCACGTCAGGTAGCGGGTGATGGCCCAGATGCCAGGGAAGGGTGAGGAGAACATACCGTGGAGGTCTGGTCACGCAGTCCACAGCCGGCAGCTCGCAGGTCACACGCAGGTGTGTCTGGGGGCTCTGGGCAGCATCCTGTCACCGCATGTTAACACTTCTGCTGCAGGACCTGTGGCTGTGCGTGTGACGTGGGTACAGGGACACGGATTGTTGCACACTGCTTTCCACCGGCTGCTGTCCCTCTGGGGAGGGTGGAGAGTCAGGCTGTGCTGTCACAGAAGCTGCTAACACATGTGACATCCAGAACCTTTTGAACTTTCAACTTTCGGATTCAGGGGTGATGGCTTGTGCTGTTTGTAAGGGCTGAGGAGGCTGGGAAGGCCAGAAGGAGACTTACAGGGGAGAAAACATAGGCTGGGAGGTCTTTCCTCCCACTCTTCCCCACTTTGGGCATGTGTACACACGCATACACACACATGCACCTGCACACATGCACACACATGCACACATGTATACAAGCATACACACATGCACCCGCACACACACACCCATGCATACACACGCACCCATGCATACACACGCACATACACATGCACCCGCACACACATGTACACACACATGCACACGTATGTGCACACACATGTACACACATGCACATGCGCGCACACACATACACACACATGCACATGCACACATGTACACACATCCTGACTGTGGGATATACCATAGTTTTCCAAATTCCTTCCTAGTTAACTAATTGGGTGGGCTGGACTCTTGCTTGTGAACATGCGTGTGTGAAAGTGTGTTGGAGACCATTGTCTAGGCGAGTTGTCATATTTGTTGAAATTGTCGAGTAAATCTCATGACCCCCAGCACTGCGGTCGGGGTGCTGAACCATGCAGCAGGTATGTGGGCGGGCTTTGGGTTGGAGGGGGGCTGGTGCCGACACACGCTCCCCTCCGGGTGCTGATACTGTAGAGCGTCGCTCCGGGTGCTGATACTGTAGAGCATCACTCCAGGTGACTGATACTGTAGAGCATCGCTCCGGGTGCTGATACTGTAGAGCATCGCTCCGGGTGCTGATACTGTAGAGCATCGCTCCGGGTGCTGATACTGTAGAGCATCGCTCCGGGTGACTGATACTGTAGAGCATCGCTCCGGGTGCTGATACTGTAGAGCATCACTCCGGGTGCTGATACTGTAGAGCATCACTCCGGGTGCTGATACTGTAGAGCATCGCTCCGGGTGCTGATACTGTAGAGCATCGCTCCGGGTGCTGATACTGTAGAGCATCACTCCGGGTGCTGATACTGTAGAGCATCACTCCGGGTGCTGATACTGTAGAGCATCACTCCGGGTGCTGATACTGTAGAGCATCGCTCCGGGTGCTGATACTGTAGAGCATCGCTCCGGGTGCTGATACTGTAGAGCATCGCTCCGGGTGCTGATACTGTAGAGCATCGCTCCGGGTGCTGATACTGTAGAGCATCGCTCCGGGTGCTGATACTGTAGAGCATCGCTCCGGGTGCTGATACTGTAGAGCATCGCTCCGGGTGCTGATACTGTAGAGCATCGCTCCGGGTGCTGATACTGTAGAGCATCGCTCCGGGTGCTGATACTGTAGAGCATCGCTCCGGGTGACTGATACTGTAGAGCATCGCTCCGGGTGCTGATACTGTAGAGCATCGCTCCGGGTGACTGATACTGTAGAGCATCGCTCCGGGTGCTGATACTGTAGAGCATCGCTCCGGGTGACTGATACTGTAGAGCATCGCTCCGGGTGCTGATACTGTAGAGCATCGCTCCGGGTGCTGATACTGTAGAGCATCGCTCCGGGTGCTGATACTGTAGAGCATCGCTCCGGGTGCTGATACTGTAGAGCGTCGCTCCGGGTGCTGATACTGTAGAGCGTCGCTCCGGGTGCTGATACTGTAGAGCGTCGCTCCGGGTGCTGATACTGTAGAGCGTCGCTCCGGGTGCTGATACTGTAGAGCATCGCTCCGGGTGCTGATACTGTAGAGCATCGCTCCGGGTGCTGATACTGTAGAGCATCGCTCCGGGTGCTGATACTGTAGAGCATCGCTCCGGGTGCTGATACTGTAGAGCATCACTCCGGGTGCTGATACTGTAGAGCATCGCTCCGGGTGCTGATACTGTAGAGCGTCGCTCCGGGTGCTGATACTGTAGAGCGTCGCTCCGGGTGCTGATACTGTAGAGCGTCGCTCCGGGTGCTGATACTGTAGAGCATCGCTCCGCATCGCTCCGGGTGCTGATACTGTAGAGCATCGCTCCGGGTGACTGATACTGTAG
Source organism: Rhynchonycteris naso (assembly GCA_037038555.1). Taxonomy (NCBI): domain Eukaryota; kingdom Metazoa; phylum Chordata; class Mammalia; order Chiroptera; family Emballonuridae; genus Rhynchonycteris; species Rhynchonycteris naso. Next base: position 394,119 of record CM072998.1, read on the forward strand.
AGCATCGCTCCGGGTGCCTGATACTGTAGAGCATCGCTCCAGGTGCCTGATACTGTAGAGCATCGCTCCGGGTGCCTGATACTGTAGAGCATCGCTCCGGGTGACTGATACTGTAGAGCATCGCTCCGGGTGACTGATACTGTAGAGCATCGCTCCGGGTGCCTGATACTGTAGAGCATCGCTCCGGGTGCCTGATACTGTAGAGCATCGCTCCGGGTGCTGATACTGTAGAGCATCGCTCCGGGTGCTGATACTGTAGAGCATCGCTCCGGGTGCTGATACTGTAGAGCATCGCTCCGGGTGCTGATACTGTAGAGCATCGCTCCGGGTGCTGATACTGTAGAGCGTCGCTCCGGGTGCTGATACTGTAGAGCGTCGCTCCGGGTGACTGATACTGTAGAGCATCGCTCCGGGTGCTGATACTGTAGAGCATCGCTCCGGGTGACCGGGGGGCGCATGTGGCTCAGGAGAGCCATGCTCATTCTATGACTGACCAAGTTCTGCCCTCCTGTGACCAAAGAGCTGCCCCCTGTCACCTGCCAGGTTCCCGATGGCCTGAGGAGGAGTCTGGGGAGGGACACCCGCTCTCCCTGTGGGCGTGTTCAGAGCTGGTGTCCCTGAGCTGCTTCCTCAGAGTCCACAGGAACTGAACGGCCTGGAATTATGAAGTGTGAGCCGTCAGCGACGAGTGCTCAGGGCCTCCAGCGTCGGCAACTCCACAGAAGACGTCCTCTTGTCTCGCAGCTCGGCCTGGGTGTGTCAGCCACCCAGCGGAGGCAGGACCGGGCGGTGGGACTGTGCACAGTGAGGCCCCTCGAGCACTTGAACTTCTGTGGAAGAAATGGCGTTCAGATAGCTGGGTCAGGCCCCGGGTTACGGTTCTTGAGTGGGTGTTCCTCCCTGTGGGAGGTGGACCCGCCCCACCTGGGCTCAGCACAGCCTCCCTGAGTCTCTGTCCACGTCCAGATGGTGGCATGGGGGACGTGAAGCCTAGTCAGTCTTAGGGCCAACCAGCTACTTGTTTAACTGTTTGCGCACAGTCCTGCGGGGGACGGAGGCATCACAAAGCAATTTTAGGGACACACTGAAAATACATGAGACACGGAACTCTGTGATTCAGCAGAACCTTGGGGCAAAGGCTCCTAGGGGGAGGTTTACATACGAGCAGCGGATAATAAGGTTTTAAAGTCAAGTTCAGTGAACTTGGTGACTTGGAAGAGACTTACTGGAACGGAATGCCTCCTTGTGAATCTGCTGATGTGGACGTCTCAACTCTGCTACGATTTAAGAACTGACCTCAGGCATTCACTGGAAAAGCAATGCGCGTCTGGTTTATAATTAAATGGTGCCCCGTGGACTTGGCAGAGGTGAAGGGGCGTGGACCCACCACACATGGGCGCCTTGAGCGAGAGCAGGAGGCAGATCGGCCTGCGAGGCTTTTCCTGTGATGGGGTTTCGGGGTGCAAAGCCATGCCACCTCCAGCCCTCCACTGCGGTAGCGTCATTGACAATCTCTGCGCTGGCCACCCAGGGAGGAGCCGGTGCTCTGACCATTTGTCACTTTGTATGTCTCTGCTGGTCCCCGCAGGTTTGCTGTGCCCGGCACGGCGCGGGGTGAGATGTGCCTCTTCTGGTAAAACGGGTTGTTCGCCAGCACTCCTTGCCAGGCGCCAGCATCCCGCTCTCTGGAAGCCGTCTGACCAACCACTTTACACATAGGTTTGGGATGACTTAAAAATATGACATGTGAAAGTCACAAAGCATCTTGTATTGATATTTATTGATCGAGTTCTGTCTGGGGGAGGGATTGGTCTGTGTGAGGCCAAAGGATGCTGGCCGCAGTGTGGTTGACTGAGGTCCAAACATGGGCACCCACCTGGCACTTGGAGCGGTCATGTCCCTCAGCCCCCCAGGTGAGGCCTCTCCATTAGTGAATTGTGGGTGATGCTGGAGGCTTGTCCTGGTCAATGTGGTGATAGTGTGGCTGGTGAGGGTGGCCCCTGGTGTGCAGTGAGCGGTCAACACACGTTAGTGATCTGCTGCAGCCTGTCCGCTGGGCCCAGGAAAGGAACTGGCTCACCAGTCTTTCAGGGGTGTAAGGAAGGATGAGAAGAGATGTCCCAGCAGCGAAGGGGAGCACTGGGAATGCTGAGACTCGGGGGTGCTGACGGTGCCGTCCATGTGGGGCGGGTCTCCCGGTAGGGGCACTGCCCTCTGGGACTTCCATGCCGAGACCCAGCGGTTGCTGAACCTTCTGAGCCAGCGGGGTGTCACCAGGCACAGAGCGGGACTTCCACGCGGGAAGTCTGGCAGACGCGGGAAGTGTGACCGTTAATCCTGCGCAGGAGAAGAGATGTTTAGGTGATCTCTGTAAGCCTTCATGTTTGCTCTCAGTTTTCTAGTTTTTTAATTTGCAAGGAAAATTCCATGAAGTGTGGGAAGGAACAGAGGGGTAAATCTGCTTTATGGTCATTCAAAATCTCGATGAGTTCGGGACATTTGGAGGGAAACACGTTGGCATTTGAGAGATTTGGGTGAAGCTCAAATTCCCGTCGTGTGGGTGGAGCTGTCTGACCCCCACGAGCTAGGGGTGGGTCAGATACAGGGCACAGGAGAGCTCGTGCCCAAACCCCTCCAGGCACAGGACTCTCCGGTCGGAAGGGACTCCTCTTAGGCAGCCCAAGCCACACTCGATGTGTCCACAGGGTCCACCTGAGCGTCCTTGGTGAGTTCCAGGAAATAGGGTGGACATAGCTGAACCCACGGTGGCTCCCGTGCTGCCCATCTGAGTCATCAGTGCCGCCCTGCCCGGGGACGGCTTTGTCCGTGGTCAGAGCAGTAGACTGCTGAGGGACAGATGCTTGTAGGGGTGAACAGTTACTAATAATAATAGGGCCTGATATTTGTGGGTTATTTTTCTACCGGTATCTCCAAGAACTTTTCTGTATTATTTTAATCCATACTTCGTATGTTGGTGGCAGACATTATTCCTATTTATTCAAATTATTTTCTACAACATGAGCAGTCACAGGTCTGCCTGGAGGCCCGTTCTCGTGGCTGCCCAGTTGTGACTTTGACGGTGACTGCCCGAGGTAGACAAGGTCGGCTGCGGTCAGAGGCTCCTGGGCCCATGTTGCAAATGTCCTCCCCCAGAGCAGGTCACACTTGTCCTTGTCAGCGTATGACTTAGACTTCCGGACTGACGACCCAAGGCTGTCCTCCTTGTAGCAACTGGACTTTCAGGCTGAAGTGTATGCTGTCCACGGGCCATTGTCTCCCCAGTATCATGGGGCTCACGTCCTCTCCCTCCCCTGCCGACTTCTGGAACTCACCTGCTCTTCGCTGCCCAAAGCGTCCTGCGCATGCACATTTATGCTGACTGTGAGACCTTGAGGACACCCCTGTCCACGCTGGTGCCATTCACCTGCTGTGGTGCATGATGGGCGGACACACTGTGTGCTGTACAAGGGTGCTGGGCAGCTGGTGGCATCATACCATCAGCTGAGGATGGAATTTCTCACTCACCACAGGACATAACATTTGACTCATAAGCCTGATTTTGCTTTAGAAATTGTTATTTTGTAAAAGCACGATGACTTTGTGAATGGTCCACGGGCCTGTCACGCCCACTGGAAACCTGGGTCTGTGTTCTGTGAGCCATGTTGTAAAGTCTCCTCAGCCCCAGAAGGACCATTAACACATATTATTCTGAGGTCTTTTCAGTTTGGCTTTGAATAAAGTCTACAAAATTGTTATCAGACAAAGCACTGTGGTCTGTCTCCAGCGTGTAGGATGATACAAGTTCCCTGTCTTTCTCCGAGTGCTTAGCCACTGGTTTGCATCTGGTCTCTGCTCTCTGGTCCCACAAGCTCTCTGTCCACCTGCACTCTATCATATGCATTCCTAATTTGCGGCCATATTTACGTGGCTGTGTCCCTAACAGTATTGTGCAAATGTTCAGAACCACTGTGCAATCTTTTTTATGTGTGTGTGTGTGTGTGTGTGTGACAGAGACAGAGAGAGAGACAGAGAGAAAGACAGAGAGAGGGACAGATTGGGGCAGACAGACAGGAAGGGAGAGAGATGAGAAGCAGCAATTCTTTCTTTTGGCTTCTTAGTTGTTCATTGATTGCTTTTTCATATGTGCCTTGATGGAGGGTACGGGGGGGTGTGCTAGGCTACAGCAAAGCAAGTGACCCCTTGCTCAAGCCAGTGACCCTGGGCTCAAGCCAGTGGGCTCAAGCCAGCGACCATGGGGTCATATCTATGATCCCATGCTCAAGCCAGCGACCCCATGCTCAAGCCGGGTGAGCCCGCACTCAAGACGTTGACCTTGGAGTTTTGAACCTGGGTCCTCTGCGTCCCAGTCCAACGCTCTATCCACTGCGCCACCGCCTGGTCAGGCTGATGATGTAATCTTTTTAATGCACAGGTTGAGCAAGTACTTTTCATGAATGTCATTAAAAAATCTGCTGAGGCCAAGCTTAAAATGAGCTGCACAGGACAACTAGGCAGGTCCCCCTTGTTAAGGAGAGGGAAACCCCCTCAGAAACCTTCTGGTTTTACTGTCGGAAGTCCTCTGCCCACCGTAGGTGGGTTAAAACGGGTCTGCTAGCAGTTGCCTTGAATTGCTTTATATCCAGACTACGTGGGCGATCGGGCTGCTGCTCAGCCACAGGTGTAAGGCCTTTCTCTGGTCGGGTCTGGATGGGTTAGGACGATGATGACGGTGACAATGACACAGCCACGATCCCCACAACCCAGGATTTACGTGTGTTCAGCACAACCTTGTCTACCTCTGCGAATCTGCTGTTGCATTTTAGAAGCCCTATTTTTGGGGCTTTTAACAATCATTTTGTTTAAAAGTGATGGAAGTAACTCGTTTATACCATAAAAATGAAAACAGCACATTCGTATAGAAACAGTGAGAACCTCCACTCTCCTCCAATCCAGCGCAAGTGCAGCCCTGTCCCAGGTGAGTGTCCTGGGTCCAAGGTGCTCAGTAGAAACAGAACATTGCCCTGGCCGGTTGGCTCAGTGGTACAGCGTCCACCTGGCATGTGGAAGTCCCGGGTTCAATTCCCAGTCAGGGAACACAGGAGAAACAACTATCTGCTTTTCCACGCCTCCTCCTCCCCCCTTTCTGTCTCTCCTTCTTCTCTTCCCACAACCAGTGGCTCAACTGGTTCAAGCATCAGCCTCAGGTACTAAAAATAGCTTGGTTGATTTGAGCATCGGCCCCAGACAGGGGTTGCTGGGTGGATCCGGTTGGGCACATGCAGGAGTCTGTCTCACTATCTTCCTTCCTCTCATTTAAAACAAAAATGAAAAAGAAAAGAAAAGAAAAAGTAGTACATTGAGATCAAGTCACTTGTGCTGGAGTGCTGTGAGAGGGAATTGCACTGGGGAGAAGTTACAGTTGTCTCATGTGACCATGGGGTGATCTCTGATTTTTAGAGCACTTTTTAGCTTTGCTCTAACCCAGGTGTGAAAATATGTGTATTTGAGTCTTTTTTTTACATAAGAATAAGTCATGTGTCTGTTAAAGATTTGTACTTGCATTTCTTTGTGTTAGTACTTCACGTTCATGACTAATAAGTCCTACATTGTTTAGCATGGTACAGTCAACAGTGACAAACGTATAATTTCATAAAGTTAGATATTAAAATGCTATGTTCAGAATTTTTGCTTATATTTTCTCCATTGTGTACATGCTATTAACATATTTTTGTTGTTAGTTTTTGACTCTGGTTCATAAAGAAGTTGGATTTCTAAAGATATTACAGGAGGGTAAAGAATACCAATGAAAATAATTGATATTACCTCACTTTTTTAAAGAACTTAAAAAATGCAAACAATGAATGAAGATAGGAAAGCATTTGAGACTCACGTCAATTGTGATTAAGTGATGTAATTAATTTTTTAGTGTTCAATCCTCTTAAAATTTACCTGTTGGCCAGAGTGCCACGTTAATTCTGTGATGGAGATGATGGTGGTGACGGGGCATCGGGGGCAGTGGCACAAGAGGGAAGTGGAACCCATGGGGGTGCACTGTTTTGGTTGAACCCTTAAATGGCAGGTTAAGAGAGCAAGTGACCTCGTGGAACCGTACAAAACACACATACAGAACAGGTCGGCAGGCCCAGGTAATTGTTGCTATGGAAACAGCAATCTCATTTCTTGACATATGTTTGTTAGGATTTTCTGGAGCAAAAATTATTTAACCCAATTTTCGTGCTGTAACTTTGTTTCTTTGTTTCAAAGAAAAAGTTGAATGCATTTTGGAGAAAATACTACAATCATTCAAAAGGGAGAAAGGCCCTGGTTTCTGCTCACTGGAATGCCACAGTCAACCTCTGCCGGTTGGTGGTGTCTTGGCAGACCTGTAGATTGAATTATTCTTTTAAATGGCGAAAGGCTCCAGACTGCGTCTGGAATTGATGACAAACAATAAATAGTCTGTCTCACCAGACTGTCGCTTATTTATAAATACTTGAAGTACTGGAATATGAAGGTATTTCATGTGAATAAATAATTTTAGGTTCACCTTTCTCAGTAACTTGTCAGTCTCTCTGTACTAGTGCTTTTTTAATTTTATTCAGTGAGAGGCGGGCATGCAGAGACAGACTCCTGCATGCGCCCCAACAGGGATCCACCCAGCAAGCCCACTAGGGGGCAATGCTCTGCCCAACTGGGCCATTGCTCTGTTGCTCAGCAACCGAGCTCTTCTTAGTGCCTGAAGCATAGGCCATGGAGCCGTCCTCAGCGCCCAGGGCCAACCTGCTCCAATGGAGCCATGGCTGCAGGAGGGGAAGAGAGAGAGAGAGAGAAATGAGAGGGGGAGGGGTGGAGAAGCAGATGGGCACCTCTCCTGTGTGCCCTGGCCGGGAATTGAACCCAGGACTTCCACACACCAGGCTCTACCACAGAGCCAACTGGCCAAAGTCTCTCTGTACCACTTAATTTTAATGTCTAATAAAATATTTACTTTCTTGATAAAATAGCTGAGAAACAAATTTGGGTTAAATAATTGTTATGGGAAATTCAAATCAACATGTGGAGAAACTGAAGTCACAGTGTGCAGGTTGAGGTCCGTGAGGGCTGCCCTCCACCCACTAAGTGTTGTGAGATCAGCCGTTTCTCCCAGATGTTCCGTCTCCATGCTGCTTCTGGGAGTTTACTGTCTGCTGACCACAGTTGGGATGTTCGAGGTGTATAAATGTTCCTGGACCAAATCCTCAGGTCTCTCCAGGTGTCCTTCAGCTCTCACTGTTGTCCGCTACCAGGGGACGAGAAACAAGGTGTGCCCCAAACACCTGGGTGCTGTTGCCTTACCTGGGAGAGTGAAGTGGGGATCCCACGACGGGACCCTCAGGGCGGTCAGTCCATCAGCCACTGAGCAAGTGAGCGGTGCCACGTGCGATTCTCCAGAGCCACACGGAAGAGGCTGCTGTCCCTAGGGCATGATCTGACAGGGAAAGAGCCCTTGCAAACCTCCCGTCACGTCCTGCTTCATGAACCGCCCTGGATACTGGTAACGAGGCTCTGTGCTCCTGCTCCTGCGGAGTCTTACAACTAAACCAGCTTTTAATTGCTAGGAATATTGCAGACCGCAGCTGGCTTCCACCCCGTTCCCTTGGAAACTTGTGCTGGAGTGAGCGCCCTGCTCAGGGAACTGAATGCACATTAACACTACCTTCATTTGTCCTGGTTTAGCCTTTTGTTTCCGTGTATTAACGTAATCCCGCGATGTTGTATGCACGGGAAGCACGGGTCTCTTGACTTCCTGATTACGAAAGGGAATTTGCTTTATTACTCTTATCTTACCATTGCTGTGGAGTTTAGCCGTGAATTTGAAGGCGAGCTAATTGGCTTTACTCAGTGGTTGGGGCAGCGTCTCATCCAGCCGGCCAGCAGAGAGAAGTTCGAGGGAGGGTCACACAGGATGGGGCTTTTACTGGAAAGGATGGGCAGGAGGTCATTCCTCGGAGGAAAGGAAGAGTTCAGGTGCCAGTGCTTTTCACCAGCTGAGCTGTTGCTGGGCAGGGGAAAGGCTTCCTCCCCGGCACGGTGGTGGCTGCACTTCCTGTGTGGGGCCAGAGGCCCCCTCCTCAGGCCTTCCTGGCTCCGACTTCGGGGTTTCAGTTGTGGTGCCTTTGTTAATTCTTACAAACCTGAGATGCTGACCCTTACACTGCAGCAAGGGTTTTTATGGGGAGTGCGTTAGAGCTAGGTGTTTTTTGTTTGTTTTTTTTTACAGAGACAGAGAGAGAGTCAGAGAGAGGGATAGACAGGGACAGACAGACAGGAACAGAGAGAGATGAGAAGCATCAATTCTTCATTGCGGCTCCTTAGTTGTTCATTGATTGCTTTCTCACATGTGCCTTGACCACGGGCCTTCAGCAGACCGAGCAACCCCTTGCTGGAGCCAGCGACCTTGGGTCCAAGCTGACGAGCTTTTGCTCAAGCCAGATGGGCCCGCACTCAAGCTGGCGAGCTCGGGGTCTCGAACCTGGGCCCTCCGCATCCCAGTCCGACGCTCTATCCACTGTGCCACCGCCTGGTCAGGCGCGATAGAGCTAGTTTTAAGGAAATTATTTTCTGATCTTAAGTTACACCTGTACTTTTTCAAAATGTATTAATCTGGAAAAGTGTTTTTACTTATTTATTTATTTTTATTATTAAGTGAAACGGAGGGAGGCAGAGAGACAGACTCCCGCATGTGCTCTGACCGAGATCCACCCGGTAAGCCCCTACCAGGCGATGCTCTGCCCATCTGGGGCTGTGCTTGCTATTTTAGCATGTGAGGTGGAGGCCACAGAGCCATCCTCAGTGCCTGAGGCCATGCTCGAACCAATGGAGCCATGGCTGCGGGAGGGGAAGAGAGAGAGAAAAGGGGGAGAAGGAGGGGGGAGAAGCAGACGGTCACTCCTCCTGTGTGCCCTGACCTGGAATCGAACCTGAGACATCCACACACTGGGCCAACACTCACCACTGAGCCAACCGGCCAGGGCCTGGAGAAGTGTGTGAGTTCTCGTGTGCATGGTTTCTCCTCTGTCGGCTGACTCGCCCGTTCCCGCTTCACGAAGGGAGTGGAATGGGTAAAAATAATTTTTGGTTTCCAGTTTCTTGCTTTTAATATAACCGAAAGCTGATATGATGGGGTTATCTAACTAATAAAATAGTTTCTGATGAGTCGATGTGCAGTGGTTTCTGAAGGATCACCGAGAACGGAGGGTCCCTTCTGAGAGGAAATGCAACCCAGTCACCCGCTCATTACGGATATGACGTCCTCGGTGCTGATGGCTGTGGGAGCTCACTCTGCTGCACTTCCCCTCACCGGGAAGTAGTGTCATCCTGGACGTTAATGAACTGGAAAAAATCTCCATCTCATTAAGAGATACATTCCCAATTAAATTTTAATGTATATATTTAATACTCATCAAGATTTATAATACATTTATATTTTAGGGTCGATTATGCCCCTCTGAGAGTAATGATAATTGAGTCAAGTAGAATTTTTTTTATCATTTACAATCATTATTAAGATACATTTTATCAAAAAATATATTTTCGATGGTGTGTGCATGTGTGTGTATGTTTGTACATATGTGTAGATGCGGAGAGAGGAAATGTTTAATCCTAAATATGTTGTCCGTAGGGCAGTGATGGGCCATCCTTTGAGCTTGGTGTGTCAAAATTCGCCAAAAAACCGAGCATAACTCGGGTGGCGTGTCACTTGGAGAAAAACGGCCTAACCGGAAGTCCCAGAACTAGACGCTCGGTGCTGGAGTTCTGTTGTTCTGGCCTCCAGACCTCCGGCACAGAGTGTCTGCACTACAGCAAGTGTTTTATCCTCGGCTACTGCACCTGGCCGTGCCTGAGTCAAGGATGAAACGTCCTTCTGGGCATGCAGGCCCCCATACTTCTCTGGCATGCGGCCGTATGTCATTGAAAATAGCTACGCCTGTCAGTGCTGACACGCATATCATAGGTTCGCCATCACGGCCGTAGGGTATGATTCTGTAGGGTAGGTGGGACAGAATTAAGAGTAAAGAAAAACAACGAACGGTGGAATGCTTCAGCCCACTGGAGACAAAGTTGTTTGTGTGGAGACACAGATGATGGTTGGTATCAAGTTGTTATGGCTTTTAGATTCCAAGAGAGACGCAGGACAGTATCATACAGAAGTTTTATGTTAAAATGTCCAGTGGAAACTATGCAAGGCTTGCCGGCCTTGGCCCTGACTGCCCGCATGGGGAGGAACTTTGGATGTTCACCTGCAAACGTGCAGGGGTGTGTGTAACACTGCCCAGCCCTGTGGAGAATGCGTGGGCTGTGCTGTCTGCTGTCCTCGTCTTTAGTCCCAGGGCTGTCACAGCTCCCTCTCCAGCTGGGAAGCAGCATGCGAGCCAACAGAAAGAGAGGTGAACTGCGTTCCGGAAACACCTGGGCACTTTCAGTGTGAGTCTTATCTGTCACTGCTCTCCTCCAAGCCCTGCGAGATTGGGTGTCCCGATGAAGAGCCTCAACCCCCCCCCTCAGGTCAGGCCCCTCGCTGCATGCCTACGCCACCCCTGGCCGGCCCCTGGGTTCAGCTAGGAAGAGGATGCCTTACCCAGGCAGGAGTGAGCTGGAAGAGGGGCTCCTGGCAGGCAGCCTGGTGCTTCTCTGGGAAGAGTTCCATCAGAGCTGGCTGGACTGCGCCCGCCTGCCTCCCTCCCCAACTCAGCCACCCCCCAGCCAGACACGGAGCCGGGACAGCCCCCCGCCCCCCGGCCAGCATATGCCTGTGTCTGGTTTTTGTGGTGTCTCCTGTTGGCTTGTTGTCCTTGGCCTTGCAGCGCCCGGGGAGTCCTCCAAGGAGTTCAGGAACGCTCTGCGTTTCTGGTTTCTCTTCATAGCATGAAATTGGTGCAGACTCAGCGATACCACGACTCAGGCTGACACCCCGCGTCGCTGTGAAGATGGCAGCTGCCTGGTCCACCCTGTGCAGCCGCTCTCTGTGCACCTCATGAGGCGACGGGGTGTACCGCCTCCCCTGTGTGTGCCCGCAGGGACAGGCAGGCACGTGGGGTGGTTCTCAACACCTGCTGGGCACCGCGTCCCGGCCCGCAGGGCTCCGAGCAGGGGCCGTGAGGTGGCCTTGGTGGTCAGACCGGCGAGAAGCGAGGGAGAGTCTAACTTGTTTTCAGCTTATTTTGAGTGGACGATTGCAGGACTTGAACTTTTAAAAAATTGAATGGTTTTGAAATATCACAAAACTGAAGTTAATTTTTTAATGCTGCCCGTGCGGGGCCACTGAAGACTAGCTTCTTGGAGGGAGTTCCCGAGATGGGGTTGGGTCTGCCCACCTGCCCCATGCTCCCCGGGCTGAGACAGTCACACTGAGCAGATGGGGAGGCTGACACCCCACCTCCGGGAGCGAGTCCTTTGTTCCCCCACAACTGTTCCTCATGGTTACCTGCAGAGAAAGGGGTGTTGCCAAGGTGTCTGGGGTCAGTCTTCATGTGGTCTGGCTAGTGGTGGCCGCATCTCTGGGTTTCTCTTGGGAGTGTGTGCTGTTCCTGAGGTTGTGAGGTAGCTCGTGCCTGTATATCTGTCTGTCTGTCTGTCTCTCTCTATATGTATGTATGTATATGTGTATGTATATATGTGTGTGTCTCTATATATATTCATAGATTCAGTGATCAATTCTTGTCTGTACCCTGACCGGGGGTTGAACCTTAGTGTGTAGGGACAAGGCTCTAACCAGCTGAGCTACCTGGCCAGGGCCTCACGCCTCTATTTGTGTCTCACAGAGCAGGCAAGACTTGTGCACAGATCGCCCACAGCTGTGATGAACCGAGTGTCCGCTGTCGGCCGTCAGCCGCGGTCTCTGCCGAGAAGGAGCCGTGCGGTGCAGGTGGTCAGGGCCGAGCCTGGCGCCGGAGCTCAGGGAGGGTGGGTTGCTCTCACCTGGGACAGCAGCCTTCCTGTCCCCCAGGCAGCATTCTGTCAGAACCTTCTGGTCGCCGTAGCTGGATGCCAGCACTGAAGGAACACACAGAAGTCCCTTGTGTGCGCCGGGCAAGGCCGGCTCTGTGCGGCCTGGTCAGAAGGTGTGCTTGACTCAGAGGCCTTGGCTCCCGCGTGTTTGCGCAAGTCTCAGCGAGGGTTTAGAGTTAGCGTCCCCCTGTGACATGCCTTTGGGCCTCAGGGGATACGCTGGTCACTCCTGCCCCCTGGAAGGGCCACAGCCAGCCGGGCCCTGTGCTGTCACCCTGGCTGGAGGGCCGGACCCCTCCGGCCTCCATTAATTACCCTCCATGCTGAGGAGACATCTTATGTTTGCTTAACTCTCAGGTTGTCTTTTCTTCCTGCTGAGTCTGAGAGTTCTTTATAAATTCCGGATGAACACGACTGTGTTGGGTAAGTGATTGCAGATATGTCCCCGTCTGTGGCATGTCCTTCATCCTCTCCACGGTCACCTCTGCAGAAACTGACTTCCGGAGGCAGACGGTGACGTCTTAGATCTCACTCGTCTTTTTCTTGGTGACATTCTGTTAGGTATTTCTGATGTTCCCTGAAGCGGCAGATGTCACCTGGTTCAGCAAACAGCCGACCCAGTGCGTCCAGCCCTCAGGAGGTGTTGCACTGTGCACGGGAGGGAGGGGGACCCAGGCCTGACCTGCAGCGGTGTCCTGGGGGGCGTCCTGGGTGTCTCTCTGAATGGGTGGTGTTTCTGCGTGGGTCATGTTGACCGCGGACCTCAGGCTGGAGATGGCCGTCACCCTGGAGACCAGACTCCCGGTTCTACCACAGAGTTGCTGTTTCCTCCCGTGGGACGCGGGGAAGTGACAGCTGCCTCCTGAGGGCTCTGGTGAAGATCAGGTGACTTCACGTGTAGGGTCAGGTCAGGGCTGTGTCTGTCCTTCTTGTCGGGTCCTCAGAGCCACGAGATGGGAAACCAGGAAGGAGGAGAGGGGCATTTGAGCTCTTTGGAGGAGCTGGGTCAGGTCAGGCGCAGAGAGTGACCAGGACATTGACAGGAAGGAGTGGGGAAGCATTGGGCAGGGCGGCCATGGAGGCCGGGGAACTGCAGCTGTGTGACCGGGGGAGGGAGGACTCAGATGGATGGAGGGGAGGACGTGAGAAACTTGGAAACATTGTCCCTGCTCTGCGGCCCTCCTAGTCCCTACAGCTTCACTATGGAAGGCGCTCTATCCAGGACCTGAATGCACAGGCACACCTGGGCAGGTAAGGCCGCTCGGAGAGGCTGACCCTGACACGCAGGGCAGCCTGTGTGGTGGGTGTGGGTGGGATATGGTGTTTCCTGCCCCGTCTGCTCCCCACACTGTGCCTTCACGTGACATTTTCGAGCCGTTCTTTGTTGCTGTTGACTTGGAGTTGTAATTGCATGCTTTAATACTTTTTCGGTTTTTAAAGTAACGGAGGACTCTGTGAACGATTTGGAGAGTGCTGGAAAGGGAGAGAAGGAAGGGAGTGACCAGCTGAGGTCCTGACACCTGGAGAGCCCTCGCTGGGTCTCGTCCTGGTCCTCGGTGTCCCTGTGTCTGAGATGGTGGTGTCTGTAGGTATGTGAATAAATCCACGGGAATCGGAGGTCTCTGCAGATTTCTGACATACATAAGATCATGCTGGCCATGATGTTTGCCAACTACTTTTTCCACTTAATTGTCAAAAAGACCTATCTTAATGTACATCATAAAAATCGACTTTATTCTTTTTTAACAAAACATTTTTATTTGAAAATAATTTCAAATTGAAGGAAATTTCAAGGAAAGAATAGTAGTGAGCCTGTCCGGTTGGGTCAGTGGTAGAGCGTTGGCTTGGCGTGTGGATGTCCCAGGTTTGATTCCCTGTCCCGGCACACAGGAGAAGCGCCCATCTGCTTCTCTCCCCTTTCCCCTCTCCTTTCTCTCCCTCTTCCCCTCCCACAGCCATTGGCTGTATTGGTTTGAGGTTGGCCCTGGGTGCTGAGGGTGGCTCTGTTGGTTCGAGCATGTCAGCCTCAGGTGCTAAATATAGCTTGGTTGATTCGAGCATCAGCCCCAGATAGGGCTGGCCTGGTGGATGCTGGTCAGGGCACATGCGGGAGTCTGTCTCTGTCTTCCCTCCTCTCATTAAAAAAAAAAAGAAAAAAGAAAGAAAAAGAAAGAAGAGTAGTGAGAGCATCTACTCCTGTCAGCCACATCTCCAGTCACGGTTCCGTCCCGCCCGTGCCCTCTCTGTCCACATGCGGTCGGCTTTCCGTGAGAGTAAGCCGCATGTGTCATTGCAGCTCTCTCCACATCCTCCAGGGTTTTTCCCGAGAGTCTGGGTATTTACTTTGTAACCACAGTGCAGGTATCACTGGCAGACCTAACGTCATCGATACAGTGTGCTGCCACGCACATGGCAGTGATGTCACGGACCCTGCAGTGTCTTTTACAGCACGTTCTCCCTTTACTGGTCCTGACTGAGTTTCTGGATCAGTGTGGCAGCGAGCGACCACGTCTCTCTAGCCTCCTCACTCACACTGCATTTCCATAATATAATTTCTGTGGCTACGCTGTGCTCTGCTTAACTGTCCCCGGTGACGGACGCAAGTTGTTTTCGTTCTTTCTAGAATCAGCAATATTGTCACAGTCACCCTGCAGGCTCCTCTTTTTTAATACGGTGTGCAGCTGCTTACCATGAGGGACTTCTGTGTGCACGAATGTTCACATGTGACTCTGGTATATGCCGTGTTTTCTGATGCAGATGTTAGCCATTTTTCTTTTCCTTTTCCTCTTTTTTTCATTTTAGTGAGAGGAAGAGAGGCAGAGACAGATTATTGCATGAGCTCTAACCAGGATCTACCTGGCAAGCCCACTAAGGGGCAATGCTCTGCCCATCTGGGCTGTTGCTCCGTTGCTCAGTAACTGAGCTCTTTGTAGCACCTGAGGTGGAAGCCATGGAGCCATCCTAAGTGCCTGGGGCCAACTCGCTCTAATTGAGCCAGGTCTGTGGGAGTGGGAGAGAGAGAGCACTTATGGGCACTTCTCCTGTGTACCGTGACTAGGAATCGAAGCCAGGATATCCACACGCCAGGCTGACGCTCTACCACTGAGCCAACAAGCTAAGGCCCAGATGTTAGTAATTTTTCATGTTTCCCACCGTGGTGAGGACTTGCCCATCATGCTGCTGTCTCAGTTAGAACTCCAAGATTATTGTGAGATTGAGTGGTCTTACCTAATTTTATTAGATAGCAGTGCTTACATGATGATCAGGTATAATTTTTTTAAAAAATCACCTTTTCATGTTTTTTCCCCATTTTTAAAGTTGTGCTCCTCTGTTCCTTTTCTCATTGAGGGATTGCTGATTGGTTGTCAAGTGATACCCTTGGATTTTCTAAGTAAATACCTTGTTTGTCAGTTCTAATTTTATTTTTCCCTTTTCAAAATGTTTATTCCTATTTTTGTCTTATTGCATGGGTTAGGTTCACTAGCGTGGTGTTCAATCCCGAAGTGTCACGGATGTCCTTGTTTCATTTTTGACTAATAAACACGACTCCAGTCCTGGTACCACTGTCTGCCGTGGATCCAAGCTAAAGAACCTTTTACTGGTGAAACAGATCTCCCTTTCATCTAAAAAGCCAGGAATGGTGTTCAAATTGATTAAATGCTTAATTCAGTGCCTGTGTGAACAAGTTCCTGCCCTTCTTTCATACCTTCTCGTAAAATAATAAATACCCCAAGGTTGAACATTTTTCAGTTCAGGGTTATGTGCTACTTTAATACCCTGCTGGGTTCCGTGTGCTGATACTTTGTCAAGAGATGTTGCGGTTTCCACTGGTGTGGTGGAGTGTGTTTGCTCATTTGATTCATGTATTTCCTCTGGTGTCTTCCCTTTGTCACGAGAGCTGTCCTCCCGGGAGGAGATGCTGCGAGATTTAGTCCCAGATTATTATCAGTTGTCATTATGGACCCGCTGTGGCCGACCCTTTTGTTCACCATGGCCCTCCTTGCTGGCTGTTGGCTCCCTCCCGGCCGGCGGTTCTCATCCGTCTTCATCTCGCTGATGTCTGTCTTCTGTCTCCCGAAGAGCGTCTGCGTTAACATCTGTGAGTGGGAACGCTTCGAGAGTCCTGGGGAGACTAAAAATACGCCGATTCCCACGTGAAATCTAATTTTACCCAGCACAGGACTCCGCGTCCGTATCGTCCCTCCGAGCGGTGCAGTGTGGAGAACGGGCGTCTCCCTCCCGCCGACTGCGTCTCTGTTGGGGGAGCTGCCCCCCGTGGTTGACCCACGGTGCTTCGACGTGGCGGAGACGTGTCCCAGCATGCAGCCAGTGGCGGGTCTGCTTGCTTTCCTCGTTCATGCAGCTCGGTCCGCCCCGGGGGCTTCCGGCTCAAGCTGCTGCTTTCCATTTAATTTTGGGGAGTTTTCTCCTATTAGTTCTATTTTCCCCTTCTCTTCCCTCTGGTTTTCCTTCGGAGAGTTCTGTCAGAAAGACATTGGGACTGCTGCATCTCCCCGAACATCCATGTTTGTCAAGTCTCCACAACGTGTGGTTCTGACAGGGTCCTCTAGGCCTCGCCGTGGGGGTGCAGACGTGCGCAGCCTGGTCCACGTCTGTCCCGTGAATGTGCTCGTGGTTTCCGTGGCACATGGGCTGAAGGTGATTTCCTCACGTGCTGACGGAGCTCGGTCTCCTGTCCGTGTTTGTTTCTGCAATCCTGGCCTGATGGTGGGTGTGTGTGGTTTCTCATGGCAAGGGTTTGTCCCCAGTGATTTAACTGCATGTGTGGTGTGCCCATGACCTGCTGATGGGGGACAGCTTTTTGCACTCGTCTAGGGTGGACGGTCACTAGTGAATGCCTTCCTGTCCTGGGGTCCAGTGAGAAATCCTGCATGCGTGCTTGGGTGCAGCCACCTGATGATGTGACCCTTGTCATTCACGACGACTTGCTCTGTTAAACAGCTACCGTGAAGACAAAATCAGCCAACGTGGAGCCACCCTCCCTGGGGAAACCTTGGCCGAGGGTCACAATGTTTTCGTCAGTTGATCAGAGCATAACCTTGTTTGATGTGTGTCTGTTAAAACCTCGTATTTCATATGCCATTCACTCATTGCTTTCCACAGCGAGCGCGTGCCCTGAGGCCAGAGCACCTGTCCCCTGGTGTCACTCTCCCCTCTGTGCCTCGTCAGCAAGTCTGTGGAAGGGAAGGGTGGACATACTATGCTTTGCTGTGTCTTCTAGACTTCCCAGTGAGGTCATCTGAGGGAGCTGAGGGGACAGTCTGACTTGGGATTGTCTGCAGAGGCACAGTCCATCATTTCCCTCCTGTCCCTTGAGGTACTTGAAACTTTCCTGTGACGTTTTCAGTGTGATTCAGCTTAAGTCACCCGAGGGGCACTGATTGTCCCACCCTAACCCCCACCACCTCAAGTCCCATGCAGCTCTGGGCAGCTCCTCGGGCAGTGTGCATGGGGGTGATTTGCCCCAGAGTAACCTGCAGGGGTTGAGAGTTAGCTTTTCCTCTCGTGATGCCCGGGGGGCGTTTCCCACACGGTGTCCTGGTGACGGGGATCTGAGCAAGGGTCGCTTCGCTCTCCCACCTCCTCTACCCGGAGGCGTCTGGGTTCCGGGGAAGCCGTTTGTATCGTCACTCACCGCTGTTGCCACATCTTTGCTGAGGAAGTGTCACTGCAGCTGCTGACACTCGTTGTCCCGTCTTCTGTGACATCCACCTTCTCTAACCATCTTCCTCACAATGCCAACCAGGCCACCTCCCGGCGGTTCCAGCTCGCCAAGGCTGTGTTTCAGGGTGTCCTTAGTGCCCATTGTCTCAAGCTCCCAACCCCCCTGCGGCCTCTGAGGTTCCAGAGTGTCCGTCCCCTGGTTCTCAGCTGCAGTTTCCAGTGCCCTCTGCACCGGGGTCTAACGTTTCCTCGTCTGTGTGGACAGGGTCCAGGCTGGGAACCCAGCCGACACCGGCTGTCACGTTTCTGTGGGAAACAGCGTTCTGACCCAGGGCTGTGGGCTCCTGCCGGGCTCCTCCTCCCCAGCACTAGCATTTTGCTGATTTCCTTTGAATGCCATCTTGGCCAGAGCCATTTGGAAACCCATGGAAAATTGGGCGCAGGCAACGTCTCAGAACCAGAAGAGGCCTGGTAACATTTTGCTTCCTCTGGTGGTGAGGGTGTGTCTGGTCACAGGCGACAGGCACTCGGCTGCTTGTGGTTTGCAGATGCACACCGACTTCACGGGACATACAGGGGGAGCGTGGCCCAAGGGCTCCCAGTGTCACCCGGGTGTGGTCCTCTCAGCCCCGCCGGGGCTCTGGGGCTCCTCTCTGGTGGCCTTCTCCTCGTGGGGGTGTGGCAGCTGCAGCCTCTCATTGCCCCCCCCCCAAATCTTCCTGGTCTTTCCAGCAAAGCACGTGGATGACAATCCTTGGACCAGTGCGTCATGTGCCTGTCTGTGGACGGTCACCAAGCCCAGTGGTCAGTGAGCCAACCGAATGGGTGGGTTGTGTGCTCACCCCTGAAGCAGGAAGGTGCTCTTGTGTGTGGGAGGGAGCTGGTTCCCCAAAGGGCCCTCTAAGGCAGGACCCGAGGGCGAGAGTAGCGGTCTACAGGCAGACGACAGATGCCCAAGCAGATAGTGCCCAGCCTTGTGTCGCTGACGGTGGCACGTGCTGAAATTTAGAATGCTCCTGTCGGAGGTCAGAGCTCCGTTTCTTTCTCTCGGGCACCTTTTATGCACCTCGGAGAACTTGTGCTACAGGTGAGCCGACAGATTCTCCTACCGACCACAGCTTGAGCTGCTCATCACCCTTCCTACTGGAGGGGAGGTGGCTGTGGCTGTGGTCTCGGTGGATCCAGCGTGTCTGTGGAGGACGGGGTGGGGCCTCTCCACAGTGAACGCAGGCTGTCAGGGCAACCAGCTCGCCGGGCGCCTGGACATCTGCGGGCACTAGTCACTCGGCGGACTCTTGATCTTACACGGTGACTGCTGGCTCCTCTTTGAGACAAGTCCCTACTATACCCAATAATGGCGTTTGTACCCAATGCTAAGCGACTCGGTACCTTTCACATCCAATTAGAATTTCTTCCATGTTGTTTGTAGTGTCGGTAGCACCGCGTGGGCCCACGTTCACGGTTTCTCTGTAAATACCTGTAATCACAGCGAGCTGGAGAGGTTGACCGTGTTCACGTAAGGCTCTTCCTCCCCGTTCGAAACTGTGCCCACTAATCTTTTGACTTTTTCTTAGAGCCTGTAGTTTGGTATAAATTTTTCTGCTGAGGAAGTAACTGGTGTCAGTAACTTGCTGAGAGTATGTACACACCTGCTCTCTCTGTGTGTCTGTGTATGTCTCGTGTGTGTGTGTGTCTGTGTCTGTGTGTGTCTGTGTGTGTCTCTTGTGTGTGTGTGTGTCTGTGTGTGTATCTGTGTGTGTCTCTTGTATGTCTGTGTGTGTCTCTTGTGTGTCTGTGTATGTGTCTGTGTGTGTCTGCATGTATGTGTGTGTCTGTTGTGTGTCTGTCTCTAGTGTGTCTGTGTGTGTGTCTGTGTGTTTCTCTTGTGTGTCTGTGTATGTGTCTGTGTGTGTGTCTGTGTGTCTGTGTGTGTTTCTCTTGTGTGTCTGTGTGTGTGTCTGTGTGTGTGTCTCTTGTGTGTGTGTCTGTGCTGTGGCTCGTTTCACGCAGTCCCCATATTTGAGAACTTTCTGTCACCTCCTCACACAGTGTGATCCTGTCCAGTTTCACACAGTTGCCTGGTGCTGTCACACTGGAGAAAGGACGTAGGATTTCAGATAAGATTTCTTCTTTTCGGTGTAAGTTGGGACATGTCTCCTGATATGTGCTGACTTGGAACTCATCGCGCTGGTCTCCCGTGGGTATCTGCTCAGTGTGGAATAACCGTGCGCTGTCCACTCTCCGCCAGTGTCCCTGCAGCGGACAGAGCTTCGTGGTGTGGGCAGGTGCCATACTGTGCTCTGTGACAGATGTCACGGGACGGACTATTCTGTTGCCCACCTGACTTACCAAAATCAATGGTGTGCCCTTGCTCCATGTGCCCGGTAAGCAGTGGACCGCAGACAGGAGGAGCCTTGCTCGGGCGGCCATGTGCTGCGGGGGTCTGTGTGGAGACATACACCCTCCCCGCCAGGGAGACCAGTCCCTCCACAGAACTGGGCTTTCAGCATGGCTCACTCTCAGACCCCCTCTGACCAGACAGGGCTGCATCTCCCTCCCCTGCTCTCTGGGCTCTGTGGGCTTTCTGCCTGAATCCACACTCTCTGTCTCAATATTAAACCTGCCTGCTAATTCATCTAATTCCAGTGATCCTCATAACACTCGATAGCTTAATATTGTTCCAAAGGCATTTTATACTGAAATGCTGTTTGTTATCTGTTTAGTCATTAATTAAAATGTTAAGCAAAATACAGAGTGAGTTCCTTGGTGCACACCATTTCCCAGTGTTCGCTAATGGCGATGCAGCGATTATAAAACAATTCTGATGTGAAGCTGTCACTGCCTAATGCTCTGATAATTGGGTTTCTCACATTCCGTGTTGCCACCTATTGGTTTTGAAGTGCGTTCCATAAATGGGCTTCATTATGCTGTCTGCTATTTCTGGATAATCTTATTTGTGTCATACGCCACACCGCAATGTTTCAAAACCTTTGTTTACTAAACACATTTATTACTATTTTCAGTATGATAATTTACTCTAAAGGGGTCTAATTGAGTTTTTTCTTGTTCGATTTGTTTATTACTGATTTTTAAAAGTGAGGACGGAGGAAGAGGAGTAGTTCCCGGAGACTGTGAGTCAGCGTGTGAGTCTGTCTGGTCCTGCTGCTGTGGGCTCGCCGTGTGACGGGCCAGCCCTCGGTCCCACCACACCGTCTGGCGTTTAGCGATGCAGCCGTGTGTTACTTGGGGACATGTGTTTAGATGTAAGAGCAGAACCTGGTAGAGGATCCTTGTTTCGTAATCTAGATGTGGCTGCGACCCAGACCCCTGCTGTGACTCCCTGTGCCAGCAGGACCCTCACAATGGAGGACTCCTGAAGCGAGGGGCTGGCACAGTGACCGGTGCTCACTTCTGCTTCCTTGGTGAGGATGCGGTTTCTGTTAGCATGTCCTCAATCAACCCCACCGGCACCCCATTCCCGTGTCCCCCACGGCCGAGGGACCTTGGAGGAAGCCAGCTCCGTCCCATGCTGTGGCTTTGTGCTCCCGGTGAGCACTGGCATGACTCCAGCCTTTGGAACTGAAGACGGGGTCTGTGAGAATGAGGTTTCTTCCCCCTTCTACGGCAACTTCTAGAGGCCACCCTCTTTCCCTGGAAGTGATAAGACATCTCTGGGAGGATGCAGCCCTCCTGCCCTCACGAGGTGCCGTCAGCGTTAGGAGGGAGGCGAGGAGACGAAGGTCAGCCAAGTGCCTGGTACCGCTGAGCCCGGGTTCAGGGCATCTGAAGCTCTGGACTCTGCAACCCCGTGGTGAGCCGGTGCGTTGCCTTCACCGCTAAGTGAGTTTGAATTGGTTATTAAGTTATCTTCTCCCAGAGACAATGTAACCAATGGGAGGTGGAGTTCTAGATAACACGGGGTTGTGGTGCCTGCAGACTTCCACCAGAATAGTGCTTGTTGGGGTTCTCCAAAGAAACCACCGCCAGGCTGGGCACCCAGTCTGTCTCTGTTGCACGTGCGCGGAGAGCTTGGCAGTGAGGGACTGGTCCACACCGTGGGGGCGTGGGGGCCGTGAGGGCTGTGGGGGCCATGGGGGCCGTGGGGGCCGTGGGGCTGAAACCTGCCAGGGAGGCTGCCCGTCTCAGGTCAGGGCTACAGGTCGTCAGGAAGTAGACTGTCAGCAATTCCACGTGACTGTGCTGTGTGGCCGTGGGTGTGTATCCCACGCAAGTCAGTAAATGGTGACAGTGCCCGTGAAGGACGGTGGTAGCGGGCCTGCGTTCTCCCCTCCCCCTGCACACTCCCAGCCTGGCCGCTGCCCCGCGGCACCGCCCAGCCGTGGGGAGAGGTGGCGGAGCGACCTGGCCACTGCCCCGCGGCACCGCCCAGCCGTGGGGAGAGGTGGCGGAGCGACCGCAGGATGAGCAGGTGCGGGAGGGGCCGGAGGTCGGTTTTGGCAGAGACGATGAGGTGTCGTGGAGAAGGCAGTTCAGAGGCTGATTTTATTTTTGCTGATAATAAGATGCCTGTGACATTTCAATTAAGCCTGCAATTACAGAGTAACATGTTACACTGGATCCAGTGATTAGAGAAGGCATGCTCTACAGGAATCGAACGCCGCGTCTGGTGCCGGGGAGGCTCCGTTGAAGCGTTGTTAAAGCCGGGGTCGTGGTCATCAGTCAGAGGACGTACGTGAACTGAATTCCCAACCTGGGCTAAGGAGTCACACGGACGTGACGACACGCAGCCTTGGGGAATAGGGGAACCGGACTGGAAGGCAGAATCACGGTTATGCTAACACACCTGTGGTAAAGTTCCCGTTTAAAACCCAAGATCAAACCCCGTTGTGCTTTTCCATACGTGCTCATGTACGCAAACTTTATCAGGAGCCCTCTGAACACAGGGGCTCACAGCTGAACGGGCACCGTGGGGGGGCACAGCTGCCGGGGGGGGTGAGGTGGTGAAACAGTAGCCACTCATCTGAACAGATAAAGCCGCATGGAGAGGGCGTTGGCGCAGAGGCTGCACCGGGACTCACACCGGCTTCAGGCTGCGCTCTGACCCAGCGTAACGCCTGGGCACCTGTACAACAACATGGGCAATCATGTCAAAAAGAAACACAATTAGAAATATGATAAAAGTTATAGCCCTTTGTAAAGCCAGTAGTCGTGGTCAGGATCACAGCCATCCGGCCCAGGCAGGTTTGCATTGGATTCGAATAGTCGGTAATAAAACAACGGAGCCAAGAACTGGTGAGCCATCAGCTTTAATTCTAGCTTGCACCCGGCGGGCAAGTAAAAACACACACTGGGCTCCAAAACCCAGTGCTCACAAAGTGCTCACAAAGCTACTGACTTATCCGAGTTTCTAGAATCAAAGGCTTCTAGCTCACCAGACTTATTCACCTCTGTTTCCCATCTCCTTCTCTCTGCACAAACTCTGCTCAAACTGGCTTCTCCCTCAGCATTCTGCCATCTTGGCTGCTTCTCCTGGCCTCCATGTGGCCTTTCTCTGCTCTCCTCTCTAATACCTCAGGAACCAAGAGAGAGTAAGCTCCTGGCCTGCCCCACTTTATAGCATAGATTCAAAACCTTTAACCCAATCTACAAACAAGAAAGTCTCTGATACAAAGTCACTTATCTGAGGCATAATGGGATTCCTCAGGAGAGTGCACCACCCCACATCATCCAATCAGTCAAGGGTGTGGGGAAAAGCTTACTCTTAAAACTAAGCCTTAAGCTATAACGACCCGGCCTGCTTATATTAGTCTTTCCCTCACACCCATCCCAAGCATAAGGGCAAATAATATCACCTGGGTGATGGGCTTCCATGTGGGCAGCGCCATCTTTAACAAAGTGAGCATACTATATTTTATCTGCCCATCACTCTTGAAATCAAAACTCAGTAGATAGTGACTGACCAGACGTAGCTGAAAGAATTGGCCAACTAGAAAGTGAAGCTGAAGAACTCTCCTAGTATTAGTGACGAGAGACAACGAGGGCTGGGACAGCACGGGTCCTGACTCAGCGGGTGGACCTGAGAGGAAAACGTCGGACTCGAGATGAAGGAGGGATGATGGACAGGGTGGCACTGATGGGGCGTTTGAGGTGAAACGGCTGGTAATTCCCCAAAGCGAGGAAAATTGTTCTCTGGTTGAAAAGCTGTACCCCCGCTGGGCCGGAATAAAGCCAGATGATACCCACATCCTGACCCGTTCTTGTAAACAACGCCGTGTCCAGGGCGGAGACTGAGTCGGAAGGACTTCTTCCAGAAAGGAGAGATCGCTCACAGAGGGACAGGATGGGCCTCGGCGGTAATGGCAGCTCTGCATTCTATACCTTGTCTGTCATTCAGCGTCGAGGACAAAATAGAGACATTTTTAGACATGCAAGGGCTTGGACAGCTTACCACACAGAGACTGCCTTGAAAGAAGAACAAGATGTTTTTGAGAGTGAGGAAAGGTGAACCCAGGAGGCTATTAGCAAAGGAATCAGAGACACATTATAAATTAGGAGTATTGACTTTTGAATAAGTAACACATCTTCCTTTTTTTACTAAGTAGCCGTGGGGGACATCCACAGAACAACGGGCTCAGTGCAGGTGTGGAGGGGAGGGGAGGGTGTCAGCTTGGGGGAAGTGAGCTTGCACTGATGCTTTCTGTGGGAGAGGATGTTAGAGACACTGATTAAGGAATGGCTTTCCTAGAAAGATATACGTATAATTGCATATGTTAAAACTCTTTTTAAAATTAAAATTTAAAATTAATTTGAGAGAGAGAGAGGCAGTGGGGGGGGGGAGAGAAACAGCAATTTGTTGTTTCTTTTATTTATGTATCCATTGGATGATTCTTGCATATACCCTGACTGAGAATCGAACCCGCAACCTTGACAAGTTGGGATGACGCTCTAACCAACTGGGCTACCAGATCAGAGCCTTGTTAAAACTTTTGAGGAACAAAATATACAGGCACTGAAAAAGTAGAGGAGTAAAAATCCTGTATAAGCAAACAGTGTTGGCCCTGGCTAGTGGATCAATGGGTAGAGTGTCGGCCTGTTGCATAGATGTCCTGGGTTTGATTCCTGGTCAGGGCACCCAAGAGAGGCAACCATCTGCTTCTCTCCCCTACCGCCTCTGTCTCTCTTGCCCTCCCACAGACAGTGGCTTGATTGGTTCGAGCGTCGGCTCTGGGCACTGAGCATAGCTCATTTGATCCTAATGCATCAGCCTCAGGCACTAAAAATAGCTCGGCTGATTTGAGCATTGGCCCCAGATGGGGGTTGCCAGGTGGATCCCGGTCAGGGTGAATGCAGGAATGAGTATGTCTCACTATTTCCTCACCTCTCACTTAGAAAGAGAAAGGTGCAAGTGTTAAACATGAACTATTGGAGCAAAATAAGTCCCAATTTATCAGTAATCACAATAAACATGTATGAGCAAAACTCTTTGTGTGGAGAAACACTTTAATGGTAAAGTGAGTGTTGAGTGTGTCACTGCCCTTCACGGGTGT
This sequence comes from Rhynchonycteris naso, assembly GCA_037038555.1. NCBI lineage: Eukaryota > Metazoa > Chordata > Mammalia > Chiroptera > Emballonuridae > Rhynchonycteris > Rhynchonycteris naso. Next base: position 419,300 of record CM072998.1, read on the forward strand.
GTGTGATGATGTAATTTGGTCAGAATCCTGTTTGGAGGGGCAGTGAAGGTGAGGGCGGGAGTGGGTTAAGGGACAATACAGTTAAATAGAAGAATAAATTCATGGGATTGGTCATTGGAAAGTCTGAAAGGAACCCTGAGCGGTGGGACTTCTGTCCCTGGACAGAAGTATTTGTGCGTTTGCTGCGGGAGATGACAGGCCCTCAAGACAGAGCTGTGTTGCAGGAACGGCAGTTTCAGGCTGGTGGGGAAATGCAGATTAGTTGGCAAATTTGTTGGGATAATTGGTTAGTTAGTGGAGAAGAAATAACATGTATTTCTATTTTAGGACTCAAAATTTTTGAGCACATTAAATATCTAATTATTAAAAATAGATTAGAAGTGCTAAAAGAAAATTTAATCAAATATACAGTGTGGGCAGAAGTAGGTTTACAGTTGTGGGTATGGGGAACAATTTATTTTTGTATTATTACTTATTAATTATTGTATTACTTTCCATACAAAAAACTGTAAACCTACTCTTGTCCCTCCCTATATAACATTATTGACCAATGTCATGCCAATAAATGTGATGAAAAAGAATATATTTTTAAATTGTGGAATTGGGAAGATATTTTTATCTCAGAAGCCAGGAAGGAATGCAATGATTTGGAAACATAAATAATATTAAACCCATCTAAATTTTTTTAGATACCATAGTGAAGTTAGCATGTGAATGACAAAGATTGATACCACTCAGAGCCTATAGAGCAGATGAATGGTCCTCAATATAGAAAGAGATACTAGAGAGTAACTAAAAACTTATCTTCCCCAAGAAGTAGGTCGAACTGTGGGACAGGCAACTTACGTGAAATACATTGAATCAATAATCATGTTACAAGACCCTTAAACTCCATGGAAACAGTAGGAAACCTTTTTTTCACCAAAGGCAGAAACAGAAATTTGATAATATGTGACGTGTAAACTGGCAGAGTGTTTTGGTAGAATTTGGGACTGAGATGTGTCATCCTGTGACCCAGTAATTCTGTTTTAGAAATCTGTCAGCCGTTGGAAAAAGTTGGAAAAACCCAACGCCCAATGGTAAGGGATTTGTAGGGTCAATGATGGGTCTTCAAGGCAAGAAACTATAAATAGCTGTACCCACGCAGAGAGACCAGACATCTGGAACGGGGCGTCAGAGTGCAGGGCAGATGGGCGGTCACGTGGACGGCTGACCTCTGGTCCCTGGAGACCAAGGTGACTGATTTCCAGTCTGTGGGTTATTTTATAATCAGTATTTGACCATGATGCTCCCTAAAACAACACCAGGAGGTTAGGAGTGTGCATTTGAGAATAAACACATGGCATTTAGTAAAATGGGACCAAACTGATGCTCGGTCAGAGATTTTGGTGAGAAAACAAGATCTCCAGAACACGGTGTGCGTGAACACGCTCTCCTTCCAAGCATCACGAAAGTTCCTGTGACCCGGCCACGTTGTGAGGGCCAGGGCGAGTGTGAGTTTTGCGTCGGCCACGTTGTGAGGGCCAGGGCGAGTGTGAGTTTTGCGTCGGCCATGTTGTGAGGGCCAGAGCGAGTGTGAGTTTTGCGTCGTAGAGGCTCAGTGAGAGAAAAGAGCAGCACATATTTCAGCGCGATTGTTGTGAACGAGTCTCTCTCAAAACTTTACGTGCTGTGTCCTCTGATTCGCTTTGGGGGTGGCGGTGATTTCATGTATTAATATGCAGTGGACACAAGAGCAGAGGATTGTATAAATTACCAGAGTATCTGGCCACCACCTCTTTTTTTTCTGTTAACTCCACGCTGAGTTTTCTCTAGGTCTAGCATGGCCCTTTTTCCTGGAAAGAAAAAAAAAAAAAGCACAATTGTTGATATTCCTGGAACTGCTCTTTTGTTTCTGGGACTCTGCCTGGTTCTTCGCAGAACTAGCCTCTGTTCGCAAATGCTGTTTCTACCAAGTTATTGACCTTAAACTATGGTTTATTATTTCTATTGGATCGAGCATTTCAAAGCTGTGAAACCCATTTATCGTAATTTCAAACCTTGCTTCATAATCTGTTTTCTGATGTAAGTAGTGTTACTTGTTATGCACAGACGCCTGGTTGTATTGTTCTTCCTGGCCAATTAGATTATTGCTGTCCTGTTTATATGGACATTCATGTTTTTCCCATGGAGGGGGGTTGTTGACCCTTTTATATTTTCTCCCATTTCTGTCTGTTCCTCGTTCTAGGCCATTCCACTGTCTGAGGCTCGGCCGTAGCTGCCCAGTTCCCAGTGGCTGCCGGTGACCGCCCTCGGCCCGCACCCCTCGCCAGCATGGGGACCGCTCAGGTAGGCTGTCTTCCTCTCCCTTCACTGGTCACTCGCGTCACTGTGCTGGGGGAGCCGGTGACTGTGGTGTCATGCGAGATGGTGCGTATTCGGGGGATGCAGGGTGACTTCGGTGGGTGTAGGGGTTGTGTGTTTGTAGTTGTAACTCAGGACGTGGTGCCAAGAGCTTGGGGAATTCAGGTGTGAGAGTGCCATGTGGCGTCCACTGCACGGGCCGTAGCAACCGAGTCAACTGGACGCTCAGAGCGGAGCCTCATCAGTGCGCCTGATGATCTTACTGTTGCTTAGGGCTGCCGCGTGGGACCTGTGCTGATTCTGCTCCTGTGTGCGGGGCGGGGGGCGGGGGACAGGGGACAGGGCCCCAGGCTGAGGACTCGTCCGGTTCACGCCAGCCCACATAGCCTTACCCTGTGTGTCACACTGACTTCCCTGTCTGTTCAGCGACCTGAGCAGCTCGGCTTCCAATTCAGCTTCGAGGGCGCACTCTCTGTGGCATCCGGCTTCCCCTCTGACCACAGGTTCCCCATGCGGCTGCCCTGCAGAGCCCAACACTGGGGGTGCAGAGGCAGAAGTCCAGAGCAGAGCCGCCCAGCCTGCACTGTGGTTCCCGAGCCGTGTGTCCTAGCCACAGGAGGCAGAGCGCTGGAGCAGACGCAGTGTCCTGTGGGGACAGGCTTCCCGGCCGCCCCCAGACCCTGCAGCCGCCTGGCCTGGTGAGGGAGCTGTCACTGCCCCTCCCGCACCGGGGGCCCGCGGCATCCCTCACCAAGTCCTCTGTTGCCACCAGCTAGGCTGCCTGGGCCACCGGGAGGGGGACCACTCTGGCAGAGCAGGTCACGTGCCTTCAGTTCAGGCACAGCTGCTGAGAAAGGCAGTTTTGTTAGACTGTCTTTGGAGGGTGGGCTGTAAGGGCTGGAAACCATAAAAACAGAGGGGTGGTATTTGAAGGTGTTCGATACCGTGATTGACAACTGGCAGCAGGTGGTCCTGGGCCAGGTAGGCTGTCAGCAGTGTCCAGAGTCCAGCCTCTCAGAGCCAGTAGGACGCTCCCTCCAGCTCTGAAACCCCAAAGTGTCCGCAGACAAAATCCCCTCACCGCACAGAGCCTCGGAGAGGTCTCAGAGTCACCGGCAAGAGTTGTTCATAATGTCCCTTATTAGGCATGTATTTATGAAAACAATTTTTAAAATGTATTGATTTGAGAGACAGCAAGAGAGAGAAACATCAGTTTGTTGTTGTGCTTATTCATGCATTCATTGGTTATTTCCTGCCGGTGCCCTGACTGGGGATCGAGCCCACAGCCTTGGTGCACAGGGGCGATGCTCTGACTGCCTGAGCCACCAGGCCAAGGCCCCGTCACATGCGTTCAGTGTCTATAGTGATGTTAGCTCTCTCCTTCTGGACGTTGTTAATCTCGTCTTCTCTGCTTTCCTCTCACGAGCCAGATTTATTTATTTACTTTAAAATTTTATTTAGAAAATTAAATTTAATAGGTGACTTTGATCAATAAGATGACATAGGTTTCAGGTAAACATCTCTATAGCTTTTGAAGAGTGGATTACTGTATTTCCCCATGTATAAGATGCACCTTATTTTGGAAAAATTTGGGGTCAAAGAACTGAGTGCATCTTATACAGTGGTTGTAGATTTTTTTACTTGCATTTGCTGCTTTTTTGCACTTGTTTTTGGGCTCATTGTTGAACACAGTGATTCGTCATCAGACACAGATGAGGACAAGCCAATGGGTGGGAGTTTTTTTAAAAAATATTTTATTATTATTAATTTTAATGGGGTGACACCAATAAATCAGGGTACATATGTACAATGAAAACATCTCCGGGTTATCTTATCATTCAATTGTGTTGCATGCCCGTCACCCAAAGTCAAATTGTCCTCTGTCACCTTCTATCTGGTTTTCCCTGTGTCCCTCCCCTCCTCCTTATCCCACCCTCCCCTCCCTCCCCCCACCCCTTAACCACCACTCTCTTGTCCATGTCTCATAGTCTCACTTTTATGTCCCACCTATGTATGAAATCATGCTGTTCTCAGTTTTTTTTTTCTGATTTACTTATTTCACTCCGTATAATGTTATCAAGGTCCATCCATTTTGTTATAAATGATCCGATGTCATCATGTCTTATGGCTGAGTAGTATTCCATAATATATATGTACCATAGCTTTTTAATCCACTCGTCTTCTGATGGACACTTGGGCTGTTTCCAGAATCTTCGCTATTATGAACAATGCTGCCACGAACATGGGGGTGCATTTCTTCTTTTCGAACAGTGCTAAGGTGTTCTTAGGGTATATTCCTAAAAGTGGGATAGCTGGGTCAAAAGGCATTTCGACTTTTAATTTTTTGAGGAATCTCCAAACTGTTTTCCACAGTGGCTGCACCAGTCTGCATTCCCACCAGCAGTGCAGAATGGTTCCCTTTTCTCCACATCCTCGCCAGCACTTATTCTGTGTTGTTTTGCTGATGAGCGCCATTCTGACTGGTGTGAGGTGATATCTCATTGTGGTTTTAATTTGCATTTCTCTAATGATTAGTGATGTTGAGCATTTTTTCATATGCCTATTGGCCATCTGTATGTCCTCTTTGGAGAAGTGTCTATTCATTTCTTTTGCCTATTTTTTGATTGGATTGTTTGTCTTCCTGGTGTTGAGTTTTATAAGTTCTTTATAAATTTTAGTTATTAACCCCTTATCAGATGTGCTGTCGAATATGTTCTCCCATTGTGTGGTCTGTCCTTTTATTCTGTTCTTATTGTCTTTAGCTGTGCAAAACCTTTTTAGTTTGATATAGTCCCATTTGTTTATCTTGCCTTTTATTTCATTTGGGTGGGAGTTTTGACAGTGATGAGTTGTATGAATTTTATGATGAGTAAAACTTGAGTTCAATAACTTTATGTAATACATTTCAAATTTCAGGGCAAATTTTTTTTAAAATTTATTCCAAATATCAGGGTGGGGAACGAGTGGGCCCTCGAAGCTGAGTTGGAAATTTGAATTTTCAAATTTCAGGGCTATTTTTAATTTTTTTATTTTATTTTTCTGAAGTGAGAAGCAGGGAGGCAGAGAGACAGACTCCCACATGTGCCCGACCGGGATCCACCCGGCATGCCCACCAGGGGGCGATGCTCTGCCCATCTGGGGCGTTGCTCTGTTGCCACCAGAGCCATTCTAGCACCTGAGGTGGAGGCCATGGAGCCGTCCTCAGTGCCTGGGCCAACTTTGCTCCAATGGAGCCTTGGCTGCGGGAGGGGAAGAGAGACAGAGAGAAAGGAGAGGGGGAAGGGTGGAGAAGCAGATGGGTGCTTCTCCTGTGTGCCATGCCGGGAATTGAACCCAGGACTTTTATACGCCGGGCCAGCGCTCTACCACTGAGCCAACTGATCAGGGCCTCGGGCCCCCAAATTAAGGTGTGTCTTATACATGGGGAAATATGGGTATGTTGTGTGCCCGTCACCCAAAGTCAAATAGTCACCATATACCTGTCCTTCTTTATTCCCTCTCCCCACCCTCTTTCCCCTCCCCCTCCCCCGGTAGCCACGGCACTCATCTGTGTCCATGATCTCAGTTTCATACCCCCACTCTGTGTGAAATCACATAGTTCTTAGCTTTTTCTGATTTGCTTATTTCACTCAGTATAATGTGCCCAATATGGTCCATCCATGTTGTTGTAAATGTCACTATGTCATCATTTCTTATGGCTGAGTAGTATCCCATTGTATATGGACCACATCTTCTTTATCCAGTCCTCTATCGAGGGACACTTTGGTTGTTTCCACGTCTTGGTCGCTGTGAATAATGCTGCATTGAACGTATAGTGTCCGCTTTATCATCATGAAATGTCCATCTTTGTCTCTTGTTACCTTTGTTCTCCTGAAGTTGGTATTGTCAGCTCTGAGCACGGCTACCCCTGCTTTTCTTTGAAAAAATTATTGTTGGAACCAATGGCTCCTCTGTGGGACCTGGAGTTGTCATTATCCTCAGTGCAATAGTAAGGGCTTACCCTCCTACAAGAAGCATATCAACCACCTGAGACGTTGCTGATCACACAGGAAATAAGGCAAGGGCGGGATCGTTAGCATGAAGGGGACCAGGCTGGAGCCCTCGCCTCCCGTAAGCCCGCAGGGTGACTGTGGCCAGAGCTGTCTGGATGAGGTTGTGTAGGAGCACGCCACTGATCATGCGAGAGGGGCTTTGGAGCCTGCGTGCAGGGCACCACGTTGTCAGCCACGGGCGCTCACGGGTGGGGAAGGGTCAGGCTAGTTGTCCTCTGTCACTGCAAGAAGCAGTGAGGGTCCACGCTGACAGGTTGAGCTGGGCTTCCGTGCCTTTTTCTGGGCCATGGACATGTTATTCAGTCCATTTTTGTTGAATGGAACAAACAATATCTAGTTGAAAAAACTGTGGGTTTCATTGCTGTGTGCCACGTCTGCACCTTTAATTGTGCGGGTGGGTCTTTTTGGCCTGAGAAAATCAGTAGCCTCCTTGCTGTTGTCTGCTCTCCGCCCAGCGAGGCGCAGGGTACTGCTGCCCCAACGGCAGCTTGTAGCTTCTTCCGACGCACTCGGCCGCAGTCTGGAAAAGTCGTTTCATCTGAACTAAGGACTTTTAACACTGAGGCTTCATTAGCTCAGGCATGGCTGTTGCACCCAGTGTCACGTGTGTGCGTGCATGTGTGACTAACTGTTGGGTGTGTGTACATGTGTGCATGTGTGGTATGTGTCTGTGTTTCTGGATGTGTGTGTTTATGTGTGTTGTATATGCACCTGTGAGCGTGTGTCTGGGTATGTGTCTGAGTGGTGTGTGTGTGTGTGTTTCTGGGTGTGTGTGTTTATGTGTGTTGTATATGCATCTGTGAGCGTGTGTCTGAGTGATGTGTGTGTGTGTGTTTCTGGGTGTGTGTGTTTATGTGTGTTGCATATGAATCTGTGAGCATGTGTCTGAGTGGTGTGTGTGTGTGTGTTTCTGTGTGTGTGTGTTTCTGTGTGTTGTATATGCATCTGTGAGCGTGTGTCTGGGTGTGTGTCTGAGTGATGTGTGTGTGTGTGTGTGTGTTTCTGGGTGTGTCTGGGTATCTGGGTGTGTGGTGAGCAGGGTGGCACTCTGATCGGGTGGCCTTCATTCTCCCTGATGCCACACGCTGAATTAAGTCCCTACAATTGAGGAGTTACATGACTTAAGAATTATGTTCAAAATATTAGCTACTCCTTAAAATATTTAAATTCCTCTTTAATTCCTTAAAATATAACCTACTTCTGTTTAAACAGCCGCTGCTCCTCAAACCCAGCCAGCTGGTGTATGGGGCACGGAGGGTCGTTTTCAGAGACGTTGCAGGGAAGTGGCCACGTATCACAGCAGGTCTGCTCCCCACACCCTGGTGCTCGGGCAGCTCCTGGGAGCAGTCCTGCTGCCCCGTCCCCCCCCCCCCCCCGCCTGTGTCTCTGTCGCCCCACCAAGTGACAGCTCCTGGAAACTGTAGTTACTTCTGTAGTGGCGTGCAGTGACCCCTGCCTCCCGCACACCTGCGTCCAGCCAGTGTCTCCTGCTGACCCTGCCAGGGAAGTACCTGCCTTTCTCTGAGGAGCTGTTGTACGAGTCCTTTTTAAATTACGTACTTTATTTTCACTTTCAGTTACAGTTACACTCAACTATGTCTTGTATTAGTCTCGGGTGAACACGTGAGATGTTTAGATGCATTCAGAACAGGTTCTCATGGACCCAGGTCTGCTCTGTGTGAACTTGGCATTGAAATCCTTTTCTCAGGGTGCGGATCAGTCACCAAATTCTTGAAATACTTAGAGAGGGATAAAACAATAAGTGTGTTTACGATTGCGGCTGCCATTTTCTAATTAATACATGCATTTATTTATTTATTTATTTAAAACTTTTTGTTTAGATTTTATTTATTCATTTTGAGAGAGAGAGAGAGAGAAGAGGGGGAGGAGCAGGAAGCATCAACTCCCATATGTGCCTTGCCCAGGCAAGCCCAGGGTTTTGAACCGGCGACCTCAGCATCCCAGGTTGACGCTTTATCCACTGCGCCACCACAGGCTAATACATGCTTTTATGTGCACAGAGTTAGACTCCTCTCGCTGTACTGGCCAGTCCTTGATTTGCTGACTTTTCATAGGTTGTATCAGACCTATTCTTACTCACGGTCATAACTCTAATATTTATGCACTTATGACCTGAATATATTAAACGCCCACTTTTTCTGTTACGTTTGAGATGTTTTATTTGGGGTCTGAGGCACATTTCTTTCCTTTGAAGACTTTTATTGTCTGAAGGGCGCCTAGATCAGTACTTAAAATAAATTCCTCGATTTGAACGTGATCTGTAGTCACAGACCTAACAGCATCACAGCTGCATTGTGTGGAGATCAGCCACCCTTGTCCTCCAGACCCTCGTCGGGGAGAACGCCGGAGCCCCCAGCAGACCCCGACCCAGCAGATGCTGGACTTGGCGCTGCCCCAGCCGGCACGGCCTCGTGGGCTTCTTACTCGCATGGTTTCTCTGCTGCTTCTCTCCTGGAAGCCCGCTGATGGGCAAGGACCTGCCCTCCAGACCCGGCATTCACACGAACCTGTCCGCGTTTCAGCAGACACGCCTCACCTCACCAGGAGGGGGGTGCTGTGACGTGTCCACAGTGAGACGTCCGCTCCAGCCGCCGTGTGCTGGGTGCGCACACAGTGACCACTCGCTGGAGACGGAGGGGCCGGGAAGAGCTGCTTCCCGACAGCTCGTTTTCTTCGAGAGAGGACCGTTTCCTCATTTGTGGTTTGTTTAATGCTCAAGTCAGGTTAAGCGTTTATCGAATAATTCATTTTTATTTTAGCATTCAGCTGTTGACCTTTCTCCACACGGCTGCATACCACATCCATGGATAATTAGTGCATTGTGGGTTTAACAACGAAAGCTTTTTAAGCATTTAAATGCCAATTTAAAAAGTGTTCAGTCATTTATAAACAATTTAATTCTCACATAGTAGATTCTCTTAGACACTGTGTTTTGAACTTATTGACAAACGCAGAGAAAAGTATCACAGTGATTATGATGCTGGTAAAAACTCTCTTAAGATGTAAAACGTTACACTTTTTTTTTTTTTTAAGTGAGAGGAGAGGAGATAGACTTCTGCATGCGCCCTGACGGGGACCCACCCGGCAACCGCATCTGGGGCCGATGCTCAAACCACTCGAGCCACTGGCTGCGGGAGGGGAAGAGAGAGGGGAGGGGAGAGGAGCTGATGGTCATTCTCCTGGGTGCCCCCACCAGGGATTGAATTGGGGACGTCTGTACACCGGGCTGACACTCTATCCACTGAGCCAAATGGCTCGGGCCAAAATGTTAAACATTTTTCTTTTTTTTTTTTTTTAGATTTTATTTATTGACTTTTAGAGAGAGGAAAGAAAGAGAGAGAAAGAGGGGGTAGAAGCTGGAAGCATTGACTGGTACCTGTATGTGCCTTGACCTGGCAAGCCAGGCTTTTGAACCGGCGACCTCAGTGTTCCAGGTTGATGCTTTCCCCACTGCACCACCACAGGTCAGACAGCATCTGGCTGTGAACTTCTGCTGATTACTAGCCTGTTGCTCTATTATTTCAGTGACACTGAGGCATATTTTCATAGTGAATCCAGTCAGATCTCATCTCCTATGAGAGGGTCGTTTCTTTTCTTTTTTTTTTTTTAAATTAAGTTGAGAGGCAGCGAGGCAGAGAGACAGACTCCCACATGTGCCCCCACCAGGACCTACCTGGCAAGCTACCTACAGGACAATGCTCTGCCCATCTGGGGCTTTGCTCCACTGCTCAGCAACTGAGCTCTTCTCAGACCCTGAGGCGAGGCCATGGAGCCATCCTCAGTGCCCGGGGCCAACTTGCTTAAACCATTCGAGCCATGGCTGTGGGAGGAAAAGAGAGATATGGGGGTGGGGGGATGGGAGCAGATGGTCACTTTTCATTTGTGCCCTGACTGGGAATAGAACCCAGGACTTCCACATACCAGGCTGATGCTCTACCACTGAGCCAGCTGGCCACGACCAAGGGGTTGTTCCTGAGGCCCCGTGTGGTGCTGGAGCTGAGTCTGTGGTGCCTGTAGCTTCTGAGTCTCGGTTCCCCTCTGTGAGGTGTTTGGCTGAAACCTGAGCCTGCATCTCGAGTCTCCTCCCCACTGCCTTTCACCACGACCCCCAAGTTTCTGAGAGGGGTCTCAGGGTTGAAGTTCTGGCTCTTCACAAATCTCTGGGGCAGGGCTCTGGGGTGGCCCACAGCTTGCCTGTGCTGGCTGGGACCCCACCTCACATGCTGGGTGAGGTGGTCAGGTGCCCTGCACCCACGGTGAAGTCTGTGTGCCTGGCTGGATGAAGGGGTCTCACTTGTCACTGCTGTCACCTGGGGCTGAGGCTCAGCAAGGGCCGTGGGGGCAGGACGTGAGTCCCTGAAGCCCTGCCCCCCATGGGGGAGCTGTGAGGCACTGTGTTGTAGGCTGCAGTCTCTGGGGGGAGTCTTTGCTTGCTGAGCTCTGAGGGTGGAGGGAGGGGTCAGTTTGGGTTCAGATATTACAGACTTGTGTCTTTCTTAGCAAATTTTCACAGACTTTCTTGAATAGATATTTCTTCATTTGCTGCTTGCCCTTAGGACCATTTCCTGAGGCTGCAAATGGCTGTTTTTCTGCCATTTCCCCCACACCCATGAGGGGTCCGTGTGTCACACTGGATGGTGACCTCACTTTCTCACGATGAGAGAAGGTCAGTGCTGGGGTGGGGGCATACGTGACCGAGCTGGGGAGATGAGCAGGAGCCCCCTCAGGAGACTGTGGGAAGGACACGCAGTTGGAGGGTTCAGCTCAGATACACGGGGCACAGGCTGAGTGTGACAGAAACCAGAGAGGAGCCCTCGCCCAGTCAGGGGTGCAGAGTCCAGCAGCTCTGGTGGAGGTGAGGAGGGAGGTGAGTCCGTGGGTTGGGGGGCCCTGCGGAGAGGTCGTGGGGCGCACGTAGCTGCTGGGGAGGGAGGGAGAGAGACTTTCTGGGCAAGCGAGTTAGGGTCGTAGTTAGGGTGTGTAGGGGTGACGGGCTCTGCCTCTCCGGGTCCTCACCAGCACGTGGTCACTCTTGTCTCTTTGGTAACCGCCTGTCTGACGGGCAGGAGGTGGGGTCACACTGTGCTTCTGAGCGGCACTTCCCTGATGACTTAGTGACGTTTTCACGTACCTGTTGGCCTTTTGTGTGTGCTCTTAGGAAAAATGTCAGTTGGGGTCCTTTGCCCGTTTTCAGTCAGATTATTTGTGGGAGAAGAGGAAGCCCTGGCACACTGTTGGTGGGAGTGTAAATTGCTACAATCAGTCAGGAGGTCCCTCAAAAATTAAAAATAGACGTGCCCCATGATTCAGCAAACCCACTTCTAGACACTTATCCGAACGGAATGACATCAGGATCTTGAAGAGCCGTGTGCACCCCCTGTTCACAGCCTCAGTGACAGTAGCCAAGACAGGACAGCAGCTTCTGTGTCTGGGGCCCTTGACACATGAGGGGACAAAGAAAACATGAGCTTGAAGGAATCTGCCGCTCTGACAGCGTGGACGGGCCTGGCGGGCATCGTTCTAAGAGGAGGAGCCAGACAGAGAAGACAGCGTGCTGTCAGTTAAATGTGGAAGCTGAAAACAAACCCCTTTTGCCGTGGAAACCGAAAGGGAGGTGGCTGCCAGGGCTGGTGGGACAGGGGAGTGGGGAGATGCGGGTCAGAGGGAACCGGCTCTCCGCTGTAAGATCAGCAAGTCCTGGGACGTGACGGACAGCATGGTGACCACACTCAATCCCATGTTGTGTACTTGAAAGTTGCTGATAGCAGGTTCTAAGTGTTGTCACACGCATGTGCCCTGTACACTCACCGTGCGAGCAACTCTGGGAGGTGACGGCTGTTCATTCACCTACAGTGTGTGCATGTATCAAATCATCACGTTCCACACTGTAACCCTAAGAGAGACGTGCTGAGGGGACCCCAGCTGTGAGGTCGTGTGTTTAAAGACCGGATCCTGTTTGTCGGTGTGTTGTTCTCACACGGACACCGGTGCTCTGTGGGCACTGGGATTGCCCGCTTGGCTCTGCCCAGTGTTCACGTCTGAGGACAAGTCTCAGGGAGCACAGATATTCCCAGCCCCACGGGCGTGCAGGCCTTCACTGTCCCAGCCGCGTCTGCAAAGACCAGCGTGTTCCGCACCGTTCAGGGGGCAGCTGTCTGTTGGTGGAATGTTAACCTGCAGGACGGTGCCCAGTCTACATGCACGGGTCCACCAGCTGGTGAGATGGTACACATGGGACCTCTGCTGAGCAGGCCGGGGGGAGGACCCCTGCTCAGTCCGCCCAAGCAAGTCCTGTGTGGACGGTGCCCCCCCCCCCAGCACAAGGGACACCCGTGAGTTCCCTCCAGAGCAGTGTGCGTGGCTGCATCCCTGCCTCTCTGGTGGGACAGCAGCTTTGACCTCCAGGACCCTCTCTGTGGGTGGCTACCCCGTGAGTAAGAGCCACCACCACCGTTTTTGCAGAACTGAATTGATATTTGCGAGAACCTGCAAAAATGACATGCAAGTGACTTTAGCTAACAAACATAATCTTACATCTTTTAAAATAGATCCTTTCTTTTACCAGCAATTCAGCAAAGTCATAGAACCCAGGAAGGGGATTTGTACTTCTCAGGAAGTTAACGGACAGTTGTTGTTTGAGCTGCCCGGATCTCTGAGTCTGCTTAGACTTACCTGACGCTGAGGATTGTTTTCCCTGTTTCCTGTGGGGCTTGGCCTTCCACCCTCCCACTGGTTGGCAGGTTTTGTACCAGAGAATATGGTTTTTCTGTGTTCTGTATTTCTCAGATTATTGTATTTTGAAAGCAAAATGGCAGTTGGAGCAGATTAATGCACCAGTAGAAGTAAATTTAAAAGAACACAGTTTCTCCTCCCCTCCCACCACCTCATCCTCCTTTTATTGGTAACGTACAATCTGTCACTTTGAGTCCCGGGAATAAACTGCGAAATGTAACAGAGGAAATATTAGTCCCCGCCCCTCCCCGGGCTGATCTGGTCCATTCAGAAATGCCTGAGCTCACCCGTACGCGCCTCCTGGTCGGTGAGCTGTCGCGCGTCGGGGACGGGGCTGCTCTGTCCCTGCCCATTCTGGGCATGATTGTCGGGATGCTGGCATCAGGCCCTGGCCCACACGTTTCTGTCAGTGTTGAGATGAGTCCTTGTCGGAGCAGAAAATGCAGGAAGGCAGAGGCGTCCTGAATGACATCTATGCTTCACATGTCTGTGCGCGTGCGCACACACACACACACGCACACACGCGCGCACACACACACGCACACACATTCACACACACACACGCACACACACTCACGCACACACTCACACACGCACGCACACACACGCACACTCTCACACACACTCACGCACACACACGCACACTCACACACGTGCGCACACACACGCGCGCACACACACACACTCACACACGCACACTCACACACGCGCGCGCGCGCGCACGCACACCCACGCACGCACACCCACACACTCACACACACACGCGCGCACACACTCACACACGCACACGCACACACATGCACACACGCACACTCACACTCACACGCACGCGCGCACACACGCACACGCACACACTCACACTCACACACACGCACACACTCACACACACGCACACACACACACGCACACGCACACACGCACACACACACACACGGGCCATCAGTTTACCCAGGTGTCGCTGTCTGTGGCAGACCATCAGTGAGGCCAGGTGGGGTTGCTGTCGGGTAGCTCATGCCAGAGACTCTCGGGGTCCCTTGCACGTGTCACTTCAGGCCGCTCCCACTGGAGCCAGCCCACTGCCGAGTGGGCTCCTCCCTGGGGACTCTGCAGAGGCACCGGTCGCTTCGTCCCGGTGCCGTGACTGCGGCCGCGGTGCCGTCAGTGGTTTGGTGAGCAGTGTGTACAGCATTCGTAGGAGGGTTCAGATCTCTTCCTGTTCGTGGGCAGAGTGGTTTTCTGGTGTGGTCTCAGCGAAAGCCTGTCTCCACCTTGGTGTCTCTGCAATGAGCGCTGTCCTCTCCCGCGTGTGCTGTCACGCTTCCCTGTCCCGGACCCACCCGTGGCCCAGTCCCGCAGTGCCGTGTGGCTGATAACAGAGACCTGTCCTGGGAGCTAAACCTGGACAATGATCTTGTCACCTATCCCCGCCGCTGGAGGTAGCACGGAGATTCAGACACTTAGTTTCTGACAGAAACGTTTAAGGAAAAGCTATCCACCTTTAACTGGTCACACAGCGCACTACACCCCACCCGTGTCAGTGGAAATGTTCTGCAGGACTTTTCAGAGCCTTTAATGGGCTGGCCACTGTTGTCAGTCGCCATCCTGGGTGTGAGACGGCCGGTGTCCCCTCAGCTGCTTTCAGGACAGTCTCCCTCTGTGGGGACACGACTTGGGAAACAGCTCCAGCCCGATGGAAAACTGGAACTAGGAGTTGTCCTAGACTCCTGTCTCCCTTCTCCACTCAACCCGTTGGGGACGTCCCCGCCCCGGCCTCCTAAATGCATCCGCTGTCCATCCCGCTGTGCCAGCTGTGCGTCATTGTCCCCACATGCTGCTGCTGCTCTCAGGGCTGGTCACGTGTAGGTCTCAGCAGTCCTCTGAGGAGGGAGGTGGGGAGGGGCTCTGGTGCAGACCTGGCTGTGCCATCTCCTGTGGTTTCTCTGCAGCTTCTATCACCACAGGTGGCACGCCAGCTCTCAGGGCCTGTGTGCTGGTGTCGGGGCCTCAGTCTCTGCGACCCCCCACCCACCCCCACGTCTCCTGCTGCTCCCTTCCCTCTGAGACTCTGTAGTCTGGTGTTCTCTCTGCTGGGCACACTCCACTCCTGTTCTCCCTCAAAAGCTACCCCTCATGCTGCTCCAGGGTGACCTCTGGGTAGCTGTCCCCTCCCACCAGCATGGCACCCCTCCCTGGGGGGTGTTTCTGTCCTCCCTCCTGGGCCCTCCCTGCACACTGGGGGTCACAGGCCCAGCTGTCCACCTGGCTTCATCCGCGGGTGCCCGTCCCACGCTCAAGGATGAACAGCGTTACGATGCTTGCTGTGAGGGGTGTGGATACCGAAAGGCCACATTACAGTCCCTGGGCTGCGCCCCAATTAGGAACACAGTTTAGGGCCCTGGAAAGCTAAAGGTGACCAAAACCCACGTGGCATGAAGAAGTCTCCTTTATTCAAGGTTAATTTGGGGAAATGCTCACACTTTCAGTCGACAGAGGAGAAAGGTCATGGGGTTTGGGATGGCGGAGGTCTGGAGCTCAGGCTGTGTGAGGGGTGCCCCGCTGGGAGAGTGGGTGGGATGGAGACCCCAGGGCCATCCCTGTGGTCACAACTGTTGTCCGGCAGGTTGGGCAGTGGGCAACACTGGAGCACAGAAGCTCAAGCACAGACTTCTTCTCTGTCACCCCCAGATGCCAGTGGATGCAGGGCTCTTACCTGGGGGGGGGCCCTGGGGGTGGCACAGGACTTCCATGTCTGAGCAAGAGGGGGCACAGGAGGAGCTGATTGGGGACACAGCATAGGTGTGGGGGCTGGAGATGTTTAACACGAGTGAGAAGCCAGGGTGCTCGGGCAGAGGAGCCCTAATCAAAGGGAATCCTGAAACATATCCCCTACTGCACTCCACCCGGGGCTCCGGGTAGGTCCCCAAAACATCCCAGAGTTTTAGGGTGTCTGGGTTCAGAGTGGGAGGATTGGTCCTGAGCTTCTCAGCTGTCTAGGTGTCAGTGAGGATTTTAGAGGTGCTCTGTGTGCCTAACATTTTCTCCATTCAGTAGAGAGGAGAAAAGCACCATGGAACAATCTGGAAGGGTTTTTCATGCCTTTCTGCTGTGCCAACATGACTGCTTAAGTGGACTCATGCTAGTGATTTATCTCAGTGGCATGTGGTCTGGCCACTCCGGTGTTCGCACACTGCAGATGCATTTAATTAAACTTAATTATCTAGTCCGAGCCAGTGTGCACCCTTGTCTACAGCGGGATGTGGCCCTGGGCAGAGACGTCCTGCCTTGGGGTCCTGCAGGACCACACCTTGAGCCTGGAGCAGCCAGGCGTCCTCCTAGGAGGTCCGTCCAGCAGGGGGCGCTGTGGTTCCACCGCCCTCCGGTCCGTCCAGCAGGGGGCGCCGTGGTCCCACCGCAGAGCCCCACCGCCCTCCGGTCCATCCAGCAGGGGGCGCCGTGGTCCCACAGCAGAGCCCCGCCGCCCTCCAGTCCGTCCAGCAGGGGGCGCTGTGGTTCCACCGCCCTCCAGTCCATCCAGCAGGGGGCGCTGTGGTTCCACCACCCTCCAGTCCGTTCAGCAGGGGGCGCTGTGGTTCCACCGCCCTCCAGTCCATCCAGCAGGGGGCGCTGTGGTCCATCACCCTCCAGTCCGTTCAGCAGGGGGCGCTGTGGTTCCACCGCCCTCCGGTCCGTCCAGCAGGGGGCGCCGTGGTTCCACCGCCCTCCGGTCCGTCCAGCAGGGGGCGCCGTGGTCCCACCGCAGAGCCCCGCCGCCCTCCAGTCCATCCAGCAGGGGGCGCTGTGGTCCATCACCCTCCAGTCCGTTCAGCAGGGGGCGCTGTGGCCTGACAGCAGAGCCCCGCCGCCCTCCAGTCCGTCCAGCAGGGGGCGCCGTGGTCCCACCGCCCTCCAGTCCAGTGCACCTGTCACTGGTTGAACTGTCTGCTCTCCTTGCAAAGTGTCTACAGAGTCCCAGCTCTGTGTGAGGCTCTGTCCACTCTGGGGCACAGGGACAGGACAGCTGCTCCTCAGCACGGTCAGGCCTTCTGCTCTCCTCATTACGGCTCCCTGGTCATCTTGGAATACTGGTGGTTCCCGTGGTAACTAATGAACCAAAGGAAGACTTCAGCCTGTGTGATGGCTGGGCACTTGAGCAGCAGAGTAGCTGGGGTGGTCAGTGTGGTCTCGTCCCCCTCAATACACAAACACACGCACACACACACCCACAGACACACATACTTGTAGTGGATTGCACTTCCCGATACAGGAGTGGCCATGGGACTTGGGCTTTGTGTCAGTAAAATGTCAGTGGAAGCAGCAGTTGTCTTATGGGTGGATACCTGGGCAGCCAGTGAGGGACAGCCTTCTTGCCGGCACCATTGTGTCCAGACATCAGGGCTGTGTCCACCCCACTGCTATGGATGTGGATGGAGCCGGAGAGAGACTCCTGTCAGTTCATCTGACGCCTCTATGTGCCAATTCCTGCTATTGTTAAACTTGGATAAATGTTCTGTAAGATTAAATTCAATGGTCTCTTTTGTAGGAATGAATGAAAATACTTGAAACTTTCCTTGGTCATGACCCACTTGTGACGGGGTGATGATTTTGGACAAAGTGCGTGTGTTTTGAAGGCCCTGAATGTGGCCTTCCCTGTGCAGCCAGAGGACAGACCACTGCAAGCTTTTTCAGACGTGGGGCATGTGACTCCTTCACGAGACCTGGAAGTCTCAAAGTCAGGCCGTCCACACTGACAAACTCACCCGGCCACATCACCATCACCCAGGGTCCACAGCTGATACCACGGCCAGTCTTGTGTTGCTCCTTCAGTGGGTTTGGATGAGTGTACAATGGTGTGCGTTCACCACCATGGTGTCAGGCAGACACTACCCACTGTCCATCCCACCCCAACTCCATGGCAACCGCTGGTCTGTCGCTGTGCCCATGGTTTTGCCTTCTCTGGGATGTCACAGAGTTGGAACCACACAGGGTGTAGGCTTTTCAGATTGGCTTCTGTCACTTAGGAACATTTTAGGTTCCTCCACGTCTTTTCATGGCTTGAGAGCTCGTTTCTTTTTAGCTGAATAACATCCCATTGTCTGGAGTCACTACAGTTTATTATCCATCATCTACTGAAGGACATCTTGGTTGCTTCCAAGCTTTGGCATTTCTGAATAAAGCTGCTGTGAATATTCATGCGGCTGTTGTGTGGACACAAGTTTTCACCCCATTTCACCGAGGAGCACGTGGGATCAGAGTGTGTTTAGCTCTGTGAGAAATCACCATGTCGTCCTTCTGCGTCTCCACCGGCATGTGAGAGTCCCGCGGCTCCATGTCCCCCGGCGCTGGGTGTGGGCAGGCCTGGGTCTGGTCATTCAAACAGGTGTGTCGTGGTGTCTCACTGTGGTTTCTGTTTGTACTTGCCTGATGACTTGTGACGTTGAATTCCTTTTCACGTGCTCACCTCTTCTTTGGTGAAGGCTCTGTTACAGTTTTTGGCCCATTTTTAATAAAATTAGTTACTTTTGTTTTCTTCTTGTTGAGTTGTGAGGGGTCTTGGTGTGTTTTGGATGACGGATGACGGCACTTTATCAGACGCGTCTTTTCCAAGCATTTTCTCCTGAGCTTGTCCTCGGTCTTGCCAGTGTTGCCTTCCGAGCAGAAGTGTTTGATTCTAATGAAAGCCAACCCATCAGCTGTTTAGTTTACGGGTCACGGCTTTGCTGTTGTATCTAAAAGTCATTGCTGTCCCCAAAGCCATCTGGGTTTCCTCCTGTGCTGTCTTGAAGGGATGTTATACTTTTTTTGTATTTTACACTTAGGCTTGCAATCCATTTTGAGTTAGTTTTGGGAGGAGTGTAAGATCTGAGTGTACAGTTCACATTTTTGCACATGGATGCCCAGTGGCTCCCGCACCACTTGTTGAAGAGCCCATCCTTCCTCCATCATGTCGTCCTTGCTCCTTCGCCAGAGACCAGGACTGTGATTTATGTGGGTTCATTTCTGGGTTCTGTGTAGACTCTGCTCCACTGAGCTGTTAGGCTATTCCCCTCCCCCCCTGCCACCCTGTCTTAATTACTGTAGTTTAAATATGAGCACTGACTCATCCTTAGTTCTTTTTCTTTCTTTTTTTTTGTGACAGAGACACATAGAGAGAGGGACAGATAGGGACAGACAAGCAGGAAGGGAGATAGATGAGAGCATCGTTTTTTTTGTTGTGGCTCCTTAGTTGTTCATTGACTGCTTTCTCACACGTGCCTGGACCAGGGGGCTACAGCAGAGCGAGTGACCCCTTGCTCAAGCCAGCGAACTTGGGCTTCAAGCCAGCGACCTTGGGATAATGTCTATGAGCCTGCGCTCAAGCTGGAGGCCTCAGGGTTTCAAACCTGGGTCCTACAGGTCCCAGTCCAACACTCTATCCATTGCACCACTGCCTGATCAGGCCATCCTTAGTTCTTTATGCTGTTCTCTTTATAACATTTCATCATCAGTGACTCTGAGCCGGGTCAGGATTTGCTTGGGTGGTGTTCCGGCTCTTCACCCACACTTTGTGCTTCCCTGGGTTTACTGGAGGTGCATTCTGAACAAAGAGGTAAAGACTGAGTTTACAGGCAAGTCTGCATTGTACAGAGAAAGCTGTGAGTGTGTCTGGTAGAAACCCTTTAATTCCAAATGGCTGTCCTGGTCCTCGTAAACATCCGCAGACACATTTTACTTCTTCCTCATAGTTGTAAAAGATCACTGTGCAGATACATAATACATCAGTGTGAGTTACTTTTAATTTCACTTAACCTATACATGCACATGCCGTAAAAAGTGAAGCATTGTGAGGGGAGTTGGCACTGCACCCCCCCTGCTGCTCAAAGACCCCAATGTTCCATCTTCTACCCCGGGGTGTGGGGAGGCAAGCCCCCTTGCACCTCTGCTCCTCTCCCCGTATGCTCAACATGGTAACATCCTGATCTGGATGAGTCAATGATGTGTAGTTCTACCACATTAAACTTATGGAATTAGACCTCTTTTATATAGCATTATTCATATTTAATTGCTTTTTCAAAAAAAGAAAAAAGCCTGGATTATTCCTTAACGTCTTCATCACATTTCTCTCTCTTTCACACGATCAGCGGCAGTCCTTCCACTCTGGTGACATGGTCCTCCTGGCTCTCCACCCTTCTCCAGGTGCTGCCCAGAGGTGGGGCGCCGTGCTGGGTCCCACCCGACCTCCGCACACACTCAGCCCCACTGGGGTGCTTGCCTCTCGAGCCTCCGGGTGCTGCCCAGAGCCTGGGCGCCGTGCTGGGTCCCACCCGACCTCTGCACACACTCAGCCCCACTGGGGTGCTTGCCTCTCGAGCCTCCGGGTGCTTCCCAGAGGTGGGGCGCCGTGCTGGGTCCCACCCGACCTCCGCACACGCTCAGCCCCACTGGGGTGCTTGCCTCTCGAGCCTCCGGGTGCTGCCCAGAGGTGGGGCACGCGCCAGCAGCTCCAGCTGCATGTTGTGCCGGCAGTTTCCGGGAGTAACAGGTTTCCCCGTGTTTGCCTGATGGCTCCTTTTCACTGATGGCTTATGTCAAGAGTCATTTTTTCTGATTTTCCAGAGTGGTGCTCTGGAATATTCTAGCACTCGGTGTCTTGTTCTTTGGTGGCATTTTCAGCCCTCTCTTTCCTCTGCATGTTCACTGGGGTGCAGGTCAGGCTGGTCACCTTGCATCGACTGCGCTCGGTGGGCCTACTGAATCAGAAATTCATGTCTTTCAGACACGGGGACAACACAATGTTTGTGTGACACCGTGATCCCTTCTGTTTATGGGTTTTCTACTCTGAACCTCCCTTGGTCAGAGAGAATATTCCAGGAATGGCCAAATAATTTTAAGTTCCCCCACCCTGACCTGTATTTTTTTTTTTTTTGCCTGCTTTCTATGTTCTTGAATTCATTTTTCCCCCTTTTATTTTTTCTTAATTGAACTTATTGGGATGACATTGGTTTACAACGTGGCACAGATTTCGAGTGTGCGACTTGGCAAAACATCGTGTGCTCACTGCGCTGTGCGCCCTGTGCCCAAGTAAAGTCTCTTTCTGTCCCCATTCCTCCCCCCCACCTCTGCCAACCCCTGAACCCCCTTTCCCCACCTCTTCCTGTCCCCCAAACTCCCTCTCCCTCTGGCTACTATCATACTGTTGCTGTCTGTGTTTATGTTTCCTGTATATGGGTTTTTTGTTTTTTGCTTAATCCCTTCACCTTGCTTCTAACTTTTTGTTTTTAATACAAAACACTGCACATGTTCACTGTACACAATTTGGATGAATTTGGAAGAATGACGCCCAGAAAACCGTCACCACCATCCTGGTCCCCAACACACCCATTATCTCCGCGTCTCCAGGACACAACTCCGCCGTCTGACAGTTGAAGGGCACGGCTCGGTGCTGTGGACCGGCGTTGCTGAACCGCAGTGTCTGGGCGCAGCCGTCAGCCCGAGCAGCGGCCCCGATGGACCGGAGGGCCGCACAGGCCCTCGTGCTCTGGACCTGGCTGGGTGAAGTCACACCAGTTCAATGCCGTGTCCGTGCTGAAGATGAGGATGCCGCTGGCCCAGAGCCCGCGTCCTTCCCCCGGGACGCTGCCGGTGGCCTCGCTGCCCCCACATAGGTGCTGTGGGCGTCCCCGTATGCCGAGGAGTGTGTCACCACAGAGTCCGAGACCCTGGAGCAGCCGTGACCCCAAGACCCTTCCTCCACGCGGGGCCCCCACCAGGTGTCTGACCAGTGTGACTCGCTCAACCTTCCCGCCAGCCTGGGACGCATGCTGCGTGTGAGGCGACAGCCGGGCACACTATGGTGGCACGTGCGCAGCCACACCTCACCAGCCGGGGCACATGCGCCGCTGCTCTGTGCGCAGCTGAGCGAGTGGGAGGAGCCCTGAATACTTGATTGCTGCGCGGGGACTCCGCCGCGGAAGTTCTCGTCCACCTTCACCAGCCTGCGCACCCCCCAGCGCCCACGCTCTTAATGACCTCAAATGGCCACGTGCGAGGGCCAGGGAGGAAGCGCCGCGGGCAGGCATGGAGATCCCGGCTTCCAGCAACAAGCCCGGTGGTTGTGGGGCGCCGCGGTCAAGTGGAAATGCTCGTGTTTACTTGCACATGCCTGTAGTCACGCGGACGTCCTAGTGGTTCTTGGGCATGCGCTGGTCACCTGGGTGGCGGGCGTGGCGTGGGCGCGGACAGGCCGGGGTTGTCCAGGCCAGGTGCACGTGCTGTCTGAGTGCAGACACAGCCCGCCGCGCGGCAGAGCGAGGGCTGACCGGCGGGTGAGGTCTCCGGACCCTCGTGGTCCCGCTTTGGGTCACTAGGGAAAAGGGCTGTGTTAGGCTTGCTCACGTGTTTGGCTGAAGCACTGGACATGATTAATTAGTGTGTGCACACGTGGGAGACAGCCACGTGGGTGTCTCTGTGAAGAACTATGGGTGCTTTCCCTGCGAGCTTCCCGTCAGTGGGGATGATGGGCCGGAGCTCTCCGGCCCCCGCAGTGTCTGCCGCTTGCGGAGCCCACCGCGAACCTGCCCAGCCCACCGCGAACCTGCCCAGCCCACGTCGGGGTTCGGGCTCCACCCTCGGCGCTTTCACCAGGCCCGGGCTTGATGACTGCTTCCTCTGGTCTGGTCTGTGCAGCACTGCCAGGCGGGGATGCTGTCTTGTTTGCATGAGATGCCAGCTGGGCGGGAATGACCCTCGTCCCGACAGGGAGGGGTGGCACCGGTCAGCTGTCAAGGAGGCGCGAGGACAGGGTGCTTTCCTTCACCTTCTGCAACCAGACTGAACACAGACACAGCTTCCCCTTGCGTTTTGCTGCAGACTCGGCCTCCACAGCAGCGTGTCTGCTCAGACCAGAGAAGATAGACCTGGGACACTGCCCAGCAGCCGCATTTCAGGCCCTAATTGCATCTCATACCTGGTGGACAAAAGGAGGTTTACAGTTGCAAGTGTACGAAACAGCCTATACTTATATTATGACTTTTTTGTGTAAGAGTAAGAGAGAGGGACAGATAGGGACGGACAGACAGGAAGGGAGAGAAATGAGAAGCATCAGTTCTTCATTGCCACACCTTAGTTGTTCATTGATTGCTTTCTCATATGTGCCCTGACTGGGGGGCTCCAGCAGATCGAGTAACCCCTTGCTCAAGCCAGCGGCCTTGGGCTCAAGCTGGTGAGACTTGCTCAAACTAGATGAGCCTACGCACAAGCCGACGACCTTGGGGTTTCAAACCTGAGTCCTCTGTGTCCTAGTCCGATGCTCTATCCACTGCGCCACCGCCTGGTCAAGCTTGTATTACGACTTATTAACCACTGTGTTTGTTCTTTTCCATATGAACAACTGGAAACCGCCGTTTGCCCACCCTGTATTTCAAAGCCATTGGGACAATGGGTGGGCCATTTGCCTTGTGTGGGATCTCTGGCGGGCACCCTCAGAGGCTCCCAGGATGCTTTGGGGCTGCCCACGTGTCTGCATGACCAGCCCAAGGCAGCACGTGCTGTCAGCAACTCCCCTGGTTGAACTTGAACAGAATTTACCTGCATGTCGTCAGATTATTTTTCTGTTCCTGTTGTTAGCTAGAGTGTCTGGGAGTGAGGACTGTGCCCCATCGGATAGTCTTACTGGAAGAGCGGGCGCAGTGAACAGCGCTGGCCTCCACGTGGGCGGTAACCACATGTGTTCTGTTTTGAAACAGGTCCTGCCTGGCATTCTGCAGAAGCACTGCTGCATCTCACCCGACAGGAACACAGGTGAGTGCATTTTACTCTCCTGGTGCGAGGTTATGGGTGTTCTCTGCGTGGGGGAATGGAGAAGTTTGATTGCAGGGCCGATATCTGGGATATTTTTCCATCACTTGTTTTAGTGCAGGGGTGTGTGTGTGTGTGTGTGTGTGTATATATATATATATATATATTTTTTTATGGAATCAAGCAAACAGTGGTTTGTTCATGTCAACAGTGAGCTGCAACCTGAGCTCACAGAGCTGGGCTTATTTGACGAAGGAAATAGGGTCACACGATTGTTGTCTTGGATTTTTTAGGGAAACTGGTCCCCAGTTTAAGGGGACCCCAGTTAAGGCTGAATAGATTAGTCTCAGAATTGATTTTTGTGTCAGTTACACTTCCTGTCGAGGGAAAAGTTATCGGCTGTCCTGGAACGCTTCTGAGTCTGTCTGAGATCTAGGCTTCAGGTGAGATCAGGGTGGGAACAGCAGGTGTTATTTCAACCTCAGACGTCCGGGTCTCGGTGCGTGAACTAGATGTCCTCGGTGCGCCGCCACAGCCGGTGCGAGGCCTCGCTGCGGGTCATCTGTGGGGCGGCAGCTTGTAAGGGACGTGGTTGGTAATGGTAACTTGATGGAGGAGAAAAAAACAAACATGGAAATGCATTGTTTTTTTATGTATTCTTTTTATTTTATTCATTTTAGAGAGGAGACACAGAGTGAGAGAGAGAGAGAGAGAGAGAGAGAGAGAGAGAAAGGGGGGAGGAGCTGGAAGCATCAACTCCCATATGTGCCTTGACCAGACCAGTGCAGGGTTTTGAACTGGCGACCTCAGTGTTCCCAGGTCGACGCTTTATCCACTGCGCCACCACAGGTCAGGCTCTGAAGAAAAGATGGGCGGTGACGTCTCCCTTCTGCAGAGGGTCCCGTGGGGGGTGCTGTTCCCAGGGTCGTCGCCTGTGTGCACTCACGACACTTGCTGGGTGTGAAGCGGAGGTGGCTGGCCTTCTGTAGGTGTTTTCTGGCTTTCATGGAATGAGTCGTAATGGATTCTCTGTGACAATCAGAGTTAATATGGGGCTCACTGTGCTTCTCCTGCCGGAAGCACCTTTACCTAGAGGTGGCTGGTGCGGTCACCGTTCTTGTGAGTGACACAGCGTGACTTTCTATGACGCGTTGCAATGCAAAGCACTGAGTAGGCAGGCGGAAGTAAGGTAATTTAAAAATAAATTATGAACATCAGTAGATGACATTACTGACTGTTCTCTAAAGAGTTCGTAGAAGCCTATTTCACCCATTTAGTTCTCAGCTGTGATTGTTAGTGTCTCTTCAGGGAAGTCTGCTTAGAACATGGTTTAAATTTTTGAGCATCTTTCTATTTTCTGGAAGTTTTTATTGATAATCAAAATGGACGACTCACATGCAAGTAAACAATGATTTTTGCACGCCGTCCATCAGTCCCAGTGAGCAAAACACTCTTTGAAGAAGAATAAATGTTCCAGATTAGTTGACATCTTTCAAGTGAGTTCATTACTCTGATTCTGAGAAGCACCAAAAATAGTAACAAGATTAATTGAAAGTTAAGTACTTTTCTCTGGAAATCTTAAGTGGATTATTTCTTTTATATTTGTTTATTTTTTTCTTAAGTGAGAAGCAGGGAGGTCCTGCATGCTCCCCTGGCCAGGCTCCACCCAGCAAGCCCACTAGGAGCCGCTGCTCCATTGCTATGAAGCCATCCTCAGTGCCTGGGACCAACTTACTCCAGCAGAGCCATGGCTGCAGGAAGAGAAGAGAAGAAAGAGGGGAAGATGAGAGAGAGAGAGAGAGAGAGGAGTGAGAGAGGGGGTAGGGTGGAGAAGCAGATGGGCACTTCTCCTGTGTGCCCTGACTGGGAATCGAACCCAAGACTTCCACACGCTGGGTATATACTCTACCACTGAGCCAACTGGCCAGGGCCAGTTCTTTTATATTTTTAGACAGTTTGTTTTATAAGGAGTTTCAGGTTAGCATGGGAAATATTGCCAAATAGAGATGTTTTATTTGCTTTTCATAAGAATCCAGGCAACCAATCTTTGGAACCATAGCCGTCTTCCATTATGAGTTGGATATTGAGGAAATTTGCTAGACAAAAAATTCCTTAAAGTATTTTATAGAGTGTTTCACTTTGAAGTCAGGTCTAGAGAATCTGAGGCTGTGACATTAGGTGTGGAAAAGGGAAGAAATTGAATCAAATGTGAAGAAAGAAGATTTGGCTGAAATTATAACTGTTAAAAAAGCATAAGTTTGTTCAGAATTGAAAGATTTGGGAATGGACTGGTTTTTATCATGTAAGTTCATCTGGAATGTCCAAAGCTGCTCAATTATTCAGGAACAGTGTGGCGACTTCCTTAGGACGCTTTTGCATGTTAGTGTCACATGGAGTCCTTATGAGCTTGAATGCAACTGAGGTTTACCTTTGTGATTTTAAAGAAGACTTTTCAGCTTTTTGATTAAGAAGATCAGCTTTGAAATGGGTCTGAGTGTCTGTCTGGGAAGGGGAACACTTCTCACCGTGTGTGGTGGGACGGTGGCTCAAGCGTGTGAACATGCTCAGCTCCGCCGAGCCCACGCTCCGACACGGCTAAGGTGGTGAATTGTCTTGTGTGTGTTTCACCACAGTTTTTTTAAAAAAGATGAACTTTGGGATGAATCCTGCTTTTGTTTCGTTTGCTTGTTTGGTTTTGTCTTACTTTTGAAATGCCGTCTACCCCGTTCTCTTACATCCTTGTGGCTGAATGTGGGGAAGGACACACCTGTTCCCAGGGGCTTTCCTTGTCGTGGAACACATATGCTGGGCCGACCTGGCGACCAGATACGATGAACATCGGACGATGCATTTGAAGTCAAGCAGGGCTGCTTTCCCCAGACACACACGTCACCTCTGCCTCTTGCTGTTTTGCTTGTGACACTTAGGTGACTGACATAAGAGCTGGAGTGGGTCCCCTGGCAGGGGAACAGGCTGCCTCACCTTCCGGTTTCTCACCAGGAAGCTGAGCGCTGGGCAGGTAAAGTGTGTCTGTCGTGAAGGAGGGACACAGCCCAGGAGCGTCCCACACAACCATGCGTGCACGCACGTCCACAAGCACGCACACACACGTATGCACACATATGCGCTTCCTTGCTTTTAGAACAGCCTTGGCCCTGAGCTCTCCTGTCCTTGTTTGCTGACTGGAAGTGGACTCTGGCCAGGCCGTTTCCGACCCTTCCTTGGAGAGCCGCTGAGGAGCCACAGGTGGGTGAGCAGGCAGTGGGGGCTTGCTGTAGGGGTTGGGCCCCCCTCCTGGGGGGATGCCCAGGCAGGAGGACTTGTGGGAACTTAGAGATGGCTGCTGAGATGCTGTCCCGGTCCTCCCTGCTTCACAGCTGCCCTGGGTGACCGGTTTCATGGTCTCGGTGGAAAGTGACTCCTTAGAGTTTGAATTGACTGCTGGTCAGTGTGGGACAGGACTCAGGGACACTGCCGTTAGTGGTCCCAAATAGGGCTCATTTTGTGCAGTGTAGAAACCATTTTGGGTGGTGGCTTCTTCACAGATATTTCTTATGACTGGCGCTTCTCTGGATTAAAGTTAGCTGGTTTGTAAGTGTTTTAGGCATTTTTTTCCTCTCAGCCCCAAAGGTCTCAGTAATGCCGGTGGCCAAGGCCAGGAAGGTCCGCGTTGGATTCGGGCAGACTGTGGAGAAAGTGCGGAGCCGAAAGGTGTTGGGCCATACTGTTTACTAGTCTCACAGTGGCAGACGAGCACACAGCAGGGGAGAACTTCTTCTCAGGCAAACAAACAGCAAGATGCCTTCACGGTGGTGGGCGGGCCGCCGGCAGTCCCCGAGAGCAAGCACCCATAGCCTGACGTAGGCCAGACGCATGTGGCGCTGCTGCTGGCAAACCAGCGAGCAAGCCTACCCAGTCTTAATGCCTTTTCTCTGACAAGCCGGTGGGGTGAGCACTTTGATTCCTGGGTGTGACCTATCAGCACAGGTGACCGGTCTCTCCCCTGGGAGCACGTGGAGGTTGGGAGCCATCTGCCTTGTATGGCCCGGTGTCCTTGTCCTGGCTCTCTCTGCCATTGCTTCAGAATTGCCTGGTCATTTGGGAAAATCCAGCTGAGGCCGGTGAGCTTAATATACTCTGATTTTGGCCACATGGTGCACTGGGGTCCTGTCTGTCGGGGGACAGTCATCGGCCGCTCAGGACAGTTACACGTTTTGGGAATGGGTTGATTTTGCAGTAAAACAGCAGGATTTCCTGTGCGAACCCCCGTAGCAAGTAGGTCAGTAAGGAAACTGCAGACAGGTGTAGTGGATGTGTTGGTGGCTGATTTCTCGAGGTGTTCTATTTCTGGTTGACGATGAAAGCAAAGTAATTGTGAGATACAGGCGGCCGCCGGGCTGCAGAGGAGACAGGCTCTGTCGGCTTGCTCTTAGTTGAATCGGTGTGCAAGCTGGAGCAGCGGCACCCACCCGTCACGTGCAACCTGGGCGTGTAGCGTTGTCTCTGTTTCCACCTTTCTGTGCATATACATGTGTGACCCTTTTCAAACCTGCAGAAGAGCCCGTCCCGCTCGTAACCTGGGAACTCCCTGTAGTGTGTACGTAAGAACTGGAGTAGAAAGAGGTGAAGTGTTTTCCACGTATCTTGTGGGACTGATTTGTGTGTACTTGCACACATGTTATATGACAGTCACTGAATTCATGTGTATTTCTCATTCTGATCTTGGGTTCCGATGGGTGATATGCCAGTGGGCATCTGACAGCTGGCTTTCCTGAGCTTGGGGACAGGCTGGCGGAGAGCCTAGCATCACTGCCCGCAGCTCGGGAGCCCACCGCCAGCCACGTCTCGCAGGTGCGTGCTGGATCCAGGGCCTGTTCTCGTATGCACGTGGAAGGTGTTTGCTTTTGGGGACGTGGTCTGTGGTCTGTGTCGTCTCCATGGGCAGCAGTTGGGTCCCTGCATAGAGGGTTGACGTGGACAGCCCGTACCAGGTGCCCTGCACGGGTTGGGCTGCCCTTTTGTTGCAGTTGGCTGTTGGGCATGAGGCTTGGACAGCCCGCAGGGTGTTAGCCCTACTTGTACACACACACTGACCAGGAGCAGAGCTGGTGGACAGGATGCAGCTGTGTGTATGCTGTGTTCAAAATGGCGGTGGGACGCAGTGTGGAGGCCGCCCTGGGTGGTTCTACCCCCGAGTCCCTTTGGGCTGAATAACATGACGAACAAAGATGGGAGCATCAATGACAACGTCCTGTCTTTGCCACAGACCTGTCTGTAGGGGAGAAACGGCTCCCGATGACAGATGGTAGAAGTGTGGTCGTGAGTGGTCACGTGGAAGTGTATTCTACTCATTTCACACCTCGCCTCCTTGTGATTCCAGAAATACAGAGACATGACCTTGTGTTCAGTGTAAATTCTGGCACTGAGAGACGAGCTGTGCGTTTCTGCATTGACTCTGGCTGTTCCTGTGATGTCCTGTGAGGTGGGGACATGGTGATGATGAAGGGACTCTAACTCCCATTGCACAGCTGCTCAGTGCTCTGCTGTGACTCAGACGTCGGTTTTCCCTCCTGGTCAGCACACGCTGGTGTCGTGACCCTTCATTCGTCCCCAGTTGTCCGGGTGTGACTTTCCTGTCATGTACGGTGCAGAATAGACAGACAAGCACCAGGCTCTGTCCCTACTCGTGAGGTGACAGCAGACAGTCCAGTCCCTCCCCAAGGGCTGAGCAGCAGCGCCACCTGGTGGGCGCCTTCAGATGAGCAGCAGGAGGCTCCGCGGGGGGTGGGGGGGCCCTCTGTCCCCTGGGTCCTCCCTCCTCTAAGGGGTCACTCTTGCCTAGCTGAGCTCTGGCAGCAGCCTGGAGGACTTCTGTCTCTAAAATGAGGCCGTTTCGAGGGCCTGTGCCAGCAGGCAGTCCCACTTCAGAGCGAGGAGACCCCAGTGGCCTGAGGAGGCTCCTGCGGGGGCGAGTGGACAGAGAGACGGGGGTCAGCACTGGGAGGCAGTGACACGAAGGGGAGTGGGAGGGTGGTCTACAGGGGCCTCAGTGAAGGCGGTCTTCAGCAGAGAGACCCAGAGCGACAGGTGTGCTGCTCTGGGGCAGGTGAGCTGGGAGGCGGGGAGTCCAGTCAGGTGTGGACTTGACGTCATGCTGAGTGATCTGTGGGTTCTGAGCAGGGAAGAGTCGGACCTGATTTCCCCTTGAAAACCACTCAGGAGAGCGGTGGTGTGGGGGGAAGGGCCCTGGTGGCCAGTGCGGCCATCTGGGCGAGGTGGTGCTGGGTGTCTGGGGTGAGCCCTGCGGGGTGGGGCGTGCCAGGGTGGAGACCTGCTGGTGGGAGTGGTGGTGGGAATGGTGTGTAATCTGGGGAAAGCAAGCACCCACGGTGAGGCCAGTTCCAGGCCAGTTACCTACCGAGCAAGAAAAGAACACCTCGGGGCAGGAATCATGAACTCAGTTTTGAGTGAAACTGCTGAGTTCAAGTTGTCTACTGTGCCTTCAAGTCTGTGTATGGACAGGCCGTGCTGGGGGTGGGCACTGAGGGTCTCCTGCACACCTGTGCTACTGGCAGTCGGGCGGTGGGTGCCCCGGGAGTGAGGGTGGACAGAGAAGAGGTTGAGAAACAGCCTGGGGCAGAAGGAGGGAGGATGGAGAAAATCTAACACAAGTTGCTGAGCGGCAAACGCTAGACCCAGTGCCTGCCTGGCAGGACCGGTGTAGACACGTGCACACCACAGACACGCACATCTATACATGCACACCAGAGGCACACGCATGCACACGCACACCACAGACACGCACACATGAAGGCACACACCCAGGTGCACACCACAGGCACACAGGTATGCATGTACAGAAGGCACTGAAGGATTCTGCATTTCTTTACTACCGGTGCTTGCTCTTATAGCTTGGCTCTTTCTGGAAGGTTTTTTCTCTTCTCCAGTTGTTTCCTCCTGACTCCCCTCCCTGTTCCCATTGAAAAATCTTGAATGTCCACAATGGTCTTCATGGACAGAAGGTCGCGCCAGTGACATGGACAGATGGTCTGGTGCAAGTCACGTGGTGGGGCTGGGAGGGGCTGGGACCTGGTTCTGAAGCACCGGGCTCTGCAGAGCACACGGGGCCCACAGGTGAGCAGTGAGACTCCTGCTGTCAGATCCCGCAGACCACCTGGCATTCCACATGGGGTTCCATGCAGATGCAGGTGAGGGAGAGTGTGTTGGCTTTCTGCCAGCAGGAAATAGGTGCAGGGAAGATGTTGGATGGGCACCACAACTTTTAATACCATTTTATTTTGTTTTATTTTATTCAGTGTGAGGTGGGGAGGCAGAGAGACAGATTCCTGCATATGCACCAACCGGGATCCACCCGGCATGTCCACTAGGGGGCGATGCTCTGTTGTTCAGCAACTGAGCTCTTAGCGCCTGAGGTGAAGCCAAGGAGCCATCCTCAGTGCCCAGGGCCAACTTGCTCCAACTGAGCCATGGCTGCGGGAGGGGAAGAGAGAAAGAGAGAGAGAGGGGGGGGGGAAGTGAGAAGGGAAGGGTGGAGAAGCCGATGGGCACTTCTCCTATGTGCCCTGGCTGGGAATTGAACGTGGGACATCCACATGCCAGGCCAACACTCTACCACTGGGCCAGCCATCCAGGGTCTATACCATTTTTTAAACAAGGCACGGAACATAAGACAATGGACAGGTCACTGCACTGCATCCCCTCTGGCATTTCTGGGGACTGTGGGTCTCAGGATGGGTCGTGTGGCTCTGGCTCTGGCTGAGAGCATGTGAGCACGTGGACTTGATGCTCAGTGGTGCAAGGAGAGCCGCCCACCCAGGAGAGCTGGTCCAGAATCAAGCTCAGCCACAACACGATTTTGTTTGCTCATCCAAATACGGTAGAATTTGACAGGGACACACATTTACAACAGAGCTCTTCTCAGGGGAAAACATTGTGCTATTTTTATTGACCTCTTAGTTACACGAGTAATACATAGAAACAGCCATGTTGCTGAGCACACAGGTGGGCTGCTGCCTCTGGTTTCCCAGCACATGTGACACGGGAGCATTCCTGCTATGCATGTGTGAGCCCCAGCCGGAGAGCAACACCACAGGCTGTGGACTGCGGCCGGGGTGGGGGGACCCTGTGCGTCTGAGGACCAGCATTGCTCCCAGCAGAAAGGTCTGCAGACAGCTCCATGTAGAAACCTGAGAGATCAGGTAAGCTGTGGAAGAGTTTCTGTGTGCCACCCGGAACCGCTGCTGTCCTGCAGGGTCCCGTTTCAGCCATGTTTGCCAGACACGGATCACACCCAGGAGAAGCCGTGTGCCGTGTTGTAACGTTTGTACTTGACAGCTGCATTGTAAATGTTTCCGTGTTTCTTTTCTCCAAGGCGTTATTTTATAACGTCTCATTTGTACCTAAAGCGTAACTGAAATAAGTTCTAGGATCTACCTTGTTTCTGATATCTGCCACGTTAAAATGAAATGAACAAAACGCTGCAAGGGACCTCTTCCTACGTGTCCTTCCACACCTTCTGATTGCAGGGTGGGTTGGTGGGTAGCGCGGGTTCAAAGAGCACCCTCACTCTCAGTGCCTTTGATGTTTCCTGCACGTGGGTGTTGCCCTGATTTGTGCTAGCGGTGCCCCGTATGTTTGCTGGGTGACTCTCCAAGGCGCTACCTGCGTTAATGTGCGTGCCGTGTTATTCTGTCCTTTTAAAAGTCTGTGTCTGGAACTATCTCAAAATCATAGGCCACTTGAAAGAAGAAATTTATCTCAGCATTTTGGCACGGCTATGGTTACACACATTTGTTTATCAGAATACTTTGTTTATCCTGGTAGAGGCAAGGGCTGATTCTTATTGAAGCTGTAACAATAGCCTGAGGCGTCGTGAAGACTGATGAGACTCAGCAAAGCAGCTCTGCTGTTTGGCTGTTGTGACAGATGGTTGGTTGTGAGGCCCAGGCCAGTCCACGTGCTGTTTTCCTCCAGGGTCCTCACTTGTGCGCCGGGCTGCTGGCCGCGTAAGCCTTTGTTCTGAGATGTATGGTAGTTAGAATGACTAAGTTAAATGTGAATGCTGAAGAGATTTCTAAGGTTAACATTGGCAGATGCATTCCTCTGACTTCTCATTATCGTTAGTTCTTGTCAGCTCGTTTATAACTTGGATGCAGTATTTTTACAGGCTATTTTCCCTGAATTCTGAGGCGTTAGATTGGTGAAAGTTTTACTTCAGGTGGCCAAGTGGTAGCTGAGTGGAGGTGAACAGTTGATGCGGTGGAGGCCACGCTACGTGACCTCAGGCAGATGCAGTGACAGGGCCACTTCAACTGGGTGTGGTCATGTGACCAGGGTGGGGACAGACGTGCCAGAGGGTGAGGGACGTTGTTGTGAGGTTACCTTGTAATCCAGCTAACAACACAAAATGTGAAAAGGAGTATCTCAGAGAGTAGTATAATTCTAAGGAAAACTCAGAGTGAGAAGCATGTGTTTTGTTAAGAACAAAAGTTGCCTGATTGCTGGTGACGCAGTGGATGGGCCATTGACCGTATGCTGAGGACTCAGGTTTGAAACCCCGAGGTTGCCAGCACAGGGTTTCCTGCTGGAGCCCAGGATTATTGTCATGATCCCAAAGGTCGCTGGCTTGAGCAAAGGGGTCACAGGCTTGGCTGGAGCACACCTGTTACCCCCAGTCAAGGCACATATGAGAAGCAATCAATGAACAACTGAAGAGATGCAGCTACGGGTTGAAGCTTCTGATCTCTCCCCTTCCTGTCTGTCTCTCTGTTTTGCTAAAAACAAAACAAAACAAAAACACCCCACAACAAAATTCCAAAGATGAACAGCTTTTGGTGAGAGCACTCTGGAGCTTCAGCCCCTTGGGCAGTGACCCCGTCAGCACCAGTGGGGACGACCAGGCTCTCCTCCTCATGTGAGCGTCCTCTGCTGGCGAATGTCACCACAACGTTCGTGTATGTGTGTGTGTGTGTGTGTGTGTGTGCAGAACTTCCATAAACTTGGGTGGCAGGGTTATAAAGCTTTTAATGTCAGGTTTAAAACATAATTCCACTTAACCTACCGCACGCAATGATTCCTTTTATTGTCTTTATTGGAACTTTTCAAAAAGAAGCTTTAGGTTGTGAAACCTGTGGTTGGTAACCTAGTGACAACCCCGCCTCTCACTTCTAAATTCCGATTAATTTCAAACTGCCTAGGTAACTAAAGACTTCTTATTCATTAAGTCAATCTAATATTATTTTAAGACCATACCATCGCTTGAGAACTTTGTGAATTCCATCAGCTGATATAAGAGAAGACAGGCCGTCATTGCTGGAGGGGACCCTGGTCAGAGAGGTGGCCAGTAAGCACAGAACAGAGCTCAGCATCATTAGCCGCCAGAGAAATGCAGGTCAAGCCACACGAGACACCACGCCATGGCCGCTAGGAAGGCTGTGACAATTGAAAAGAAAAAAAGAAAACAACCTCCCCAAAAAGCAACAGATGTTGGTGAGGAGATGGAGAACCTGAAACCCTTACGTTGCTGGTGGGAACAGCCCACCAGCTGTTCGGCCACAGACCCCAGCACATTACACACAGATTCCACCTCCACAGCCAGCCTGCTCCTGGGTGTGCACCGGGAAGGCTGAACACACATTCACGCAGACCCTCGTACGCAAAAGTTCACAGTGGCATTGGAATGCTCGCCGCGTGGTGAGCCCACATGCCGAGTGGCGGTGTAGCACCGGGGGGAATTGTGTAGCAACAAAGGAGTACTGGTAGATGCTCTAGCGTGGAGGAACCTGGCAGGCGTTGAGCTGGGTGAGAGAAACCAGGCACTGAGGCCACGTGTTGTGGGGTGTTATTTATGTGGTGTGTGCAGAGTGACAGCGTGGTAGTGGGCTCCAGGGTGGGGGTGACGGGGAGAAGAGTGGTGTGGGGTTTCTTTCTGAAGTGATGTCTGTGTTCTGACATTGGCGTGGTGAGTTGTGCATACCTGTAGATACACTAAGAACCAACATGGGTCCTGGACAGTTGGCTCAGAGGTAGAGCATCAGCCTGGTGTGTGGAAGTCCCTGGTTTGATTCCTGGTCAGGGCACACAGGAGAAGTGCCCATCTGCTTCTCCCTCCACCCCTGCCATTTCTCTCTCTCCCTCGCTTCCCGCAGCCATGGCTTGAATGGTTTGAGCAAAGTTGGCCCCAGTGGGTTAAGGATGGCTCCTCGGCCTTGCCTCATGTGTTAAAATAGCTCCATTGCTGAACAATGGACCAACACCCTAGACAGGCAGAGAGAGCATCGCCCCCTAGTGGGCTTGTCGGGTGGATCCTGGTTGGGGTGCAGGAGGGAGTCCGTCTCTGCCTCCCTGCCTCTGACAGAAAAAAAAAAAAAGAGAGAGAGAGAGAGAGAGAGAACTAACACATACTTTAAATGAGTGAATATTATTCAGTGGATTCTTTTTTTATTTTTATTTCTTTTTACAGGGAGAGAGAGAGAGTCAGAGAGAGGGATAGATAGGGACAGACAGACAGGAACAGAGAGAGATGAGAAGCATCAATCATCAGTTTTTCGTTGACACCTCAGTTGTTCATTGATTGCTTTCTCACATGTGCCTTGACCGTGGGCCTTCAGCAGACCAAGCAACCCCTTGCTGGAGCCAGCGACCTTGGGTCCAAGCTGGCGAGCTTTTTGCTCAAGCCAGATGAGCCCACGCTCAAGCTGGCGACCTCGGGGTCTCAAACCTGGGTCCTCCACATCCCAGTCCAACGCTCTATCCACTGCGCTACCGCCTGGTCAGGCCAGTGGATTCTTTTTTTAACACAGCTGACTGGCAATTTTCAATTTTAGCTGAAGTTATCTCATGTCACCAGCTATTTTTTCGTAATTGAGTATGAAAGTGAAACAATCTAAATAAACTTCAGTATACTTTACTTATGCATAATGAATTTAAGTGAAACTTTGTACATATCTGCTACATATTGTATTTTATACATATTATTTATTTTAGTACTTTTTTGGTGTGGAATACTGTGTAGCAATCACCTACATGGAATGGTACGCAACATGTTTTGCAAATATATCTGGTTTTGCTGCGCTTTCCCTTTGAAACACACAACTTTACACGTTCTGGCTGGATTGAACATGAGGAAGAAAGATTTTACAGTGTCTTGATACGTATTTTTCAAACTGCGAGCAGTTAGAAGATAGTCCGAGTTTAGACGGCTCAACACTGATTGTTTCTGTTTGTACCTTCGATTTTGTGGTCTCGCACCTGGAGGAGTGGGGGGAAAAGGGGTCCGCATGAGAATGTAGGACAGCGGGCTGTTTTCCGAACTTCGACCCTCAGGATGAAGAGTCACAAGTACAACAATCCTATATTACTCTGTGTTTCAAAAATTGAAATAGCTAAACCAAGTGCAAACACGAGTTACTTCGTGAGCGGTCAACAATGTGTGATGAATAAAATGCTTAAGAAACTCATGGTTTCTGACTGGCTGGGTCGCCGTGATTTACGATGTTTGCTGAGCCGTGGTCTTCTCCGTTGCCTGACAGCATCTGCCGGGTCCTCTGTGTCCTCTTCTGCTCAGAGATGCTCAGGCGCTCCGTGGACAGAGCGGAGCAGCCTCACTCAGACCCTGAGAGAATAAAACCATTCTTCCCTTGGGATTTGCCCTGAAGCCCACGCCCACCTTGGGTCCTCTTATGACACAGTGAGCCCACACTGCATCTCCTTGGTGGGAAGGGCTCTCTGAGCAGAGGGGTGTGGCATGTCACTCTGGTGGTGACACTCCTGCTGTGTCACCTGATCTGTGGGAGCCTCTTTCTCCAGGCCGCTGAGCGGGAGGCTGCTGCACACCACGGCTGGTGAGAGCATCTGTCCTTCGCTGTGGCCCTGGGCCACTGAGGCCTTGTGGAAGGACACGGGTTCTCGTTTGCACCTGGAAGAGCCCACAGAGCAGCCTGTCTTCTCCACAGTGCTAGAGCTTCCCTACTTGTAGGGTTTTATTACAATTAGAGATTGTGTCGCCATGCGGGAGGGTGGCTGGCGGGGGCAGGCTGGCTCTCACCGTGTGTGGGTCCTTGGTGTGTCTGGTATGTGTTTTTCTCTAAAGTCAAAACCTTTGCAAACAGCTTAGCTTTTGATGTGTTTATAGAGCCGGGTTTCCGTGAGCATTCCATTCTGAGATAAAAACAAGGTTTACCCCAAACGCTGATACACACCTCCTCAGAAATCGCTGCAGCCTTCCCCACCCCCACACTGACCTTTCACTTAGGAGCTGGTGACCTGTGTGGGCGTGGAAGCGCCTGCTGGGGTGGCGGCTGGGCTTGTCCACGGGGTCCACGGTCTCAGCGTCAGCTGGACTCATCAAGGAGAATTTTAAGTGAGGTAGACAAGCTCAGTGTTATTAACATCCGTTCAGAGCAGCGGGGACTCCACGGAGGGTCATGATGCAGCCGGAACCTCTGCTGATGGGGCTGTGATGACAGTATAGTAGACACACTAGGCAGACAGAGATGGAGCTGCGTGGCCCTCCTGCAGCTCGGGCCCCAGGGGGTGGGTGACCTCACAGAGGAGCAGGGGCCGTCTGTGATTTTACGTTTCCTAAAACTGAGCTGCCACCAGGGGGCGCAGTGGTGTCCTGCTCAGCCACATACCCCCAAGTCCTCGCAGGGGGAGCTGTGCGGACCAGGGACTCCCGGAGGGAGACGGCCGCTCTGCCCGGCCCTCCGTGACCATGCTGTTCCCAGTTGCCAGGTGCCGTTAGTCCCACTTTGGGACAAGGACCCCCTTAGCCCTGGGAAGGCCTCGATGTGCAGGTGGCTGTCACTAGTCTGCCCACTGAGATCATTGCTTCAGGACGGAGCAGGTGCCCTGGTGACGCGTCCTGCGGGAGGGGACGGTGTTTTGAGGCAAGCGTGCTTTGGCGCAGGGCCATCATGTCCACCATCCAGAGCGAGCCCTGTGGGGGAGGGCACGGCTGCGTCCCTGTCCTGGCCATGGAGACACAGGCACCGTGAGGAGCTGGGGGCAGGGCTGTGGAGGCCACGGGGGGTCAGGGCAGGTCATGTTGGTCTGTAGGACGTGGCGACTGTTCGAGGACGAGTCTGGAGGTTCTGCCTCAGTGGCTGGGGTGCCAGGGCCAGGACTGGAAATGCTCGTGTCGGGTGTGGACAGGCCAGCGGAGGAGGGTAGAGGGGGAGGACTGATGGGCAGTGTAATGTCAGGGGCCGTCCGTGCGGTGGGATGGGGGGACAGCTCCTGCGGCGCGAGGACGGGAGCGTGGGGCTGCTGCTGGGCTTTGGCATTGAGGTGTTTCGCTGTGTGGCCCAGAGACGTCTCTGCCACGGGGGCACAGGGTCCCCGTCACAGAGGATGGCGGTGAGTGGGCGGTGGCTTCTCCAAATTACAGTCAGATACTGAAGTTAAGCCACGTCTGAGCATCGCTTTGTCACTTTGTGAAGGAAACGTGTTCTAGTTCCACAAACAGGCATACAGGCACGAGCGGTCTGTGTCGTGGACGTCAACCCCCTCTCGGAGGCGTGATGTGGTGGGGTCTGTTCACGCGGCGTGGAACAGAACAGAAGTGCAGTGAGTCTCCCGTTCTCGCTGTGCGGTTACAACCAGACCCATGTTCCCGCTGTGGAGTTCCCTCCGGGCGCTGCTCTCCTCCTGGTCGACTCGGCCCGTGTGGGCAGCGAGGGCTCAGGTGATGCTGTCGGGGATGTGGTGCCCCAGCTCTCCCACCTGCAGGGCGGGCACCTCGGGGGCCACCTTCAGAGGGGCGTGCCAGGCAACACTGGACGCAGAACCTTGGCAACCTCACTTAGCAGGCGGGAGGCGTGCGAGGCCTGGGTCTGTTTGTAGCCACCTGGCCTGGAGGGAGGGTTGGTGTATCCAGTTCTGCCTCATATAACCCCTCTGTCTGGTGAGTCGAGGTCGTCAGCAGCCAAGCCCGGATCTGAGTGACTGCTGTATGTCTTGTACCCAAGGGACGCGTTTCAGGAACAGTCCATACAGAATTTTTATGAAGTGATAGGAATTGCTTCTTTGTGGAGGGGGGAAAAATAGCCCCATAAAGGGAACCCCTAGTGCCGTTGACAGAGAGGAGGTGTGAGGAGTCTGTGTGGAGGAAGGAAGGTCCCGGGGCGTGGGCCACGTGGATTTCTGAGTCTGTGAACCTGTCCCGTGGAATCGCAGAGCCCCTCCAGTTCCAAGGAGGAGGCCTCAGGTGCACATGGACCCCGGTCACCTGGCTGGCTGAGCCTCCATGCTCACAGGTGGTCATGCTGGCGTGTGCCCACGAGGTTTGTGTGCGTCCGCCAGTGATCAGAGCTGACGCTGGAGGACTTTTGGAACCAGTGCCCTTGGGGTTTTCATGGACGACACCCTCAAGAAAGATTCGTCGATCGAGTATATTTGCTTTAAATCCACATATCTGTGTTTTCCCTTCCACTTAGTAATTTCTTTGGAGAACGAGAGCTTATTGGTCATGCTCTGTGTGGCCCAGGGCTGGGTGTGGTAGACCAATGTGTCTGACTGGTGGGTCGGGGCCCAGCAGCACCTGGTCCCCCAAACCCAGACCTCAGTGGACGCTGAAGAACACCACCTTCTCACCCAGGCCCTTGACAGGTGTCCTTCCTTCTCTGAGACTCAGTTCCCTCTTTGTTAACTGGGTGGCACTTAGAGCGCTGGCTGGCTGGGTGGCCCACAGTGGGCGCAGACCCTGCAGACGCTGTGCTGGGTGCGAGGCGTGCAAGCAGGGGTGCTTGCGTGCTTTGAGCCGTTGCTTCACGATGTCCCAGACGGGGCTTCTGAGCGTCTCTTCGCACGTTCAGGTCGGACGTCATAGAGAGGTTCTCCCGGGTGTGCTTGAGGTTCTGTGGGGAGAGAGCCTGGAGGAGAATGAGAATTAGAAGTCTTGGGCTCCAGGTGAGGTTACAGCCAGGACCTCGGTGGTGGTGGTGGGGTCTCAGCTTTTAGTCTGCATCCCTCACAAGTAAAGACAAGAGGGTGTCTGCGAATGTCAGCATGCACCTGATGTCACTGTCACAACGGCAGTGTCCCACACCCAGCAAAGTCTTCCATTCCCGCTACTCACTCCATGGGACCTGTCCCCTTCCCCGACGCACGGGCTGCTCTGTGGTGATGGGTTTTGTATCCAGGGCTCAGGCAAGGCTTCATCTCCACACGGTGCTCCTCTGTGCCCTCAGACCAAGCCACTGTACTGGCACCTTGCCCACAGGCTGTTGTGAGGAAGGACGTGGATGGTACTTAACATGTCTGTCACCAGGGACAGGGCGTAGAGTGCATGTCACCCGTCAGCGGCTTTACTTGAGGAGCTGGGATCAGGTGAAATGTGGTTGGATGTCAGACTTCACATCTTAATTATTCAGGGTTTGGATTCTGAGCGCGTGTGAGCGCAGGATGCAGGGACGAGAGCAGTGAGGACTGCCCAGTGTCCCTGGTGGTGCCGTGTCTGCCTGTCGCAGGTGCTCACCCAGCAGGTGGGACGACCCGGCCCCAGACCACCTCCCACCTTGCAGCTGCCTGTGTTACCTGAGCGTCAGGCCGAAACGGGACAGATGCACTTCCAGGTAAGTCTGGGGGATAGGAACAAACACCTGTCCAGTGCTTCATAGCCCGCGCCTGTAGGAACCTTGCTGGAGGTGCGCCCCTCCCCAGGTTCGAATCTCCGTGACTGCACAGGAAGCACACACCTTCCCCGCCTGCCTCACGCTGACCACTCTCCGGCACCTCTTGAGGACTGCTGTGGTTGCCCTGGAAACACACCTGTTTGCCGGGATGTCTGTCTCGGGCCTGCTCTTCCCCCGTTCCTGTACTCCACTATTCTGCCAAGACTCGGAAACTCGTCCCTCTGCAGACCCAGCCGCTGTCGGGTGGACCTCCGATTCACTGCAGAGCGATTTCCATAGGTTGGTTTCCGAATCCAGGTAATATTTTAGGTGCTAAAATCTGTCACCTAGGATTTCACGTTTCATGCACACAGTCACAGGAGCGGGTGCTTGTCTGGCTGTGGCAAGAGACGTCGGCCCTCTGGGCCCTGCGTGCAGCTGTGGGACCACGAAGGATCTGTCGTGAGCCCGCACGCAGCTATGTTAGAACCGCCGGAGCTGAGGCGGCTTGTCTGTCAGACCCTGACACGTGTGCCCGGCGGTGGTCGCACCGATTGGTGCTCAGTCCTGTGGCTTCAACACAAAATGTGTTTTCGGTCCCTAAATGTTCTTCTCTACTTAGCACTCTGGTATTCAGACTAAAGAGCAGATACCAAGTCACCGTCAAATGCTTAACAGAATTTAGTAACTGTGTGTATTTGAAAGGAATATAGATTTTAGCTTCAGGGTCACTGTGAAACTGAGAATCATCAATATCCACACACGGTAGCCCTGCCGTCTCCTGGCAAAATGTAATTTTTCATTCTTTCCTCCAAAGCCTTGGCTAGCACTCAGCCTAAAATTCTTTTATTACCTGCCTAACTCAGTTTCCTCTACTATTCATTTTACCTGAAGGACAAGAAATGTGATTTCTTCTTAATTTAAGATTTCTTTGGCAACATAATAATGTCAAGAAATTCCTTCTATCGGGGTGGTGAACACACGATACAATGTACAGATGATGTATATAGAATTGAAACCTATATAATTCTTTTAGCTAATGTCACCCTGATAAACTCAATAGAAAGAAATAAATTCCTTACAGATCTTTTCTCAGCCTGGACCAGGCTGGACCTTCTGTGGCGTTAGGCAGCACAGGCCTCTGAGGCTGACGTTGGGCCGCACGGCTGCGCCCGGGCTCTGCTCTCTTAGCTCCCGATGATGCCACGCTGTGCACCTCACCCCCAGGGAGCCCCACCCCCTGGCCACTGGGCTGGTTTCCCAGGGACCCACCGTGGGAGCCAAGCTTCCTGCTGCACTGGTGACAGTGCCCCTCCCCCCGTCACCCCCACTCTGGCATGGGGAGAGACCTTAATGCTTGTCTTTGACCACCGAGCGCCCACACCCTCTGGGCTCCCCCTCTGCATGGTCTGTGATGGTCTCTGTTCCTGGTGGGTGTATTTAGACTTCTTTCAAAACACAGGTCTTACCTGTCATTCTCCAGTTTAATGCTTTTTGGTATCTCTGTGTTGACGGGCCCCCCACTGAGTCCCCCCTGGCAGGTTGACACCCCCGTCTCCTCTCCCCCAGTGCACACACACTCTGGATGGAGCCCTCAGGGACTGTGCACACTTGCTCCTGTCCCACCAGGCCCAGAGTGGCTCCCGCCTGGTGCAGGGCTGTCCTACACCCTTCGTGGGCTCTCAGCGGAGGCTGGACCCCGCCCTCCCTGTTTTGCTCGGTGCTTTCCAGCGCTGCCCGTGGCCTGCTGACCCCCCACCCCACCCCCCGCCCTGGTGGGGCTGTCTTTCTTGTCGCTTCATCCCCAGTAGCCAGTCTGTGTGACGTCCAGCTGATGTTCTGCCCGACAGTGTCTCTGTCCTCGGCTTCTGGGGCTGCTGGTGCTGGAGGGTCAGCACCTCACATTTGAAGCTAATGTTCTGACATATTTCAACACGGCGCAGTGCATGGGCTCTGCCTCCTGCAGGACCAGGCGCGTCTCGGAAGAGCCGTGACGACCAGTTCTGGGACACGACAGTGTGCACACATGCATGCACACCCATGTGTGCACGTGCTCGCATGCACACACATCGCATGATTCTGGCCCTCCTAGAACATGAGCTAAGTAAGTGCCTTAAACAATTCTAATACTTTAAATTACTCATTTAAAGCTTCAAAGTTACTTTAATCGCAGGAAGTAGATTTTACATTTAGTGTAATCGGAAGTACTGTTTGTTTCGGGTCTGTAACTGGTCATTGGTGCGGAGGCTGTGAAGGAAGTTCTTTGACACTTACATGCTCTTGTCCTTTTAAACTAGCGTTCAGCCGATTATTTTTCTAATGCTTTCAGGAGAAACTGAACTGTAATTTCATGTAATAAAGTATAGCTTTGCATGTGCTGCCGGGTGAGTTGGAGGGATGTGTTTGCTGCGTCCTCAGGGAGTTCCGTGTGTCTGTCCAGTCCCCACCCCGTTCCCAGGCAAACGTCAGTCTAACCCGGTCACCGCGGATGACTTCTTGTGGGGTGTAAACCAGGGGATCCCACCCGGGGCGAGGGCTGTGTCAGCGTCTTTCCCCTCTCAGTGAGGGAGCTTCCTCCATGTTGCTCCTGGGTCAGAGAGCGCCCTCCACTCTTAGAGTGTGTCCCCGTCTTCACCTGTGACGCTCCCTGTCGGTGGCCTGGGCCCATCCTCCAGCCCGCGGGATCCACCGGCAGGGGCTCTTGAGCCCTGTCCGCAGGGGAGCTCAGGTGGCTTCTCCCCCTCCTGTTACTTCTCCCGTTGCTGAGTCCTGTATCTTCCCTTGCCTCCTACATCCTGTTTTAGTACCGCCCACTTTTACCAAGGTGACGATGATGCACGACACTGTGTATGTTTAAGCTGTGTGACGTGATGACTCGATGCACACTTATCGTGAAGTAACGACGGCAGAAAGGGTAGTTACCACGTTCTGCACCCCACGGTTGGCTCTGCGAGGTGAGAACATCAGGCTCTGTGTCTTCAGCCACTTTCAGT
This sequence comes from Rhynchonycteris naso, assembly GCA_037038555.1. NCBI lineage: Eukaryota > Metazoa > Chordata > Mammalia > Chiroptera > Emballonuridae > Rhynchonycteris > Rhynchonycteris naso. The sequence goes on from CM072998.1 coordinate 462,848, forward strand.
GATTACATACAGTATCTCCTGTGGTGAGCGTGCTGCCTGGGGCATCCCAGGACTCAGCTGCTTGGGCTGGCAGCCCGAGCCCTGTGACCGGCATCTCTCCGTCATCCTGCCCCCCAGGCCCTGGGACCCTCTTTCCTTATCAGTCACCTGCAGGACGGTCCCTGCAGGGCTAGCTGGGCAGGGTGGCCACTGTCTCTGTCTTGGGTGCTGAGGACGCGAGTGGCTGCCCACCCGCAGGTTCCTGATGCTGTGCCCCGAGCGAGTCCTCCTCTGGTCCCCGGGCCGTTCCCCACCCCTTCAGTGCTGTTCCCGCTGCGGCCCTGTTTGTAAGCACTCATCTGATCCAAACTGCCCCTTTTATTTCAAACCCTTCAGCAGGGTGAGCCGCCGGTCCTTGGGGCCCCGTGTTGCCACCCTTTGGTGGTGTCGGGCTGTGGGGCTCCTGCCTCCTGTTCCCCGAGTGCAGTGGAGACCCCGCCCCGTGTGTGTTGGAGGGAGGCCGTGTTGGGGTCAGTGCCGAGGACCGCAAGGGCTCCAGCAGCCTCGCCACCCTGTGGGTCCAGTGCCCATCACTCTCAGAGGCTCCGCCCACCATGAAGGGGAGTTTGAACACCTCTGACTGCCGGCGGCGGCTCGGTTAAGCTCTCGAGGGCCGGCTCTTCCCTGTGGAGAGCTGTCATCTCAGATGCTTAACTGAAGAGAAACACGCAAAACCTCGTGCCCGTTGCCACCTGAGGATATGAAAATATTCAGGGGGCCGATGCTTTCCTGCTGGTGTGGCCAACACTAAAGTGTCATGGAATGGGGGGGTATTAAACTCAGCTCGCTGGGCCCCCCCCCCACTGCTGAGTCATAGGTTTGGGGGGTTACCCTCCACCCCTGTGCTGCCTTGGCTGCTGGTTCAGTGACCGTGGGGCGGCCACGGCTGAGCTGAGACCACAGCCTCACCAGGTGAGTGGATCTGGGTGGGCAGCCCAGGGCGGCCTGAGTTCTGGTCTCGCTGGTGCTGAGAGTGGTCCGTGTTGTGTTGAGTGTGTCACGTGTGCCCTTTGTGCTGGACAGTCCTGAGCAGCCAGTGTGGGAGCTGAGGCCCCGGGCTCTGTCAGGCACTTGTCGGCGGGATTATAACTGTGTGGATAATTATGCTGGGTAATTTCTTTTTACGTGCTTTTAGGCTCAATTCTGGGGAGTTCTGTTCAAGAATGACCGGGGGAACCTGGGTGCACGTGGCTGTGCCAGGGACCAGTCCCGCCACGGAGGAAGAGAGACCAGGGAGACGTCTGTCACCTCTGCGATGTTTTCACTGTAGCCTCCCTGGAGCCTCGGCTAGACATCAGTTGGAAGGCTTAAGTTTTAAATAACATTTTATGGGAAGTAAATATTGTGACTCAGGAGGAATTCTTAGGAAGTAACGTAACCCTGCGTGGGTTTGCTAATTTGGGTAAATTAGAAGCCCTCCCTGGTGAGTGGCTTGGATTCAGTGCTCCCTTCTCCGGGGTCTCTGTTTCTGAGACGGGGTGAATTCAGGGCCTCGGATGAAATAACAGAGTGGCAGCAGAAGATGAGGCAGAGGAGGGTCCCACCGTGCGTGGGCGGGCAGGGTTGTGAGGGGACATCATCCAGCCAGCGTCTGTCCCGTGGAACCTCTGTCGCTTCTTGGTCAGAAACCCAACTGTGCCAGGAGGGACACACATGTTCCCTGTCAAGTGGTGTCCCGTGTTTGTGGTTTCTCAGGCGCTGTCTCTCTGAGTAGACTCATCATTTCTCTCTTGTTGTATCCGGTTCTCATGCCTTTGAGGGGCTGAGGCTGGTGGGAAGATACTCAGATGTAGCAGAAAATCTGCGATTTTGTGGAAATTCTGTTTCAACCTCTCATCTCTTTAACAAAAGGGGAGCAGATGGTCCTGTGTGCCCTGCCTGGGAATTGGACCCGGGATGTCCACGCACTGGGCCGACGCTCTGTTCATGGAGCCAACCGGCCAGGACCAGATAGTTCTTTCCACACACCTTACCACAGGAGGGTAGAACTTGCTCTCTCCTTCCTTACTTGTTAAACTTACTGTGTTTCTCTCTCTGGTAATGTAAACAGTGTTGACTTCAGGAAGTGTAGGGTACACAGAAACAAAAGATACTCTGTTACTCCTTATCCAGTACGCTGAGGTCACCACTGCAGAAATCTGGCTACATTTACCTCCACAGTGGACACACACACACACATACACACACACATGGACACATGGACAGACAACACAAATGCGGACCAGACACACGGACAGAGACACACAGACAGGTGCACACGGTAAGACAAACACACGCATTGTACATGCACTTTCAGAGAACACACGTGAGTTTGTGGTTTGCGCAGTGTCCCCGCTTGTGCACAGTAGTCACAAGGTATGACTAGACAGGCGCGATCACGCCTCGTGCTCTCACCCTGCAGACGCCCAGCCGCTGTGCGTGCTCTGCTGGGACATGTGACTTTTCAACCCAGTCCTCTATGCTGGACATTTTCTACTTTTACGCAGAACAGTATCTAAGGACACATTTATGTTGAAATTGTCCCTTTTCTCAGGATCTCGCCTAAAGCGTGGGTTCTCCGAGACTTGGCACAGGCAGCCACAGGGGATGAAAACAAACCTGTATTTTTCAGCTTCCTGAATAGGGGACATCGGACGGGAAGCGGCCCGGCCAGGCACAGGCAGGAGCAGCTACCTCGTGGGAGACTCTGGTGGAGGGCCCACGGCAGTGCACCTGCCATCCGCCCAGATGCTGACACTCTCCCGCGGTGGCGCCCGGCAGCCTGGACGCGCTGCAGGGTGACAGCTCTCAGGGAGCACGCTGCCAGGAGGAGCCCTTGGCCTGGCGTCGGGGGCGCTGCCTCTCCTCTGGGCGGGGGGTTCTTCCAGGCTCAGTGGGAAGCGGTCAGACACCACCGGCACATGCAGAGGGATCGGTATAATTTCGAAGCGTAGGCTTGGATTTTATTAATTTATACCCTTCGGTAGGAGACGGCATAGGAAGGCTTTAGTTAAAAGGAGCAAGAGCTGAACTCCTTTCAGACGTGGAAATGGATTTGTTGGTGCTCAGTGTGACCCTTAGCACAGCGTTCGCCGGAGAGGAAAGTGGCTTGATTTCTGTATCAGTAATAGTCATGTAGTCGGCCTCGTGGCTTAGACTTATCCCCGTCCAGCCGTCCGGCCACATCCAGCCTGCAGGTCCCCTGGGGGCCCTGGCCTCGCTTCTGCTTGGTCACTGGCAGCACCTCGGAGCCTGCCTCAGCCCCCCAGGCCTCGACTTTCTCATCTCTGAATGGAGAAGGGTCACCCAGAGGCAAGTGAGTGTATTGTTGTTGTTTTAAACCTGACGTGCTGTGAATTCATGCAGGCAGGTGAGCTTGGCGTGTCACACAGGTGGGTTTATGGTTTCATTGGCAGCACCGGGATGCCCCCTGGGAGGCAGAGGGAGAGCCCTGCTCCCCAGCACACACACTGCACATGTGTCCCCTTGCTCTGGTGACTGGGCTCTGGGCCCATCTCATGGGCAGAGGAAGGAAGTGCCCTTTGTGAAGCCAGTCCATTTGCTGTGACTGGTCTGCTCCACGTCCCCACACCTCTGCAGGGTCCCGTGGGTCCTCTGGCTCTTCTGCTTCAAGGGCTCCTTTCCTCTCTTCCTTTGTCCACATACGGAGGCACTACTATATGAGGTGCCATGCCAAGTGCTGTGGGCTGTCCAGTGAAGCGGCCAGTGGTCCCTGACCACAGAGGAGCCCAGAGAGAGGCACCATGTTTACAGGTGACTTTAATGCAAGTAAGTGTGATGTGTACCATCAGCAGGCAAAGTTTTCCCTGAGATTTCCAGAGGGGGCGGGGGGAAAGAAGCAGAATGATAACTTCAGTGATCACTACAGCCAGCCTCATGGCACACACATGACATATGCATGACACACACATAACACATGCAGTTCAGAGATTTGTAAGGATCAACTTTCCAAACATTTTACCAAGGATCAAATCTATGAACAGACGTTTGGTCAAAAGGTTGCTGATAGAATTTGTCACTAGACACTTGGTATGCGTCCAGTATGACGCAGCATTGACAGTCTCAAATAGGAGGCGCTGGTCTTGGAGGGGGGGTCTGTGCTGGGGGAGGGGTCAAAGGGAACGGGCTCATGAAGGTCTTGAGCTTCAACTTACCCTGGCACATTGAGTTCTAGTTTTTGTTTTAAACCAAAAGGACAGTGATTTATATGAGTGGTTTTCTATAATCTTCACACAACATCAGGGTGGTGAACTCTTTTGTGGACCAGCATGAGACCCCTGCTGGACTGACCCCAGTCCGCAGGCAGCGGGTGAAAACCACTGACTTAGACCATCTGGACTTCCTAGGTCTCCCCTTCCTGCTCTGAGTGTTCATGGGACAAATGGCAGCTTAGGGCTTTATCTGGTTTACTGTTCTAGTCAGATGCTCTATTTCTCCGTTTAATTTATGCAGTTATTACTCAGGTTCCTTAACACACTATTTAATAGTCCTGTTGGCAATGTTACCTGTCAGAAATATGAAGCCCATGTCTCTCCTCAGTGCCAAGTTCTCTCCTGTGACACTAGGCACAGCCTGTGGGCTGCTCCCTGCAGTGGGCCGCCGTCCGGCTGCACGCGGATCGGCCTTCAGCACGGCTCCCTGTAGGTTCAGCTGGGAGAGGGCACCAGTCTCACATCTCACTTCATGGGTTCGGGCATAATGTTTCACCTTGTAGCTTTCTAATTTATATGGGACGCTGTCTGATCATGGTATTGGGGGTCAGGATGGCAGCGTGGTCGATGTGTGGGGGGGCAGGGCCGTGGCGTGTCACATGGTGGAAGAGCACACGGAGGTGCACGTCACTGTCTACCAGGTAGAATTGTTTCATGACCAAGCAAATGTCTCAGGCCTCCTAATATGTTGCTCCCTAAGGCAACCCATAGCAACATTAGAGGGTTTTGACAATTATGTTTCAGGGAAACCTACCCATTCTGCTTTTTATTACAGTTCCAGATTGAACGACCTCAGTCAGGCGTCCAAAGTGGGAACGTCTCACAAGGGGCCTGGCCGTATGGGCCACTCCGCTCACGAGCCCGCGGTGTGGTTCTCATGGCCACGGAGCTCCTCTGGTCTGCGTCCCGGTTTTATCTGTCAGTATCCTGTGCCCCTGGAGCAGGACTGGGCCCCTGGAGCTGACCCAGGTCCCGTTCTGTGCATGTCAGCTTTCTCCCCTTATCTTTGTGTCTCTTTCCTGGTGTGTTACTGGTTTGTTTAAATTCAGGCTGCTTCTGCGTGTTGGATGTGTGTTGAAGGGTTAGTCTTTGTTCTTACGCTGGCCATAGAGCCAGTGAAGGCACACTGCAGTCTCCCCACCCCATGCTCCCAGCGCTGTGAAAGAAATATGCCCATGGTGGGCTTCTGCCCCGGGCAGGTTTAGTGGTAGGGTCCTCTTAGCTCTGGGCTGCAGTCACCGTCACCTTTGGAGTCAGGCGGAGCTGCACTTGCATCTGACAGTAGTGCCACAGGACCTCAGTCTAGTGGTCTGTGCATTGGAAATACCACCACACCCTCCAACCGGCTGTCGTGAGTGAGGGCGATCGTGCCGTGGGACGTCTGGTGGTACCCCGTAGGTGGCTCCGTGGACAGCAGCTCCCACCTGCTACTTTCTGCCTTCGTTTTCTAGTGAACACACCTGAAATACAGATGTCAGGTGCCACAGAGAGAAGTCTCCTTGCAGACGCTCGGGACAGTGGTGGTTAAACCCAAGAGGACAGTCCAGACCCTCAGGGTGAGGAGCACCGTGAGGTCCACATCTTAGCCGCTAACAGGACTGTGAGCTGTGAGGCTAACCCCGCACACTTTCGTCTTCAAAGCCTGGGAGAGTACCCAGCCTGAGAGTCATTCTGCAGCCAGGACACAGGACACACAGAGGCCTCCTTAGGTAAACACACAGGGTCGACCCATTGAAGTTAGCTGTTCGTATTAATGTACGCTGTTAGGCCGTGTAAAATACACTCAAGTACTCACAGTTCATGTTAATCCAGAGTTTCACATGCTGCATGAACTTTGTTTCTCTGAACTACTGTCCGTTCGGAGAGTCGCGTAAGGAGGGTATAAGTCTGTCACTGATTATTCTTCCCTTTTATGGATGTAAATCGTGTTGTTCTGAGAATTCTGGAGTTTTTTTGTCTGTGTCACTCACTAGCTGGACTGTGCCTTCATTTCTTTTTTTTAAATGAGAGGAGGGGAGATGGTGAGGCAGACTCCTGTATAAGTCTCAACCAGGATCCACCCAGCAGCTCCATCTGGGGCCGATGCTTGGACCACCCGAGCTATCCTCAGTGCCTGGAGCTGACACTTGAACAAACAAGCCACTGGCTGGGAGAGGGAGAGGGGGAAGCAGATGGTCACTTCTCATGCGTCCGGACCAGGGATCAAACCCAGACGTCCACATAGCGGGCTGACACTCTGTCCACTGAGCCACTGACCAGGGCTTGTGTCTTTATTTCATAAGTCCACCTCTGAGAGGAAATTAGGAACCTCTGTTCTGTACACCAGAAAAGCCCTTCTGGGCGTGATGAGCCTGAGGGCTGGTTCTCAGAGTGAGGTTGTGACTGTTCACTGGCGCCAATGCCGGTGGTTGGAACGTGCTACCAGGAAAAATAAGGGTAAGATAACCTTTCACTTAATGTAGCAAACAGAATACTTGTGAATCTCTGATGTGGGGGTCCCAGCTCCCTCACTTACCAATTCTTTTTGTTTTTACTTAAAAAATTATATTTAACGGGTGACATGGGTCAACAAGAGCACATAGGTTTCAGGTAAACATCTCTATAGCATTTGAACATTTGATTAGGGTGTGTACCCATCACCCAAAGTCAAATTGTTTTCCGTCACCTTCTATCTGTCCCTCTTTACCCCCCCCTCCCCCCAGCTCCACTTACCAATTCTTAAACCCTTCGTTCTACGTCAGGGCTCAGGGAACTTCGCGAGAAGAGACAGGAGAACTTGTTACCTCACTTGTGGTTCCACCTGAATCTGTGATTACGGAAAACACCAGGCAGCTGTGGCGGTTTCGGGGGATGGGGATTGTGTGTCTTTGCCATGTGCCCCTGGGAGGGCCGTGTGGGGTGTTACACTCAGGCGGGCTTACCCTGGGCATTTGGTCTCAGTTGCTAACAATGGTCTTGTGTTTGCCACTTTGCTGACATCCCTCCTTGTGGAACTGGGATGTTGCTTCACGAGCAGGTTGCTGCTACCATGTACCGTGAGAACAGGTTCTGGTGGGCACTTGGTGTCAGTTTAACCGGTAGGCCAGAGAGCTGGTGAGCACTGTTTCCGGGGGTGTCCACGAGGGTAGTGTTGCACCTGCGCACTGAGTACACAGGTGGTCTCCCCACAAGGGTTGCATCAGCAGTCCCTGGGGCATCGGGTGGGAGAGGCTAGAATGGACCTCCTCCTGCGCTGGGCGCCCACCTGCTCCTGCCCTCGGACATGGTCACCCCTGTTCTCGGGAAGCTGAACCCTAGTACCAGGTCCCAGGTCTCCCACTTGGGAGACAGCAGATGAGGAGACTTCCCGGATCCCACATCTCATGAGCCGTTTCCTGCCGTAACCCTCCTGTAGTCTGTGTCCCCATTGGTGCCCCAGACCCCGCACCAGGGGTCAGCAGCGTGGCTGAGCTCTGATGGCTGTGCCGCCCGCCCGAAACTCTGGTGGACTTCTGAGGTCCCCTGCTCCGTTGTTCTTTAATCTTGGGTAGCTCTGCGACAAGCCAGATGATGGTGTGCACTCAGCAAAGATGAGCCGTGTGTTGGTGAAGAGGAGGGTGATGGAGTTGGAGGACACCGGCTGGCGAGGGTCCCTGAGTCCCATTCTGTCCTCGCCGGGGGGCGGGTATTCAGCCTGTCATAATGTGGCTCCTAAGGAGATGTTTTGGCCATTCTTGACGAACACTGGGGTCTGCATGGGCAAGTCACACTCAGCCCATCATGATGTGCTGTTCACGGACCACGCCTCAGAACCCAGCCTGACCGTGACTGTGGGCTACAGTCTCCCGTGATGACCACGCCCACCTGTGTCTGCCCTGCAGGCGAAATGTGCTCAGTAGCATGTTGTGGCCACGCCACTCCGGTGACTGCCTGTCACCACACGCCCTCCTCTGTGTGCCTCTGTGTCCCCCTTCCCATTAGGATGCCGCTGTCCTTAGGGCCCACCCCCTCCACCACAGTCGCCTCTCAGGGTCCTTTACTGTATCTGCAAAGACCCTATTTCTGGGTGAGGTGAAATCTGAGGTTCCAGGCGGGTGTAAATTTGGGGGGCCCTGTTCACCCACTCGGGCGTTCCAGGTGCAGCCCCAACGAGGGAGGCACCCTGCCCTTCAGCGCGGTGGCGAGTGGGCTGCCCCCTGAGAACCTGTGAGCTCAGGCCGGAGGCCACTCCATGACGCCGACTCAGACGGGGTGCTGCCTGTGACAATACCTGCAAGGAAGGGGATGCAGAGATCGTGGGCCTGCAGGGGTCTCAGCCTGTGACACTGTTCTGTGCTGGGCACCCTCCCTGCCCGCCCAGGGGACTTGCGCTGGTGGAGACGAGGCCCCTCAGAGCATCCAGGTTGGTCTGCAGAGGCACTGTCCCGTGATGGACAGGACAGTTTGGCAAACCCCATCTTCATTCACCGCCAGTCTCGGCAATGGCGAGTGGGCGCTCGGACTGCCTTTCAGCGCGAACTGCTCAGGTCACTGGAGCAGTGGTGGCGACACTTAGAAAGTCGTGTTGATGAAAATCTCCCCGAGAACCCCCTTTCTGTCCATGCAGAGACTCGGGGTGTCTTTCCTGGTGGTGCAGGTGATGCTGAGACTGTGTCTTTCCCCATGTCCACTTGCAGAAGGCCAGGTCCAGGACCAGCGCTGCTGCCTGAGCTGGGAGGGTCCCGTGTTCCCTGGTTTGGACCCCTTCCTCCAGCCAGGTGTTTTAGAGAGTGAGGTGTGTGGCCGTGTGGGTGGGTGGAGAGGGCTGGCGTCACAGTGTCCACATGCCCCGACCTGGGTGGTCAGCAGAAGGTGCATCAGCAGGCAGGGCAGGGGCATGTGACAGGCACCAGCCTGCCAGCTTCCAGGCCTGGCCTCCCTCTTCCCCTCCCTCCCTCCCCTGGGGGCTGAAGGAGCCCTTAGGTGGAGAGCTTTCCTCTCTGCCTGTAACTTTTTAGACCTCAGAGTCCTCGGCAGGACGAGCAGCACGGCCTGGCTGGCCGGTGCTGGCACCTGCCTGTCTCCTCTCTCACACATGGCCTTGTAGTCAGCATGGTGACGTTCCCTAGGAAGTTGCCCATTTATGGCGCGGGAGCAAATGATATCATCACACTGGGCGGCTCCCGCCTCAGCAGGGCTCATTGGTGAAATGAGATTATGGACGTTTATCTGGAGAAACAGGAGCCGGGCCCTGCTCTCTGTGATTGCTGTCCTGGGGGGCGGGTGGGGGGACGCCCCAGGGCAGCCACTCCGTGTCTGCACTCCGGTTCTGTCAGGAGCCTGGCCGCCCGCCCCTGCTCCGGAGCAGGGGCCCCGTGTCCACATGGAGCACACTCCAGGTCCATGTTTTCCGTAGTGCCGGGCTATATGGGACATGCATGCAAGCCTATGCCGCCGTGCTGCAGTCCCCGGGCTGGCAGAGCCCTGTGCCAACACATCCGTGCGGCTGACCCGCTCCCTGGATGCACAGGCTGTCGCCGCCTGCGATGAGTCCTCACTGTCCTCTGGGGCGCTGAGAAGCCCAACTCCCCGCCGGGCGTGTGGATGCTGCGAGCCGTGCACCAGCCCTGCTGCCTGAATAAGTGCCGAAGACTCATTGCTCACTTTCCTCTGGCGGGCGCTCTACCCGGACAGCGGCATCAGGTAGGCAGTGGGTGGTTGGCACCCCAGTCCTGACCCCTGGGCAGCTTCCCCGCCCTGGCTTTGCACCGTGGTGCTAGCTGAAGGCTGCTCTGCCCTCATAAGTGAGAGACTCGTCTCCCCGCAGACCTCCAGGCAGCAGCCGGGGGGGGGGGGGGGGGGAATTACTGGCCTCCCGGGAGCCTCTCCGTTGCCATGGAGGGTTTGGGGGTGGGCGTGCACGGCAGTTGAAACGGCTCTGCTGTCATTCTAAGGAGACAAGTTCCTTCTCTGGGGAATCATTGCTCCTTTAAGCACGAAAGGCCCAAGCAGCTTGCAATGCGAGAGCTGGCCGGGCTCTGTGATTCAGCCGAGATGCAGGGCTGGGCGCGGGGCAGCGCCCCCAGGGAGTGAGTGAATGGGGACCGCAGTTCTGAAGCCTGCGCTTTGTAGGCGAGCTGCAGGCCCTGGGAGAAAAGAGAAACGGACCGCAGCTCCCCGTGCGTGCGGTGCCTGCTGGCTGAGGTCAGGGCCTCTCCCTGTGCATGATCGGAGGGAAGAAAGGGAAGGGAGGCATCCGTGTGAGGCTCTGGGAAGTGCCGTCTGCCTTGATGCCTTGAAAACCGAAAGGCTCTTCAGAAGCCAGAGACTCCACTACTGTTCGGTGCTGATGAGCGGGTGTCCCCTGCTTGTCGGAGGTGACAACGTTTGAGGTGCCGCGGGCATTGCTGAAGCTTTGGGTGAGCATGCTCTGGCACACGCAGGCTTTGATGTGTCCCTGAGAGCCCCCGGGGACCGCTGACCCACCGGGCCTTTGTCAGCATTGAACTTTGCAGTGAGCAGCCCGATCAAAGGGGAAGCCAGGTCTCTGCTGGGACTGGTTTGTGTGCTGCCACGCTGACGTTTTCTCTCATCTGCTTTACCTGGGCAGCAGCGCGGTCTTCTGAGTGGTGGTGGCGAGCACCTTTGCGGTGAAAGAGGATGTCTGTGAGGGTTTGGCAGGGGCTCTGCAGCTGGGTGATTGCTGGCTGCAAGTTCCCCTTACAGATGACCAGATGCCTTGCATGTAGATGTTACGCTCTGCGCAGCACTGAGCATGTCCAAGAGGATGCTCCTGGTTTGTCCATTTTTAGGTGACTGTTGACAATTTCATTCATAATTCTGTCCCCAAAGCGTGGATGCATCTCCACAGGGAGGCTGGTGTCGGAGTGGGGGTTCTGTGGCCTCGGGCAGTGTGTGGTACCGCTCGCCACGGAACCAGCTTTCACTCAGCAACAAGTGCTCACCCAGGGCTTCCAACCTCCAGCGTGTCCACTGCAGAGGCCGTCAGCAGGCAGGATCTGCAGAGGCCCAGCTGGGGTGCAGGGGGCTTCTCGGGGCTCCATGGCAGGTGCACCCAGAGTTGCTGCATGGGGGACAGGTCTCACCTGGGGACGAGCAGACGCCCACCCCGGAGCGGGCGGTTCCCGCTGGGTTCAGTTCTCAACCCTCAGTCCCTAGCATTTGTGCACGTTTTTTTTTAAGTCACTTCAGTTTATTTATGGTCAAACAAGCGAAGCCCTGGAGTTAGTGAGGTCCAGTTCAGTGTGCCAGGTGGAAATACGGCCATGAGGGCACTCACCATCCTTTAGACGTGACCCCGATGGCTCACAGTGCCCCCGGAAGCCACTGGAGAACGGTGCGCTGCACTCTGACCTCACGGAACCAGTGAGCAGCCTCCAGCACTTGGTGTTCTGAGGAAACACCCCCTTGGAGCTTTCTTCCCGTTACCTGAGTGTGTCTTGATGTCAGGCCATTAGACTGGCGTTCTCTAAACACAGTGTCAGCACAGGCTGGACGGGGACACTGCATGCTGGGCACATGGCCGGGCTCTGCCGCTCGTGGGGAAAATCAAGGGCCGCTTCTGTCCTCTGCACCTTGGATGCACCAGGGCACACGTGCTCACTAGGAAGAAAACCGTGATCACACGCAGGCGCACACATACCTCCCCCTTGTGCACAGATGCACACACGTGCATACAGACACGCACACGGCCCCATCACATGCAAATGCACACACACGTGTCCCCATCACGCACCTCACACGGAAAACCTGCCCGTTGGAGGCTCCGTGAAGGGGGACCGAGGGGCCGCCTGCCCGTGTCCACATGGTCCCCGTTTTCTCGGCCTGTGGGTCCGGAGATAAAACCGGACATCTGCGCACAGCGTGTGCAGGGGTCCTGAATGCACACTCCACAGGCTAATTGTGACTTCCTGTGCACACACTCCCCATTTACACACTAAGTTACTTGTCTTTTGGTTTCTGCACACAGACGTGCCCACCGGTATTGTGCCTAGAGCTCGTAGTCGGTGAGTTGTTTTCAGAGACGCAGCAGCTGGCGGGAGTTTGATCCCTGGGTCATTCTTTTATTCGCGATTATTCCAAGATAATAACTGGGAGTGAAATTAGAGTTTTTCAAACGACTCGCATCGGGGAAGTCACACAGCATTTCTGTTTAAAGAACAGCTATTATGAAATCCTGTTACTGTCCACATGAATTTGTTAAATGTGCACTGCATTCAGTAGGGGCTGAAAGCAGCATATTTGGGCAGAATCTTCCATTTCTGGTATTTATCACACAAGCACCAAAGGGCTTTGCCTTCTAAGTGGTGGCTGAGGAGTCGGGCTTCCAGCGCATGGGGCCCCACATGTAAGGGTGCTCCCTGTTAGCCTGGGCTGTGCGGGGGTGGGGGTGCTCCCTGTGGTGCAGGGTCCGGTGAACACCGCGGCTTGCCTCTTTATGGACCTGACTGCTCACAGACACTTCTGGGGGTCGCTGTGCACCCTGGGGCTCTGCTCCTCTCACTGAATTATGTGACTGTTCAGAGATAGAACTGGAATTATCCAGGTCCCCAAATAGTTCCATGGGACCGTGCATCAGAACTGTGGTCTCCCCAGCATCCCCAAAAACCCTTCTCTGGTTCCTTGGGTTTGTAGAAGTCGAACATGTCCGTGGTCAGTGAAAGGACAGCGTGGCACATTCCTGAGCTCACTCCTGAGAACCGTGGCAGGGATGGGCCCTGGTCTGGGACCCTGTACCCCTGGGGGCTCTCCCCACCCTGGGCTCTGTGTGCTCATGATGCCACTTGATCAGGTACCTGGGTCTGCTTGTCACTCCGCACAGGGTGGGTGACAGGCAACCCACCTTGCTGTGCTCGGGGTGTGTGGGGACCCCTGCAGGGAGGCTGGTCCAGGACAACTCCCTGAGCAGGAGGGGAAGCTGACTGCATCCTGGAGGGTTCCAGCTGGACCTTCATGTGTGGCTCTCCCTGGCCACATGCGACGTCCACTTTGTTCCTCGCAGAGGACCTACAGAGGCCTGGTGACTCTGTGGTGACACAGTGGCACGGTCACATCTGTGTGACACCTGGCCCCCGCCCTTGCAGCCTCGCGCCTGCCTTGGGTTTGGCCTGGCTGCTGAGGTGGGCCTGTGCAGTGTTCCTGTTCTCCCTCCCGCGATCTCGAGCCCAGGAGGGGGCTGGGCTGGAGCTGCCCGAGGACTCACGTGCTGACATGCCCTCGCCGTCGGCGTGCGAGAAAGCCCACGCGTGGATGCACAGCTGTGTGCCCTGAGGCGCCGTTGCTGGGCACAGTGGTGTTTCCACGGCTTCTGTGCTGGGTCTTCCTGTGATTCCAGGAAGCCGTGCCCGGGACACAGGTGAGCTGGGCTCAGAGCGCAGAGCCTACCGTGGGAACCAGGCCCCCCCAGACGACCTTGCCTTGGAGCATTCCCCAAGGCCTCATCCTACCCTCTGAGCTTGTCTGTGCTCTGAGAAAGGGAGGCTCTTCTTTCTAAAGCAGAGGAAGGAGCCGGTCAGCGCAGTCCGAGCTGGGTGAGTCTGGTGGCTGTCACATGCTCGGCTGCCTGGTGCCTTCGCTTGACCCGACCTTGAAAGTATTTCAAGGATGTACATGATGGAAGTCAAGTCCTGGTAACAAAAGGAAACATCTTGTTGCTCAGTGATGAGGCTGGGACCCCCGGGGGGGCACACTGGCTGTAGCCCAGAGGATGGGTGTCTGTGCTGGGAGGAAAGACAAACATTTGGGGGGGGGGGCTGGCCCTAAACTGTATTTGCTGAGGCAGAGTCTTCCTTAGGCTGAAAGGTCCTGAACAGATGGGACAATGACACTGGCCAGGGTCCCCGAGCCTGGCCGCAGGGACAGTGTGCAGGGTGGGCAGAGAGGGGCCAGCGTCTCCTCTCAGCCCGCGAGGCCGACAGTCTCGATGGTGCCGACACAAGGAAGAGCAGAACCGGGCTTGGTGTTCGTCCCTTGGACTCAGTGACTTCCTGGGGGCACGACGGGGGTCCTTCACCGCAGGGCTGCCCCTCTTCCCAGCGGCGCTGCTGTCCTGGTGCAGGCACGTCACGTCGGGAGTGTTCTGAGGACTGAGTTACTGTGAGTTCACGAGTGTAACGAACATGGGAAAGACTGTTGGTGGTCATGGGGCTGCCGAGCGCCAGGCGCTGGCCTCGGGCACAGTGTGCAAGTGCTTCTGTTTCGGCAGTGATGTCCAGGGAGCCGCTGGTGCCCTCAGGTCTCTGCCAAGCTGACCCCCCCCCCCACACACGTTTTAGCAGGAGGGAAGGAAGAGGTTTCGGATCAGAGCACACCGTACCCACCATAAGCTTTGGAAAATGTTTTCTTCTTGGGTTGGGAATATGTCTTTCTGACACATGTTCCAGAATTCTTCCCGAGTCACGAAGCTGCTCCCTGAAACCCGCACGTCAGGGAGGTCGGAGAAGGTGATGAGGCCTCGTCCACATCTTTGGTTCCCACTGTTCCCAGAGCTCCATCCTGGGCTTTGCCACGGTTCCTCACAGATGTTCCCTACCTCTTATGGGAGGGAGGTGGCGAGTGGGGGGTGGTTCTGGGGCTCCCCAGAGAGGCTGTGTCATTCTTTCTCCTTACCTGCTGCCCATGGCTGGGGAAGGGCCAGCGTCACGGCCGGGGCCTTTAGACAGAGACCCACAGGCAGGGGCTGCCCCTGAGTGGAGCCTGCGCTGAGCCCAGGGTCAGCCCAGCCCGGCAGGTCCGTCGGCTCCGTGGTGTGGGTGGTGGTGGGGGCTCACATAACGGCTCTGGAAGGCCCTACCTTCCGCTGTTCGTGCCGTCAGGCCGGGATCCACGGTGAAAAGGCAGTACCTCCAGGTAGGTGCCCAGGTGTGCTACGTGCACAGCACAGAGGACAGACAGCCTGGGTTTTTGCTTTCCAGTGTTAGCTCATGTTCTGAACAGGAACCCAGTTTAAAAGGGGCAGCTTTGTTATTTTAAAATTTCCCCAATTCATGTAAAAGGAAAGCTGTCCTTTAAAACCCCCTCAGCAGACACATGGGTGAAGAGCGGCTGCACCCCTGAGGAAGGACTGTGCACGCAGGAGACACCCATGTTCCAGGATGGGTGGCAATGGGTCTGGGGACGCACAGGTCCTCGTGCCCAGTCCCCAGAGCCTGCCCACCACTGCTGACCTGCTGGTCAGCACCAGAGGCTCAATCCATGGCCCCCGAGGATTCAGCTGATGTGATTCGGTGTCAGGATGTCACTTGGCGACCTGTGAGTGGCCGTGCCGCTGGGCTCTGGCTGGCTGCCTGGTGGATGTACTGTCCTAGGCTGTGAGCATAGTGGGGCGAGCTTTGTGCTGGACCCCAGGCTGGTCTGTGCCGATTGCAGGGCTGTGCCCTCGTGGGACCCAGCAGCCTTCTCCTGTTGGTGAGCTCAGTCCCAGCCTTCACTCGAGCCCAGAGCAGTCCGACACCAACCACCACTCTGTGGACACTCCTGCCTTCTCCGCAGTGAGCCGTCCTCTCCAGCCGGGGTGTCCCTGTGTCCACAGTCAGAGCTCAGCTTCCCGGGATCAAGTCAGCGAAGCATTTGCTGCTGGATGTTGTGTGGCCCAAGCTGCCCAGGCTACTGTCCACGTCGAGTGCCTCCTCACGACTGCACTGGGCCTTTCATCCGTCCCATCACTGGGCCCGCTGTCCTGCTTCCCTCCCCCACAGTGCATCACTGCTCCCCGTTTGTAAGGTTCCTCTTTCTTTAAAGCGTTTGCGACCATTGTCTGTTCAGGACGGGCTCCAGGGGCGTATGTGTGATTTCGATTTATTTTGCTAGTTTATTTGAATTTAATTCACCTCCATGGGCACGTAGGTGACTATGTGTTCATTCAGTGCGAGGAACATCCTCAGTCACCACTGAGGAAGCAGTGAGCTTTCTGGTGTGGTCCTGGCCGTCGAGAGAGGTGGTGGTG
Organism: Rhynchonycteris naso; assembly: GCA_037038555.1. Classification (NCBI taxonomy): domain Eukaryota; kingdom Metazoa; phylum Chordata; class Mammalia; order Chiroptera; family Emballonuridae; genus Rhynchonycteris; species Rhynchonycteris naso. Next base: position 479,021 of record CM072998.1, read on the forward strand.
TGAGCAGAAGGCTCTGTGTCCACCGGTGGAGACGTGTCCTCGCTGTGTGGCATGTCGCTGGTGTGTGACCAGGCCCATCAGCGCTGCCGGGAACCACGCAATTCACGCCCAGGTGTCCCTGATGCTGTGTCTGGGCCGTGAAGTCCCCACCCCGGGGTCCTGCTGTGTCCCTGTCCCTGGCACGGTCAGTGCAGACAGGAAGCCCTGCCGTCTGGCCTCAGCGGCAGAAGAGGAGTGAGGGTCGGAAGGAATGCCCCTCCTTACTGCCCCTTCCTGTTTCCTTCACCCGTGTGGGGGGTCCGGCATCATCTTTGAGAGAAAGCAGCCAGCTTCCTGTCCATTAATTCTTTGTCCCCGTGACTCACAGATCTTCCTTTGTCGCCACAAGCACCTGACACGTTCTGGCGTCCACTCGACTTGCTGAAGCCTCTGTCCTCAAACGTGACACTGATCCTAAAACTTGGACGTCAGTGCCCTTGTTAGTTTTTGGTAGCGTGCCGTTTTCCTGGGGAGTGCCAGCTGGGTGGACGCTTCCTCTTGTCCCCGAGCCTGCGCTCTGCCTGTGAGGGCATGTGTCGGGGAGGCCCCTGGCTTGGCTCTTAGGAACACGTCACACGGAACCGACATGCCCATGGCAGGTTCTGCTGGGTATGACGGGGTTCCCAGTGTCACAGTTACGGGGCTGACGGGGTTCCTGCCGGGAGGGAAGAGCGTGTCTGTGTGTGGAAACGGTGCGTGTGTCCTGGCTGGGAGGTGCAGCGAGGCAGACGGCACGCCGCCCGGATGGTTTCCCCGACTGAGCTGCCGCGGTTCCCAGGGCAGGACCTGTCACGGGATTACTTCAGTCAGGGAGGTGACAGACACGTTGGGATTAAAACCTTTCTTTACTTTTTTTAATTAAAAACATTTTTTTGGCCTGACCTGTGGTGGCACAGTGGATAAAGCATCGACCTGGAATGCTGAAGTCTCCAGTTGAAGGCCCTGGGCTTGCCCGGTCAAGGCACCTATGGGAGTTGATGCTTCCTGCCCCTCCACCCTTCTCTCTCTCTCTCTTTCTCTCCCCTCTCTAAAATGAATAAAAATAAAATATTAAAAAAAAATTTTTTAAAGACTTTATTTGAGAGAGAGAGAGGGAGAAGGAGAAGAGGAGGAGGAAGTATCAACTCCCAGATACACCTTGGCCAGGCAAGCCCAGGGTCTTGAACTAGTGACCTCAGCGTTCTAGGTCAACGCTTGATGCGCTGCACCACCACAGCTCAGGCGACATGTGGGCATTGTTGTCCCAGTAAGTCACTCCCCACCTGAGTCTCTGGGTCCATGTCGCCCGGACACAAGGGAGAGGCTCGCACCTGATCGGAGGGGAAGGACGCCTGGGCTAGAGCCGTCCTGGAGCCTGGTCCTGACCCATCACACTGGGATGTCCACCTTCCAGAACGTTTCCTTCATGGGAACCCTGGGAAAGGTCTGAGATCTCTGTGTCCAGTCCTTGGAATGGGTCATCCATTTACCAGAAATACTAAGATTTTAAAAGCCCAAATGGATATAACAAGCAGGCGAACTGCTTGCTTTATTAAATCACAGGTCAGAGCGGTTGTGCGAGCAGCTGATGGGAGACGGTCGCTCTAAAGCACCTTTGTCGGCAGAAATCTCTATGTTAAAATTTTTATATCAGTGTTAAAAAACATAGGCAGGGCTCTGTAACTCAGAAAACAGCGGATACCGGTGCATGCGTTCAGAGTTCAAAAGAATGACGAAAGGACCCAAAATGAATAGCACACTCCAATCCCCTTTTTCCTAAAAGCTGCTCCTGGTTCCCCAGGGAAACTGCCTTAGGGCGTGCGTGAATTCCTGCAGGATGTGGTGGTGTACAGTGGGCCAGGCACAGAGCACAGGGCTGGCACAGGGGAGCAGTAGACAAAATGGAAAGTTCCTTTTTCAGTGAGTGGGGCTGTGCAGGGTTCTGGGGTATTTTCTGCCCACCTTAGCGTCAGCCACCTTTCAGAGTGCAGTTGTCTTCCTAAGTATCCGTGGGGGCCGAGACCCAGGTGGGAGGTTCGACGGAGAGAGCAGGTGATCGCGAGCCCTGTGGGCAGCTTGCTAGGGCTGTTTCCTCTCCCGCGAGGCCACGCCCACGCTGCCTCCATCCAGCCGCGCTCCCCCCATTTTCTTCCTCTGTAATTACCCTCCACATCTCCCCCGTGGGCGGGCTGTGAGTACTGGAGGCTCTGCCCACGTGGAACCCAAGGGCAGTGTCACTGTGGAAGCACGCTGCACCTCTGTCCACGGTCTCTGTGCTGAGCACACATGTTTCTCTTCCTTTCGACTGCCCGTGGAGGGGCCCGGTGGCCACGGGGACAATTGGATCCTGGCCCCACGCACCCATGTCTCACCTTTGTCTTGGGAACAGCGTCCTTTGTGAGGAGCCAGAGATGAGGGTCTGGCAGCATCCTTAGTCGTGATTATGGGGGTTGTCGAAGGGAGTGCAGTCTGAGGACATGTCTGAAGTGCGCCTTCCAAGGAGAAAACGTGATCCTACAAACAGCAAACGATAGAGCAAATGTTTCCCACTGGGGTTCTCTTGAAAGCCCCCGAGCGATGGAGGGGCAGGGCCCATCGGTCCTCCCACCCACAGGGGCTGGGTCATCTGACCTGACCTTGCTCTGTGCCCCAGCCCACACTCCTTCCACCCTGCTGGTCCTCCCACCCTGTTGGTGGAGCACTGATCGCAGGTGCCAGTCCTTGACCTGACTGCTTAGTCTTTGCTTGTGGAGTGCCGTGCGTTACGCACTCAGCATGTGGGGTACCGTGCGTTATGCATTCAGCATGTGGAGCACCGTGCATAACGCACCCGGCACGTGGAGCGCCCTGCGTCACGCACCCCGCATGTGGAGCGCCGTGCGTCACGCACCCGGCATGTGGAGCGCCGTGCGTCACGCACCGGGCATGTGGAGCGCCGTGCGTCACGTACCCGGCTTGTGGAGCGCCGTGCGTCACGCACCCGGCACGTGGAGTGCCTTGTGTTACGCACTTGGCTGCCTGCAGCCTCCTGCCTGTGACCTGCAGGTTTGGGGAATGAGAGGGGTCCCTCCTCTGCATGAAGGACACTGACCCCAAGTGTGCCAGTGTCCTAGGGCTGCCCCCCTGCACTGCCGATGCTGCTGTCTCACTCTGGAGGACAGAAGTCCCAGGGCAGGCTGTCACGGCAGGGTGGGCTCCTTCCTGGGGCCCAGGGAGGGTCAGTCCAGGCCTCTCCCAGCTCTGGTTTCTGGAGATCCTTGTTGTGTGGCGGCATCACCGTCTCTGCCTCCATCTTCACAAAGCCTTCTTTCTGTGTCTGTCCCCACAGTCCCCTTTTTATGAGGTCACCAGTCATACAGGATTAGGGCCACCTACTCCAGGATGACCTCATCTTAGCCGGTTACATCTGCCATGACCTGTCTTCAAATAAGGTCCCATCGTAAGGTCCTGGGGTTAGGATTCCAACCTGTGAATTTGGAAGGATACTAATTAATAACTGGCCTCAGGACACAGCCGAGGTATCACCCCCATGGTTTTGGGAACAAGGTGACAATGGTGCTGTCAGGGTTTCTGCTTTTATGCTGAATCACATTCTCGATTCTGGTTGTCGCTGAGCAGACCCTGCTCTAGGCTGAGTCTTTGCGTGGCACGTTCTGTGGGCTTGGACCCTCTGAGCATGGCCTGTCCATCCCTCCCCAGCCCTGCAACCTCTGGTCTGTCACTGTCCCCATGGCTCTTCCTGTCCTAGGATGTTCCAGAGTTGGATCACACAGAGTAGAGCCTCCCCAGGTTGGCTTCTGTCTCTCAGTCACATGCATTTAGTTCCTCCGTGTCTTTTCCTGGCTTCGTAGCTCACTTCTTTTTAGTGCTGATAATACCCTGTAGACTGTGTGGGCCACAGTCTATTTGCCCATCCACCCCTGAAGGACACCTTGGTTGCTTCTGAGTTTCGGCAGTTTTGAATAGCGCTGCTATAAGCATTGGGGTGCAGGTTTCTGGGTGGACATAAGTTTTAGCTCACTTGGCTAAATCCCGAAGAGCGTGATTGCTCGGTCATACAATAAGAAAGCGTTTAGCTTTGCAAGAAGTCTTCCAGAATAGCCATGTGTATGATGTTGGCGTCTTGTTCTACGCTTATTTGTCACCTGTGTACATCCAGGTCTTTTGCACACTTTTAAGTTGGGTTGTATCTTGACGATGCTAAGAATTCTTTGGATCCCAGGCCTTTATCAGATATGCGTTTGCAAAAAAAATTTTTTTTTCTCAGACTGTGGCTTGTTTCATTATCCTCATAAGCTCTATTTTATTATCAGTATATAAAAATACAAGTAGGGCTTTCTGCTGGATCATTTTGTTGAAGCTGTATTTAAAAAAAAAACTATAAATGAGGTTAGCAGTGGTTATAGAACACCTGCTGAGTGACAGATGGTGTGCTGAGGATGCGTTTGCCTTTGTTCTGCTGCTGCAACAGGGGTTTATACGTGTAGGCTCCCCAACAAGGGCATATGTCCTGACAGTCATGCGTGTATTTTATGACCTCACTGTGGTCATAACTGTGGACCACACACAGGAATGCTCCTGGGATTCTGATGACACACTTAAAATACGACTCGTCTACTGAGTGAGGTCATAATGCCATTGGGGAGATGGTCCCAGACATAAATAGTAGTGACCAGTGGCTAGTGAGTCAACTCTCCTGAGAAAGTGGTGGACACGGTGTAGCAGGGACACAGGGTCTGAAGGATCAGTGACAGTTTCACAGAGGGTGTGGTCTCTGATTGGACTTGGAAACGCAGTTGGCATTTTTGTAGCAGAAATGAAAAGGTTCATTTATGGGAAGACCATGGGAGCATGGCTAAGTGACAGCCCAGCGGGTGCTTGGGCATACACTGTGTCTCACTTCATGGGTTCGTGTTCTTATGGTCGTCACTTCTGTAATATTGAGACTCTGGGATCCTGCACATGGGCGGGCGGGGGCCGTGGGAGCAGAGGGATGGGTGGAGAATGTGCGTCTGGCCTTGAGAGCGTGGTGAGTGACCAGGTGTGGACCCGTGGGGGCTTCCATGTTTCTGCAGCTACTACACCTCCCATGGGAGCTGAGCCTGCTGCAGGCACAGGTGAATGCACAGGCCCCCCAGCTGTGAGGCACACGCTTGTTCACAGTGAGGGCGGGGCAGCCAGTCGGGGACCCCGTGGAGGAAGTGCTCTCCTCCACGGAGCGGCACTGTGGCCCTCACAGGCGGGCTAATGACATCCTCACGGACGATTAGACTCCACAGGAGAAGCACCTGCCTCAGAGCACACTTGCCAGAGAGCCAGGCTTGGCAGCGGTGGTGGCCGGGCACCATGTAGCTCCACGCTGGGCCCATCTGTCCCCGTCCACGTCTGTCCCAGAGAATGTTAGCAGCTGTGGGAGGACAGGGAGTGCCAGGTGTCTACTCTGCAGGGATGTGCAGACATCCCTGTTTCCATTAGTAAGGTTTTACCTGGATTGAAAAACCTGGTGGGAAGAAAAGGCCGTGTTGCGGAGAGGAAATAGGTAGTGACTCATTTGATTTGGAAAAAGTGGAATTCAACATGAGCTATTCCTGAAACCATTGAAAATGAGGATAAGGTAGAATTTAGGTATTATTTCCTAGTCTTATCCATTTTTTTAAAAGTTTTATAAAACCTCTTACTAAGAGCCTTTGATGGACTTACTCTGAATTATATTGAAATGTTAAAATACATGTCAAAATACATAAAAGAAGGAAAATATATATCCGCCACAGTTAAGTACCTAGATGTGAGATTTAACCGAGGATTTACTGCTGGTCAAGGCAACAAGAGATGTGGCCAGTGGTATAATTATTCCTTTCTCAAAAGAAGTCACTTTTCGAGTGGAGTATGCTAAATTTTAGGTATTTTCCACGTAGGGTCACCTAAGGGATACTGGGCTACAGGAACATCAGTTCTCCAGCAGGGGACTGCCTTCCACCAGCCATGCCCACCAGCCACACCCTCCCCTGACCCTCAAGTGAAGGCCAACGGGAGATCCTGCTTTTCTTCCTGGGGACAGAACCCAGCCCTTTGCAGAGCTGGGGACAGCTGTCATCTCGTGTTTCTGATCCTTCTTTGCTTGATTTTCTAAAATTCCAGACATTGTGGGGAATTTGAAGTCATTTTAGCTCTTTTATGAAATTTAAGTGTGTATGGACTTTATTACTCAAATTTATAGTCTGAATATTTAGAATTGGAATCCATTCCTTCCATAAAGTGTGTGTGTGTGTGTGTGTGTGTGTACATATGTATGTGTGTGTGTGTGTGTGTGTATATATATATATATATATATATATATATATATATATATAAATGTTCTATGAATACTTTAAGCACAATCCTAGAAATGGTTATTTTCCTCATTATTATCCTGACGTCATGAATCATTGAGAATCAGAATTTAATGGTTGACTGAGTTGGGACAACTTATGTGGTATTTGTTAGTCTTTTGTTCAGGCTCATGTTTGTAGAGCTGATTGTTAAAGAGAATTTAAGAGTATTAATTTCATGTGCAGGCATTGCTGCACGACTCAGCAATCGCATTAAGTACCAAAAGCCGTGAATGCACTTTAATGAAAAAAATGGTCTGATCTTGCACCAGGATGGATTTCTTCCCAGTATAGGAAGTGACTCATGTCTCTGAGTGGCTCCTGGCAAAGGGCACAGTCATGGCATTCGGAGGGTTCTCTTCTCAAAGTGACTGGGCATGACGTTAGCATCTGGTGAAAGTATCTTGCTCTGTACAATACAGCAATGTTCCCATTCATAAAAGTCTCTCTGGATCAGTAAGAACTTAACTGCCTATTAAAACTCTGGTTCCAGCATGTTCGACGTAGTCTTTCTGGTCATATTGTTAGAATAAAACTAGACATAGCTCGGAGATGTTATAGGTTCAGACACCACAAAAAGCAACCAAATATTGTAATGAAATGAGTTAACAAGGTTTTTGGTTTTCCCGTACATTTTAAAGTTATGTTATGCTATAATGTTGCATATTAAGTGTACTGTAGCATTGTGTCTAAGGAAACAATGTGTACATGTTAATTTATCAGGCTCTCCTGCTAAACAATGCTAAGCAGGTGTTGAGCGAGTTGACATATTTTGCTGGCGAGAGTCTTGTGTGGATGTTGGTGGCTGCTGAGTGACCAGTGTGGTGGCTGGGTACCTGTGGTCATTTCTTAAACTCAGACAACAGTGAAGTCGGTCTCACTGACTGGCTCTTCCTTTAACCAATGAGTGCTCTGCAGTCCGTGATGCTGTCGGTAGCGTCCCGCCCACAGGAGAGAAAGTCTTCCAGGATCAGAGTCGGTCCTCTCAAACCCACTGCTCCTTTGTCGGCCAAGGTTGTGGAATGTTCTAAAGCCTTTGTGTCACTCGGCCATCTTCACAGCTGCTTCCCCGGGGAGAGCCCGTCTGAGAGACCCCTTTCCTGGCTCGTCCGTCCGTCAGAAGCACCGCCTTGTCTGTGGTTGATCCTGAGGCTGCAGAACTCAGGCCCATCTTCAGGCTCGAAGTCCAGTTTTCATGCTGTTTCACCACATCTCCCTCCCCCGAAGTCCTGCCCCCACAAGGTCACCCATGAGTGATGGAATCAGCTTCTTCCAAACTCCGGTCACTGTTGATATTCTGGCCTCTTTCCCCGTGAATCAGGAATGTTCTTGGTGGGATGTAGACTGGGGAATCCTGTCCGGAGGTGTTCAGTGTCCTGCCCAGACCGACCAGGAGTCACTACCTGTGGCAGCTGCAGCCGTCTGCGGCGTGTTTCTTAGATAATTAGACTTGAACGTGGGAATGGCTCCTGATCCTGGCTGCAGGATGGGTCACAGGCGTGGAAACAACCCTGGTCTCGTCCATCTCCGTCTGAGCTCTTGGGTGGCCGTGTGCTCTGTCTGTCAAGGAGGAATACTATTTTGAAAGGAATCTTTTGTGAGCAGGTCTCCACAGTGGCAATACCACGTTCAGCAAACTGCTGTGAGTGCCGCTCCCTGCCCCCCCCCCCCGGGTCAGGCTGCACGTGGGGGTGGAGGGTCTCCGTTCTCCCTCTGTTTCTTGCTCAGTCATCTACGTGTACGACTCCGCTCGCTGTTTTCATTCAAAATATAAGGAGTTGTGGCTCTCCTTCGTTGATATGCTTTATCTCCCACCTGACGTCACGTCTCCCTGTCTCCTCGACAGGTTTGACCCCCAAGGTGAGCGCTCGCCTCAACTTGTGCGCAGGCTGGCAGAGCCTTCCCCGTTTGCCGCTCTGTGGAAGCTTCTCTCCCCGATGGCCTGCTGCAGCCCTCCCCAACTTTCCCCCGAGTCCCCGCGTCTTCAGATGCAAACGCTCAAAGCCCTGGTTGTTTCTATGGCTTGGTTGCCTGCCCTGGTCAGGGGTCCCAGTGGGCAGACTGGCCCCTCCTGCCCCAGAGTCGAGGACTGCACCCCATCAGGGCCTCCCTCGAGATCTCCCCCAGGTGCCTGTCGTCCACAGGACACATGGAGAACTCTCTAGACTGGCCGTGCTGTTCTGTGTCCATCCTGTATCCAGCGTCACCGTGTGCTCTGAGCTCTGTGCCATGTTAGTAATATCCTTAGACCCGTGCGGAGATGGCTCCATGCCCGTCTGTCCGGTGGGCAGGGTTTGGGGTGGTGCCCAGGGCCATGCGGCCAGGCCACACAAACCCTTCTAAACCAGACTTGCAAGCTTACTCTGTCCTTGTCATGGGCGGCAGGTTTATTTCCATCTTCCGTGGCCGCTGCCCAGTGGTAGCAGGAGGTGAAGTCACGGCTGGTCTGTTTTCTGTGCCCAAGAAGCAGGTGGAGGGCAGACATCTCTGAGCTGGGGCAGCATTGAGACTGCAGGCTTAGTCCCAGCCTTTCCCTGGGTCTTGGGGGCACAGGGGTTACATTCCCTGCTCGGCCTACCCAGCCCCCTCCTTCCCACAGGCTGAGGGGAGATCACCAAGTCCCTGAGACAGTCCCCCAGACAGCCCCCGGCCTTCTGTGGACACGGGTCTGGGGCTCTGCACAGGTTTGTCAGTCTGTGTGGCATCTCATTAGGAAAACAGATGCCCTCTTTCCCCTTGCTGACGCCAGCCCGCACGCCCTGTGGAGCACTGCCCTGGCCGGGTGCCGCCCCGGCTGGGACTTCCACACTTTCTCCAGCGTCAGGGCCTGGCCGGGGCGGGTGGCTTCACCTGCCTCCTGGGGTCCCTGCCACTCTCCTGGCCTCCCAGCATGCTCGGCAGTGTCCGCGTGCCCTCCTGTGGACAGTCAGCTCGGACCCTTGCTCACTGCTTGGGGTGGAAAGAGGTATTTTGCACACGTGCTGGGAAAAGACGGATTTGTACTGGTTTCCAGTTGGGGAGCGCTGCCCTATTGACTCTGAATGAGTTCATCTGATGAGAAAGAGGAGGGAGGGCCCAGAGGGGAGAGCCGTGCTGTTCTTGGCATCATTTATCACGGCAATTAAAAGGCCAGTTTTCCAAAGTAAGGAAGGAGGGAGTTTTCCCTCTGGCCTTGGAGAACGACCCTGTAGAGTGCCCTCAGTCATTCCCATGGGGCTTTCCTGTGGCTGTCGGACCGGACTGTCTGCTGCCCGCTGGGGGCTGAAGATGAGTGGGGGTGCCCCGGCACTGGGGGAGGGGTCAGTCAGCAAGGCTCTGCACAGCTCCAGGGTGATCTCAGTGACAAAGGACGTGACTGGGGGGATGGGATGGTCACCCCCTGTGGTGGGTCCAGTGTTTCCCCCACATAACCCTGAGTGCACTCAGAGGGCTCCAGTCTTAATGGATTGGATTTTGTAGAGGAAAGGAGTGTGGGTGTTTCTCCGTGTAAGTTTTAGCTCAGAGCAGGGATCACTGTGCAGCATGGGACACAGAACAGAGCCAGTGGTGTGTGTGTGTGCATGTGCGTGTGTGCAGAGAGAAACAGATTTGTTTTAAGGCGGTGTGGGCTGGCAGTTCCTAACTGCAGGGCTGACTGCTGGGAGGGAGACCCAGGGAAGAGGTGACCCTCAGCCCGAGCCCAGAGGCGTCTGGAGGCACAATTCCCTCTTGCTCTGGGGCCTCAGCCTTTTTCCATCAGGTTTTTCAACTGATTGCGGGAGGCCACCCACACTTAGCTGATCCACTGATTTACTCAGAGTCCACGAATTTAAATATCAATCCCATTTAAAGATTACCTTCACAACAACATGCACCTTGCTACATGGGCAAACATCTGGACACTGAGCCCAGCCAAGTGGACGCACACAGTCATCCACCCCTGGTGGCCCTGGCTCTGGTTCTTGGAGTTTCAAGCTTAAGACCTGGTCCAGGTGCTGGGGTACCTTAGGGACATCTGTATTAACTGTCCCACGTGCATTCACGGAAGGTCTGTGGACATCGGTGCAGGAGGGACTGTTCATTCCTCCGGTGCGCATGTGCCTTGAGCAGCTCGGCCGTCAGGTTGTGGAGGTCAGAGCGTATGTAAGCTACTCTCCCGACCGAGGACTGACCAGGCCGGCCGGCTGCAGCCTGGGTGCCCTGGCACAGGGACTTGGTGCTGGCTGGGACAGCCAGCGTTTTCAACAGGAGTAAAGCTCTCTGTAACTGGAGGCTGAATAACTTCAGACATTGTAACTTTATACTCCAAAAAGGGGTTCCTTCCTAACCCACGGACAGACTGAAAGTTGTTAGGGGGGGTCCCCGTGAACCCTGGCATGTAGAATGAAGAGTTGTGGTGAAACCAAATGCTTCCGGTGCAGAGAATAAATAAAGATGATTTTTCTGGGTTAAAGCGAACAAAGGAAATAAAACCCAACTTTCTTCAAGTGCTTTCCTCTTTTCTGCTGAGGCTTAAATTTTTCAGTCCTTCAACAATGTCACATCTTCCACTATGTCATGTTTCTATGGCGACTCCAATAAACGTCAGCATTTATTTTGGGGCTCATAGCAACATAAGGCTCCTTCAGGGTTTAGACAAAGCATCCCAGCATGTGCTGCATCCTATGTTTACTGAGTGTGAGCACACGATGACCCAACATCCGTGTCGGCAACTCACAGCCTGGCGTGTCCCCTATCCCGTGACGGTGCCGCTCTGAGTGCCAGCTGCTGCCACAGTGGGTCAAGGTGACGATCTGCAGACAGGCTGCGCGACCCGTGTTCTGAGCCAGGAGCCCACACGTCTCCTGTGCTTGTTCTGTTGTTGCTCGGTGTGGGCTCTGTTCTGCTATCCGCGTAGGGAGCTGACCCAGGAAGGCAGCAGAGTCCCTTCAGACGCGATGGTGTGCTGGGTCCTGACGGCCCGTCGCCGACCACAGGGACCGGCCCTCTGGGGAATCTGCGGCCTCCATCCGGGACCTGACTGGCCTCCGCCACCCCGTTGTTTCTGGGCTCAAACCCGGCCCCTGGCCTGGGCATCCCTTCTCTGTCACTGTCCCCCTGGCTCTACCTGGAGGGAACCCTCCTTGAGTCGCTGTCATGGGACACGGTGCCGCCTCTCTTCTTCAGCGACAGTCTGCGGGAGCTCCGGCACAGCTCCCTCCCCCAGAGCACGGCCGCGTGCCCGGGCCCTCCGTGCTCATCGTGAAGCGGGGCTGCGCTTCAGAAACCTCAGAAGCACCTCCTGCAGTGTGATTCCACACCGTGTGGGCGTGGCAGCCAGGGTGCAGCCCTGGACCTGGCGTCCCTGCAGGCGCCCGGCGGACGGCCCTGGCTGCGGTCTCTCTCGCCGTGACACACGGAAGCTGTTCCCTCCCGGTGGGCAGCTGTGTGCATCAGCCGCATGCTCTCCTGGGACAGGGCATTGCGTGGCTAGCTCCTCTGGGGTTGGCACACATTTTAGAAAACATGTTGAGACATTTTAACGAAACTCTTCAAAGGCAAAAAAAGGGGGAAAATCCAACCTACGTTCTCAGTATCGCTAACGTCGTGGTGTCCAGCTTTCTAATGCTCTTATCTGCCTGGAAACTGTCATGGGATTTGCTCTCTCTTTTTAGAACTTGTAACTTCTGTGAACTCTTCCAAAGTGCGTCTGGGAGTTCGTGTGTTCTCCTAGTGGCCTGAGAGACTTCATAACAGTGACAGGAAAGCGGGAGGGACTGAGTCTCGTGGAGAGCCCGGGGGGGCGGGGGGCTAGGAGGGTGTGACTGTCGCAAAGCCGTCTGTCTGTCCGGTGCGGGCCTGCCCTGCACCCAGGGCTGTTGGAGGTGACACGGTCCCCCAATTGTCAGCTGGCTGACTGTCGGGGAGCTCGCAGCCAACCGGCCAGACACGCACGGCATGGTCAATGCGGAGGGACTGTCCCTTTCGCAGAGGGGACTGGCTGTTGAAACTTTCCCCGGTGGCATTTGGAAGAGCGTCCCTGGGTTGGAGGGTTTTCCGAGCTGGGCTTTCCCCAGGAGTGGGGCCGCTGGCGTGTTTGCGATCAGGGGTTCACTTGTCAGAATAGGCTGAAGTTCCGACGTTGATCGTTAGAGTGTACGGCACTTAGAAATAGCATGGGTCTTTCACACATACCCGGTCTTTGGCATTCTGGAGGCAATTCACAGACATACATTTACGATCCTCGTTTCAATGAAAATGTATTGCTTGTTTTACAAGTGATATCATAGGGCAGGGGTCCCCAAACTACGGCCCGCAGGCCACATGCGGCCCCGAGGCCATTTATCCGGCCCCCGCCGCACTTCCGGAAGGGGCACCTCTTTCATTGGTGGTCAGTGAGAGGAGCACAGGATGCATCCGCACCCATAGTTCCCATTGAAATACTGGTCAGTGTGTTGATTTAAATTTACTTGTTCTTTATTTTAAATATTGTATTGGTTTCCGTTTTGTTTTTTTTACTTTAAAATAAGATATGTGCCGTGTGCATAGGGATTTGTTCATAGTTGTTTTTTTTTTATACTCCAGCCCTTTAACGGTCTGAGGGACAGTGAACTGGGCCCCTGTGTAAAAAGCTTGGGGACCCCTGTCATAGGGTGTTAGAATTTGTGAGTCTGGAGCTGAACACACAAGGTTATGATTTGGTTTCTGAAAGTTCAGTCCTGGAGCCTATTGTTCACTGAGCGGTGTCACCTCCTGCCTCTCCTGCTCCTGGAGGGAGGGGGTTGCCATGTAGATGGGCGGCCTGAGCATGTGTGTGGGTAGAAGCTCAGAGTGAATCTCACTAGCAGGAGAACAAGAACTCTGGCCAGGGGTCTGCTTTATCGTTGGCCCTTCTTTTTTTTTTTCCCCCAGGAACAGAGAGAGAGTCAGAGAGAGGGATAAATAGGGACAGACAGACAGGAACGGAGAGAGGTGAGAAGCATCAATCATCAGTGTTTTGTTGTGACACCTTAGTTGTTCATTGATTGCTTTCTCACACGTGCCTTGACCGCGGGCCTTCAGCAGACCAAGCAACCCCTTGCTGGAACCAGCGACCTTGGGTCCAAGCTGACGAGCTTTTGCTCAAGCCAGATGGGCCCGTGCTCAAGCTGGCGACCTCGGGGTCTCGAACCCGGGTCTTCCGCATCCCAGTCCGACGCTCTATCCACTGCACCACCGCCTGGTCAGGCCATCGGCCCTTCTGACAGCCAAAAAGGGACGCTCAGACCTAGTTGTGTCCCTGGGTGCAGGGGTGTCCCCACTCCGCAGTGTGTCCAGCAGGAGGAAACTGTCACAGACGTGGAGTTTGGCTTTGGAAGGTGAGTCCTCACAGACTCCCCACAAAACATCTAAGAAGGTGGCTCGGGGCTGCTCTAGGGCTGGAATGTGGGCCTGAGTCTCCGTGATGGTTCAGGCCTGCGAGGTGCCTGGGTGGCACTTGACCATGTCCTCGTCACACTGAGGCACGTGGGTGTGACATGCAGACGTTTTCTGTGCTTTGTCCTGTTGGAGGGACTCTTCCTGGAGGTAGGTTCCTGCCACCAGTAAGGGGCGGGTGTTCTGGCGGAGACGGCGTCTGGGGCCACGGGAGCACAGCTCCCGTGAGGTTTTCACCAGTCACCGTCCCCAATCTGGGAACCTCCAACTGTGCATCTGAAATGTGGGGAACAGCACTGACCATGGGGAACAGCAGTGACCGCCTGCTGCCCACTGAGTGCGGTGGCCCCAGCGCTGTGCTGACACCCTTCCCCCCCCAGGGAGCTGGGATGCCAGGAGGTCAGGGCATTTACAAGCCATCAGGAATGGGACTTGTACCCTCAGGCCTAGGGGTGGGAGCTCTCTGGGGTCCTCTCTGGGAGGACTGGGTGTTTCCTTACCTGTGAGACGGGTGACGACACGTGCACCTTCACGGCCTTGGAGAATACGCTGACCAGTGCCTGGGACCTGGTGGGAACCCAGTACCAATTGGTTGAATCTGATTCTGAGCAGTGAGCAGGAAGATGCAGAAACCAAGGCCAAACCTCACCTGATGCCAACAACTTTCGGCTCAATCGCAGGCGGGATGCCCGGAATCCATTTTGCCAAAAGCACGCCGAGCAAAGGACCTGCCACACGGTCTCAGATTGTCCCCACGCTCCACTGCAGAGCCCGAGAGGCTTATGGGCTGAAGCCACCACGAACACTTCACCCCCGATGCCCACTGTCAGGAGGGACCTGGAAGGGCCAGCACTGTAGCTCTGAGCAGAGGGCAGGTCTGGACACACTGCATGAACGTCACCATCGACCTTGAGCCCCTGGAACAGGGAGGTGCCATCACTGAAACCTGTGAGGATGCATGTTCTTTACATAAGGGGCTGGCGTCAAAGGTCCGGGACACAGACCAAGTTACGGATCATCGCGTCCAGTCCCGAGGGGAGAAAGCTGGCAGGGACCCAGGAAGGCGGGTGAGAGAAGTGACAGCAGGGACTTTTGTCTCTTCCTGGGGTGGCTGCTGGTGGGTAGGGGTGGGGGGAGGCAGGGCTTTAGTAGTGCTAGTGAGACGAGCGTTCTGAGCTGTCCCCACGCAGACCACCTGCAGGAAGCAGGTGCACCCTCAGCACCCAACGGGTTCATCATTCCCGGCTTTCCCGGTGGGCAGCGTTTTTGCGCAATTAGATTTCCACACCAGGTTTTAGGAAAGCAGACACAAATATCAATAATGAAAATGTGGAGGAAACATTTAAAAATAAAGGTGAATGTGTACAAACCCTTTTCCAGAGGGAACAGACCCAATGAAATTATAAAGCAAAGTCCCTAATTCTGAGTACTTGGATGCACTCATTTTGTGGGTTTGTTTGGTCTTTCATGGTTCTGACCCGAGGGCTGCCTCTTGGCCTGGTAAAACACTGAGGTCCCTGGCCCAGGGGGCTTGGCTGGGGAGCTGAACCCAGCTCTAAAGGACTTGGCACCTTTTTCTAAAATGTGTTCTTTTAACCTGATGTGTGGTGACTGTGGATGCAGAAGAAGATGTCCCTTGTCAGTGGACTGTGAGCAGTGCTGATGTGGGGAAGGTTTGGAGGCTGTCACCTGTTCGCTGCAGTGTGCAAGGTCTGGTCCTCGGTGTCGGGACAAAGCTGAGGGAGGGGTTAACCAGCAGCTGCTTCTGCCTCTGTCCGGGCCCCTCCTGTGTCCATCTGAGCACATGCAATGGGGGTTCCCACGGTCAAAGGTGCTCCTGCTGCTGCCAAGAAGCCCAAATTCATTTTCAGGGGACACTTCCTCCTGGGACAGATTGCTCACTGCAATCCAGGAGTGACGTCAGGAAGAGAGCCAAGTTCTGCAGGTGGATACAACAGTGTGGGTGCTTCTTCCTGCTCTTTTTTTAAATTTTTTTACAGGGACAGAGAGTCAGAAAGAGGGATAGATAGGGACAGACAGACAGGAACGGAGAGAGGTGAGAAGCATCAATCATCAGTTTTTCGTTGCGGCACCTTAGTTCATTGATTGCTTTCTCACATGTGCCTTGACCACACGGGCCTTCAACAGACCGAGCGACTCCTTGCTGGAGCCAGCGACCTTGGGTCCAAGCTGGTGAGCTTTCTGCTCAATCCAGATGGGCCCATGCTCAAGCAGGGGACCTCGGGGTCTCGAACCTGGGTCCTCCGCATCCCAGTCCGACGCTCTATCCACTGCGCCACCGCCTGGTCAGGCTTCCTCCTGCTCTTAATACACAGTCTGCACGGAGCTGAGTGTGGGCGTCCACAGACATGCCGTTGGGTCTGGGTGCCGCTCCCAGCCTGAGAACTCTGTTCCGGGAGCCGGGGGAGCGTGGAGGTGACGTCTGGGGGCCAGCAGCGGACCCTCAGACCTGGACCACCGTTCATGGCAGGAAACCACCCCTCCCCTGAGGTCGCTGTGGCATGGTGTCCCAGAACATCCAGACCTTCCCAAATAACTTGTTTCCCTGAAATGACTGACATCTCCAGTCAGTTTATGTTTACAGGCGTAGATGAGTTTCGTTTTGTGAGGAATAGAGTTAATTTACATCAGGTAATTGAGTGACTGGTGTTCAGTAATGACTTTATTTAAGCCTCAGTATGGAGAAGCACGTGAGTGACTTGCTAAGCAGTGAATAGACGGCTGTACCAGGAGCTATTTTCTGACGTTTTTTTATTGACTCCGGTTTTAAATAGATGTGTTTTCATGTAAGTCCTGACCGGAAAGTGAAAAATCAGTTTGGTCTGTATTGTTTCCCACTAGGATCGCATGAATGCTACTTTGTTCCTTTGCAGAGTATGACGTAGGTTTCTAATTCTTTGTAGAAATACTTTCATTTTGAGCGGCAGTGACTGAAATTATGTGAGGCTTTTAATTCTTAATGTAAAATATTTTTAATATCAAGTGTTTAGAAAGAATCTTCACTCACCTACTCCTGTACCTGGCACAGGCAGGGGCCGTGTGTATGTGCCCAGGAGGGCTGGTTTTATCCCCTGATGTCAACAGTGTTTCTGGTCTTGTCTTTTGGCACGTGGAGTAGGGGCAGAGGGCTCAGGACAGGCAGACAGCCCCACCTGGGGCTGGAACAACAATGTGGGACACAGATCTGAGATCACGGCACACATCAGCTCTTTGTGACCCGCCCAGGTTCATGGGACATCACATGTGAGAGCTGCATTGACTTGACACTGGGCACACATCTCCCTGGGACATCAGATTTCCTCTACCCCGAGGGAGAGGAAAGGAGAGGAAAAGTTAGCAGCATCTGTAGGAGTCGTCATTAGACCTACTCTCAAGAGCGTGGTTTGCCCCAGGGTTTTCACAGGACACAGTGGACATGTGGCTGTCCCTGGCTGTAGGTGTAAGTGCCTGTTCCTCGTGAACACACTGATCACTTTTCACAATGACACAAGTTTGGTGTCCCTTTTAAAGAACTTTTTTTTATTCGTTTTAGAGAGGAAAGTGAGAACGAGAGAGAGAGAAGTGGGGGAGGAGCAGGAAGCATCAATTCCCACAGGTGTCTTGACCAGACAAGTGCAGGGTTTTGAACTGGCGACCTCAATGTTCCAGGCTGACGCTTTATCCACTGCGCCACCACAGGTCAGGCTAAAGAACTTTTTAATACAGAAAATGCAGTGGGATCTTTCCTCCCACCCTTTTCTCTGAAAATGTTTTCTTGAGGAACTTACTGAGTTTAATTCAGTCTTGAAAACAGCATTTCCCTTGTCTGCTGGCAAAGGACAGCATCGACCTGCCTGGTGTGGCCTGAGGGGCGTCCTGGGGCGCTGAGCATCAGAGCTTTACCATGGGCAGTCTGCACTCAACCCAGCAGGCGGGCCAGCGGGAGGGGCCCCGGGGCCTCACGCAGCTGCATCCTGCTGTAGGGTCTTTCACACAGACAGGACACAGCCGGGCTGGGCCAGTAACTTTCAGATGCGTTTGGATGACTGCGGACATTCTGTCTAAATCATCTCGCACTCCAGGCAGAGGCATCAGCGTGGGAGCTGTGGACGAGCACCTTTGACCATGTTGTGCATCGTTACCTGGGAGGCGTCCCGGTTCCTGTTCAGCTAGAGTGGCTGTTGCATCCCACCGTGTAAGGACAGAGCGAGAGCAAGTGCTTCCCACTGATGCAACCCTCCGCCGGGGGTTAGGTTGCATCGTGAGTCCCCACGGGGCCCGTGATGGCGTTGAACTTGATTGTGGTTAGCCTGAGACTTCTCAGTGAGGCATCCGCCACTCACAGTATCACTGGCCTCTGTGGTGGACGACAAGCCTTGGAGGGACGTCACCATGGGTGCCAAAGCCAGAGATGATATCGGGTCTCAGTGCTACCCGGTGGTCTTACTGTGTGGGCAGTCTGTGGTGTGGTCTCGGCTGTGACCTTGCCACACCCCTCCACAGGGGCTGTCCAGCCCTGTTGTTCAGGAGTGGCTCTGTCATCTTCAGCTGGACACATGGTGAGGGGGCACAGAATCACGGTGTGGCGCCCCTGACCCTGCGTTTCCATTTCCTGAGCAGGAGCTCGGTGGGAACAGGGTCGTAAGGACATGGGATGAGACTGTACTGCTCCTTACAGAGCCCTGGAAATGGCAGCTGTCTGGGGGGAGGCAATGCCCGGGCACCGGCTCCAAGATGCCTCCACCTCTGGAGGTGGAGATGCCTCTGTGTCTGGCACAATCACAGTCACGTGACTCCGTCATTCTGAGTCTGAGCCACAGTCAGAGATGTGAATTCCTTTTTAAAAATCTTTCAATAGGGAATAAACCGTACAGAATACTTCAAAATATCATCATTCTCCCATTTTTAAAAAAACTAGTTTCTTCATATTGATGTTTGCCCCATTTTTAAAAAATAGTAGTCAAAAATTTCAGTATTTAGCTGCTTTCTGTTTTATGCTCTTGTGAGCATGTGTCAGAAATCTTGAAACTTTAGCATTTAGTAACTTTCCCAGGGTCCCAAAACATGGACTGTGCCCAAATCCTTGTCTGATAAGAGAATATTAAGATCTGCTTGTTTTTAGAGTTGGAAATCTAGTCTTTTCTAGTTTTTTAGTCAGTCAGTATTGGGAATAAACCTGGAAAGCATCACGCAAGTTATATTTGTACAAAAATATGAACGAGTGTGTGAGTTGGGCTGAGCCCCCTCGGGGTTCTAAGATGCCTGGTGACCGACCAGCGTGATCAGAATGAGCCCAGTGCTGTCCCTTTGCGACCCATCAGGTGGCTGTGCGTCAAGGTGCAAACTGGGGTCACATGTTTAAGGTTGTTTTCAAAAAGTAGGCTTGATGAAAAATCCAAGGCAATGTTATGCTTCTTTAGAACTGAGGAAAGCCTGTCCATCATGTTCACAGCTGTAGTTCTCGTGAGATTTCATGGCGTACTGCGGGAACCACGGTGTGACCTCACCACCGTGGGGGCTCCCTCGTCCTGAGTTCCTGCCCGGTAGCCTGAAGGTGTGGCGGGGGCTCCGGGGTAAAGGGAACACTTGTTCTGTTAATTTCCTTTTTACTTCCCTTTCTCGGGTCAGCTGAAGTGGGGTGCTCGTAACTAGGAACTCAGCTCCATGCGTCCTGTGTGCCTGTGTGTTACACAATAGCAATTGTCCTGTCACTCATGACACTCCACGGGAACGATCTGGATTTATGGCTAAGAGTGTGATCCTGAGGTCCGAGCCCCAGACCCCACATCTGAGAAAAGGGGTGACCGTGGCCACATCCCGGGACAGCTGGTTCCAGTCACTGCTAACCTTGGCCGTGCTCAGCATGTGGAGTGTCACCTGGTTAGTGAGTGACAGTGAGCGTGCTTCCAGCCTTCACCTTCAACCAGGTAGCTAAGGTGTGTTTGTAATTGACAAAGGTGCTGTCTCTCCCTTGACTTGAGTTATTAGGAGAAGTAGGTTTTCAGATGGCAGGAATTGTAACCTTCTGTGTGTGTGTGTGTGTGTGTGGCCGTAGCTATTTGCTTTTTAAAAAAGTATTCCTTATTTTGAGAAACTAATAAAAGGCAACTCAGCGATATGAGTTTGTGTTAAAAAGGAAACAAAACTTAGAAGGTGAAAGGGAACAGAGGTGACCTGTGAACTGAGTGCTGGGCTGTCCTAGGAGGGCTGCCCCACGTCGCGGGCAGACGGAGTGCATGGGGCGAGCGCCGGTCCTACGGCTCCATGCCCTCAGCTCAGGACAGAGGCTGGCTTCCTGAGGAACAGCTGCCACTGGGGCCAGGTGGGGACGTCCCGGGCCTTCACCGGAGCTACGCTTCATGCCCGCTTGCACCCAGCATTGCCGTTGTCATTGCAGCCAGGTGCCGTCTTCTCCCCATGGGCGTCCTGTGGTTGGCTGAGCGCTTCCCTTGGGGTAGGGTCCAGCCTGGAGACTGGGCATGGGCACCTCTGGTCATGGGGTCCCCGAGCATCCTGCTGGGGCCCTAAACGTGGTGTCGTGAGACTCGCTCTGTGGGCTCACACACGGGATCTGGGCTCAGAGCTCAAAACAGTCATTCCACTCACGTTTGCACGGGCACTTGATTGGCTTAAAAAAGATGCACACTCTTGTCCTTAACTTTTTTTTTTAAACAGGGACAGGAGAGAGAGACAGAGAGAGGGATAGACAGGGACAGACAGACAGGAACAGAGAGAGAGGTGAGAAGCATCAATCATCAGTTTTTTGTTGTGACACTTTAGTTGTTCATTGATTGCTTTCTCATATGTGCCTTGACCACAGGCCTTCAGCAGACCAAGTGACCCTTGCTCAAGCCAGCGACCTTGGATTCAAGCTGGTGAGCTTTGCTCAAACCAGATGAGCCCGCGCTCAAGCTAGCGGCCTCAGGTTCTCGAACCCGGATCTTCCGCATCCCAGTTTGACGCTCTATCCACTGCACCACCGCCTGGTCAGGCTCTTGTCCTTAATTTTAAGAAGTACTTAATGTATTTTTAATTACATAAGTAGAAAATGCATTCATATTATGAAAGACTAAAAGCAGTAATAACAATGTTCTGGGGAAAATTAGATTCTTCCAATGGCTTCCCCTGGCTCTCAGAGGCTCCTCGGTGTCCTCACTGTGAGCCATAGGGGGTATGAGTGTGGGTGTGCATGTGCAGGTGTGCACACGTGTGTCTGCATGTTGCTAGGATCGTGATTCATGAGAACGATTCTGCAGTGTTTCACATTGAATGGAGTCTTTTGCTGAGCACTTCTGGTGAAATATCCGTACATGAACAGCACCTCACAGATGCTCATTTTCTGGAGCGATTGAGTCCAACTTTAACAGGAACAGGTGCCTGTCTTGTGTGGCACATGAAGCTAGTTCTGGATTAAGAAGCTCCAGGGTACAGTCATTTGACACCTTCCTCCCGTCCCGTCACATGGTTTGTATATAATTGGCTTATTAGTCAGACTCTGGTTCAGCCAGCATAGACAGTGTCATAGTAACCAGGGTAAAGTGAACACTGTAATTTAGAGTAATCTAAAATAGAATTTTAATCAAGTGACAGGAAAGAACTCTTGATTAAACTTTGATTATAATCTTTAGGACCAAAGAGCCTTCTGGTAAAATGACTCTATTACTCTTCATTTTAATTTTATGGAAACTTTCCATTTTCTCCAATGTAGCCATTAAGACATCTCGTTCCTCAAGGAGTTTGGTACCATCACATATGAAGACTTCTTGGATTTCCTTCCCAGTTTTGTTCCTGCGGTTGGCCATGTAAAATCAAAGCATTAAGCTTGAAAAGAAAAAGCAGAGGCACTTTTTTTTCCTTGGGAAAGAGTAGGGTTTTCTCGTTCTTGTTTTTGAATGAAAAGATATAAATCAGTATATTCTAGGGTTCTTAAGCAAAATCTTTAGCCCCAACACCAATTGCCAGACTGTGGTGTAAACACAGAGAAGAATACCACTCAGCTGTAGGAAGAAGGAAACCCTGGCATGATGAACCTGGAGGGCACCGTGCTGAGTGAATAAGCCAACAGGGAAAGACAAGTGCTGTATGTTATCACCTGTGTATGCAATCTAAAAATGTTGAGCTCAGCCATGGCTGGTTGGTTCAGTGGTAGAGTGTCTGGTGCGTGGATGTGCTGGGTTTGATTCCCAGTCAGGCCATATAGGAGAGGCGATCATCTGCTTCTGCCCTCCGCCCCCCTCTTCCCCTCCTGCAGCCAGAGGCTCGATTACTTTAAGTGTTGGTCCCAGGCTCTGAGGATGGCTCCATGGATCCTCTGCCTCAGGCACTAAAAATAGCTTGGTTGTGAGCATGGCCCCACATGGGCAAAGCATCAGCCCCTGAGGGGTGTTGCTGGGTAGATTCCGGTCGGTCAGGGCACATGCAGGAGGAGTCTGTCTATCTCCCCTCCTCTCACTTAAAAAAAAAAGTTGCGTTCACAAAAGCAGAAGGTAGGGTGTGGTTACTAGGTGCTTGGGGAGGGGAATGGGTCAAAGGGGACACATTTTCAGTTGAAACACAGTTATTTCTGTGGGTCTGATGCACAGCTTGGCGATGACGGTTAATAACACTGGTGACTGTTTGAGACTTACCAAGAGGACAGGTCTTCTGTACAAGCAGCACAGCAAACAGTAACTAGAAAGCCACTCTGCGAGGCTCTGGGAACGTGGGCTCACCTGAATGTGGCTGTCGTTTCACAACGTGGTAGGCTACCGTGTCCTGTATTTTCAGCATATTCAGCTTAATTTTTCACACGTACCTCAATTAAGCTTGAAAAGAAAAAGCAGAGGCACTTTTTTTTTCCCTGGGAAAGAGTAGGGTTTTCTCGTTCTTGTTTTTGAATGAAAAGATGTAAATCAGTATATTCTAGGGTTCTTAAGCAAAACCTTTAGCCCCAACACCAATTGCCAGACGTGGAAAGACCCTGCAGAGCGCACTGCCTGAGGAAGCAGCCCTGAATTCAGCTGCTTAAAGCCGTCAGAGCCGTGAGTCTGGGCGCCCAGCCCTGTAGAGTGCATGATGGGGCGTGAAGGGCGACATGAGCCGCATGAGATAATTACTCACCAGTTCCTCAGCTTGGCGTGTGTGTGTGTGAGTGTGTGTGTGTGTGTGGTCTTTTTGGCCTGTGTCTTAAGAAGTGGGGGGTTGTGAAGGAGGGGTTGGTTCAGACATGTAACGTCCGGTGCCGTGAACATGACGTCTTTCTTTCTCACCACGTGGGGATGTGGCAGGCAGCCAGGAGAGCGTGGGGGGCGGGTTGTGTCCATGAACTGCTGGTTAGATTCTAAATCAGCCTTTGGGTTAGAAGAGCCGCATCTCACACGGCCACGTCAGCGTGTGGAACCGGGACGTAACAATTCCAGTTTCAGCTGGTTGTGCTTCTTGCAGAAAGAGCCTCAGGGGGTGTTGGTGCAGGTGGCCCTGGTGAGGGTGGGTGACTGGTGAGTCACAGCAGGAAAGGCTCGTCCCTCGGTCACAAGTGATCGCCTTTCAAAGGTAAGCAGTTGGATTGAAACTTGCAACACAGACATCGAATTGGTGAGCTCTTTCTGCCGAGAATCAAACCCTATCCACGTCAAGGTGGGTCTGGAGCAGGAGGGTGAGGCCCAGGCTCCCTGCCCCAGGGCTGCCCAGCCCAGACCACGCTGCTCTCTCTGGGTCCCCTGCCTGAGGTGGGGCTGGCTTTCAGTTCTTGGTGCCCCTGTGGTGTCTGGTTCCCACCTCAGACCCCGTCCCGGAAGTATGTGGCTTTTTTGCCTGTCTCTGATAGCGGATTTCATTATTCTAATTTCCTGTGATGTGGATTAAATCACTGGTCTTTTATCCTGAATGCATTTAAGGCTGCAAATCTTTATTATGCTTAATCTTGGTAATATTTTCATGAACTTCAGTTGAAAATATCTTCTAATTTTTATTTAATTTCTTCTTTCACAAGGAATTTTTAGAATTAAGTCTGTTGCTTAATTTTGAAATAATTGACCACTTACTGGTTATCTGTTTTGTTAATGAGTTCAAATTCAATGCCATGTGGTCAGGGAACATACAACAAACGTGTTCAAGCATCTGACTTCTCTGGGACTTGTGTGAGGATCCAGCGTAGGGCCAGTTTGGGAAAACGTCCTGTTGCACCAGAAGAAGTGGGTGGAATTACTTCCTTTTTGGATCTGTGTTCTGCAAAAAATCAATAGCTCAGGGTTATTAATCCTCTTGTTCAGATCTTACAAATCCTTACTGCATTTTCTGATTAATCTATCAAATTTATCTAGATTTGCTATTCTTAGAGATGTGTCAGCTCTCGCTTCTTGTATTCTGAAGTACTATAATGACACGTGAATTTAGAATCTGTTATCTTCACGGAAAGTGCACCTTTTGGTTGTTATGAAATACTCTTATCTCTTCCAACGATTTCTGGTTTTACAGTCTGTTTTATCTGATACCTGTACCCATCAGCTGGCTTTCTTTTGAGTTAATACCATAGAGAGTATCTTTTTTCATCACTTACGTCTTGGCGTTTCCTGCTCTTGACACGTAAGCTGTGCTCCTCCAACACACGGTTGTTGGTGTTTCATTGAACTCAGACCATTTATGTTAAAATAATCCCTGATATGCTCCTCGTCCTATTCTATTTGTAGCAGCTATTCAGTGTTCCCTCTCTCCTCCCTTTCTGCCTTCTGCTGCGTGAATCACGGTTTGTTTTTATTAATCAGTCATCTCCTCTTGACTTGTTACACATCCTACGGCTGTTCTAGTGGCTTCTGTAAGGACCGTCACGGCTGTCCGTACGCGACTGCAAACGGACTTAAATGGAGTGTGGGTGTCACCCTCCAGAACGGGACGCCCCCCCCCCTCGCTCCGCGTGTGTCTCCCCTGCTTTCTCTCGTTCAGTCACAGATGTAAATCCCACCGTGCTTGTCAGCTCGGGAAGAGTCCTCTCCTGTTTCATGCGACTGGCGCTGGCTTATATCTGTTCATCCCACGTGTTCTCAGCTCCTCACGGTTCATGCGTGTCCCTGTGTGTGTTGAGGATCATTTCCCTTCTCCTTGAAGAAGCCCCCGGATTTGAGGGTTTGGGCTTACGTGCATCTGTGGGCAACAGATCGCCTCATGTTTTGTTTGCCAGAATGTCGCGTTTTCCTTCCCTTCCCAAGAGTCTTTCCTCAGGCCAGCAGCTGCTCCCTTAGGCTTCGGGAGATGGCGTTCCTGGGTTCTCTGCTGCCCACTGTTTTCATCGGGAGGTCAGGGTGTCCCCTTGTCCCCGCTCTCCCCCTCTGGCTTCTCCCTTCATGCCTGTCTCTGGTGTTCACCAGGCTGCTGTCATCTCAGAGTGTCTCCGTGGGCACTGGGTGTGGCCAGGGACAGGCCAGGGGGCAGCCGTGACCGGCGAGGATTCGTTATAGGTAAGGTGCCCTCTGGAACAAAATAAAGGTGGTAGTTAACTCCCCTCTGAAAATCTGAGCGGGAAGAGTGGCCCTCGGGCCCCGGGGCGGGTGTCGGGGAGGGGACGGCAGAATTCCTAGTGTGGTGCTTGCTCGGAAGAGGCTGTGAGCACAGGGGTCAGGTCTGGAAAGGTAGGGGAGCTGTGTGAGATCTGACCGAATATCATCACTGGAAACACACTTTAACGTCACGTTTTCCAGAGTTTAAAAACAAATCATAGGCGATGTTCCTTTCCGAGGTAATCATTTATCACTTTGACATAATTCCTTCTGTATTTTTCTGATGTTTGTGCCCAGGGGTGTGTCAGTCACACGCATACACAGGTGCACACGTCCTCGGTGCGACCTGGTATTCTGTAGCTAACATCTGGATATTGAATGTTTTCTTAAATCGTCGTAGGTAGAGCCTGGCTTGTATCACACTATATAAGGGTTTTTTATTCGTTTAACTGTTGTCCTCATTTTCAAACACTTAGGTTGTTCTAGTTATTAAAAACTACTTTAGCTCCGTTGCTATAAGTATCTTTTTATGCAAATCACTGATTTCATTTCT
This sequence comes from Rhynchonycteris naso, assembly GCA_037038555.1. Lineage (NCBI taxonomy): Eukaryota > Metazoa > Chordata > Mammalia > Chiroptera > Emballonuridae > Rhynchonycteris > Rhynchonycteris naso. Next base: position 504,805 of record CM072998.1, read on the forward strand.
GGTTATTTTATTGGAATAATAAACTATTAGAAGGAAAATAGTAGCTCAGATATTACAAAATTTCAGGGGTTCTGATAAGTAAACACAACTTGCTTTTTCTAATTGTTTAAACAAATTTACGTTCCCGTGAGAAGTTTGTGAGTACTTTTCTCACCCAGAATCTCACATGCGTTAAATTATACTCACCTTTAGTCTTTCCAAAACTGAAAGGCCACAGTTGTAGCTTGTTTTAACTTGCAACCCTTTGAGAGGCACATGCGTGTGCAGATATTTGCTGGCTGTGTATAGTTCTTCGTTAAGTCTACTTTGCTGCGGGAATGTTAGGGATTTTCTTATTTTCCTTGTAAGATACCAACACACTTCTGTTATTTCCTGAAATACGTTTCTAGTTGGACTTATGTATTTTATTATATAAATACTGTTTTTAGCATATGTAGGGTCTGCTCTATCCTGGGATTTTCTCCTGCCGTGTACCGTCCGTTTGCCGAGAACTCAGTGCAGAGTGGCATGGGTCCTCGTTCCTCAGGAAACAGCGTCACGTATGCGAGTGGCTGAGACGGAGTCACAGAGGTTGCCAGGGAGTGAGTGATGCTCACTGCGTTCTGGTTTGTGTGTTCTGTTATCTGGTTCAAATGAAAAGGGAAGTAGGGTTAATTTTTTTTTCCCTTGAAGGGGAGACAAAGTAATTGCCCCCGCCCATGAGTTCTTGGCTGAGATCTCTATAAATAAGAAACACAGATGAGAGAAAAACACAGTTTATTGACATGGACACCTGTGTGTACATGGCGGAATCCTTGAGGTGGTTTAGGGCTTGGGATTAAGCACCGTCTAGCAGGGAAGGCAGAGGGGGCTCCCGTGGGGGCAGGAGGTAACCCAGGAAGGACGGTGTTCTACAAGGGCACACAGAGGCATGACAGCGTGACGAAGTCTGGGTGCAGGCTGACTCTGGTCTCCTGTGACGAGAGTCCATCTTTCTGGCCGGTGACCCCCGGGGAGGGGGAGGGGTGCGATGGCAGCTGGTTCTCTTTGGAGGATCTATCTTCCGGCAGGTAAGGGGCTCAGAGAAACCTCATCCCGAGTCATTGTTTTCTGGAGCCTCCGCTCAGAGCAGCCAACCACCAGAGCGGCAAGTTTTGGGGTGGCGTGTCCTGAACTTGTGGTCATATTATGGGGAGCACCTTCTGCTTCCCTTCCCCCTAACACTGTCATTTCAGGGGCTGTGAGATAAAGCCGTGAGTAAGGCAGTGGTGGATGAAACAGTCTTTGAGAGCTCCAGGAGAGAGGTCAGACATCTTCTGTGCGGGACAGAGCGTTGTGAGGTGGTCTGGACAGACGGACGGTCCTATCTGAAGCCCAGGGTGGAGAGACTGGTCCCACCTCTCAGGAGCTCTGCCATCCGTGAAGTGCTCACGTAGAACAGTGTGCCTGGTTTGCAGGCGAGGGGACACCACATCACTCTCGGGCCATGTCATCCTGTTCCCTGCCTGCTTTTGACCTGACACTGCACACAAACCAGCACATGTGATAGCCGGGAAGCCTGCCCACTCAGACCTCTTCCTTGGGGAAGTATTCAGCACCAAAATTCAAACCATTCTGATGCAAGTTAATGTGAAATTTACCTCCTCTATTTACTCCTTACCTGCTTTTAACAGACGGGAAGGTCCGCATTGGGGAGAGCCCTGTCCCTCTCTGTGTCGTGTCCTTGTCAATGCACGGCTTCTGGGGGTCCCCCCCTTCAGATCGGAGGGGTGACGTCCCTCTTTGTGTAGGCAGACAGTCATCAGTCTTAATTCAGGGCAGGCCCTGATACCTGTCACCTTCAGAAGGAAGAGTGAAGCTTGACCTGGCGGCCTCTGCATCTCGGCATGTCTTTCTCAAGGCTCTGGGGACAGCTGAGAGGCTTGGGGTTCACCAGCCCCCTCCTCTTTGCCATCACAGGTCAATAGCAGAGAGCTTTGCAGTGGCTGCTCTCAGGTGTGGACTGCGACCCGGACCCTCCCCGCCACCTGCAGGACCTGGTGACAATGCCCTGGGACAGCCTCTGGGCGTCCTCCTCAACCAATGGCCTTGTTTGTACGGTCTGGTCCTCTTTCACTTCAGAGTGAAATGACCAACAACACAAAGCGAGAGTGGAAAAGCAGCTTCTCTGCTTTTAACACCTGGCAGGCGCTTTTGTGATATGATCTAATGAGGCCAGAGCGTCTGCCCCGTTTCTGTCGTGGGGCCGCCATGGGGCCCAGTGCCACCATCGTTAAGAAGGGACACAGTGTAACGCGTGTCAGGTCCGTATCCGTGAAAGTTCCCAGGCCTTTCCTGGGAAGCGTGTGAGAGGAGAGCGTGCTCAGCGGATGCTGGACGGCGGATATATTACAGATCACTGTCCTTCCTGGGCTGGGCCAGGCTGGTGGCATGTCCTTTACCAGCATTGCTGAGGGGTAAGGGACGTAGGACAGGGAGTGACTTGCAGGTGTGGATTTGACGCACTTGTCTGTCGTAAAGTGGTGACTGCTGTGGGTTAGTTCACACCGGCACCAGCCGCCACAACTGCCGTTTCTTTCTTGTGGGAATGTGTGTGATCTCCCTCACAGCACCGGTTACCTAGCACTTCCCGTCTTGTGTTTTATTTTTCAAAAATACCTTCAAAAATGAAAGAAAGCAGAAAAAACAAAGAAGAAACAAGCAGAGAAGCAGGAAGAAAAATAATAAGAAGAAAAGTGCTTAATCGACGAGTCAGTTTGATTCATTTTCTTTGCCTTCTCTTGGAATAAGAACAATTTTCATAAGCAGATAATTCACAATAGACGTGAGTCACACCTGCTTTGATCAGTCAGAACAGAGGGAAGTGCAAAAAGGATGGAGGAGAATGGGTCGGTAGCTTTGTTTTGGGGGCGGATTCCTGCCGTCCGTTTGGCAGGCCTTGGTCACGCCGTCTTGGGTGTGCTGGTAACTGGCTTCCCGATGGAGGGCCGAGCCCGGATCACCGCCCCATCCTGCTGTGTGCTTTGCACGCTGCGTTAGTGGCTTTGTAGTTTGCAAAGTCCTGGACCTTGGACTCGGGAGTGTAGCCGTCTGCCTGAAGCGACCGCCTGTCTGTGCCCTCAGCCCCTTCACCAGGGCCCTGGGTCTGCAGGGCTGTGCATGCCGCTCGCTCGCGCCCCCCGGGCGCAGAGGTGGTGGCTCCTTCCTGTCATCTTGGGAATTGTGCCTCTTTTTCGTGGAAAATAACACATTGTATTTCCACGTTGAGGGACCCAGCGTGACGTAAGCTTGTCTGTTGCTGTTAGTTGGAAACGTCTAGTTTAACGGGAAGCCTCACCTTCAGTCCAGTGCTGTGTCCTCGGCATTTCAGGGTTGAGTACACGCCGCTCTGTGTGAGAAAGTCAGGAACCAGATGTCGCAGGACATGGATCCAGGGAGAGGGTGACAGCGTGGACCCCAGTGCTGTCGGAGGCACTGGCCACTGTCTCGCCATGCCTGTCTCCCGCTGGGGCCGTGTCCCCTGGGGAGAGGGTGACAGCGTGGACCCCAGTGCTGTCAGAGGCACCGGCTGCTGTGTCACCCTGCCTGTCTCCCTCCGGGGCCATGTCCGCTGTTGCCGACCCGTTTGTTCATGTCTGAGCTCTGCCTTTGCAGTGTGAGTTGCAGCTGCCACGCGGCTGTGGTTTGGTCTGTGTTCGTTCGGGCTCAGAGGGTCCTGAATAAACAGGACGGGGTGGCCCTGTCCCAGCTCACCACAGCCTCTCAGTGACGCTTGCTTTTGTCCTCGTGTCCCCGGCTTTACCCAGTGGGGCTTCCTTAGGGACGGTGCCCCCAAAGCGTTTGAGTCTCTCCTGCAAGGAAGTCCCCTCTGGAGACTGGGCAATGGTGTCCCCCGGCACCCCAGAGTGATGGTGGGGACGAGTGCTGGAGTTCAGGTGTGGACCAGGCTGAAGTCCTTGTAACAACGACAACTTCTGTCCTTCCTGATCTCGGGGGAATCGGAACGTTTCCCACCATCCCTTGCAACAGAGCCCATAGTACTAGCCTCCGAAAACTGGTCTCTTTTTCCTTAAAAAGGCCCAGAAAACCTATTGCTCAGTCTATATTATGCAACGGGGAGAGAGGAGAGATGGTATTTTCAGTACATTTAGGGAAAATTTGCCAACCTACCAAAATTGTCCAAATGATTTCTTTTTAATGTTAAGGGGAAGAGAGACCAGTTGAGTTTTCTCGTAACTACCAGCCACAGTGGTCATTTGTTTTAAACTCTTCGATAGCCTCCCATGATCTTGGGAAATTTGGATCATTGGCGTGGTCTGCATGACCCATGAGTCTCTCCGACCCTTTAGCTCTCAGGACTGTGGCCCCTGGGGATCTCAGTGTACTTGTCACTCTTACTCAACCCCGAACACTCAACTTGGTGCTGACTTCCTCGCACGGCCTTCCTGAGCCTGCCCCATGGATCCCCTGGGGGCCACACTCCTGTCCTGCCCACTTCCCATCAGTGGGCTCAGCAGCCACCTGTTCAGTTTGAAGTAATTTCTGTGAGCACAGGGACAAGCCAGTGTGTCCACTGCCCAGCACCTGCTGACCTGTCAGCAGAGATGTTTCTTGAACAGTGGACCTTGTGCATGTGTTGAACGTGAGAGCAAGTCACTTACCATTCAGCCCCCATTTCTTTGGGGCCCTGCTTGTCTCCCTGAGCAGCTTTCTCTTTGATCTGGGAGGTATTGGGGGCCTCTCGTCCTTGAGAAGGCGGAGCTGGGTGAGGGGTGACCACGTGGTTCACGGGGCAGTGAGGGGCCAGTTCCTGCTCCTCCCCAGCACCACGGTCATTCAGCAGCCTCAGGACATTCATTCTCAAACACGCAGCGGGACTTTCCAAGACACTCCTATTGCAGGAAGGTATTCAGGCAGCAGAGCTGTGATGCAGTGTAGACAGGTTGCTAGGCAACCACTGCTCAGGGTGGCTGGTGCAGCATCTGCCACAGACTGGGCAAGCAGGGACAGACCTACCCGAGGGCGGCTCAGAGTGGCCGGCCCAGCATTTGCCAGAGACTGGGCAGCAGGGACGGACCAACCCGAGGGCGGTGAGGCAGCTGGCTCCGTCCTCAAGCCCTATGGGACTCCGGGTGGCGGACAGCAGAACGTCCGGCCAGGAATTAATTTCCAGGTTGGAGAAATGGCACATTGCACATTATTTTAAATTCAGGGTCCTCCCAGCATCTTCTATGTTCCCTGTGTCTCAGAGCTGCAGAGACATCTGACCCGTTTGGCAGGCTGTGGTGACCCCGCAAGGGGACAACCCTGACTTGGCCAGTTCCCCGGCGTGCCCTCGGCCACCAGCAGGACCTCAGGGGGGCAGGCCCGGAGACGGGGGGCAGAGCAACACTTTGTCGTGATTGCATCACATGGATGAGTCACTGAACGCCCCCAGGGCGTGGGCCCAAGTAATGTGAAATTATTAGGGAGTGGTGGATTTCAGTGTGTGCCACCTTTGTTTTTAATATTTACTTGATTGTAACTTTGTAAAATTTGGTTTTTAGGAGTGGCTCTGTTTAAGGGCAGCTTCTAAGCTCTTGAGAATTTAAGTCAGCTCTCCAGACACGGTTCGGTTGTTGAGACCATGCCTGTGCAGCTTCCTCACGCCATCCCTCACCTGGATGGACGGATGTTTTATTCCCTGAATCTTGATCTTCGCCGTGAGCCCCATGAGAACTCAGAACCTCTGTGCTTGTCACTCGAGCACACCTGGTTCAGAGCAGAGGTTCAGTGGAGGTCTGTTGTGTGAACAAGGGACCAGACAAACGTGTGGAGGAAGTGACGAAGGACCGGGTCCCAGAGTGGGAGGTGGGGTCCCACGTGAAAAGGTTGGAAGGGCTTTGGGTTTCGTGAGCGAGACATGTCAGTCTAGGGGTCTGATTCCTTCTGCCTGCCTGTCCCTCGATCACTTCTTGGGGGGATTGTGATTTGGGAAAGATTTTTCTGAATGGACATCCACTGACCTGGTTTCAAGACTCTCATTGTCCTGGCTTTTCACAGCCCCTTGTCTCTGCTCTCATCTTGACCATGACACCGTCCTCCTTCCTTGCACTGAGTGATGCTCGTAGAGTAGCCGTTCTGTTCACAGGGGAGGTGCAGGGCAGAGTGACATCCAGGAGTCGGGCGGCTCTGCCCTTCCTCACGCTCATCACCTGGCCGATGGTCACCAGACCTCCCATTCTGGAATGGCATCTTGGGGCTGGTTCTGTGAGGACCAGTTTCAATTAGCCTGAAACCAGGACCACAGTGACACCCTGCTTCCGCACTGGGTGTCATGTCACCCAGGAGAGGACAAGCCGGTCTGTGTGAGGAAGACGTGGATGCTGGGAGAGATGGGCGGTGAGCTGCTGCCCACCTGGGTGTGCCTGGTCAGGGCTCTGTGTGTCACACATATGCTCCCTTATCATCTTCATGTTGTGCCAAGGGCAGGCCACATGCTCACATCTTGACCTCTAATCCCAAGCATGACCCTGTTGAGCAGGAACTTGCCTGGTCACCTGGCAAGCAACGGTGGAGCGATCAGAGCAGTCTACCAAACTCCCAGGCACCATGGTGATTGTCCAGACTCTTCCTTCATTAGAGGATGTTGGCTCTGGCCCCTGTGGGGTCTTCCTGCTGTGGCTTAGTGCTCCTGCAACTGTGGACAGCAGCCCTGCCTCTGTCAGTCTCCACCTTCTTGAGCGCCGGCCCCCAAGGCGTTAAAGACACTGAGTCTCAGGGCGCTCACCATCACACCAAGTCCTGGTTAGTTGTCAGTTCATCATTGTTACCAACTCGATCCTTGCGTTCTCATTCTGTCTCCCATCCAGGTGTGGGCTTGGCCACGGGTGTGCTGAGGGTGAAGCAGGTGACAGTGCCAAGATATCCTTTGTTCTCGCAGTCCATAGGGAAACGGGAGGCGCAGCACCTGAGTGCCCCTGTGCGTGCAAGTCTGTATGCACATGTGTGCGCGTTCCCGTGATTAACCTCATGGGTTAGGTGACCTATTTCTCACATTAAGGTCTGGGCAGTTTAGTTCAGAGACTCCTCAGTTATTTAATGGACACACTTTTCCAGCTACTAGAGTGAGTTCCCTGTGAGACATCAGGAGCCCCACTTTTCAGGAAGTTCAACTACTCGGAGAAGGTAAATCTCACTTTTAATGATACCTGCTAGAATGGTAGAATCATAATTAGAAACCAAATTCCCAGTTTTTTGTTCATTCCTGTTAGGTCTGAAGTTTCCCTACCCCCCTACCCCCCCCCCCCCGCCTCCCTGCTGACCCATCCCAGTTTCAGAGCGAGTTACATGGAAATCTTAAAGTGCTTCCAGGTTCTTGCTGAGTTGCAGATGCTGGAGAAACTCCTCAGTGTGCTCTCTGGCTTTCTCACTGTTCTAAATGGTAGTTCCTCTCTGCCCAGTGTGCCTGGAGACAGGCTGTCCTGAAGGCCGCAAGCACAGGGCTCATGGTGGCTGGCATGTGCTCGGAACTAATCCTGGATTCCTTTTTTTAAAAAAATGTTTTTATATATTTTTATTTTAGTGAAAGAAGGGGAGGCAGAGATAGACTCCCACATGTGCTCCAACCAGAATCTACCTGGCAAGCCCACTAGGGGATGATGCTCTGCCCATCTGGGGCGTTGCTTCATTGCAACCAGAGCCATTCTAGCACCTGAGGTGGAGGCCATGGAGCCGTCCTCAGTGCCTGGGCCAACTTTGCTCCAATGAAGCCTTGACTGCAGGAGGGGAAGAGAGAGATAGAGAGAAAGGAGAGGAGGAAAGGTGGAGAAGCAGATGGGTGCCTCTCCTGTGTGCCCTGGCTGGGAATTGAACCCCGGACTTCCACATGCCAAACCAATGCTCTACCACTGAGCCAGCCAGTCAGGGCCATCACTTATTCTTTACACGAGTTCATGTTTGGGTAGGAGAATGAAGCACAAGTGGCCTGACCCAGCAGGCCCCGGCCTGGGCTGGGTGCTTCCCAAGTTCTGTCCCGTTTCCTTTCCCGGACAAGTTAGACATCATTCCCCATTTTTGTGCCTTCAGTAATACATGAGCAGTGCTGGAGATAGATCCCAGTTTTACAGAAGAGAACCCTGGGTCCCAGGGAAATCAATTACTGCCAGGAAATGGGAGTAATTGTGTAGCTGTGGACGCAGAGTCTGACTCAGCCTGTGTTGTGTTCCATCCTGCGGACCATGTGCCGTGTGCTCAGCTACGAGGGGCGGGTGGTGGCTCACACGGGCCTCAACTGGCTTGGTCTGATGGTGTCTGTTAAACCGTGCAGTTATTTCATAGTCACCATGTACATTTTCAAAATTTTAAAAATTAAGCAGTGCAAACAACTGATACTATCACATGGTGTTGCGCTGAGAAATAAGCAGATACATCTTTGCTGTATGTGGCTATAGGCGCTTGAGCATCTGATGTGTGCATGTGCATATACAAGTAACCTCTTACTGCCCTTAAGATACACCTGCCAAAATGTCTCATTTATTTAGGTTTCAGAATGCCAGCTTTGACTTCAGCATTGATTTACATTTACTATCTCTGGACACTGGATAATTTTCATTATTAATGGCTCAGGGTTGGAGCGTACTTTTTAGGGGCTGTGCACAAGTGACCTTGTAAACATGGCGGTTCCACACGCAGAAGTTGTTCTCAGTGATTGTGGCCGGTGACAGCGAATGGGTGACTCCCTGGGGAAGTGACTCTGTTCTGTTGGCCCGGGAGGTGCTGTCCCCGGCAGCGAGCCTGCTGTGCACTAATCCACCTTTGCCCATGGCTCGAACCCGCGCAAACCCTTGAGTTTTTTTGTGACTCCATCCACATCGAGCACTGCACTTTCCTTGCCTCATGCATATTTAGGGATCTCTTTAGTGGAATCCTTTCTTTCCATTTCCAAGGATGTGGGGACAAGGTTGGGCCTGACCCACGGAACTGAAACTGATGGAAATAAGACGTGTGGACTGACCCTGTTCAAACGCGGGAGAGTAGGAACTGCCGCCACAAGGACGCATGCGCGAACGCTGATGTGCGTGAACTGTGTCCTCGGTGTTTCTGTGAAGACGAGGGCGCATGCGCGAACGTGGACTTGAGTGAACTGTGTCCTCGGTGTTTCTGTGGAGACGAGGACGCATGCGCAAACATGGACGTGAGTGAATTGTGTCCTCGGTGTTTCTGTGGAGACGAGGACGCATGCGCCAATGTGGACGCGAGTGAACTGTGCCCTCGGTGTTTCTGTGAAGACGAGGGCGCATGCGTGAACATGGACGTGAGTGAACTGTGCCCTCGGTGTTTCTGTGGAGACGAGGACGCATGCGCGAATGTGGACGTGAGTGAACTGTGTCCTCGGTGTTTCTGTGGAGACGAGGACGCATGCGCGAACGCGGACGTGAGTGAACTGTGCCCTCGGTGTTTCTGTGGAGACGAGGACGCATGCACGAATGCGATGTGAGTGAGTTGTTTTAGGGCTTTTCTACGTCACGAGTGGAGAAGGTGGCCAGGTCTTTCGTGTCGTTAAGGGTTTGTACAGTTTTTTAAAAAATAAGGAAAACGTGGAGGTTCCTCAGGTGACTTCGGGACCGCTGTACCGGGGAGGTGCGGGCGCTCGTGGGGAGACCGGCGAGGAGGGAGGGCGTGCTGGGACGTCGCGCCCGACCGTCTGTCCTGGGGTCACCGAGGGGCCGCGGGCGTGTCCGTGCTCCCTGAGCGCGCGTGGGGAGGCGTCTGAGGGCGGCCCGCTGTCCGCGGGGGGTGGACCGCCTGCCGGCGAGCCCTCGGGGCAGCGACCCGGGAGATGGAGCGTCCGGGACCAGGCGGCAAGGAGCCTGCTTCCCGTGGCCTCGGCGCGCGTGGTCGGCGGGGGCGGAGCGCTCGTGCTGCTGTCCATTGCCGGGCGCGGCCATGGCCGAGGGCGGCCCCTCTGAAGCCCCACGCTCCGTCCCACGGGGACCCGCCCGATGCTGTCCTCTCCGAGTGGGCGCTGCTTTGTAGGAGTGCTCGTGGGACGCAGCGGGTGTGGTCCCGTGGAACCCCTGTCCCGGGCGGGGCAGGGCGGACCCGCCCTTGTGGCTTTTCCGCAGTGAGCGGGTGGCCGCGGTGCGTGCTTCCCTCTAGGTGCGGGCGCCGGGTTGTGTCCGGTTCCGTCTGGGTGGGTTTGAACCCCCGTTGCTCCAGGGGTGCAGGCAGGACTGTGATACTGCAGGCTTCCCACCTGGGAACGGTCATTCCTCAGAGTCCCACGAGCGTGGAGCGCAGCGGGGCCTCGGCCGGCGCGTCTTGTGCCGCACTGACCGCAGCCCACGCCCGCACGGGGATTGGGGGAGCTGCCCCGCGTGTGCCGAGTGCTCGGCTGCCCTTCAATGGCGGGTCATCAGAGCGAGGTCTTCCTTCACGGGCAGTTTGTGCCGAGCTCGCTCCCAGTGTGCGGGGCCCGAGGGGCGGGGCGAGGAGTGGGAACGTGAGCAGGCTGTCCGCGTGGCTTGACCGCGCTCTCAGGGTGACCACATCCACGAGGAGGGAGCACACTGCAGTGTCAGTAGGAGGGACGAGATGGGCCGTCCCAGCGCGGTGCTCCCCGCCTGGACACCATGGGCGGATTCAGACGCGTGCGCGGCGAGTCTTACTCTGTGGAGCAGGCAGCAGGCCCAGTGGAATCAATCGCGAATGTTTATTTTGCTTACATTTTTAATATTATTAACACTAAAAATTAACATTGACTTAATTCCTAACTTAGGTAGGTAAAATAAATACAGTTCTGCATAATTGCCTAACTTCTCTGCATCAAAGTTTTAAAGAACCTTATCCTTCTGTCTACAGCAATCATAATTTTTAAAAAATATGTTCAATGATACCAGAATACCAATTTCTGTTATTGTACACTTGCACAGATTTGTTATTTTTATGAAATGTGAGTGCAGAATTCTTTTACTGAACAGTAAAAGTATTTTCTGTGTTCATGACATGCCCTTATATGTGTATCCAGTCATCAGAGAGTGAAGAACACCAACACCGGCCACTTGCTGCAAGGCAGAAGCAGTTGCGTGAGAGCAAATTGCCGAGTGCGTGAAGGTTCAAGGCCCCCTTAGAAGTAAATATTGGGTCTTGAGTAAAGGCAATGAAAGTATCTAGTGTTCGACATTCGTCAACGAAAGTGAAGATGTCTCATTCGTCTTCACTGGAATGGAGCTACCCTTGCAAAGGGTTGCTGAGTGTTCCTGTCACGTTTCTATCTAGCCCACAATGTTAAGTAAATCACAACAGATAGGCCTTCCCAGTGATGTAAATGCTCTCTTTTCCCCCAAATTAACGATGAAAAAAATCATAACTTATTTTCCTCACAGAGCCAGAGTTCTTTCTTATTGATGCATTGTTTACACACAACACGCCCAGGCCCTGAATCACATATATGCCCACGTAGCTTGGACACCAAGGTGTAGAACTTGTCCACGCTCTGGAAAATTCTCCCCTGGCTTTTCTAGTGAAGCCTTGACCACCAGAGCCAACAGTCTCCTGGCTCTGTTCCCACAGATCCGGCAGCTGTGACTTCACATAAGAAATTGTGCTCCCAGCACGTACAGTGTGTGAGGCACTAGCTCTCCTCAGTAGGCTGTAAAGAAATGAATGTAAAACTTGGTCACACTGTTGAATCTGTCAGCATGGGAGACAGTGCGACCCCTGGCATTGCTGCCCAGGATGGGCCGCAGTCCTGAAAGATGAACTAGGGCGGGGCACAGCCAGGAGGGAGCCTGTAGACCACCCAGCACCCACCGCAGCTGACTTCAGTATCTTCCTGCATACCTAGGACATATTTGTGCTGTTCCTCGTACATGCTGAGTGGATAAACACTCACATTTTACGTGAACGTAAATGCTATGGGATAATCAAGGCAGACGGTGAGGAGGGGTGTTTTATGGGTGTAATTTCATCCCATCCTGGGAGATTGCCGCCTTCAGACTGCTGGCAGAGAGTCATTCCCTAACAGATGGTTTGAGTCTAGGGACTGATGTTCAGTTCAAAAGAATTTGTTTAATACTCGGTGTGCAGTGCTAAATTTTGAATTACTACCACTTTGTTCACATAAGTAATCTCCCTGGTGTGGCCCCGAACCCTGTGGTCCTCTTTGCATGTTCCCAGCAGGGTGGTGTAGGGGCAGCTGCCACATTCCTATTCTGGGAGCAAATGTGAGAGGACACAAGACAATCACCTGAGGTCCCTGACATTTATGGTCAAGTAAAACGAAGTCCCCCTCGCACGCAGGTGACATCTGCGCTTGATGTCTTAGTCCTGGATTCAGAGGTGGTTGTGTGGCCTGAACAGAATGTGTCACCAGGAGACCAGAGTTGTTACTCTGTGGCCACCACCTGGCAAGTTGGGCCTCTTTCTCCCCACAGGCCATTGTACCTGCCCTTCCACTGGGGTCTTGCTGCCCCAGAGCTGTAGGGCACATGTCCTTGCCTCTCAACTGCAACCCCCAAACAAGGCTGGCTTCCCCAGTGTCTGATGGAGACAAGGAGGAGTCAGGACTTTTTCCTCTGCAGAGGGAGGGCCCAGGACCAGAGGCTGTTGTCCTGTTCAGAACTGTGACTACTAACTCCCAGCTCAACTTCCTGTCTTCTGGTCTGTTCCACCTGGTTGATACTAGGGGACAGCAGATGGGAGGGGCTGGATATGTTACCAACAGCAGCAAGTAACTTAACTAAATGCGAAAAGAATCAAGCAAGAGAATGGATTGTCTGAGAGAACTCATTGTCTGAGCAGCACAGTTCGTTTGGTAGCTATTTATTGTACGTCTCTGGGCTGAACAGCAGCTGTGCGTGGGTAACAAACGTAGCTTGGACCCTGCCTCTCAGAGCTGGAGTGCAGAGGAGAGCCCCCGAGGAGTAATTACAGGAGAGCAGAGTGTTTACAAGAATGGAAACACTGCTAAGTTTTCTGGGTCTCATTGGACGCGCATTAGGGATCTCCAGAGAAACAGAATTATGGTGTATATGAGAGAGAGTGTGTTAAATAGAATGAGATTGATAAGAACTTGGCTGGAAGGAGACGACTTGGGGAGGTGAACGTGAGGTGCTTTGTACAGATGATGTGTTGTGGAATGGGGCACTTGAAACTTATGTGATTGTTAACCAGTGTTTCCCCAATGAAGTCATTTTAAAACAGTTGACCCATGCTATTGTGGAGGCTGGCAAGCCCCAGGGTGTGCAGGGTGAGGCAGCAAGCTGGGCCCGGGAGGGCTGGTGTTGCATTCTGAGTCTGAAGGTGGGAAAAGCAACGTCCAGCCTCAAGAGAAGCCAGCAAGAGGAGTTTCGTCCTGATTGCGGGAGGTGCTGCCCTCTTGTTCTCTTCAGGCCTCTGCTGGCTGGGAAGGTCCCACACGGGAGGTCAGTGTGCATTACTCTGTCCCCCAGATCAGTTTCCTCTCACCCCGACACCTCCTGCCTCAGCCCCTGCAGTGTCAGACAAGGTGACACAGTCACTTCACCATCACAGGAGAGGAGAGTGTGAACCAGGAGGTCCTTGTCACGTGGACAGGGTGGACCCTGACCATGACCCTAACCAGTGGCACTTCTCACAGTCAGGCACTCTGCCCAAGTGATAAAGGCTCAGTGGAAGAAGGGTTCACCACGGATGAAGTGAAGTTCTGTCTCCTTTTTGTTCTAGAAATGTGCAACAGAATTACTAATGCAGGGATGCAATTTGGAATGGACTTGAAGTGTGCTGATGTAGACACATGGCACTATGACACCAAGGTGCTTTAGGTAGTTAGTGACATGCAGGACATCGTGTGTAAACAAGACTGTCATGTGACAAGTCCAATACAGCCAACTTTGTCGTAATTGATAACATCCTGTGGTAATATTTAAAATGCAGCTATTGATCTCCAGCATGGAGGCCAGCGACCAGGGGTGGGCTAATGACCCAGAATGTTCCCAGGTAACCTACCACACCTCTTACAGAAGTTACTGGGTAATTTTTCTTAGTAGCCTGGGAAAACAAACATTTGGGGCACTTTCTATATATGGCATATTTTGTTCTTTAAGAAATTTAAAGACATGTTAAGGGATGAGTTCCTGTCTTTATGGGTTTTACACTATAGATGGGAATGTAACGTGTGTAACATAAAAATCAGATGAGGTTGAAATCAGTGACATGCCAGGGAGCTAGGGTGTTCTCTCTGTGTGCTAGGAGAGGTGGCTTTGTGGACCATGTGCGCGCATCAGAGAAGCAGGAAAAAGCAGAGCTCATTATTCAGCTGCGGTGTGTACGCTGACCTGCCGGGCTGAGTGAAGGCTTGTCTGGGGCCAGCCCCTGGATGTGTAGACATCTGTCTAAGGGGCATGCACTTGGAAACATGGAGCACATTGGGGTGTTTTCATATGGCTGTTCTGTTGCAAACAGCACTGTGGGTCAGCTCCCTGGAGGTGGCTGTGAAGGTGGGCCAGACCCGTTGAGCAGTGTCCACGAGAGCAGGCAGGGCTGTCAGGACAGAGTCAGGCATTGGGGGAGGGGAAGGGCCACTATTAGGGACAATCACTGCAGAGAATGTAGATGTGCAGATTTGGGGAAGGACGGGTGGACGGCAGCATGATTCTAGTTCACAGAATGAAGTGTCTACAGGGCAAGGTAGCCAGTGAGTAATTAGCCAGCCACAGATTACTAGACTGCAGGCGTGGTATGTGTATCTCCTGCCAGTCGTGTTTCATCTACTGATCCATTGCATGCACTGAAAGTCATTGCCTGGTTTATTGTCTAGGAAGGGTTCCAAGCCTGAAAGATATTTAGTGAGCACAGCAGCCTGTGAGATAGACAGTCAGAACATCTGATAAACTGAGGCACGGGTAGGCTGAGTGACTGGGAGGTAGACATGGGTCCCAAACAGATGGTAGTTGGCACTGTGGTCGTCCTGCCACACCGTGACATGCTGTGAAAAGCAAGCTCACTGCGGTCCTGTCACCACACAAGTGTTTCACGGCATCTGCATGAACCGAGACTCACTTTTTCTGAACCGTAATTCTAAAGCATGCTGCACAGGACCGAGGGGATTCTGAAGTTCTGGCACAGGGCAAACCTGCTGTGCCAGTTGTTAGGGGGCATCTTCAGTGCTCATCTCACATCTCTGAGCCTGCACTTATTCACAAAATAGGAATAAGAATATCCAGTTCGTACCATTTGTGGAAATTAAGTGAAATAACATTTGTGAAGAATATGACTGGCAGGTAGATTTTAATAGGTTTATACTATTATTCCCACCGACATTGCACGGCAGCCACAGGACTAGACGGTGACACAGCCTGTGGGATACAGTATGTCTGGCTCCTGTGTAAATCCATTGGTGTGCCGAGCCATCCAGGACCCACTGCCAGGTGCCTGTCACTCCTCACTTGGAAACTGCCTAGAACGTGCTGTGTGGGACATTAGTTCAAGATGATCTAAAGGTACCACTACTCACTGAGGTTTATTTCAAGAGGCGACGAGTCTAAACCAGAGGACGACAGCCAACTGGACATTTCATTGACCACTTAGCTCACTTCTGTTCTCCAGGGCTGGTGGCTGCACAGGTTTGTTGGGTTAGACTCCTGTGGACGAAGGGGACTCTTGCTGCGGCTGAGACGGTTCACCCGCAGGAACCATGGGTGCCCAGCAGGAAGAGTCTGTTTCCCCAGGTATTTCACAGAATAAGGTGGGATGACATGAGCCTCGAAGAATAGTTGGGTGTCTTCAAGGCAGGCCTGGAGCTGAGGCGGCACATGCAGGTCACCTTCCTGTCCTCGTGAAGTTGAGATGGGGTGTCCTGGGGGTCACCATCCAGGTGTGAGTTCTGCCTGGGCCACTGCTGAGCTGGGTGACGCATCCAGGTCACCACCCACTGGGCCTCCATTTCCTCATCTGTCCAATGGAGGGTGTGTGAGACAATGTCCTGGGTTTGGTGTAGAGGGTCAAGGGGCTTGGTGTGTCCACGTCACTGAGGCGGCATGGCTTGGACGGGCAGTTGTTACCATGGCTCTCTGTCTCTTCACGTTTGTTAAACTGGGGAGCTTTGTGGAAACCAGGTGGTGTGGACTCGGTGAGCTGAAGCAGTGGCAGCTAAGGGACCTCCTGTCAGCACAGCTCACAGGTGATGGGTGGAGCACAGGCCATGGCCATGCTTGAGCCAGGACTTGGTGGCAGCTCCGTGGCCCCCCAACAGGGCAGTGTTCTTGCTCCTTTTTTAGGGGTTGGGAAGTCTGATCCTGTAGAGAGAAGAGCAGGGACTGAGGGGATTTTAAGTCATCACCTGCTCTGGCCCATTGACAGCTGCGCTTGCCATTGTCTCTCTGTTTCTGGGGTCTCACTCATTCTCTTTGTCCCCACACTACTCTCAGTGCCCACTCTCCCAGATACCAAAAGGGGATGTGAGCAGTGTGGGCCCCCTCACAGTCCCTTCCTTCCACAGCACAGGAGGGTTTCCGGGGCCCGACCTCATTCTGAGCAGCTGATGGAGAGGCAGCTGTGGGGACTGCAATTAAATGTCTTTGAAGACAATATTGTGTCACCAAAATAGCCCAGTTCCACACGCTAACTCAGTGCAACAGCACGGCAACAGTAGCGACCCGGAACTTCTGCAAGGCAGGCAGTGACTCATCCACGCGCACTCGGGGGAGGCAGCCCCTCCCCTCCGGAAGCACTGGTGCAGCGCCTAAGCCTCTGTCTGGAAAGACGGCACCTGTCGCTCCTGCCACGGCTTCACGATGCGACTTGTCACCCCAAAATATTAAAGAGAAACCCCAAAACTTTAAGTACACATGACGCTAGATGTTTCTCTTTGTCATCAGGACAGAAAGCACGTAGACACACAGATGTCCCCTGAGGATCCCCTGTGGCTGGCAGAGAGTCTGCTCTCCTGGGAACTGGGACTGTGGGTGCAGCCCAGCTGGCCCCCGAGGGCAGGGCCTTGAAGGGAGAAGGAGCAGACTCGGGTCGCTGGTGGCAGCCCGGCCCGTGGGTGGTGCACTTGGCGGGCAGCTTCTCTGACGTAGAAGCTTTCCACACGCATGGCGTCCACGTCTCGTCTTCCTGCCTCTTAGCAACGACCCTCAGAGACAAGGGTCAGAATCGCTCCATGATCTATCATCACAGCCTGGATGACAGGCTCAAGGTGAGGCTTCCATTTTCCACGTCACTCTGTTCAGAAAGCATCTTCAGAAATGGTGAGAATTTTATCTGAAACAGTTACACAAGATTTAAATACTTACACAGACCCAAGATCCTGTAAGTTACTAAAGGAATGAATATGGAACTTCTGAGGAGTTTTCTGGAAAAAATGTCACCATCTTCACTCTGTGGGAAGATGACACGTGTGGCTGTCTAGGTTTCATTCACGAGCCTGCTTCAGCGAGGGCACAAGATCTTCACAAGATCGAAGCAGGGACACTGCTCCCTTGTCATCTGTTCTGGCTGTTCATTTGTGTAGCGGTTTTCTTTTTTCACACTAAGTAGAAAAAAAGGTGTCAGGACTCTGAAAGTGAGCACAAATTATAGACATTGCATCACAATTTTGGGTAAAATATTAAGTTCCAGAGCTTAGTAAACACACATGCACACACGTGCACGTGGCAGAGCCGAGGGGAGGTCTTCAGATCCACAGATGCTTCTTGGCCTCCAGGTGAGAAGCAGCGGTAAAGTAATGAGATCTGGGGAAGATGACGGAACGACCCAACCTCCCCAGTCAGATTAGTGCCAGCGGGAGCCCCTTTGTGGTGACGGCACTGCTTTCTGGTGGGCAGTCTGCCTTGGCCTGGCAGGTGTCTCTTGTGCCACCTGTTGTGTCTGGGACACAGTCTGAACTCTCCGGGTGGTGGAGGCATGTGAGGTTCAGGTTCAGAGAAAATAGGGAGTCCTGGGAAATGTGCGTGATCTGCCCCGACTCTGACACCTGGTGGCAGCCGACCCAGTACCTGTCTTGAGCCTGGGACCCGTGGGGAAGGGGAACCGTGGGACACTGTCAGTCTTGTTGGTGTGAGTTTGTTCACAGTCACTTCATAGAAACACTGGGAGGTGGAGATGGTCAGAGGTGGAAGTCTAATGTGTGACTGTCACTGGGGGAGCCTGCAAGAGGCTGGGTGGTCCTGGGCCACGTGGGCCTCAGCTCCGCTCCTGGGGACTCCCTGGGGTAACTGTCCTCTGCATTTCTCCCCGCCTTTCCTTCCGACCTCAGTTTCCAACAAGGGCTGCTTTGCGTACTTCTGGTCTTTGATGCAGGTTCTGTTTGTCCTCTGTCACCGAGTGTGGCTCATGGCCGCTCACTTCCCCTTGCTCGTGTCCTTGAGGGCTGCAAACAGTGCTGTCAGTACCTTCCCAAGGACAGCCTCCAGCGTTGTCCATGTGATCCATGCATTTCCATCCACACCAGATACTTCTCATCATGAGCTGTCGGACTTCTGCTCCGTGGGGACAGTGCTACTGGGCAGAGGGAGCATTCTGTCCTGCTTGCTGAGTCCTTCAGCCACCAATCCCCCAGGTCCTGAAGGTGCTGCCCTCTGTGCACCCCCTCCTGCGGCTTTCGCCTGAGGGACATGTCAGTGGTGTGACAGGCTGCAAGCGCACAGTCCTCAACCTTCAGGTGTGCGTCCTCTTTGAAGATGCTTGAAATCAGAGAGCCTGGACAAACTCAAACTGACAGAGCTCTGTCTTCACGACCGTATCCTGACTTCACAGGACTGGAGCTCGGGTCGCCCCAGGCCGTGGCTGCAGCCTTGTTTTCTGCTTGCATGTGGTTTTTCCCTGAGTGGTGAGTCGACTGTCGGCTCCAAGCAACAAATGGTTCAAAGGAGGTCCCAATTTGGGGTCTCCTCCTTAGTTAATGTTGAGCAGTAAGTGCGAGCCGGGGGACCCAAGTGCCCAGATGAGCCTCCGTCCTGGGACTGGAGGCCATGGCTTCTTCTCGAAGTCCACCCTGCCTCTTCCTCATGTCCCTGCTTCGCCTGGCTTGCTGTGGACTCTGGTTTCTGGTTTCTTCCTTCAACTGACTCTTCTGTGCTTCTACTCAGAAACCCTGTGACTGAGCAGCTGCTCAGACCCCATCCTTTGTCATGTCCCAGGGGGCTGGGCCTTCAGGGTCCACTCAGGTGAGGAATCCAGTAACAGATCCTAAGACTCACCTGTCGGAGTGAGTCTGTCCTACACCTCAGCCTGTGCTGACCTGGGTCATGGCTCGGAGCCCTTGGCTGACATGGTGCTTGGGGCCAGGCTGTCCTGGTGCCTGTGGGTGCTGTACCTGTGCCCAGGACAGAGAGCAAAGACTGGGAACTGAGCGATACCAACTCGGGAGCATGTCTGTTCTGCAGACGTTGTCTTTTTGTTTCTTACATGTATAGTTTAATCTCTAGCCCTAAATGGTAACAATTTCAGGGCACGTTGCATTTCAGGGTGTTGTGTAATTGCTGATCATTAGCTTGCTCCCTCCCACCACTAATGAGCTGCATGTTACATCCTCACTTGTAAGGGCCAGGCCTCTGTCGAAGACATCAGAATTCTCAGCTCCTCTGAAGGAGACGTGGGGCTGCTGTGTGGGGGCTGCGGGCCTTGCTGGTTCCTCAGCGGACGCTCTGCTCTGCAGGACAAGCAGCAGGTCCCAGGACACCTGGGAACACAGAGAGATGAGCTGTGCACATGGGACTCAGCCTAAATTTATTCTGATGGTTGAAAGGACAGAGTACCCCTGTTTTATTCTAATCAAAGGAGGCACTGCAGTAGCCTGAAGAAGCACTTCAGGGTCCGTTTGGGAAAATATCAAGAAGAGAGAACCCACCAGCATGCGCACCTGCAGGCCGCTGACTAGGACTTGAGGGTTCTCCAGCTCAGAGCTGTAGTTGGGCTCATTCTGCTTCCTTGAGACCTCGTTGTTGCAGCTGAGTGAACACCCCACCTCTTTCTGGCCCTGCCCATCGGTGGCCTTGAAGAATGTGAGTGTTCCCTGTGACCTCAGTGGAGCGAGGCCACTTCTCATTGATGCCCTTTCAGTGGGCGAGACCACTGTGATTCTGTGTGCACAAATAGTAGAGGGGGTGTGACAGCCTTCGGCCAACACCCCTGTTTTCCCTCAGTCTAACTGCTGCATACAGTCGTACTGCATCCACGCTGTGTCCCCTGTAATTCTCTGTCCTCACCAAGGACCCCTGGCAACAACACGCATGGCCATGCATGGCCGTGACATCACTGGCCCAGTTATGTCCCAGTGGAGGCCTCCTGCCCGGCACCAGGGCCCCATCTCGGAGGGATTTCCTGCACAGACGACGCTTTCTGTTTGGCTGTGCATCTTCGTGTTTCTAAAGGACGGTGGTGTTTGCTCTTAGACAAAAACAGAGCAGAATACAAATACCACCTTTGTTCTTTCAACTCACACAGGTTTCAGACGCAGGTTTCACACGCATGTTGCAGAAGGGAGGTGGAGGGTGCTCTGTGTGGGACTGGTGTCCACTCTCAGGTTCAGCCCGACCAGGTCACCTCACACCGAAGGCCTACAGGGAGGGGCTCCCACCCTCAGTGCAGGCACCTTGTGCTCCTCTGCCCAAGGGGCCCCTGGGTTCTCAGCCTCACCCTGCCTGGTTGGTGCCAGCGCTCCTGCTGGGTGCTGTTCCTCTGCACTGCCTGGCCACCCAGGGCCACACTCCCCATTGTCCTCTCTGCAGTCATGGGCTTGGGCACTCATTCCTCTTGTTTGCCTCAGGTGGCCGGTGCTTCGGGCGTGCAAACCTCGTTGAAGAGAAAATGGAAGGTCTTCACAGTGCAAGTACAGACTGGAAACCTGGAGTCTGATTGTCGATGGACCTTCAGATGTAATACAATTTCTCTCATTTATAATGAAAAGATGAGCTTCCTGCTAGGGAGGAAATGGGAGAGAGAAGCCACAGGCACAGCACGAGGACCTTTAGGCAGCATTTAAAATGTCCTGTAGGCAGTGACAGGCTGCCCAGGAGGGCAGGTGGTTCCAGGTGTCACTGCCCTAGCTGCCTTACAAGTCAGTTCTCAGGAGGCTCCGAGGTGGGAGCCCCCCAGAGCTCTGTCAGCAGAGGCCTCAGAGTGGAGGCCGTGAGTCAGCCAGGTTGTGTTCCCAGCTCCACCACTCCCAGGGCTGTGGGCGTGTCATCCCTGCCTCGGGAGATGGTGGAGACATGGAGAAGGTGGGGACATGGTCTCTGATGTCTCTTCTGGTCTTAAAACATGGATGTATTTCTTTACATTAAGACTTTGAATTTTACAGAAGTTTTAAGTTCATGAGAAAGGCACAGAGATTTCCTATATGCCCCCAACAGTTAAAATCTCCCCTGCTATTAACACCCCCACTAGATGGGACGTTTGTCACTGTTGGTGAACGTGCACTGACATGTCATTGTCACCCAGTCTAGTTTACATTGAGTTCACTCTTGGTGGTGTATATTCTACTGTGGACAACTGTGTGACGATGACACGTGTCCACCGTTACAGTATTGTGCGAGTGGTTTCCCTGTCCTGAAAGCTTGCCTGGCTCCCAGCCCTGAGCCCCTGCTCTGTCACTGTCTCCAGTTTGGCCTTTTCCAGGATGTCACAGCTGGATCACACAGCGTTGAGGCTTTCACGTTGGTTTCTGTCACTTAGTCACATTTACTATTTTTGGTTCCTCTATGTCTTTTTCTGGCTCGAGAGCCCCTTTCTTTTTAGTCCTGAATAATGACCCACAGTCTGGATGGATGACAGTTTACCCATCACCTCCTGAAGGACATTGTGGGTGCTTCCGAGTTCTGGCAATTATGAATGAAGAGCTATAAATATCTGTGCAGGTTTCTGTGTGGACATGATTTTTCTACTCCGTTGGGTAAACACCAGGGAGGGTGATTGCTGATCCTAGGATAAGAGTCGATATAGTTTCATAACAAACCAGCTGCCCTCCAGGCGGCTGCACCACCTGCATCCCCAGCAGCGGAGAGTGCGGCTCCTGCTGCTCAGCACCCCCAGCGCTGGGCATTTAATGCATCTTTTATCTTTAGAGTTGCATCTCTGAAAGCCAGGAAGGAACCCAGAATTTCCCAGTTGCTTGACTTATGAGTATGGCCTCTGTGTGAGTGTCCTCGGTGGTGAAGTGCGCAGGCCTCCGTGAGCGGGAGCAAAGGCACCTACCTACCTCCCTGTCATCCTCACTCGCTCTCAGCTCATGTCACCATATGCTCTGTGTCTTGCACACCCTGTGAGCATTCACAGACAGTGACTGACAGGGAGCAGTGATGGGTGCCTGGCAGGAGAGGGGACCCAAACCCGGTGTGGAGGGAGAGCAGGATGGACCAGACAGGAAGGCCCGGAGGGTGGGGCACGTGTGGTTAAGTGTAAGCAAAAACACTGGGGTTGGTTGGGGTTTATTGATAATGGAGAGTTGTTAAGCTTTTTCAGAGGGAGGTGTCAGACATGGGAAGTTTATTTTGCAGACTGTTTTCCATTTCTGCTGGTTCAGTCCATAGGGAATCCTGGGTGACAGACTGAGGTCATGCCGAGGGGCCACCAGGCTGAGGTCGTTGGAGCTGGGCTCTGGGCAGTGAGGATCTGGGTGAGGGAGGTACACTGAGGCCCCAGGACAGAGATGTGGATATGCCCCTTACTTGGGCTCCCCCTCCCCCATCTCCTGTGAGTGTGTACACCCCCGAGGGTCCAGCAGACAGCAGTGAACTGTTGGTGAGGGTGAACAGCAGCATGGGAAGGAAAAGCAGTCTAGCCTTCTCAGAACTTTGCATCAGCCACCATCTGCATTCCCTGCTGCCTCAGCCTGTTTCTGGTCACCCACATGCCCGTACCTGCCCTCTAGATGAGCTCACACGCCTCACTACTCCTGGGGACCCCAGCTGTTTTAGCCACCCTCTGCCTGTCCATCTGCCAGACCCTTGTGGCCACCAGTGCCCTTGATACAGCCTGCCCTAAGTGGTGCCTTGACGCACCTTGAAGGGTTTGAAGTCTGTCATCCTTCCACTCAACACAAACCACTGAGAGAACCAGGCTCTGCTTGTTCCCCATCTTGGGGCCCTTGTGGCGTCCAGCAGGGCCGCGTGGTCCCTCCTCAGGTGGACACAGCCCACTTGGTCCCGGAGTCTGAAGTCAGAGGACAGGCATAGGGCTGACACCAGGAACTCCCAAATCTGGTTAACAGGGGCCTCCTTGCGATGGGCTGACCAGTCTGTCAGCAGAGCAACCCTGGACTCACTCATCTTTTGGGTACATGTCAGGCAGAGGTGGAAATTGTGTCCCCACAGGGAGACCCTGTGGGCTGGGCAGGCAGAGGCCACTTTGCCCTGGGGTTGGCCAGGAAGGGAAGATGAGTGACCGAGGGAAACGTCATCAGGGCAACGTGTCCCCTCATTTCCCAAAGTCCTTGCAAGACGAGCCGGACCCTGGAGAGTATAGGATGGTCCCATCATCAAGAGACCCAGCTGCGGGCGCGTCCGTGTTTCAGTTCTTGTCATGCTGCCTGTGACATGGCTTCCAGAGCCGCCTCTGCTCCCTTTGTCCTGGCTGTATGGTCAGCACGGGGAACACACACAGGCTCACGGGACCCTCTGCCACGGGGAGGGGCCCATGAGGACCGACTCCATGACTCCTGGCGACCATCACACCTGGGCTGACTGGCGTGTAGCAGGCATGTGGCGGGAGGGATGGGGCACAGGTGTACTCACACTTGGTATATATGTGCCATGGAATGGTGTGAATGGGCGTCTACCCTGCGCTCTGTGATCCTGGGAGCTGGCACTGGGGAGAGAGAGGCCCTTGCGCGGACCTCCCCAGTGCCAGCTCCCAGGATCACAGCGAGCCCTGCTGTGGGCTCGCTGTCCCTTGTGTTCCTGCCTCGGCACGTGCCTCCTGGCAGCTTCATTCTCTTGGCAGAGCACCCGTCCACCCCAGCCTCACGGAGTCCTGTTTCTGTCAAAGGAGGGCATGTCACAGAGCTGAGAGCTCCCAGCAATATCAGCAGACTGTCCCTATTGTCCTCACAGTGAGGAGATCTAGTGAAATCACTCAGTGCTCACAAGTCCCACCTTTGTCCCAGTGACTGTGTCAGGACATTTCAAGGGTCAGAACTGAAAATACAAGTAGCCCCCATTTGCTGATAGGCCACCTGGGAATTTCACTCCCGTGTGGATTGCAGATCGCAGATCTGGACAGCTGAGCTGGTATCTGTATGCTCCCAGTGCACTGCAGATGGTTCTATTCTCAAACCTTGTCCTGTTAATGGCAGTGCTGCAGGTCGACCCAGACTGAGCAGCAGGGGGCTTGGTGACATTATTCATGGACTAAATCCCCACATGTGAACTGCTTCTGCTCTGTCCTGTACCGAGCAAGGGTGCTGCTGTGTATATGCACATGCACTGTGTGTGTGTGTATGAGGTTATAAGCATGTGTACACCTTATAGTGTGTGCACGTGTGCTGTATGTGTATGTGCAAGTCATAGCCTACACACGTGTACACAACCATGCATCTGTGTACTGTGTGTGTGTATACACCGTGTGTCATATTTGTTACTTCACACATACCATGTGCAGTTTTCAGTCATGGACGGTGTGGCTCAGCCCTTGAAAGTATGTGAGTCCCGTCCTTGCATGAGAACTCGGACACCTACATGGCCACGTGGGAGAGACTAGAGCGTGAGGTGAGGAGAGAGGCCTGGGGAGGGAGTGAGGGAATAGGGTGGTGTGGGCCGGAGAGTGGGAGGAGACAGGTGTAGTGCAGGAGGCTGAATGAAGGACAAGTTGCCTTGAATACCAGCTGTCTCAGAGTTGGGACCGTCCCCAGAACCCATGGAGCTGTTTGCTAGGGCAGGGAGCACAGATGAAAACTGCCCATGAGTGGAGTCCAGCCGCGTCACAACGATGGCCACCTCTCTGTAGATGCAACTGAAGCCTGGCCATTGTGATGCCGTGTAGATGGAGCGCATTTCCAGATGAGTGTGGTACTTCCTCATGCCGCAGTCCTGGAAGGGGCCACCAGCCCGTGACTCAACAGCCTCCTTTCTCAAAGGACAGCTGTGTGCGGTGGGGAGAGTTCCCCTGGGTGCTGCTGGGACCAGACTTAGATCCAGGGTCATTGAGGGTCTTCATTCAGGATTGGAAAACTGTAGGGAGAAATGTTGATTGAATTCATGGGTGACACCCCAGCAGGAGGTGACGTTAGCACTCTGTGGCCTGGTAAGTGCCACACAGACGCACAGTTTAAGGAATAAATTGTGCATTCCGGTGACAACAGATAGAAGACTCAGAAATAAGAGCAAGGCCTTGCACATGAGGGAAGTTTTCTAATGAACCTTTGGGGGTGCAGTTCCATACAAGTCCCACCTTTGTCCCGCTGACTATGTCAGGACATGTCTACAGAGCTGTAGAATGAGTGAGTGCTTTGGCAGCTGTGCTGTGGGGACACTTCTTAGGGTCACCTGCAGAAGGTGTTGAAGTGAGTGCACCTGTTCAAATGAGAGAGAATGCTCTACACTGACCTGCCACTGTGTCCTGACATGTGGGGTACACATGGGAAACGACACATCCCTGGGTGGGGGCATGGTGTCAGGGCTGCTCACCTGTGTCAACATCATAACCCCAGGAGGGCAGCCCTTCCTGTTCCCTGTCCCATGTGTGGGCTGAGCTCTGCTGTGCAGCGGGCTGGAGCATCCAATTCTCACACCACTGTGTTGTCTGAATTTGTTGCAGTTAATATGAATGTATTCTATAATTAGAGAAAGAATTAAAAAATATTTGTCCAGGAAATAGTTATTTAGTGAGATTATCTTCTTTCTTTTTTTGTATTTTCTGAAGTGAGAAGCGGGGAGGCAGAGAGACAGACTCCCAAATGCGCCCGACCGGGATCCGCCCGGCATGCCCACCAGGGGGCGATGCTCTGCCCATCTGGGGCTGCTGCTCCATTGCAACCAGAGCCATTCTAGCACCTGAGGCAGAGGTCATGGAGCCGTCCTCAGTGCCCGGGACAACTTTGCTCCAATGGAGCCTTGACTGAAGAAGGGGAAGAGAGAGACAGAGAGAAAGGAGAGGGGGAAGGGTGGAGAAGCAGATGGCACCTCTCCTGTGTGCCCTGGCCGGGAATTGAACCCGGGACTTCCACATCCCAGGCTGACACTCTACTGATGAGCCAGCCGGCAGGGCCTGGTGAGATTGTTTCGCATAGCTTTTACAGACGGTTTCTTTCTTGCATTTGCTGAGTGGTCACATCTCACTGAGATAAGGTTAGGACTTTGCAGAGGAAGCAGGTTCATTTTTCTTGCAGCCCCTTGGGAAACCTTTTTGCTAGACGCTGGCCTCTCAGTCCAGCTTCCCTCTAGGACGGGAGAACCACTGTCTGACCAC
Source organism: Rhynchonycteris naso (assembly GCA_037038555.1). Taxonomy (NCBI): domain Eukaryota; kingdom Metazoa; phylum Chordata; class Mammalia; order Chiroptera; family Emballonuridae; genus Rhynchonycteris; species Rhynchonycteris naso. The sequence goes on from CM072998.1 coordinate 531,151, forward strand.
TTTCTACTGGAGACATTTCTGTCTTGAGTTGGTCACCGTCATGAGCCCAGCCACTCCACAGTCCTAGACACTCCCATCTGTCTGGTGTCTCCCTGTTCCTGTTTGAGGAGCCTGGCTGATGTCTTCATTCTGAGCAGTGCTGCGTCCCCCTGTGGTTTCCGGGCTGACGGCCGTGTCCACCTGGATTCTTGGACTGGCTCTCTGGGGCCAGCAGTGCAGGGACTTGCGGTGGCAGTGACAGGACCTCATTCCTAAAGAAGCCGGATTGACCCTGTGCCATCTGGAGGGTGTGAGCACTGGTGCCTGGTGGGAGGACGCATCTTGGTCTGGATGGAAGAGCGCATGCCACTGAGAGGAGACCCGGAGGCATTTGTTAAAATGTGTCCCAAGGGGAGAAAACGAAAGGAACTCATTAATTGAATCAGTTTTAGGAAGAAGAAAGTAAACCACACCATCTGGGATTAAGATAAAGAATTTGTGGGTAGGAGAGAAGTTCAAGTTGAAATAATGTGTCTATTAACTGTGCTCTTGAGGCCGACCTCCCTGAGCGGGACTGTGGCAATGAACACTTACATGTTAACAGGTTGACTTGTGGGTCCCCTCGGGAACCATACTGTTGGTGACCGTGCCCTATGGAGGCACTGTGTGTCTGTGGTGTGGCTGGCTCCACGGGTGCGTGTCCTTCTCATTTGTGGGCCTTCCTTCTGTGACATCTGTTTGTGGAGAGCATGTGCAGACAGGTGTGCAGCTCGTGGCCGTCTCTGGGGGACTGACGTGTGTGCAGCCTCATTGGACAGGCTTCGCAGGTGATTACATGAAGTCTGTCACCCCAGGTACATTTTTTAAACTTTCCTTCTTAAATGGTGCTCCACCATCCCATAGTCTCCAGTGATCACAGCCCACTCAAAATTTGCCGTCACCCTCTCTACCACGACCACATTTGCATGTCTCCTGAGTTGGATGTGAAGTAAATGGTACAGAGTGAACACAGGGACAGAGAGGGAAATTCTGCTGTGCTGTTGACAGAGAGTCAGGAGACCCGAGGTGGGAGGAGGCACTTTCTACCCAGGCTCTATTCATTGTTTCTCTGCACGTCCAACCAGGGCCGTGACCCTGCATCTTGACCGGTGACACTGCGAGGCAGGAAGGGAGGGAAGGACTGTGAACCACTTAGTGGGATGGTGACACTCTTCTTTCTTCTACAAGACATCAAAACGTTTAAAATATTGAAGAAACCATTGCATAAGAGAGGCTACTTGAAAAAATGTGTTTAACCAGAATTGCTGGGTTTTGCTTCCTCCTTTTCTTTCTCAGTAGAAAAGGAGAAATCCAACTTACAATAATGTTCCTAGACTGTCTTCCTGATAGGCTGATGTCATTTTAAAATCTGATTTATTAAAACCTGGGTGTGGCTCAATACCTGGACATCTGCACAGACAGGCGCCGATGATCTGAGTTCCCTCAACAAGGCTTAAAAGGAAGGACACGTTGTTTGCAGAGTGAGCCTCTGTAGTTTCATCGTCCCTGTGGCTGCAGCAGGGGATTTGTGTGACTGTTCAGGTTTCCCCAAGTGACAAGGACAATTACCTGCTGGAATTCTAAGAAAATGTTAATTGAACAATAGGCACATTTTATTAGTATCAAATGCTTTATTCTCTAGCAAGCCATTGGTGAGACAGAAGCAGCAGGAGATACAGTCCTTGTCACTAACAGCACTCAGGACACCTTCTCAGCCTCAGCTTACTGCCTTATCAGCCTGGATTTCTCCTTTGTTATGCACCCCTGGGTATTAATTAACACTAAGGCAGATTTGAGTTGATCAGTTAATCACAGCGGACAGTGTGCCTGAGACATCAGGGGAGGCAGGACTTAGACTGCAAGGATGATTAGTCTGCTCTCAAAGAGCTCGTGGTTCAAGAGAAATGGCAAGAAAAATGACAGATAATGAAAATATCTTATTCTTCCTTTTGCATTTGTCTGACGTTCATGGAGCATTTACTGTGGGCAGGAAGACGGAACGTGCAGATGGGTAAGGCACCGTTCTTTCATGTAGGAAACACAGTCGAGTCTGCATATGTACAAGTCCACAGTTTGAGGAAGCATCATGGCCATTTCCCTGGTGCTTAGACCCAGCTCGGCAGATAGAAAACATCTCATAAGTAGTTATTGCATTAATAACTACTTACACATAAGTTCATTTTAAAAAGCCCTTTCACATTCAGGGTTTTGTTTTACCCTCAGAAAACTTTATGTATAGATAGAGCAGAAATTGCTAAAAAACAGAGTATAAGAGCAATAAAAAATCAATGAAACCAAGACATGGTTCTTTGAACAAATCGACAAAAGTGCGTTTAGCTAACTAGTAAAGGAACAGGGAGAGATGACGCAATTTACTAAAATTCAGAATGAAAGAAGAGACTTTACTTTTAATCCCAGAGCTGTAAAGGGAATTATAATTAGCATTGAGAATATATGAAGAACACTTAAGTTAAACTTATTTAAAGGTGGGCAAAGGACTTTAATAGACGTTTTTCCAAAGAGTATACACAGATGTTCAGTAGCTCATGGGGAGGCATTCACTGTCATTAGACTTCAGGGAAATGCAGTCAGAACCACAGTGAGACAGCACTTCTTCACTCTCCCAGGATGACTGGGTTAAAAAAACAGAAAGAAACTATAACCCCCCAGAAAATAATGTGTTGGTAAAGATAGGGAGAAATTAAAATCGTCCTACATTGCTGTTTGGAATGTAAAATGGTTTAGTTGTGATGGAAACACTTTGTCCACAAAAAAATCAAAATACCGTATGACCCAGCAATTCCACCCTAGGTATAAAACCCATGGGAATTAAAACCAAGTGTTTAAACAAGTAAATGTACATGCATGTTCCTAGCAGCACTGTTCGCAGCAGCCACAAGGCATGAGCAGGCCACATGTTCATGGCCTGATAATGGATGAACCGCTCAGCTGAGTTCCCACAGTGGGATATTACCCAGCCATCAGGTGGAACGGAGCAGTGTCCCCTGATGCAAAGGAGCCTCAGAAGCATTATGTTAAGTGAAGTCAGTCACACAGGTCACGTGTTTTATGATACCACTTACGTGAAATTTCCAGAATAGGTAAATCCATAGAGAGTTTACCAGTCACAAAGGGAAGTAGGAGGGGGAACAGCTCCCTAACTGTGGGTTTCTTTGGGTGCGGGGTACAGTGTTCTGGAGCTGGATAGAGATGGTGCCTGCATGAAATACCACCAGACTGTCGTCTTTAAGGTTTAACTTTATATTATATGGCTTTCACCTCAATTTTAAAGAAAGTTAAAAAAGAGAATTATAAGGGACTGCCACATTAGGTAACTTAAATAAAATGGACAAATTCCTAGATAGACAAAACTGACTGAAGAAACAAAATCTGAATAGATGTAAGAAGGAAAGAGATTATATTAATTAAAAAGAAAAGAAAGCTACCCACAAAAGAGAGATCTGGTCCAGATGGCCTCACTGGTAAATTCTATTAAACATGTAAAGAAGAACGAATACAAGTATTTCATATATTATTCCAAAATCAGAACTCTACCTCATGCTGTGAGGCCAGTGATGTGATTGATACTCTGATACCAAAACCATGCAATGCTGTTACAAGAACACAAACTGCATACCAGTACTTCTTAGGAATGTGGACACAGAAACCATCTGGACAACACCAGTGAACTGAATCCAGCCGCAGGGAAAAGTTCACACCATTCTCAAGTTCAACTGGGATCTCTCCAGGAATGCAAGGTTGGTTTGACATCTGACAATCAACTAAGTCAGCGATGGGCAATCTTTTGAGCTTGGTGTGTCAAAATTCGCCAAAAAAACGAGCATCACTCGGGTGGCGTGTCACTTTGAGAAAAACGGCCTAACCGGAAGTCCCAGAACTAGACGCTCTGTGCCGGAGTTCTGTTGTTTTGGACTATAGTGAGTGTCTACACTACAGCAAGTGTTTTATCCTTAGCTCCTGCATCTGACCGTGCAGGAGCCGAGGATAAAACGTCCTCGGCATGCAGTCCCATGCTTCTCTGGTATGCGGTCGCATGTGGCCGTGTGTCATCGAAAATGGCTATGTGTGTCAGTGCTGACACACGTGTCATAGGTTCGCCATCACGGAACTAATGTATTACATTAATAGAAGAAAAGGACAAGAATGACAGGACCAACTGAAAAGATGCAGAAAGTATTTGATAGAATTCAATACCCTTTATAATGAAAACACTAACAAACTAGGCACAGCAGGGAAGTCCTCCACCTGGTGATGGGTGTCCATAAGTCCATAAAGAGCCCAGCAAGGGGTAAAGCCAGGATGTCTGCTTTCCCCACTCCTGCTCCACAGTGACTGGAAGGTCCAGCCAGGGAAGTCAGACAACATAAAAGGCATCCAGGTGGGAAAATCAGAAGCAAAACTGTATGTGTTTAGATAACATGAAATTGTATGGAGACCCTGGCCAGTTGGCTCAGTGGTAGAATGTCAGCCTAGCATGTGGAAGTCCCAGGTTCAATTCCCAGTCAGGGCACACAGGAGAAATGACCATCTGCTTCTCCAACCCTCCCTTTCTTTCTCTCCCTCCCTCACCCCCTCTCTCCCTTCCCTTCCCTTCCCTTCCCTTCCTTTCCCTTCCCTTCTTTTCTCTTCTCTTCCTTCTCTTTCTCTTCTCCCACAGGCATGGCTCGATTGGTTCAAGCAACTTGGCCCTGGGCTCTGAGGATGGTTCCATGGTCTCATCTCAGGCACTAAAATAGCTTGGTTGCTGAGCAATGGAGCAATGACCCCAGATGGGCAGTGCATTGCCTAGTAGGAGGCTTCCCTGGTGGATCCTTGTCAGGGCACATGCGGGAGTGTGTTTCTGCTTCCCTGCCTCTCACTTAATAATTAAAAAGAAAGAGAAAAAATTGTACGGCAGGTTTTAAGGAATGCACTAAAAAGTTCTTAGAAATAACGACAGTTTAACAAAGTTACAGGATATAAAGTCAATATACAAAAGTTAATTGCATTTAACTACACTTCCAATGAACAACCCCCAAATTAAAAAAAAAGTAACAAAAAAAAAATAGAATTTATACTCTAATAAGATATTGTTGAAGGAAGTTAAAGAATACTAGATTAATGAAAACACAGCATGTTTACAGACCAGATCATTAGACTTCATGTCAGTAAACTGGCAGCACTTCCTAAGCTAGTCTATAGGGTTAACAAATCCCTGTCAAGATCCAACCTGTTTCCATTTTCAGAAATGGAAATACTGATCCTAAAATTTATATGGAAATTTAAGAAACTCACAACAGTCAAAATAGTCTTGAAATAGAAGAATTAGTATGATTTTAATTTTTCAGAATGAAAGTGTGATTTCTGTTTAAACTGGCCAAAAAAAATAGGCAAATGATGAAAAAGTACTCAATTCTTGAAGCATTCAGATTGACCTTGTTTAATTTTGAACTTTGAGTGTGCTTATACTCAAATCTGACCCTTCAGTTTTTACAACATAGGTGTACTGATAGAAATATAGCTGTCACACTGTTCCATGACTTTTCTAGCAAGTCTTTTTATAGTTCAATATGACAGTGTACACCAATTATGAACATTATCTGTGTCTTAAAGATTTCTTTATGGTGTGAGATTATCTCTGAGGGTTCTACAGGGAAAAACGAGTGTTTAGGACTTGCTTTGATGATTGACATTCCAGGATAATTTGGCATAATGGGATTTAATTTGTTTGTAGATAAACTTACCTAAAGGGACCATCACAGGAACAGAAATCCCCTAGCTCATACAAGCAACAGAAAATTAATTAACATGGAAGCGCTAATTAGTTTATCCAATTTGTTGGTGGAGCTCCAGGGACTGGAGGCTGAGGCAGGCTGGTGTGTTTGTGTGAGCCGGACGGGGGTGGGAGCAGTGGGGGAGGGTTATCTCCAGGGGCACACGGGACAGTGGAGGTTATGAGAGCAGGAGAAGGGGTTTTATGGGAGCCATAGTCACCTCTGTCTGCTCAGACCTGGAGAGGAATTGGGGCAAAAGAGAAAATGTCAAGACTTGCAGTCACCTTGTCAATTTGTGGCCGGTCTGTCCTTACCAGGGTGGGACCTTGGTAACCTGTGTAGTTTCTCTGAGTGTCCCATTATAAACTGTTTCCTTTCTCTGGGATGCCTTCCCATCCTCTTTCTTCTGAATGTTACTCACGTTCATTTCATCAAAGGAACTTTCCTGCCTTAGGGTTAGGTTGTCTTCTCCACGGGCCTGTGCACCTTCCCTTGGGCACTGATCACAGGAGACAAGCAATATTTATTTCTGTGATGCCTTAGTTAGTAGTTGTCTCGCTCACTTGAGTGTAAGCTCCAAGAGGGAGGGGCCCAGAATGAAGGAAAGACAGAATGAATGGATAGAAGGATGGATGGATGGGTGAGTAGCAGATGGATGGGTGGACGAATAGAAGGAAGAAAGGAAGGAACTTATCCCAGGTTTCAGATTCCATCTCAGGCTTCTTGTCTCTGGCAGACTATTCTCTCTCTTTACTATCAGATTGTGTTTGCTTGCGTGTTTGCCATGGAAAGGTGGTCCCAGCACCTGGCATGGGATCTACAACATGAGGAGGGCTCTGACCTCTGGGTCAGCTGAGTCCTGGGACAAGTGATGACCAGAGGGCTGGTGGTGACCATGAAGCTTCCTATAAACGCCTGCTCTTGGTTTGTGGGGTTTCCTAAGGCTGGAACCCAGTCCCTAGCAGAGAGGTGTGGGGATGAGGTGTGAGGCACCTGGTCTTGGCAGAGTGTGTTGTATCAACACTGTACTGTGTCCCTTGGTTTGCACCCACACTCCACCTCCAGCACCTGGGAGCTGTGGGCATTTCCAGTGCCGAGTGAGGGGCCCAGGGTTCCACATTGGGTCAGAGGTGTGAGGGGCTGTCACTGTGGGGCAGGGAGGACGAGAATCCACTTATAGGAGCATTGGCTTTGGGGAAGAACCATTGGGTTCAAACCCCAATTCAGATGCTTGCTTGCCTTGTGGTTTTGAGGAAGTTCTTCTACTATCTGTCCTTTAAGAGGAGCATACCAGCTCCCTGTGTGGGTGACCACGGGTGCACAGCGCTGTGCCCACCTGGCCTGGGTATTTGAGATGTTCCTTTGTTGGCTTGAAGAGATGAGCTTAACTGTCGTGTTCCCGTTCTCACCTGCAGCTCCGGTGTCTTCTGGAAGGGGAACTCTATTATCTGCTGTACTCATCCCCGTTCCCCTTTCCCTCTCTCATCTCCATGGTAAACTGATAATATTTTCAGGAGGTAGAATAACCGAATATAGCCCTTCACCCCCGTAGTTTCCTAAATGGGGCTTAACAGGTCAGCCCAACATCACTGCCCACGAACTATACACTCCTCCTGCCACGTGGCCTGCTCCCCTCAGGCCCCTGGTATCCCCGGGTCTCCTTGTCTCTTGGGTACACCATCTACAGTGTGTCCATAAAGTCATGGTACACTTTTGACCGTGTGACTGGTCAAAAGTGCATCATGACTTTCCGGACACACTGTACTTGCCATCAGAGCGGCTATTCTGACTCCAAATTCATTTCTGTGGCTCCGTGCTTGGAATCGTGACATTCCTTCACTGTCCTTGACTGGGACCTGCTTTCTTCCTTGTGTTAAGCCCTCACTGCATGAGGTGCTTGGATTTTTCTGTAGCTGGGCATCTTCCCACACCTCTGAGTGCACGGTGCAGGGACAGTGTCTCTGTGTGGACACCGACTGTCTCTTCCAGACAACTTGACTTTGAACCCAGTTCCTAGCACTAGCAGGACACACTAGACAGATTGGTGCATAAATGATGCATTTCAGACCATTTTCACTCAAAATTGTATGGTGTTGACTGAGCACATGTGCTAAATGAGTCCCATAGGAAGTAGAGATGTAATTTCCTGAAAGAGAGAAGCAACTGCTGAGACTAAGGTACTGGAGAAAGTGCTGTGGAAACAGAGGAGGGACACTTAATTCACTGTGGAGCAGCCAGAGCCGATGTCCTCGAAGGACTCATGTAAAAATAAAGACTGAATAGGGTTTCAGCAAATGGAGTCGAGGCCCCGCCTCACACCATGGGCAGACAGCACCTCAGTACCCATCAAAGACCTAAACGAAGAAGCTAAGACTATAAACCAGTGCCACCCAAAATTTTTAATTAAGAAAAGGCTATAATCCAGTATGAGCATAAGTGTTTGTGTCTTAGATTAGGAAATCCTTAGGTATGACCAAGTGTACAGCAGCAAAGGAAAAAGACCAAATGTACTTTATTGAGGATACAATGGTTTATGTCTCAGAAGTCACCATCAAGAACATGGAAGGAAAACCTGCAGAATGGGGAGATTTTTGCAAATCATGTATATAGCAAAGGCTTGTATTTAGAAATGACAACTCCTCCAACTCAATAATAAAAAGCCAGTTTAAAAAGTGAACGAAGTACTTGAATATGATTCCCCCAGAGAAGACGTACAAGTAGCCAGTAAGCACTTGAAAGGCGCTCAGCATCATTAGTAACCAGAGAAATGCACGTCCAACCCACAGGGACACTGCCTGGGTGGCTGGGGTCCAGGAGACAGACAATAAGGAGTGTTGGCAATATCACAGAGAAGTTGGGGTCCCCCACTGTTGAGAATGTAAAACAGTGCTGCCACATTGCAAAACAGTTTGGTTTGTCCTCAGAATGCCAGACATAGGTTACTATAAGGCCAAGAATCCCACTTCTTGGTGTATATTCAAGAGAAATGCAGCATATGTCTGCTCAGAAACTTGGACATGAATGTTACAGAGGCATCGTTCATAACAGCCAAAAAGTACAGACCCCTGAGTCCCCAACAACCGAAGAATGGGCCAGTCGTGGTACATCTACACAGTGGAATAGACTTTAACCTTCAAAAGGAAGAAAGTACTGACGTGGATGAACTAGGAAAACTGTTCTCAAGTGGAGCCAGTCACATATTACAACCACATGTTGTAGGGCTCCACTGACATGAGATGTCCAGAGCAGGCAAATATATACAGAAATGAGGTTCCTGGTTGCCGTGGGCTGGGGAGACAGGCTGGAGATAAGGAAGTAAATATTCTAAAATTGATTGTGGTGGTGGTTGAACAAATCAGTGAATATGCTAAAAATCATCAAATTGTACACTTTAAATGGGTGAATCACCTGGTCATGTGAATATCTGAATGGAGTTTTTACAAAAATATCATAAAAGAGAAAGAACAAGTGAGTAGTCACTGGCCAGGCAAAGAAGGGCAAAAGGGCCTACCTCTTGCACAAGAGCAGTGCAAAGGCCCTGGGGTACAGAACCTGTCTGACTGTGCCGTGAGAGCACCCAGTGAAGCCCAGGCGAGGCAGGAAGAGGTGCCACCAGTCCTTGCGGGAAGTGTAGGCTCTGTCATGTAGGAAATGGACCTGTGGACAGGACCAGAGCAGGGGATAATGACACTTTTAACTTCCTTGTTGAAATTTGTTTCTGAAGTTTATGTATTACCAATAACTACCTCTCAATTCAAATGAACACATTTGGTTTCCCACATACCTTAAATGTGTTATAGATAGGGTTCCTATATGTATCTTTTAAATACTTTGTAATCAGCCTGTAAAATTTGGTCACTTTAATGTTCGAAATATTAGTGAAATCTGGAAATACGTAAGTGATTGTTTAGTAATCAGAGTTATACAGGAAAGCTCTAAGGTGAAGTGACGATGCCTTTCAGATCTCCCCCCTCGCCTGTCCCTGTCTTTGCGGATGCCACTGTCTGTGGCTGCAGCAACTTACAGGCCACGTGGTCTGCTTTCTCCTCAGCCCTGCTCACTGCAGGGACCATGCAGATCCTCTGATTTGGGGCCACTGCTGCTATTACACATCAGGGCACAAAATCCATGTGGTTTTAGGAGCCCGTATGTTACGGCACAATCAGGTTTTCAGAATTGGGGACAAGGCTTCTATCATGGCTCAGCTCGCCTCCAGGTTAGTGGAGTATTTTGTTGTCCAGACTGTCACAAAGACTTACGCTCACTGGAAAATAAATTCAGCTTAAGTACAAAACATTTGTAAGGCCTTGTCCCTTTTCAGATAGGTGTAATTGCCTTTCAGATTCATGCCTTGCCTACAAGTGAAAGAAATGGAAAAGCCAGGTTATGACAGGTCAAAAAAGTAAAAAGTACACATTGCAGTAAATCAGTATGGCAGCCACCACCCAGCGATGTGGTTTTCCCTTGGACAGAGCGGTTCTGGGTGCGGGATGAGGAGGAACTGGCCTGGCTGACAGGGAACCAACAGCCTCTGTCCCTGGTGCTAAACAACGCTGCGCCCATCAACCCCTGTGAACCCGCCTCCTGTGCTCAGACCCCCGTCAGACCAGCCCTGACTGACCAGTGCCCACCAGTGAGCCCAGGCAGGAGCATCATGGCCTCTTCCTTTTGGGGCATTAGATTCTTGACACTTCAGTCAGTGATTTAAATGGCCTTTTCCCTTCTAGATTGGGGTGTCCTGGGGCCAAGGCTGGGCCTTCCCAGACAGTTGTGTGTTTCAGCATTAGAGTCATCTTTGAAAATGAAGTTTCACGCCCCCTCTGAAGAGGAAATCTCCCAATGTACATCGAAATATAGCTGGTTCCTGTCCATCAGTCTAATGTCAGGTGACATTTTGTATGTATTTAGTGCCATGCCAGCTGTTGAGCCACTCACCTCACTGACTTTCCATAGGGATCTCATTGCAGCAGTGCATGGGTATGTGTTCACATATAGACATACGCACGAAGACAGGCCTGTTGAATAGGTGCTGTGCTGCCTGTAGGCGTCCCACACTCAGATCAGCACAGGCGCAGAGATGGACACAGACACGCGGGTGCATATACAGGTCAAAAGTGCCCCATGACTACGGACACACTGTATTTGTACAGTGAGCATCTTTCTAACGAAGGGTGAATGGCACAAGCACAGGTCTCAAATGTTTATTGTTTTCAAAAATAGGTGTTTGGTCATATTCCATATCTATTTCTGTTAATCATGTACAGAAAATAAGTGTTAGCCTCAGGGAATTGACCTAACTTACTGTCAAAATAAAATTTTTTTAAATACCAAAGGCACTGAAGAGTCTGAAGTATTGTGGACAGACCGCACTTGTGGAAGTTATGATGTGACACAGCAAGATGACAGACCACAGGACAGTAATGACACGCACAGCATGGCTGTGCCGATGTGCTCTTGTCACAGTGGTGTCCAGTTCTGTGGAGTGGCAGGTCCGACCCTGCTCTCCACCCGCATTCACAGGGTCTGGGACATAGAACCTGCGATGGAGCTTAAATCCACTGTGTGCAGGGGTGCAGCAAGAGGGCTTCCCGCAGCACTTGCCTGGACCGTGCTCAGCGCCTGGTGCGAGGTGTGGAGAGGCAGCCCTGGCCTTCCAATGTGGCCACACTTGATTAAATGGAATTGCGTGGGCTCCTGCACACCGGACCCCTCGAGCCGCTAAAGGAGCACTTATATGTCTGGGATGGAGGCCGGTGTGGGTGCCTTTGCTTCCTCTTGGGGACAAACCAATCTAGAGCCCGAGCTGCCTCCTAGCCCCCTGTTCCCTTCAGGGCTCTGCTTTCCTCTTTAACAACCTTTGTTTTATGACTGTGGCTTCTTGCTGGGAGCCTCCAGCCAGCAGGTCCTCTTAGGACAAGGAGGAGCCTCAAGTTTCTGGTAGAAAGTCTGGTAGCCACATGGCCCTCTCCGCTTTGGGGTTCAGCTTCCACCATCCACGTAGGTAACTGCAGTTCCACAGCTCCTGATGGCTCCTGGGGGTTGGGGTCCTGCGGCCGTGGGGATAGGTGCGCTGTGGTCACACGTCGCACTCGTCTCTGTGGGCCCTGCCTCCTCCCACACAAACAGTGCTGTGCCCCCTGCAGCCCAGGCATAGCGAGGGGTGCCTTTGACAGTCCCTCTGAACCCCAAGGCCTGCACCTGTGGGGGGATGTGGATCCAGTCCTCTGCCGGGCAGCTTCAGGTAGAGTGCAGCCAGATGGGCGCTTTCTGCCTAGGCTGCCGTCACAGACATGTCTGTGTGGAGAGGTGTGGCCTGTGTCGTGGCTTCAGAAAAGGGACCATGTCGCCTGGCCACTGCCTCTCTGTTCAGTCTCTGGGCCCCCGGGTTCTGTTTGCCGAGCTCTGGGCTCAGTGCTCTGTCCTTGGAGGTGGACACACTGTCCACCCACCCTCGAGCACAAGTGCGGAGTTTGGTGCCTGTGACTCTGATGCGGAAGTGTGCAGAGATCTGTCACCCAGCATTGGGTTGTCCTGTCGCCTGTAGTTCGGAGCAGTTCATTCAGGTTCAGTGTGAGGAGCGATTTTGTTTTCTCTTCCACCTGTCAGGTTCCTTGTCACATGTCCCCGACACACAGGCATTCTGAGTCGAGTGTCGAGCACGGAGCATTCCTGCCATTCAGATCCCTCTGCCTTTGTCCAACCCCACTCATTCCGTCCAAGGCCACCACGTGCCCACGGGCCTCCTGAGCAAGGACTACACAGCTGCTCTCAAAGCCAGTGCTGGCTGGGGACTTTTATCCCCAAACCTCAGCTGCCTTTATGACGTTCCTTTTCCTCTCAAATGGTTCTTCCTGTCACTTCACAGCTTGCCCGACATCATCCCTCACCAGCCAGACTCTCAATTGTCACCCACCCTCCTGCCTTTGCTCACACCTGTCCTGGGACTCAGACTGTTTTCTCTCTGTATTTGAAAATCCTGTTACCTTCAAGATTCTGCCAAGATAGCACATCTGCGAGCCCCTTGCTGCCAGCAGACAGAGTGTGTGCTCACGCTAGGAGCTGGTGGCATAGGAGGAAGGCCAGCCTGCACTAGCTTCTTGAGTGCCCTTGTCACTCATCCCCATCCCTACCTGCTGAAGTCATTGTCCCATTGTAGAGCTGAGGACTAAGTCACTCAGCCACAGTCACTTAGGAAAGCAGAGTGGCTGACCTTGGCCCCCTGCCCACAAGTCTTGAGTCCTTTCCCTTGAAGAATATGCGTGTCGAAACTAAGTGCACGAGTCCGTTATGTGCGTGTTGTGGTTTTCTGATGTGTGTGATGCTGTGACCCCTAAACACCTCGGTCTGTCCTACAGAGCCTGATGCCAAGTCCTGGGCTGCTTGTTGAGGGCTAGGCACTGTCTGTGTTACAGCGCTTTCTCTGAAATGCGACATTTTACTTCTGCTTGTAATCATTTGTGCCTGAGAGAAGTTGTAAGACACTTGTAATGAAGAAAGGCTTACATATTACAACTGAGTGATTTCAGCAACATCATTTGTGCTGAGCCATAGGCAGGTATGAAAATATATCTGATATATGTGCATGCTTATGACTGAAATCATTATCTTAAGAAAGCATAATACGTGAGCTATTTACCAGTGGTAGTTCTTTAAACAAAACTATCTCAGGTGCCAGACGGGGGTGGTGAGTCGGCAGTCCACCATGGCACTGTAGGAGCTGCCACCGTTATGTGTCTGACGGTGGCCAAGCTTGCGAGTAACGCTTCTCTCTGTCTCTCTCCACAGAGTCGCAGTGCACCTTGTGCGGGGAGCCGGAAGGTGAGTATGCCGCCTGCTCCTCGGGTGGGCATGGGGACCTTGAGGGCTCACGCGTGTGGTATTTGATGGAAAGGGAACAGAGCGTGGGAGATGAGGTTGTCCCTGAAGGATGGTGACATCACTGCCAATCGCAGCTCTTTTTGTTTGTGTTCAGAAGTTTTAGTTGGTTTTCTCTAGGCAGCAGATGTCAGTGTTAGAAGTACATTCGTGGCTGCAAATACATCAGCCAGGGTGTGGCTGAGCCCTGGTGAAGCGGCCTCACAGGCTGGTCCCGGGGTTGGTGACCAGGCTGCGGGCATCCACGGGTGCTGACTGTGAGTTATGTTGCAGACGTCAGCCAGGCCTCCTGTGGGAGTGGGGTCCTGAGGACATTGCTTGGTAGCTGCGTTCCAGAACAGAGAGCCCACTCTGTCCTCTTTGCAGTGGCCTCATGAGAAAGCATGATGGAGAGGCGGTCAGCACCCAGCCCTGGGCGAGGCTGGGAGAACTGGGTTTGGTTTTGTCCTGAGATTTCAGTAGAAAGTGGTAACTGGCTGGGAAACTGGTCAGCCTCAGGTTAGGAGACAGGCCAGTCTGGAACCCGCCCGCATGGTGGACAGAGTCTTACTGTCCCTGCTGACCACCATGTAGACAGCAGCAAGATGTGCAGCCAGTGCCCACCGAGTATGTGGTTAACTTGGAAATTCCGTCAAACATTCTTTGCCCATGATGTGGTTGATTGAGACATTATTAAGGTTCTCAAATTCCTTTTTAGGTTGTTTACAGAATAATGCATAGATCCGGCTGCAGTGACTTTATTAACTTATATATTCAAGTCATAAGCTTCACTGTTGTCTAAAACATGACCCTTCGGTTTGTGGTCATCTGATGACTGTCCCTGGACGACCGTCCAGAGATGGTTCAGATGTGGTGCCCGCTGCCTGGTGATGCCCAGGGAGGGTGCTGTGGTGACAGATCAAGTTCTCTGGGCATTGCCCTCCAGACACCTGGGACACTGTTATTTTTTGTTATAACTTTCCATTATTGTTGTCATTCGCATACTGGGAACCTAGGCGCTCTGCTCTGCCTTCCATTGAGTTCTCTTTGTTACCCCAAACAGTCACAAACACACACACACACACTCACATAGGCCACACCCACTCACACACTCTCGTGAGCACAGTCATTCATGCACACAACGCAGACCCACACACAGTCACACACACATACTCACACACTCACAGACAAGCACACACACATATACACACACTGTGTTAAGTTTCCCGTGTGCTGTGTACACTGGAGACATGGTGACTCATCCTCATCACATTGTAGTTCCTGTCTGCTTGTTTCTTTGAACAAACGTGTTCTCTGTGTGGAGTGTGCAGGGTATGGGGTCTCAGCTGTTTGTTGTCATAGACAGCAGGTTTGGTCCAGT
Organism: Rhynchonycteris naso; assembly: GCA_037038555.1. Lineage (NCBI taxonomy): Eukaryota > Metazoa > Chordata > Mammalia > Chiroptera > Emballonuridae > Rhynchonycteris > Rhynchonycteris naso. The sequence continues at coordinate 546,178 of CM072998.1, forward strand.
GAATCAGCACGACTCAGGTGAGGTGACAGCTGAGGCTGAAGCAGGACTGGTGAGTTCCCTCGGGTCCTTGCTTAGCGAGGGTGCTGGCTGGTTTTTGTGGACATCACGGGGGTGGGGTGGACTGCAGTGGCCCTGGACTGACCTCCCTGCCACCTAGTCTTTGATTCTCGGTTGGTTCTCCCTCCAGAGCATCCTAGGCCCATGTCCAGATCCTGTGGAGTCAACCCCTGCAGATGACAGACCAGTCTGCCTGGCACCAGCTTGGTGCAAGGCCCATGTCACAAATATTGTCCACCTGCACCAAAGGTGCACAGTGTCATACGAGGGAGAAGGAGACATGGTCACTGTCGTAAATACTTAGGATGAGACTGACTTGACTCCATCCTACTGTCGAGTGGGGAGGACCCTGAGGGTCGAGCCCTCCCTGGCTGGTGCGGGCAACCATGGTGGGTGGGACCTGGGAGAGGGGGCAGGACTGTTGTCCCCTCCCCGTCTCTGTGCGACTCTCCGAAGCCATTCGGTTCAGATATGCAGGTGGCGTTGCTCCAGATCAGAGAAGGGGCGGCAGGATGGCATGGTCTCAGCTGTGCTTTAGTTCTCAGAAAGCACGGGCATGAATATTCATCCGTTTTTAATCATTTAAGTAATTAGTCTAAGTGAGAGCTGGCTGGGTGCAGTGAGTGGAATCTGAAATCAGCCATTTCTTCAGCTTTTACCGGTGAACTAACTGGTCAGCACCGTGGCATGGAAGGGCCAGCGTCGGAGCCAGACCTGGGTGCGGGGTGTCCTTGCACCCTGAGGTGAAGGCACTGGCACTTAGCTTCTTTCTTATGGGGAAGGTGTTTGCAGTCGCTCACTGCTAAACCAGGGAGCTGGGAAACACCTGTTTGCATTTTAATGATTAGTTCTGGGAGAGCACTGGCTCTGTGGATGCAGGTGGAGTAATGAGCATCTTCTCAGAGGATACTGTCTGTCAAGCAGCGAGACTAGGAGCAAAGTTTATGGGATGTTAGAGACCTCAGATTCCGCCATTGTGGGTCCTAATCATGCTGTGGCCTGTTTTTCAAAGGACTTAAATTTTTAATTGTGCATAAAATGTGGACCACAATTTCAGTATGCAGATCGCCCCTTTGCTCGTTGCAAGGCTTCTGCGGCCGGGGTGGCTGTTCTACGAGGCACGTTGTTTAGCGGAGCGTGCTGGTACCTCCATCAGTGCCTTTCTTCCTGCTCCGTCTGTACAGACACCCCGACTCTGAACTTTGGGAGGCCGGAGCAGGAGGGTGGAGAAACCTTCATCACCCAAAGCGGAGGGACCGGTGTCTGCCTGCCTGGGGGCCTGCTAAGAGCAGTCTCGTCTGTTAGGACGATTGGCGGGTGCCCTGTAAGACTGTCTCGATTCATATCGTTTGCGGCTGGTTCCTGTTGCCTTTTAGACTTTGGCAGTAACTGGATATTAACCTGGTACAAAGATGAGTGTGTCATATCATGTTGACATTGTAAGTACCACTGAAGGTCCTGTATTGATGCCACCCAGTGATTTTGTATAGGAATATAATTTAAGAGTAGATGATCCTTTTCAAGCTGTACTGACAGATACATGATGCACCTACTTTTTATCACAAACACGGGGGACATAACGGAGGGTGAGTGGGACCCCAGGTGTTGGTTCATGAGTTTATTTGTTGGCATTTTCGCGGCTTGATATGCCTCCTTGCAGGTGTTCCGACGTGGGAAGGTGGGTGATGACACAGGGCAGGGTTGAGGAGTTACTTGAAATCCACTACAGTCTAGCAATGTCTCAGACCTACGTTACCCGTGAAAAGTAAGGATTAAAATAAGGTATTATGGTGTAAATCTGGCACAAAGGGATATATCGCTACAAAGTGTTAGGATTTTAGCATGAAAGATTTTTTTCTTCAGTGAAAGAGGCCCAAATAATAGCTACGAGAGTAGTAGACTGGTTGTAGAGACATAAATTTACACTGGATTGCTTGGAAATGCTTTTCATAGAAATTCCAATGCAGAAATAAAATCCAGGCTTTAAAAAATTTAAGGTAAGAGATTTTCTCCTTTAAATCTGATTTTGATGATTTAAAAACAAATTGTGCCCTGCTCCTGTTGTTTCAGACAAACACACAGACCCCATGTTTCACTGCAAGCAGGAACCTCGGCTTCCTCCCCCGTGCCGCTCAGGAGGGAGGGAAGAGGAGATACATCTCTGTGTTTAGTCGCATTGTGTTCATGAGTTTATTAGGAATGTTGAAGATTTCCTCCACAAATGACTCAACAATGGGGATTTCCATGCTGTTTTTGCACTGTAGTTGAATATGCATCGCCCAGAGATTTAAAGTCCTCTCACAAATGGGGAAAAGAACAAGGTTGCATTTTCAACACTGAGCATCAGCCGAGAAGAAAGCATCCACCGACCCGTCCCCCCCGTCCCTGTGCCCACCCCAGAGGCAGAGAGGTCACCTTTTCAAATACAACTGATTTGCCTCTCATTTAAGATCATACCTCTTAAATTGTATGCTTTGGATAAAAACGGTCTTTCCTGGTTGCAACTCCTGGACTGCTAGTGGAATACAACCAGCATCTAGTAAGTTCTGCACATGTGCCAGCACTCTAGAAAAGTTAGTGTTGCTTAGAAACTGAAGAACTCAACTAATTTTTGAGAGAAAACAGAAGTCCACTCCAGCTACTCTGGCTTCTGGACCTTAGAGTGGTTAGTGTTTCTGTGGGAAGCGGAAACTAGTGTCTGGGCTGAGCGGGAGTGCTGTCCCTCCTTCAGGGCTGTGGCGGAGGACAGAGAGCGTGGGGAAGCACGGCCCATCCCACTGGGGACACGTGGAATTGCTGGACAGCATGGCAGAGCCTGCCTTCCGTGTGTAGTTGGGCTTTTGTAGAGTAAAGAAAGGTGCCTGGCAGCACGAGTCAAGCTGCTGCGGCCCCTGAGGAATAAACGCGGGCACATTGGGGTTGGGAGAGGTCTGGCACGCGGGCAGGGGGCAGGTGCCGCCTGTGCCTGTCGTGCTGGAGGTGCTGCCGCTGAGCCGCTCGCTGGGATGCAAACGAGTCGGAGTGAGACCCCCTGGGAGAAAAGCACTAGAAAACTTTGGCCCGAGGACGTGGACCCATGTCTGGGGTGCGGGGCAGAGTACAAGCTGCAGCAGGAAGCACGTGCTCCCGGCACAGAGGTCAGGGTGGACTTTTACTACTGGGTATTGCACACTGACCACGCGGTGCAGTTAATGTGAATGTTGTTCCGGGTCAGTTCCGACTTTGTCCGAACCCAAGGGCTGTGGCAGCATCAGAACCACAAACTGTCTGCAGAATCTTTGGCAACACCGGGGCGTGCGACTTCCTCACTAAAAACCAGCCCCCGTTGTGCATAAATGAGCTGTCAAAATATTACAGCCCTCATGACTGCAAGGGGCGGGAGGCATGGTAGAGACATGAACAGCCAGAGGGCTAGAAATAACAGACTGTTGATCGCGGGTATGTTTAACATTAGTAAATAGATCGCCAAAAGAAAAGGACCATAATAAACGGACAGGTGGAAAGACACAGGAATGTCTAGAATTGAGAAGTGTCGTATAAATTGACTGCTGTGGCCACGTGTTGCACGTGGGTGAGACAGCTGAGAAGAGCGGGCAAGCTGGAAAGTGGACGTGAGGACAGGCCCAGAAGCAGGGAGAGAAGCAGAAGTCGCATGCGTGGCAGGTGGCTTGTTTGCACTTAAAGTGAGAAATTACAGGAAATAAAGACGAGATAGGCTTTACTCAAAGAAGTAAAGGCTGAGATTTTTCCAGAACTGAATAAATTTCTTGTGTCTCTTTGATCTAATGACTCCCAATACTGAAGTCAAATACAAACACAACTTATAAAGTGAATTTCAGACTGTAGGAGGCACGGAAACAGCCTCAGATGTCTCCCGAGAGAATGTGTGGGCTGCTTACCATGCCATGGCTTCCTGGAGGCTCCTCCTCATCACAGTGGATGCCGATGACCTTGGGATAAGGGTCAGAAAGGGAAGGGATGAGGACACAAGTGTAATGGAGGGGTGCTGGGGAGGGAAGCAGGCTCAGATAACAGAAGACACATGGCAGAAATGATGCAGCTAACTTTATAAAGGGACTGTTTAATGATAAGAGGACACTGCTCCTAGAAGCTAAAACAATCATCTCTTTTAAAATAGATTGAAAATATTCAAAGCAAAAATAAGGGTCACTAGGAGAAACTGCAGTCTGAAGTTCTGGTAGGAGCTTCATGCTGGTGCCAGTCACTCCAAAAGCAGGTAAGCTCTCAAAGAGTTTCTCTGGCCATGTGTCACTATGGGAATGCTGCCTGCTGAGGGAGTTCTTGCCCAGTTCAAAGAGTTCATTTTTACTTGAACTCTGTCCTTTTATCCTTGTGGCTTAAGTGGCATTTCAGCAAGTGCTGACTCAACTGGCCTGTGCTTTCCTTGGAGATCTCTGCAGACTCCCGGGACTCTCTTGGTCTCAGGGGCACAGAGTTCTCAGGTGGGGCCAGTGTGAGACGGGAGCAGCACCTCTGAGGACCTGGCGCTCAAAGAATCCAGCCTCTGGACACTCCCATCTCCAGCAGCTGTCAGCATCTATTCCTGAATTACGGGGCCATTCTGTCACATCCTTCTGCAAATGTCACCAAGGGTCCTCGTCCCTGGAAGACTTTCATATTCCAAGTCTTCACAGACTCGCTTCTCCCATGGCACTGAGCCACACACAACCCCGGTTCTCTGTGGTTGGGTGGTCTGTGCGTGCACGCTGGACTTGGAGGGGTTTTACTGCATGTGAACAGAGGAGGGAAGGCGCTGCTGGGGGGACTGTGTCTGTGTGTGTGTGTGTGTGCGTGTGCGTGCATGTGGGTGTGTGAGTGCTTGCCTCTGTACGTGTACATGTATGTGAGTGTGTGTGTGTGTCAGCCAGGAGGAAGGGTCAAGGACGCACAGCAGGTACATTCATTACTCAGCAGCAGGGAGGGTTTGCATGGATCAGGGAGATGAGACATAACTTTTTTGTGTTGAAAAGAAAGTCGAGGCAAAGCCCACCAGGGCCGCTGGAACCCCGCTCCCCTCATGGACCCTCTGTCCATTCCGCCTGAAGTCTGCGTTTGCCCCCGGGGGCTCTTCATCTGCCGGGCGTCCCCGCACAGACCCCGGTGGGAGCGTGGCCGCCTGCACGCGGAGCTGGGCGCCGGGAGCCGAGGGGCCCAGTTGTCTTCATTGTCACACTTCTCAGTGCTCAAGAGCCCTTTGCCCTTCCTAGTCGTGCCGTCTTGACCCACATGCCTGATGCTGACTGCGTGGACGTGTGTGTGTGGTCTTGTCCTTGCAAAGGCAGTATGTAAGCTGCCCTGGCGTTGGAGGTGAAGCCACAGCTACTGGACAGGATGAGCAGGCTGGACTTGGGGCTGGGTCAGGCACGCCATCTGGCATCTGAGACTCGGCCACATGCACGCGTTTATGCAGAATGATGTCAATGCACAAAGGAGCCCTAATTTGCAAGTTTCTATTTTTGTAGACTACCCAACACCTGAGATTCAGGCATTCAGCTAGCATTGAAACAATTATATCTCATTAATTTGCTGATTGAATAAATAGTTTTCTGGACACCAAAGAATTTAAATGCCAAGTTTCAGGTTCAGTGGATCTAGATCAAGTTGTTGCTCAACTTAGGCCCCTGTTTCATTCTGAAGCATATCTGGGGATGAGCGCTGGACTGAACGTGTGGAATGGAGCAGTGCGGAAGAGCCCGGTGGCAGTTCCTCTCGGCGACTCACAAACGCTCCTTCCCAGTGTGGAAAGTGGACAGTGGGAGGAGTTTAACAGGAGGACAGGGTCTGAGGGCTGCCCTCTGTGCTGGGCTTCCAGCACTGTGAGCTCAGGGACTCCTTGTTCATGTCAGACCTTCCCTGTGCCGTCTCATGAGGCATGCAGAAAGTACCCCCGACCCCGTGCCCTCTGCTCTGTCTCCGAGAGTCAGTGTCCTGAGAGAATTCTGGAGACCTTCTTAATCTCTGGAAGGCAAGGCTGTTGAGTGCTTCTATTTCCTGAGAATGAAATGTCTGTGTAGAAGGCAGTTACCACAATTTATTACTTGTTTTCTTGTAGTTTTCTACTCCCACATTTTACACTATAAACTGTGAACTTGAGACTCTCCCAGGAGTCTCGTTCTGATGCGGCACTGCCTTGGCCTCCGGCCCGTTAGCCTCTCTGCGGCTCTGTGCCCGGCCAGCAGCCTGTGTGTGTCACTCCTGTCGCCAGAGAGACCCTTCAGCCCCTTCCTGTGTCCTTGAGCCGAGGCTGACCCACAAATACCCAGCGAAGGGAATTGAGAAACCTGCCCGCTCACTGTTCATTTATATACGTTTTGTTGTTGGACATCTTCTGGTTTTCCCCATATCGGAAATCCAGACACTCTCTGGTGGGTAGACAGGAGAGGGATTTACTAGGAGAAAGAAAAACAGGTAATATGGGGGGGGGCACTACAGAGAGGAAGGAAACGAAAAGAAACTTCAAGGAGAAGTGACTTGGACGTGTGTGCGAGACGAGAGGCTTCCGTCTGGCTGTAGGAAACAGGAGCCATGTGAGTCAGTCCCGCGTGCTGGGCAGGGAGGACAGCCTGAGTATGGCCTTCAGCTGATGGACGGCATGTGGGCACGAGGCTCGAGTGGGACTCCGGTCAGCTTTTTGGGCCATCTTCATGTTTGCAGATGCCACCTGCCGCCCAGACACCCGTAAGTGGGACCCATTAGGGCACCCCTGCGCTGAGGGTGTGTTCACATCTTCCCCTGAATTTACACTCAGAATTCTGTGTGTTTCCTAGGGAACAGGTCTTTTGCTTTGATGTCTGAAGCTCTCAGGGACCTTGGGATAGGGGCCAGCTATGGTTAAAACAGACGCCAGCAGAGCTCGCAGGACACGGCCTCAGTGTGCCTGCTCTGGGGAGGGGGGGGGAGCAGTGCTGCCTAGCGCGCTGTCAGGTCTGAGTGCAGTTACCAGTGGGGAGTTCTTACCGTAACATCTGACACACGGTAATGGGTCAGTTAAAATACACCTGTCTCATGGGTTTTAAACTTAGTCGGTGCCCTATAAATGGCTGTGCAGTGCTGACTCGGCGTCCTCGAGCTCCTCCTGCCAAGCGTCCGTCCTCGGTTGAGCCAGCTGCCTTGGCCCCTCGTTTTGTGGTAAGGCAGCTTGCAGAGTGGCCTTCCTGTCCTCATGACCTTGGCACGGCTCCTTGTCCTTCAGTTCTCTGAACGACTTACGGCTTGGTGCTCAGAAGTGTTCCCAGTGACTGTGTCTCCCTGCCCGCCTGTCTTTGGTGCCTGCGGGCACACATGGCCCCCAAGGCTGCCCGCCACAGGGCCCTGAGCTCAGCTCCCCAGCTGAGTGGCGTCACAGAGCTGAAGCTGTGTCAGGTCAGCCAGGGTGGAGACATCATTGTCTTCCTCTGGGAGCTGCTACAGTCTGACCTGCACAGACCGTGTCACCGGAGCTTGTCCTGCAGTGCACTGTCGCAGACCCGGGTCTGACTGGCTCAGACCAGTGCTGACGGGCTCCCCTGGAGTATCCGCTCTCCAGCTGTCTGGCTGGGTGAGTCACAGCAGAGGCTCAGGAGAGACTCGGGGTCAGCCGCACTTGCCGTCTTCGAGAGAGTTGTGTGCTGGTATCTGAGCAGATGGGGGCTGACACCACCAGGGTCCGAACCTGCCACCCTGCGTTTGTCTCTGTTCCAGTGTCCTGTGTTTCATTCAGGAAGAAGCTTGATCCTTGGGTATAACACATTTGTGTTTATTTACTGAATACAGGGTCTTTAAAATGAAATGAAGCAGTTTCCTTTGCAGTACTGAGAAGATGAGTTTCCTTCCACATCTGCAGAAGACGGTCGCTTTCAGCTCGTTTTGCTTTGTTCTAATTTCCAGTGATCTGTCATTTTTTATTTTTAATTCCAGAAAATGACAGTGGTGATGCTGATGAAACTTTTATTTAATATTTAACTTCCACGTAGTAAAAATTCTCTGTGCCCCCTAACAAGCGTCTTCAAAATACTCATTCACCCTGGTCTTGTGATTATAATTCTGTTATTTTATCCATTAAAATAAGTAAATATTCAGCAAAAGTGTCAATGCCAGCATGTGCACTACAGTCGCGTTTATAAAAGCAAATATTTGGGAGCAGCCGTCAGTCTGCTAGTGAGGGCTGTTACACTGTGCATCTTCCCTGTGACGAAATGTGTCCCTTCCTAACATGTCTGCAAGCATGGAGAGGCTGTTGTGCTCATTTGCTTTCCAGTGTGTCACAGACGGATCTGCTGATAAAGTGTGATATTGTGGAAGTAATCATCTGTCAGCACAGAACTCGGAATTCTTGTGCTTTCTTCCCCTTCTTTTTCACATATTCTAGATTTTCTGTAACAAGTTTGTGACTCTTTGATCATGGAAAAACATTGTTTAAAAAATTCTATTAGGCCCTGGCTGATTGGCTCAGTGGTAAGAGTGTCAGCCCAGCATGTGGATGTCCCAGGTTCAGTTCCTGGTCAGGGTACACAGTGGAAGCATTCATCTGCTTCTCCTCCTCCCCCCCCCCTTTACCTCTCTCTCTCTTCCCCTCCCATAGCCATGGCTTGATTGGAGCAAGTAGGCCCAGGCACTGAGGATGGCTCCATGGCCTCACTTCAGCCACTGAAATAGTTTGGTTGCTGAGTAATGGCCCCAGATGGGCAGAGCATCGCCCTTTAATTAGTCAAAGAGCTGGAGATCAGGTGCAGTATTTTTCTAAGAGAACAGTCTGACTCTGCCCAGCATCCAGACTGCAGCATGCTGGCCACTGACCCACAGGTTCCAATCCTCATGTTATGCGAGCCTATTATTTAATTTTCTCATTTGGTTTAAAACAGTGTGGTATGCCACAAGAAGTACTGGTTAAAATCCAGGCTTTGCCCTTGGCAAGTTCTGGTGGTATTTCACCTCCCTTGGTCTCCATTTCCCCTTCAGACAATGGGCAGCCATGTGAGGTTTGCACAAAGGGTGCCATGCAGCGTGTACGCACCTGACTTCACCGTCGTGGGGGCCCTGTGTCAGCCCAGGCTGCTTTCTGTGTGTTTGTGTCTCACTAGAGAAGGTGTGCTCTCTCTTCAGTCTTCACAGAGTCTCACTACGGAATCAGTTGGTCTTCAAAACTATTAGTATATTTTTAAATTCTGAAGTCAGCTTTCTGATTTATAATGAGCGAGTCAACAGATTTTCCCTGGATTCAGTCTTTCCCGGCTCGGAGAGCACTTTATGGGGTTTTGGTGGCTTGCTGGCATGTGCTCACTGGGGACAACTGTTGGAGCTGCATGTTTGACCCTTGCAAGGTGGGTCACTCACCAGGGCATGCGTCCCGGGATCCTCACAGTTTTAAAGCACTCATTTAACTTAGTTTAGAGCAGTGGTTTTCAACCTTTCCCATCTCATGGCGCACATAAACTACTAAAATCCTATGGCACACCAAAAATGTATCATTCACCGATCTGACAAAAAATAGATACGACTTTGATTCATTTACACTGGCCAACTGTTGTTGTGTTGGCTGTTGTCATTTTTTAATTTGACAATCTGAGGGAACAGAAGTTAATACTCCTGATGAAAAGTCAGGTATTATGTGTTTTAAAAATTCGTATGGCACATGGGTGAAAATGGTGATGCAGAGCCTTTGATACGAGGAGTCTCTGATGAGAGGAGCTGCGTGCAACATCACAGGCACCCTGCCTCAGAGAAGCTGAAGGCACCAGCGGTGCTGACAGGCTGACCAGCAGCTCCCGGGCAGGACATAACAAGCTGTGCCGAGAGAGGGTCGCGCTGGCTGATGGGACACACAGCCCTTCCCCATCTGAGAGAACGGCCTCTGGAATGGGGCCCTCACCTGTTTCAGGGAACGGTGTCTGCTCTTCTTCACCCTGGTTCTTAAGGAGACTGAGGGCAGATGCAAACAGTTGTGTCTGCCTTTATGTGTCTTCTAGATGCCCAGTGAAGGCAGTCAGCACGTGTCGGGGGGGTAGAGCAGAGTCTGATTTACACTCAGACCTTCATGTGCCCAGGCTGTGCCAACTTGACTGCCACCACCTGTGGGAAATGCTCCTGTAGCAAGGGTGTGCGTCTGCTCTGGTGTCCCCGTCCTCCTCACGTCTCCCTGTGAGTCACTGTCACAGGTGGTCGTGTCTTCTGTTACCACAAACTCGGCCCCGTGGCTCACCTCTGTGTAGTCTCTCCATTTTGCTCACTTGCCAAGGGGTGCACATCTCACTGCACACACTCGTAATACTGAGTTCTGAGCACGTTTAAAGAGAACCAACGTTTGTAATGAGGACAGAAGCGTTTTCATGAAGTGTTTTATTTTTCCTCATCAAATTGACCCAGACCACACATCCCCTAAAGCACAACAGTGGGGACAGCCTTGGTCCTTTCGTGCATGACAAACAACTTCTTTGAAGGGAAACTCATTAAGTTGCACAGGAGTGACGGAGAAATGGTGGAGTGAGTAGCCCCAGTGCCTGCCCACCCACAGAGACATACAGAACAAGCAGAAACGGCCTTGTCAGAACATGGGGAAATAGTTACAGTTCACAGCAACGAGCAACTAAATGCTAAATCAAGAAAGGACGACTGGACACGGGGAGACAGCTGTGTGGGCGGTTCACCTGCCTGGCCCCATCAGTCCCCAGCCGCCATGGGTGTGTGGGGTGTGTGTTCACCACACGCGTTCCTTTGTGAGGGAGCTCATGCTGGGCGAATGCTCACTCCAGCTGATCTGGACACTTTAAGCTTCTTAAATTTGTAATCAATTTCATTGTTTTAACAGATAGATTTTTTTCCTGGTCTGTGAACAACAGCAAGATTCTCCTAATCGTTTTAGTCAGTTTAACTAAAGCCAAGGCAATTAGCTTTACTTTTGCATGAGCTGACGAATGAGTAAATGACTTCCACTCAGCCCGCGCGGGTGCCAGCAGAGCAGCTGCGGAGCGCTCTGACAGGTAGTGGTCACTGTGCTTGTCAGCTGGTCAACACTGGCCACTGGCAAAGGTGGTCTTCTCAAAACCCCTAGTTCATGATTAAGTGATGGGCAGGTACATAGACAAGAACATCTTGCAGCCTCTGGTTTTAGTCGTCTATATAGGATGTCATTTTCACAGTCAGGGTTGCTAAAAATATATTCTCCTTGACTGAACACTAATCACGTAACCCCAAACGCCCCACTCTTCCAAGGTCAGATGCCTGAGCTGTTACAGTGTTTATGAAATAATGAGGGAGCTATGACAACCTAATTAATAAAGGAACGAGACCATGGCGGAGCTCTGTAGAGTGAGTTCAGTATTCCGTTTGGCTCAGCAGAAGCTATTCTCTCAGAGCTGTTTTTATCCTGAAGCTGGTCCACTCAGACACAGGCTGGTCCTGGATCGGGCCGCCACTTCCCATTGGTGCGCACAACCGACTGCCGAGAACTAGCACGTAGGGCCTAACGGTGGTTCTTTACCTGTGAAATAGCTCGTTATTAGGTTGTTCTATGTCTGGGATGGCAGTGTGGATACTGAGACTTGCGTCTTCCTGATGCTCAGGGTGATGACCTGTCCCCTTGCTGTCCGAGCCCTGCTGCCTTCGGTCGGTCCCTAGCAGCTGCTGCAGCAATTTCTCTAAAGTGCAAAATTAATTATGTCCTTTGCCACTTGTGAGGGTTTGGTGGGTCCCCACAGATTTTAGAATGATGTCAAAACAGAGCATTGATTTTTCTTCCCTGTAAGACGGGGATCAATATAGTATCTCCTTTGTGGTTTCTTAGAGATTTAAATGGTGTGTCAGGGAGGGCTCAGGTCAGACCGTAAGCTCCCCATGTGCTAGTTTAAGCAGTCAGGGGTATGGAGGGTTGGAGCCATGCCAGGCTGTTGCTGGCACTGAGGGGCAGCTTGGGCTGGTTCCCGGCTCTGCAGTGACCATAGCCTCGTGTCCTGCCCAGTCAGAGGGCTCTGCTACAGTCACCCGTGAAGGGGTGAGTACCTTTGCCCAGAGCCATTACCACGCCTGCTGCAGTCTGTGCTCGGGGAATGGACTCCCTGAATGTGGAAATTGACCTGCTCTGACTCCAGTTCAAATCAGACACTCATGGAGAGCGGCTGACGGGAGCTGAAATGGTGCTTGGCTCTAGCTTGGCTCTAGGGACCTAGGAAGTATGTTATTGACATATCACCTGTGTACCATATCTGTTATCTAAATATCTATCTGTCATCGGTCATCTATCTGTGTCCCTCCCCCGCCCACCAGACAGGGCTGCATGGAGGCAGAGTGAGCCAGCCACACAGAGAGCCGGCAAAATGTTCCTTCGTTATAGGAACCACCGATTTTGCGGTGCCGGCGTTTTGCTGGGGAAGGGAGGGACTTAGTGGTCACACTAACAGTCAGCAGCTGTGGTGAGGAGAGGAGAGGAGAGGCTGCGGTGTTGGGGAAGGAGCTCGTTCAGAGAAGTGCCCCTGAGCAGAAGTGAAACTCCAGGTGCTTTGGAGGGTGTCGGGACCGCAGGGGACACCTGTACGGTGAAAGCAGGAGGTTGGGTGTTGCTGGGCAGCTGGTCGAGGTGGGAAGCCACAGCAGAGGGGTCAGAGGCCCTGGGCAGAGCCTCTCCTAAGGGTGAGGGTAGGGCTCTGGGTGCAATGGCTACATGGAGTGACCGCGGGCTCCAGGGTGGGCCGGCAGACTGAGAGATCGTTGCACCTCAAGGCAGGAGCCAGTGTGGCCTGGACCACGGGTGTGGTAGATTCAGTGGTGAACCCGGGGCAGATTTGGTGTTGGCTTTACCAGAAGGATCAGTCATGACTGACTCACCTGACCTGAGCATCGAGGGCTTTTCACATGGGGTATCACTGGAGGGGGACACGAGGAGGAACAGTTGCAGGGACATCATGATTGTCTCTGAGCTGTGCTCAGTAGGGGGGTCCCAAATCCAGAGGAGCAGCTGGGACCTGGGTTGAGGGTGTGGGGTGTTGGCGTGCGGTCAGCACTAACCCGCAGTCTCGAACCCAGCCAGCAGGGAGAGAGGAGATGGTGCAGCCCTCGGAACTTGTCAGGTCTGAAAGAGGAGGAGGAGACAGTGACAGGTGGATGAGTGGCCCGTTTCCAGCAAGTGTAGCCGAGTGGCCTCGGCTGTCACCGTGACTGGGTGCCTGGTGGCCTCTCCTCTGAGTCCCTCTCCTCCATCCCACGTGCTCTAACTCTGGCCATGTGGATTCACTAGTTTTCTGAAGGACACGACTTGCTTCCTCCGCTTGGGACAGCTGCCATTCAGCACCTGGAACCCAGGGGAAGCCACGCCACTGGTTTTGGGGTCTTTCCTTATCAGAGCTGGGCTCCCATGACCTCTGTCCCTGCAGTTGACAGGTGGACTTCCATGAGATGGGAGAGAGCATCCCTAGTGAGGTCAGCAGGTCACCGTTTCTGCACATTCACCTCTTGTATTATAAAAGGAATCTCAGGCTCCTTTCAGAATGTTTAAAAACTCATATAAATCTGTGATTGCAATTTCTCCAAATTCAGTTTTCTTGTCTATAAAAATCTAAAACTCAATGATTCTCTGACTTCACAGTTCCAGGAGAAAAAATAATTAGTGACTTGTGTGTGGATCATTTGGGTTCCGGGCAAATTGGAGTGCCATTATTTTTGCTTTGTAGAATTAGATTTCTTAAACTCATGCTTTAGCTTTCAAAGTCACTAAGCCAATACAAGCATTTAAACTTTATCTCATGGTGTAAGATCTGTAGCCAAGTATGGACCATGTTCTGATTCTGTTACTTAGATGGTACCAGCCCCATCCCTGGTGAGTTCATCTGAGTCAGGCTAGCAGGCACCAAGGCAGCACGGAGCTAATGAGGGAAACTGGACTTGATGTTCCGTGAGCATTTATTTTTGAATCAGATGACCATTAAATATTTCACATGTCCATAACTTAACAGATGTTTGGAGTATGTCAATTTATAAAGTATAATTTTAGTTAAAAGGCAGACATCTTGGAAAGCTTTGAAAGCCCAAACTTAGGGTGTTCACTCGTCACCATGAGGCCAGTCGGGACACTGTGAGAGAAGAGTCGACAGCCGTGTGGTCAGCTGCTCCTGCTTCTGTGCTCAACCTGAAGTGACTTCCCGCGTTTCCTGCTTTGGAAGTTCCTCTTACTGAAAACACAGGTCGAGCGTTACCCGCTGTGGAAGGTCTGCTCTGCTCCTCTGCTCAGCTGAGCGCTGATCTGTGGAGTTCTGTGTTGTTTCATTTGTCATAGTGGGTGGTAATTATAGTTTGTTCTGCATATCTAGACTGGAGTCCTTGGAGGTGGGGTTCTTTAAAAGTAACTCACAGTTGTCCCCTTGATGCCTGAGGGAAGGTAAATAATGGGGGTTGTGTGAGACTAACAACCTTTTACACGCTTTAAACTCCTACTCGCTCCACCTCCCTGGGGTGGTACAGCCCTGTGCTGCCTCTGGTCTGGGCCCAGCACTGGCCACAGTGGTCAGTGAGACTATCAGCAGCCGTGCAGCCCAGGGGCTGTGGACAGCCGCATCTGTGTGTGTGTGGTGGGGGGTCAGTGCTGGTGCCAGAGCTGCCTTCGTCTTTGTGGTGCCACATTCTAGAGCAATCTCAAACGTATCGGGGGACACAGGGCCGTCTCCGCTTGGCTGGTCAGGGCGCTGCCCACTCAGCAAGGGCAGCTTTGCACTGAGCATGGTGGGCGCCATTCCCCGACCTGCCTGCCTGCCTGAGCAGTCACGTCTCCCCAGGCCCCTCTCCGAGTGGCTCTTGTACTGCTTACACCCGCCTCTTTCCAGGAGGCCCCCTGTCACTTTAAAGGATGGACGGGAGTGCCAGTCGAGTGAAGATCTTCCTGGGTTGGGTCTTTATGTTAGGAAATTTGGTTTTCTTTGCCATCTGTCGCATGTATCGGTCATGATATCAGTTTGGAGGGCCAGAGTGGTGGCTGCTCCTGGGTCCCAGGGCTCCTCCAAGTGGGGGTGTTGGTTGGGGTCGGAGCATGGCTCTCAGCCCTGCCTTCCCCTGGGCAGTGTGCCCAGCTGTGTGAGCACTGGTCACCCTTTTCCATGCCAGGAATGTCAAGTTTTAGGGAGCAACAGACTGCTCGTCCCAAGAACACATCACACCAGTCCTGACTTGTCTGTACCAACTGCAAACATAGCTCTAAGAGGAGAGGGTGGATGGTACCCTCGCCCTTTTAAATCTGAATGTGACTTCAGGTTTGGGGCGTTGTCTGAAGTTCCCCCCAATGTTCATTCTCTGTGTTTTAGTGTATACAGCAAGCTCCTCCTTCTGATACAGTCTTATGACTTTAACCTGTTTCTCCAAATCTAAGACAAGACAAAATATTATATCCATTTTCTATAAAAGTTTTTTCCCCAAAATTTTATGTTATGGGAAACAAAAAGTGTCATTCTTTCAAAAATTCTTTCTCACCAGGATTAACTCTTGCTTCCTTAAGCTGCTGCATCCTTTTATCCTTTTATCAACCCCTAGGTTATTAGGAACTCATATACAACACTCTTGGGCAGTATGATGTCTCTCTTTCTGTCTTCCTAAAATACCAGGGAAGAGAGAAAGGATCGTAAGGAGCTGGCCCTCCTGCAGAGTTCATCCTGCCGTCGGGCGGCTCATCTGCTTTGTAGTGTCGTCTTCAGTGAGGAGAGGTTAGAAGTTTAAATGATCAGCCCGAACCTGTCTTTATACTGTGCAGTGTCAGTTTTAAATAAAAGCAAGAGAGACTGGTGTGCAGAGTTGCTGAACTTGCATGACTCGTATTTCACCATCGCGCGCACGCGGGGATTTTCTTGTCAGAACGGTGGAGAGGCTTCGGTTTCACGTCATGGAGAATTGCACCAAACGTGAAGCCTCTGTGACGCCCAGGTTGTTTTCGACTCTTGTCTGATCAGTTTGTTTAGTAACACCTGACACAGCTTGTTATCGCCAGCTTCCAGTTTGTGGGACTCGGTCTGGAGAAGTTGAAAGTGGCCTTCTTGGTAAATTTAAGTGTTTTGGGGAGTAAAGAAATGTGGTGGAGGAAAATGTGAGAACATTCACAGAAGAAGCTGTTCTTGAGGCCCAAGAGGAAGGCATGTAAGAGACTGGCTCAGCCCGTGTGTGCGAGGCAGGCTGGGTGGGTGTGTCAGCCCATCGTCATGCCCCACGTCAGACACATCCCCCTGCGTCGGGGGACAGGTCCCACCACACCTACTGAAAGAGGCTCCCACACGTGTTCTTCTCTCACGTGCTGTGTAGGACGTGTAGGAGTCCAGTAGAGAACCTGGACTTTGATGGGCAGGACTTGTCTGTGACTCAGAGAAGAATCAGTGTCTCTGAGCGTCAGGGCTGCCGCAGAACTCCATACACAGGTGACTCACAAACAACAGAGTTATTGTTCTCATGCTGACGTCCAAGAGCAAGGCATTTGCAGACCCAGGGTCTGGTGAGGGCCTGGCTCCTGGTTCGTACATGGTGCTATCTCCCTGGGTCCTCATGTGGAGGAAGGGGCGGGAACTCTGGGGCCCTTTGCTAACCACACTTACTGGTCCCATCGTGGGGCTACCGCCTTATGACTGGTCACCTTCCACGGGCCCCCCTTCTGCACCGTCACACAGGGTTAAGCTTCGACATGTGGATTGGAGCGGCTATAGGCATTCAGTGTGTAACAGCAGAGACAGCTGGCTACAAACAAGAGGTGTGACGACAGTGCTGTCCCGTCCATGCAGCTCGGAGCAGCAGGTCAGGACATGTGCTCCAGGAAGCTCTGGACACTAAGAAGCAGCCCCGTGTATCTTCCAGGAAAGGTTCCTGCAGGACAGCTTTCGGCAAAGCCAGTTTATCAGTAAAAACCTAGAAACCAGAAAGGGAAAGAACAATGATTCGGAATGAGTGTGTTCACCAGGTAGCCATAACACATGAGTGTTGGCAGTGAAGTGCCCCAGACACTTGCTGGGCCGTGCGTGCAGAAACAATGACTCGAATACCCGAGGGAGCACCGTGCTGTTGCTTGAACAGAAGTGTGTATTTCCCTGTGTGTGGGAGCAGCATTAGCAACATTCCAGTGGATGCTAGCTTGACCCTCACTTGAAAGCCACGTATCTGTGCCTCTTAGCCTGGGTTAGAACCATTAATAAGTAAGTGTATGTCATTGTGGATGGCGGGAGGACATAGAAGTTACCTCTTTCCTGCCGAAAGGCTTCTGGCTTGACAGGCATAAAGGAAGATGGCCGCTGTTGGAGTCTTAGATTTGTCCACAACCCCACTCTCCAGGTTTCCTCCGTTCGGCTGCTCTTCCTGGACTACGTGGAGGTGCGGGCGCTGGTGTGGAGACGTGGAGCGAAGAGGGCTGTGAGCAGGCAGGGCCGAGCAGGCTTCCCGGGAGGGTGAGCCGCTGGACGGTCTTGTCACAGCCACATGCTGCCTGTTTTCATCTAGAAAGTGTGCGGTACAGACCGGCCTTCAACAAAGGAAACGTCCTCCCACAGCGAAAGACGGAATGTCAGAGTGCCACCTGCACGTTTGCACTCTCGTGTTCTAGAAGTGTCTCTGGAAAACTTCCAGGAGGGCTTTGCCATGAGCACGTCGGTGGTTTGCACTTTGGTGGAGAAACAGCTGAGGCTTTTGGGAGATAGGCTGCAGTGACACACAGAGGGTCTGCCGGCCTCTGACAGGGACTCTGAGTGGGTCACATTGGGGACTCACAGGAAGATGCCTCACAGGCTTGAAGAGAGCCAGGGGCAGAAACAGGGTGTCCCAGAGAGGGTCGGGGGTGGGTGCCCCACAGGGTTCCAGCGGGAGTCATGGGAGCCGTGTTCAGGATGACATGCCAACCTGTGTAGGGTGACACAGTGAGACACGTGCTGATGTGATGCGCCCACAGTGGCCACTGAGACGTTGAAGGACACGAGAGACCTTGGGGACTGAAAGAGGAGGAGGTTCACAGTCCGTCTTCAGAGGCACTCTGGATTTCTGAAATTCTCTCAGGAAAGAGCGTGAGCTCTCCGCTGATCACCGCGGTCTGTCGGAATGCCCACTCTCCACAGTTACTGCCAACTGAGATTAAATGCTGCTTCATTTTAGAAACAGTACCCCTTCCAACGTTTTATTCATCGGCTAGATTAAGCCAGATCTAATTGGAAGGTAATTTTAGACCAAAATAAAATTATTTCGGAAAGTTTACATTTCCATTCTTTCTTCCTAAAAGTGTGGGCATGAGTTTGAAGAATGAGTGCATTCTGCTGTGAAACTGTGGGGAAATTCAATGGAGTAAATGTCTGTTGAGCATCTGCTCTATTCCAGGTCTGTACTGGGCCCCAGGGATGCCAGATGCATAAAGTCACGTGCTAATCTCAGGGACCACCAGGGACGGGACAGAGGGGTGGGTGCCGGTGCCTCCTGAATCCTGAGTTAGCACACATGTAGCCCTGTTAACTCGGGACTCTTTGTTCTCCTGTATCTCATATCAGATAAGCCTCGGGCATTCCAGAATCTTTCAGAATATTGCACCCCTTCTTAAGCAGACAGCCACCAGCAGCACAGAGCCCCTGGCTCCTGAGGCAGGCCGGTCTCTCTTCCAGCTCCGAGTCTGGCTGCAGTTGCCCCAACCGCCCAGCACAGCATCCTCCTGGAAGATGCCAGTGCCTGGCATCCCACCTGTCTCCCCAGCATCTCCTGTCCTTCCTACCCTGTACCCCCAGCTCTTCTTCCGCTCATCTCAGCACCCTGATCCTCCCAGCTTCTCGGCCATGGATCTGCATGCCCATCCCCCCCTCCTGTGTCTTCTCCTGTGCCCCTTGGCAAGCCCGGCTTGGGCTGCCACGGGTTGGAGCCAAAGGTGAGGAGCCAGGTCTGGACATTCCCAGTGGGTGTGAAGCAGCTCGTAAGCTGGAGCGTCCACTGAGCAAGGTGCCTCAGCTCTGGGGCTGCGGCCAGCACGTGCCACAGGACAGAGCTCATGGGCAGAGCTCTCACCATGCATGAAAGCAAGGCCTGGGAGACTTTGAGGGTGAGGGGTGTGTGCTCACTCCCTCGATCATGGTCATGTTTCATGGTGAATGCCTGTCTCCAGACTCATCACGCTGTACACGTTTACTACACACAGGTTGTGCATGTCCGTTGTACCTCAGTAAGGTATTTTTACAAGGGTGTAGTGAGCCCAGCTAAAACGCATAGAAGATGAAACGTTAAAATCAGCTTGGTGAATGAATGAAGGTTTATTTTTTTGGTAAAAGTGATAGAACCCAGAGTGATTGCTTGGCAATAACAACTGAAGGGCCCACAGTCAAAGATGCGTCCAGAGCCCACCCATCTGAGGGACAACTGTGAGGGAGCCACTTCTACCAGTGACAGTGGGGTCATGTCCACAATCTCTGAGGTGTGGGCTCTGCTATACAAACTAGTCCTGCAGCCACTGTGGCAGGACATGGGGTCGTTCTTCACTTGTAATTGAGACCCTGGCCCTGAGGACATGTGGGTCAGTCTGACCAGTCCACCTAGACGTCCAGAAGTGTGTGGAGTTCCCCACTTACTCCCTCATGTCTCCTTCCCTGGGATCGGGGCTCGAGATGCTCAGGCAGAGGGGCTGCATCCACAGAGCCCAGACCTAGGGTCATTCAGGGCTCACTTGAGTGGGTGGTGCCTGAGAGTCCCTGCAGTCCCCTGGGCATCATGCTTTAGGGGTGCAGACCTGCGGGGTTCACTCTGCTCACCCAGCACCTCCCCTTTGTCCTTCCTTACATTTGCCTCTGTCGGTAGCTCGTCCCCTCTGGCCACCTGGATGCAGGAGGACCTTTCCAGCGTGCGATTGCAGGTGCATTCTTCTGTCTCAGAGACAAACTAGAATGCCTTTGCTTGTTCCACGGAGAATAAACCAAAACAGCCGCGATGTCAGTCCAGTAGCGTGGCGCATGTGGCGGAAATTCTGTCGAGAGCCACAAAGTGTCCCCTTCCAGGACAGAGCTGCCTCTGAGCACTGTCCACACCTTTCCTTCTAGCTGCACGGCATTCCTGGGCTTGCCCATGATCCTCCCAGCCCTCTGGCACCCGCAAGCCCCCAGGCCACTCTGTTGTTCACGAGGCCCGTGTGCTCATGCTGGCTGCTCAGTGCACCCCGCAGGGAGCTGTGCCCAGTCTCAGACATGACCAGTGCCCCTGCGAGGCTGCATTCACCCACAAGCACACAGCACCGTGCGGAGTCTCCTTGATATTTGAATTAATGGTGTCAGATTTATGTTTCCTGCTGAGTCTGTGCAGCAGAAGGAACCCCGAGGCCTTTGGGTCATGTTGCTGTGATGAATGAGTGTGCTTTCCCAGCTCCTGGTGCGAGGTCTTCACAGCCCCCTCGACACTGAGATCTGGGGGTTTGAAAAGCAGGTGATGAAGACAAGGTAAAGGCCAGTCGTTTGTTCCTGCTGTTGCTCTGGACATGCTGGAGGACATGTTCTGACTGAAGTGGGGGAGTTTAGCTCCCAGCAGGTCCCTCTGTACGGTGGGGTGGGGATGGCGTGGCCCCCTCCATGGTGCCATCTGAGTGACACGAGAAGGCACCGTCAGGCTGTAGGTGAAAGTACGGATGGGGTTTCAAGGACGGACGTCATCGCATGCCAGCGATACGTTTGCTACCTGTGTTTTCTGTTCTGAAGTCTCAGAAACCTGTGTTCAATATGCTGAATCAACACATCGCAGATCTGATGAGTGGACTCTGCATTCTGTTTCTGTGCTGTGACCATTTACACAGCAAAGAAGAGCCGGAAATGCCTGTGTGCAGGCCAGTGTGTGTAGTGTCAGAGATGGAGCAGAAGGTGGGCCCCCCCTCATACTGCATCTGAGGACCACCCCAGAATGGATCAGAGAAGATTTGACATGCAAGGCACAAGACTATGGAACTCTTAGAAGAACACATAGGTGTGTTTCTGACCTTGAATAAGGCCGTGGTTTCTTAGCTGTGATAACAAAAGCACAGGCAACACAAGAAAAATAATTAGGTAAGTTGAACTTCAACAAAATTAAAAACTTTTGTGCCTCAGAGGGCACAAGAAAGTGAAAAGACAACTCATAGAGTGGTAGAAAATATTCTCAAAACATACCTACTATGTTAAGATAAGGACCTAGTATCTAGAACAGTAGTTCTTAACCTGGGTGCTGTCCAACCCTAGAGGTTCGATGAGTCGGTCTCAGGGGTTCGGAGAAGCCTCTGCCGCGGAGGCCAGAATTAAGTAATACCGTAATTTGTTGTGAGTTCATGCACTTTGTTGGTTTTGTTCTTTGAGCAAGGGGATGTTCATGCACGGCTCATTTTGTGCACCAGTAAAAAAACATATACCTATGTCTTGAATTTGGAAAAAAAGTCATATTTTATTTATCACTAAAGAAGGGTTCGGTGGATGCGCATATGAAACTGGTGGGTTCGGTACCTCAGAAAAGGTTAAGAACCACTGCTCTAGATTATTTAAAGAACCCTGGCAAGTCAACAACAGAAAGGCAGCCCAATTTAAGAATGGGCAAAGAATAAAAATAGACATTTATTTAGAGAATACACAAATCGCCAATAAGCCCATGAATTATGTGCAATATCAGTGAGTCACTGGGACCTTCATCCACGGCTGGTGGGAATGTAAAATACTGCAGCCTCTTTGAAAAACAGTTCCCCCAAAGTTACAGAAGGTGTTGTTATATGATCCAGAAGAATTAAAAACATGGCTACACAAAGGCATGAACCTGGAGGGTCACAGCAGTGTTACTTATAGCAGCCCCAAAGTGGACACCACCCACACGTCCATTTCATGGAGAGTGGATAAGTAGGGTGAAGTCTGGCTGGATCGCGGAATGTTATGCAGCGAGGGAAGGAATGTGTGGTTCCAGCCACAGCTGGGATGAACATTGGAAAGATTAGGCTAAGTGAAAGGAGCCAGGCTCAAAGTCTACAGATAGTGGGATTCCTTCACAATGAAGCAGGCAGAGCCTAGGGACAGGAGGTAGGTTCCTGGTCACCGGGGTCTGGGCGAGGTTGGGACAGGGAGTGCCTGACACCAGCCTTTGCACGGTGATGCCCATCTTCTGGGCTCACACGGTGGTGAGTGCTAGCACAGCTTTGTGATTTTACTAAAACTACTGGATTGTACACCAGCAGGGTGAACTACGGATATTTTAATTATATCTTGATATAATAGATCCATAACAGAGAAACCAAAGGAAAAGCAAGTGGGGTGAAATCTGGGCACCATCCACAACACAGGACCCAGGCCATGGGGTGTCACGAGGGAAGCACAGCGGTGCCGAGACGAGGATGGCATCACATCTGCTTTGGAAACACAGGGAGACTGTGGAGACAGTGTTGCTCTGAGGAGCTCCTGGGAACATGGACGTTTTGAGAAACACAGATTTGGGGATACACGGACCCCTAAAATCCCAGCCCTGTCCACTGAAGCTCCTGCCAGGAAAGAAGCGTCACGGACACCTGTTGTCCTCAGATGAGCGAATGTGTAGAGTGCACTTTGCTGATGAAGGAACTGAGCTGAGCTCCGTGTGCAGGGCCGTGCTGTGTGCAGTGGTAGGGGACACTGTGGGGACCTGCACGCGGCAGCTGGCGTCGCAAGTCGTGGGAGGTTAAGTGAGGTGTCTGCGAGTGATGGCGGGACTTGCCAGAGCACAGCACACCTGAGCTCAGAGCCACCCCCCGCTACTGGCTTCCTCTTTGGCACAAATCCTTCAAAAAATACGGGAGTTAATCTCTCACACCATTGGAAGAAAGTCTACAGAAGAAGTTCTGATGACAGATAAGAAGGAGAACCTATCTTTTGTCCCTGGACCCCATGAGCCAGTGACAAGCTGCACGTTTACAGGGAGCTGTATAAACATTGTCATGTCACCCATTCAAAGTGTGGATGGAAAAGGAGCCCAACCCCTAACGATCAGGTACCAGGGCTACATACAGAACAGTTTTTAAACACTGCCCTTTTTGTTTGAAAAGGCCAGTGCTTCTCCGTCTACCAGCGTTTCCAGTGGAGCATGCTTCATTCTTCTGGCGTGTTTCCTCTTTAGCGCACACTGCATTCTGTTAGATGATTGCGGCTCAGGACGGCGATGCAGCCAGATGTTATTGAGCACTGTCCTCATAAATCACTGTTCCGCGAGCCACATGCAGGCGTGTTGACAGGCCCTTCATCAGCAGCTCTGCGCCCTGCGTGGGCCTGGCAGTCAGTGAACGTGACGTCTCAGAGTCGGGGAAGGAGGTGGCAGTGCTGACCCAGCACAAAGCGGGCGCCGTCTGTTCGTCCAGGAGTCTTACACGACCTTGCAGGCCATCCACAAGCCCCAGCTGGACCAGAGGGCCCCCGCGCAGCCAGGTGAGGCAGAGGGCTCTTGCGGCCCATCCTGCCCCCTCCAGGGCACACGAGCTAGGAGCACTGCTCACCACACGGTGAATGTTGTGCTTGGGGTTCCGGCACAGTGCCGATGCCGTGGGCTGCGGGACACGGCATCTGATAGACCCAAACCACTGGTGGCAGACTGGCGTTTGGAGGTGTCCTGGGGTTGCGCTTGGCAGGGAAGGGCCACGCAGTGCAAGTGACCAGTGTCCTGTACATCCAAGACGGGCCTGCTGACTGGAGGATTTCCTCCAGTTCAGCGACCTGCCGGGTACCACAGATGGGGGTTTCATTTGTGGTGAAACGTGGTGTGCACTCGGATCGGCCGCTCTGCAGCTGTAAGGTGACACAGCACAGGTCAGCACACATTCTCCGCAATGGGCCGGTGGTTAGCGTTCTAGTTCCGTGGGGCACAGGGTCTCCTCGTAGCTGCTCAGCTCTGCGGATGCGTGATAGTAGCCAGAGGCAGTCACAGGTGAGTGATGTGCTCTGGTACAACGGACTGGCCGCGTTTGGTCCCAGGATGGCACGGTTTGTCAACTCCTGGTCTAGAGACTTGATGGTGCGAAGTCCACACATATTCTCTGTGCGCTTAGTGCTTCCTCTGTTGTCACATTGTGACTGCGTTTGTTGGGACGTCCTGCCCAGTGGACTCGTCTGTAGCAAGGAGGCAGTCGCGTGACGGCAGCTTCCGGTGCACTTGGATGCAGTCAGTAGGGAAGCCACAGGACGAGGGCTCAGATGTGAGCGTCACGGGTGAACAAGCAGCCACCTGGTTGTCAGTAGGAGTAACCACATTAACGAGGCCCTCTTGCTCCTGTCACTGTCCCCGTCCCAGGTTCCTTCCCATCTTCCTTTGCTGTCAGTGGTGCCCACTGGCCCCCAGACACCTTGTGGGAACCATGTTGCCTGTCCCCGCCATTCTGAGTTTGACACTGTTGGCTGAGGGTCCGCCTGAGTGTCCATGTCCTTGGCACAGGGAAGGCAGAGGATAGCCTGCACCCTCAGTCCTCAGTCTTCCCGGGGACGAGAGGGAAGACACACGCCTGCAGCTCATGGTCTATGGAGGGAGGGCTCCTGGCCCTGGTTACCTGCAGGGCCACTGGGACACATGCAGGAGAGTCCAGCCAAGTGTCCGGTGGTGACTGCCCAGATGGGCCTGGGCAGCAGATACGAGGACAGGTGGCCGTCACAGTGACAGATTGGGAAGCTTTATGAAGAAATCACGCTGGGGGACAGGAGAGGTTGAGTGATGTGGGGAGAGTCTCATTGCGGGTGTGCCTTGAGCTGAGACCTGACCTATGAGAGACGGACCCTGAGTATCATGCCAGGAAGTCAGAGATGCAAAATGAGCAAGGTGTGAAGGAGGCCTGTGGGTCAGCAGTGAGCAGAGGCCTGGGACTTGCTGGCTGGAGGGTGGCTCTCTGTGGCCTGGCTGCCACCTGCCCGTGGTGGGAGCAGGTGTTTCCCGGCTGCTGTTCGGCTCCCTGAGTGAGATGCGGAGGGCCCAGCAGCTGGGATGGTGCAGGGAGACCCAGCAGGTGTAGGGTCAGAGCTGGCGGTTGGGTGTGTGTGGCCGTGGAGATGGGTGCTCCTGACAACACTACCCGGATGGTGACAGCTGGGCCATGTGTGACCTTTTTCCCAAGTCAGACCGATCCTTAAACCATATTTTATAAAGTAATTTTTATTTTGAATCTTCTTTTAGTTTTGCTCAGTCACTTCCATGGCAGAGGAGGCTGCCTTTGGGGGGCGAGGGGGCTGCTGTTACTCCACCTTAGACGCCACTGCTCCCCTCTGGGTGGGGGTCTGTCTGCACACAGGGAGGGACCAGACACGTGAGAACAATGCACATACATGCACACAGACACACCCCCCACCTACCGGGATGCCCCCCTCCCAGCAAAAATGTCCACAGGTGACACTGCCCTCAGCTGCATAGTGGTCTGTTGGGGTCCTCTTACCTCTCACACTTGGACAGAATGAAGCTGGGGACGAGCAGAGCTTTCTGTAGCCGAGAGTCCAGAGCCACCCTGGCCTGCGCTCGGTGCCCAGTGAGCATTTGTTGGCCGAGTATATGAATCTGCTGGGACCACTGAGCTCTCCAGTGGCCTCAACACGTGGGCATGAAGAGTCAGTAGCTCAGACTCTGTGTTTAGTGGGCTGGGCAAGGACACCTGGGGACAGAGGACAACAGGTGTGACCTGCAGTGTTCCTGCATCCTCACTGTTACCAAAGACCCACCAGCACGCCGTGTGGGTTCCTTTCTAAGGTGAACAAAGCTTACACGTTTCTGCTCTCTGAAAGCCTCTCCACTCAGAAAACCCTGTTAGAAAACGTATTCTCCATCCTGTGCACTTACCACGTTCCTCCCACCCATGACCCCCAGCATTGCCCGAGGTCCCCCCGTCAGCTGCTCCACGGCTCCCCGCTCCCCAGGGAAGACCCACAGTGTGGAGCGGGGTCTTGGTTGGCAGGCGGTCTCTGTCCTGTGCCACTGCCTTCACCTGAGCGAGTGTCACGTCTCCACTTATCCTTCCCTCCTGCTCCAGCAGTTTTATTAAACACCTGTGGCCTGTGCTCGGCACCTGACGCCTTCCCGCACTCCAGAGGCCGAGGGGCTGAGGGGCCGCACACAGCCACTGCCATGTGGGAAAGGGGGGGCAGCGTCTCACCTGTGCCCTCCTGAGCGGCAGGCAGCACCAGACAAAGGAGACACAGGTAAAGGACAGCGGGTGCTGTGAGCAGGTGCACGCCTGTCCCCCATCCTGCAGGAGTCTGGCACTTGTCCTGCCCTCAGCACCACGCTGAGCACAGGTGGCTGCCGTTTCCCAGTCACCCCATTGTGGGCTTTGTGGGAGAAACCAGTATGAGGCCAGCTCTCCCTTCAGCTGCATCCTGTTCTGACATGGAGACAAGGGGCAGTCCAGAGGAGCAGTTGAAAGGATGTGTCCCAGGCCCTCCACAGACCTCTCTGCCCTGCAGTTGTCGGCTGAGGGAGCTGTGATGCCTTGTGGAGTGGAGGAGACTCAGCGGGCTCAGTGTTTCTGTAGGAAGCAGTTGTGAAGTCGCCACCGCCCTTCACCCGAAGGTGTGGACTGTCTGCTTGTTCTGGTTTCTCCAAATAAACCTGTTCTGTTATTCCATCTGTGGTTCAGACCTACAATTATAGCTCCCATTTTGTCCTGGCTTCTAAAACCAAAGGAGATTATAAAAAGTACTTCAAAACTATAAATTATAAAAATGACTTCACCCCAGTTTCTTGATAAAAGTACCTTCCCTTTTTGGAAAATAAGTTTCTGATATTACTTTCATTGTTTGCACAAACTCTCCTCTGTTTTACACGTTTTAGTGCAATTAGCCGTCTCAGTTCTTGTAAGAAAATATGCATGTCATAGACTGCAGAACAGCTGAGCTACAGTGCATGGTGTACCTGAGCAGCAGAGTTGTAGCTGAGATGCCATACGCACATCTATATAAGTCTGTGGTCTCCGCAGGCTCAATGTTAACTCCGTCTGTGAATGGGAGCCCTTGGGCTTTCCACCCCCCAAAGAGCCCACAGCTGGGTGGGACCAGGCTCCGGAATAACAGATGCTTCAAGTGCAGAGTATTCACTGGGAGTCAGCACAGTGCGTGTGATAGACCTTAGGATTGGTAGGTGAGCATGTTCATGGTGGGCTTATGGTTCCTTAGCTCCTGGCAGCCGTTAGGGAGACAGCTCCCGTGGGGAGGCCCAGGGATGCACAAGGAAGAGAGGAATGGTGGTGTGGCCTCCACATAGGCATGCATCTGCCCCGGGGAACAGTGTCCAGCGGGATGCTGTGCCTGGTGTCCATCATGACGAATGGGCCAGGCCTGAATGGTTGGCCCTGCAGTCAAGCGGGGGGGGGTGCCCTCGGGGGGGGGTGCCCTCCCAAAGGCTGAGCTCTTAGCCTGCTCCCCTGTCCTCATCCTGTGTGCTAAAGGCTCCACAGGGTCGTCCCAGGTGCCACGTCTTGGATTTTATGGGAAAATGAGATCTGTTGCCTGGCCAGGTGATACTATTCAGTAGGGAACATCAGCAGGTTCATATCTCTATGGTACTTATGGTGAGGTGGCAGAGACGCGGACGGTCCGATGAGGTCAGCTTAGGACGCTCTGCCCAGAGGGAGCTATTTCCAGGCCACCAGCTTGGTATGCTTATCCCACTCTCAACACACACGGACACTGCACTGTGAGTGCAGTGATGTTGTGACCATGACGTTACATGTTCAACTGTAACACTAAAATGGCTGAGATACGTGAAGTAAATGACGGGGAAGCTGCTCCTGTGAGGCCTGCATTGCTACAGGCCACAGCCACGGCCACGGCCACGAGAGGGAGGCCATGCTCACCTCACGGTGAGTGCACATGCCTCAGAAGGGACCTCACACCCTGCATCACCTCAGAACTCCGAGTGGCTCTATGACACAGACACACTGTACATCAGTTCCATTGACTGTTCTGTCCATGTTTGTTCAATATTAAAGAAAAACACATTTGTTTATGTCCGCAGGTAAATTCTTAGCAGTGTGTTGTATTTATAGACCTTCTGTTTTTCCCCAGAAACCAAACAAATATGACTTTGAATCTAATAAAAAGATGACAACAACACGCTTTCCTATGCAGCAGCTTCCTTTATAAGGACAACAGCACTGGGAACAATTTTCTTTTTGTTTCCTGTTGCATGAGGTTCTAGAACTGTTTCTATATATGTCCGCATGGCTGATTCCAAATCTGAAATTCGTTTTTTGGTGCATGCTCTAGTTTTTATGCAATTTTAATTTCTTTTTGTAACAGTTAATGGCATGCGTTGGGTTTTAAATTGGAGTTAAAGGGCAATGACTCTTGGATTGGACATAACCACAAGGCAATTAATGTTTTACAAACATCACTTTTACAAAATTTTAGTTGTTTTTAAATGTAAAAAATTATTATCTGATAAAAAAACACCCTCTTATTTTGTTTTAAGATTGAATCATGGCTTCTTCAAGTAGGCATAAATGTAAGAATAGTCCTGACACCTTCTGTTATATATTTGGCTGTTAAACACTTCAACATCAAAGGCGCAATATTTCATCATTTGTGATGTGTGCATATATTGCCTATTTTCAAGTTCCCCTTGGAGATCAAGACAAGAATTAGGCTCCTCATATTGTATGTCATAATTGTGAGGAAATGCTTCGTGTCTGGACAAAAGGAAAACACAAAGGAATGCCTTTTGGTATCCCCATGGTTTGGCATGAACCTAAGGACCACAGCAGTGACTGTTATTTCTGTCTGATCCATACAAAGGGCATCGGCAAGAAAAAACAGCCTATGATCACATATCCTAATATTCCTTCAGCAATACGACCTATCCCACACTCTGAGACACTCCCGGTTCCAGTTTTCAATGGTTTTATTTCTTCTAAGGATGAAGAAAGTGAATGGTGATCACGTGTATTTTGATAAGATGTATGAGGAAATGGTTGTAGAATCTGAAGGGTCTTCTTCTGATGCCAAGCAGTCATTAACCCCTCAGCAGTTTAGCCAACCTGAATTGAATGACTTAGGAAGAGATGTGGGCCTATCAAAGAAAGCAGCTGAGTTATTAGCCTCCAGCTTCAAGAAAAGAATGTACTTCACCAGTCAGCTAAAGTATCCCATTTCAGGAAGCGTGAACAAATTTTTGTGGACTTTTTTTCCAAAGACAAACACTTTGTTTATTGTCATGATATCAGTTGTCTTCTCAGCCAGCTAGGTGTTACCACTTACAGTCCAACAGAATGGCGGCTATTTCTTGACAGCTCTAAACAGAGTCTGAAATCTGTTCTCTACACAACGGTAATGTTTATGCAGCGGTTCCAATTGGTTATTGAACTCATCTGCGAGAAGATTATAATGACATAAAAATTGTCCTCGACTTTCTGAAGTATGAGGAGCATAACTGGGTCATTTGTGTGGATCTTAAAATGGTAAATTTCCTGCTAGGACAACAGAGAGGTTTCATGAAGTATCCTTGCTTTCTGTGTTTGTGGGACAGCCGAGCTCGGGAGAAACACTGGACACAGAAGGAGTGGTCGAAACGTGAAGCTCTGGAAGTAGGGATGCAAAATATTGTGAATGAACCTGTAGTTAATCGAGACAGGATCATTTTCCCCCACTTCACATCAGACTTGGCTTAATGAAGCAGTTCAGGCTTTGAATAGGGAAAGTGAATCATTTCAACATGTTATTTCTGCTTTTCCTGCCTTGTCTTTCGAGAAGATAAAAGCAGGTGTATTCGATGGATCTCAAATTTGAACCCTCATACATGATTTGCCAGGAAGATGAATAAGGAGGAGAAAGCAGCATGGCAGTCTTTTGTGGCAGTTACAAAGAACTTCCTTGGCAACAAAAAAGCAGAAAACTATATGAACTTCTGGTTCAAAGGATGCTGTTGGCTTTCTGCAACATTGGATGTGACATGAGCGTTAAGATTCACTTCCTGCACAGTCACCTTGATAAGTTTCCCGAAAATCTTGGAGCTGTTAGTGATGAGCAGACTACTGCTGAAGCATCAAACGAGATTGTCCTCAACAAGTACACAAACGCAAGAGCTACAAATGCAAATTTTTGAATAGAATTTAAATAAGTTTTGTGCAAATTTTATGATTAAAATAAGTGTTTTAATATGGTCTATTTCGAAATTGTAGACATTCTGATGCAAGCATACCTTTTAGTGTATTAGTGTATTTGCTGCATTATATAAATTATTATATTTCCACAAAGATGATGCCCAAGAGACATTCTACTTCATTATGTTAAACTAAATGTTGAAAATTTTACAATAAGATAAAAACCTAAAATCCTGAATTGCAAAAAAGCTGTATCTTACAGAGAAAAACCAATGTCAGATTTGAGATTAGCACACTCGAATTAGGTAAGAACAAGTGTTTTTGTGGATGCAACAAAAATTTTGTTCCCGGGTGTAATATTTTTGTGTGATGTGAGGTCAGCTGGTTATTAGAACACAGGAGGAAATCAATGGTCTCCCATAGCTTCCTGCTCTCATGACACAGAGACACTGTGAGGATCCTGACAGCAGGGGGTGTCAGGCTGCCTCCCAGTTGGCCCCTTTGCTCTGTCCCCAAGCCCGCTGTCCTGGCCACCTGCCTGCCCACACACTCTCTCCACACGCTGACCGTAGCTGCCCACACAGGCACTTCCAGTTTGTGGGGGGCGAGCGCTGAGAGTGTCCTCGCCCCTCACCACCCCTGATGTGCTTTCCCGCAGAGCTGCTGGCTGACTAGGAGCGTGGCGTCCCCAAGCCACATGCTTCCACATCGGAGAGCCAGTGCGGCAACCCACAGGAGAAAAGACCCGGCACCTGTGGCCCCACCCTGCTCTCGGGAAGCAGCTCTGTCACCCTCTCTGCATCCCCGCCTGAGATTATCTCTGTCAGTCCAGTCAGTCCACTGTTGTAGTTGCTGCAGTGTTTGTGACGGTGCCGCATGTCCATGCTCCCGGAGGTAGTCGGTCAGCAGTGACGTCATCTTGGGACGGCAAAGCTTCAGTTGCGCACTGGTCCCTGGTTGAGGGGACGACATGACCTTGAACCCAGCACTCTGGCCTTTTCTGAATCCCTTCTTCTACACGACATCTCTACTGAACGTGGGCTTCACTCTCCAGGCTCTGCTCGCCGTACTGGGCGCGCTCTTAGTGTGAGAGGCCAGCGTCCTTCCCCTGGTCAGGTCCAGCCCCACCCCGAGAGCTGCCGCAGGGAGAGGGGCGGGGGAGCGTGGGCTGTGACATCTCAGGATGAGGTCTCAGTCCCCTCTGCAGCCCGCCTCCCGTCAGGGTGTACAGTCCTGCCGTGCGAGAGCTGTGTCCTGGAAACACATGGACGTCGCCAGGAGGCACATGATGACTTGGCTTAGGGGACAGCTTCTGACATGTGGTGGTGTCCCCATGGACACACGCTGCAGTGGAAGGCATGGTGCTGCCACACGACCATCACTAGAGATGACGGAGAGGCTGTTCCAGCCCTGCCGTGTCTGTTCACTCTGTGCAGCCCCGACCGTCCGGTGAGGGGAGATGAGGATCTCTCGTAGTTACCCTTTGTCTTGTGCTCCCGAGAATGAGGAAGCTGCCCCAGGCCTGTGTCTTTGTCGGTAGGGTGCCCAATGGTCTAGGTCCTCTGGAGAGTTTCACCAAAGCTTAGGTCTGTAGTGGTGGGGCCGAGACATGCTGTCCACCTCAGCCCCTGGACCACGGAGCCTGCTTCGGCTACTTGTGCCTCCTCATCCCCCTAAAGAGTGAGTGTACACACTCTGGGGCCCTGAGTCTTGCAGCCTCGCTGTCCCCAGGTCTACTCGGTCCTGGGACCCTGGGCCCACGTGCACTTTCTCTCCGGAGTTCCCTGTAGTCTGGTTCCTCCGTTACTGTGCCTGGGCGGCTGCTGTCTGTCCTCCCACACGTCTCCCTTGGGCTACACAAGTCACATCTGAGAGGGAGGTGGGTGCTAGCAGTGAGAATGTCACCCAACTGAAATTCTCCCTGAGGATGGGAGAGAACTCTTCAGTGGTCAGCTCCCTTTCAACCCTGTGTGGTCACCGTGCTTGGGGCGGAAGCCAGGTCAACACTGCTAATGGGACAGAAGAGTCAAAGTGACTGTAGCTGGTGTTGCCCTGGGACCTCTCTAAGCAAGATTTATGACCATGTTCCTGCCGCTGCCAAAGCTTGGCAGCAGCTGCGCAGCCGCTGACTCCAAGTGACCGTCCCGGGCGTTGCGTCCTGAAGGACGGAGGTGGCCCCGTTCTTTCAGCGGGGCTGTCGTGGACCAAGTCGTCCCCGACGAGGGCGCTGGGTGAGAGGTGACCTTGAATCGTAGTTCTCACTGTAGAGAGGCTTCAAGGACACAGATTTATCTTTCTCAGTGACTTACCTTTAAAACTGATTTTATTGCCACTGATTCTTTCTCGTGTTGTGGTTTCTAGGATTAATTTAGCGTGCCGTTCCAGATAGCTGTGTGGATGAGTAGTTCCCGGGTGCTTGTTTGTCTGCACTGCTCTAGCTAAGTGGTGATAAGTGACTTAGTTGTTTGGTCTGGTGTTCTTGACTCGGTGCAGTTTAAATAGAACCAGGAGTCAGCATAGAGCCTGCCTGTATCTGATCGTTAGATCTCTGTCTGATCAATATCTGAGCATCGTCTCTGGGCAAGGCCTCAAGGGGGACGAATGAAGTGACTAAATTTGTGCAGACTCCCTGCTGCGAGTGGGCAGAGTGTGCTTCCTTTCACGAGATTCTGAAATGAAAAGAGTGTGTGATTTCAAGGTTCCTTTCTTCGCTGATGGGAGGCCAGGGCCGGTGATGCGACTGCCCCTCTGCAGAGCAGAGCTGTTGTCCTGTGTGCTTGCCGTGCAGCTGCCTGCCTGCCTGCCTCAGGACGACGGGACGGCTCCTGCTCCTTCTGAGCTCGACCGGACCGGGTTCCCAGCCTTAGAGTTTGGGGAGCATTAGGGGGAGTTAGAAGGCAGAGCTAGGGGACAGTGCACAGGGCACAGGCAGTTACAACCCACCGTCCCTCGTGTGGGTGCTAGAGACGCAGTGGCTGTGAGGCAGCCCCATGGGACCTGCCAGTGACCCTGTGCTGAGGCTGCAGAGCCCTTAGTGTCTCCACTCCGGGCCCAGGTCAAGGATAATACAGGCCAAGTCTCCGAGTTGAAGGAAGTGACCTGGGTTTGCACCCAGACCTTGCCCTCACACCTGTGACCACTGCCCAGAGCTCACTTTCCTCAGAGCCGCAGATGCAGGCGGTAGTTTTGAGCTCGTGGGACTCTCTCACCCACGTGCACAGGGGTTCTGTATTTATGCAGCTGCACTGACGGTGTTCTAAGTCTGCGTGGCCTCTCACTGCAGGCTCTGGACCCCACCAGTGCTGCTCCTCCGGCCAGACGGGCAGATGACTTGTGACCGGCTCACAGTGCTTACTGGGAGTCTGGCTTCCCTTCATGCTCAAGTGGCCGTGTTGCTGGACATGGGTTTCATGTTGGACGGCTTCCGGTCAGCAGGTGGACCCTGCCCCTCAGTGGCTTCTGCAGAGACGTCAGCTTCTGCAGAACGAGTCTGTCCTTTGCTTCTAGCAGTGTGTCAGGTAGGTGTGCAGGTGTGGGTGCTTCCTTTTACTGGCTAGTTCAAGTATTCCTCTGTTTCTTTTTCACCTGTAGATTTTTCATTCTTTACTTTTTGCTGTGGCTGACACCCTGACTTGGAACATGGGAGGTGCCTGCACAGGCAGAGCAGGTGTGTCCCCGTGTTCCCTTGTGGTCCCCTGTGACTCGCAGTGACGGGGCTCCCACAGCAAGAGCGCATGGTCGGCTTCCTGGGGAAGTACCGTCACGCTGCAGACACCGAAATGAATCCAGTCAGCTTTCTCCTCTCACATTTCTTGTTCAGAAAGGTAAAGCCTTCAGCTGAAGCAGCACTGACTTCTCTAGTGACACTCGTTTCAGGTTGGGAAGCGAGCCCGCGGTTCTCTGCACGTGTCTCAGGCGGCTCCGTGCCAGGCTTCACAGTGCGGAGTGAGTTTCCACCTTTCCCCTTCCTCCTTGTGCTCCAGCCTTCCTTTGTCCTGCCACCTTCCTGCGTTCGGAGTGGCAGCCCCAGGTGCTGTAGGGCCCTGACAGGTAGCCCGTGATGGACGGATGAATGGATGGACAACGTAGGCAGTGGCCCTGCAAGCTGGTGCCTTCAGTCATCTAGGAGGGACCTGCCAGCCCGCTGTGATGCGGACCCAGCACTGCTGGGCCCTCTGAGCTTTAGAGGGAAGCCAAATCTCTGGCATCTGTCTGATATCTAACTGATACCAGTTTTCACCCACCCTTTGTGGGAGAGGAGGCCACGTTCCAGTGACACGGTGCACGAGGGCCAGCGAGCAGGACTGTGTCCTCCTTGACTGCCATGTCTCTGTCCTCGATCCTTGCACTGAAGGGTGGGGAGATGCAGGGCACCAGCCTGTCTGGCTGACAGATGCTCTTTGCTCCAGCTCCCAAAGATGCCTTTTTTTCTTGTTTTCCAAGTGAGAGGAGGAGAGATAGACAGACTTCCTCATGCGCCCCAACAGGGATCCACCCGGCAACCCCCATCTGGGACCACGCTCACAACTGAGCTACTTTTAGCACCTGAGGTGGAGGCTGCATAGAGCCATCCTCAGCACCTGGGGCCGATGTACTCGAACCAGTTGAGCCATGGCTACAGGAGGGGAAAAAAGAGAGAGAGAGAAGGGAGGGGAGGAGAAGCAGATGATCACTTCTCTGTGCTCTGATCTGGAATCGAACCCAGGACTTCCACACTCTGGCCCAATGCTCTACTACTGAGCCAACTGGCCAGGGCCTGATGCCTCTTTTCACAAAAGAGAAAGTCCTGCCAGAGGCCATGTGGGACATCCCTGGGCCTGGGGGTCAGTAGCACTTCCTGAAGAACTCTGGCTTTGTGGCCTTATAACACCTGCTAGAATGGTCTTTGGGGCATTGGGCTTACTGGACACCACTGTTGGCCCGTGGCCCATGGCTGACTCATCTTCCTAGTGACTACATACTACACCCTGTAGTCTGAAGCACTGGAAAGATGTGAGGACTCAGTGCAGGACTACAGCTGTCGGGAGGGAGTTGAATGAACCCCTCTGGTGGGATGGGGGGGGGGCATGGCCACTTTAGCTTGCTATAACTGGCCTCACCCAGAGGAGAGCCAGTTTCCTCTTCTTGCCACGATGGGCTAGCTTCAGACTTGGGCCAGGTGCCGTCTGGCAGTTACCTCCCCCAGAACCCTCAAGGCAGGCAGCATCTTCCCTGATGATGTGTCAGAGTCAGCTCCCAACTCCCCTGGAAAGATCGCTCTGGGGGAAAAACACAAGAGGCTTTTAGAAAGAGTTACATACCTCTTAAAGGGACAGCGAATGGTAGACAGTGGCAGTTTTCTAAAGTAAGTGCTGTCAGAGAAGGGGGTGGGGCCAGAGTCTATCAGCTGGGGGAGTGTGAAGTCCACTGGTTGGTTCCATCTGGTCCCCAAGCAGATCTGGGAGAGAAGCCCCTTTTCTGTCCGTGTGGTGGGAGCCAGGCCCTGCTCTCCTGGTTCGGGTGCTGAGCGGGGTTGGCCCCACTGGGGACATAAAGGTGAGTGAACCACATGATTGCACAGGGCCCATGGATGTTGGGACCTGTGGACGCAGACAGCTCACAGACAACTCTGACAAGCACGTGGGTCCCCAGCTCTGCCAGGCGAGTAGGTCTCAGCTTGAGTCCCTGCATGTCTCTGGATGTAACGGAGGAAGTGCATGCCATGGAGTCCAGGAGCAGGCCTCCTGGGAGCTTGCTCACCCGATAAAATAATTCTTGCTCAGCTGAACGCTGCCACCTGAACGACCTCTAGCAATGATGGCATCGACCTGTCTCAAACGCCAAGGAAGCAGCACGCCGGGATGGGCAAAATCAATTTCGGTCTCCACCATGGCCAGCATAGCCTGTGTGACTCGACTTCCCCAGCACAAGGCACACGGACAGGAGGGTGAGCACCAGTGCCCGTGGCTGTGAGCAGGGCGGGGAGCTCAGATGAAAATGGAGTGACCAGAATGGACGTTTGCCTGGGAGCTCCACGTGCTGGAGGGATCGCTCCGCGGCACCTGTCCTTGTGAGCACTGTGCCCTTGCTGCCCACAGAGCCGGCTTCTGCCACCCAGGCGCCAGCCCCATAAATCTACGCCTGCCCCGGGGTGGGTTCGCCTTACATAACTGTGCCGACTGCCAGATCCCGCGCTGGGAATTGAGGAGGCTTTCTGTGCTGAGAAGTTCTCTGTTTTCCCTTTCCCCGTGTTTGGAATGAACTCAATGAATCACTTCCTTTTAATTGTCAATATTCTTGCACTTCTTAATAAAGTAAATATCACCTAATACACATGTACCGACTCAGTGTCAGGGGCCAGGGTACAGGTGAAGGAGATGTGTGCCCTGCCCTCGGGGAGCTCAGTGCACGGGGCTGCACGCCCAGTGACTGGTCACTACACGTGGAAGGACAAGTCCTGGTCAGTGTCCTCGGTGTTCTGGAGGGAGAGAAGACGGATGTTGGACCAAAGGAGGGGCAGTCAGGAAGGGCTTTCTGAAGGAGGTGGTGCCCAGCTGGGGCTTCCGGATGAAGGGTGGGCCATTGGGAAGGGTGGTGGTGTGGGGGACAGAGGGATTCCAGATGGAGAACAAGGAGCAGTAGCCCTGAGCAACAGCCTACAGGTGTGCAGGGTTAGAACCTGCCGGATGCAGCTGGCACGGAGTGCCAGGGAAGCTGGTGAGGAATGGGGTGGGGACCCCCAGCACCTGACCGCTGAGCACAGGCATTCACGCCCAAGGTCTACATCCTCCAGTGTGTTCCTGCAGTGCGCTTTCTGACTGATAAAAAATAGCGCGTCTGTGTTAGTGAGTTACTGAGAGATGCGACACTTGTAGTCAAGAACTTCATTTAAGTTTACATAATTTAATCGTCCCCCGTCCACCCCCCACATGGGCACCCACTTAACTTGACCATGGAACCCACATACCGGGCTGAGGGCACTAACTGCAGATCACACTTTGAGAAACATTTTGTCAAAGCATTGAGGGTGGTCGCTAAGAGAATTCACCGTCTGTGTGGTTATCACCCATGAAGCTCACAAGTGGACATACACTCGGAAAGACCCTGTTTGGACCTGAGGTCGAAACACTCTTCTTCGGCCCCAGCACTCTTTCACAGCCGCGTGCACACGAGTGACTGTCTGCGAGGGTTCTGACATCAACAAGCTCACAGAAATGAGCACACACTTCAGGTCATGGCTCCAGAGCCCCACCTGAGAAACAGTGCATCCTGAGCGGTCGGCACATCCACAGGGAGATGGGGGGGTCACCTCGGCGTCCCCTCCCTGGGCTGCCCTTGCTCTTCTGAGAGGCCAGGAGGGCGGAGCTCACCCAGCTCAGCACCGCCTTGCAAGGCTGTTTGAATAGCTATGCTTCCAAACCCTGTACCTGAGTCTGGGAACTGAGGGGTTCAGGGCATGCCAGCTGAACACTGCCTTTTAAAACACTTCAATTCCAGTTTACATTCGTATTCTTCTGTATTCGTTTCCGGTGTGCAGCACAGCGGTTAGACAACATACACTTTACACAATGACCCCGGTATTTCCAGTGCCCGCCGGCACCATGCATAGTTACTACAGTATCATTGACTGTGTCCCCTGAGCTGGACGCCACACCCCTGGGACTGTTCTGTCACTGCCCACCTGGACTTCTCAGTCCCTTCCCCTTTTCACCCAGTCCCCCAGCTCCCATCCCCTCTGGTGACCATCAGTCTGTTCTCGTGTCTCTGAGTCTGTTTCTATTTTGTTTGTTTATTTACTTTGTTCTTTAGATTCCACATATAAGTGAAATCACATGGTACTTGTCTTCCTCTCTCTGACTTACTTCACAGGGTATAATACCCCCTAGGCCCATCCATGTTGTTGCAAACGGTAAGGTTGCATGTTTCCTGGCCGAGTAGTGCTCCGTTGTGTATGTGCACCACAGCTTTCATCCTGTAATCTGTAGAGGAGCACGTGGGCTGCTTCCATATGTGGCAGTTCCACGTGGAATGTCCTTCTTTGTCTTGTTACGGCCTTTGTTTTAAAGTCTGATGTGAGTATTGCTACCCCAGCTTGTTTTCATTTCCATTTCCATGAAACACCTTCTTTCATTCCCTTATTTTCAGTCTGTTGTGTGTCTTTTGATCTGAAGTGAGACTCTTGGTTTTGTTTTCTTATCCATTCAGCCATACTCTGTGTTTTGATTAGAGCATTTAATCCATTTACATTTAAAGTGGTTATTGATAGGTACATAGTTATTGCCATTTATTCATATTTTTAATTTTTTCTTCTCCCCTCTCTCCTCTCCTCCTTTACTTCCCCCTCCTTTTCTTCCTCCTCCTGCTGGTTGGGCGAGGGTGAACTTCTTTAGAATTTTTTGTGTGGGAAGCCCTTTATCTGTCCTTCAATTCTAAATGACAGCCTTGCTGGGTAGAGGAATCTTGGTTGTAGGTCTTTGCTTTTCGTCACTTGGAATATTTCTTGCCACTCTCTTCTGGTCTGAAAGGTTTCTGTTGAGAAATAAGCTAATAGTCTTATGGGAGCTCCCGTCAGTAACTAAAAGCTTCTCTCTTGCTGCTTTGTCTTTAGCTTTTGTCATTTTAATTATGACCTGTCTTGTGTGGGCCTGTTTGGGTTCCTCTTGTCCGGATTCTGTGCTTCCTGGACTTGTGTATTTCCTTCATCAGGAATGGAAGTTTTCTGTCATTTTTTCAAATAGGTTTTTAATTCGTTGACGAGCCCCCTGCTGTGGTCTAACTCTTTACACCCCCATGACCTGGAGGTAGAAAGTGAGGTGAGGCAGGTGGGCTCTGCTTCCCTTTGCTTTCTGGTAACATGGAACCATCTTTTCTGAAGCAGTAAGCACACGCCCTTTTCACTCTGCTGAAACTAAGACCCGGGAAGAATGCACTGAAAGGGGAGCCATCTTATGATGCTTTGCAGTTGCTGTAGATGCAGGAATGCTGGGGGCTGTCACACCAGGCGAGGATGGAGCATCTGAACAGCGCCTGTTCCCAGTCGCTCTGACACAGAACCTTCCAGAATAAGACGCATGTGCCCCCTGTTGGCCCCGAACTCTGCCAGCTCCCTGCTGTAAAGCCTTGGGCAAGTTACCAGACCCCCCGTTTCTCAAGTTTCCCCACACCTGAAGTGGGGGTGAGTGACCCAGGGCATAGGAGCTTCATGCGGGTGAGATAAACTCGTGTACACGCTTGCGTGCTCAGACATGGCCCCGCATCTGTCGCAAGGACGCTGCAGGAGCCGTCTGAAGCACAGCTGCTATGAACACAGTTCTGTTTAGTTTTTCAGCTGCGCATTCACATTTCTCCTTGTGGGAGGGAAAAGCATGTTTTTTTGTTGTCTGTCCTGGACTCAGCGGTGTGCCAGCCCCTGATGGGCCATCTGCCTCTGGGCATTGAATGGGGCTCATGTGACAGTCTTCATGATGCTGAGCCTGTAACACAGCTAAGGTTTGTGGTCACTCGGCTTGCAGGCATGGACCTCAGTGCTGGTTGGGTCCAGCGTAGTGCAGTCACTGTCACCTTCACAGAGGTCGAGTGTGATTCCTGGGCTTGCGACAGGGCGTGGATGCCGCGGGAAAGTGGCTCAGGCTGGTGTTCTGCCCAGCACGTCTGCGGCTGGCCATGGTGGGATTAACATTCAGCTGCGGGTGATGGTTTCCGTAATTGAAAGTCCCTTTAGCTGAACTCTTATTCTCTTGTTGACTGGGGCTTGATTGGAAAGGGGGATTTAGAGCTCCTTTGTGTTTTCCTAAACTTGACGGTAATGGGACTGGATGGAATTTTAGGTGAGTGAATCGTTCTAACAGCTGTCTCAGGCCCTAAGTGGGAAGAGGAAAATTGTGGCTGGAGCGCTTAGCTAGTATGTCACGGCCAGTTTAGGAGGCAGAGTGAAGACTCGAGTTTTTTCCATTCTCAGTGTTTTATTTTGGACCATGAAACTGTCACGCAGACCCTGGGTGATGGGCCTTGTGTGGCTCACCATTGTGGGTGGGACCCTGAACCCAGAGCATTGCAGGGACTGGGTCAGAGCAGGATGCTCCTCTGAGCAGACCACTTAGCTCTGAAAACGGGTGCAGGTTAAAGAGGGGAGCATTTCTAACAAAGAGATGGCACCTGAATGCCACAAGGAAGCTGGGTGCAGCAGCCCCTTGGCTCTGTGGATGGAGCGCTGAGAGCCCTGCTGGGCGGGGGTCTCCCAGGCAGCAGGGCCACAGGGGCTGGGAACTGGGGACCTTGGCCCTCACCTGCAGCCCTGCCTGGTCCTCTGGCCACACCATGTCCAGCATGCTCTGTCCTGTAATCCCTCTTTTCAGCACTTTAGTAATATTGTCTAACTACCATATTTGCTGTTGGTCCTAAATACTTTCGGCTAGTGGCATTTTAATAATTTTTGTTCAAAATCAATAATGAATAAATATAAGCTGATAAATAGAAAAAGCCACTCAAGTAAATTTGTTATTTAGTATGATCTACTTTCCTCCTCATCCCTTTTTTCCGTCTCTCCATCCTACCCGGATACCAGGAGGCACGGAGAACGTCGTGTGTGTGTCTCCATGTCTAGATCTTTGTCCATCCTGACCTGCGTGTGTGTGTGCCGCTGTCATCCATCCGTCTGTTATCTCTGATCCATCTCTCCATCTACCTATCTGCCTATCATGTGTCTGTCAATCTGTCATCTCTCATCCATGTACCTACTGTATTTCTCCACGTGTAAGACACTCCTGTATATAAGATGCACCTTAATGTTGGGGCCCAAAATTTGAAAAAAAATTGTATTACATAAAGTTATTGAACTCAAGTTTTATTCATCATAAAATTCATACAACTCCTCATCACTGTCAAAACTCCCACCCATTAACTTGTCCTCATCTGTGTCTGATAACGAGTCACCTACAACGAGCTCAAAAGCACAGAAAAGTGGGAAATGAAAGTAAAAAAATCTGCAATCACTGTATAAGATGCACCCAGTTTTTTTAGACCCCAAATTTTTCAAAAAAGTGTGCATCGCATACATGGGGAAATATAGTATGTCTGAGTTATATTGGGGTGCTGTGTCTCACGCCCCGGAATGGGGGCTTGCAGAAGGAATTTTGACTCTGCAGTTGTGCCCCATACCCTACCTCAGAGGTGCGGTTCCAGGTGAACACTGAGGTTGTGAAAGGGGTGGCTGACGCCAAGCAGCTGTGGTTCCCAGCACTGACCCTGGCCACTGGCTGGGCTCACAGGGCCTCTCCTGCATTGAAGAAGATGGACCCTTCATGTCTGGTAGGAAAACATTAGCTAATTTCCTTGAAAGACAAATCATGTGAAATGGGGAGACGTGGTCTTGTGTCCAGATTTCATCTGCCTCTGGAGCCTACACAGCCTCCTCGCTGCCTCAGCCGTCCCTCATCCTGATGGCTGGTGTCGGCAGCATGTGCTTGTCCAGGGGAGACTGAGAACCACAGCAAATGGACTCAGTAGAGGTTGATTCCAGAAATTCCCCAGGGGCAAGTTCAAGAAAGCAGACGAGTGTGGTTGAGGTGCTTGGAAACCATCCCCGGCTCAGCCCAGCCCAGCCCAGACAGCAAGGATCTCGTCTGGGGCAGATGGCGTTCCTTCCCAGACCACTCACACTGACCCATGGACAAGGGGACACGGCCCCGTCACTCGGCAGTCGTCAGAATCTCGCTTACATCAGAGCAGGACAGACTCCTTAGACTGAGGAAGTGGCGTGAGGACCCCAGAAGTGCTGAACCAGGAAGGGCAGCCCCCAGCTGGCGTGGTGGCCACGAGCCTCATGGCAACAAGGTCCCACAGAGCAAGGACATTGTGTGCTTCACAGGTGGATGAGTCCGCACTTTAAAAGTACCAGCTTAGGGGCCCCTTTTCTCTTTGTGCCTCCTCTCAGCGATTCCTGTAGAAACAGCTTGCGCTAATGTCCCCCAGGTCACTGGCGACCGAGCAGGCTCCCGCCAGGCGCCACCGCAGACGTCCTTCATCTCACGAGAAGGTCGGTCAGGACGGTGATGAACCTGGGCGTCCGATTGGGTTACTCCTTGGAGGGGAGTCGTTTCTGTAAACTCTCAGGGTAGTTTGTCTGAGAAGCTCACAGCATAGACCACGTGAAGTCCCACGTCCAGACAAGCTCGCCCAGAGCTGCTCTTGGGGGGGGGGGGGTTCCCAGCAGCGCTCAGGTCTCGTCATGTGCTCCAGCGTCTCCTCCTACCCGGTCATGTTGTGGGGGGAGAAGTTAGTGCCACCGAAGCTGTAAAGCAGTTATTTTAATAGTTATCTTGTAGTAGTTCTATGCTTTTGTAAATTAATT
The DNA here is from genome assembly GCA_037038555.1 of Rhynchonycteris naso. Taxonomy (NCBI): domain Eukaryota; kingdom Metazoa; phylum Chordata; class Mammalia; order Chiroptera; family Emballonuridae; genus Rhynchonycteris; species Rhynchonycteris naso. The sequence continues at coordinate 588,552 of CM072998.1, forward strand.
TGGTCCAGCGGCTGAACTCAGTCTCTGGCCTTCTGCCGGGTCTGTCTGAGGTCTCTCCGGGCATGGCCCGCAACACTGCGCCAGGACCACCCACGTCCCCCGAACCTCAGACCAAGTCCGTGGACCCTGCATTCAGTCACCTCTTAATGAAAAGCATCTATGCTAATTGTTCTGTTTCATCATACCTTTCAAATACTTGGTTTGAAAATCGGTGCTCAGGTTTGTTTGAACACATTGTATTTCAACCACGTACAAATGAATCACTAAATTGTACACTGTTACAATGTGAAAAAAAAACAGGTAGACTTAAGTTTAATTGAAACACCAAAAACTTGATATGGTTTTGAAGTGAGGGAAATGTCATGTTAATAAATACAGATTTTCCACTTAAAACACCAGAAAAATAGACGGGACCATGAGCCCTGAGCCAGGGATCAACGGTTGACTCCTGAGCCACTTACCGACTTACACTTTCACGTCCCTTTTGCCTCCCAGGCCCAGGGGCACTGTCTGTGGACAGAGAAATAAACCTGTGTGGGATGTTGGTGGTCACACCGGGAAGCACAGTGGGAACAGGCGTGTGGCACACCAGGGAGAGCCATTCTGGTCCTGTTCACCACACCTCTCCTTCTCTCCTGCTTGGAGCCACCTGTGAAACTTCCAGTGATGCCGACGACATGTGACTCACAAGCTCCCAAAGCAGTTTGCACCTTCATTTCAGCAGCTTCCAGAATTGCTATCATGAACTTCCCAGAACTCCGGTTTACAGAGCCGAGCAGGAAGTCGCCCTGCCGAGCGATGGTTTCTCTGGCTCACCTCCGCCCACCATTAGATGCACTCCTCTGGCTCTGTTGTGTGTCCTGACATGTCCATGTGCTGGGCAGCAAGGTGGGGTTTGCGCAGCGTCTGCTTTCAGTCACGTGCTCCTGAGACCTGGACGCCCCAGCAAGGGCTCGGGGGAGGCGGGACCTGGGCAGACGGCACCCTGTCGCCCACCCTCCTTCCCTGCTGCTGGGCCCTGTTCTCAGCTTCCTTTTCAGGATGCATCACTGCTTCCTACAGCTGTGTTTCCCCTAACCTACCCCTTTCTCTGCTCTTCCTCCTCTGGACTCCTTGCCGGGGGTTCTGGAAATCCCACCCACTTCCACGGCTTGTGGTCTGCCTTCCACGGAGTGGTTGGTTATGTTGTGAATGCACATATCTGACCATGTAAATTAAGTGCTTAAAAAGTCCCCTGCGCCCCCCCCCCTGACCCTCAGAATGGAGGAAACGTTTCGGAGGTTGGCTTGGTGCACCCTTAGCTATCTCCATTAAGTCCCTGCCTGTCTCTCAGCCTCACAGTCCCAACCTGAGAAATGGCAGTGACCGCTGAGCCCTCCTCCTAGGGCTGTGTGTGCGGGTCAAGTGAGTTCACACAAGAAGTTACTGAGTTCCTGGCACACATGAGAACTCAGAAGGTTAAGGGTGGTACCAGCTGTTCTTGCCTTCTAGCTCTAGTCCACCCTCCCTGTGCTGCCCCGTGTCTCAGATGCACCAGACCGTGTGGCATTTCCCGAATGTGCTGTTCCCTTCCCGTGGGTCCTCAGCCCCAGCCGAGAAAAACCTCCCACACCTAGCCAGCGTGTGGCCCTGCAGCTCCTGCCCATCCTGGCGGTGGGCGGCTCCCTCCTTGGCTTCCATTGTTCTCCCTACACACGTCTGAGTAGTCTTGGTGTACACTCCATGTGCCTGTCGACCTTCTTCCCTGGACTGAGACTCCTTCATAGTCATGGCGTGTCTTCTCCACCTTCACGGTCCTTTGCTGCATTCAGTACCTCTACATATCTGATCATGTGAATTAAGTGCTTAAAAGTCCCCATACTTCCCTCTTGGCTCACAGAATGAAGGAAACATTTCTTAGGCTGGTGAGCTACTCAGAACATGAGGATAGAAGGATAACAGAAGACTGGACAGATATGAACAAGGACGGAATGAACAACTATTGAATTACAGATGTGCTTAACCTTTTAGAGGAGGTGAAATAGAGATTTGATGCCGAAATAGCATAAAGAAAAGCTTTTTTAGATGAGTCAAATAAATTTAAGGGCAGGCAGAAATCAGTGTGCATACTTTATTTAGATTCTCAAAAAGCTATTTACTATTCTGCAGTAGATTTGTTAAATATGGTATAATGGAAATAATGTTCATCACAGAAAAATATTGTCTTAAAAAAGTCAACACATTACCAGTGTTTGAAGGCCATTTTCTGGGTGGAGAAATGATTTAAAAAGAGGAGTGGAATCCACAGTGTTCAGTGACCCATCGGACCCACTGGTTACCTTCTATAAAATCATCTGAGTCAGGAGGGCCCCGTGAAGTCTCCACATCTGCAGTTCTTCTGAACAGAGCAGGCGTAGACAACAGAGGTAGAGTCTGCCCATCTCCCAAGGCCATGTGGGTGGGCTGCATGTGTCAGATGGCCTTTGCGAGGAAATACACTTCACATGTGTAACTTATTAAACTGTCTGCTCAGTCACATTTGAGTTTTTGATCATTATTTTTCCCCCAAAGAACCGAAAGTCATGAGTTGACACAACCAGTAGGACGCTGTGACTTAAAGCATATAATCGCCACATCTTATTGGGAAAAGATGTGTTTTCAAGGGTCTATAAAGTCAGCTGGAGACCTTCAGAGATAGAAAATGGAAATAATCAGGGTTGCAGAGAGCTGTCTGTTCAGAGACGTCTAAGAGAAATGGACTTGAGTAGGAAAGCTGGATTCCTAGGAAAAACAGAGGGGAATAGTGTGAATGGATTGACCTGGTGGGGTCTGAGTCCTGTTGTAATGTCCTGAGCTCCTGGTGGGGGGTCATTCCTCAACAGCAGCATCGCGGATGGGCCCTGGGGCCAGTGCAGTTGCAGGGCGTAGCTGAGAAGAGGCGCCGAAAACACTTTCAGGGACAGCTGGCAGATGAAGTTGAAGGTCGATGAGGAGCCCATGGGATGCCAGGTGCACATCAGATGAGGGGACAGGTCAGTCAGGGCTGAGCGCAGAAATCCAGGAGGTGTGGGCCTGGGGGAGGGCTGTGCTGAAGGCCTGGTGGCCTCCTCAGGACTCCCGGTGTCCATTCAAGTCCAAGCGGGTTTTGCTGTCAGCATGTCTGCACTCAAAGGCAGGAACCAGCTTCTGAATTAAGTATAAAGGGCCTCGGTCACCGTATCCATGCGTCCGACCTTTGCCCGTGGACACGTGTGCACACACACAGCAACTCTGCTGGCCTCTCTGGGTGTGTCTGTGTCCAGGCTTCAGTCTGAGACACACTCCCATCCAGGCAGTGTCAGCATGACTTCATAACCCTGGCCCTTCACTCCCAGCTCTCTCCTGGCTTTGTTTTCCTTTATGATTTGATAGGGTGATTTTATGACTGGAAGTACTGTCTTTATAGTAAAGATTGGGAGAGAGAGATGGTTGGCAGGACTGATTACCCCTGCAAAGGTAATGAAGGTCAAAAATAAAAATAACTGTAAGAGTGTGAGAACTTTTTTTAGATGGTAGAAATATAACGGCCATTTCATAATGTAAGCCAGAGAGACTGTTAATACAAGACAATTTAAACGCTCACTTTGAAAGTCAACCAGATTGTACCCAAATTAAATTAGTCTTTGATATTAAATGCCCAATGGGTATTGATTTGTACCAGCACGACATTTCCTGGGTTCTTGCCGTGACCTTCATGGAAGTTGACACCCAATGACTAGTAGAATATCTTAAGTTTTAACTTGATGCGTGGTTTGTGTCAGGTTTCAAAAGTTTCAGTGCCGGCCGCTCCAGTTCAGGTGTATGTGCCATGTCACTTTCCCTGAGTGTGCCTGGTCCCCGAGTGAGGAGCTCTGTTCCCTCGTCTGCAGGTGAGGAGACGGACCCAAGGTCGCGGTACTGCAGCCGGAGGCCTGGGAGGGAGGCCCTGATTGGGCAGCGTGTACACAGCGGAGGAATTAAGTGTGGTGGCCTTGCGCTGGCGTCTGCGTGAGAGATGTGGTTTCTGGAGGTCCGGTTTGTTCCGTGAACCTGGGCACCAGCCTCTGTCTGCTTGTCCATCTCTCTTCAGGCGTTTGCTCCAAGTGCAAACGTGGATCCTCTCTCTGCGCAGAACCTGTTTGTGTCCACGCTCGTTGACGTTATAGAGAACAGGCCCTTATTCTGGTAATGGGCCCGCTTGGCGAGCGCCCCAAACCGCTGCCGGAGCAGCACTCCAGGGATGGCAGGGTTAGTGCTGGGGGGGGGGGTGCTGCAGAAGCGCCCTCCCCACAGCGTGCTCTGCAGAGGGAAGCGGAAGGAGCCGCAAAGCCAGGCCTGCAGTCGGCACCCAGCACCTGCAGAACGCAGAGGGGCCTGGCGTCCCTCCCTCGGTCTCCGCACAGCCGAGCGGCAATCACCACCCGCTGCCCTTGGCCCAGGTAGTTGAGCACACCTGTCCCTCTCTGACTCTGCTCTGAAGGCCAGTGTCCCAATGCTGGTGTCGGCCAGGGGTGTGTGTGGAGCTTTACCAGGGTCAGCGTAGCAGAGAAACTGCAGATGTGAACCCGGGGGTGGAGGGGTCAGAAGCCCAGGGGCAGGGGAGGTGCACGTGATCCCAGGATGGCACAGTGGGACCCAGGACGTGACCCCAGGATGGCACGGTGGGACCCAGGGCGTGACCCCAGGACGGCACGGTGGGACCCAGGGCGTGACCCCAGGACGGCACGGTGGGACCCAGGACGTGACCCCAGGACGGCCCTGTGGGACCCAGGCTCTGGCTGGAGGCTCACTTCCACCACATGGGGCGGCCCCCTGCTCACTCACCAGGCTGGGTCTGAGCAAGGTGACCCCAGGGACAGCTCTGTACAAACAGCCAAGGGGCCTGGAAGGATTTCAGAGAATCTGAGCAGTGTGCGCACAGTGCAGCTACTGTGTGTGACGGGCTGAGTTGCTGCCTGCTGCCCGCTGGCAGAACTTCAGACTCGGCACCAGCAGCTCCTGCTGTCCCACATGTCACGCTTGCACCTCTGTCCTTCGTGAAGAAGAAAGTACCTGGAGTCAGAGAGGTGGGGTGGACCCTGTGTCCACACTCAGGCTGCAGACGTGGGACTGCTGAGTCAGAAGCCGTCACAAGGGCGCCGTGAGGCTCCATTAGCAGGAGCATCTGACTCCCCTCGTCCAGCTCGGCCGCGTGCCCGCACTTCCTGAAATTCCTCGCCACAGATCCCGACCTCAGGTCTGCACAGAAATCACTGCCCGAGTGACGTCCCACGCTGAGCATGGAAGAGGTGGACACTCAGTGCCTCACGCCTAAACCCACTTCAGACAGGCTGGGGCCTGGAACCGTTGCATCTGAGCAGTACTCCGCTCGCTTTTAAAAATCTAGTGAACGGGCTATTTTGGAAAAATAATTATTTTTCCGGTCATTTAGCCTGCAGCACAGTTGTGTTGATTTTTCTATTTTTCTTAAGCCCCAAGTCCAGTGAGTTAAGTCTACTTTTACATTGTCTCAGGTACATGAACTTGAAAAACATCTATATTTAAATTTCTCCCCACCAGCACTGGGTCAGGCTCCCAGTTCATCTCACTGTGTTGACTTCAGTATGGAATCTTCCAGAGTTCAACTTCATGCACGTCACTGCTTCACGCAAACATCTGGACACACCCAGAGTAGATCCTGAATATATAAAAGTGTCGTTTTCCGTGTTTAGCCTGAGAGTTGGCGCCCGTCACCATCTCGGCCTAGCTGTCCCTCCAACGACCTTCCTTCCCGACAGAATGCCCACCCATGTGCACCAGACTGACCTGAAGCCGTCAGGATCTGTGCCTCTGGCCCGCGTCTGTCCATGGGGGGACCTCACCCCGAGTGTCAGCTTCCCCAGCGAGCCCGCCGGGCAGGGCGGGTGTTGTCAGGTCACCGTTTCAACTTGGAATAATACACGTGAGAAAATTTAAGCCACTGTGCAGAGTGACACATAGAAGTAAGTTGTCCAGAGCGCGCATTTCAACCCCCCGCAGCTTGCAGTTCTTGGATGGGAGACCTGGGCCCCGTTTCCCTGGTGGTGGTGTTGACATCAGCTCTCCACCTCTGTGACCAGACACCTGTCAGCACTGAGCAAGAAAACTCAGACACTTAAGTCACAGTGGACTGTTTAAGAATCATATCCAATTTCATAGGAATAAGTTCTAAAATCTAGATTAGAAGGAAAATATTTTTCAGTTACAACTGACATTAAATACTACGTTAGCTTCAGATGTACAACGCAGTGACTAGATACATACTCACATAACTCAGCAGTCCTGTAAGTCTAGTGCCCACCTGGCTCCGTGCACGTTGTCCGTGTTGTTACTGCTATGGACTCTGTTCCCTGTGCTGTACTTTACGTCTCTGACTCTTCTGGAACTACCAACTTGTATTTCTTAATCCCTTACCCCTCCGTCTGGTAACCCCCAGGACAGTCTCTGTACCTTTGCTAAGTCAGGTCAGTCCAACAGGGCAAATACCACGTGTTCCCATTTACGTGTGCCGTCTAAGAAACAAAACAAAACAGAAAAAGGACAGTTTTGTTGAAAAATAAAATTGGCTGAAGAATAGAGAAGCCAAATCAATCAGCCACTATAAATAAAATTATAATAAAAAAGCTGAATCTCCACTTTTCTTAGAGAGAAAGCGATTAGGAAAGGAAGGGGTGTTCTAGATAGAAAAGGGGTGAGGCTTCTGGGATGTTGCGAAGAATACAAGACAGGAAAGATGCTGGCCAGTAGGAGTAGTTTCTTCCCGATTCCAGAACAGGCCACGGACAGGACGGGGAGCGGACATTCCACGCGGGTGTTACCTGTGCTCACAGATGGAAAACATCCGACCAAACGTCAGAAAAGTGGAGGTGTGTAGTAAGTGTAAATACACATACACATTCGAGGTGCTCATGGCTTACTTGTATTACAGTGATCTCTCTTGACCAAGAGTGTTTGCCTTAGGAATGAAAAGGTGGTTGGTTGAATATCAGAAAATGTGTCAGACCAGAGGTCCATGAACCGTAACATGAGGCAAATATGTTCCGTGTCAGGAAGCGTGTTCTGCCTCTGCCAGGTGGGCACATGGTTCCCTCCTCCGGAATTGGCCCTGGGGCGGTACTTGCCTCCCCCAGTGCCCAGCTCGTCCTCCTTGTGGGCAGCCACCTGGGCACTGGTGTGTGCTCTCTGGATCTGACATCAGGACAGCGGTGCCGGTCAGGTCCTGGAGATACGGGGTGAAGTGCGTGTCCAGGGGATGAAAGGCTGGATTTGCTGACTGAGAATGTGCCCCTGAAAATTATGATGCTGGATGCTGTCTTCTGTGAAACCTCCTCGCAGGAAGACCTTCCACAACGTTACTCCCAAAGGCCACCATCTCAGCCAGAGACGACCGGCGGACACGCACCAGCACGCAGACTACCACGCGAGGAAAGCCCGCCGCCGATCGCCAGTGCACATGCGGCGTGTGGGCCGGCAGCTAGGGGAGCAGGGCTCTCCTGAGGGTTAGGCCTCCTGGAGCCCCCTGTCTCCACACAGAGCAGTCAGTGCCCGCCGTCCTGGCTCCCTTTCCTCCAAGGCCAAAGAGCAGTGTTTTGTGTTTGTATAAGAAAAGAACACAGTGCAACACGTATCATAGACTTGGGGACTTAAAACCTGCATGATCATATTAACCCCAGTAGATCTAATGACACCCCCATATAACTCGAGCACTGTTTGTCCGTGTCACCCCATGATGGAGCCATTGACTGTGGAGTCGAAGGCCGTGTTGGTCACTTTCAGAGGCAGCCAGCTTGTCTTGTGCACAGACACAGTGGCAGGTTTGTTCTCACGGGGGTGCTCATGCCACACTTTGGTGAGCTGACCACTGCCATAGACCGGGCCTTTTAGCACAACTCTGTGACCCATTAATAGTTTCCTTCCGTATGTGAAAGATGACATTCCTGCCACAGGGTTTGATTCTTCTGGGACACCAGTGACTTGGGGTTCCGGTGGTTAGATTTTCATTTGGATTTTAAGTAAGCATTGCACATGGCCTTCAGTAATGACCCAGGTTAACGATCAGGAGGCTCCCTTACTCTGGATGGAGGACCTACCTAGGAGTGTCTGGGTTGTATGTAAACACGCACGTGCCTTCTCAGATACAGAGAGGTCACGCTGAGGGTTCGCCACACCAGCTGTGGTCTGCAGCACAGGTCTGGAGGGGCTGCGCTTGCTCAGAGACCCAGATCTACGGGCCACGGTGCCTCCCACACACCCAGGACCCACTGGGCCACTGAGTCACGGTGGATCTCAGTGTGAGGGCCACACGCTGGCGACCTGGCCCCACAGACGTGGTAGAGGGAAAGCCAGTCAGTCACTGGAGGTCCTGTGCCAGGTCAGTGTTTCCTCTCAGAAATGGCTTTAAACCACAGCTTCCAAAAAGGAAGGAGGGACGACCAAACAGTTAATAAGTGTTAGTCTTTTACAATGAAAGACAGCGTTGACACTTTCACCAAGAGGGGAGCCTCTTACACATCAGGCAGGAGAAGCATGGGTGTTTGTGAGCAGAGCTGGTGTCCATCCCAGCCCGCGGCCCTGCCCTGCCCTGCCCTGCCCTCGGGCCTGGCGTCCTCGGTGTCCTTGTCCTGCACCTCAGGGCCTGGCCGCCCCTGTGAAGAGGAGCACAGCGGCCCCGTGCCCGAGGCAGAGGCAGGTTTGTGCTGCGCTGAGCCGAGGGAGACTCGCTGTCACTGACGTCAGAGCTCGCTTTGCTCGGGGAGGGAGAGGCGTGTGTGTGCAGATGGCTAAAACAAAATGTATCCAAATGTGTCCCAAGCCATTCATGAAATCACCTCACGTGTCAATCTGACACAAGATTAGAATCACTGCGTTTAAGCCCTCGTTCCATTTCTGGGGAGATTTTTCAAAGGCTGAAAAGGAACGTTTTAGCAGATAGCAGAGCAAGTTTTCTGTCTTTACCCAATGACTGTCTGGGTAAGAGGTGGACCCACGCCCAGGCGTCTGCTCTCTGCTGACCTCAGCCCACGTGCTAACCAGGGGGACCCTGTTCGTGGACAAACAGGAAGGCAGCATCGGGGAAGGGGGACAGGAGGGAAGACTGGCCGTGACCTCTCACTGTTGGCACCTGAGGTCCCCACACCGACGACAGAGCTGTAAGGTCTCACCTGACCATCAGAGCAGCTCAGGGACCCCGTGGTCGTGCCACACGGGCAGATGTGGACGAGGTGGAGCTGAGAACTTGGGGTTAGACCCCAGGCTGGGTGGCCTGAGCTTTGGCTCCTGGCTTACCCTCTTGAGGTTGGGGGTTCTGAACATTTCTTCCTTGTGTTGTTTTCATCTATGAAGTAGAGATGCTAACACATCCTTTGTGGCCTGCAACGCCCGAGACAGAGGGACAGAGGCTAGCCGGTCACTCGCCAGTCATCATCGGGCTGGACCACACGCGTTTTCACCCGTGGGTACAGTCCCCGCTGCCCACTCAGTAAGGGAACAGGGGTCTCTCTCACTGCTCCTTCTCTTCTGTATTCCAGCAGCGCAGACACTCTACAAAGGCCCGTGGCCACGATCGAGATGACAGCGTTCAGAAATTCCTCATTGATCTGCTTTGCTTTCTCTACAGAAGCAGCTGCCAGATTTAATCTGAGATGCTGCTTCCACGCTAGAGAAAAGCCACGTGCCTCGCAGGAGGGGTGGGGCGCTGTGACAGTGACTTCACTGGAAGGGGCAAGAGTCCAGAGATGGGGGGCACAGTGTGGTCAAAATGTCAGCTTAAGTTGTCCAATAAGAGCCCTGGGTCGTATCCTCTTGAAATTGCCACTGAGATCTTTGACTGTGGAGAGGAAAAATCAGATGGCATCAGAAAGAGGGTGCTGGGCATTGAATTTATGAAACTTTGTTTCTGTTTTTGTTTCTAGGAAGTGAGGGACATTTTTTATTAATAGTAAAATGCATGTGGACGTTCACTTTGAAGCCCACGCACTGTACACCGTTCTTTTCTAAGCTGCTATATTTGGCAGGCATGGGATTTGGAAACAAAATACCAGGCTGTGGAGGCTTGTCCACGCCTGTGAGCCCGGAGAGCCCGGTGTCGTCCCCACAAAGCACGTCTGGTTCAGCTGGGATGCTGGGTCGTCAGGTCCTAAATGTGGGGAGGGGGAGGAGCTTTGAAAGACTTTGAAAGGAGAGAGATTTCAGAGATGTGGCCACTTGAGTGACACGTGGAGACTCATGGCCAATTCCCAAGGATCTGGGTCCTAGTCCCAGCCATTCCTGACCTGGTGTGGCCCAGAGGAGGATACAGCTCCCTGGACCCTGGACCTTTAGTGTGGCTGATCCTCGGCTCTCTTGTGTAACTGACCTGGGACCTTACATGTAGCTGCCCCAGAGTCGCTCTCTCTCCTTGACTGAGGCAGGATTTAGGTCAAGGCCCTGACCGCTCACTGTAGGCCCCTTGGCAGGACCGCGGGTTCAGCGGCAACACAGTGGATGGACTGGAGCATGAGGAGCTGAGACAGCTCGAGTCTCCCAGAACCCTTGTGGGCTTGCATTCCACGAACTCTTGAAGAGGCTCACCTTGCAAGTAAATCACTGAAGACGCTCCTGTGCTTTAGAGAAGGACCCTGCCCCCCATCCTCTCCACTTGATTTGAATCTCCTCTTGACCAGCTCAGCCGTCCCCTCTGGAAGCAGAACTGGTCATAAGGCATGTCCCCATGCTGGAGCAGGACTGCCTTCCAGGTGCCTGACAACCATGGCTGTGTGTGGAGCCCCACATCAGAGTGAGCCTTTGCAGCAGCTGTTCTGAGCTGTGAGGTCCCTTTGGGTAGGGCGGACTGAGCTGTTGGGCGGATGAGTTGCACCCACTGTTCAGGGAGCCAGCCCAAGAAGGTCTTTCAGCCCGAGGGTGTGCTTGGTGCTCAGTTGGAATCTATGTGGCAACAGACTGACTGATGGGGATGTGTCTCTGTCCAAACACTCAGCAAACACTGAGCTCCCGGGGGTGCCGTAGGTACCAGGTAGGTGGAGCCGCGCCCTGCTGGGGATTTGGATCTCTGGACAAGAGTGAGCGGAGCGGGGGTTGGCAGGCGTCAGATTTTATCAAAGTCTACAAATGTCTGTGTGTTTGCTGTAACGATCCCCACTTGCACACGAGTCTAATATAACAAACGTTCTCTCCATCCTTGGGGAACTTGAAGCTCTTGAAAGTACAGAGAATAATACCTCCCTGAAAACCACAAGCCAAGCCTCTTTTTGTAAATGTTATTTATTAGAGAAAAAGAAGGAAGTAGGATATGCTGAGCCCATGCCTTACCCCCAGATAAACTTCTATTGCAGACAGAGGAAGACCCAGCATCTCGTTAGGATTCTGTTCTGCGGGGATGGCTGATTGGAGCAGTGCTGGGCTCTGTCTTTGCTAGAGGATGAATCACAGCTGGCAGCAAGTCAGTGCATTCTCTCTGGAAGGTTCTCTCCGGGACCTTCTTGGAATGACCCCGAGGACATCGCATTTGGCTTCGGTAGCAAACGCGCAGGCAGTGGTGGCAGGGTGGTTGAGTTGCCAGGATGGGTAATAGGACAAATGGATTAGATCCCAAGGAGCCAGCTTAGACACATCAGGCTCAGGTAGCAAGTGCCGCCGCCCCCCCCCCCCAGTCCATCTCTTCTTCCCTAAGAGACAGGGTGAAACACGTTCCTCACGTCAGTCATAGGGCCTTGTAATTACTCCTGGTGAATTAAAATGAAGGCATTTTATAAAACAAAATGCTACACAAACGTGAGTTGTATTGGTCATTCACAGTCAAGTGGACTCTTAGCAAGAGGCTGAGATGCCCCGTGGACACTGCTGCCTCAGGAGCAGTTTCATGCTGTGTATCTGGGTGCACATGCAGAAAGCATTCTCTCCTTTCCTTTCTAACACTGTAGTTTGCTAGTGCTTTAACAGCCACACCAACCCCAGCTTGCTGGCTCTGTGTTTGGGCTGTTTCTGATGTCGACACCCCATGCCTTCAAGCCCTTTCTCTTTTCAGTGAGCAGGAGTGACTGAAGGTCAGGACAGTTGGGTTTGAACCCTTATCTTCCACATCAGTGACGCGACTCTCTCAGCCTTCTTGAATTTGGGACCTGTGTACCCTCACCTCCTGGGCAACAGGGGTTGTGATGCCCTCTCCCTCAGGACATCTGTGTGTTAAGTGAGATCATGTGTGTGGCTTCACAACCCTTGTAACTGGCATTGATGCTAACTGCGTCTCACGGTAACTCACCTCTGCCCTGCAGCACGAGAACACAGTGATGCTGTCCCATCAGGTTTGCGAGCAGGTTCTGAGCTGACCTGACCCCTGCACTCCAGGAGTCTGACATGGACACCCTTCACCTTCAGACCCTCGTATGACAGAGCAGGGACCCACCCAGGGGGTGGCGCTGGTCTGCTCGCCAGTCCCTTGCTGCATGGGGAAAAGTTATTTCACCTGCATCAAAATTTTCAGGAAATACAAGTCCAGCTTATACATTAAAATGAATATATTTGGAGAAAGAGGCCTAAGTTAGAATACTTTGTGCAAAGGTTTTCCAAACGATAGGCTAAGTCAGGGTCAAGGGTCAGGAACCTATGGCTCTCGAGCCAGATGTGGCTCTTTTGATGGCTACATCTGGCTAGCAGACAAATCTTTAATAAAAATAATAACATCAAAAATATAAAACGTTCTCATGTATTACAATCCATTCATTTTCTACCGCTCATGTTCATGGTTGCGGTTGGCTGGAGCCAATCACAGCCGTCCTCCGGGACAATACCAAATCTTTATTGGATAGTGCTTAATTAAGTACAAGGTCATTGTGAGGTCAGGAAGTAAACTTCCCTCCTTTTAATCAAGTAGTCAGCTAGCTAATTGCAGAAACCCTTTTGACAAAGAAGATGGCTAAAAGAAAAAAGGATGAGGAGTATCGTACTTTTTAGCAGGAATGGACAGAGAAATTCGCCTTTGTGGAGAAAGCAGGTTCTGCAGTGTGTCTAATATGCAATGATAAAATTGCATCGATGAAACGGGCAAATATAAAGCGGCACTTCGACACACGCCATACTACATTTGCATCAAAATATCCAGCGGGGGACAGCAGGAAGAAAGCATGTCAAGAGCTACTGTGCAGAGTGCAAGCTAGTCAGCAGCAACTCCGTGTTTGGACCCAACAAGGTGACTGGAATTCGGCTAGCTTTGCTGGTGCTTTAGCAATTGTGAGAAAAAACTGAAATCCATTCACAGATGGGGAGTATGCCAAAACATTCATGCTTGATGTCACCAGTGAACTTTTTGACGACTTTTCGGATAAAGACAAGATAATCAAACGAGTAAAAGACATGCCTCTGTTGGGAAGAACTGTTCACGATCGTACCATCATGATAGCAAATCAGATTGAAGCAGCACAAGTGAAGGACATAAATGCAACACCATTCTTTTCTCTCGCTTTGGATGTGTCAACATTTACCCCAGTTCAACGTGATTGCAAGGTATGCTGTGGGTGACACACTACGTGAGGAAAGTCTTGCTGTTTTGCCTATGAAAGAGACAACAAGAGGGGAGGATTTATTCAAGTCTTTCACTGAGTTTGCTAAAGAAAAAAATCTACCAATGGATCAACTTATTTCGGTGTGTACTGATGGTGCTCCGTGCTGGGTGGGGAAAAACAGGGTTCGTAGCACTTCTTCATGAACATGAAAAGAGACCCATCCTAAGTTTTCACTGCATCCTATATCAGGAGGTGCTTTGTGCTCAGATGTGTGGCGAGCAGCTTGGTGAGGTGATGTCGCTGGTCATATGAGTGGTCAACTTTATTGTTGCCCGAGCTTTAAATGATTGCCAGTTTAAAACACTGCTGGGCCTGACCTGTGGTGGTGCAGTGGATAAAGCATCGACCTGGGAACACTGAGGTTGCCAGTTCAAAACTCTGCACTGGTCTGGTCAAGGCACATATGGGAGTTAATGCTTCCAGCTCCTCCCCCATTTCTCTCTTTCTCTCCCTCTCTCTCACTCTGTGTCTCCTCTCTAAAATGAATAAATAAAAAGAAATTAAAAATTAAAAAAAAAGAAAAGATTAAAATTTAAAAAAAGAAAAGAAAAACACTGCTGGATGAATTCGGGAATATTTATCCTGATCTGCTTCTGCACAGCACTGTGCGTTGGTTGTCAAGAGGGAAGGTGCTCGGCTGTTTCACAGCTTGTCTGAACGAAATCTGGACTTTTCTTGAAATGAAAAATGTTGAGCATCCTGAGTTAGCTAACGCTGAGTGGCTCCTGAAGTCCTACTATCTCGTGGACTTGACTGAACATCTGAACCAGCTCAATATGAAAATGCAAGGCATTGGAAATACAGTCTTATCCCTTCAACAAGCAGTATTTGCATTTGAAAACAAGCTGGAACTCTTCATCACCGACATTGAAACTGGTCGTTTACTACACTTTGAAAAACTGGGAGAGTTTAAAGATGCATACACAGCAAGTGACCCTGCTCAACATCTTGATCTCTAGCAGCTAGCGGGCTTCACATCTAATCTCCTGCAGTCATTCAAAGCACGCTTGGGAGAATTTCGTGAATGCACTTGTCTTTGTAAGTTCATCACCCATTCACACAAGTGTGCAGTGGGCAGTGCCGACCTGAGTTACATCCCCGGTGTCTCTGTCAGAGATTTTGAGCTACAAGCTGCTGACCTGAGGACCTCTGATATGTGGGTGAATAAGTTCAAGTCGCTGAATGCAGATTTGGAAAGACTTGCACGACAACAAGCAGAGTTGGTGAGCAAACATAAATGGAGAGAAATGAAAAAACTTCAACCCACGGACCAGCTGATTGTCAAAACTTGGAACGCACTTCCTGTCACATACCACACACTGCTGTGTGTGAGTATTGCTGTACTGACAATGTTTGGCTCTACGTATGCATGTGAGCAGTCTTTCTCACATCTAAAGAACGTTAAGACCAACCTACAATCACGTTTAACGGATGGAAGTCTCAAAGCCTGCATGAAGCTTTAACCTCACCACGTATCAACCAGATTACAAAGCCATCAGCAAAACCATGCAGCACCAGAAGTCACATTAATGGTAAGAAGTACTTTATTCATCATTGGTTAGCAACAGCATAACAACGTTATTAAAAAGAATTCAGAGACTTATTGTACTTTAAAAGTGTTGGTCTTACATAAAATGCACACACTTATTTGTATTTAGTGTTAAACATATAGTATGGCTCTCATGGAATTATATTTTAAAATATGTGGTGTTCATGGCTGTCTCAGCCAAAAAGGTTCCCGATCCCTGGGCTAAGTAGTTCTACTTCACTTATTCACTCTGTCCCCAGAGGTCTCTCTTTTCCACCAGACACTTCTTTATATTTTGGACTGTGCTGTCCTCCGTCTGTCTGGGTGGGGGCAGGGCAGTGTTGTGTACGTGAACTCATGCATATTTGGGAACCACAGAGGCTTTCGTTCAACTCTCAACGTAAGGACTGTGCAACTTTGGAAAAGTGAGAGCTGAGAAGCAGAACCATGGGACGGGTCCCATCTGCATCTGCTATCGCCTGCCTCTGCGCCACGTGACTGCGAGGCTTCGTCCTGACCTGCTCGGGGAGCTCCTCTGAAGAACGGAACTACTTGTTCGCCTTATCCCCAGCAAGGCCCAGAGTGCGTGTGTGCGGCTGAGTAACCTCTCGCATCTGAGTCCGTAATTCCTTTTTAAAGAGAATTAATTACGTTGAAGCGTGTTAGTGAAGCGAGCAGTGACAACTTGAGGCGTGTCTGTGTGGGAGCAGGATGGGGAGGCTGGCACAGCTTCTCTTCGCGATGGCATGGGCTCTCGGGCACCCTTCCTCGGGCGGGCACTTTGTGTGTGTGGACGGAGGACAGTGAGGCTGGGAGAAGGCAGTGACCACACCACACCCTGAGCACAGTGCCTGTTCCCATGGGAATTTCAGGTCACAAATATCTCCTGAACGGGCCTCACTGGCGTTTGATCGGTGTCTAATACCAATATCCTAATGTTGACTGATATTCTTTATTGGAAGTAACATCGCTTTCATAATCGGCAGTTAACGTGGCTGTTTGTAAATCATTCTTCATTACAAAGAACTAACAGCCTTGGCTCAGATTGAGTTAAAAAAAGAGAAATAGACAGTCAGTATATGTGCTGGTCAGGAGCTTAGTGACCAGTAATGATACACTGGAGCAGCGTGTCCAGGGACTGGGAGTGGACAAGTGAAACCCCACAGACCCTGTCAGGCGGTGACAGGTGAGGGACCGTGCCCATGTCCTAGGAGGCAGCACACGGAGGGGTCACTGTGGGCCCAACGACAGCCAGATGGGCCTTCACAACAGCCTGGGCAGGTGGGTGTTCCCGTCTCCCGGTCACTGGTGAAGAAGCTGAGGCCCAGCGGGCTTCTGTCACTTTTCCATGGTCGCAGCCATGACTATGGTCACTGAGCTTGGACTCCCACTGAGTCTTTGGTTCCCAGATGGCATGTCTCCCGGCCCAGGGCTCACCTCTCCCAGGCAGACGTCAGGGACACGGCCGCAGAGGCGTGGGTGAGTGGGGCACCCCAAGCGTGACGAGACGGGGTTGCTGGTTTCAGACTCTTCCCGCTGTGGCTCAGCCGGGAGTCCTGAGTCACACACCCAGCCAGCATGTTTGTGTGCAGACACCTGAGCGTGTGGTTCGTGCTCGGGAGCTCACCTGTGTCAGGACAGGTGTGAAGGGCTTCCTGAGGCTCTGAATGAACCTACTTCTGGGTTCACTGTTCCCATGAACTGGAGTCCAGCGTTGACGGGGACTTGTGGGTTGGGAGCACTCTTTCACCACCGAGCACCTGCCACAACCCAACGCGGTTCTGCCATCAGGCGGGAGCTGAGGTCATGACGTCCCCAGTGGCTCAGCTCGTGAGGAAGGAGCTGCGACTTCAGCTTGCTGACTGGCCCGGGACGCGCAGCCCTGAGCTGCCACTGACATCTTGTCCCAGGACATGGAGTGTTGGATTTTATTCCTCGTGAGGAGAAGAGGAGACAGTAGGAAGAAGGAGAGAAGGACTCCACCATTGCTTCCAGAAGACACAGAGCACGTTGACAGTTCCAGATTGCCACACACGTTGAGAACCTATGTTGCATTCGGTTTCTGCTTCAGCATGCTTCTAACTTCTGTGCTTTCGGGTATGGCGACTCGGACCTGAAAACGGAATCGCTGAGAATGGAGTTTATACTGAGCTTTGGGCTCAAGGTGATTCTTCAAAACCATGTGAAAGCCAGTGAGGTGGCGTGGCCCTCCTGGCCCTCAGGCAGGATGCCCTGGGAGCTAGCTCCTCAGCAGCAGAAAGGAACAGAAGAGGCAGAGAGAAACTCCTTAGCTGTGCAGATGTGTGTTTGCTGGGAGAGTAATTTAAGGCCAACAGGGAGGAAGTGGGGAAATGAAGAGACTGTGGTCTGTTTTGGGTGAGAACACACTGATGATGGCTGAGCCCGGACCGCCCATCCTGCCCTGAGGTGGGGCCATCGTTGTCACAGTGCTGGTGGCATGAGCGGTCCCCCACTGCTGGTCACATCATCACTAGCGGCAGGAGGGGACAGCACCCTGCCAATGAGCCAGTGCCCACAGACTGGGTAGGTAGGCAGGGCGCCTCGGGAGTGTGTAGTGTGTGGAGAGCTGAGGAGCCTGCTGCCGGGCTGGGCACTACATAACACAGTTGTGATCAGCGTTCTAGTTCACGTGTTAAGTGGCCCAGGTACGAGCCGTAATGGAGACACTATGAAATATCTTGTAAAGCAAACTTCGTGGCAATGCATCTGATGACCTGTGATTTTCTAGCCAAATGGTTGGGGCTTGCATAGCAAAATGAAGCATTCAGAGGTTGCAGTTAAAGTATGTAAAAGCCACCAAGAGGGAAATTCTGTACTATAAGTGTAATCTCAGAATAAAATTCAGACTCAGAAAGATCCAGTTTTGAGGAAGTAATGTTTGTGTGAAGAGAGGTACTGATGTAATTGATATGCAGTATTTATTTAGTGCTAATCTCTTCATTAAAGTGGATTCCAGGTTCTCATAAGCTCTAGAGATTTGGTTATGGATGTGCCGTCTGTCGCTGAGTTACCCAGCCGCGTGGAAGGTCCGCCTCTCTCTGTCTGCTTGTTTAGTAGTCCTGCTCCAGAGATGCATTAACTCACGGCTCCACGTCAAGCACAACTCCCAAACTTGGAGCCCGTTGCACCTGCAATGTCTTTCCAGCCTAACCTGGAACAAGGTGGGCTTTTCCTCTGTTTCCATGCGGAAACGTCTGCGTGGCACAGGGGACTTGGTGACAGTGGGGAGCTGCGTGGACAGGCAGCCTCTCGTCAGCCACTCAGGAGACTTCTCAGTGTGCAGACCCAGCATGCTGTGGGTCGGTTCTGCCATTGACTGCACCAGTAGCCGGGCAGTCCTGCCGCTAGTGTCTGTCGTAGACATGTGCTTTAGGCTTTCCTGTAAACAGGAGAGTTGAAAAGAAGCTCATACGTTGGTGGAGGTGAATCTTCTCTGTGTGATTTCAGTATGTAGTGCACTTTCCTTTGCCTGACAACCATTACTTATATTACTATTTTAATACTACAGATATCGTGGGGTTAATACCGGGTAGCTCTAATGTGTACTTAAAAAGTAACTTCAATACTTTTCCTGTTGCAAAAGTAATTATCAGCATAACAGAAAGTGTAGACAATATAGATGAACATGGAAAGACACAAGACAGGATCCCGCCACCCAGAGGTGACCCTGGCTGATGGGGATGTTCCTCCCACACCCTCTGCACCACGAGGGATCTGTCTGTGGGGTCGCATGTTGTTGAAAAGAGCTTCCAGAACGTGGGACGCCCTGTCACGTGTGTCCATCTGACAATTGAACTGGGCAAATGAAACCGGAGAGGGTGGATTTGCACCAGGAACCCAGTTTCTGAAAACTGAGTCAGTACGAGGTCGGACGGGCTCGTGGTGCCTCTGGCTTCAGATCTGGTGCTCAGCTGGGCTGAGTCTTTGTTGGGCCGCAGTGAGAAGGCGACACAGACAGCTCGTGAGCAGTGGGGCTTGGCTGCTGCCATCTCCGGAGGCTGCACGTCTGACATCAGGTGCAGGCTTGGCCGGGTTCTGGCGGGACCCTCTCCCCCACTGCAGACGACTGACTGCTTGTGATGTCCTCGCGTGGCGGAGGGGCTGGCAGCTCTCTGCTGTCTCTTCTTGCAAGGACACTACTGCCATTACGAGGGCCCCACTCTCGTGACCTCATCACCTCCCACAGTAGCCCGTAGCAGGCCGGCTCTCGAGAGGGGCCTGTGAACACCTCACAGCCGGCCACAGGCTGTAGCTGTGTCTGTGAGCACAGGTCCACGCAGCTAAGTCCACGGGGATGCGAGGACATCTGTGAACCATTAGTCCTAGAGCCGTGATGGCGAACCTGTGACACGCGTGTCAGCACTGACATGCGTAGCCATTTTCGATGACACACAGCCGCATGTGGCTGCATACCAGAGAAGCATGGGGCCGCATGCCGAGAAGGATGTTTCATCTTCAGCTCCTGCACGGCCAGGTGCAGTAGCCGAGGATAAAACACTTGCTGTAGTGCAGACACTCTGTGCTGGAGGTCTGGAGGCCAAAACAACAGAACTCCGGCACAGAGCGTCTAGTTCTGGGACTTCCGGTGAGGCTGTTTTTCTCCAAGTGACACGCCACCCGAGTGATGCTCTTTTTTGACAAACTTTGACACACCAAGCTCAAAGAATTGCCCGTCGCTGTTCTAGAGGGTGCGTGCATTTTCCAAGGGTCAAGGACAACTCCGCCAGGTGAAGAATGTGGTGTCCTGGGCTTCAGCGGTCATTCCACTCTAACGAGTACTTATAACACTGAGAACTGTGGATAAGTAGTAAGTTTTCAGCCAGAAAAGACAAGACAGAAACTGCCCACGGGGAGGTTCAGGCTGTGGGTCTCAGGAGCAAATCCGGAGGGAGGAAGTGGCAGAGAAGGACGTGTGTAGATGCAGAGAGCAGAGCCTAGCAGCTGTGCGTGGACAGTGAGGCTGCGTCCTCAGGCCAGCGCCGAGCCCGCTCCCCACTCCGCCCTCACCCGGCACCACCAGCTGAGGTGGGTGAAGCGCCGCCCACGGTGGGGGCACAGTGCCTGGGGCACTGCTGCCTGCCACGCTTAATGTGGCCCACATTCTGTCCCACTAAGTTGGAGTGACCCAAGTCAAGTGGCCAGTGCCCTTCCTCGCCTGGGCTGCAGTGTGGGCACTACAGCTAGGCTCTTCTGTCCTCACGCAGGGGTCAGCCTATGGGAGGCGTGCAGACCCTGAATCTCAGCTGCCCCCAGCCTCACGTCCTCCTTCACCCCCCCACACCCCATACACAACACACACGTGGGCACATAAACACACGGCCACACATGTGCTGACACACACGCAGACACATGAGCACACGCGTGTGGGCACACACTGCGTTACAGGAGAGAGGACTCCGGGGCTTTCTCTGGCGTGGTTCCAAACGTGGCGCTGTGTCTGAGCGGGGGGCGCGTTCTCAGGAGGAGCCGCTGGGCTGACGTGCCCGTCCTGTGCGAGCCGTTTACTTCTCTGAGGTAAACAGCCGTCAGCATCCTCTCAGCTTCCCTCCGGGAGCTGGTGATCTCTGTATTCAATTGATCACACACAAGCACAGAGTTTGACTTCAGAGGAATTAAAATTAAGGGCCCAAGAACAAGCAGACCATCTTTGTTGTTCTTAACAGGGCATCAGGAATGAGAGGGGCGGGGAAGCCATCCACTCGGCGGCTGATGGGGGCTGTCATCCATGCAGGCTGACGAGTGTCCTCCTCCCCCCTCGCCCCACACAGGGGTCCCACCACAGCCATCTGGGGGCTGAGGGACACACCATCCTCTCAGTCCTGAGTTCAGTAGTGACCTGGCTACTGGGGGCGTTTCCGGGGCCCGATGGACGAGTCGGGCACCATGTCTGGTGAACATAAAAGTTCAGTCGATGGCAGTTGTTCTGAGGCCTGGATCATCTCGGCCTGTGGCGAAGGCACTGAATCATGATTCCGTATTAAAGTCTGCACCTTTCTAGGTGACCTTTGTCTGGGTTTGTGATCCCAACGCCTTCCTTCATTCCAGTCGAGGAGAAAATCAAGATTTGGCACTAACTCTAAACCAATATCCAGGGACGCCCCACCAGACAGAGTTGCCTGCCGTCTGTCTCTGGGCCCCTGTGTCGGAACATGGGGGGGCAGGTGCACACTTAATACATGCAGGAGCACTGCCCCCACCGCCTGTGACCTGCCTCCCTTTGTGTCCCCCCACCGCCTGTGACCTGCCTCCCTTTGTGTCCCCCTACCGCCTGTGACCTGCCTCCCTTTGTGTCCCCCCACCGCCTGTGACCTGCCTCCCTTTGTGTCCCCCCACCGCCTGTGACCTGCCTCCCTTTGTGTCCCGGCCACCGCCTGTGACCTGCCTCCCTTTGTGTCCCCCCACCGTCTGTGACCTGCCTCCCTTTGTCCACGGCCACCGCCTGTGACCTGCCTCCCTTTGTGTCCACCCACCGCCTGTGACCTGCCTCCCTTTGTGTCCCGGCCACCGTCTGTGACCTGCCTCCCTTTGTGTCCCCCCACCGCCTGTGACCTGCCTCCCTTTGTCCCCCCACCACCTGTGACCTGCCTCCCTTTGTGTCCCCCTACCGCCTGTGACCTGCCTCCCTTTGTGTCCCCCTACCGCCTGTGACCTGCCTCCCTTTGTCCCCCCACCACCTGTGACCTGCCTCCCTTTGTGTCCCCCTACCGCCTGTGACCTGCCTCCCTTTGTGTCCCCCCACCGCCTGTGACCTGCCTCCCTTTGTGTCCCCCCACCGCCTGTGACCTGCCTCCCTTTGTGTCCCCCCACCGCCTGTGACCTGCCTCCCTTTGTGTCCCCCCACCGCCTGTGACCTGCCTCCCTTTGTGTCCTGGCCACCGCCTGTGACCTGCCTCCCTTTGTGTCCTGGCCACCGCCTGTGACCTGCCCCCTTTGTGTCCCGGCCACCACCTGTGACCTGCCCCCTTTGTGTCCCCCCACCGCCTGTGACCTGCCTCCCTTTGTGTCCCCCCACCACCTGTGACCTGCCTCCCTTTGTGTCCCCCCACCACCTGTGACCTGCCTCCCTTTGTGTCCCGGCCACCGCCTGTGACCTGCCTCCCTTTGTGTCCCCCCACCGTCTGTGACCTGCCTCCCTTTGTCCACGGCCACCGCCTGTGACCTGCCCCCTTTGTGTCCTGGCCACCGCCTGTGACCTGCCCCCTTTGTGTCCCGGCCACCGTCTGTGACCTGCCTCCCTTTGTGTCCCCCCACCGCCTGTGACCTGCCTCCCTTTGTGTCCCCCCACCGCCTGTGACCTGCCTCCCTTTGTGTCCCCCCACCGCCTGTGACCTGCCCCCTTTGTGTCCCCCACCGCCTGTGACCTGCCTCCCTTTGTGTCCCCCCACCGCCTGTGACCTGCCTCCCTTTGTGTCCCCCCACCGCCTGTGACCTGCTCCCTTTGTGTCCTGGCCACCGCCTGTGACCTGCCCCCTTTGTGTCCCCCCACCACCTGTGACCTGCCTCCCTTTGTGTCCTGGCCACCGCCTGTGACCTGCCTCCCTTTGTGTCCCCACACCGCCTGTGACCTGCCCCCTTTGTGTCCCCCCACCGCCTGTGACCTGCCTCCCTTTGTGTCCTGGCCACCGTCTGTGACCTGCCTCCCTTTGTGTCCCCCTACCGCCTGTGACCTGCCCCCTTTGTGTCCTGGTGGAACAGATGACAGCAGTCCTGCCATCACTGGGCGTGAGGGGTCTGAGTGACCGCTCGCCCAGGCCCAGCTATGTGCAGAGGCACCAGCCCCCACCCACAGCTCCCCAGTCCTGTGGTGCAAGTCCCTGAAGGCCCGGCAGGTCTCAGCCGGCTCTGCCCGACTCAGACCTTAGACAGTGTCTCCGACCAGGAGCCTCGGCACCTGCGTGTCAGGCACACGGGAGGGTGTGAGCTTTGCAGTCATACAGACAGTCTGCCTGCACACCGCCTGTTGGTTTTGCGCAGCCCCTGAGCCTGTGCCCTCACCTGTCCCCAGGGCTGCTGTGGAGGCCGGGCAGGTGACGCTGTCCTGCAGGGTGCAGGCTCAGATGGGCCCGCCAGTCTGTGTCACCCCACATGCCTGGCCCCACGACCCGCACCAGCGGAGTGCACTTGGCTGTCATGGACACTTTGGTGTGGGGACATGGAGTGGGGACAGATTGGAACCATGATAGTCTGCCCTGCATGTGGCCCTGGCCCTCAGCCTCTCAGCCTTCACTGTGCGCCCATGTCGCCAGGAAAATGGGGAACAGGTGGGACTGAGCTTGCACACATCACTTGCACCCCAGCAGGGCCAGTGCTGCTGGGCCACAGACCACTGCTCAGCACTGTGACCACATCCTCGTGCTCAGAGCCCGAGGTCTGAGGGCACCCGTAGTCACCTCATTACCTCCACACACTGGTGCCAGTGTCCCTGTCCACTTTCATCGCCCACACCACGCTCGGCAGTGGTGCTGGGCCAGCTCGCTGTGGCCACGGAGGGCTCCCCAGAGCTGAGATACGATTTAGGGAGAGGATTTTTACCTCTCTCTGTGTGTGCTGAGTTGAACTTCAGATAGCTCTCTGCAGAACCCTCCTAAGCCTCAGCTTCTTGAGTTCAAACCTCAGTTTCCATCTTTGAGCCGTGTGTTCTCATTGCCATTCTACAGAGAAGGAAACAGACTCAACTGAGCTCAGCAACTTAGTTCCGACACCCAATGACAAGCCTTGGAAACACCCTTTTCTTGTATCCCCTGGCAGCCACCGTGCCCAGGCAATTCCATGGTTAAAATCACCAGAACTGGCCTGTTGAGTTTGCCGCTGGGCACATTGTAGCAAACGCATGCTCGCTGGGACCACGTTTTAAATCATCTTGTCAGGAAGCCCTGTGTCATTCACAGTATGTCTTGTCACCATGGGTGGTTACGGAAAGGCATGGGCCATGCCTGACCTGTGGTGGTGCAGTGGATGGAGCACTGACTTGGAATGCTGAGGTCGCAGGTTCAAAACCGCCAGCTTGCCCAGCCAAGGCACACCTGAGAAGCAACCACTACAAGTTCATGCTTCCCACTCCTCTTCCTGCCTTCCTTTCCTCTCTCTAAAATCAATAAATAAAATCTTTAAAAAATAAAAATAAAAGGAAGGGAGGCAGGCTAGCCGGGCCACATATCTGGCATGTGGCAGGCAGTGTCCGCTAGGCCAAGTGTCTGTCAGAAGCAGGACAAGACATTGTCACTGAGTGAAGTGTGTGGTGGGTTCTTAGCCCCAGATGAGGGGAGAACACGAGGAATGAGGACGGCTGCTTGTGCCTGAGGTCCTGGCAGACGTGACGTTGGCACCAAACTCTGGTCTTACACATGAGCGGGTGCCACGTGTGACCCTTGCAGGGGATGGAGGCCAGGCTGTAGGTCTCAAGTCCTCGATCACAGAGGCCAAGGCAGGAAGCAGGGGCGAGGATGCTGGGCAGATCTGGAGGAAAGCAGAGTGGTTGGGGAGGCGGGAGAGGGGCGTCCTTGGCCAGGGCACATCCTCAGGCTCAGTGCCGGGAGGCAGAGCCGCACATCACAGCAACAGCCGGCCCAGGCTCAGGCTAGATCAGCACTTCTCAGAGTGTAGCCTCAGCCCCAGCAGCTCAGCATCACCTGTGACGTCTTCAAAGTGCACATTCGTGGGCCTGACCCCACCTCCTGAGTCGGACTCTGAGGCTGGGGCCCATTCGGGTTTGAGAACTGCAGCTTTGGTAGAGGAGACGTCTGGGTGTCAGCACTGGATCACACCATGTATGACACAGTTACGTGGGTCAGCGTTGTGCTCGGCACGCGTTCAAAGGCGTCAGACGCGAGGAATCACAATTCAGAACAAAGGTCAAACCACAACAATGCACTGGAGTGTTAGGAGTGTGTGGGTTGCAGGAAAGGACATTGGTACGAGGGAAATCTTCATGCAGAAGAGAGCCTTGAGCTGACTCTCAGGGGATGGAGATATTCTCAGGAGCTTAACGTGAGCACTTTCTGGGGAAGAGATGTGGAAAGCTATGCTAAGCTTAGGGACTTGACGGGGTCACATGTCATCAGGGCTGGAGCTCAGACACGTGAGAGATGAGAGGAATGTGTGTGAGTGGAGAACTCCGTCATAGTTATTTGAGCAGGAAAGCCCGTCTTTCCGGGGTGTTCCCTACAGACCATAAGGAAATTTACTTTCCTAACCGGGTTATTGTCAGGGTCAATCTAATTCCCCTATCACACGGATGGCCACATTGAGTAGATGCCAGTGTGTGTGTGTGTGACTGCTCTGAAAGCCATTATGTATTCTGAAGGAAAGACCCAGAGATTGAGTGAATTATTCTGGAATACAGTCATTTACAAACTGATTTCGGAATTTGGTGATGTCTTACAAAACTTTTCTTGGAGTCTCTTGAAAGAAGCAAGAATGATTTAATCTGTGGCCCCCCATGGACCTTGGTTACAAGCACATCCAGGCCTGAGAAGGAACAGAGGAAGTGTCCTCACTGTGGAATTAGAGGGCTTGTGGGGTCCAGGTGGGCACAGCCAGGAAAACGAGCCGTCAGCAGCAGCTCTCGTTAGAATGTGCGAGACAGATTAGCAAGATGCACTTGGAACAAAGACCACTTGCTGGCATTTCAGTGTACCCAAACTTTAAAGCATCAGACTGCAATTATTTAAAAAAAAATCCTCTTTCATTAGACAGTTCACTCTGATTTCAGTCTCCATGGAAACTGGGTATTCAGATGCGTTAAGATATTTTTGTCTTTGGAGTTTTTGCCTGTCTTGGAATTGGGACGTGCGCAGACAAAAGCCGGGACACAGCTGACTGTCCCCGAGGCACGGGCTGAGAGGTCTCACGCGGGAGGCGCGAGGCGTCCGGAAACGGGCACCCGGGCGGCCGCTGTGGACTGGCAGGGTCACGACTCGATCCTGAGGAATGACCGAACCATGGGAACTTCATAGAAAACGACAGCTCTACCCTTCACGAGCCCGGAGGGGAGGCTGGTATGTCAGCATCAGATCACACACGTGTGTGAACAAGGGGCTCACGTCGGAACACTGTGTTCAGGTTCCATCAACAGTCCCTGTCCAGCGAACCGGCCGTCCTCAGCCGGCGGGCTCACGTGACAGCCTCGTGTGTCCGTGGGGGCTGAGTGCCGCGCTGCTTCCTGTGTGAACACTGGGGGGTTTAGACCATGAGGAAGCTCCCTAAGTGTGTGTGCGGGCAGGGCTGGTTTTCCTGCCCTCCGGCTGGTGGCCAGGACCACGCCAGCTAAGTCGCCCAGGCTGGTCCTCTTTACGCAGTGCTGGTTGGAAGTGACCCACGGGTGCCCTGTGGGCATGAGAAACAGCGGCTGGGCATAAGCTTGCAGGGGTATTTGTTTAAAGGAAAACAGCTTTTTCTCGAACATAAAGCCTACGCACTGCTGAGCGCCGGTGCAGGGTGAGAAGGAAGTGCCTCCATGTGGGCGGGCACTGTTCAGGGCGTCTTCTCTAATCGTGCTCCAGGCAGCTTGATGAGAGGCCTCGCTTCTGTGACCCGACAGGAACAGCCTGCTTGTCCTGGGTGGGGGGCAGGAAGCGCTGAAAAGACCCCACTGAGCTCATGTTCCAGCACTGGCCATCCCAGCCCTGGGAGCCCCATCCCAGCGAGGCCGCATGCTCACTCATCACAGTGAAGCGTGGCGGGACCAGCAGGAGCCAGGCAGCCTTCACGCTGCAGCTCCTGGTGCTCGCACACCGTCCCCCAGGGGGTGACGGCAACCGTCAGTGCACTTGAGCTAAACCCACGTGCAGGCCGGCTGTGACAAGAGGTCAGGGAGCACGAGTTGTGCCGTGAGAGCAGACTGAGTGTGAGTGTCTCCACCCCCAGCCGGGCCCAGCGAGCCGCTGGTCCCCAGACCACAGAGGTGCTGCCCGGACGCTATCAGCCTGTGCCCGGCCATGAGTGCTCCCTGTTGCTCGTCCCATGCATGCCCAGCGCCCGGCCTGCTCGGAAGCAGATGGTCATTTGACATCCTGCTGGGACCAATTTCAGTGGTCTGGCTGCTGCTGGGAGGGGAGCGCCCGCAGAGCAGCCTGGCACCGGGCCCGGAGAGCCGAGGGCTGGTTTCAGCAGCCTGTGCCAAGTCCAGTCCCACAGGAGACAGAGGCGCTGCTGACGGAGGACTGCAGTGACCCCAGGCCCCGCACCCATCTCTGTGCTGACACCAGGTGGGGGGGAGGGGCTCACACGTGTGAGTATGTGGACAGCGTGGACCGAGAGGTCGGGGTCCTCCTCACGCCCTCCTATGTAGAGGGCTCAGAGGAGTAGGCGCTTGGACTCCACCTCTCGGGTCCTTCTCCAGGACAGAGACTGGCCTAGTGGATTCCTGCCGCATCAGCCCCAGGGGCACAGAGAGCACTCCTTCTTGGATTAAATGCCCTTTCCTCGGGGAAGCACGTCTTGGCCTTTAACCTCAGCCAGGCACCTGGCTAAGTAAGTGTGCAAAACCCACTGTGCTCTTAGCACAGAGAACAGCGGAGACGTCGGGAGGAAGCGGACTTGGTACCAGAGCACCTATGTATGTCTGCGTGGTTGTCCCTATATTAACGCGGGACTTCACCCTGAGGAACCTGACGGTGGCTGGTGCGTGGTGCTTCCACCCTGAAGCGACCACGGTGGCTTTTTGGAAGGGCGTCCTTGCACATGGGCAGCTTCCCCGTCCCCGGTGGAAGCGCCAGGTGCACGGCGCCCCTTTGCCAGAGGTTGTGTCCTCTCATCAGACAGCGATGCCGCTTCTTCAGGCTGCCAGTGCTCGTCTTCATTTTCCCTTTTAACTAAGACGAAGCCCTGTCAGTCTCACTAAATGAGTAACAGCGTGGGTGTTACAGTGGAGTGTTTTCAAGGCAATCACATAAACGTTCAGAATTGACTTTGCTGTCTATTTTGTTGCTTGCAAATAAGGGACTCTGTGGATTGTTACAATGTCGGCTCGGAAATGGCCAATTTAATAGTAAAAAACTGTTTTTAAAAATTGCTACCAGAAGTGTCACCTTTTTGCAGCAGACTAAGCTTTTTAATTCTAAAATAAAAATACTGTCAAAGAAACACAAACCACATTCATTAAATAAATATGAGACAGGTTGTTGACAAATTGTCAAGAATGCTTATGTTTTAATAATCGGCAAATATTGAGTATCTCTGTAATTGAACTCAGCAGTCTGTATGCAGGTGAGTCATTTTCAAAAGGATCTCTGTGGAGAGCCGAGGGGCCCAGCGTGCTGCAGTCGGATGAGAGAGGCCAGGTGACGTGCAGCAGGTGACCAACACGTGGCTGTGCCCGGCCTGCAGCCCGTGAACCCCACACTCAGTTCCGTGCTGAGCCCACAAACCAGGCTTCGTGTCAACTGGGGTCCTTCTTGTCTCCTAGCTGCGGTTGCTGCTGTAGCATTTCTAAGCAGTTGAAGCAGATTAAACATGTTAGACGGGTGTGTGTGTGTGTTTATCACACCTTTTCCTTTCGCTGATTTACATTTTTTAAAGTAGCTCTAAATCTGAAGTTCTAGTCACAGTTTGTAAAAGTGGTTCTCAGTTGGCAACCAGAGGAAGTCTGGGAGAAACCGAGTTAGATGTCTTCACTGTCTGTGTTCTAAAGAGGGATGTCTTGGGGGCGGGGGGCGTGGCCCGCAGGAAAGCAGAAATGTCCAGGGAAAGCAGCCCAGACTGTGGACTCTGTCATGGGAAGTGTAGGTCCGTTCCCTCAGTCAGTCAGTGGCCTCGAGGCTCATTTTGAGTGCGAGAGCGCCAGACCAGAACTGCTTTCTGCCGAGACAGATGGCTCCTTGCAAACGTGGGTTCGCCCGGCCTCATTTGGAAACAAACTGATTTTTACTAAAAGCAGCATCTTTCTTACAGGTGCTTGCTCTTCATTTTCAGTTCCTGGCCGGGTTTCTCTTCCGCTCTCACACAAAGTGTAGCTTCCTGAGTAAAAAGCCTCATCACCCACTGCTTCGTCATGAGAGAGCCTCTCCTCCCAAGTCGGTCTTTGCGACAGGAATGTGTCGCTGACGGCTGCCAGGGCCGCGGCCTCCGCCATGCAGCAGTTTCTTTACTAACCCTATTTCGAGGGCGTGCACAACCCCATAGCTCGTGAAACTGCTTTGAACTGCCGGGCAGGGGGTGACAGACGTGACCACGGGCACTCTTGCCCTTTTATCAGCTGAGTCAGATGAGATGACTGACACCTCAGTATTTCTGACCTTCATGAAAAGCCAGTTTCCTCTGGTTCAATCTAACATATCGAGGTGAGGATGTTAGCCAGCTTTGTGGATGTGGTTGGGCTTCTTAGAGTTTATTAAACCCTAAAACTTTCTGCCAAATGGTGTGTAAACGGGTCTGTGACTTTTTACCAGCTTGTAGGCAGTCTCCGACTCTCCATCAGAATGCACCTGACCAAGTGGTCAGGTCGCCCAGGGCTCAGACGACAGGTGCTGCCCTGGGCACGTGGAGTCTTCACTCAGGTAGGGGGACACGGGGGGTGTGAGCGGGAGGACCTGGAGAGCGTGCGCAGAGTAACAGGAGAGGGTGCCAGCAGCAAGCTCCAAGACCAGGAGGGCCAGGGCCTGCTCCTGTCACCAAGTGCTCTCGACTGTGTGGCGTGCACTCACGGTCCTGGCGATCCCAGCCCCTGTGCTGGGCTGGAGGAGCACTCGGGTGTTCCACACCCACGCGAGCATGGCCTTCTTCCCAGCATCTGATGTGTTAAGTACTGTGGTGAGGGTTGTCACTTGTCACATATCGCTTGTTCCTGTTTGAAGTCATGATATTCATTATCCATAATTAATGTTGCAGCAGAGGGACCCTAGAAAGAGGTTCCATCTGAGTGGACTTGTTTATCACTGTCAGAAAAACTTTCAATGAGCTCAGACTCATTTCTTCCTCAAATTAGCTGCAGAACCAAGCATGTATTATTCGTAACATTGATTAATTGTGGGAACACATGAAATATGAGCATCTGTCACGTCCACTTAGTGCCTTTCTTGGCTTTTAGATTCTGAGACCTGAGTGCACTGGATTGGAATGACGTTAATAAGCACTTTGATTTCCCGGTACTGATGGAATGACCCTGATGGTAACTAGGCAGTGGTGAAAGCACGAACAGTTTTAACCTAGGATAGTCCTTAAATTCTGGTATCCATGTTTTTCCTTTGAAACATGCAGTTATATAGGCTTAAGAATTGTCAATTAGAATTATTTTATATGTAAGACCACTTAACCAAATACATGGTAACTATTTCAAAGTGGCTTATTATTGAACCATGTCTTACAACTAACTGTTTTGTTTAGCTGTAAAGAAACCAAACCCTTAGCTCTGACCTTTTAAACAAATATTAATGGAATTTAAAATTTTTTAATTTAAAATTTGTTTAAACAATTATTTATCCAGACATTTGCTAGAACTTTTCATCTGATTCAATGTGTCCACCAAAACTCATGGTACCAATTCAATACCACAGGAATCCCCACTTGGGGTGCAGTGAAGAAGGAAACTTTATGCCATGCAGACTGCTCAAAGGTGACACAGCATGGCTGTGCGGCTGCCCTGTGGGTGACCCTGGGGCCAGGCCCTTCTCTGGCTAGACAGCTCTGCTCTGCTCCTCCATGCTCTGCTCTGGCCTGCACTGGCTTGTATTGGTCTGCTCTGCTGAGACAGCTTCCATGTTTCAGCTCAGCCAGGGAGACAGTATTCTACCTCTATGTGGAAAGGAAAAGAATGCTCCCAGAGCCAACGGAGAGCTGCCTTATATAGACAGAAGTCCCCCTCCCAGGCCCCTGATTGGTTTCCCCTTATGCAGATGAGGACTCCAAATCCTTGCAGTTTGATTGGTCCAAAAAGCTCTGTCCTGATTGGTTAGAATGGAGTAGCTCTTGTTGGTCAGTAAAGATGCTACTAGGGCTATAGCTGCACAGCTCTGATTGGATGGGGAAAGCCTCAGTCCTATTGGCTGAAATAGGAATCCAGGAACACCTCTATAAGGGCTCAGCCAGCAGAACTCAGGGCAGCAGACAGTTCACACAGCTTCTCCCTGAGGCAGTTTGTGTGGGAGGCCCCCTCGTGCAGAAATGGCTGCCGGGCTCTGTTTCTTACATTGGAGCCCATTAGCCACCAGCAGCCCTTCTTAGTAGGTATCTTCTTTCTCAGGGCCCCACACAACAACCCCCTGAGGATTAAGATAGTATGATTATACTGATGAAGCAAATACATCCAGAAAAGTAACCTCCAGGGTCCCACACTGAGTCTCAGGACTGTGATGTGCATGCATCCACCTCCCCATCACAGTTGCCTGCAGAAATCATGGTCAATGCAAAGCCACAGGACTGAAGAGTCATCTCAGTCACTGTTGTCATCATCTGTATTTAATTTACAGGAGCTGTGAATTTCATTCCTTTCCATGGAAGATAGATTCTGTAGATAATTGCTTGGTTTTTTTCTGTTTTGCACATTGGCTTAGGGCAATATTTTCTCAATTGTAAAGGGATGGAACTTCAGTTCATTTTGTGGCACGATCTGTTCGGAGAATTTGAGGAGGACTCAAGATTAAGAATTATTTTTAGCCCTGGCTGGGTAGCTTAGTTGGTTATAGCATCATCTGGATTCGCCAAGGTTGCTGGCTCAATCCCCAGTCAGGACACATACAAGAATCAACCAAAGAGTGTGTGGATGAGTGGAGGAACAGATCAGTGTCTCCCTACTCTTCTCCCTTCCTCTCTCTCTCTCAAGTCAATAAATAACATTTTCAAGTAATTATTATTATTTTTAGCAAGAATGACAGAGACAGAGTCATAGAGAGAGACAGACAGGAAGGGAGAGAGATGAGAAGCATAGACTCTACACTGCGGCACATTAATTGTTCATTGATTGCTTTCTCATATGCGCCTTGACCGGGGCCTGGGCTCCAGCAGAGTGAGTGACCCCTTGCTCAAGCCAGCGACCTTGGGCTCAGGCCAGCAACCATGGGGTCATGTCTGTGATCCCACGTTCAAGCTGGTGAGCCCTGTGGTCAAGCCGGGTGAGCCCACACTCAAGCCAGTGACCTTGAGGCTTCAAGCTTGGGTCCTTCTCATCCCAGGCTGATGCTCCATCCACTGTGCCACCATCTGGTCAGGCTCAAATAATTACTTTTAAATCAGATAATATCCTGTATGGGTGAAGGCTGCAATGTCCCACATAGAAACTGGGCCTGTTCATCTGTGCATCCAGAGTGGCTTTATTCAACATCATTTCTGCACTGTCGTCTCTGGGTTGATGAGGACACAGAAAGCACAGTCTCTGTGGACCTAACAGCATGTAATACTTGGGAAGAATTGAGCATATAGGTGTTTATAGCAGGAAAGAATTGCCCCAAACTAGACACCACCACTGTCCTCCAGTGACTGATGGGTAAGCACGGGTGGTCCAGCCGCACAGTGGAATATTATTCAGCATTGAAACGGGATGAACTGCTGACACACAGACAGCATAGAGGGATCCCAGTACGTTCACGTGGCTGTGGTGTGGCGAGGAAGCCAGACGACAGTGCTACACGCTGTGCAGTCTACTTAGATTAAACTCGAGAATAGTCACCAGATCTGAGGTTTCCACGGCTGCAGGTTGTGGAGGGGCCAGGAGGCTTGTGGCCATGTGGCAGGAACTCGTTCTGATTGTCACGTTTGTTACAAGGCTGTTGTATTTGTCAAATTGCAAAGACGCTTGCATCTAAAACGAACTGCCCTGTATGTAAATTACACCCAGAAACACAGCTTACTAAAAACGGCATTATTTTCCCAATGACTTCCTTGCTGATGCAGGGAATTTCTTGGACAGGAAAACAGAGGAGTGGTTCATGTCAGAGTGGGGGTGCAGAGAGGAGTTGGGGGCTGGGGTGTGTCCTCTTGCCCTCAGGAAAGGACACACATGCAGTCCTGTGACCAGGTCCAAGCCTGAGCACTGTCTCTAGACTCCTGGTTCCTCCATCTGTCAAGGGCAGAGGCTGCATCTAGTACTTAGCACAGAGCACAGGCTCGTGAGTACTGTGGACCTAGTTCACGTCTGTCAGTGATAACTGCTCTTACTGCAGGAACTGGGCTTGGCGAGTCTGCTCTCTCATGGGCCCCATGTACTGACCCTGGGACCCTCTGAGCTGTGCTGACAGGCGCACCGCCCACCGCCCAGTTACCCGGGTGCTGCCCTGGGAACCCCACCTGTCCTCACTCAGCCTCTGCTCCCTCCTGTGACTTGGGGTGTAGAAGAATGCCAACATTATGGGGTGATGGCGCGGGTTCCATGAGAAAATGCACGAGGCTTTCCATTCACTCCCGAGAGCAAACGAGATGACCAGCAGTGTCACGCCACATTCATTACCACAGAGAAGGCCTCGCCGAGCTGAGTGTGGGAGGGACGGGCGGGTGTTAGAGCTGGTGTCTGAGGAGTCGCCTAGGCCCTTGGCCCTCTGTCAGGCGCAGAAGCTGAGGGGGGAGAACAAGGGCAGAGCGAGTGTGGAGAGTAGTGAGGTTGCCAGTGGCCTCTGCTGCGTCACCTGGGAGATGCTTTCTTCCTGTGAGAGTGAAGAGTCCAGACCTGAGGGAGCACACTGCCCAGGTGTGGGTGCCTTCTCCTGGCAGAGCCGTACACTTCCGTCAGCTCCTCGGTGGGACCTGGGATCCCGGAGATCTAAGAAGCATGTTATAGGACTGGGAGCTGCAAAGCTTTCTGGCTGCAAGCCAGTGTAAGAAATGTATTTACCTGGGCCCTGAATGCAGCCAAGGCTCCACTGGAGCAAAGTTGTCCCGGGCACTGAGGACGGCTCCATGGCCTCTGCCTCAGGTGCTAGAATGGCTCTGGTTACAATGGAGCAACAGCCCAGATGGGCAGAGCATCGCCCCCTGGTGGGCATGCCAGGTGGATCCTGGTCAGGTGGGAGTCTGTCTTCCTCCCCACTTCTCACTAAATTAAACATAATAATTCTGACACAGATCATTAAATTGAACTATGCACCGATAGGTCACTGAGTACAGTTGTGAAACGCACATTGGATAGTATTCTGGGGACAGAGTCTGTATCGGAAGCTGTGGGGGAGTCTTTTGTGTAGATTTGAACCACGGTTATGCAGATAGGCTCATGCCTATATGTACACAAAGTCCAAATAACCTCATCAATTCTGTGAGTTTTGTCAAAAATTCTGTTGGTGCATGAAGCCAGCCAACCCTGTTTCCCTGGGGACCTGCCCCATGCTGTGCTGTCTGTTTCTCCTTGGTGGTATCTCCATTCTCACAGCTGGGACAGATCCCTGGGACAGAGCAGTAGCCTCCCAGCTGGGTCTCCATTGCTGAGTTGTGGGTCTCCGCTCTTTAGGTACAAGGTAGGCTGGGTCACCTGCGAGTCCTCTTCTGCCTTATCTTCTTTAGTTTCTATAAACAGTGTCTCACGGTGGATGGGACATTTGTCTAGGAAGTAGGGCTCAGCTGCCATTCTAATGGCCTCTGCTGGGAGATGACAAAGCAACCTCATGCTTGTCTGTCCCGTCAGTGTCCCGTGTGGCCATGGGTCAGAATGAGAAGGAAACGTCCCAGTGTTGTATTGGAGGAACCCATTCA
This sequence comes from Rhynchonycteris naso, assembly GCA_037038555.1. NCBI lineage: Eukaryota > Metazoa > Chordata > Mammalia > Chiroptera > Emballonuridae > Rhynchonycteris > Rhynchonycteris naso. The sequence continues at coordinate 623,280 of CM072998.1, forward strand.
TTCATTGCTGGACACTTGGAAAGAGGGGTTGGGGGTGAGATTAGTTACCCTCCACGCTGCCCACCCCAGCCCTGCCAGCACTGACCCTCCCAAGTGTTCTGTGGGGTCTCTGGACCACACTGCAAGACCAGGGGAAGGGTCAGTCCAGAGTCACAACAGGGAGTCAAGGAGACGTTTGTTAATAGGATCTTTCTTAACCAACTATTTGATGATATTTCTAGAATTTGTCTTGAAGGTCTTTTTCTCTTTCTGACCAAAGGGAACAATCCGATTTTCAAGTTTTTTCCCCAGTAGAAAATCTCAGCATACCTTTTTTCATTAAAAAGAAAAACATTTTCTGTCGTGACTCTTGCAGCGTTTGACCGTGCAGTGGGCAGAGCCAGCAATATCGCTTTAGAACAGAGGAGCCCTAGGGCCCACAGCATCCTTCCTGCAGGGCTGTCCCCACGTTGCCAGGACTGCACAGGGGGGTACGGTGCATACTGTCTGAAAAGCAAGCACCCAGCAAGGCCATCCACTGTGTGGGACCAAGACAATGTCATTGTCACCACCGCCTGGATTAGAGGCTCCCGTGAGCACAGCTTGCCTTTGGGTGGCTTTCAGCACAAAAGGCTTTTGTTTGGTGTAAGTTTGTGAAGAGGCGTTCAGAGGCTTCCCTAACATCCCCCTGAAGTCTCATTTCATGCGCTTCCGTGTGAGAAAAACCACGTAGGCCTCGTTTGTGCCTCCAGCACATTTACGGCCATATTAAAACATAAATCTACTTCCGCGATGCTCGCAACGTCCCTCCTCTACTCGTGCTCTGGGGACCTCACTTGGTCTCTCCTGAGTTCCTTCTGAGATCTTGTCCTTTAGCTGAAGGCAGCGTGTGTTTTCAGCGGAGTCAGGCTGATGCCCGCGGAGACCGGGTGGGTGTTGTGATCACACACTTCCTCACGGCCCTCCCCAGAGCATATTCGGTGGCTGGTAGCGTCATCACCAGGGTGACCCTCGAGACAGCCATCTTCCCACAGTGACTTCTCTCTGAGACCCCTCCTTGGTGCCCATGTTCCTGCCCAAGGACAGCTGTGTGCGACTGTGCCTGTGACCTCCAGGCTGGGACACGTGGTACATGTGGGACAACACGTGCAGATTGCTCACACACAGACGCCTCGCACAGAGCGGAGCATCTCCCGTGCACAGAAGTGGTCACGTCACTCCTGCCCGCGCTGGACACACAGCCCTTCGCTTCTAGAGGATCCAGCTCGTTCTGTCGGGGCACGTGGCACCATGAGGTGTGGTGGGGACCCAGTGAAGACGAGCCTGCCCAGGTCGTCCTGCCCACAGGCCCCTGGAAGCAAGGCCTCAGCCCGCCCTGTTGGCCACGCTCAGAGTTTTGAATGAGGGCTGGAAGGTGCAAACCACCGCATGAAACTCCAAGACAGGGGACAGCAGTGTCACTCCAGGGATATGTGTCCCCGTGGAAGCAGCTGCCACCCCATGCATCCCTGCACGGTGTCCTTGCACACTTGTTCTTCCTCTTCAGGACCCCTCCCTTCCCATCTTTGGGAATCTCCGTTCCAGTCCCAGCCAGGCCTAATTGAGAGGCATTGTGCTGTTTTATTGAGAGTGGCCTGAGCACCGGGGGGTCACGTCCATCATCTCTGCAGCATCTGTCTCATCCGGCGCCTCATTTCTCAGGGGTCCCCTGTGCACAGCCAGGACAAACAGCCTTCCCGGTCTGCTCAGAGGCGCGAGCCTCCAGAGGACTTGGTTGTGTCCCTGACATTTACTTTCTCGTGTTTAAACATATGGATTATTGTGGGTTCGCAGGCTCAGAGCCAACAAAGAAGAGATTTGAAAGACGAGGAAGGAAAAATGGCGCCCGGTGAACGGACAACCCAGACCAGAACAGACCTGGCTGAGGAAGATGGTCAGCGTGGATGTGAGCCAGGCTGAGTGGGCACTGGGCACTCGGTGGTGGGAGGTGGCTGGTGTGCCGTGTGGCTGTGTCTTGTTTATCGTTGCTGGGCAGCTCCCTTCTTTTCCGTCTGCACGTGAGGGACGATGAGATCTCCAGGAACCCCCTGCCCTTCCCCAGTCCTCCTGTCTCTGTAGCCACCATGTCTTCACCCACTGATGGAAATGCCACGGCTGGTGGACTGTGACCTGACTTGACAGTGACAGGACCCCCCTCCAAACGACAGCTGTCGGGGGCCCTGGGGACCGGGCCAACATTTTCATCCCAGTTTCCAAATTTTATTCGTTTGGGGTTTTATGAAAACTTGACCAAACAGGCAGTCGTTGCCTAAGCAATTCAGCACTGAGATTTTGAGAAACAGTATCCAAGTTTCAGCTAACCTGACCTTAAGTGCCATTAATCACATATGCTCTTATTGTGACCCTGGCTGTCTGTTCATTCGCGTGCTCTGCTCTTACAAAGGAGCCTGTCTCCTGTCACTGTTTATTTTCTCTGTCAACCCGGGACACCAGGTGACTTCCTGTCACCCGATACCAGGCTGCAGACCACCCTCCTCATCCTCTGGGATCTGTGCCCAGGACACAGTGGGCACTTAGCTCCATGAGAGCCTCCTCCACGTGTGTCGAACGCAGCTTATTCCTCGGGGAGTCCATTCGTGGTTTTCATAGGGTCCCCCCACATGTTAAGAGCACAGCTAACTCTTGACCTTGGCGAGCCCGTAACTGCCCACGACTCCTGGCCACCCCTCCTCCCATGACCACAGTTACTGTATTTATCTCTGCATTCGTGCGTTCCGACTCTTCAGCGTCAGAACAGGAGGTATTCCTATTGGGGTCCCGGGAGACCTCGTAGTGACGACTGCTTGTTAGCCAGGTGCAGGTGACGGAGGGGTGGCTCACGGCAGGCGGTGAAGTTGAGAGAGAAACCCAAGGTCAGCAGGTGGCATCACAGCCGACGACAGGAACATAGGCTTCAGGAAAACATGAACTGTTAGCACCCGTGGACGAAGCTGGAACAAGTGAATTCAGACAGGTGCTCAGCACCCAGAGCCCAGGGACGGCAGACTCACGGCGCTCCCAGTGCTGTGACAAGGGCCCCAACAGAGCCTGTTTCAGTGGTCGGTCTCCGAGTCAATGAGTCTAAAACGATGCTCCATTTCCAGAACTGAAGAGGCTGCATGAAATGTGGCTCAGCTGGCAGACGTGGCACCCAGGACTTGTGAGGGACACACAGAGGGACGCAGCCTCCAGAGCGACGGTTGCATCTGCTTTGAGCACGTGGGCCCCAGGGGCTTGAAGGACAAACATGACCTTGTGTGTCTGACGTGTGGCAGTGGGGTTTCCAGTTCCAGGGGCGGAACACTGTCTGTGCAGCTGTTAGTGAGCTGTGAGCGGCGTCTGACAGCAGGACCCACTGGACAGGGGTGCACCGACGAGGCCCCCACTTCTATGCGGAAGAGCAGGTGGTCTGTTCCCTTCCACCTTGTGTGGGTCCCCAGAAGCCATAACTGGTACCATCTTGCTCTCATTTCGCAGTCACTGATTTCTGTCCCCCTTATCATTCCTGTTATGAAAGGGGTTGGCCAGCCGTCCGGTGGCCACCGTCCTGTTTCACCACACTCTTCCCTGTGCTGCACCGGAAGCCCGAGCCCCACACCAGCCGTTCGTCCTGGTGTCTGTGCTGCTTGGGGCTTTGCAGGGGTGTGAGGTGAAGAGACGCAGTCTGACTGGGGTGTGGGGTCTCTCGTGGGGAGAGGGTGGGGCGCTGTCACATTAGTGGTAGCATGTGGCGTGGATGACCCTCAGGTGCACAGGTGGATTCGGCTGTGCTGGTGTGATTTTGTTTTTAATTAAAAGCCCAGTTCCTGCTGCAGGTGTCTGTCATCCTCACCAGAACCTGTGTGGCAGGCACGCTATGGTCTCCACTTACAAAGGGACCATCACCGGGTGCCCGGGGAGGATGCAGTCTCCCAGGACGCCGAGCAGCAGCGTGGAAGTTGTCAGCACACTGGGCGAAGCTGTGCCGAGCCCCGCCTTCCTCCAGCCCAGCTGCTGCGGGGGAGACAGCGGTGTGGCCACGGCCCCCGGCTGGGGCTTGGCTTCCTGACCCCTCAGAGCCCACGAGAGTCAAAGGAGGGTCCGGTGTTTTTTTCTAAAAACAACGAGGACGCGAGATGGGGAATATTTCAGACCGATTTGGAGCCTCGTCCTCATGTCCGGCACCAGCTGCCGTGAAACAGCGGTGGTGCCCAAATGAGGCAGCCGCACACGCACACATTGTGCTCTAAAACGACGTTCGGTAAACCGAGAAGGAAGACGGTGACTTAAGCCCACGTGCAGGACAGCGGGGCCTTGGCCGGCCCATCACGGCTACGAATGATTTGTCAGGAGAGTCTGCACAGCGTGTCTGAGGGGTTCACGGCGTCCCACACGGTTGGCGTGTCACAGCGGCAGGGGGCGTGGCCAGGCCGAGGCGGAACGGAAAACTACTCCTCTTTCAGATGGCAGAAATTTTCCAGAAAAGTCAAAGTTGGATGGTGCTTTATTGAATTTTATTTTCTAAGGCACTAAACTCTTGGAAGCAAATTTAAAAATCTCCAGCTCCTCTATAGTCTCAGAAACTTAAACTCGTCTCAGCGTGCAGCTGCAGCGAGGCATCTACCCTCCTCACGGCCTGGCGTGCTCACGGCCACATCACCGCCGTTGTGGAGGACGAGCAGGAGGGGGTCCCGGGACTGGCCCGGAGCCCCTTCCCAGCCTTGGTACCTCCTCGGGGACCAGGTCCACTTCCTGGGGAGACCGCGGCCATGTGCTTGCGGCAGGGTGTGGGCAGCCTTGCGCACGGGAAAGAGCCACGCCACGCATCAGGCTGACACGGCAGTGAGGGGTCACGCTGGCTGTGTCGTGCTCTGTGTGCTTGAGCATGTGCAGGCTTTAAAGATAGTTTTAAATCTAGAACAGGAGCTTTTCCAAGTCATTGTTTTCCTTTGAAAAGAAGTGGGGACAGCCCCTTGCCTGACCTCTTGATTCCCGGGCGGGGTAGAAGGTGGGATGTGGTCATCAGTGTCACCCCACAGTGCTGGTTGCTCTTCCGCCGTGTCATGCTTTGTTCATATCAGCATTCTTGTGAAAAATAGAGCTTAGCGTTTGCTGAAGCTCATTGCGCTACTTTCTAAAGATTTATGGAAGTAATAGTAGTTTGAGTTTAATTGAATGTCCGCGGTGTTAATTTATTTGCCCTTTTCCTGTGGTGCCCACACCGCGTTTAACTGAGGCTCCACGAGGCTAATCACTCCCTGGATTTCTTAGAGCAACAGCCATAAGGTGGCTGCTCACCCTCCAATGTCTCCTTCCTGCGTGCTGTCCCTGGCAGACACGGCCCCAGGTCCCCAGTCTCACCCCCTCAGTCTCATGAGGGACAGTGGGGGCCAACACCTGACCCCTGGGCAGCCAGCCCTCGGCTGAGCTGTCAGTCTCTGTCACAGATACTGAACTGAGGGCATGCGGTCGCTGCTCAGTGGCCCGGGGTCTGGTGCTCACGCGTGAGGGGCATCGGCCCGGGGTCTGGTGCACACGCGTGGGGCTGGCATTGGCCCAGGGTCTGGTGCACACGCGTGGGGCTGGCATCGGGGGCTCTGGGCTGGAGGCACAGATGTCATAGGAGGACGGCAGGGCCGGGGAGTGGACATTGGCCATGCAAAGAGCCTTGAGCCTGTTGCCCTCTCAGCCGCGTGCAGCCGCTGTCCACAGGTCATCTCACCACGGCTGCCCCTGTGGGGCTGGCTCATGCGGGGCTCCCGCGCATGGTCAGTGGCAGAGGCCAGGCAGGGGCTGGCAGGGGAAGGGCTGCTCCGTGGACTTGGCTATGGCCTGTGGTACTTCTAGACGTGGTGGGCAGTAAGCTGAGTGGCAGCGGTGTGGGTTCCAGCCAGGTGACCTGGGCAGTCTGGATGCCATGGGGCATCTCGGACTTCTTCATGAGGAAGTGACAGGTGAGCTTGATAGTGTCAGCGTGCCACTGGCCCCACTGTGTGAGGAAGGGAGAGGCCCAGTCAGACGTGGGAACACTGGCAGCAACCCACACTGCCGCCCAGGTGCGTGGCCTGCCTGCTGTGGTTGCTCCCCGCAGGGCAGGACGTGGGCTTCAGGGGCCTCCCCAAGCACAGGACGGCCAAGGAGGCTGTGTCCCCTCAGCGTCAGCACAGCAGGTGGGTAGAGTCTCCAGGGGCCGTCACGGAGTGAGAGGTGTTCCTGAGAGTCTGGAAACTGCTGTTTCTTATAGATTGCTAATTGATCAGTGTCTGTCAGATTAAAAAGCAATCATAATAGTAATCAGAGTTAAACTCCTTCTTTAAAAAGAAGGTGGGAGTCCTGTGTGCTCGCCGACAGGTGTGGTATGACGTGGGTGCGGGACTAAGGGGAGGTCTGGGCTCCTCAGAGCAGCTGGCAGACGACAGGACGCAGGGACAGACGGTGTGAGTATGTAAACTTCTGAGTAGACCTCTGACCGGCGGGTCACGAAGTTGACTGTTGGGGTGTTTAGAGAGCTCTCTTTCAGCAGTCAGACCTGCGTCATTGCCCTGGTCCAGCCGGATAAGCCGTCATGAGTTTCAGAATTCAGCATTTCTGGTGTAAAAAGGAAACTTCAGTGGTGATTGTTCTAAGGGCAAAAATGATTTCTGTGAGCCCCCCCGACACAGAGGGCTGAAGAAGAAAAAGAATAGCTACAACTGGCCCCTTCAACCCCTACGGTTCTGCCCCTAACGGGTGACGGGTGACCTCACACATTTTCATGGCACGTTAATTTTTTATTGTGAGCGATGAGCTGTCTGGTGACGGTCCAGTACGCAGCCCAGACACTCAGACTCAGAGCCACCGGGGTTCTGCTTCAGCTGGTGGGACGGATGGACACCGAGCGGGGAGCTGGATGGGAATGTCTGTTGGAAGTGGCCGTGCTGCTGGGCACAGAATATTCATGCTGCTAGTTCATAAACTCTGATGGGGGCCAACGAGAAAGCAAACCAGCCCTAACTGACCATAATATCTGAGGAACGGGGACAGTGACACATCAGTGCACGGTTTCAGGGATCTCTCACTTGTACTGTGTCAGAACACTTCTGGCCAGAGAAGCAGTTCATCGTCCACCCTCCCACCCCGTCCCTGCCATCTTCCCGGCTCACGTCGGCCCCGTGGGGACTTGGCTTTGCTGCCATGGCTGCAGTGTGGATAAGGAGGCACGTCGAGGCTGAGAACGTTGCATTAACATCAGGCGTGTGTGTGCGCTCTGAGAAGGAGCGTGGAGAGCGTGTGCAAGCCCACAGAGACTCCTCAACAGGACGCTGCAGAAATGAGCTGGGAAACAGGTGGTTTTAATGCAGCTGTCCTGTCATTTTTCAATTTAAAAATGTCATTTCGTCTTCCTTTTCTCATGTCTTCCCAGAAAGTTACAAGCTTTTTAGTATAGTTTAGATTAGGTTGATTAACCAGACCAGCTCTACCCTTGAAGCTCAGCTGATGGACTGCAGGGTTTTTACAATGTTTCCACCGTCAGCACAGGGGACTTATCGATCATTCCATTGTAGAAAATGCTTTTAGAAGCAGCCATGCGTATTTAAAGTTCATGGACAACCCGCCATCGTGCTTGAGATGTGAAGGAGGAACAGGAACAGCCCTGGTTAAGCAGGGCCCGCGAGGAGCAATATCTTCACACCAGAGACGGGGGATTGGGAAGGGACTATGTCCTCGGTCAGCATCTGTCACCAAAGTCCACAGGAGCCGGTGTAACCGGGCGAGAGATTGTCCTCACCACACGACAGCCAGTCAGCCGGATGACGGGTTAGAACAAGGAAAGGGACTTTGTTTGGAAAGCCAGCAAGCCGAGAAGATGGTGGACTCGTGTCCTAAGGACAGGGTCCAGGTCAGGGGCAGGGGGAATGGGAGGGTTTGAGGTCAGGATGTGACCGATGACCGCAGACACCTCGATGCCAGCAAGGGCCCAGGGGGGACCATGAAACTTGTTTGCTTTGGTCAACACAGTCCGGCTGCCGTGGCCCCAGTCACGAGTTCCTGGAAACCTGTTAACAAGCAGTCGTGACTTGTGTGAACCTTCCTCATCTCCTTGGGGAGGTGGTTTTGAGCAGGGAGTTGTTTCAGTAACTGCTGGAGAGCGACCAGAGTCCTTCAGCGATGAGCATGTCCACGGGCAAGAGCAGCAGAGTTGCTGCTGTGTCGAGCTCAACCCAGTGGAGTCAGACGGCTGGTGCCTCCGGGACACTCCTGACGGCACTGGCTCCCCGGAGAAGAGTGCGTGAGGCCCGAGCTGCAGAGCCCCCTCACACAAGGAGGAAAAGCACACGTCAGGGCTCCACAGGTCAGAGCAACAGCAGTGACCACGCGTGTCTCCAGGCCCCCACCTCTGAGGTCAGCCTCGGTCCCAGGGAGCATGGTGGTGAGGGCGTCCCGGGAGCTGTCTGACTCTCCATGGAGAAGTTGGGGGAGGAAGCAGGCTAAGGGTCTGTCAGAGCCGGACATGCTGCTGGCACGTCCACTGGCTTTCTCGCTCCGTCTTCAGAATGACCACTGACACCCATGCTACTGTCCCCAGGGCTCATTTGTGAGACTGAAGCCCGAGTTCCTTGTCTGGGTCACAGGAGCCTGGCCCTGAGCAAGTCGGTCTTCAGATGGAGGCAGTGGAGCGGCTGGCCCGTGTTCACGGTGCCGGGAACAGCAGCGCTGCTGAGGCGGGTCCCCCACAGTGTGACCTCGGCTCCCGGGGTGCCCAGCGCCGTGCGGTCTCGGGCCTCTGTGAGTCAGGATGGAAAGCCTCTGTGCGAGGCCGTCTGCTCAGCACCATCCCAGACAAGTGGGGACCGCAGGGTCTCCTGAGGCACAGGGGCCACATGGGGCCGTGGCAGTCCACTGCACGAGTCCGGGCTTCTCCCCCTGCCCTCCTCTCCTGGTGACCTCCAGGGGTATCAGGCCAGTGGGACGTAGTAGCCGGCTTTTCCGTTAGAGGGAACATGAATCATGCCCACGGGCCTCTTCTAAGAATTCTGTGTCACAGACGTGGATTCAGCCTGCGTTTGTGCAGCTGCTGACCTTGGGGACCACAGACAGAGACTCACTGACCTCAGTGACCTCAGACGGGGACTCATTATTTGAACACTTGAGACAAACGCTATTGCTCCCATTCAGCAAACGGGGACAGTCAGCTCCCGAGACAAGACCTAGAGCTGAACACCTGTGACTTCCCCATGGAGGAGCTGAGATTAGAACCTGGCCCTCACTTTCTGTCTGGGTTCAGAGCCCCCACGCGCCCTGTGCTGACTCTGCACCAACTTTCCATCTTCCGCCTGGACACCGCAGCCCTCTGGCCCCGGCCCTGGTCCGGAGCTGACCAGGGTGCGTGTTTGGAAACACCACAGGGAGGTGGCACGTCCCTCATGCCACCTTCACCTGAGTTTCAGGGTCCTTAGGTGTGTGCGTGTTATGCGCCTGTTCTCTTTCCTCTTTAAACTGCGCCTTGTTCGTTATTTTCTGCAAGAAAGCAACTTCAGAAGTGTGATTTGTGGTTGGTTGCTCCAGATCCAGACCTCTGCAGGTGCCACCTGCAGTCTGTTTGACCACAAAACTGAGTTCTGATCTGTATCCCCTGGCTTCCCCATTATTCATGTTTCCCACTTGGATATTGATAAAAGTGAGTAACATTTGTTAAAAATGACAGGTGAGTCTGGTTACCTATTACTCATTGACAGTCACGCCCAAAGAGTCAGTCTTCTCTTTGTGAATACATCGCACGTCGGATTTACTCGCAGGAAACAGAGCGAGCACCTGGACGGGATGTGTTTTCCAAGCCCTGGGGTCCCAGGTGATCTATGGTGACAAGTCACACAGTCCTGGACCCGCAGCCCAACCGAGTGCAACAGACAGGCTGGTGAGGACAGTGTGGGGGGCACAGAAAGTTTAGAAGGAAGCTGACCCCTGAGGTAGCTGGCGGTCACTGTCAGCATCCGGAGTGGCCTCCACTCTGCTCTCAGAGCAGAACCACGGCCAGGCAGCGCCCGTCAGCACCCAGCTTCCCCACAGTGACATGTGGGTGGGCACTTCTGCCCCGGCTGCAGCTCCCAGCCTCCTGTGCTGGGTCGCCAGTCTGTGTCTGGCATCTGAAGGTCGAGGCTTGCCAGTTTTAGCCTGAAATCCCCTGTGCAGCGTGCAGGAGAAGGCACAGTAATGGTCAGAGGGCAGTCACTCCCGCCAGGTGGCCGCTCCTCACTTGGGAGGGGCTGTCCTGTGGGGCACCGGGGACAGAGCTGGGGACCAGACCCATCACGTGTAGGAGATACGGACAGTGTGTCGGGTAAGGAGTCAAGCATGTTCACAGTTCACATTGGGTAAGCGTGTACACGCGTGCATGTCATGTTGCCTGGAGAACCCTTGTCCGGGCAGCGTGTGGAGGAAGTGGAGACGCGGCGGGAGCAGAGGAGGCACCTGTCCCTGTGCACGTGAATAGGCGAGCTCGAGGACGCCATCCCCAGGTGGGTGGGTGGTCAGGCCCCTTAGTTTTGTTTGGAGTGGGGGAGGGGGAACTGAGGCTTCAGTAAGTGGCTCGAATGGGGGGGTTCTCAACCGGGGAAACAGCCGGTTCCCCACTGAGCCCCCAGGCCCCTCCACCCCGGAGCCAGGATTCCTGTGTGTGCAAGTCACTCTTCTAATTGGATCCCGTTTGCAGGGACGTTGCCTGGGACATACTAGAAATTACTCCTTGTTTATCTGCGGTTCAGGCTTAACTAGCGTCCTGTATGTTCCCTGGCCGCCTTCCTGGAGCTCCAAATGCAGCCAACATGAGAACCAGCCTCAGAGACAAGAGCACGTTTGTTTGGTCTCCGTGGTGTTCGCTCTGACCTCTGAGACTTTTACGTAACGCAGGCAAGTCGAAGGCCGGGTTTTGCTCAGCCTGTAATAGTAGCATTTCCAGTAGAAACGTGATGGACGTTTCTTCAAGGAAATTGGTATAAAACCTTATCAAGTAGAGATGATGCTGCCGCGGATTGAACATGACACTCATTTGGATTTTAGATTTAAAACATCTTATGTAAAGTATAATTAATGTCACGTTTGAAGTGGGTACTATTCAAGTTCAACAGCAGACAGAAACAATTTCATCTTAAAGCTTTCAGACATTTAAACAAGAAGCTGTCTGCTTTTTACTTCAGCATTTTTGGGGTTTTTTCTGAGTCCAAAGAAATTCAAAATTAAGCGTATATTGCTCTGTCATCACTGAATTACTTTGGAAGATGATCTGGTAATTTATTTGAATGCATGGTGACGGTTCTCGTGACAAGGGCCTCCAAGCTTGCAAACAGGAGCTGTGGGGACTTGCACGTGTCCCTGCCCAGAATGCCGTCGCTGGCTATCGGGTGTCGGGAGCTGCTTGTCTCCCCCAGCTGAGTGGAGTTGCCTCCTCGTTAGCGACTTTGAGTTTTTCTCTTTGATTTAAGTGACACTTAAGTATTAGGGAAAATGGTACAGATTTGGGGGCAGCTTCTGCTGAGACGTGGTCCTTGGTGCAGAATAAAACAAGGAGCATTTCTATGGCTTTGAAAGGAAAGCCATTAGCGACCATTGCCGCCGAGGCTGGGCCAGGCCAGGCCGCGGGCGCAGCTGTGCGTGTGACGTGAGAGGAAGCACGCACTGAACCAATCAGAGGCTTTGTCCCCGCGAGGCAGAGCCGCAGGCTTCATTTCTGCTTCAGATGCTTCATTAGGCAAGCGGCTGGCCGCAGAGCGGAGGACGCTTTCTTTGGAAGTAAACTTTGAAAGAATGAAAAGAACCTAGAAGCTGGGCAAACTGTCAGATCGCCAGATTGCTTTGTCTTTCAGAGCTGAATTCACTGAGTGTCCCTTGTGCCCGTCCCTGAAGCAGCTGCCATCTGTCCCGCCTGCAGCCTGGCCCTGCCCCGGTGCCCTAGGCCCCACCGTTCCCCCACACCAGTGACAGTTGTGACTGCGTGAGCCCCCTGACCCGTGCCCTGTCCGTGAGGAGCAGTGTCCTGCCACGGTCACACGCGGGGGACATGCTGTCACAGGTAGAAGGTGTCACTTGACCCCAGCCTTCACTTCATCTCCGTCTTTCAGGTAGGTGATAGACGGAACGGGAAGTTCTCACCCGACAGGAGACAGTGCCAGGTGTGCAGAGACGCAGTGTGAGGGGCGGTGACATGGGTCTGAGCAGCAGTCAAAGGGCAGACGTCCTGCTCAGAAACCCAAAGGCAGGATGTGTCTGGTCACTTGTGACTGTCCCACAGCCAGCACTCCTCCAGCTCTGGGCTCTGCAGAGACGCCCCAGGGCTGGGGGAAACGGAGGGGCACCCACTGCCTCCCTGCCAGTGCTTGCAGGGCAGCTGGTGCTCCTAGTCTGCTTGCTAACTGTCTGCAGCTCTGTGTAGATTCCATTTGGGGAAAGAAAAGGGTTGTGCTACTAAGAAAGGCCAGGAAATGAGGCTGGGTCCTGGCGGGACTGCGGGCAGCCACTCAGCCACGTGGCCCCTGTCTGCTCTGCCCAGGGGGCAACGGTGTCAGCCACCCCACCGCCCACAGGAAGTGGGGGGAACCCCGCCTCGCCGCCTGTCACAGCTCTATGTGGCCCCAGCACAGGGCAGAGCTTGTCCTGGGTGTTCCTGAGGCCGTGAGCGTGAACGAGTGTGATTGGGGCAGTGTTACATCCTTTACACACAAGCAGTTCCCTTTCGTGTGTAAACATGGTTCCCTTCTACCAACCACGACGGGGAGGCCTCAGCTGCTTCTCTTCACTGCTTCCTGTCAGCGTGGCTTGTGCCCTGCTGACGTGTGCTTAGTACGTGTGTTGTGCCTGAGGGTTGAAACAAGCCCAGGGCTCCAGCGTGTGCCTTTCCTCCACTGCTGTGCTGAGCCTTGCAGGAGCGCTCAGGGTCACCGGTTGCTGACGCCTCCAGGCAGGGGCCCAACCTCCAGAATCAGTGGCTGACCCTTCGGTGGCCTTAGAGGAGTTAGCTGACCTCCAGAGGCCTCTACTTCTGCATCCTGCTAGTGATGGTCACTCCTGCCAGACTGCAGAGTGAGTCATGGAAGCACGGACATTCGCAGGCATGACCCAGATTGCCATCAGGGTTACTTTTCATCACTGCCTCTCCACAACGAGCATTACGGAACCAGAGAGGAACAGGTGCGGCAGGTGGTCCTGGTGCCCATCTCGACTTCCTAAGGTGAAGAAGGGGGCCAGTTTAGCACCAGCTGCCTGTGAGTTACCTCCAGGAGAGAGGAGAGAGAGGGCAGGTGCCACAGCTCACCGGGGCCGGCCCCACGGAGGAGCACGTCAGCATCCCTGTGGGTCGGGAGCCGGGGCCGAGGGGTCATTAGCGCTGCTCCCTCCACGGTACTGCCTCAGATCACAGGCTTGGAAACTTCATCACCCGAGTCACAGGAACCAGCTGGCAGCTGAAATGACCAGTGACACCAAGGACAGGTGTCTGAAAGGCCCCTCTCATGAAGCCTCAAAACATTCCGAGGAGCGGGCAGTAAATCAGCTGTGTTGGTCCTGAGGGTGCCCAGTCTCATCCAAGCCACTGACCTCACATTTGTCCCTGAGCTTGTGGGGTCCGTCTGTGTGGAGGGCCCTGTGCCCTGGATGTGTGTCCGTGGAGGATGCTGACCGGATCTGCAGCCACAGCGGGGCAGGACCCTTGCTTCTCAGGACAGCAGACCTCGGCCTCTTCTCTTCTTCCAGCCCAGCTGTTGCTGCCGTGTCCACAGTCTCAGTTCTGCCCCAGCAGGGCCGCCTCCCTCTCGGGCACCGGTTGTGCTCACTGTGGATGTTGTGGTTCACGGCGCCAACCTGGTTAACTCAGCTGCCTCACGTGTTAGGTGGCTCCTGCATGTGTCTGCATAGCACGTGGCAGATGCTGCAGCCACCAACGCCCTGTGGGTCCTGAGAGCCCAGGCTCTGGGGTGCAGCCAAGACCGGAGTCAGTCTCCACACTCAGAGCCCTCGTCCCCCTCAGAGGGCCTGAAACACGGGCCTGCTGTGTCCACTGGCTTCTGAGAAGGTTGGCTTTCTCTCGGAATGGGGTCTCCCTGAGGTGCTCACCTGGCCCATCTCTCGCTCACCTGCCCAAAATCAGCCTCTCATCTCTTTAGTCTCTTTATTCGTGGGTTTTTAAAAACTCATTTCTCAATCCAAGAAAGCCATACAAGGAAGGTCAGTACAGAGTCTGCCTAAATCAGAGCCTGTGGTCATAATGCAAGCGTCACAGCCTCGGGAGACCAAATGCATCGATCAGGCCTGTCTGGGGCTGTGTGTCCCCAGGAAATGTACTCAACCTCTCTGGTCCTCCTTTTCCTCATTGAACAATGTTGATGCTACAGCTACTGGAATGTGCCGTGAGGACTGAGGAAACACCATGGTGCCTTAGTCTCCGTCGAGAGTTCTGGTGGCTCACCGCGTCGGATGACCGAGCCCGTGACTGGTGGAGGTGGGGTGTTAGTTCTGCAGAATGAGAACAACGCCCTGTGTTTCCTTAGGTGCCGCCACAGGAACCGCAGAAATCTTCACAAGCCTCGGGGCTCCGGGAAGCAGGATGCCGTCCGTGCGGCATTGCACCTGACTCCAGAGACGGTGCCGTGGCTCGTTTGGTTGAAGGCAGGTCGGCGTCCACGGACAGCACCCCCTGCCTCTGACGCTGCCTATGCACCTTGTGGCTGTGGCCACGGCTGTGTGACCGTGTGGCCCCTATGGAGCTGGTGTTGACAGTGAGCGTGCTGACGGAACCTCACGAAGGCCTGGTTCCGAGTCACCCAGAGACCACGTGTGAGAGAGCGCTGCCCTCGCTAAGCGTCACGTGTGATAAAGATACCCGATCGCATGGGTGCCCCCAGAATGCCCAGCCCGCGAAGGGAGCTGCGTGGGAGTCCCTCAGGGAAGCCGGCTCCTCCGTGAAGGCCCGGCCGCCCTGGATGCGCTCAGCTGTCAGCCAGTCCCCACATTTTCCGTCTGGCACACTTCTGTTTTCCCAAGAAGACCCAGTGGGAGTCTGAGCATGATGCCAGAGGGGGCGCTCTTCCCTCTACCTGGGCGAGGTGTGTCCTTGTGGACAGTGGACACGGCGGCTCAGTGGAGGGGCCTGAGCACAGAGCTAACAGGGCCATGTTTCCACCCACCAGGGTCTGAGACGGCTTGGGCTCATCCACGGGTGGGGCGTGCCGTTCCTCTCCTTACACAAGTAGGGACAGAAGAGTGTGAAGTAGGGGGTTCCCGTGAGGGTATTCAGGCCTACACGGGGGCAGGTTGGGGTCCCTGCCACCCCCGAGAAGGCTCCTCAGCTGAGGGCTGTCAGAGGAGGGCGCCTTGTGTACGTCAGGGAGGAGCACGCAGGCACATTTGGACAGTAAGGCCGCCCAGACTCGTGTCTGGACCGTGAGGAGGCGCATGCCGGACACACAGATTTAGCTGAGGAGACAAGGCCTGGGGGAAGCAGGGCAGCAGTTCTGAGTCACCAGCACGCTGGGGGTCGGGCTTCTCGGTGCAGTAGGGAGCCCCTACCCAGACACTGCGCAGCCTCCACCTCCGCCCAGCTGCGCTTGGCGGCTCCCGGCCTGACCTCGACCTGGCACTGGGCACCGCAGAGGTGAAACGTGTGGTCATCGTCCTGCCCCCGAAACAGGGCTGACCTCTGAGACGCTCCTGTTGCCCAGGGAGTGCCATCTGGACAGATGAGGTGTCCCCACGAGGGACGTGACCCCATGAGGGCGCAGCCCGGACCCTGCACTCTCCCTGTGAGCTGCCCTGTCCCGGCTGCCTTTCTGTGGCTGTCCACTCCGTGTCACCCTGTGTCACACTGACCCCCAGTCACTCGTCTGTGTGAGCCGGCAGCGAGGGCTACGTGGTTTACTCTCCTAATTCCACTCCGTCCCAACCAGTGTCGACAGTTGTCAAGGTAAGGTCCTGACCACGTGACTGCAGTCTCCACGGCAACCGCATTTAATTAGAGCTGCTGTCGCATTTTGTTACAGTTCCAGCAAACAACAGCACAGCCACCCTGGGTTCCACGCTGTGCTCTGTGCCCAGCCGCCCGTCCCAGGACCCAGGGTGAGACCTGTGTGGACAGTGCTGCTGCCGGGCACAAGCGGCTGACGCTGGCTCAGTCATTTGAATTGATCATTTTGTACAATGTTTAATCAAATCCGGACGCTTAGTATACGTATACAGATGTACACATTTGTAACGTATGCAGTGCGCACACACGTCTAACAGCAGCCACTGGGAGCCTGCACGGTGCGGCTGGACCACAGATTGCAGGAGGAGTGATCACAGCCCCTCCGGGTCTGACCCCATCAGACTGCTGGCTCCCTGACCCACACGCACTGAGACCAGCAGTGGGGTCACAACGTACTAAATGGACCCGTCTGAGACCCTCGTTGTGTTCGATGTCACCGGCAGAAGGCCAGTGTGGAGTCTTGGCCTTGAAGCCTCGTCACGAGGAGGGGGAGTCTGCGTGAACACACGTGTAGAGTTGGGACATGGAATTATAATTGTACTTTCAGGACGTGTGCCAAAATGATGACACTTGTTGCATGTATGATGAAGCCCTGTCTCTCCTGCGTGTCTCGTGTTGGATCCTGGGAGGTCAGTGCCCAGACGTGGTGGTGCCACAGCCCGCGTGGGGTCCAGAGTGCAGGGCGCGGCTGCTAGACGTCTTGTGGGCTGAGCTGTTCTCCAGCAGGAGGAGCGGAGAGCTTGTTCTGCACCAGACTGGCCCAGCTTGAACAACTGGAGCACGGGAGCTGAGCAGGCAGCTGTGAATGTTGGGGTGAGGCCCCCGACAGCACGGGGTCCTCACTGTGACACCCTGTGGGGGCTGTGCTGCGGGGAGCAGGGGCGTTAGTAACCCGCCAGTTTACAGAGCTCTGAGGAACCAGGGGCTGACCCGCCGGAAGTGAGAAGCAGGCGGCCACACGCCTGAGTCGGTGCCCACGCAGGCAACCTCAGTGCCATTCTCACATAAAGGGCGGATGCCCTGGGGTTTCGGCACAAACTGCCACTCGGGTCAGTGACGTTTGAACAGATGTGCACACGTCCCTCAGGTGGGATGCCCCTGGGGAAGACGTGCAGCGTTTGACTTGGGCCCCGGACACACACTAAACTGTGACTTTGTTTCTCTCTTTGCAGAGGAAGAGGCCGGGGACCTGGTCCAGCCGGGCATCAGCTTCCCAGGGCCGGTGGAGGAGGATCTAGGTAGGCTGCCAGGACCAGCCCTGGCCGCACACGGAGCAGGCGTCACGGGCCTCGGGCTGGGGAGTGTCTGCACGTCTGTAACTGTGAACCTTCCCACTAACATGTCTAAGCATGGGTGTGACTCTGGAGTGTCCCACTGAGACCTAAGTAAAATGTGAAATTTTTAAAGAATAGTAGTTTATAAATGTTATAGAAGCTTTAGGTGAGAGCACAGCTCCTTCAGTCACTGGGGGTTGTTAAGACAGACCATTGTTACTAAACATGAGGACAGATTATTAACAAAGTCAGTGCGTGTGACGTGGTGACACGCTCCCGTCTCCTTCCTCTGAGAGGGTCTCAGGACGCGAGGGGGCTTTCCTCTGCGTTGTGTCAGGCAGCCCGTGACCTGACGTCAGACCGCTGATGTCTGTCGGCCGGCCGGCGAGCGGGCGCCGTGGGCCCTGCTCCCAAGGGAGCCCCGACTTCCTGTGTGCTGTGCTCCCTGAAGCGCCGGGGAAAGTCAGGCGCAAGTTCCTCTTGACGCTGTGCTGACACGGAAGCTGGGGCCGCGGTCGGCCGTGGTCGTGTGCGAAGTGCCATGTTGACGACCTCGGCAGAGGGTGCGTCGCGGACGGACGCTGGGCTCCGTGCTCCCCCCGCCCCCGGCCTGCCGGCTGGCCACGCACTCGCCTGGGAGAGTCCCAGTTCCCCGTTCCGGGCCTCCCAACAGCCACCACCATTGAACATGGAGGGCTGCGTTATGGATCCCGAGTCGATTTATGTTTAAATTTGAATTTTTCTTAATTTATTTCAGGTTCTTAGGCAGTGACTTGCCCATTTGATTGCCTTAAAGAATAATATTGAAAATTGAAAGTGTCCATTTGTATCAAGCTGTGATTTCTCTTCTAGAAAATTAGGAACCAAAAACTTTGCTTTTCAATTTAAAATAATGAAAACAGGAATAGTTCTGAAAGAATGATTGTGTGTTGTCCACTGTGACTGAGTTATAAATTTATATCTAACTTGCTATTCTCAACCACTTTCTTCACTTGGAACAGGCAAATTGATTACTTTTACTTATGCTACAAAGGGTGGCCGCTGTCTCGCTGAGACAGCTTGCACCGCCTTGGGCTTCATGGGGCCCAGCGGCATCACTGCGAGGAGTCACTAGGGGTCAGGTCTGAAGAGGCTCCCACGGTGACCACTCACTTGGCTTCTGTTCTGTGGGGATTTGCAAGTCGCCCAGCAGCACTTGGTCCTGCGTGGGGAGGTCCTGACGTCACAGCTGTGCTCCAGGGCCAGTGCTCCCGTGACAGTCCTTTAGAGTGAGGGGACGTACTGGAATTGGTGACAGTGAGCCGGGTCCTGCCACAGTGAGGTCACCTTCTTGAATGATGGCTCTTAGGGACAGTGAAGACAGCGTCACCGAGAGCTCACCCACCCTGGGGTAGATGCACATCTCAGTCAGCACGCAGCCCCTGGTGTCTTTCTCCTGGGCAGTGAGGACGAGTCAGGTGCAGTGCTAAGGTGAGGTCACGGGTCACTGCCGACACAGAGTCTGACAGATGAGTCCCAGACTAGGAGACTGAGTTTGTCCCACAGCCGTGACTGAGCCGGCAGGGAGGGGGACAGGACCAGAGGGCCAGAGCACCCCATGGGCACATTGTTCCCAGAGAAAGTGCACTTCTGTGGTAAAATACTCAAACATAAAGGTCATTTGGACCATTTTTAAGTGTACCCCCCAGTGGCAGTAAGCCCTCCACATTGTAGTCACCACATCCATGTGTAGAGCCTTTTCCTTCCCACACTGCGCTTACGGGGTGACACACTCACTGCCACCACCACCCCACCTGGTGCCCACGTCCTCCCCTCTGCCTCTGAGAGTCCAACTCCCACGGGGGCCTCGTGTGAGTGGGGCCAGGCAGGGTCTGTCCTCCTGCATCTGGCTTGTCCCACTGAGCGCCACACCCTCAGGCTCACCCATGGGGCAGCCTATGGAGGGATTTCTTCCTTTAGAGGTTGGAGGAATACTCCGTTGCATGGACAGACACCTCCTGTGTGTCCACTCCTCCGTTGCTGGGCCCTGGGTTGTTCCCAGGCCTTGGCCACAATGAGCAGTGCTGCCACGAACACGGGTGCACATGTCTCTGAGACCGTGTGTGTGCTTCCGGGTCTGTTCCTAGGAGTGTGGTAGCTCTCTGTTTAACCTAGTGAGCTGCTGCTGCAGTCTGGACATCGGGCAGAGGTTGGTGATCATAGTGAGAAGGAGCAGGGTTTTGAGGCTCTGGAGAGAAAGAAGCAAGAGGTCTTGAGGGCTCGGCTCTCAGAGCTTCCGAATGTGCTGCCGGTGTTCCCTCCGGAGCCGTCAGTGCCGAGGATGGTGGGAGAGGCAGCAGGAACCCCCACCGGTGTCATGCCCGGCTCAGAGGCGCCGGCAGGCAGTGCACGCCTGGTTCCAGGGGTGTTTCTCAGCCCATTCATGCAGCACCAGGCACCAGTTTTGGTTCCATTCATCGGTGTCACCAGGGAACGGCCCCGGGCCTAGGCACCCTGTGTTGGTCCCCCCGGGGCGGGCTTGGGCACTGCCATCCTCAGAAGTCCCCTGCGTCACCATCTGTGCACCCAGGCAGAGAGCACAGCAGAGGTGTGAACAGAAAATTAATGCGAAGGTTAAACAGGAAGAAAGAGAAGAAGGGATGGAGGAGAAGAGGTCTGGCTTCTATCCCCAGTGTTATTATAAAAACCATGATTTTACACATTTATTTTTCCAAATTGAGTTTTCTAATATTTTCCTCTTGACATTGAGGGGGTTAAATTACATGGGTTTCTAAGGCTTTTCCAAGACTCAAATTAAGCTATAACTCTGCTGCACCAAATTAAAATTAAAAGCACTCATATGGCGCTAGTGCTGCTGCAGCAGAATGCGTCGTCATGGTTTCAGAGGGCGGCGGGTGCACAGCACAGCCTTGTCACACCCCACAGCGTGAAGCCACGCCGGCCGCTGGTCCCGCCCGAGTACCAGCCTGGCCTCAGCCAGCCTCGGTCTCGTGACGACACGCCAAAGGACCGGTGAGGGACAGCGACCGAAACCCTGAATCTCTCTAGTGACGGACAGATCAGTCATCTCCTAGGAAGTAAGAGCATCACCACAGCCGTCCCACGCTGTCCCTCTTCCACTCTAAGGGCAGGTGCATCCTCTGACGCTCAGATAATAAAACGTCTGTAAGGAACTTTGTCAGGAGGAAACGGCCATTTTATACAGGAAGGTAACGGCGGCTTCTGTTAAATTACCTCACGTCCGTGAGAAAGGTGGGTTGATGCAGCACATTCAGAAGATGAGAGTGGAAGAGGAAGACCTCTTTGAGGAAGAAATGGTCTGAGGGAAGACCTTCAGACACTCTAAAATTAAACTGCCCTACCAGTAATTTCTCTTATGACATTGGCTCATTATAGATGTTATTTCTAAGAAAGGCTTTCCTTCATTCTCTTGAATGTTAAATTTAAGTCAGTTGTAAAGAATGGGCAATTTCAAAGCATTTATGAGGACTGTTGCATTGATTGACCCAAATTTGCAGTGGTAAATCTATTGCAAATTGAAATGAGAAAAAAGAAAATTAAGCGATCAATCAGAGAATACTAGGCGCGCAGTATATGTGACTCAGCACTGAGGGAACGAGCACGCTGTGGAATTGTAAAACACCCTGCCTCCTGGGGGCAGGCACACGTATGGGGAAGATGGTTTTAAACGGTGGGACATGCGTGTCCTCACTTCCAGGTCTGCACGCCACTTGACTGCACGCATGTCTCGTGGTAATTATGGGATAACTTATTTTAAAAGAACCCCCTTCTAGCAATTTATATTTTGTCCTTTTACAAACACCCGGCCACCCCGAGGACATGTCTCCTGGCAACTTGCTGGCCGTCCTTGCTTACTTGTATGTCCTTGTGAATTTCTAGAAGTTTGCAGGAGTAGTGGGCGTGTGGCTGTGTTGGGTCTGGCTGGCAGTGGCAGTAACGATGCTGCAATTTGCTGCATTCTGAGCAGGAGCCGCCCCCCCAGGGCCCCTTTCCCCAGCTCCCTTGGGCCTGCTTCACCTCCAAGTCCTGCAGGGCACACTCACTCCTTCCCAGTGCCCCTGGGAGCTCAGGCATCGGGACAGGAGGCCGCCCTTTGCCAGCAGGTGGCAGCCAGCTAAATCATCACCCCTGCGGCAGGGGTGTCCTGCAGGGAATGGTGAATGCCACTTATTCAAGGGGACATTCCGAAAGCTGAATTATATCTTGACAATGTCAGGTTAAAGCTTTATTTCCGCGCGCAGACAAGTTAAAACTAGTTTGCATGTTATTCAAATGAGAGGACCATGAGAGGTTATTGGGATTTTTCATTTAGATTGCTGGAACGTATTCCATACCTTTTCGTCTCAACATTCGTTTCTGACTTGCACGGCGGCCGAGCCTCATGGCGCCCAACGAGTTACAGCACCGTTCCCTGGGTGGGCTCCCTTCCTCGCACAGTAACATTGTATCGCTCCTCCGTGCCTCTGTGCACGCACGTGCGCGTCCTCGTCCACTCTGGCCACGATGACAGAATACCTCGGCTGGGTGGAGACAAGAGCAGTTGATTCCTCAGAGTCGGCGGCCTCTGTGGTCGTGACGCAAGATGCTTCCCGGTGTTGTATAGACGCACACGCGTGCAGACCAGCAACAGCGTGTGGAGTCCCCACGCACTGTTCCCTTGAAATGACACTTTCCCTGCAAGGGCTTCTGAAATAAGTGAGTGGTGGTTTTTACAGCCACGTGGTCTCAGTGGAAACAGCTCCGGGGGGTGGAGAGGGTGACAGACATGTCGGATAACAGAAGATTCGGTTCATTTAGCCCACCTTCTCCTCCAGTGAGTGGTTTTACTTTGTTTCGTGTCTGATAGTTTTTATTTACACGACACTGATTTTTAAACGGCAGTTGCAGCTCAGGGGGCTGTGCAGAAAGGTTCCTGAGTCGCTATCAGCCACGTTGTTAAGTGACGAGACAAGAAAGGACGGGCCATGTGGAGCGCACAGGCAGAAAACATCCAAGTGCGTCACACACGGGAGTGAGTGTGGTGCGTGTGTGTGTGGTAGGTCCCCGTGGAAAACAGCGTTTGCAGTAGGTAATTGATGCGCGTTGGAGTCTCGGGCAGGGAGGGCCTTGCCAAGTGGGGGGCAGGTGTCCAGCCGAGGCCGGACACGCACTGGGCACCAGGCAGGCACTGCGGGCCGACCTCCTGTGTGGCCCACAAGCCTTCTTCCTTGTTCACCAAAGGAAACGGGTGGGTGGTAAGACAGCTGGCTGCCTGCCTCGTGGGAGCGTGAAGGTGGTTAACCCTGATAATACCTGAGGAGGGTCACCACCACAGGTGACACGGTTGCTGTCCTTGTGGTCAACACCCAAGAACGCTGGGAATTCAGGCGCAGAAGGCGTTTCAGAAGCTGTGGGAACGTGAGTGTGGAGACGGGCGGGAGGCGGCTGCTCCCTGCCCACGGCTTTCCTTCGCCTCCTCCTGCCAAGTCCATTTGCAAATTGGAATCATTGAAAACAGGCCTGCAAGACAGTGCTCAGATCCTGAAGACCTTCAGTGTATACGAGTTCCTCTGCACCCATGGGACTCCCAAGCAAACGTGCGTGAAAAATGAACCTGACGTCCTCCATCAGAGGTCCCCGTTCCGTGGCCGGAGGAGTCTATGGACACAGGTCCCCGTCCTGAGGTCCCTGTCCTGTGGCTGGAGGAGTCCATGGACACAGCCAGAGGTCCCCGTCCCGTGGCCGGAAGAGTCCGCGGACACAGTCAGAGGTCCCCGTCCTGAGGTCCCCGTCCCGTGGCCGGAGGAGTCCGCGGACACAGTCAGAGGTCCCCGTCCCGTGGCCGGAGGAGTCCGCGGACACAGTGAAATTTTAGAGAACAGTGGATTTATTTGGATGTGAGCTGTGGGTGTGCACTATGGCTTTAGGAACAGTCCATGAGAGGTCAGCTGTTGGGAGGACAGTAGACAGGACAGGTGTGTGGAGGCCAGGAGGGGTCTCTGCGTCTGTCCGTGGTGGTGACTCTCCACACGCACTGGTGTGCAGGCGTTTGGCACACAGAGGCCGAATGAAATGCAGGAGGGAAAGGAGTCGGCCGTCTGCAGCCCCGCCGCCGATGGCCCTGTGTTCTGTGGGAGCTTCGTGCATCACGTTCAGTCCCACGACAGGCAAACATGAGGACGTCCGAGAGCCCAGGTGAGGGAAGGAGCCGATCGTGCCTGTGACTGAGAGTGGGCAGCTCTCGGGTCTGAGCTCAGCCCAGTGGACCTTCTCCCTTCCCCAAGGAAACCAGAAGATCACCTACCGGGTCCGTGCACCTAATTCACAGGCAAAGGCGGCCAGTCACCTGACGCCTGACAGTGAGTCAGGTGTTGTGCGGTCAGGACCAGTGGCATCTAGAACATGCAGAGAACACGCCTGCCTGTGTGCTTCATGGACCTGGCCCGCCTCTCTGACCTCCAGGGCGGGACTTGTCCACATGACCCGGTGGAACGTCTCTGGATTTGCTCATCTCCTTGTCAGTGAAGGTTCATTCAGCCGGAGACATTTTTTACACATAAGCACCCTTATTTTCATCACAACATGGAGCTGAAAGTTACATTTCCACAGCAGGCGATGGCCTCCATGGGCACGGTGGCTGCCTCATGCCACAGTCTCTGCGTCACCTGGGTCAGAATGACCCAGAACCCGCTTAGAGATGGAAACAGAACCCTTGTGGTCCGGGCCCCGTCAGACCAGCATGGACAGCGCGTGGTCCGGGCCCCGTCAGACCAGCATGGACAGTGCGTGGTGTGGGCCCCGTCAGACCAGCACGGACAGCGCGTGGTGCGGGCCAGTCAGACCAGCACGGACAGCGCGTGTTCCGGGCCCCGTCAGGCCAGCATGGACAGCACGTGGTCCGGGCCAGTCAGACCAGCATGGACAGCACGTGGTCCGGGCCCCGTCAGGCCAGCATGGACAGCGCGTGGTGTGGGCCCCGTCAGGCCAGCATGGACAGCGCGTGGTGTGGGCCCCGTCAGACCAGCATGGACAGCGCGTGGTGTGGGCCCCGTCAGGCCAGCATGGACAGCGCGTGGTCCGGGCCCCGTCAGACCAGCATGGACAGCGCGTGGTCCGGGCCAGTCAGACCAGCATGGACAGCGCGTGGTGTGGGCCCCGTCAGACCAGCATGGACAGCGCGTGGTGCGGGCCAGTTAGACCAGCATGGACAGCGCGTGGTCCGGGCCCCGTCAGACCAGCATGGACAGCGCGTGGTGTGGGCCCCGTCAGACCAGCATGGACAGCGCGTGGTCCGGGCCCCGTCAGGCCAGCATGGACAGCGCGTGGTGTGGGCCCCGTCAGGCCAGCATGGACAGCGCGTGGTGTGGGCCCCGTCAGGCCAGCATGGACAGCATGTCTGTTGTGTCAGCATTGGCTCTACTAGGTCATGAATCTGCTCTAGAATGAATGCTAGCTGTAATTAGGATTAAACGTTTAACAGACACTATTATGAGGACTCCCAGTCAGTGCTCCTCAAACATGTCCTGCATAGCCCATGAGGTGGGCACAGGCCTCCGACCCGCGGACCCCGCGCTGGTGAGAGACAGTGGGAGGACACGGCACAGGTTGCCGAGACACTCGCCAGACTCTCAGGTTACCAGGGAAGAGTATGAGCTGACACACACGAACTTTAAATAAGAGTGCTCTGTAAACTTAAAAGTAACCCAGGAATTGTATTATACTCACCCTGACAACATGAACAAAGCGATTTATTTTGCCCAATTTTCTAAGCAGAACACCACCCTGATGCTGTTCGTGCAAATAGTGGGTAAATTCCCCGAGGTGTGAGCGGTGGGATTAAAGCACGTGCACCTGACGTGTGCTGGTTTCTTCTTGCACCTGACACACAGAGGCTCCACGTCTTGTGTTGGGGAATTGCAGCCCCAACATCCTCGGGCCCCCTGCCGCACACTCCTGAGTAAAGCCGCAAATCACAGCGGCCCGACGACAAACACCCACGCTGAAGATGATAATAATGAGGGACACTTACGGAGCCATCGGCCGTGCCAGGCAGCCTCCTTGCTGCGGTTCTGGAGATGCAGCTGTTTGAGTGTGTGTGCACACGGGCTTGCCCCCTTGCCCACAGGGTGACCTCAGCAAGCTAAACTGCCGTGTACTCGTCAGCCTGGGACTGGACACAGAGAGCCTCATCCACGTTTCCGTTCTGGCGTCCCGGGCGCTGGCCCTGGCCCGGGCCCTGCACGTGCAGCCACTCTCTCCACTTGTTGTGTTGGGGTTCTGGGTGGTGAGGGCGGTGCAGGGGTGCCTTCTCCAGCCCGGCAGCAGTACCAGGAAGCAGAGAGGTGTGAGCACAGCGTATTGTCACCAAGACCAGGGATCTGGATGCACGCTCCTCTCCCGATGTGGTGTAGCCACCTCCAGGAGCCAGATTTAACTGCAAACTGACAGGAGGGAATTTCTGAACCCAAAAGCGGAGGTGAGACTTCACTAAGCCCCTCTGGGCTCTACTGCCATCTCAGTTAAAGCTTCCTAATTACACTCCGTTTCTCAAGCCCAGGAGGAGCACCTCCTAATAAGTAATTATAGATTCATAGGAAGTTTCAGAACTAGAACTGGGAGGTCCCATGCACCTAACGTTTCGTTCACTGTCTGACGTTGCAAATGGTAACTGCAGGACTCAGAGCTTCATCCAGGGCCTCGCTGACTCATTCACCCACTCAGTCAGCCATTTGTCCATTCGCCCAGGCATTTATTCAGACCCTGCTCTGCACGGCCACACGCAGGTGCTCAGCTGTAAGATGAAACACCTACACTTCTCAGAGACGCCGGGGCTCCTTCAGGCCACGCGGGTCATTTACCTCCGTGCTAACACGCACACTCTGCAGCACCACCCTGCCACGCAGAGCCGGGCTGGCCTGCGGGGGCACGGACACTGGGCGAGAAGGGCCTGGAGTGGCGAGCGCCTCGTTAGACCACAAGGAAGGATGTGGTGGGTCTGGAGGTGACAAGTCAGTGTCCACGACCAGTCAGAAACAAGATTCCCCCCAGGGAAAAGGTGCCCTCCCTGCCCGATTATAGGATCTTGTTCCCAGAAGGCAGTGCACATCCTGCAAGGTGAGGTTAGTGCTGACGAGCCCTGGCGTTTCAATACCGCGTGCGTGTCTGCTGTCTGCCACTCGTAGCACAGAATCCACGCGTGCATTTTAACTTCCACTTCAAAGATGACCTCCCCTAAGAGTGGTTGTGCTGTATGGAGAGAACAGCGTGAACATACTTAGGCTGAGTCCCACGCATCAGCATTAAAATGTGCATCAGGTGAGCCGTGTGTGGGGCAGGTCTGAGTTCAGGCCGTTTGAAGCCCTTTACTGTACTGACCGGTATTGCTCTCATCCGTTTCCTTTTGCTTTATTAACTGTATTGAGGTGGCCTTGGCTAATAAGATTACGTAGGTTTCAGGCGTACAGTTCTAGGATGCATTATCTGTATATTGCACGTGTGCCCACCACGCCGAGTCACATCTCCTTACGTCGTTCTGACGTAGAGGTGGGAGGCTGAGGCATAAGCCGTGGCCGGTGGGCACAGGCACAGGGACCTGCACTTAGCCGCCCCAGACACACACACTCAGAGTCCCACAGGGCAGCGTGGACGGCCAGATGGAGTCCCGGGCACTGAGGACATAGCTGGGCCGGTCTGATGCAGGAGAACTGGGTGGAGGAGAAGAGCGAGGTTCGCCTCCAGAGGACCCAGGCCCACCGTCACCTAGGGAAGGCAACAGGTAGAAAGCTCAGACGAGGTCTAGAATGAGATGGGGGATCCGGGCCGAGTGAGAAGGAGGGAGTAGACTGGAGGCAGTAGCCAAGACGGGGTCACTGCCTGTGGAAGGCGGAGCTCCCTGGAGGCCCTCGCGCCTCTGGTTCAGGGCGTCTTCCTCTCATTCCATGGCCGCCTCCTGACACCGTCACCTTGGGGTTTGACCTTGTGAGTTTGGGGACGCACAGCCAGTCTGTAGCAGTAGGCTGGGAGCAGTGGAAGCGTCTGCGGGGTCTGGAGCGTAGGAAAGGGAGCAGGAAGGGGCATATCTGCGTGGGTTAGACCTTGGGAGTAAGGTTACAGGGTGGGCCCAGAGACGTGGTGACAGGCAGGGAGCAAAGGGGAGCTGGCACCCCTCCCCCAGCCCGTGCAGACGCCACGCCACCTCACCACCTAACCTGTCCTAGTCCGTCACTCCCGTTCTCTGCAACACGGACCCTGATGGCCGCACCGCCTCCTGCTCCCACCAAAGAAATAGGGGGTCCAGCTTACTTTCTGAGTCGATGTCCCTCGAGCCCCTGCAGACGTGAGCCTGCAGCAGGAGCGTGTCATCAGCTGGGTCCTGCACTAACACTGAGGGTTCTGGGGTCATGCAAACCTGGGAGAACTCAGTGCCATCATTGGAGCCACAAATATGGACTTATTTCTCAAAAGTGAGGCCTGGGCATGTGATGTGGCCCTGGGTGGTCATGGAGCAGCCGCGGAGAACCAGGGCGCTGCACAGAACCGCTGTCTGCGGCGTGCTGTCTGCACTGGGGAATGCCATGCTGGCTGCATTTCACCAACGAGGAGACTGTTGCAGTGACATCTGTGTGAGAATTCAGATGACAGCCGAGAGCCACTGCCCGCTGTGGTGTTGGGTGCGTGCAGGCCGCCTGTTGGAGCAGCCCCATGTGTCCAGAGCACCGAGGTCACGGCTGCCTGTTTGTGATCCTGCACCTGGGGGGGGGGGCACAGAGTTGAGTCTGCCCAGCTCAGCATGAGAGGAGGGGCTCCTATTCCCAAACCACATTCCACTCGCAATGGGACCCCCCACTTTGGTACCAGGGCGTGTGTTAGCCCTGCGTGTTGTCTCGTGTTCACCTGTTCTCTGGCTGTGACAGACCAAGTGCAGGTTAAAAGTATAGTTTTAAGCACACGTTACCGAGAGGAGAGCAGGTCCTGTAGCCGCGTGGAGGTGTGTACAGAGGACACACGGAGGAGACTGCATCTGTGTAAATGAAGGTCCGTGGCCGATGGTGTGAGCAGTGTCCTATTTCCTGGTGAGAACTGAGTCTTGAGGGTCCAGTTACTTGTGAACTGCTGACCAGCTAATAAGCAGCAGCCCTGTGGAGTGGCCCAGGGGCATTGGCTGCCTCGGTGTTTCTTGGGGATGTGGAGGCAGGTAGTAGAAACTGATTTTCCTCGTTTGCAGTGGCTCTAGTTAGGTAAGCTTTTTAGTCTTTGAGATCAGCTTTTCCTAGTTTCCAAATATTGTCACACTATTCCAGGCACACCTCAGAGATATGGCGGGCTTGGTCCCAGACCACCACAATCAAGTGAGGCACACAGTGTTTTGGTTTCCTAGTGCATAAAAGAGCTTTGTTTGCACTGGACTGTAGCATTATGTCTAGAAAGTGTACATACCTTAATTAAAATTCTCCATTGCTCAAAGAGCTGGCTGTCCTCTGAGACTCAGGGAGTCACCATTTTTGCTGCTGGAGGGCCACATCACTGATCACTGACCACAGATCACCACAACCAGGACAATAATAATGGAAAACTTTGCAGTACTGGGAGAAAAAACAAAATGTGACACAGAGACAGGAAGTGAGAAAATGCTGTTTGAAAAATGGTGTCAACTTCAAGGTGCGCGATGTAGGGTTACCACAAACCTTTTTATAAAACACGTGAGATCTGCAAAGCTCAGAAAAGCGAGGTTGGGGTGTGAATTGTGCCATGGCTCTGGGATGCAGTTCGGCCAGTGGGAGACATTTCTAGCCTGGTCACCTTTTTTTGACTACTGAAAAGTACATTTTATTAATTATATGTACATGTTAATCACATATGTGCACATATGTAAATGTGTGGGTATGTGCACACACTTGTACTCACACACACATCCACAAACATGCACAGCCATGCAGGCACATCTGCACACACACACATGCACACACGTGCACACATCTGTCTGGCTTTGGTATCAGGGTAATACTGTTTAATTTTCATTAAAGTTCAGGCCCCAAAAAATGAAAAAGTCAACACAACCCTGAAAATTACTAGGAATTTCTGTTTCAAAATTATATTTGCTTATGAAATAATTCTCAATCAAATATTTCAAAACAAGCATTCTCTTGCTGGATTCTGATATAATAAACATTAGGCAATCAGCAACCGACATTTCTGACATAAATTTTTGTCAAAGCGAAAATATTGGATAATCAGAAATAATGTAAAGGGAAGAAGATACATTGATTTGCGTTGAGGAGCCTCTGGTTTGTATCAAAGGGAATTCCAAGGAGATTCGGAAGACCGTGGGGGAGCTTCGGGGGGCTGCCGTGGGGTCCCAGGCAGGCATCGGGACCTGGAGGCGCTGGGGTGGCTTGGCCTCCAAGTAGAGGGGCCAGGTCTGCCCCTGACGGCGAATTTCCTTGCGCCCTGGAAGCTTCTGTTTTTGAGTAGTAGACTAAAGATCTGCTTAAAAGCTACTTATTTAGCCCATAAATGAGAAGTCGTTTGGTAATTAAATGCAAGTAAGTTGTAAATGTGCTCACCATAAACGCGCAATTTGGAAATACCCTGAGATTCCGAGGAAGAGCTGGAGAGGGAACACCTGACTGACAACCGTGGCACTCCTGTGCACATGGCTCCTTCAGAGACATCTCTGCCCTGTGTCTTTTCAGGGATCACTTGGTGTATGTGCAGACGGTCGCAGCAAGAGAAAAGCTGGTTCTGATCGTGGTATTGAAACTACTGATCAGAGACCAAGTTAAGTCACGTGGGTTTGAGTGTGTGCGTGGGAGTGAAATTAGCAGTGTGCATGATAACAGCATGAAACAAATTATACACATGAATAAAGTCCTAAATATTAGTTCAGATTGTGGTTTGAGAGGCTGGAACCTTCCTTTCTCTTGTCAATGTAAGAAACATCCAAACCTGTAAGAATTTGTAGGAGTTTATTTGAGCCAAACTGACCATAATTGCCGGAAAGCAAAGTCTCAAAGGACTGAGAAAATGCCCCAGGAAAACCGCCACTTACTTTATACGGCAGAACCAGCAGGGAAGCCGTAAGGGGGTCACAGGGAAACCCCTGGTGGTAGATCAGGGAGGCGGGAGAATGCGGAGTGGAAGACCTCAGAGACGGAGACAGAGAACAATGAGGAGACATGTCCTTCTTCTGCCCTGGAGGGTGCAGAATGCTGACTTACAGCACGTGGAGAGGATGAGGGACCAGACGAGAGCGGGGCTCTGTGGTCTGCGCTGGTGGGAGGCTGTGCCTCAAGGGATCTGGAGGTGGATTACTTTGCCTTTTAAAATTTCTTTTTATTTTATTCATTTTAGAGAGGAGACACAGAGTGAGAGAGAGAGAGAGAGAGAGAGAGAGAAAGGGGGGAGGAGCTGGAAGCATCAAATCCCATATGTGCCTTGACCAGACCAGTGCAGGGTTTTGAACTGGCGACCTCAGTGTTCCCAGGTCAATGCTTTATCCACTGCACCACCACAGGTCAGGCTACTTTGCCTTTTAAAGGGACGTTATCTTAGATGCAGAAGACTACAGACAGGCTCAGTTACGGTCGAGACTGAGCTTTGTCAAGAAAGATGCCAGCCCAGGACGTGACTGCCCGCCAAGAACTGCTTTTGGTAAGGAAGTTTTCATCTCAGACCGTCCTGTGTGGTTACTTTAGGCCTGAGTCTGCAAGGCCGCCGTGCAGTCCTCCAGGAGCTTGTCAGGTTCACCGTGTGACCCCTTCTGTCCATTCCCACGCTGGCCATTTGATTCCACTTCCTAGCTGTGCAGGGCTTGTCCCCAACACTCCTGGGGCTAGAACAGGGGCCTGCGAACTCTCAGGAGGACTGCTTCCTGTGGAGGTGCCAGAGGGACTCGGGGACAGGCCGCTGGCGGTCCTGCTGATGCTTACAGGGGCCCCAGAACCTGCCACGCAGAGGACTGCGGCTCCACCGCCACACCTCAGGCCCGGCATCCCCCAGGACCGCAGGGCGGCCCCTGCCCAGCAGATCCTCCTCTGAGCTTGTCTGTCCTGGTCTCCATTTAGCTGCTCTCTCCTGAGGAGCTCCGGCTCCTGACCCCCAGGTGGGGAGCCTCAGTTTCATGGAACTTGTGACTTGCGCCCAGCCCCCCAGGTACCCCTCCCACGAGCCTGTGCAGACAGAAAGCCCCAGCCACACCTGTCACCCTACCAGCCTCTTGTCACTGTGTCTGCCTGCCTGCGAGGAAGGCTGTGGCCCAAGGTTTGTGTCATTTCCACATGGTGCCATCACCTGCCTCCTGCGTCCTGTTTGAACAGCCCACCTGGCAGATAGTGGGAGAGAGGAGGACACTCAGTCCCTGTGTGGACACCGTGCGGGAGCTGCCTCAGCCTGAACACGGCAGGGAGCCCGTGGCATGAGTAAGGAAAGCACCTGTGACCGTGACCCAACAGAGCACCTCCGGGCCTCCAGGCCGCGTCCGGAAGCCACAAGAGCAGCTGATGGCTCTCATTGCCTCTTGGGCGAGCGGGGAGGTGGGCACTTGGGTGTCTACGGTGATGTGGATGGCTGGTTGGACCCTGCTCAGCCCAGGCCACCCTCACGGGTTTCAGAGATGTCAGAACTGTCTACACAGCTCAGAACGGGGCCTCTGACAGTGAATTAAAACCACATGGGCTTTGAGGGGTTTCTATTTGGGGCCATGCTTTTGTAGTAAAATTTAACAAGACGTTTAAAGAAAGAAGCAGGGAAGTGACTGAAAACACAGCAGGGTCCTGTGAACTGCACTCAAGTCTGCTCGGTAAACGGAATCAGCGAGGGGTCTCCTGCACTTCAGAGGGCCTGAGAGCTCGGCCCTGTTCCCTGTTGTTCTGAGTGATGCTGGCCTTATGTCTGGCAGAGGATGTAAATATTGCCTAACGAGCCTGACTGGCTGTGGCGCAGCGGATGGAGCGTCACCGTGGGATGCTGAGGTCCCAGGTTCAAAACCCCGAGGTCACCAGCCAAGGGTGCTGGCTTGAAGCCTGAGGTCACCAGCTTGAGCCCAAGGGCGCTGGCTTAAGCAAGGGGGTGACTGGTCAAGGCACATACGAGAAAATCAATCAATGAACAACTAACGTGCCGCACCTGAGTTGATGCTTTTCATCTACTTTCCTTCCTGTCTGTCTTTCTCTCTTTTTCTCCCTCCTAACAAAAATAAACAAACACTGCCTGATGACCTTGTGGGATCTGCAAGCAGGGCTGCCTCTTGGAGTTAACACTCTTTGTAGTGAGTGGAATCTGTGTGTGTTCACTCGGTCACCAGACACTGACACTTAGGATCAAGTTCAGGGAAGTCTACTAAGTATGAGAGTGACCCACAGAGATCAGAGAGCTATTGGGGACACAGCGCCCCATGTCGTCACATGGTTATGTTCAAAGGATGGCCAGTCTCCCTGCGTCTGGGGGATTGTCAGGGGTTGTCCTTGAAGTGCTTCCCTGCTAACCTTTTGTACAGCCGGGGTGTGAGGCTCTTTGAGGTACTGGGCAGGTAAAGGCAAACATCCAGTAGGAGAGGACATACGAGATACTAGTGAGCAGTCAGATGGGCCAGATCTCGGGTGATGCTGCTGAGAAGTACTGAGCATGGCGTGCTGGAGGTAACTTGTGTGTTTCTATGCTTTGTCCATTTTATCTAGCTCATCTGTTTTTTGGTATATAATTATTGATATGTTATAATCCTTTTCATTTATATAAAGTCAGTAATAACTCCCCCCATTTTTATTTGTGATTTTAGTAATTGTTCTCTCTCTTTCTTTCCAATCAGCTAAGGTTTCTCAATTTTATTAATCTTTCTCAAGAACCAACTTCTAACTTCATCGATTCTCTCTGTTGCTGCTTTTCCCTGTTCCATTGGCCTCCACCTTTATTTTCTTTCTCCCACCAGATACAGCTTTACTTTTCTTTTTCTGTCAGCACGAATTTTAATATCAGTTATTTCATTTGTACAAAGAAGAAGCCAGCTGTGGTTTTGAAAGGGATTGTGTTAGATCTACAGACCAATTCAGGGCCTATTTTCATCTGAATCATCTGAAGTCTTCCAATCCAGGAGCATGGTCTACACTTTCATTATTCAGTGTCACTGATTTCTCTGAACAATCTTTGTAGCTGTCAGCATACAAATCCTGGACTCTCGTTACTTTTTATGGGAAATGTTTTTAGTTTTTATACAGCTCCAGGTAGCTCCTCTCAGCAGGTGCTGGGCCGTGTCTCCCCTCTCCCCCGTAGAGCAGGATGAGGCCCGTGCGTGGTCCATGGTGGGCCGTGTCTCCCCTCTCCCCCGTAGAGCAGGATGAGGCCCGCGCGTGGTCCCCATGGGTTCCCTGACCTGCTCGGGCTATGCTATGCGTTCCTGACGAGACAGCCAGGTGGTCACGGGTGTGAGCGGCCATGGGGGCTGCCCTGGGGGGGGGAGCAGGGCACTCCCCAGGACCAGCCAGGACAGTCAGTCACAACTTCGCAAGGTTCCACGGAAACTTCTGAAGAAACGTTAGCACGCTTAACGAGTTTGGAGGAAACGCCGTATATACCACAGCCCACTCTGTAAAGTTCTTGCTCCGTCCTGTCTTGTCTGGGTGCCTGTTTTACCGTTAGTTCATTCCCCAGGGCTCCACAAAGGACTTTCTCTTTAAGGTGAGGACAAGAACAGATGGCGCAGGGAGGTGTTGCCCCTCCCCCAGGGCAGGTGCAAGGAAATGCAGACGGGTGGGGGAAGGGGCTGAGAGGGCTGCAGGCAGAGGGGAGGGAACCCAGGGCACGCCTTGGGGAGGTGGGCATGGCTCATTCCTTGTGATGCCTCCTCCCCGTGGTGGTGGGGGTGCAGCTCCATGCTGCCCTGGGGTGCGCCCAGCCTGGGGGCTCAGGCGAGTGCTGGTGCCACTACCTGTGGTGCGGCTGGGAAGGGCACCTGCAACCCACAC
Source organism: Rhynchonycteris naso (assembly GCA_037038555.1). Taxonomy (NCBI): domain Eukaryota; kingdom Metazoa; phylum Chordata; class Mammalia; order Chiroptera; family Emballonuridae; genus Rhynchonycteris; species Rhynchonycteris naso. The sequence continues at coordinate 657,494 of CM072998.1, forward strand.
TCTGCCCTCCCCGGTCATGCTGGGGCTGGGTGCCCTGGTTCCAGGGCAGCCCCTACACCAAGTGTGTGTGTGTGCACGGGCACAGGTGTGTCTGTGTGTCTCCATGCGTGCAGGCCCTCAGCACAGGGCTGTGAGGAGGGGAGGCCCAGGACGGGTGCCCGCACGCCGCTGGCACGCCATGGCCGTCGTTGGGTTGCAAGCTTTTATTCCTGCACTCAGACTCACCTCCGAGAAGGGGCAGGCCGGCATGCGGAGCCCAGCAGTGACGTGGGCCTTCGCGTTCTGGTTTGAATTTGAGGTGACGGTTAAGGAACAATGGCGGTGATGGCTGTTCTCTCGTTGACAGCAAACGGGGTGTCAGGAGGAGCGGGAGTTAGGAAGCCAGTCACCGCGGACCTTGGTTAACTCAGTTTCACAAGCAGAAAGTGCCGGCCCCAAAGAATTTCTTTGTCACGTGCACACATTGAAAAAGCCCACAGTTCACTTCTCACTCCACATCTGTGGCCCTGTTCCTCACGGCGCGTGATGGTTGTGCTTGTTGCCGCCGCGGGTGTGTCGGGAGTCCACACGTAAGTGTCCGTGTGCCACCAGGAAGCCAGTCCTGCGTGCAGAAGTGGGAATGTGCGGCAGCATCTTGCATGACCAGACTTGATTGATTCCAGTTAAAGTTTTATCTTTTATCCTGTGCTTTTATATAGCCGCATCCATAATGCAGCTTCTAGCCAGACATTACGCGGAAACAGCAGCCGTGAGCGGTCGAGGGTGGCCCATGTTAATGTGGAGGGACAGTGGACTGGTATGAAGTTACGTATTAATGGGAAAACAGAGCAGACGGTGGCAGGTGACAGCACACGGCTCTGTCGGCTGGATGCTGAATTTCCTTTGGAAACTTGCTTTTAATTATATTTAAACAATGTAATCTTAAACATCCCTCCTAACATTCGTATTAAGGTTTGGGTGTGATTTGATGGCTGGAAAGGGGGTCACTGAGCAGCTCTTGTGGGCTGGGCACCCCCAGGGACAGAGAGGCACCTCGAACTAGGACGGAGTGCAGCTCCCGCTGGAGACGAAGGACCGTTCACCTGTTTATCACGAGGACGGGCAGAAGACCCCGTGCTGCCCTGAGCCCCCTGTTCCCAGCCCGCTGGGAGCCCCAGGAGATGGTTGTGTTCTCTGCTCCCCGCTGTGGGAAGCCACGCCCCTGGCTTCTTAGGGATCCATGACATTACACCCCCTCCTTGAAGCTCTTCCCATGCCGAGCAACCCGAGCAGGAGGCCAGGAGTCTGAAAGGGGCAGTGCGCACCCACCCTCAGCCCAGCCACTGCAAGTGAGCGATGTCTCCTTACCCTGGTCACTGAGAGCTGGGGGAGACGTCACTGGGGAGAAGCCTGGCACCTCTCCTGTTTCCCGTGGGCTCCCTCAGTATCACCTGGGGTCACTGTGGGGTGGGTCAGGGTGGGCGGCTCTGAGTCCTGGTGTCACTCACCCAGCATAGCAGGTGTGTCTGTCGGGTGAGGGGACCTTAGTGAAGCGTGAAGGGCACCTGGAGAAATGCTCTTGGAGTTGGGGGCCAGGGTGACCCGAGGAGTGCATTGGCCGTGGGGAGGCTGGGAGGGGCTCAGGTCACTTCCTTGTCCTGAGATGAGGCACTCGCCCTGGACGGTGCATTTCTGCCTGGAGGACAGCGGACGGCACTGTGCTGAGTAGGGTGTTGGAGCATAAACACAGGCGGAAGCATCCGGCCTCGGGAACAGAACGTGGGGACCGGCAGAGAAAGGTTTAAATGGCCTCACTGTCAGGCGACCCAAGCACCATGTGCCTCCCGGGGTGTGGGGAAGGCACCGCGTCCCCACACAGCAGAGCCGACCTCGGGGACCGCCTGGCCGAGGTGCCTTGGGAACAGGGTGTGGAGCTAGGACTTACATGGCGAGCTGCGACTGTTTGGAAGGCCCAGCCGCTGTGGTGTGTGGGTGGGTGAGGGCAGAAAGGCACAAAGTTTGTCAGGGGTTGCTGCGGCCCTGGTAACAAGGACGAGGGTCTCAGCCAGAGCAGGACCTTGGCATGAAGGAGGTGGGCACAGGGGAGTGTGAGCTGAGACCTGGGAGGGGGCAGGGTAGGAGCAGAGGGTTCGTGCAGAGATGAGGAGGGAGGCCAGGCGAGGGAGAGAGCCAACCAGTTTTCTTCTCCCGCGTGTGGCTGGGCCCTGGCAGCTCTCAGGGACAGAGAGGGGAAGGTGCCAGCCACCTCGTGCCTCTGGTGCCAGGAGACAGGCTCTGCTGAGTCATGGTCACAGCCCCTGAGCCCCCGCAGTCCAGAGCAGGCTTGTCCCTCAGTTCATAGCAGGCACATGGGGCGAGAGGCCGGAGAGGAGGGCACGGCCTCCAACCTGTGTCCTTGTAGGGAAGGTGGTGTGGGCTGTGCAGGGAACACAGGCCCTGGTCCGGGGCCAGCTGGCCGCCACCTCCCCGAGGAGACAGCTCTGTTCGTGTGGGTCTACAAGGGATGACAGGCCAGGGCCACTGGACCCCCTCTAGGCTCAGCCCTGAGGTCACTTCTGGGTGGCCCGGCCTCACGGGTTCTTTCTACGTCTTTTCCCGTTGGAACCAGCTGCTCAGGCCTGTTTCCACCTGCATCCTACTGTGCACGTTACAGATGCATGTGGACGTGAGCTGCTCCAACCACGGTGCATGTTCAACGTGGACATGTGCCTTATGTACGCAAAGTGCGTGTGCATATCATGTCCTGGAACAGGGTCTGATTATTCTGTATGTGTTACGTGCATGTTATCTACTGTCTCTATGCAGATGATGCTCAAATCTAATTGATTCCCTTAAACCGTTTATTTAATATGCTGAAGTCTTGCTGTCAGGGGGCCTGACGGACCTAGGAGACACTGGGTACTCGTCCTTGTAAAACAGCATTTGGGAATATCAAAGTTTATTCTCCTTAAGGTCCCTCTGCCTCGGAGCAGCCGGTGCATAGCAAGGTGATGCCCATGTGGCTGCCCGACCGAGAGTGACCGCTGACAACTGGGTAGTAGTTCAGGGGTCGGGTGACACTTGGTTCATTTCCGCAACACGTGAGGGTTTCCGTCAGGATTCCCGGCGCGTCTCACGCGGCGTTCCTGTGTTCTCTCCACAGACCAGCAGTATTCGTGGTCCCCCGCTCAGCACTTCAATGAGGAAAGATACTCCCCTGCTCCTAGGAACATGAAAGGCTTATCTGGGGGCCGAAACCAGGCACCGCTGTGCTCTGCCCACGCGTGTGGCTTGGCGCTCCCTGAGGACTGTGAGCATGCCCGCGAGCACCTCCGCCATGGGCAGGACCTGCGGCAGCCTTACCTGCTCAGCCCCGCGGACAGCTGCGCCCTGGACCACCACCGCTGCTCGCCCCGCAGCTCCGTGCACTCCGAGTGCGTGATGGTGCCCGTGGTGCTGGGCGACCACCTGTCCAGCAGCACGTTTCCCAGGATGCACTACAGCACCCATTACGACACGAGGGACGACTGTGCCGTGTCCCATGCGAGCACAAAGACCAACCGCATCCCGGCCAACCTCCTGGACCAGTTTGAGAAGCAGCTCCCGCTGCACAGGGATGGGTTCCACACGCTGCAGTACCAGAGGACTTCCGCCGCAGCCGAGCAGCGCGGCGAGAGCCCGGGCCGGATACGGCACCTCGTGCACTCGGTCCAGAAGCTCTTCACCAAGTCCCACTCTCTGGAGGGCTCTTCCAAGAGCAACGTCAACGGGACCAAGGGGGACGGCCGCGTGGAGGACCCCCACCACGGCCACCACTCCAAGCACAGCAAGCGCAGCAAGAGCAGGGAACGCAAGCCCGAGAGTAAGCACCGGTCGGGCCTGAGCAGCTGGTGGAGCTCTGACGACAACCTGGACAGCGACAGCACCTACCGGGCCTCCGGCATGGCCAACCGGCACCTGCTGGACCACGTAACCCACTGCTACCCGGAGCCCCTGCTGCCGGGCCCCTTCGGGGACCTCTCCCTGAAGACGTCCAAGAGCAACAGCGACGTCAAGTGCTCGGCCTGCGAGGGCCTGGCCCTGACGCCTGACTCCAAGTACATGAAACGGAGCTCTTGGTCCACGCTGACCGTGAGCCAGGCCAAGGAGGCCTACCGCAAGAGCTCCCTGAACCTGGACAAGCCGCTGGTGCACCAGGAGACCAAGCCGTCCTTGCGGCCGTGCCATTACCTCCAGGTAAGGGGTCTCGAGGACCTCGGTGCCGCTGGCCGTGAGGACTTCTGTCGGCTGACAGGGCCACAGCAGGATGGGAGAGTCAGGCGTTTTCCTTTCACGCGTGTGTAACTTGTATCCCATTCACAGTGGCCGCAGCTTGCACGTTGGTGGGGGGGAGGGGAGCTTCCCAGAACAGTAACAGCACTGAGTGCCAGCCTCGTCTCAGGTGTCAGTTGGAGCAGATCAGTAGCTGCGATTCCCCTCAGGAGTCACGGCCCCCTAGAAACGGCAGCAGCTCTGACTGCCGTCCGGGCCATGGTCTGACACCCAGGGCTCTGCTGTGAGAGGAGGTGCTTTCCAGGTTGCTCCTATGGTCCAGCCTGTCCTCAGCACCCGGGGCCTCACTCACACCACTCTGACCACTGGCTGCAGGAGGGAGAGAGAGAGAGAGAAGGGGGAGGGGGAGAAGCAGATGGGCGTGTCTCCTAGGTGCCCTGACCATGAATCGAACCTGGGACATTCATACACTGGGCTGACGCTCTATTCACTAAGCCATGGGCCAGGGCCTAAAACATTATATTTACAGAAGGGTGAGAGGGGTAGATTTTGCTTGCAGTTGGTAAACCCTCATGCCATGCAGCCTTGAAGCATTCACCTGCACGTCACAGGCAGGTGGTTGGCAGCATTGGGTTCCTCACAGTCCTCGGTAGAGAAACAGAGCTCCAGTCCCTCTGTCTGTCCCAGGACTCTCCGACACAACACCTGCGCCCCAACATCCCTGGTGTGCCCCACCGCCAGCTGTCCTGCGTCTCCCCCAGGAGAAAGCTGTCCTGTGGAGCCCCTTTCGTTCCCTTGCCTCCTCTCTGCCCCGGCAGCCCCTGGCAGTGTCCTGGCCCTGGGAGATGCGGGCACTGCGAAAGGGTAGGGTGTGGGGGAGTGGACCACACCTCCCCTAGCGCGGGGTCCGCCTGTCCATCGGCCTCGCACACCTGCCCCTTTGGGTGCTGAGACGGCCCGGGAGCCCAGTCAGCATTCTGAGCTCACCTGTGAGGAGCCACCGGGAGGTGAGGACTCGGAAACACGCCACAGCGCTGTCCTCAGACGTTATACATCGTGTCTCCTCTTTCGTGGTTTCAGGAGTCGGCCAGAGTGCGCAGTCCCCTCTGGGTTTCCTTCCGCCAGGTCCCTCCTCTGAGTCTTCTCACTCTTCCCCGCTCACTCTCCTCCTGTGAATTCTGGTGGGGGGGCCTAGGAGCCAGCTGCTCGTTCACGGTGTCCTGCCTCACCCATGTCCCGCCGAGGCGTCTCTGCCCCCCGCCCGCTGCCCTCCGCCCCCTGTGTCTGTGCATTCTCAGTGCACGCTGGATGGTCACTGGCTGCCCACATTCACTGACGTCCACTCAGCCACCTGTGAGACCATGTTACTCCTCCCCTCTCCTGTTGTTCCCCTGCTCCATGTGGTTGGAGGCCCTGGGGCTATGATGAGGCATTGGGGTGTGGGCGGGGCTGGGCTGAGCTGGACACAGGCACCCCAGACCTGGTCTCTGTGTGGTGACATGCAGACAACAGTGAGTGGAGCTGGATCCCCTGAAAGCTGTGTCTCCATGGGCCACACCGTAAGGCCAAGACCCAGAGGGCGGACAGGGTGTCGTCTTGTCCCCTACAAACCCACCCATTGTCTTCATTCCTGAGATTTCCTGTGGGAGGCTCAGGCGTGGACCCCGCCCCATACAGGCCTCCTGAGGGGCAGTGTGCTGGACACCAGCCTCGTGTCTCTGAGCTGGAGCGGGGCATGGGACTGTACCCAGGTCAGGGAGACACTGCCCGTGCGGCTGGTGCTTTGGGCTCCTGGGGGGCGCTGGCTCTCCTGAGCCCGGTGCCCACAAGGACACCCCTCCTCAGAGGAGGTATCTCTCCCTCCTGGGCATCTGCATGAAGCCACCCCGTCCCAGGGCGCAGCTTGGGCTTCCATCCTTCCCTGTCCTTGCGTGGTCACTGCTGGGTCACCGGTGGACAGTCATACTCACATCTCTCTGGGGGTTTGTCCTGCTGTCTGGACTCTCTGGAGCTGAAGGTCAGCACTCCAAGATGCTCACGCATAGATGTCCCCGCACATGGACTGTGTCAGACACCCCGTGGATCGGCACCCAGTCCTCGCACGCTGGAAGGTGGCCCTGAGGACGGTCCTGTGCCCTGTGGGGAAGGTTCCCCCAGACGGAGCCAGATGCAGGTGCTCAGACATCCTCTGCATTTTCCACCCAGAACTGGGAGGTTTGGAGCTGAACCGAGGCTGTTTTCAGTTCTACCTCGTGCAGAATGTGGGCTAACATCAGAGGAAGCTTGTGTTTCAAGGTCAGAGCCGGCAATGGACAGCTGAGAAGAGACATTCTCCACTTGTTCTCTGAAAAGCCCATGTTCATATTTCTTTTGTCAGCAGACAGAGCATTGTACTTCAGCCTTCAGTGACCACCACACTGACCGGACGGGTGAGGCACAGCTGAGCTCAGGGAGCACGGGCTCCACAGTCACCCACTGCAGTTACTTCTGGGGACAAGAAGGTGGAAGATGGCTGCCCAGCCCTGGGGGAGGACAGCTGGGCAGTGGCACCACCATGTGGGACACAGGGTGGCATGGGACACCTTCCCCATCCTGTGGAGATGTGTCCAGTGGCGTCTAACCTGGGAACGGCCTCCTGTTGCTTCATACTTTCACTCCTTCTTGGTTGCCTTCCCAGCCTGTGGTCCAGTGCACAGGTGACCAGCAGCTTTGTCCTGCTGGATGGCAGTTTGCATGGGAGGTGCGTCCACTTTCACACTTCGGGAGCCGTGGGAGGAAGTGGTGGGGAGTGGGACAGACTGTTCCGAGCGATAAGAATTTCCCAGATTAAACAGCATTCCAGCCCTCTCCCTCTCGTCCCGCTGACGCCCCAGGGTGACCCAAGCACTGGCGTGGCCACGTGGCAGCTGCTCACTGAAGAGCCTCTGACTTGGCTCTGGGAGCTGTGAGTACCCCCAGGACTGAGCTCCCCTCTGCAAAGCTCGCAGAGCCACCAGTGCGACAGTCACGTCGCTTCAGTGGGCCGTGAAGAGAAAGCATCCGTCTTTTACCAAAGGGGCCAGGCTTCCTATTACTGTTTCCCCAAGAAGCGTTTAAACGGCCTGGCCGTGTGCGTCACACGGTTCAGAAACTAAAACTAACCTTCAGCCCAGAGTCATCAAAGATCCAACCTCTGCATCCCTTCTCAGTGGTCACACACCACCCCGTCCTGACTTTCCCTGCTGTGCCCTCCTCAGACCACTCACCACAGCCTCCATGCAGTCTCTGATCCGTTCAGTCATCCACGACTCAGCGCCCTCCAGGCCTGCAGGCACCCTGTCACTGCATGACCAGAGGGTTCCTGTCCTGCGATGTGTGAGACTCATCTAAATGGGGAGTGAGCGGCCCCGCTGCCCTGCGTCAGGGACAGTTCCAGCCTGCAGAGAAGCTGCTCAAACATCAGCTCCACAGAGGGGCATCTTTTTTAGGCAGAGGCATCTGGGGTTCTAGAACCTTCCAGCACCGGGGGCTCCAGGTGCGTGAGGGGCACCAGCCCTGCCCTCACACTTGCACCTCACCTGGTGCTCTCCAAGTTCCATGGATTTATGACGCATCCGTGTAATTGCTTAAGGATTCCTGTCCTCGACTCTTCTGAAGTGAAATTCGTGTAGAATGGACCTTCCACGTTATTTTGAATATATGTTTATTTATGTAATGTGCCAGAATTTAAACCTAACAGAAATCAAAGGAAGGTGACTAGACTAAAAACGTGGGTTTCACCCAGCAGGCGTGTGGGCATGGTGACAGGCGTGTGCAGAACGAAGGGGCGGGCAGTTTGTTGAGGGTGGACTGCTGGGTGTGGTGCAGGAGGGTGTCGCGTGGCTCCCCGTCGCCAGGCAGCGTTTGGGACACTGTGGGCAGCTCTGGGCGAAGTGCAAACCACACAGGCCCCCTTCCCTCATCAACAGGTTAGCCACGTTCCAGAAAGTTCATTGTCCATTAAACCACAAAGGAAACAACAGCTGGTCTGCACACTAAGCCGAGTGAGACTCAAGGCTGAGGTCGCTACAGACGGAAAACAGGCACTTGGACTCCAGCATCACCCAGGACCAGGTGCAAGTTCCTCTTGGTTTCCCCAAAGCTGGCCTTGCTGGCCTCGGACGCTGGCACCTGCGGCCCCCACTGGGATGTCGTCCTCTGCTGTAAATCAGGCAGCTCGGAAGCCGCCGCCTTGCTCCCAGGCCGTCCCCGGGAAGCAGCGTGTGTTAGGTGAATGAGGACAACACCCTGCGGAAACAGTGTTTGGTGGCAGGTCCTTCCATGGTTTCAGCGCCTGACAGACAGTTATGCAAACCCCGCCCCGCGCCAGCCGCAGCTTGTGAACAGGTGTCCTGAGTGCTACAGAAGCAGGAGACGCCTGCCTGCAGGCATCGACCTCGGGAGAATGACAGGGACGCTGCAGAGTGCAGCCGGGGTCCCAGCACCCAGGCGCTGTCAGCTGCAGGGCCCCCGGTCCCCGTGACAGTCCTCACTGCGCTCTGACCCCGGCTGCTTCCTCCTGGGTCGCAGTTTCTTCTAAGACGTAAACTTGGCTTCTTCAATCAGAAACAGGAAGATGCAAGCTGGCCCTGCTGTTAGTTCATTCACAGGCTGCTGTAAAACTCTCCACTGTTTCTTGTGGAAGCATGTTTTCAATTCACAAACGTCCCGTAGAACTGCCAGCAGAATGTCTCTCACGGCAGGGGGCACGTGGCCGACTGCCCACCGCCCGGCCTCCCTCGCTGGGACTCCCGCACGCTGAGCCACACCCCCCGCTGCTCAGACTCAGCTTAGCACGACCCCAGGTCCCGCGTCTAGGAAGCCTTCCCAGCTCACCTGCCCTGTCCACCGCTTTGCTGACCCCTGGTCTGTTCCACCTGCTTCTTTTGCTCTTGTTAACTGTAATTCACCGTATTTTATGTGTCTCCTGTTCTGAGGTGATCACCGAGAAGTGACTCTCCGTGAATTAAAAACGTTCATGCCTGACCAGTGCTGCACAGTGGATAGAACACTGGCCCGGAACACTTGAGGTTCCAGGTGTGAAGCCCTGAGGTCACCAGCTCGAACATGGGATCATCCACATGAGCCCAAGGTCCCTGGCTCAGCTAGAGTCCTCCTCATCCACCCACACGTGTGAGAAGCAGTAATCAGTGAATAAAAGTGAGGCATCTGCAAGTTAATGCTTCTCATTCCTCTCTTTCGAGAAAAATTTTAAGAAGTGTTTATTTTTTATTATACGTAGTAGCAACACTTGGTCCACGTAGGAAATTTAGAAAACGTGAGTGTAGGGAAAATTAACTGCCATGCCCAGCTGCCTCTCTCCCTGCGGTGACCGGGGCCGTCCAGCTGCCTGCGTGGGCAGTGCACCGTGGCTGGTGTTAGAGTGCTGAGGACGCCGGGGTCTTCTAGAAGTCGCTTCCCCTGACGGCACTGTCCTGCTGCGTGCGTCCCCGCCCCGTTGTACGGCAGCGATTCACCTTTCAGGCCGTCCCTACGAGATAGCATCAGTGTTTCCTCCTTTTCCCCGATGGATGGCTCAGCCATCCCCGGCACACACCGTCGTCTGGGGACACCCTCGTAGACGGGCCACCGCCGGCTGAGGGCCTACACAGTCTGAAGTCTGGTCTGTCGCCGTAGAGACTGGACGAGGTTTCCCCGGCACGAATGGTGTGGGAGCGTTCTTTCCTGTGCCTTCTCCACCCGGCAGGTTCCTCACCGTGGAAACGGCCATGTGATAAGAAGGCACACGGACAAGAGCTGCTAAACGCCCAGGAAGTCCTTCCTCCATCACTCCGTCCCAGTCTCAGGAGTCCTCCGTGTGGGGGACATGTTCTGTGAGGTCACAGTTCCATGGGGCAAATCACTCCCTCCCTCGGCCCCTCGCCGGGTGTTGGTCTGGATGCCGTCTGCACAGTTGTCTTGCCCCCGGAATGCACTTGGGCACAGGCACATCTCTGCTAACTGTGTGACACGCACATGGAGCCACACGCTGACTGGAAGCCGGCACTCCTGGCCCCGGGGCTGCGGGGGGCTCTGGTCCAGGCTGGTGGCGTCCTGGCAGGCAGCTCCCGGGAGTCAGTGGCCGCAAGAGCCTGGGCTCTCTTCGCCACGGCGCCTGGACCCACGAGGCTGCAGGTCGCTGCGGGGCCTCCACGTGCCTGCCGTGCCGAGTGGCTCGGGGCTGCGCACACCCGCACATGCCGCAGGACCCACCTAAGTCACCGCAGGGCCTCACGGGCTTGGTGTCACCAGGGTGCTGGGGCCCGTCCGGCCCCTCAGGCCTGTCCTAGGCGGTAACGGGGTGACGTCAGAACTGCCACCCAGGGCACAGCCCCATGTTCTCAGGAATGAATACGGAAGTCCCGTCAGGAGCGCTGCGCCAAGTGGCCGACAGGCCGGTGGCAGGAAGATGCGGGATCTTCTCAGGGCAGCATCTGGAAGACACCCACCGGAGACCCTACATGTGAGTGTCATCACTGTCCCAGCACACAGGGCGCTGGGCAGAGAACGTGCCGAGCCGGGTCCTGTGGCCACGGGACTTTGTGGTCGGTGCTGTGGAAAGTTCCGGATTCTCTGCACTCACTTGCTTTGGAAGATGTGGCTCTGACCTCTGGGGCCCACCTCTGGGCGCCATGGAAGGACCACGCGGCTCGGGCTGCACAGAGGTGCACGCTGGCCTGGAGATGCTGCGTGGAAGCCTCTGGACGTCTGTCTGTCGCGGGGCAAGGACCCAGAGGTCGGACGGTGTGACGTCGTCTCTGCAGCTCAGTCTGCACCCAGACAAGAAACGGGACACACAGGTTGGAGTGGGATCCATGTGGGGCCCTGCTGGGCGCAGACCAGGCGGACAGGGACTCAGCTTACCCCGCAGCATGTGGTGGGACAGGGTGCAGGGACTTTGTGGGGGGACAGTCCCGCCCCGTCCCGGTGCACTCACACGTGGGCACTCCTTCCTCTCTGTCTCTCGTTCCTTCCTTCCGTACCGGCAGGAAGTCTAAGCCTTGTCCGGGTTTTCTAGGTGCTGAGACGACAGGACTTTCCTCAGTTTTCTAATGTTTTCTCACTTTTTCCATAATGTTCCCCTGTCGCTTTTATAACGGGAGGAAAGTAATACTTACGTCCCTGTCCTTTTAGGGTCTCGGTGGCCGAGCCCCGGAGAGCACCCGTCTGACCCGATGAGTGACCGTAAGGAGCTGTGTCTTCAATGCCTGGGGCCACAGGGCGCGCTTGCTGCCGGCGTGGGCATGTGGGACCCCAGTGACGGCGTGTGCTCTCCCCCAGGTACCTCAGGACGAGTGGGCGGGGTACCCGACCGCGGGCAAGGACGAGGAGATCCCGTGCCGAAGGATGCGCAGCGGGAGCTACATCAAAGCCATGGCTGACATGGGTGACGACGAGAGCGGGGAGTCCGACTCCAGCCCCAAGACGCCTCCCACGGTGGCCACGCGGCCGGAGCCCTTGCTCAGGCCCCTGGGACAGCGGCCGCTGGGCGCGCTGCAAACGTAAGACCCCAACTTGCCCTCCCTGCTGCACCCCCTTTCCCAGACTGCCTCTCCTCACGCGTCCACCGCTGACATTCCTGGGTTGAAATTACCAGACTTCAGGGCCATCCATTTGCAAGTCCTTCCAGAGAAATGTCGGGCCTTTGATGATTTACAGGTGACATGTTAATTCAGGCAGGAGACCCGGGCGCTTCTGTGTCAGATGTTAATTTTAAAGCAGCTGTCACAGCCAGCGTCCATCAGTGTCCTCTCAGGTCAGTCCCGTCATCTCCACCTGGAGCATGTTTGTGCGTGTGTGTGAGACAGTGTGTGTGTGCGTGGCTGAGTGTGAGCCTTCCTGTAGAGGTGTTTCTGTGTGTGTGAGAATCATCCTAGGGCATTGTTTTTACTGTAACTTTGGAAGTTCACTTGTAGGCAACAATTTCTTTCCAGGTGAGTGCAGGAAACGGACTGATTTACAAACACAGCAACGTGTGCTTTACGTGTAAACCAGCCTTTTACGTGCCGGTGAGCACGTGCTTGGTCCCCTCAGCAGCCAGGTGTTGGTGCAGCCGAGCCCACCGGCTAGGTTTGGGGGTGAGAGGGGAGATGGTTGGTGTCCAGGTGTGAGCCGTCAGCCGTCCAGCGTGAAGGTCGGCGGCACGCTGAGCCAGCCTGTGGCAGCTTTGCCGACGCTGCAGAGAGCGGTTGGTCCTGACGCTCACGTGAGGTGGGGCCCCCCACGCCGGGCCCGTTTCTGTGGCGCTCCCTCCTATGCCCGGTGCACGCAGCGGTGAGCCGGCATGCTGTGACCTCTCCAGTCACGCTTTAACGGCAGCTCGCAAAAGGAAAAATAAAAATTTTGAATTGCAACCAGAGCCAAAATTTCGAGTTCAGCAAACGTGAGCCATATCTTGATGGGAGTTAGATTCCACAGCAACTGCTGGGCATGCCCGATGGGGGGGGAGGCAGACGCCCTGCCCACCCCACACTGCCTGCCCTGCACACGGGAGCTGGTCAGGGAGGGCTGGCCAGGAAGGCCGGGCACAGAGCCAAGTCCTTCCCAGGACACACCCGTGCACTTGGGAGGAACATTGGGGAGGGGCGTGGGGGCAGTGAAGTGCTGGGCAGTGATTCTGGGGAGCTAGGCCGGAGTCTGTAAGGGGGGAACCCCCCAGTCAAGGGCAGCACTGTGAGCTGCCTGGAACCTGCTGGTCTGGGGCTCCTGCACTGCTGACGCCTCCCTCGGATTCGGGTTGGAGTGACAGCACTTCTCGTTGTGAAAACGTACGATGGCGATTGTAGATGTTGTAAAGAAAGGCCAGTCGGCCATCGACTGAGCAGGGTTGGGTGCTGCTAAGAGTTGTGTCCTCTGACCCTCACACTCACTCACACATTCTGTCCCTGCCGTGAGCTCCACCTTAGTATTGAAATGACCTCCTTCCTTAGAGTGAGAGGTGGCTTGCTCCTCTTGTCTCAGGGATGGCCGGGCCCCTGTCCTCGGCGCCAGGCCTGACCGTGTTCAGTAGATGGTGTTTGGATTCACATTCCTAACACTGTGTTACACCCTGGACTGAGAATTCCCTCCAGCATCCAGCAGACTGGTGGAGTGACCAATGCCACTCACGGCAGATCTAAGTATTGACTTAGCCCTTCACCGTCCAGGTGTGGAAACCAGAGGGAGCTCATCTGCAGGTGGATCCTGACACCAGAACACCCACCACACTCACCAGGACACGATCCACACTTCCACCTGGAAAATTGGGGGAAAGAAACTGACCTCTGTGTTTCCCCCCCCCATCCCCACACCTACAGGCTACACCCCTCTCCACTGGATCTGCAGAGATAACCAGCAGATGGGTCTATTTTTCTGTTTATCCCATGATTTATTACTCCAGCCGGCCAGCCGGCCAGTGTTGGGCACCATCTGATTTCCATGTTAGAACCCTCTGCTAATCTGCCAAGTCCATGGAACCCCCACAAGTCGCCCTCTGAGACTGACATTGACATTTGTTACAGACCAGCTGCATTACTCGGAAGTGCCTCAGTGAACTTACTGTCCTCACCTGCGAGCAGCCTAGCACATCCTGCATTGGTTTAGAACACTATTGGTTTTGATGTAATTTCATTTATTTTTGTTTAAAACTGCATCACAAAAGCTCCCTATTTACTCAGGGGAGTTAGAACCACACCCACTTCATGGGGTAGAATCCTGACCATGAGGTGCTGAAGGTCACATGAGTGACAGCAGTTTGAAACGAAGGCCCTGAGACATTAGGAGCATCCTGGAGGAGTGTGACACGTCCCCAGTCTCCACATTCACCTCTGCACCAGCCCTGCTCAAGCTGGTCCTTGAGGTCCCAGCTCACCGCCACCTCCACCCCCACCCTCTCCCACGTCTCCTGGAGTGCGCGCCCCTGCACCCCCCATCCCACCCCTACCCACGTCTCCTGGAGTGTGCGCCCCACCTCACCACACCTCCACACCCTCCTCCTCCCCGCGTCTCCTGGAGTGCGCGCCCCACCCCCACCCCAGCCCGTGTCTCCTGGAGTGTGCGTCCCACCACAACCCCTCCCCTCGTCTCCTGGAGTGCGCGCCCCACCCCTCAACCCCACCTGCGTCTCCTGGAGTACGCGCCCCAGCCCGCGTCTCCTGGAGTGTGCGCCCCACCACAACCCCTCCCCTCGTCTCCTGGAGTGCGCGCCCCACCCCCACCCCAGCCCGCGTCTCCTGGAGTGTGCGCCCCACCACAACCCCTCCCCTCGTCTCCTGGAGTGCGCGCCCCACCCCTCACCCCCACCTGCGTCTCCTGGAGTGCGCGCCCCACCCTACCCCACCCCCGCCCGCGTCTCCTGGAGTGCACGCCCCTGCACCCCACACCCCCGCCCACGTCTCCTGGAGTGCGCGCCCTGTACCCCCCACCCCCTCCCCGCGTCTCCTGGAGTGCGCACCCCTGCACCCCCCAGCCCCCACCCCGCCAGGGCCCCTGGAAACACTGTGCTCACCTCACCAGGTGCTCGCTGCCCTGGCGGTTCACAGTGAGGCCGGGGGACTGACTTGTTATTGGCCTGAGTCTTCTCGGCATATCCTCTGTGCCACACACACTGAACAAATGACTAAAACCAACTTCTCATGAATCACGTGTCAGGGATAATTGCTCATCAACTTAAAAAATGAGTGTCTATTAAGGGCACTGGTACACAATAATCACTTTTATAGAGTCTAAATATAAAGACCATCAGTTTTAAAGGTGTGTGTGTGTGGCCAACTCACTCTCCCGGTGCCTGGGACTTGGCGTCCCTCTGGGGGCCAGATGCCTCCTTGCACACGTCCCAACCCGAATGCCCATCTCAGTCCCAGGCCCTGTGCTCCCTGCAGGTGGCCTGTCACCGTCCCCGCTGCCACCAGACCTGTTGCTGTGGCGGGAGGGACCCCAAGGCAGGTCTCTCTGTGGGTTTCCGCGAAGTGTTTCCAGCACCGAGGGCGTATATTTGCCGCTATGAGGAGTCCAACCTCCTGGCTCCCAGGCGGACAGTGTTCTCATCAGAGTCACTGTCTGGATGGGGGACAGGGGCTAGGCAGGGGTGGCCCTGGCCCTGTGTCCGGTCTCCCCCTCGGGGAGCTGTCCTACTGCGTGCTGTGAGGATCCTGCTGAGATTGTCCTATTGCTCATGACACACGCAGGACACTGTCCCATCCTCTGAAGAACAGCCCATGACTCTCAATGACTGACAGCGTGGCCTCGTCACGGGGACCCATCGCCACTCCACTGGCCTCTGGAAGGGGTCACGTTCAGGAATGTGGTTCTCAGACATGCTGCAGACTGGCTTGTCCGGGAGTGAACAGCCTGTCTCCAGAGGAGACGGGTCGGAGCACCGCCAGGAGCATTCAGGGACCCGCGTGTGGAGCAGGCTCTAAGTCTGTTCTCCTGTGTTCTAGTCATTGCCTTTAGTGACGATTTTTTCCTTTTTATTTTCTCTCGCTCTTCAGCTCATGGCTTACCAGGTAGTGAAAGTGTCTGGCTGGTGGACAGCCCTGGATGTGTCCCCAGCGACGTCACGTCTCCTGACGTGAGCCTGTTTCCACCTCTTTCTAGGTAGTCTGCCCTTCTGTGGGCTTCTTGTTGTTGGTTTCTTAAAATGTCACTCTTTTTATTCCTGTTACAAACATATGTGATCTTAATTTATCTAAAATGCTCACTTTTCAAAGCAGTATTTTCAATATTTTTTGTTTACTGCTTTTAATTTTAATTAGTTTATATTAAAAATTATTTTGTATTATTTTTTATTTTTATATTAATTGAGAGGAGGGGAGGCAGAGACAGACTCCCATTTGTACCCCGACCTGGATCCACCCAGCATGCCCACCAGGGGCCGATGCTTCATTGCTCGGCAGTCGAGCTATTCTAGCACCTGAGGCTGAGGCCATGGAGCCGTACTCAGTGCCCGGGGCCAACTTTGCTTGAACCATTAGAGCCAAGGCTGTGGGAGGGGAAGAGAGAGAGAGAGAAATGGGGTGGGGGGCCTGGAGGGGAGAGGTGGACGCTTCTGTGTGCCCTGACCGGAAATAAAACCATGCCAGGCTGATGCCCTATCCACTGAGCCAACAAGCAGGGACCTGTATTATTTTCAGGTGTGCAGTGTGGTAGTTAGACAATCACTGCACATGGTGGTCCCCGATATTTCCAGTTGCCACCTTACACCACACACAGTGTTATTGACTCAGCTCCCTGTGCTGGACAGCACATCCCTGTGGCTATTTTCATCCATGTCCCCTGCCTCCCGTTCCCCCAGCAACCATCAGTCTGTTCTCTGTATCTACGAGTCTGTTTCAGTCTCGTTATTTATTCTGTTCATTAGCTTCCACACATAAGTGAGATTATATGGTCCTTGTCTTTCTCTGACTTGACTGACTTTACTCAGCATAAAGATCTCCAGATCCATCCCGGTTGTTGCAAATGGTAAGGTTCCCTTCTTCTCTGCAGCCAGATGGTACCCCACTGTGTGAGCGCACTGCTTCTTTATCCACTCATCTACTGACGGGCACTTGGGCTGCTTCCAGATCTTGGCTATTGTAAATAATGCTACAGTGAATCTAAGGGTGCATATGTTCTTTTGAATTAGCATTTGGGATTTCATTGGATATATTCCCAGAAGTGGAATTGCTGGGTCAAAAGCCAAGTTCCTTTTTAAGTGTTTGAGGAAACTCCATACTGTTCTCCACAGTGGCTGCACCAGTCTGTATTCGCACCAACAACACGTGAGGGTACCCTTTCTCCACACCCTCGTCAGCACCTGTTATTGGATTTATTGAGAGCCATTCCGACAGGTGTGAAATGATATCTCACTGTGATATTAATTTGCGTTTCTCTGATTAGTGACATTGAGCATCTTTTCATATGTCTGCTGACAATCTATATTGCCATTATAAAAGTGTCTATTCAGGTCCTTTGTCCTTTTCCTTTTTTTTTAAGAGAGAGAGGGGGACAGACAGGAAGGGAGAGAGATGAGAAGCATCAACTTAACTCATAGTTTTGTAACCTGAGTTGTTCATTGATTGCTTTCTCATGTGCCTTGACTGGGGGCTCCAGCCAAGCCGAGGACCTTGAGCTCAAGCCTGCGACCATGCGGCCATATCTGTAATCCCGCACTCAAGCCAGCCACCTCAGGGTTTCAAACCTGGGTCCTCAGTGCCCCAGGATGATGCTCTGTCCACTGTGCCACTGCCTGGTCACGTGCCCATTTCTTAAGTTGGATTGTTTATTGTTAAGTTGTATAAATTCTTTATATATTTCGAATACTAAGCCCTTATCAGATGTATCATTTGCAAATATCTTCTTTCATTCGGTAGGTAGGTTGTCTTTTAGTTTTGTTGATGGTTTCCTTTGCTATGCAAAAGCTTTTTAGTTTGATAGAGTCTCGTTTATCATTCGTTTATTTTTCTCTTGTTCCCCTTGCCCGAGGAGATACATCAGGAAACATATTGCTACAAGAAATGTCAGAGGTTTTACTGGCTGCGTTTTCTTCAAAGGAGTTTTATGGTTTTGAGTCTTACATTTATTAAGTCTTTCAACCACACTGAGTTTATCCTCGTGTGTGGTGTCGGGCGGTGGTCTGGTTTCATCATTTTGTGCGTCTTTACCCTGTTGCCCTGACTCTAGCCTTTAAACGTATGCTGGCAACTCTCAGAAAATTTTATAAGAGAGAAGCCACTTACTCGATTCATAAAAATCTCTCGGACACAGACGGCAGCAACGTAAGTAATCGTGGGAGGGTCTTAGGCATGAGGGCAGCGGCTCTGTGACCACCTCCAACGCGGGCAGTCAGTGCGCCCAGCGCTGACCTGAGGCTGCTGGCAGCAGGCGGGTGTCTGACCGGTCTGCACACACTTGTGACGGAGATGTGACGCATACACTGCCACCACCCCCGGCCTCAGTCGTGACGAAAAGAGTGCTCACACAGCGCGAGCTTCGCCAGCTCCGTGCTTGAAGGCGTGCATGAGGAATCGTCCCGACTTCAGCTTCGCCCCGCAGGAATGGGCACACCCCGCACTCAAACCTCAAACCCTCTGCCCTTCCGAACGTCCAGCCTCTCCCTTTAGGGGTGAACAGTGTCGGGGGAACCCCTGGTCTGCGTTCCTGTCACCACTCGTGCATGGAGAGTCCCAGTTCCCCGCAGAGGCCGAGGTCTGTGACCCTGGAGAAGCAGGGCGAGTTCCGTACTCTCGGGGCGGGGGCTTGTTCACAGTGAAAGCGGGCGACAGTAAGAATTCCTCCTGAGTGCACGGGCTTGAGGCTCTGTGGGACCGGCCCGTACTTTGTGCATTTGCTGTACATCCTCGCCCGCCCCGGTTTGCCTGAAATTCCTCTGTGGGGTAAGAACGTCTCAGTTAGCAAGTCGAGACTTCTGTTCCCCGCTCATGTCACTGGCCACCACACCCCGCAGACTCTGATGCCAGCTGACTCCGTGTCCTCTGTGTGGGACAGGAGACGGAGCCCAAGGCCCTCTGGTGACAGATGCTCCACGGCCACAAAGCCAGTGGTGGCCTGGGACCAGGGCTGTCAGCTCCTGGTGCTGGACTCTGTCATACGTCACCACACATCTCAGAGCCCATGCAGAAGGCAGTAGCTGCAGGCAGACACGCCTGTGCTTGTACGCTGCCGCACCCAGGCCTGGACACCGGCGCTCTGCTCCGCCCACTCGGATTGCTCGTCCTGTGGCATGAAGTTCATTCTCGCACCTGCCCAGGGCCACGGCCAGCACAACATGAGGTGAAGACGAGGAGGGTGTTGTGGAAGCTGCGTCGTGGCTGTTCCTTCTCCCCGAGCCACTGGTGCCTGGGGCCGTGAGCCAGAGCAGCCGCGGGGCTGTTTCCCTGTGGAAATTCCTCCCAGACCTGCGCAGGCACAGGCACTCCACCAGAGTCTTCAGATGGTGTGTAACCGACGGTTGCCCTTCCTGTCTGGCTCCTTGTGGCGTCACTGGGATGCCATGTGGGCACCATGCAGTTCACCCATCTGGCACCTGACTCGGCTTTGAGTGGCCTCACAGCTCCGCAGCCCGTACAGTGACCAGTTTTACAACTTTTCTTCACACGGAAAACAGCCCCAGACCCACTGGTGCCATCCCCGTCGGCTCCACCGCCCACCCTGGCAGCGCCGCACACCGCCATTTCCAGGGATTTGCCCACCCCAGCGTTTCACACACGCACGTCACACCGTGTAGCCCTGTGTCTGGCTTCTCTCCTTGGCATCACGTGTGTACAGCTCACCCACGTGGTCGCCTGTGCGGCTGACGCTCTGCAGTGTGGACACACCACTGTCCTGTGCTGTGGAGCCACGGAGAATCATTCTGCTGTGACCAGGCGGGTGCAGACCCGTGTGGGTGTGCGTCCGCAGAGGCTGTGCCTCCTCTCCACTCTCGTAGCACAGACTGTCCACATAGTCTACGCTACCTTGTGCTGTGCACATAAGAACACAGGCATTTATGTAAACTTTGTTTTTAAACTTGTCTTTTCTCACTTATATTCATTGCCTGTGACTCCATCAGCTTGCAGACGCGTCGTTTTGTAACAAGAGCAGATTTTTGGCCATCCATCTTGATGTTTTTGTATCTGTTGAGGTTGACGTGTAACATCCATCACACAGAAGATAAGTAGGAGCTTTCCCTCAATACCATCATCCCTTCTGATTGCAATCTCGCTGCCCGCCTCAAAGTGGGGCCGGTCCCTGCTCCTGCTCAGTGCTCCTGCTCAGTACCGTCCCCGCTCCTGCTCAGTACCCTCCCTGCTCCTGCTCAGTGCTTCTGCTCAGTACTGTCCCTGCTCCTGCTCAGTACTGTCCCTGCTCCTGCTCAGTACCCACCCTGCTCCTGCTCAGTACTGTTCCCACTCCTGCTCAGTACCCTCCCTGCTCCTGCTCAGTACCCTTCCCGCTCCTGCTCAGTACCCTCCCCGCTCCTGCTCAGTGCCGTCCCTGCTCCTGCTCAGTGCTCTCCCCGCTCCTGCTCAGTACCCTCCCTGCTCCTGCTCAGTGCTCCTGCTCAGTACCCTCCCCGCTCCTGCTCAGTACCCTCCCCGCTCCTGCTCAGTACCCTCCCTGCTCCTGCTCAGTGCTCCTGCTCAGTACCCTCCCCGCTCCTGCTCAGTACCCTCCCCGTTCCTGCTCAGTACCCTCCCCGCTCCTGCTCAGTGCTCCTGCTCAGTACCCTCCCCGCTCCTGCTCAGTACCCTCCCCGTTCCTGCTCAGTACCCTCCCCGCTCCTGCTCAGTACCCTCCCCGCTCCTGCTCAGTGCTCCTGCTCAGTACCGTCCCTGCTCAGTGCTCCTGCTCAGTACCGTCCCCGCTCCTGCTCAGTGCCCTCCCTGCTCCTGCTCAGTGCTTCTGCTCAGTACTGTCCCTGCTCCTGCTCAGTGCTCCTGCTCAGTACTGTCCCTGCTCCTGCTCAGTACCCTCCCCGCTCCTGCTCAGTACCCTCCCCGCTCCTGCTCAGTGCCGTCCCTGCTCCTGCTCAGTACCCTCCCCGCTCCTGCTCAGTATCCTCCCCGCTCCTGCTCAGTACCCTCCCTGCTCCTGCTCAGTGCTCCTGCTCAGTACCCTCCCCGCTCCTGCTCAGTACCCTCCCCGTTCCTGCTCAGTACCCTCCCTGCTCCTGCTCAGTGCTCCTGCTCAGTACCCTCCCCGCTCCTGCTCAGTACCCTCCCTGCTCCTGCTCAGTGCTCCTGCTCAGTACCCTCCCGCTCCTGCTCAGTACCCTCCCCGCTCCTGCTCAGTACCCTCCCTGCTCCTGCTCAGTGCTCCTGCTCAGTACCCTCCCCGCTCCTGCTCAGTACCCTCCCTGCTCCTGCTCAGTGCTCCTGCTCAGTACCCTCCCCGCTCCTGCTCAGTACCCTCCCCGTTCCTGCTCAGTACCCTCCCTGCTCCTGCTCAGTGCTCCTGCTCAGTACCCTCCCCGCTCCTGCTCAGTATCCTCCCCACTCCTGCTCAGTACCCTCCCTGCTCCTGCTCAGTGCTCCTGCTCAGTACCCTCCCGCTCCTGCTCAGTACCCTCCCTGCTCCTGCTCAGTGCTCCTGCTCAGTACCCTCCCGCTCCTGCTCAGTACCCTCCCTGCTCCTGTTCAGTGCTCCTGCTCAGTACCCTCCCGCTCCTGCTCAGTACCCTCCCTGCTCCTGCTCAGTGCTCCTGCTCAGTACCCTCCCCGCTCCTGCTCAGTACCCTCCCTGCTCCTGCTCAGTGCTCCTGCTCAGTACCCTCCCCGCTCCTGCTCAGTACCCTCCCCGTTCCTGCTCAGTGCCGTCCCCGCTCCTGCTCAGTACCCTCCCTGCTCCTGCTCAGTACCCTCCCCGTTCCTGCTCAGTACCCTCCCCGCTCCTGCTCAGTACCCTCCCTGCTCCTGCTCAGTGCTCCTGCTCAGTACCCTCCAGCTCCTGCTCAGTACCCTCCCTGCTCCTGCTCAGTGCTCCTGCTCAGTACCCTCCCGCTCCTGCTCAGTACCCTCCCTGCTCCTGCTCAGTGCTCCTGCTCAGTACCCTCCCCGCTCCTGCTCAGTACCCTCCCCGCTCCTGCTCAGTTCTCCTGCTCAGTACCCTCCCCGCTCCTGCTCAGTACCCTCCCCGCTCCTGCTCAGTACCCTCCCCGCTCCTGCTCAGTGCCCTCCCCGTTCCTGCTCAGTGCCGTCCCTGCTCCTGCTCAGTGCCCTCCCTGCTCCTGCTCAGTGCCCTCCCTGCTCCTGCCTATGTGAACTGGGAGCCACCCGATGGCAGAAGAAGGAGCCTTTTAGAATGACATCCGTTCCCTTCAATTGCATCCCTCAGAAAACCAGATTCTGTTGGAACACGTGTTCCTCACGCAGGTCCTTCAGGGCAAGGACGAAGACGAGGACTCGGCCGCTCGGCTGCTATTGCCAGCGTCCAGTCGCCACTGTGAGGCAAGGGACTCCCTTTGCTGGACAGACAGGTCTGGGGAGCATCTGCACATAGCAGCCCAGAGGGCACATCACTGATGGCCTCTGGCCTCCACACCCCTGAGTCCCTCCCTCTAAATACAGCTCACTGATAATGGCCTGTTCGCAGCTCTGTGGAAAAGTAAATCGTGAGGAAAGATGTTATCAAGTTGAATTGAAAAAATAAACCTCGGAAGAGCTGATGTGAGAGGTCTCCGTGGGCACTGTCTCTCCTGGGCACGCAGCACACCTGGCACCGTACTGGTAGGAAGGCGACTTCTGTGGCGTGGGCTTCAGGGATCTTGGGATCCACAGTGTTTTCGGTCCAGACAAACCCAGGGAGCTGTCAGCGAGCCAGGTGAGCCTGAGGGGACACTGTTCACCTTGGATCTGTGATGTGGCTTCACCTGTCCCACTGAGCGCCTGGCATGCGGGAAGCAGCTCTGTCACACGCTGGGCTCCTGCAGGGGGGGTCCTGTCAGTGAGCAAACAAGAAACCTGGGACAAGACAACCCCTGGTTGTCCCTGCGAGTCCCCAGCAGGAGAGAACCAGGTGGGAGACAGCGCTGCAGGGGACACGTCAGCACGGACTGGTGTAGCGAGGACAGTGACACGGTCCTTTCTGCAGAGGCTCCGTGTGTGACACCACGGGCACAGGGGACGTGGCATCTGCTTGGCGGCCACAGCCGTCAGGTTAACCCGATGCAGGTGCCGTCATAGCCGCTGTCACCAGTCCGGCCACCTTTCACCTCTGCACGAACGCGCCTCATTGGAGGACCTAGCTCGGTCACCCAACCTGAGCTTCAGGGCGTCTGCCTCGGGACCTACCTCACATGGAAGCCCGAAACAGGGCACAGCGGGGAGACCCATGCCACAGGAACACTGTGACGTGAGCCGTGGAGAACAAAGCCTCCCAAAGAGACAACTGTAAGCCCAGAACCTATCGCATGTCTGTTAGAAACACTACAGGTGAGAGACAGGCCTGTTACGTATCTGCTGCGGGCTACGACTTAAAAGGCTCTGGGTCGACGGTTCTCATGTGCACGTGCGTGTAGGAAGGCCCTGGCCATGCGTGTAGGAAGGCCCTGGACAGCAAAGCCCTCAGGGGCCAGGGAGCTGGGGGCTCTCAGAAACTGGAAGACCCACCCGTTCAGGGAACCCTCGTCTGGACAGTTCCCTTGAGCACTTTGCCTCTTCCTCTGGTCTGCGTCAGTGAGTCAGTGAGGACGGAAACAGAGCTGCAGTCACAAACTCGGATGTTACAGGGTGGGCTTCAGGGCGGCCAGGGCAGAAGGAGGTATCGGGGGGTCAGTGCTGGGGAGGAGTTTCCCTGTGGCCAAGAAGGAAGACTAAACGAGAACCCCAAAATTATTTGAAACCTGGTGACCCTGAAGGGGACAGAAGGGGAGCTGGAAGCCCTTTAAGCTCTGGTCTATTGGAAGCAGTGAGATGCCCAGAACTCCGTGAGTACGAAACCCCAGACGCACGCGGAGCCCCCAGACCAGCCCTGTCACAGCAGACGCGGCAGGCTTGGGGCGCCCACCAGAACAAAACTCCAGGCTCTTCAGAGGAAGATGACTGGGCCAGTCACTACCAACAGCATCCGTTACGCCAAAGGAAAAAGAGAAAATCCTGCAAAATTTACAAAATGAGCCTTACAAGTGAGAAAATGAAGATAAAACAACCCGAGAGGACCCAGATGTCTGGGCTCACCAGAAAGGGTTTAAAGCAGCTGCTCGAAGGCCTTATCTGTAACATAGGAACAACCATTATAAGCTTCAAGGTCTTAAAGAAAAAGATGGTTTTGATTAGCAAGTGAATGGGGAAACTCAGCAGAGAGCAAACCTCTAAGAAACTCGCAGCCGACTCGGAGAAAGCGAGTGAAATCCAAGGTACAGGAGAGAAAGCTATGAGGGAAGAGAGGAGTCAGCAATGTCACCAGCAGAGGAAGAGGCCAAGGTCGAGTGCTGCTTCTCTGACAGGATGAGTGACATTGGCAAACCCCTCAGTTACCTTATGTGAATTGGACCAACTCCCTGGAAAACACAGAAGCGGGTTTCACAAGCGCTGTGGTCTAAAAAGAACTCTCAGCAAACTAGGAATAAAGAACCTTGTCCGGCGGATAAAGAGGTTTACATACAAGTCAGAGCCGGGCGGTGTCGAGGTGCAAGGTGTCTGCTCCCACCGTGCCATCGAACACGAGCCTGAAGGAACAAGCCAGAGGCGTGCAGGCGGCCGGTTAAAGAGAGGGCGTGTCTGGTCTGTCCTCAGACTGCAGGCTGTTTGCATGTAAAGCCCACAGGGCCCCCAAATAGCACGACGTGGCCTGTGGCGGCGTCGGGAGATGCTTGCGGGGCCCCGCACCTGGACGGTGCTGCAGAAGCTGCAGGAGGAACGTGGGCCAGGGCCCCTGGGTGCAACCCCTCCCCGCGAGGACTCCCCTCTCCCAGACGAGGAGGCTTCCCCGCAGCCCCGGCCTCGTGGGAACACGACGGAAGATTCTAGTCTGTGTGGAGACCCCCAGCCTGAGGGGGCACAGACGTGTCCTGACCTGACCCAGGAGAGCACAGTGAGGCGGCTCGCAGGGCCCACCCACCTCCCAGCAGCCTCTTGTCACCACTTTCTAAAAATGTCCGCATTGACTCATCACCCTCCAGAAATAATCTTTCTCAAACCACCCGGCGCCCTCCTCTTCACCGACAGATTCAGTTGTTCAAAACTGGCGTCCGTAAACTACTGCTTTCTCGCCTCGACTCTCAAGTTCACCTACACCGTGTGTCCCAGAGTCTCTGATGTCCCCGACTGCACCACAGGACGGCCACCGTCCTGTTCACTCTGCCTCACATCTTGGGGAGACGGCGGGAAGGTCCGAGGTGTCTCTCCCCAGCGAGGCCTGCACTTGGTCCCCAGGTCCAGAGTGATTGTGTTACACCCAGCTGACACCCAATTCAGGTGGTCTCCACGTAGAACCCCCCATCCTCGAGTGCCCAAGACCTCGCTGTCACACTGTGGGTTCCTATCTCGCCCCACACTGCGGGCGGCCGCACGGGCACGTTGGTAGTCACGGTCCTCGCTCGCCTGGGGCATCTGCATGCTCACACCCGTGCCCCCGAGACCACATTCTTGTGAAGGACACCCCGCTCTCCAGCACCAGCTTGCCGAGGCCCTGAGCTGGCGGGCTGTTGCAGGGTCAGTTAGTGGCTCTTGGTGCCGTGCTGTTGAGTGCTGCCTGGTGCCGGCTCCCGGCAAAGGGGGTGCAGAGTGGGCGGCACTGAGCCAAGGGGCCCTTGTTGGGCGCAGCCCTGGTGCCCAGCAGCTGGGCACATTCTCGGGAGGAGCTTCTCTGTGGACGTGGCTGCATCAGGGAGGTTGGCAAGGCAATGGTGCGGCTCTGCGGGACTCAGGGAGGACCGGGAAGGGATGTGAGGCACCCAGCAGCGCCCGCACCAGCAGTTAGGTGTCGACAGGGCTTGCCGCAGAAGCTCGTAACTGGGGCCGATCAGGCCTTCCTCTCCTCACCCGCAGCTCAGAGGGCACTCGCACCCTGAACACTGAGACCAGCACACTCACTTCCAGCTCACGTACAGTTGTTCATCTGAAATGGGCATTATCCCGTGTTGCAGGAGGAGTCGAGCACACGCGTGCATCCCCGTGAACGCACGCCTCCACCCCGACGCTGTCTAGAACATCCCCGTGCCTGTGTAGAGCAGGAAAGAACCGCCCCTTCCGGAAGCCTGCTGTTCGTGTCGGGTCCCGTTTGGGGGAGTGAAAAGGTGCCCTGTGTTTGCAATGACACCTTTAGTGTGAAAGTGCCTTAATGTCTCTCCATCCAACGGGCACAGAAACTCCACCACTTCTCTGAGGTGACGGCAAAGGGGGTGTTGGTTTTTGTCTGGATTTTCAAGTTATTTACTAGGCTGTGAACAGCTGTGTGCAGAGGCGGGTGAGGCGTGGCTGTTGTGAGTCTCTTTTTTCCAGGGAGCTGGAGCCATAGCAGAAGCCCGTGAGCCCAAGGACCAGGCTGCAGAGGGAAGGGCGTGCCCTGTTCCCTTCCCCACGGTTACCTTTCACGCCTGTGGCTTCCACTGTGGGGTCCAGCCCCCTCTAAGACGGCATCATGGGGAAGGGGAAGCGAGCAAATGTTCTTGTGTTGATCTAGAAAGCTTTCTGTGGTTTCTGCACAGTGTTCTGAGCTCCACCGAGTCTGTACATGAAAAGACACCCCATCCCTGGTGGGGGGTTGCTGACACAGGAATTGTCATTTGGGGGTTTAAAGGGAATTAGAGGTGGTGAGGGGCGGGCAGCCCTGACCAGTCTCAGCATCTGAGTCCAGTCTCCAGGCCTGTGATGTTTCAGGAACCCAGCCTTCTCGGTCACTATGTTAAGAAATGTTAACCCCCTGGAGCACGTCAGTGCTATTGGGCGTAATGAGCCCACGAGGACCAGGCCAGCTGCCCTCTCTGCCTCTAGGACTGAGCAGCGGAGAGCTTGGGGCCAAAAGCGTGAAGTTCAGAGCAGGCGGCCCCACACCCAGCTCTGACATTTTTAGCACTTTCTTAAAAACTCCCACTTGTAACATGAACCTTGGGAACATGTAAATGAGGCAGGGGTGTCCGTCAACAGACACATGTGGGAGGGAAATTTCATAGCAGCCTCTGGGCACCCTCTGTCCCTCCAGCGATGCTCACTGAGCACCTTTCTCTCTGTTTCCTTCCCTATAGCCAGAGCTACCTGCAAGCAGCCAGTGACGGGCCTGCCTGCCACAGTCTGGACCCCTCACCCAACTACAACTCCCCAAAGTTCCGCTCC
Source organism: Rhynchonycteris naso (assembly GCA_037038555.1). NCBI lineage: Eukaryota > Metazoa > Chordata > Mammalia > Chiroptera > Emballonuridae > Rhynchonycteris > Rhynchonycteris naso. The sequence continues at coordinate 684,493 of CM072998.1, forward strand.
CGGAACCAGAGCTACATGAGAGCCGTCAGCACGCTGAGCCAAGCCAGCTGTGTGAGCCAGGTGGGGCCTCCTGTCCTTCCCGCGTCCCCAGGACCTGTCCCTGCGGCCGTGTATTCCCGGGCTGCTTCCTGACTGGGAGACAGACTCCGGGCTGCAGTTATCTGTCAGGGGAGCTGAGTGAGATCTAGTCCCTTGGTTACAGCGCTTCCTGGCTTTTAGCATTGTGTTGGCATCGTTTCCCGTGTCCCCCTCAGGACAGGGCTGCGGTCCTTACACTGACCGCTTCCCAGGGAGGAAGGACGGGTCAGCTGACTCCTCAGCCTCCCTGCTGGTTAGCTCAGATGGCATTTCTTTTCCCAGGAGGCTTTTTCAACAAAATGGGCCAGGGGACAGCGTTATGGTGTCCAGGCTCTGACACATGCCTCTATTCCTGTCCCCCACACTGAGCCTACGAAGGTCCCGTTAGGAGAGGTGACCGTGCCGTGGTCTGGAGTCACCCTGAGAGCCACGCTGTCCGGCTCACATGCACTGGCCACAGTGGGTCATGGTCCCTGTGTGAGTGACGCTGCGTTGAGCAGGCCCGCTGGCTTGACTGGCAGACAGGATGTGCCCGTGTGGGAGAACTGGGGCAGAGTGATCGCTGGTCTCTGTCGGATAAACGAAGCAGCATTTCTAAGTCTTCTGTTAAACCCGTTGCCCGCTCACTGACCTGCCTGTAGAGATAGCACTGCAGCCCGAGGGTCTCGGGCCGGCACGGATGCTGGCTCCCACTCACCGTGGAGTACCCACTGGGCTCCCCTCCTGCTCAGAGACCACCGGGTTCCCCTTCCGGCCCGTCCTGGCCCTCCGCCCTCTTGAGAGAGGTCGCCCCCACTGCGGGATGCGGACCAGCGGCGCTGAGGGAACACATTGAATCCCCCCTGAGCTGCTCCGGGCTGTGCTGGGACAGTCTGTCTGTCCCCCCCCCCCCCGAGCTGCTCCGGGCTGTGCTGGGACAGTCTGTCTGTCGTCCCCCCCCCAGCTCCTCCGGGCTGTGCTGGGACAGTCTGTCTGTCCCCCCCCCCCCCCGAGCTGCTCCGGGCTGTGCTGGGACAGTCTGTCTGTCGTCCCCCCCCCAGCTCCTCCGGGCTGTGCTGGGACAGTCTGTCTGTTGTGTCCCCCCCCCCCCCAGCTCCTCTGGGCTGTGCTGGGCCTGGGGCAGTGGTGAAGGAGCCGTCTCATACACAGCCACTGCCATCCGACTCCAGACGGGGGTCAGGGTGCAGATCCGTGTCTGCGTTCCCCACGGAGATGAGCAGATGGCCCGTGGGCTCCACCTTTTCAGCTGGCTTAGCTCACTGAGTGTAATGTCTTCAGGACTCACCCAGGGCTCAGAATGTCCTTCCTTTCTGGGGCTGAATGACATTTCATTGTGTGGATAGATCCCATTTTGTTCATCTGTCACTTGCTGATGGGCACCCCATCTGATCATCCACCTTTGGCCACGGTGAACAGTGCTGCTGTGGGCAGGGTGTACGGGCACCTGTTGTGTCTCCCTTGTGGGTGTCCACCCTGTAGTGGTATTGTTGTCACTCTGTTCCTGTCACGTCACCACCACTTGACATTCCCACCGCCACGCATGAGGGTCCCATGTCTCCGCACCCTCCACGTCGCGCTGGCTCTGTGTCTTCTGCCGGGACCCCCGAAGCCCACCACACGCTCCACAGTCCCCCACAGACAGCACCGAGCCTTCCTCCCCTTGTCATCTTTGATCATTTCTTAAAATACAGTTGAAACTTTTAGATTCCCAGGTGACTCCATACCTAGAAATTAAAGCACAGACTTGAAAGTAATTACTTTACCTGCTAAACTGCTAAATGAAGTGAGTATGGTGATACCCCCGGCTGCAGACGGAGAAGGACAGAATTTGGGTGCATGCAGACAGAGATGCTCACCCAGCTGACTGACAGGGCGAGGGTCGTCCCCATGACGACGAGGACAGGCGGGCTAAAGTGGTTTAGTGTGTATTTTGAGTACTTCCTTTGCACCAGGTGCGGTGCTGAACTTTTAAAGGCAGTCTTTCTTAAACGTAGTAATAACTCTTGGCTGCCCTTGAAGATTTGCCTTGGGGGCCCGTAGAATGCCAGCGACACCTTGGAATTGGCCATTTGCCTTAGTTTTGTAAGAAATAACCCAATAAGCTATTTCCCAAGGTTAGCCAGCCCCCATGCCGACTGCAGACAGCCAGTGCTGCCCCCTCCCCCTTCTGGCAGCGGGAAGACCGGGAGGGTGTCGTGTGGCCACGGGGCCCGGCCTGTCCCTGCCACGCCCTGTGCTGTGCCTGTTCCAGATGAGCGAGGCCGAGGTCAACGGGCAGTTTGAGTCAGTGTGCGAGTCTGTCTTCGGCGAAGTGGAGTCTCAGGCCATGGACGCACTGGACCTGCCCGGGTGCTTCCGGACGCGGAGTCACAGCTACCTTCGGGCCATTCAAGCCGGTTACTCCCAAGATGACGAATGTCTCCCTGTGCTGACCCCCTCCAACATCCCGTCCACCGTCAGACCCACGGCAGGTAAGAACGCCCCTTCACCTTCCTGGTGGAAACGCACAGGTGTGCGAGGTTGTCCCCCGGAGGGCGGCGCTCACCCTCACCGCAGGTACCATTCGTTGACTCCCCGAGGGGTTGGTAACGTGTCCACGTCGCGTCTGAGACACTGTCGTGTTGGCTGGGCATCTCTTCTATCGGTGACCTCTCTTAGCATAGTTTTAGAATGAAATCTGTGATTATTGAGGTGTTTGAAGATAACCAAGCACAACTTCTGTAAAGTTTTGTGTAGGAAAAGAAGGGAGGCACTGGTATTTAGAAGATGATGGCTTTTTAAATGCTGAAGTTTGACAGATCGCAGTGACGCCTGGGCCCGCCGAGGCAGCATCCAGCACGATGTTTCTCTGTAACAGATCCATAAGTGTGATTCATCGCTGCACGCCACCGGTCATTGAAAGCGCTCTGCTCACCTTGGGTCCTGTGGACTCCCGTCTCCCTTCCCTTAGTGCTGTGGCCACCACGTCCACCCCTGAGAATTTACCGCCTAAACTAAAGAGCAGCGCCCAGTGTTTCTTATTTATGTAACATGACAGATTTACGAGGCCCGGGGACACACAGAGCAGAGGAGGTGATGACATCCTGCCCGCTGCATGTGGTGGCTGAGAGCCCCAAGGAGCAGGGAGAGCTGAGCATGGTGAGGCCCGGCCGCGAGGCGTGCCCGAGGGAGCCGGGCAGCTCCGAGGAGGCTGGGCACAGTGTTGTCTGTGGTTTCCAGCACCGGGAACCAGAAAAGGGCTTTCTGCTTGCACGCTCCAGGCTCCAGCAGCAGCCGAGCGACGACATGGGACTGCACCCCACAGGCCTCGCTCCTGCCCCCAGTGACGCCGGTGCTGACCGGCACCTGGCGAGGAAGCTCGGAGGAGCAGCCCACAGACGCAGGGTAGCTGGACCCACACCGTGTCTGGCACCTCAGCGTAGGTCTCGGTGTCCCCGAGACAGCGCGGCTGGTGTGGCCCAAGGTCATACCTCGTTTTCAGAGAGCCCGTGGGCCCGTGGGCATCTGTGTGTGCGGTGGCCCCTGGCCGGGGTTCTGTGACTCTGACAGCAGAGCACCGTTTGGTGGGGGTGCAGATGGCCGTGCCGGGCCGGTCCTGTGTGCCGTCTGCCGGGCTGTGAGGGCCATCACGGTGCAGTCAGGGGTGTGGGTGGCGGGGCTGAGCCTCTGGGGTCCCCCGCGCTGTCCTGTCCTCTTGTTCCCCTTGGGGAAGGTGCGGGTCGCCTCCTGTCCTCCGCCCCTTGTGGGAAGAAACGTGACAATGCACAGATTATGAACTCAGGGAAGTGATGAGATTTACAGTCATGGGATTAAAAAAGAAACTTTAAGAGAGCATTACTGATACACTCACCAACATTAGTTGTGTGTCTCTTATGAGCAAGTGACAACTAAGCCCTGTTCTGGTCTTCAGAAATGTTCTGAAGCAATAATCGCCCAGTCGAGCATGATTGGGGCACTTTGGAGCTGTCGTTACCGGGAGAATAAAAATGGAACAGACTTCACAGAGGCGATACGAGAAGCCGCGCTTAACCGAGACGGAAAGCCTGACTCAGGTGCACGCCGTTCTGCCAATGGCACTTTTTTCTTCCCGAACGCATGTGCCGAGAAATGACAAGCCGTGCTCCTCAAAGTCTCTGCTGGGTCTCGGGCCAGTTGTTGAGTCAAAATTCCCTCCACATCACCGGGGGTCCCCAGGGGCAGGGAACCATCCGAGAGTCAACTAAGGGAAGGAGTGGAAACTCAAGGGCCGTCGTGGGCGCTGGGGCCACAAGAGCAGGAACCTGAGAGCAGCTGAGCCATGAAGCCCTCCCGTCCCCGTCCCCTCTGCATGTTGGCTGTGAAGTATTTACAAATACTTCCTAAACGTAGCAGTGCGATCACATGCGCACCATGGTCTGTGTGACAAGACTGAAAACCACCGAGGAAATGGCAGGTCCGTCTAGAAAAGCAGGACGCAGCCATGGACTCCCTCCGCGGGGAGCAGACGCCCGCGTGGCCGCAGCGCTGAGCTGCTGCTTCGATCCCTCCGGAGCCCCTGTCGCTGGGGCGGGGACTCCGTCACGCTGGACTAAAATACCTGGGAGAGCGGGTACCGCCACGGACACACGGTAGCCGTTCTCTGCCCGCGTGAGGGCGTGCGTGGGAAAGAGAGTGTTTTGACAAATTGATTTTCCTTGTGGTTCTAAAACTGTCTCTTGAAAATAATTTCAAAAAAGTTGTTTTCGAAAACATGCCCAGTGATTGTGTTGAAAAGTAGGATTTATTTAGATGTTTCTTGATGCATGCTTGAAAAAGAAGTGGGTGTCACTAGGTGGCCTCGCCTTGTCTGTAAAACAGAGACGTAATTCTGCTCTTCGTCTAGCGAGGTAACTTTTACAATACCTGCGTGGGAGGTTGGTTAGGAATGAGGAGGACGTGAGTGTTAAGCATCTATTTCAGACGCCCCTGGGCTGATGCTGCAGGTGGCATTTGCTTGTTTGGGGTCCCCAGTTCCCACTTTCCTGCAGCTCGAGCTCATGGTGATTCAGCTGAAACAGCCGCTCGCTCACTGATAACCTGACCTTGGGGGGGGGGGCCCGGAGCCCGGTGCTCCCTGGCACGCACCCCCCACTGCGCCTTCTAATGCAGACACTGTGCGTCGACCAGTGTCCTCTCTTCAAGTGAAGTGCTTTTGAAAACATCTAGCTTTCATTTCACACATGGTTTCTTTCTCTTCAGTGAAATGATTTATCAGATAGATTTACTTGTCTAAATACGCATTTCACTCGATTTTTCAAGGGAGGGTAGGTTATTGATACCGTGGAGGAAAATGCTAGAAAATTAGATTATAATGATTTTTCTCCGGGTCAGAAGTTTTCTTAGCATGTGTCACAATCGATTCCAGAAGTCATTAAAACAAAGGGAAACCCATCTCCGCACGACGGAGTTACTGTTTTACTGTCGTCTCTCTGGAGTCCCTTGTCTCTCGAGGAAACGTGGTCATCTCTGGTCTTCGGTGGTGTCCTTCCTCAGCTCCCAGCGCTCTGCTCAGGGCCTGTGGTCACCTGTGCTCGGACTCGACCCTCCTGCCCGCCTCGCACCGGCCCTGTGGTGCAGATGATTCTCCCACCTCAGCGTCCCGCACCTTAATCCCATCTGCAAAGTGACTTTTCCCTGTAAGGTGACACAGCCCCAGGGACTAGGGTGTAGACATGGGCGTGTGTTGTGTCTACTGCTACAGGATTTCAGGAAGTACAGTCTGAGTGCTCCGAGGTCCCTGGGACCTGTCGAGCGTGAGTGTGGATACAGTCTCGACAGAGCCTGGGACCCAAGCTCTTCCAGGCATGTTAGCCAGTTCTTGTGACCCATTTCATGTTCGTGCTGATGACACGAAACCAGAGTCAGGCGCAGAGTCGCAGGAGAAGCCCTTCGCACAGGCCACGTTGGAGCTCCTGTGACAAAGTCCACACATTCTCAGTATCAGACTGACCGCCGACGTCATGTCTCCAGCCCGTGTGGCCACGTGAGTCTATGTCGTGATTTGAGGAACCGGAAAATGATGACATCATGCATTGGTCAGTCCAAAATGTCCGAAGAATGTCATGGTCACCTTAGGCCTTCTCCTCAGGAGATGCTAATGGTGATGTTTTGCAGGAACCCCTGAGAGGCATTTGTTCTGAAAGGAGCCAAGGTCACGGCTTCAGAGACCTCGGTCCCCGCATCTGGAGTTCAGATAATGTCTGCACGTGACATTTTCCTCCTGCGCGAGGCTGACCACGACGCTAAGATCTGACTGTTACGGAAGGTCTTTGCACAAGTCTCACTTGGAGATTCTACTTTGTGGGTAGACTTGCATTTTGGAAGTCAAGCTATTCAACCTAAACATCTGAAACATGGAACACAGTCCGTGGTTTTAACTGCCTGATGTTTCTGTGAGCTGCGATCAGTGAGGCTCTGTCCATGGTGCTCCGGACCTTCAGGCTACAGCCCAGCCATGGGACAGTGAGACACAGTGGACAGGAGGAACCTGAGCCCCGAGTGCGTGGCTGGAGGTGGGAGCCCCGAGAGGAGCTGGCGGGGACCAGTGTGGGGACAGGGACAGGAAACCCTGGGGTGAGCTGTGAGGGATGGTGTGGAGGCTGCCAGCTCCAGAGGTGACTTCTGAGGGCGAGCACACGGCAAGGACACGCGTGGTGGGAGGGACCAAGGGGGCGGTGCATGTAGGGCGTGTGTCTGCAGGAGGAGCCCCATGTCCGGTGGGAGGTGCTCAGGCAGGAGTAGGGGTGCTCAGGGCTCCCCAAGCGTGCATCTGCCTTTGTCTCAGAAGTACCTGTTGTCGAGTCCATTGGCGCCCTCTCCTACCAGAGCTGCCCCACGTGGGTGGGAGGACTTCCTGTCCTGGCTGTCCATCTCTCGTCACCGTCCAGCTGAGCTTGTCCGGAACAACGGGTCACGATGGCCTGACCCGGGAACCCGATTCCTGACGCGTCGTCCAGGGTCCCTGTGCTTCACAGCTGACGGCAACTCGTGGGTCCAACCCAGGAGCTCATTTGAGGGCAGGCAAGAGGGTCCGCACTGCCCCCACGGCAGTTGGGGTCGGTTACCACAGGAAACAGTTGTTTAACCCTTAGATCAGTGAACCGTCCGAGTGGACGTCCACCCCATGGTGACAGAAGTGAAGGCAGGCGTGCGCAAGTGGACGGGCGATTCCGAGCAGACCAGGGACGCCGCGGGGACAGAGCTGTGGTGCGGGACCCTGGGCTGTGAGCAGGTGGCAGAAACGCTCGGCACTTGCTGGATCCCATGAGGTGTCTTCAGGGACAGCCTGCAATGAACACCACGTGGGCCCAGCAGTCATGCCAAAGCCCCCGAGCGCCTGGCTGGGCACAGCTCTGGCCTCACGGAAGTCCACGACATGGACTCAGGGCCCAGGGGCTGCCCCAGACGGGCAGCTGTAGAAGCTGCCCCAGCACCTGGCAGGAGGGACGTTCATTCCTCTACAGAGTGGTCCGCTGGCCAGGCCCACTGCTGCCCGGTGCCTGGCCCCCACATGCAGCTCTGTCCCCACCCACTGCCCACTGTAGGGACCTGGAAGGAGAGGGGCAGCCTCCCACCATGCGCACGGGACACAGGATGGACCCCAGCTGCTGGCCCGCGGGGCTGCACGGACCTCTGCGGTCAGCCCCGTCCAGCGTATGCTCTTCGGGGGATAATCTGAAAGGTTAAAACAGCACGAGGCGGCCCTGTCTTAGTGTGGGGGCACCAGGGCAGGCCCCTCCGCACTCTGACGCAGACAGTTGAGCCTCTAGTATTCACACACAAGCCTGCACTGGAGCTCACAGCCCGCCTGCGGGCGCCTGCGGGTCTGCACTCCACAGGCTCATTTGCCTAGTAACTCTCTTTCCAGTGAGAGCTAACTTGGGTTTTTTCCCTAGTTCTACGTTCATCAACAGGCAGGTGTGGAATTTAGAGCCGTGTGGGGTTTTTTAAAAGTAATTTCACTCATCTGGGCTGACTGAATGTTAGCGGAGCCCTGGGTTTAGACAGAAGACTGGATTGGACTTGTGCACATTGTGGTGCTTTTCTTCACCGTGGAGCCTAATAGACAGCTGATAACTGATGTGGTGAGTGGCCCCCGCTGCCCCCCAGGAGAACAGCAGCACCAGGACTGCCAAATCCTCAGTGCCTAGGAAGGCGCTGCGCAGGAAGCAGGCAGTGGGTAAAAACTTGCTGGTTGCTTTCTCTGCCTGGCTGATTTCACTCAGCATAATAGTTTCCAGGCCCCTCCTCCGTATTGTTGTAAAAGGTAATATTTCCTTCTTTTTCATGGCCCCGTAGTATTCCATAGTATATATGTACCACTGCTCTTTAATCCACTCGTCCTCTGACAGATACTTGGGCTGTTTCCAGCTCTTCGCTATTGTAAACAATGCTGCCACGAACATGGGGGCGCATTTCTTTTATTCAGTAGGTGATATGGTGTCCTTGGGATATATTCCTATAAGTGGGATGGCTGGGACGATGGGCAGTTCCATTTCTAATTTTTTGAGGAATCTCCAAACTGTTTTCCACAGTGGCTGCACCAGTCTGCATTCCCACCAGCAGTGCAGAAGGGTTCCCTTTTCTCCACATCCTCGCCAGCACTTGTTCTGTGTTGTTTTGCTGATGAGTGCCATTCTGACTGGTATGAGGTGATATCTCATTGTGGTTTTAATTTGCATTTCTCTAGTGATTAGTGATGTTGAGCATTTTTTCATCTGTCTATTGGCCATCTGTATGTCCTCTTTGGAGAAGTGTCTATTCATTTCTTGTGCCCATTTTTTGATTGGGTTGTTTGTCTTCCTGGTGTTGAGTTTTATAAGTTCTTTATAAATTTTGGTTATTAACCTTTTATCAGATGTGTTGTCGAATATGTTCTCCCATTGTGTGGTTTGTCTTTTTATTCTGTTCTTATTGTCTTTAGCTGTGCAAAAACTTTTTAGTTTTGAGGAATCCAAGGAACATTGAGAACTGAGGAAAGGGATTGAGACAGAGGAGGGATCAAAGGGACCAGAGGAGAAGAGGACAGAGGGAAAGGGGAGGATAGGATGAGATAAACCTGAAGGGAAGGGGTGAGGGTGCTGTAGGGAGGGGGACAAGGGAGATGTGGAGGGGAATATGGGGGAGGGGGTTGCAGTCGGGGTCACCCTAGAATCTATGTTAACACAATTAATTAAATTTTAAAAAATTAATTAATTAAAAAAATAACTTGCTGGTTCCGTGAATGAGAACAATGAACAAATGAATGAATTTTAAAAAGGTTTTCTCTCCCTGAACTGCTGTGAGATGGGCGTCCTGCCCGCAGCTTGTGGTCGGCCTACCTGGGAGTGGTTTTTCTGCATTTGGGGGGGTGTGGAGAAGAGCCAGACGACAGAACATTCTGTGTCACGTCAGTAACACCTCGCCTGCCGCGGTGACCGGTGCACACATGGGCGTGTGAATTCAGGGACGGTCCTGCCGTGATTTGCTGGGGAATTTCTGTTGTCTCAGAACTGGAGGCACTCACCTCTCTGGCTCCAGAAGTCAGGCTGGGAGCCACGATGCCGTGAACCCTTTCGGAAAAGGACAGTAAACCAGTGAGCTGCCGTCTCCCCGTGGCCTAACCTCCAGGCTGTGCTGTGGGACACATCACGGTGATCTGCCAGCCTTCACTGTCGGGGTGCCTTCTTCCTGGAGAGTTCTCGGTAGGGATGGGGAGCAGACGTAGTTCAGTGGCTAGGGACAGAGCAGGGTTTACCGCATTTTGTGTCTGCCTGGTGTGAGTTCCTTGTGCTGGGCCGGAGCTTTGTTGGGAAGCAGCAGTTGACCCTTTGGCAGAAGGCTGAGGTGGACCTAAAGCCCCACGGCTCCTCATGGTGCCACTAGAGATGTCCTACCATGTCCATGCAGGCCCTCCCGGCGCGAGGAGCTGCCTGTGCGTGGCCAGGATGGCTGCTGGCACGTGTTGGCCCCAGCAGGCTCTGCATGCGCACAAGCACCTCTGTCCCCGAGCTCTGAGTGTCGGCACTGTGTCGGCACGGCAGCCGTATGGAAGGCAGGTCTGAGGGCTAGTCCTCGTCTCGGGAGTGACGGCTGGTTCTCCTTCCCGTCACAGTCACCTGAGTCTATGGCTGTGTGGTCCATGTCACAGGTTTGGGGCTTTCTGACTCTCTCATCCAGGTCTGTGGGACACGCGGGCAGAAGGCAGGCCGAGCTCCCTGAGCCTCAGGGAGAGGAAGTCCGTCACCAGTTGCACATTATTACCCTGTCAAGCAGCCTTTGCTCTCTCATTTCACTCGTTTTATCCATGGAAGGTCATTTTCTTTTCCGTGAATAAAGAGACAGTGGTAACTCGACACATACTAACTTACACAGGTCGGCAGTGTACACACACCATTTGCCATGCGCAGAGGTGAAAACCAGTAATCTCACCACCAAACAAAATGCCACCCAAGAGTTACCCCGTCCCAAATTCTGACACAACTTTGATACAGATTTCACGCACAAGCAAGCATCTCAAATGAAGCCACACACACGCGTATCAATTGTGAGGACATGTGGCACGTGTCACCCGCTCTGCAATTTGCAGCTTCTCGCAGAACAGATTAATCCAGATCACCCGAGTGGGTCCCTGTTACTGGTCTGTCAGCGTCTCCACTGAAAAACATTGTTCTTGTCAAACATGCTTTTCATCTAAGTTTAAAGCTGCCCGTCCTCAGAGGCCAGGACGTAACGTGTCTTACTGAACAGGGGACTAGAGAGAGAGACAGCACCACACGCTCCTGTTTCACCTGGTGACCTGGTCACCACACCCTCCGGGCGGTGTCCCCACTGACGCATCCCTGTTGGCTGTCTCTCAGTTACTGCCTGGCCCTTTGAACGTCCTGAGCTCAGAAACGTTCATGGCTCTTCACGTCGGTCGCAGTTGGTTCATTCTGTCTTTCAGAAGATCCAAGTTCTTACTGTGTGATGTCATCTTTCTCTGTGACATTTAAGATGAAGCCAGGACGAGGGGCGGAAAGGCAGCCGCTGTTGTCATGCTGCTCTGTCTGTGGATGCTAGTGCTGCTGAGCTGGTCAGTTCCTGCTGATCGGCACGTTGGAAGCAGACGCCTTGGCTGCTAACCCATCGCGAAGCGCTGCCCCGGAACGCGGTGGCCCCAGCGTTTCCTGTAACTGGAGGGACAGTGGCATGCACACGCCCGTGGGATGTGGTCTCTCTGACCTGTTTCATTCACATCAACATTAGTTAATGTGTCAAAATAGCTTTAATCTTTTCTGCTGAATCTTGTGCCTTCAAAGTTGGGTTTTTTCGATAGACAAACTCATTACTTTCATGGGCTTGATTGCTGTTACCGCCTTCATGCTGTTATCTTTGAGGCTCTGATTAAGAGAGCGCAGTGGATTTAAGTGCGGCTGTTACATTCAAAGGGAATCCATGCTTGCCGTTCAGAATGCCTTTTATCTTGATTGCGTATTTGTGCTTTGTAAGGTAGAAGGCTAATTTTTTAAATTTCCTTTTTGGCTTGCAAATGACTTCCCAGGACTGAATTCAGAGACACCGTCCAACATCCAGGGGTGGAGGAGGAGTCAGACGGGTATTTAAAGTAACAGTGTGTTCACATTCAGGATTACTCAGAGTCAGGGGCAGTGTGGACCGGGCCGCTGGTGACTGCATCCCAGTGAGGTTAGCTGGTCTCCATGAAGTAGAGTGTGTTTCTCCAGATTCCCTCAGTACATTTGCTTGCCCCGCCCTCTGGGGAGCTAAGGGGAGTCCTGACACCCAAGGTCATTCTTTCCGGTCGTCAGGAGCTGGTAGGTGGCCGGCAGTGACACAGACTTTGCATTGCAGAATACTCCGGAACATCTGGATGTCTGGCGTGTGACTGTCAAGCTGAAAAACTGGTTTTTAATTGTAGCTTAGATGTTTGGCTACTTCAGAAGTTTGGGTAACTGAAATTGGGCTCCTGGCTGTGCTGTTGGACTGTGGTCTCGAGTGCAGCCCCATGCGTGTGCTGGAGAGAATCCACGAGTCAGGAGCACTGTCCCTGCCCCCTCAGCAGAGTCCTGGCCACAGCCCCTCCCGCCTTCCTGCCTGACAGCACTCTGACTAGGGCTCTGAGCAATTTCCTCAGAAAGGGTCCTCCTCCAGGCCTCCGGCTCCCACGGAGAAGGACTAACCCACCTGAGCACAATGTCCTTTCAGCACCCCGACTTTTAGCTTAATAGTTTCTACAGAAATCTTGCTGAAACGTGGCTGGGGCACGGTTCCTTTCGTGCTCCGTCGGGGGGCTGCCCTGTCTGGGGCGTGAAGGTCCCTGTTGACGCCATTCGCTCTCTAGAGGAGGTGCAACTCTCCCCTAAACCCAGACTGACCCAGCAGTGGGATCAGCAGACACAGGTGTTCCACTCTCTGTCCCTGTAGGGAGGAAGCCACTTGCAAAGCCCAGGGACTTCATAGCGTTGTGCTCACGGCAGTGACAGGTGCCAAAGCCAGAGGGCCGCTTATGCCTGGGCTCAAAAACTAAATAAGAGTAAAAAGAGAGTAGTCAGGTCTTCAGCTGCCCTAAGACCTAAGCAGCCACTTAATTGTTTATTTCAAAGTCATTTGATCACTTATCATTAAATAAACCCAATGTGACGTTTAGAGATCTCTGTCTCTGTTGATTCATCTGCTTTTTAAAGATGTACAAATAGAATTCTAGTGTTAAATTAAATTCAAATTTAAATGATAGCACAGCCTGTGACTAATAATCTTAGCTTTGATGAGTTTATTCTAATGGGGTATTCACTTACACAGAATAAAGACAATTACGTTTGCCCAAACCATTCAAATGAATAATTGAATGTTTTTCTTGAATGTGTGAAGTGATTTTTAAAATTGTTTATTTTTAACCCATGGCGGCAAATTAACATGATCCAGTGATCCTTCTCAGTTCCTTCTCACCTGCGTTTCCGGCTCCAGCCCTCACTGCGTTGAGCCACCCAGGAGCACACAGCTCCACCACGGGACCAGAGGCACCAACAGTGTCTGTCCGAACACGGGACGCTTGAGTGAGCGAGTAAATGAGGGCGCTCCAGTTTTCTAAAAGATCTCCCCACGTCATTTTCTTTGCCAAAAATATCTTACGTATGGCCATCTTTATTTACTCAGGACTGATGCCCGAGACTTAATTTTTATATTATAGAATTCAAAACCATTCAGTTAAACAGAAATATAAAAGTGATTTATTGTGCTGTAAAGAGCTCTAGTGAGGGCCTGACCTGTGGTGCCGCAGTGGATAAAGCGTCGACCTGGAACGCTGAGGTCGCCGGTTCAAAACCCCGGGCTTGCCTGGTCAAGGTGCATATGGGAGTTGATGCTTTCTGCTCCTCCCCCCTTTCTCTCTCTCTCTTTCTTTCTAAAATGAATAAAATCTAAAAAAAAAAAAGTGTCCATTCGGAAGCATGTGAGGGGCCATGTCACACGTATGTGGGCCGCCGTGAGAGTGACATAGAGACACACCACATGTGTGCTAAATGCACATCTCACACCCTCCCATGCAGACCCCACCTCAGCCTCTGGCACAGGGAACGTGTGTGTGTCTACATCTGTCCCTTTCACTTGCTCTTGGCATTACACTGCCATTATTTATTTCTACTAAGTCTGTGTGCTGGTTTTTCCACAGGACATGACAGAGAGAATCCTAAGGACAAGTGCTGAATATTTTCAGGGACGTAAAAATGTTCCTTCAGCCCTGGCCGGTTGGCTCAGTGGTAGAGCATCAGCCTGGTGTGTGGGTGTCCCGGGTTTGATTCCCAGCCAGGGCACACAGGAGAGGTACCCATCTGCTCCTCCACCCCTCCCCCTCTCCTTTCTCTCTCTTCCCTCCTGCAGCTATGGCTTGATTGGTTCTAGTGAGCTGGACCTAGGTGCTGAGGACGGCTCCCTGGTGCTCTAGTTGCTAAAACAATAGGATCAGTTGCTGAGCAACAGAGCATCGCCCCCTGGTGGGCATGCCGGTGGATCACGGTCGGGCGCATGCGGGAGTCTGTCTCTCTGCCTTCCCTGCTCTCACTAAAATTAATTTTTTAAAAAATGTCCCTCCAGGACACCTATATACTATACCAAGATGTTGATGGCTCAGGCCCTGTGGTGGGAAACTTTCCCTGGGCCTCTCAGCTAAACACCCCACACGTGTTTGAGAGAACCCAGGTCCTGGAAGACTGTCACAGGGGCATTTCTTGCAGGGGCCACAGGGTCGGAGCAGAGACGTGACTCTGGTGGTGCAGACTTCAGCAGGCGGCCGCCCTGTCTCAGGACAGGGAGGAAGCTGCCCCTCACCTGTTTCTATGGCACACCCAGGACTGAGTCCCACACAGGACTGGGGGAGGTTGAATGCAGCTGTCCGTGTCGACAGGAACGCAGAGGTTGGTGTTGGGCACATGCTCATCAAAGTCAGCTGTTCCCAAGAAGGCTTGTAGAAATAGAAACGCTTTTCACGTTCATTCAGGAATCTTCTCCCGTTCACAGTTGAGCGGGTGCACGTGGTTGGCCGCTCCTGGCTGGCTCCCTCCCGGCGCACCTGCTGTCACAGCTGAGTGACCGTCTCCTCCCCTGTCTGTGCAGGTGGCCAGATTGCACACGATCATCATTCGGCTCAAACAGAACAAAACTGCCTGTGCTTCTCTGAGTTTCTAGAAGAATGACGTGAATACTGCCCATGTCCAACCCTGTTCCTGTGCAGGCTAATTCTCATGTGGGAGAAAGTGGTTTAAAAAACACAGACGATTTTAGTTTCTCTGGTGCAGAGTTACAGTCTGCTTCTCTTGCATGGTCTTCTGCTTCCACCCTGCTGAGCTCCTTTGCCTGCATGCACTTAACAATGTGTCCGTTGCATTTAGCAATGTATCCATTGCACTTAATATAGTGTCCTTTGCATTTAACAACGTGTCCATGTGCAACTTTTATGCCTTCAACTCAAATCCCCTCGACATGGCAGACCCATTTTGCTTTGTTTCCCAACGTATATGAGTTTGTATTAAGAAATAAATCCATGTGCCTGACCAAGTGATGGCACAGTGGATAGAGTGTCGGACTGAGATGCGGAGGACCCAGGTTGGAGACCCCGAGATCACCTGCTTGAGCGCAGGCCAATCTGGCTTGAGCAAAAGCTTGTCAGCTTGGACCCAAGGTCGCTGGCTCTAGCAAGGGGTTGCTAGGTCTGCTGAAGGCCCGCAGTCAGGGCACGTGTGAGAAAGCAATCAATGAACAACTAAGGTGTCGCGACAGCAACAAAAAACTGATGATTGATGCTTCTCATCTCTCTCCGTTCCTGTCTGTCTGTCCCTATCTATCCCTCTCTCTGACTCTCTCTCTGTCCCTGTAAAAAAAAAAAAAAAGAAAAGAAAAAAATAAATAAATCCATGTGCGCAGGTGAAGCAATAACTACAGACCCAGGAGTAGAGCAAGTCTGGTGATCAGAGGAGCAGAGCAAGGGGCTTGCCGGTGGGTGGCAGGGGACACAGGCTCTCCCGGTTCCCATGAGTGCACAGGGGACGCCGGCCCATCTGCCCCTCTTGGGACAGGCGTGTGTGTCCTTGCCGCCCACCCTGCATGGTGCCTCTGCTCCGCGCTGTCACGAGGGCCCGGGCCTCTTTCAGGAAAGCGCTGTGGGGAGTTCTTCCTTCCCTAGCGTCGTGGGAAGCGCATTCACGTCGGAACGGAGTCCTCAGGAAAGTTCGTTCTTGCTGTAAAAATGAGTAACTCCCTGAGCCTGGCAAGTGTTCCCAGGGCACCCTGGGTGGCTTCTCAGAGGCTCTTAAAGAGGTCCCACTGCAGATGCATCTGTCTCTCTGGTCGACTCACCGCCCAGCCGGTGTGTACAGACTGGGCGGGGTTCCAGGGAGGTGGCTGCTCTGGCCAGAGGTGAGGTCGCCGGGCAGGATGGATTTGAGGCCCAGCGCCTCTCTCAGTGGGTGGCCTCTACGTTTGTACCCAGTGGGTGTGCGCACGCGGAACAGTCTCCTGACCTGATGCGTTTTCTCTGTGATGGGAATACCTCTCCACTGTGAGCACGGTCAGCTCCACAGAGAGCTGGAAAGCAGTCGCCCAGCTGGGCAGGAGGGACGGCTAGCTGCCTCTAGCCCTCTCCACAGATGCATTCTGTTCTGTGTGCGTGCCTTGGAATGCCCTGGTTTTTAACGGTGTTCTAAGATGAGCCTTTCCCCGTGGTGCTGCGACCTGCGACGTGGCCACCTCTGTCGTGCTGACCGAGCAGTCCCCCAATGCCGCAGCCACTGCTGGGCTCTCAGCGTGTTTATAGCGTCTGCTGTTGAAAACTGCTTGTGTGGATGATCTCTGACTCCACTCATTTTCTCAGGCTGGACGTCGGGGATGGGCTCGACGGGTCTGGGGAGTGACCACGCGGACAGTGCTGACGGTTTCCGTGCGGGGGAGTGGGGGAGTGTGCGGTTGTTGACGTGGACTCTCACGTTTCTTACAGCCATCTCGTACACAAACTACAAGAAGACCCCACCCCCCGTGCCCCCACGGACCACCTCCAAGCCCCTGGTCTCGGTGACAGCACAGAGCAGCACGGAGTCCACGCAGGACGCCTACCAGGACAGCCGCGCCCAGAGGACGTCCCCGTGGCCCCAGGACGGCCGTGGCCTCTACAACTCCACGGACAGTCTGGACAGCAACAAGGCCATGAGCCTGGCCCTGGAGACAGCGGCGGCTCAGCGCCGCGCCGCAGACATCCTGAGCGGGGCGGGGCGGGCCGGGGACAAGGCCGTCCTGGTGTCCAAGGCCGAGGAGCTCCTCAGGGGACGCTGCTCCTCCATCGGGATCCAGGTAGCCTCCCCCTGCCGTGCGAACGCGTGTGCCGGCCGCACAGCCGATGACACAGCCAGGCCGGTGCCCCGGTCGCGGCAGAGGCTGGGGGCGCCAGGCGGGTCCTCGTCCCTCTGGGCAGCCTGCAAGTGCACAGATATGGCCACCCCAGGGCGGCTGCAGCCCAGATACCCCCTCTCCCCGCCCTGAGACGTCACCTAGGGGCCAGTGGTGTTTAGAGAGCCAGGAATTCAGTGGCTTTGACAGTTAACCCTTTGAGTAGTGAGTTTGTTCATGCTTGCTGACCCCTGGGAGTGAGTTATTTTCCAAAAAATGGAATTAGTTCCAGTTATAGTTTTATTAACTTAAATTCACGTTTGTTTGATAACCACTTTATAGAAACAAGAAGGACATGCATTTGCCTTTTCTTAATGTTGCTTTACACATTTTTGAGATAAATCAGTTGTACTCTGAGTGGTCAGGAGGCATGAACGTTCGTACTGCTCACAGGGTTAAGAAGGAATTTTTTGTTGGAATTGGTTTTTCAAAGCTTTCCAGTCTTGTAGCAAAGCAGCCAAGTGCGGGGACTGTGGGGACACAGAGGCAGAGAGAGGACAAGGCCCGGGCGCTGACAGCTCACACCCAGCACGTGTGGGTCGCCAGACATGTGCTCTGGGCTTCAGTTGGGGTTGCAGGGTCGTGTCCTTGGTCTCAGGCCACCACGGCCCCAGTGCCTGGCCAAGACACAGAGCTGGCGGTGCCCCTCTCCTCCGCCAGAGCGGTGGCCCTGCCATCTCCCTCCAGTCCGCAGTCTGCTCCTGACTGCCCAGGGCATCCACTCGAGCGTGTGGGAGGGGCGGGTACACCAGCGCCACCTCCAGCTCGTGTCCTGCCCAGGGGCTGCGTGGACAGGTTCACCCAGACGAGGCTGCCCCTCCATCTGTCTGGTGGCCATCCCCAGCCACCCGTGACGTGGTGAGGCAGCGTCCCCATCGAGTCCCTATGGACAGGGTTCCGCTCTCACTTCCCCTCACTCCCTGTCGACCTGTGTCCAGCAGTTTTAAAGATCGGGGGCTTCACTGCTGCCGGGGAGGAGGGCGCGGCACTGTGGCCCCGGTGAGCGAGTGACATGCTGGGCGTTCAGGGACGGGAGCAGACTGGGCGACCCCGCTGCCCGGTCCTGCGAGCTGGGTGCCCACACTGGTTCGTTGTTTTGTTTAGGACTCTGACTTCCCAGAGCGTCAGCCATACCCAAGGTCAGATGTAAGTACAACGCTCACAGCCCCGATCGCATGAATTCTTTCTACCTCCCTTCTCTGGACTCCGCACAATACTCTTGTCCCCCTGTCTGACGTGAGACGCCAGGCACTGTGCTGGGAGCCCCCTTGTGCAGGGACCCTGGCGGCCCCGTGTGTATAATCAGTCCCATTAATGAGGACGAGATGGGGTCACACAATCCAGTGACTTCCTGCAGGGCGTCAGGGTGCGTGTGGACAGTTCTGGCACCTGCGTCACGTCCCGAGAGAAGCCTGGTCCCCAAAGTAACCAGGTGGCTTCCTATCTTGGCCACTCCTGAAATCTTGCTGTTCTCACTGGCCACTTTCCTGTGTTCTCCCCTGCCCACTGTCCTTGAAGAAGGGTGGGGGTTGGCTTCTGATCACGTGGAGTTCTGATTTGACATGCACACGTTTCAGAAACCTGCAACATTAGCGTGTCGGGCACCAAGCCCACCTCCACATCATACCGGGGCCTCTGGGCCTTTTCTCGCCCACTGCCCACCCCCACTCTGCCTGCTGACACCGTTCCACGCCCACCCCCCCCTTGGGGCCTCTCTGGACGCAGTCTCCCCAGACCGCATGTCCCGTGACAGCTGAGCTGCCCCTGCCGCCTCCTGACAGCCCAGCGCCCAGCACAGTGCCTGGCACGTGGCCGTGCTCGTCGGTGTGGGATGTGTGTGGAAGGGTGGGCAGCTGGTGAGGTGCGTGGGAATGCGGGGTACACATGTGTAACGGTGAAAACACTGCAGTCTGTGAGCCCGTGCCGTCGCAGCGGTCAAACCGAAGTGCGTTGAGTGAAGAGAACACATCCTGTTGGGTTAAAGATCCCCGGAGCAGAGGCAGGTGAGCGTAGGGAGCCGGCCAGAGGGCAGGGAACGAGGAAAGGGCGTGAGAGATGACCCAGGCGCAGGGAGGGCTGAACGGGGCTCGGAGTGCGTGGGGAGGCCCACGTCAGCCATGCCAGTGAGGTGTGAACGCGGGCGAGGACAGTCGCTGTGCCCGGGTCACCACGTGCCCACTCCTTCCATAACACCATGTCCCGGGCGTCATCACGGGGAAACTGAGGCTCAGGGGTAAGTGACTTGCCTAAGGGTGCATGACCATAGGTGTCCAGCCTTGTGCGAGCCAGGAGGGCGACTCCCGCCGCCCAGGGAGAGGCAGGACGTGGGTGGCATGGCGCCCATGAGCCTGTGGTTGGCTGGTGCTCTCAGCAGTGCCATGCAGTCCCACAGCCAGCAGACAGGACAGCGAAGCACAGCCTGCAGGGGGCAGGGGAGTGTTGTCCAGACACACAGCGGAGGATCTTCGGACCCTCTGCTGCTAACATCCAGGACCCTTAAGGCCTGTAAGATGGGAGCCATCACACCCTGTGGTGTCAGCCGGCTGTGGCGTGCGCAGTGGCTGCCTGGGGAAGCTGTGTCCTCATCCACTTCTGTGTCCCCCCTAAGGGACGTTGGTTTACCCCAGAATCGGCCTGCTGACTGGAGTCGGGCCTCCCCTGCCCAGCAGCTTGCCCCAGCGCTTGTGTAAGCAGTGAGCATCTCCCAGCGCTGGGCGTAGAACACCCTGAGGGACGTGGGGGACTCTGCTCAGTGCCATATGCCGGCCTGGCCCCTGCGGGTCTGTGAAGGCTGAGCGTGACCAGAGCTGGGCCAGGAGGGCTCTGAGCAGGGTGGCTGGGCCGGGCCCCCAGCGTCCCTCTCAGGTCCTTCAGAAACCGGGGCTCAGATGGCAGCTCATCATCCCGGACTGCCCACAGACCCAAGACCACATATGAGACGGCGCCAGGCCACACAGGGCCTGCCCCAGCACGCACACGCATGCACACCGGCCACACCAAGCTCCTGGTTCTTAACAGGTCACATTCAGGAATGTCTTCCCCCGACCTGTCACCAGGCATGTGCTCAGGAACCCCTCTGACAGCGACTGGGGAGGGAGGTGAGGGCTCTGGGCCCCCAGGGGCCTGATCCCTCTGCGAAGGCACCCACCCCTCTCCTGGGTGATGTCCACTCACCAGGTGGAGGCCATGCAGAACGCAGTGACTTTGCAGGCTCGCCCTTCTGCTCTGTGTCTAGAACGTGGTGGGTTGTGTAGAAATGAAGGTAAGCATTAACTTCTCAAAACTTAAGATCACATCCACGTGCGCCCAGAGTTTCCTCTGGAACAAGGTCCCATTGGATTCTGTCCACTGTGCTCAGTGGCGCTTCCTGCTCTGTCCTGTCTGCATACAGTTATCTCCTCCCAGGATTTCTGAAATAAATACATATTTAGTTCATCCCGGCCACCAGTGGGTTTATCACCCCCCCCCATACCTCTACTTTTCTTAGAAAGGTGCATTCCCTGAATTGAATGCCCATGTCTTACAACCCGGCAATCATGAAAAGCCGAGGTCAGAGGATAGGTCATTGATGTTCACGGTGGACATGCTCGAATCTGGCTTCAGACGCAGGGCTTCACGTCACTCCAACAAGGCACACAATGTCCCCTTGATAAAGTTGAATGACTTACCTGAGCTCACAGCCAGCAGTTGCAGAATCTCACGGGCTCCAAACAGGACGCTTTTCTCTCCCCGCCTGTCCCCCTGCCCTGTGGCAGTCACAGCAGGAGGGGGGCTGTGGGACTGGGAGGGAGGAAGCCCCTCTTGTTAACGTGCACTGTGGTGGCTGGGGTGCTGAGTGTCTGTGACACGTCTGTCCTGTGTGGCTTCAGTGTTCCATCTGCATCGAATCACAAGCATCTCTCATTGCAGAATTCACGTCCTCCCAGCATCACAGCCGTGACGCGTAAACCATCGCTTCCATGTGTATCCTGCACGCCCCGTGCCGTGCCCAGTCCACCCCCCGTCCACCCTGGCTTACCCCTCGTCCACCTCTGGTCCACCATCCCCCTGTCCACCCTGGCTTACCCCTCATCCACCTCCGGTCCACCATCCCCCTGTCCACCCTGGCTTACCCCTCGTCCACCACCCCCTCGTCCACCCTGGCTTACCCCTCGTCCACCACCCCTCGTCCACCTCCAGTCCACCATCCCCCTGTCCACCCTGGCTTACCCCTCGTCCACCCCCGGTCCACCACCCCCCCGTCCACCCTGGCTTACCCCTCGTCCACCCTGGCTTACCCCTCGTCCACCTCCGGTCCACCATCCCCCTGTCCACCCTGGCTTACCCCTCGTCCACCACCCCCTCGTCCACCCTGGCTTACCCCTCGTCCACCACCCCTCGTCCACCCTGGCTTACCCCTCGTCCACCTCCAGTCCACCATCCCCCTGTCCACCCTGGCTTACCTCTCGTCCACCCCCGGTCCACCACCCCCCCGTCCACCCTGGCTTACCCCTTGTCCACCACCCCCTCGTCCACCCTGGCTTACCCCTCGTCCACCACCCCCCCGTCCACCCTGGCTTACCCCTCATTCACCTCCAGTCCACCACCACCCCCGTCCACCCTGGCTTACCCCTCGTCCACCTCCGGTCCACCATACCCCTCGTCCACCCTGGCTTACCCCTCGTCCACCCCCGGTCCACCACCACCCCGTCCACCCTGGCTTACCCCTCATTCACCCCCCTGTCCACCCTGGTTTACCCCTCGTCCACCCCCGGTCCACCACCAGTCCACCCTGGCTTACCCCTCATCCACCCCCGGTCCACCACCACCCCGTCCACCCTGGCTTACCCCTCATCCACCCCCGGTCCACCCCCGCGCTGCGCCTTGCCCAGGGCGACATGGCGAATGCCCCCTCTGTCAGAGCTCACAGCGATCTCACCAGACGAGACTTAAACATGGAGTCTATGGGGTGCGTCCCGAGCACTCGCTCATTGCAGACCTCTCTCCATGTGTGCGCACAGTGGTTCCACCGCAGTGTGCATCCGTCCACTCCACAGTGTCCACCACACTGTGAACTGTGAAGCCCGTGGCCGGTGACCCCAAGCTGTGACCATACTCACAGAAGGTGGGTACACACATGCGCGCAGGCACGCACCCCCACGCACAGCAATGTCTGTGTGGTGGCAGAAACTAGGAAGTGACCAGTCACCCCTCCCTGGGGGAGGGTGCACAAATCCCATTATTTTCATGAAATGGGACCACGGGCAGCTCCGTCCACCCTGACCCAGGACAACATCCTAAACACAGGGTTCCATGGCCACCGTCTTGTATAGAATAAGATCGATGACAATGTTTACACCCAACATGCATAAGAAATAAAAGTCATTGAAGCCACAGTCCATGTAAAAGTAAACAGAAAAGCGGTGACCACCCGCAGGAGAGGATATTTTCACTGAGAAACGCCTCTCCTCCTGCTCAAGCCGCTCCGTCTCCCTGCTGTCAGAACACCTGCGAACGAGTGACTTCCATGCCTGCTTTCAGGGTCCTACAACAAAAGTGGGGTGTGCCCCTGGGCTCAGGAACCGTGGGGAGCCCCTGGGGCTGGCCATAGGGTCAGTGCAGAGCACATCTAAGGCCGGGTTGACCCGGCACGCGTCCTGGCTCCGGCCCTAACACGCTGTGCGCCCCTGGGCAAGCTACTCACCGTCTCTGACTCCTCAGCTGGTCAGCGCAGCTAGAAACGCCAGCGGCTGTCCTGTGGACTGTGTGTTTGCCGTGCTCTTAGCACAGTGCCTGGTGAAGAGAACGTCAGCATCAGCCACCAGTGTCACCCCTTCTGTGAGCCACAGACAGAGTTGGGCCCGGTGGCCTCGGCCGGGCACTGAGCAGCCGCACGTGACAGTGACGACTGCTAAGGGCAGCTCGGTCTCGTAACTCACAGGAGAGGTGTCACCCTGTGTGTCATGGTCTGTGTCTCGACCTGGTAGCGAGCGTTCATATTTTTAAGAAAAGATGTGTCTTTCACCTTAGTTGTGACATTTTGGATTGGGGTCAACGGCCTCTTGATCCAATCGGTCATATTTCTCGTGAAACAGGAAACGGGCAGTGGAGAGGCGGGGATACTTGTGACTAAGCTAACCTTTGGTTTCACAGACTTGTACTGAGAGTTTTGGGGGTTTCTGTTTGTTTTTATAAAATGCGCCGTGCTAGAATTCCCTCGTGTTAACGTCACTCTCAGAGGTGGATTAGGTCGGTTGAGGCCCCAGGCGCAGAAGAAAATATGGGGCCCCTTAAAAAAAAAGAGAGAGCGAGACAGAAGTACATGTTAACCATATTTTTAAATAAATAAGAAGTATTATGTACTGTTCATTAGAACAAAGTGTCAAGTTGGGGTTTTGTGGGCCCTTCGTAAGTCGAGGCCCAGGGCGTGCGCCCGGTACGCCCGCTGTTAAATCCGCCTCTGGCCGCTCTGCTGACGACCGTGAAAGGGCTTCGCAGGTTTGGGGAGACCTCCCCGCAGTCACAGGCAGTTTCTCAGTTTCTGCCCTGTTCTGACTCCACCCTGCCGGCCAGGCACATCCTGTGAGCCGGCGTGAATCAGCCGCATGTGAACAGACGTTCCTTGTTCCCGCCTCTCCGTGTGTTTGTATGTGGATGCAGATGTCAGTACCACTGTTCGACTGCGTGTTCGTCATCAGCCCCATCTGGTTCCTGCTGGACTCACCTTCTTCCCTGTAGGCTGCGATGAGGGCTCTTATGTCCTATGATAACACAACCCGGCAAAGACTATTTTTTGCCTGAGCTAAACAGTTTTATGTGCGTACATTGAAAAGACCAAAGTTCAGGCAGTTACGTAAAACGTGAGAAAACACGGTAGCCACGTAATCACCCACGTGAGTGCGTTTTCCTCTCCCTGGGATCAGACCGGTCGCGTGCACCTCCGTGTTACCCAGATGGGCGTGACTAGTGACAGCAGATGAACACACACAGAGACAGCCCTTGCCCAGGTCCCTGGTCTCAGTTCTAAAATAAGATGTTCTGTGTTGACTCAGGTGGAAACGGCGACGGATTCTGACACGGAGAGCCGTGGCCTGCGAGAGTACCACTCCGTCGGCGTTCAAGTGGAAGACGAGAAGCGGTAACTCCGCCCCTCCTGCCATGTGCTGCGTTTCCGAGTGAGAGCTGCTGGTGAACAGCGGGTGGCCGGCCTCCTGACCAGGCTGCCACCAGCAGTGCATGTGTGTGTGGAAGCAGGGCCCATGTTTATTCTTTTTGTTTCCACCGTTCATGTATGACTTAGCGTCCACGTGTGTCTTGTCTTAGCAAGAGGCGGGCAGTGACTCTTCTGAAGCTATTGAGCCCTGTGACCCCAGCGAGGCTGACGGCTCGGGACTCGGTCCTTTGCCGGGAGGGCAAGCTCCCAGTTCAGGGTGTTACAGGGAGGGAGCACAGGGAGTAGGAGGGGGCTCGGGGGGGGTTCACTGACATAGCTCCTCCTCAGAGGGACCCCCACCAGCTCCAGAGTGCAGGGATGTCCACCACACACTGAGCAGGGCATTGTTTATATGTAAGATTGTATCTCTTGTAAACTGATGAAAGCACATTGTAATCTCCGTGCATCCTGAACTTCAGCCAGCACCTCCCTGAGGAAACCCATGCTGTCACTCACAGGGGAGGGTGTCTAGGGCCCGCCTACCCTGCAGAGGTTTTGATGGCAAAGAAGTTCAAACCACAGACGGCAGCCGCCAGGTTCCCAGCACACCTCTGGGAAACCGGGCGTCCTCCACCCCTGCGGGCCCAGCCGGCTGCCCGCCCGCCCTCCCTCCAGGGGCCGGTTCTGCTGCACGTGTCCTCTGGCCGCGTCAGGGGCAAGGTGACCCCCAGCGGCTACAGCAGCTGTGCCATCTGGGGCGCTGTGGGCAGAGAGCCAGAAGGGTTAGCGAGGTCCAGTCTGACTGTGCAGACGCACATGGTGGTCACCTCACCAACAGGCTGTGGAGACGGGTGGCAGCCCTGCTGGAGTCGGGTCCACATTCGTGGTTGTGCGTAAAGGACGGGGGTGGGGGACTAGTCGTTCAGCTGGGAGAAGACCCGTGTCCTGACACGAGCTCCTTGGGCTGCAGGTGTTGTCACAGAGGAGACGCCCCCGGGAGCCGTGCAGACTGGGGCACCTTTGCACCCCAGACGGCCGTCGCACAGAGTCTGGGACCCCCCTTGTGCCCGAAGAGGGTTAGATGTTCGGGGCACAGCCCAGACCCTGAGGCTTCGGTAGACGTTAGAGTCTCGGTACCCGCAGAGTGGGACATTCTTTCGTGTGGGAACACCAGACACTGGCACCACGGCGCTTCTCTCGGGCATAGGGCACCGAGGTCCCGCGTGTCCCTTGTCCCCTGGGCCCAGGTTCTGCGGCACCGCGTCCTCTCAGAGAGGCTCCCCTCCTCTCCTCCCCCCTGTGCAGACACGGACGGTTCAAGCGTTCCAACAGTGTGACCGCGGCCGTGCAGGCAGACCTGGAGCTGGAGGGCTTCCCCGGGCACGTCGCCATGGAGGACAAGGGCCTGCAGTTTGGCTCGTCCTTCCAGCGGCACTCGGAGCCCAGCACGCCCACGCAGTACGGGGCAGTGCGGACCGTGCGGACCCAGGGGCTCTTTAGCTACAGGGAGGACTACCGGGCCCCCGTGGACACTGCGAACCTGCCCCCGCCCGAGCCCTGGCTGGAGTCCACCCTGGACAGCGTGGAGAGCGGGAGGGTGTCCCCGTGCCGCAGGGATGGCTCCTGGTTCCTGAAGCTGCTGCACACCGAGACACAGAGGATGGAGGACTGGTGCAAGGAGACGGAGCGGGAGGCCGAGGACAACGACCTCACCGAGGACAGTAAGCTCGGGCCCCAGGGCGCGGCGTGCGTGGGCGGGAGTGAGTGTGCTTCCTGCCCGGGCCTGGGGCCGCCACGTGCACAGGGACGTGGCCGCTGAGACGGGGGTGGGCCCCTTGTTCTCGTTGGTCAGAGGAGGCGGTCAGGGGTGGGGCAGTGCTCCTGGACGTCCTCTGTCTCAGGGCAGCACCTCCACCACTTTCTAGAACCACTGCGGCCCTGCGCATAAGAAATTGCTTTGGCTTTATGCCAAGCAACCACTGGCCTTGAGAAGAGCCAACCGGTCAGCGAGGTGGCCATGTGCTCTTTGCTGCCAACCTCGGCGGGGCGGGGGGCTTCTCTGTGACTTCCACCAGGTGTGGGCAGTGCAGATCTGCTCCTGACCCTGATGGCACAGGTGGGTCCCTGCTTCTGTGTAGATAGTGACAGTGCCCCTGTTCTCCACCCTCCTCCCGTTACCTGGACAAGCCTGTCACCCAGAGTGACCAAAGCAGCAGCCTTGGGGAGCTGCGTGTGTGGTCCACACACAAACACTGTTCACAGGCCAGGGATTCCCAGAGAGCGGCTGCCCCGCATCCAGACTGAATTTGTCCTGGATGAACACCGTGTCACAGAGGCAGTTCTGAGCGTGCTGTCCTCAAGAGCCTGTCTTCTCCTGCGAGTCCCTTTGCACATGAGTTAGGTCATTGCATCCTGAGGTCCAGAAGCACAGCTCATGTCCTTGGGGATCTGGCCCTGGCCTTGTGTTTCCCGATGACTGCTGTAGGACAGTAGGTCCCTAAGCCCCAGCAGGAAGACATTTCAACAAGGACGTTCTGTGGACTTAGAGAGCTTGAGGCCCTAGAGCTGAGAATCTGGGAGACAACTGGTGTGTTGATTCTGTGGGACCTGACGGTGCTGCCGAGGAGGAAAGGCAGAGGTGGCTCTCCCAGCCCCTCTGGTCAGTCCGCACCCTCCCAGTCAGCATATGCCACACATCCTCACCTGAATTGACACTCACCTTGAGCGCTTGGGAGGAAGAGCCACCTGGGAGCACTGCCCAGGGGCTGCATCTTGTGCCTGGGCTGGGACGCCAGGGCACTGCATCCAGGTGCACTGCCCGCAAACATCATCTGTCAGGGTTCACAGCCCTAATATTTAAAAATCACTCATTTCCTGCCATACGCTTTCATTTGTCAGTGTGCACGTCAGCTTGGCAAATTCACTTTTTAATTGTAACAGGGTTTATCTCCTTTTTCACAAAGCTAAAACACGGAAAACAGCTGCCTAAACTGACGGGAAAATGGAGTTAAGCAGTCCTCCCCGGGTGCGTCTGTGGGGAGGGCATCCCTTCTCTCGAGGCTCCCCAAACACCGCCCGCACACGGGTCCTTTCGGGCACTGGCATGTCCTGGGGCTCCTCAATGAAGCAGCGGGAAGAGGCAGAGACCGCAGGAGTCCTGGCCCCACAATGTGCCTGCGACATGTGTTTTGTGGTTGTTTGAATTCGCACATTTAGGACACATATCAAAAGTTTCAGACTCCCTTTGTGGTTGCACATGGTCATCGCCGCGTGTGTGTGCGTGGCACGTAGTCACGTGGTTATGTGGTCTGTGTGCACGTGGCACATGGTCATCGCCGTGTGTGAGCGTGGGACGTGGTCACGTGGTCATTGCCATGCATGTGTGCGTGGCACGTGGTCATGTGATCTGTGTGTGTGCATGGCACGTGGTCATTGCCATGTCTGTGTGTGTGCGTGGCATGTGGTCATCGCCCTGTCTGTGTGTGGCACGTGGTCATCGCTGTGTCTGTGTGTGTGTGGCACATGGTCATCGCTCTGTGTGTGGCTGTGACAATGCAAAGCCACACCTGCCTCAGTTAGCTTTCCATATTTCGTGTGTACTTTTAATGTCGCCATCATTTTTTCAAGCATATAGTTTTTCAAAGATAGTTAAAATCAAACCTCTACACCAACACAAACTGACTGCTTACCATGAGCCACGTCCTATGCTGTGTCTTACATATGTTGTTAGATGCTCACCGTCATGTGACACGTATACCGTGTCACCACCGTTGTAAAAATAAAGAAACTGAGCTCAGAGAGGTTAAAGTCAGGCCTCCAGCTGCACAGAGTGTGGGCACAGAGGACTCCGGTCAAGTCTGCTGAGGAAACCCTGCTCTCCTGCACCCGTCTGGAGCTACAGGATTTTCAACCTCACTGGGCGGTTTCTCTCTGCGGCTCCGTGCATGGGAGCCCCAGCCCGGACGTCCACCCCACCCTGATCCAGCCTAGCCATACCTGACACATGCCGTCTGCGGTCCAAAGACTCCCCGAGCAGGTGACACGTGAGCAGAGGCGTCATGCCTCAGCCCCTGGAAAGCAAGGGATGGACGTTGCAGGAGGTGCGTCCGCTCTCTGACAAGGCGTGAGCCATCGAGCAGATCAAAGGCTGAAGCATCCTTGCGATGAGTTGTGATGTTCTCATCCCTGGGGACGTTCAGGAAAACTCTGGGAATCACGTCATGAAGGGGCTGCATGTGAACCCAGTGTAACCTACCACAGCCAGAGTCAGCAGCAGCTCCGTCCATCCTCTTCCGTGTGCCTTTAACTGTGGTCGCCTCCTTGTCGCATCTGGCCACCCAGTGTTTCCTCAGCGAGGTGGGGTGGGAAGGGAGTGTCTGCTGCCCAGGCAAGGTTCCTCACACCTCCTCTGCCCCCGTGGCATCTCCTGGCCCCCTGCACTAACTTAGACCTCCACACCCTGCACCAAGCCTGGGCGAGGTTGGACCAGGAAAGTTCACAGCGAGTGGGGATGCCATGTGGAATGAGAAGGCTGTGGGGGGTGCCCCCCACCTCAGACATGTGAGAGCTGCTTGCAACCCGAAGAATCTGTCAAGGCTGCACAGGGAGGTGGCACAGTGCTGGGCCTGCATAGGGGAGGGGCACAGTGCTGGGCCTGCGTGGGGGGGGGGGGCTGTGAGGGGGGAGGGGCACAGTGCTGGGGCTGTGAGGGGGGAGGGGCACAGTGCTGGGCCCAGGAGCCCCTGTGGTCTCTGTCCTCCCTGAGAAGCCTTCATTCAGACAGGGACCTCTCCCTGCTGCTGGGAGAGGGGCTGGCCATTGACCACTCACTGTCCAGCCCTTGGGAACATGCTTTTCTCCAAGCAGCCCCTCTGCTGCTGTTTGCGAGCTTATGCTCCTCTGTGACAGCCATCACGCATTTAGGACCCACCATAGTGTCTGGAAGGTGTCTGGCACCAGGTCCCTGTCCTTGGGGTGAGAAGGAGGAAAGGCAGGCGGGAGACAGGGCAGCGCGTACACAAGGACAGTCACCCTGCTCACACCTTCTCCGCCGTGCGCCCCTGCACGCATCCTGTGTGCACTGGACCCCATGTGCACACCCCTGTGTGCTGCCATTTCATAACTGCAGGTGGCTGTGTTGCTACCAGCCTGGGCACAAAACACAGGGAAGCGATACACTGATACCTTCTGAGGTTGTCTTAAATTTTCTAAGCTCCCCGCTGCCTCGGTCTTGTGCACAAACACGGCGGTGGGTCTCAGCCTGCCTCTCCTGCATGCCTCGCTCGTGAAACAGGCACCACGGTAATCAACCGTAGATATTTCCCCAGTGATTTTTACAAAGTAAAATAGCCTTTGATTCTAGCCCTAATTTTAAGAACAAATATGGGGTTATTGGTTATGGCGCTTTTTGAAAGTAGAGATTAAATTACATGCCTTGTTAAACCAAAACTCAGAGCTCTGAATTCTGAAATTTGCATTGCACAGAATAGTATTTTCCCAAACTGTAATTTTATAATCACAGTTCCCTGAACTGAGAAAATGAATTTGGGGTCAGTCCCCTGTGGTTAATAAAAGCTACTGTGAGCCCAGGTAAGTACTGCCGTGAGTCAGCTCACCTGATTGCCAGCTTCCTCTTGTTAAAGGAAAGGTAGATAGGTACACTCCAGAGAGACTGCGAACCTTCGCTACATGAGTGTTTTGAGGTTTTTCTATTAATTGTGTTAAACAAAACAGCTAAAAGCCATAAAGAGAAAAAATCCACCCCAAAAGAGGTGTTTTATGAGATAAATCGTTCCCAAGCTACAGCAGCCTCATTTGGGGTCTGTGGAGGTGAGTCCCACAGGGAACTCCATGGTGAGTCTTCCAAAGGTGTTGTGGAGACCTTTGCCCCAAAACAACTCTGCCTCGAATTGTTAATATCTAAGTGTCACCTGGGAGGCGCACTGAACACAGCCTTGAAGAGTTGTGGGGGGATTGGGGGTGCCCCCAATCCAAGAGAGTGAGTGTGGGCGCCCAGGCTCACAACTCGTCCATGCAAAGGGGCCCTGGTCTCTGGCTGGGGGCAGGGCCAGGTCGCTGTAGCCACAGGGGGACAAGTAGGCCTGTGTCTGCAGCTGGCCCAGGATGTCCCGATCAGCAGAGATAACCATGAAGTGTCAGAAACACGACGGTGGTTCTGCACGGGTCAGACGCCGTGACACCATGCCCGCTGCCCGCCTGAGGTGCCCACCGTGAGCCCGATGGGGCAGCCACTGCCTCCAGACTTTGGCCAACAGACACAGCCTGGTAGGTGCCCACAACTGAGCACCAGTGGGTGGGAGGCTGGAACACGAGCACACAGCGTGGTTCAGCACGAGCTCCTGAAGGAGGCGGCGTGGCGAGGCCCGCACCTGCTCCACGGTGTGGTCGGCAAGGAGCCCAGAGCAGGAGGGCTGTGTCGTCACGTGCTCATGGCAGACCAGCTGTAGATGCTGTGGAAACCCACTTCAGACACGGGGGAAAGGAATAGGGTGCTGTTGTCCTGAAACCTCACGGCACATCCAGACAGAGTTGGAAATTGTGGAAAACGTGCGAAAAATGCATCAAAAGAACAAGTAATTTCACCTGCTGCTCCTACGCATCAGAGCGAGGGTCTCACGGGTTCTCTGTGCCTTCACACGTCGACGGGCGCCATCCTTCTCGGCAGCTTTAAAAGGAAACTGTCTCCACTGTGACGAAGTCAGGGAGGCATCGTGGGAAAGAACAAATTGAATTTTCACTTCCCATTTCTGGCCATCACAGGAAACTTCTCAAGATGGGCACCAGAGAGCCGGGCAGCAGACTCCTCACCACCCTCTGGGATGACTCGGCACTGCCTGAAATCGGCACCAAGACTGCCGTCCACCCGCGTTGAGCCTGACCAGGCGGTGGCGCAGTGGATAGAGTGTCGGCCTCCGATGCTGAGGACCCAGGTTCAAAACCCCGAGGTCACCGGCTTGAGCGTGGGATCACAGACGTGACCACATGATCGCTGGCTTGAGCCCAAAGGTCGCTGGCTTGAGCAAGGGGTCATTCATTCGCTGAGCTGAGACCCCCCACCCCTGCAGTCACAGCACATATGAGAAAGCAATCAGTGAACAACTTAGGAGTCATAACTATGAGTTGATGCTTCTCATCTCTTTTCCTTCCTGTCCGTCTGTCTGTCTCTCGCTGAAGGTTATAGATTGAAGCAGTCTTATTGATACCTATGCTGAATTACATTTGAAGAAGAATATGGACATTGAGGATAGAACTGACTGACTTTTAACGACCTCTTGAGGAGCCCTGATGTCACTAAGTGTGTGTGCTCATCAGCGTGCAGCTTGCGGGGCTGCGAGGCCAGAGCTGTGGAGATGTGTTCAGTTGGGGGTTAAAACGTGGACCGAGTATGAATACCTGAATGCTGACCTGAGCGCTGCCTGTCCCGCAGCCCGTCCCCTGTGGGCTCCACGCTTCCTTCCCTGTCCCTCCCCTTCCTGCTGGCAGGTCCCGTCAGAGAGGGTGGGCAGGAGGCATGGGGCAGGGGCGAGCCCTCTGGGACTGGATTGGAGAGGACACTGAGGACCCAGGCAGCAAGGTGCATGGCCACCTACCATTTGGTTCCTTTTTTAAATCTGAAAGGCTGCCAAAGCATTGCATCAATTCGTTCACCTTTAATCAAGTTATGGTTTTAAACTCTATTTATAGTGGCTTAGACGATGTTAGGGATGGTCAGGTCCGAAGGGTGGTAGCAGCCTCGTGGTCGTGCCCGCGTGGTGGGGAGGGCCGCTGACGTCAGGTGGCCCCGGGATAAGTGCCCCCCACCCCGGGGCTGACTCTGAGTGCTGGGTGTTGAGGGCTGATCATGCGTTTCTTCTCATTTTCACACTAAACCCTGGAGAGCAGCGGTGTGGGTTCAGGACAGACATGAGGAAGTGCAGACAGATCCCACCGTGTTAAGTCCAGCCTTGGTTTGTTAAACAGCGATGCGGCCACCTGCCGCCCCTCCTGCCGAGCACCACCAGGTCAGGGCCGTGGTGTCACCATGTGACCTTCCTCCCGGTCCGTCTGCTCACCAGAGGGACCTCAGAGCTCTGACTTACCTGCCCAGAGTTCACTGAGCGTTGTTTAATCGCATCAACTGAAGAAACAGAATGGTTCTCTGTGGGTTACGTCCTGATCAAGTTACTAACTGGTCACGGGGCCGTCGGTAGGAGAAGCTGTCTCGTGCACCCTCCACCGTCCAGCTAGTCCTCCCAGTGCCCAGGGCACGAGAAGCCGCCGGCCACGTGACCTCCGTCCTAAAGGGAACTCTCCCGACACTGAAGCAGTGTCCTAGCGGGGGCACTGGGCATCTCGCGGGACCCTCGGGAACCGGGCAGGTTCTGGGCAGTGAGCTCAGAGCTCTGCTCTCCAGGCTCCGAGAGGGGCAGCCCTTCTCTCTAGAACGTACCCCTGCACGCGCTTCTGCGGTTGTCTCTGCCTCGCTGGGCTCTCCAACCGGTCTGTCTGTCTGTCTGTCTGTGTGCACAGTTCTCGGGAAGATCCGGAGTGCCGTCGGCAGCGCACAGCTCCTCATGTCGCAGAAGTTCCAGCAGTTCTACTGGCTTTGCCAGCAGAACATGGTGAGTGCCCCTCGCTGACCCGCTCGTGACCGGGCTCCGCGTGCGCTCTGTGTCCCCGCCCCCCCACCCCCCGGGCCTGCTGGTGACAGACGCCATAGCCGGCAGACTGCTGAGTGAGCAGAGGGTGCTGCGCGGCTCTGGACCGTTCAGACAGGCAGCCCAGACCGAGAGGCTGGGGGATGGGGGGTGGGGGCGGGGCAGGACGCACAGGGGACGCCTGTCCCCGGGTGTGCTGGGCGCTGGTGCGTCGGCACCTGGACGTCTCCCGGAACCTCAGGAAGGCGACAGTGAGTCCCAGTGAAGACAGTGACACGAGGTGGCTTGAGTGGAAGCACATGGCCACATGTAAAGACGTGAAGAAGAGATTTTAGAAATAATGGGCTTTCCATGCTATAGTCAGGAGTAAAACGACCACACCTTTGAGCCGGATTAGTTAACCCAGTCAGCATTGCACTTGGTTCTGGTCTTCCTGGAGATTAGAAGGAAGGAAAAACCATATATATGTACACACACGTGTGTGTGTGTGTGTGTGTGTTTATGCTTTTATTTATGTATGAACTACAAATGGTTACAGTTGTGAACATTACACACCTGCAAATAAGCACATACGTGAGCTTATGTATGAATCTGTGTAAATAGGTGTGTGCAGGTCTGTGGGGATGTGTGCACGTTTCCTTGTCCGACTAAAGGAAATACCCAGTATTCTTTGGAGGAATAACCAGTGTTGACACTACCTTATGGCCACTTGATCACCCACGCGTTTATTTCTCCGGAGCAGACATGCCCATTGCCACGCAGACGGGTGTCTGCGAGGCCCCTTGAAGCCGTCACTGTGATCTGTCGCGTCTGGTTCTGTTCTTCTGCTTGCAGGGAGACGGGAGTTCACCCAGTGTTCTTAGCAGAGGAAGCATGGCCCTCAGAGCTGGCAGCCACCCCTTTTAATTAGGGTCACGTAACAGCATGTGTTCTCTACTATCTCCCAATTAGCCCGGTTCACGGTCATCGCGCATGTTTCTGAGTTGCAGCCACCTTGCTGTGACGTGCAGTTAGGAGCAGCGTTTAGAGGGGGGGACAGGAGCACGCAGCGGGGGACATGCAGCCACTGTCCCCCCGCCACGCTCTGCCCCTGTGCCATCGTCTCACTGTCACCTTCAGAGGAGCTGGTTTGGCCTGGGCCCTGTGCTGGGCACTCCCTGTCTCCCACGCCCCGCAGCAGAAGCACAGAGCCCCGGGTGACCGGGTGCTCACGCCTTCCCTGCCAGAGCTGAGTCTTAGACTTGCCCGTCCTGACGACCTCTTACACACGTCGGGTACACTTCACCTTCACCCGAAAAACCCCGTTAGTTCCGCAGCGTCGGGCATGCTGCTTGCCTTCCTGCTGGCGTCCATCCCGGACATGAGGCAGTTGCTGGGGGAAGCCGGAGGCCGCCGGGCGGGGGAGAGGTGCTCAGAGGCAGCGGCTGGCGCCCTCAGACCCACAGACGCCCCCAGCGCCGTGGGCAGCGGTGTCGCTAGTTACGGGGAGCGCTGGGGGGAGCTGGTTTCACGTCAAATCAAGACCCTTTAGAAAAGCCCGAACCCTCCCGATACTTAGGGCGCCCTGAACAAAGCAGACGTGCTGCAAGGGACGAGCATGCCGGTGACTCACCCCAGGACAAGTGTGCGGACGACTCTGGGAGCTCAGGGCCCCTGGCCGGTGTGGTAAACCCCGAACTGCGTTCAGACCTACTGGGTCCAACGCTGCCTGTGAAGCCTCCCACCGTCCTGTCCTGTCCTGTGTGTGCAGGCAGGGCTGCCGGCCCCCAGCACTCCGCTGTCGGGCTGAGGAGCTGCGGGACCCTCTGTGACTGTAGTCAGTGGGGTTTGGCTTTGCTGGTTGGGGGGGAGGGCACAGCCGGCGCCCAGGATGGCTGCAGAAACCTGTGTGCACCCACCAGGGTGTCCCGGCGTGCAGCGCCTGCCCCCGGTCTGGGCTCTGCCCGGTGACGTGACAGCACAGCGTCTGCTCCAGGGGAGCCCAGGGGACAGTGATTTCCCAGCCCAGGGGACTGACAGTGAAGACAGGTGTCGGTCCTCAGGTGGACGTGCGCCCAGACCGCAGACACGGTGGGGTCCCAGACGCCGGTGTCCGGGCTTGCCAGGAGCAGCAGTGGGCACAGCCACACCCGACCCACGCAGGGACCGTCCTTGAGCCTGTGAGGTCCCCGGAGGAGGAGACACTGCTTAGGACGGAGCACGCCCTCGGCTGGGCCCCTCCCCTGGGATCGCGGGGACTGGTCCCCACGCTACCATGGAGCAGAACAGAAACAGGGCTGCTGTGTGCTCGCTTGAGGCAGGGGCTCAGCCATCGCAGGAGTGAGAGTCCCTGCGCCCAGCGGGCGTCCGGCAGACCTGCAGGCTGGACTCTGAAAGGCTGCAGGGGCCCTCTCGTGGTTCAGGACAAGAACAGCCTCACACGGATAGCGCAGCCCTGCTTCAGATGGACGTGAGAGGGAGGGTACGGGGATTCTACCCTCAGCTCACTGCCTCCATGGCCTGCCATCTGGCTGCCCTCCTCAGAAAGCACCTGGGGTCAGAAGTGACCGCTGTGACACGGGGGTCAAACCAGGTTGCTGGGGACCCAGATTCCGATGTGGGAACCCGAACCCAGTGTGACAGTGTCAGGAGGTGGGGGCTTTGGGGTGTCATCAGGTCATGAGGGTGGAGCCCAGTGATGGGGCCAGTGTCCTCCCTGACCAGACCCCACAGAGCTTCCTCCTCTTCCGCCACATGAGGACACAGGCAGAGAGGGGCAGACGCTGTCCGTGAACAGGAGGAGTGGCCCCACTGGCCCGGGAGTCCAGCCCCCAGAACAGGAAGTCGTGTCTGCTCTTTGTGGGCCTGGTCAGTGCTGTCTCTGTTACTGTTGCCCAAATGGGCTAAGACACACATTCAAGGGAATTTAAACCAAACCAAACTGAAGTTCCTGTTGTGCTTAATGTAAGCAATTTAGGAGGAAGCTGAAAGCCACACATTTTAAGCCATCTCAGATGAAGAATCCCAGAATCCCTCTGCCTATTTAGTGAGAGGCCCTCACTGAATCGGGGGGTTCGGGAGGCGTCCGAGCCCTTCACCGCCCGTTCCAAACCACGCACCTACAGACGGGCGACGTGATGGAACAAAGTGGCCCGGGGATGTGGGACTGCGGTCCCAGAGAGGCGGCCACAGGCTGAGGCACTCGGCCAGCGCAGTGCAGGCTCGGGCCGGGGCCGGCGACCAGCCCTCTGATGGAGTAAGGTCAGCCTGTTGTACATGCAGGCCACTCGCTGAGCCTGCACACATCAGGCGTGCGGAGGAATGAGGCACGACGTGGGCAAGCTCAGCCCACAGGCTGCCCTCTGTGCCTGTGTGGCACCTCCTGTCCCTTCGAGCCCAGGAACCAGCCTGAGGAGGCCTCTCGCTCCCTAATGAGATTTAGTTGCGGGACCGCTCTGCGCAGAAGCAGACAGAGTACATGTGTAGGGCGTTGCTGCTGTCAGAGTCAGAGCTGCAAGACAGCTGGCCCACGGCCACCACCCCAGCACTGTGGACACGTGGTCCCCATGTGGGGACCCACCTTCTGACCAAAACAGGCCCCACCTGGCCAGGCGGTGGCGCAGTGGATAGAGCGTCGAACTGGGATGTGGAGGACCCAGGTTTAAGACCCTGAGGTCACCAGCTTGAGCGCGAGCTCATCTGGTTTGAGCAAGGCTCACCAGCTTGAGCCCAAGGTCGCTGGCTTGAACAAGGAGTCACTTGGTCTGCTGTAGTCCCCTGGGTCAAGGCACATATGAGAAATCAATCAATGAACGACTAAGGAACCGCAACGAAGAATTAATGTTTCTCATCTCCCTTCCTGTTTGTCTGTCCCTCTCTGCCCCTCCCTCTGACTCTATCTGTCACACACACACACACACACACACACACACACACAGACAGGCCCCATGGCTTCTGTGAAGTGCCAAGCATGTGAAAACTGCTCTTTGCCATCGTCCCCTGGTTCTGAGAAAGCATTTTCAGAATGAAACAGTGAACAGATGCAGTGTGTGTAGATTAGGGGTCCCCAAACTATGGCCCACAGGCCGCATGCAGCCCCCTGAGGCCATTTATCCACCCCCACTGCACTTCCGGAAGGGGCACCTCTTTCATTGGTGGTCAGTGAGAGGAGCACAGGATGCATCCGCACCCATAGTTCCCATTGAAATACTGGTCAATTTGTTGATTTAAATTTACTTGTTCTTTATTTTAAATATTGTATTTGTTCCCGTTCTTTTTCTTTACTTTAAAATAAGATATGTCCAGTGTGCATAGGGCTTTGTTCATAGGTTTTTTTATAGTCCGGCCCTCCAACGGTCTGAGTGACAGTGAACTGGCCCCCTGTGTAAAAAGTTTGGGGACCCCTGGTGTAGATTGTAACAGACCGTATATTTTAACAGTGACCAGATGCAGTGCGTGTAGATTGTGACACCGTATAGTTTAACAGTGACCGGATGCAGTGCGTGTAGATTGTAACACTGTATAGTTTAACAGTGACCAGATGCAGTGCGTGTAGATTGTGACACTGTATAGTTTAACAGTGACCAGATGCAGTGCGTGTAGATTGTGACACTGTATAGTTTAACAGTGACCAGATGCAGTGCGTGTAGATTGTGACACTGTATAGTTTAACAGTGACCAGATGCAGTGCGTGTAGATTGTGACACTGTATAGTTTAACAGTGACCAGATGCAGTGCGTGTAGATTGTAACACTGTATAGTTTAACAGTGACCAGATGCAGTGCGTGTAGATTGTAACACTGTATAGTTTAACAGTGACTAGATACAGTGTGTGTAGATTATAACAAACTGTATATTTTAGAACAGTTTTAGGCTCTCAGCAAAACTGAGAGGAAAGTAGATATTTCCCAGTCCCAACACGCACGCCCCTCTGGATGGGACGTTTGTCGCCCCTGATGAACCTGCACTGACATGTCATCAGCACCCGGAGTCCACAGCAGACATCAGGGTCACTCTGTGTTGCATGCACATGCTGTGGGTTTGGACAGTTGCACGATGACAGGTGTCCATCAGGGCAGGGGCACAGAGAGCGGCTTCCCTGCCCTAAAACCCTCTGTGCCCAGCTCATCCCTCCCCCATCCCCATGGCAACCACTGCTCTGGCCCTGTCCCCATAGTGTTGCCTTTCTAGAACGTCACCCCACGCCATAGTGTTGCCCCTCCGGGATGTCACAGTGTTGGAGCCACACAGTGTGTAACCCTGTCATATTTTTATCTGTCAGCAAACACTGTATACACTGTATTGATCCTCGGGTCCCTCATGAATAATTTGTCCGAATCAGAATCCCCGAGAGTCCCCCCCACCCCCACTACCGCTGCCTGGCTCTAACTCCCGGCTGTGTCCCCAGGACCCCAGCGCCATGCCCAGACCCACGTCCCAGGACCTGGCAGGCTACTGGGACATGCTGCAGCTCTCGGTCGAGGACGTCAGCATGAAGTTTGACGAGCTGCATCAGCTGAAGCTCAATGACTGGAAGATGGCGGAGTCCCCGGAAAGAAAGGTAAGTGCCCAGCACCCCCCCCCCCGCCACCGTGCGGACAGGTGTCCAAGCACAGCAGTGCCAAGTGTGCCCGGGTCTTTGCTCAGCAATTAAGATCAAATGCGTGTGTGCATGCGTGTGTGCACACATAAACGGGGTGCAAGCCCAGTCGTTGGCCATGTGTACCAGCCTGTCCTGCTGTATCTCCTAGACACGGACGCCCCAGAGAAGAAGCCAGCTAGAAGGGACATCTGGTCTTGTTCCTTACAGGGAGCTCCCTCGAACTGTTGTCATCAAGCTTTATTTGGGTCACACTAAGGCTTTCCCACAGGGTCTCAGTGCCTGCCTCTGGTTCGGGTCAACTTTCTCACGTGTCTGCAGTTGAGGGCGAGAAAGTTCGAACCTCATTAACAGTCTGGTGATGTCAGCTTCCTATTCTGTCAGTCTCGGCCCTTAGAACGGACTGAGGTCCCCATTAGATGTGAACCCTGTGGTCTCATTTCCTCCTGGAGACGCCCTCTCTTGTGGGCTCATAGGTAGGTGTGAATTAGCAGCAGATACCTCGCTTTCCTGACACCTTTTAGAGAAGTTCTGGGTAGTCACCTGACTTTCTTGTCAGGCATCATTAAGATAAGACGGGGCTGTGGAGTTTAACATACAGCTGAGCACGTCCATCCAGGTCATTGGCAGGAAGGTCATCGTCATCTACTGTCCTCTGCAGGGGCCCTCCTTCCGTGGCGTCAGGCTGGAAAGAGGTGCCGCTGCCTAGACTGACCGACGCCCTCTCCCACAGGGGACGGGGAAGGGGCGTGGGGATGCACAGGCTCTCAGCCGTAACTGGCCATGAGGGGCGGGTGACCTGTGGCTTCCCTCTGAAGCAAAGAGGGCTCTGAGGGGTGCCCGGGAATGAAAAGGTCCTGCATAGTGAGGGGTGTCAGGCACATGAGAGAAGGTGGCCCGTGGTTCCCTGGGACACCATGCAGGTGGTTTTCACAAACTCCTTAGAAGCGGTCTGCTCAGAGGACGGTGGCCTGTGACCGGGATGCCCATGGCGTCTTTCCCCCGGCGGGCACTCAGCAGCCTGACATGTGGGCGTCCGCCAGTGCTCAGAGGTGACTGGGCACGTGCACCCCTGACAACAGTGTCCAAGTAGACGTGAGGCTGAGGAGCGCCACTGTCACCCGCAGAGCTTATGAGCTGCGCACACTCTGCCATGCTCCCCGGGCCTGGAGCACTGGGGGGATGTTTCAAACAGCGTCAGCCACGCGGTCAGGAGCAGGGCCCACTGGGTCAGGAGCAGGGCCCACTGGGTCAGGAGCAGGGCCCACTGGGTCAGGAGCAGGGCCCACTGGGGTCAGGAGCAGGGCCCACTGGGTCAGGAGCAGGGCCCACAGGGTCAGGAGGAGGGCCCACAGGGTCAGGAGGAGGGCCCATGCGGTCAGGAGGAGGGCCCATGCGGTCAGGAGGAGGGCCCATGCGGTCAGGAGCAGGGCCCACAGGGTCAGGATGAGGGCCCACTGGGGTCAGGAGCAGGGCCCACTGGGTCAGGAGCAGGGCCCACTGGGGTCAGGAGCAGGGCCCACTGGGGTCAGGAGCAGGGCCCACTGGGTCAGGAGCAGGGCCCACTGGGGTCAGGAGCAGGGCCCACTGGGGTCAGGAGCAGGGCCCACTGGGTCAGGAGCAGGGCCCACTGGGTCAGGATGAGGGCCCACTGGGGTCAGGAGCAGGGCCCACTGGGTCAGGAGCAGGGCCCACTGGGGTCAGGAGCAGGGCCCACTGGGGTCAGGAGCAGGGCCCACTGGGTCAGGAGCAGGGCCCACTGGGTCAGGAGCAGGGCCCACTGGGGTCAGGAGCAGGGCCCACTGGGTCAGGAGCAGGGCCCACTGGGGTCAGGAGCAGGGCCCACTGGGTCAGGAGCAGGGCCCACTGGGTCAGGAGCAGGGCCCACTGGGGTCAGGAGCAGGGCCCACTGGGTCAGGAGCAGGGCCCACTGGGGTGCCCCGTGATGTCGCATGCAGCAAGTCTGGGGGGGTGCTCTCCTGACGCCCACAACTGTGATTTTGTGATGCTTTCCAGGAAGAACGAAAGGTCCCCCCTCCAATACCAAAGAAGCCCCCCAAAGGGAAATTCCCCATCACGAGGGAAAAGTCCCTGGACCTTCCAGACAGGCAGCGGCAAGAAGCCCGGAGGCGCCTGCTGGCCGCCAAGCGAGCGGCGTCCTTCCGCCAGAACGCCGGCAGTGAGCGCGCCGACAGCATCGAGATCTACATCCCCGAGGCCCAGACGCGACTCTAGGGACGCACGGCGCCATCTCCCATGCCCTGTTCTCTCAACAGACGCTGTGCCGGCGGCCACCTCCCAGTCGTTTGTCACCTCCCTCCCTCCCGTGTGTCCTGTGTGCCGTCCATGCATGGGGACGCTGGTGGCCTCTGAGCCCACTGAGCTCATCACCAGAACAGCGTCCTTTCTGTGTGCTGGACCAGCATGGGGACCCCTGACTGGCCACTCGCCCTTGAAGGACAGCAGGACACACCTCTGGAGATGAAGCCCCACTCACATTTTGTTATTTCTATTTTTATAAATTGTGAGATAATCAGAGGCAAGAGTAACGAGTACAGATGGGTGTATATCTCCACTCCCAAGAGGCACCGGACCCCCATGCGGGTGGCACCCCAGTCTGAAGTCCAGGGAGACCCCCGGCCTGGGGCCACTCCCCCTGAGCCCAGCTGACCCTCAATAGGTCCCTTGTGCCAAGTTTATGGTCATCTCCCCAGCCACCGAACTCCCTGCCCCGCGCCTCTCCACAGCCCAGGGGTGCAGGTGGGAGCCCTGGGGAACGCCCCGCACCATCAACACGTAAGTGAGCTGTCCCTTCCCGCGAGGGAGTGAGGACAGACGGGCCGGGCCGTCTGTGGCAGGAGTGCACAGAGCAAGTCGTCCTGACTCCACGTGGTCAGGACGTGGAGTTCCCCGTGGGCTCCCTTCCTCCGTGACCTCCCACGGCTGTCTTTCTGTTCCCCCGTTCGCGTCTCCTGTGGTGTTTTTACAGGTGTGTGTATATACCCTCACACAGCTCTATCATCAGTTGACTTTTCAGGGTATCCTTAAAAACAAAACAACAAACGTTTGTTTGTTTAAAGTGACAGTTGTGATGTGAAAAGCTTAAGAAAGGTGAATGTGAGCGGAGCGTCTGTTTCAGCGGTGAAGAAGACACGCGGTGACGCTTGTGTCTCCCAGCATCCCTCTGTCCTGCGCAGTCTGGCGCGAGTCCCGAGTGTGGTCCTCGCCTGTCTTAGACGAGACGGGAGCCGGGTCGCACGTGGTGACGCCGGCCATGGATGTTTGGCAGCTGGTTCTCACGGCTCTGACCGGCACCAGAGAGCAGTGGGAAGGACAGAAGGAAAGGCCTCCACTGTGTCACTGAGACCCAGCGGCCATCACCCGAAAGGACACGTGTCACTGTCCGATGTCGTCCGACCCCAACCTCAGAGCTCTCCCTGTCACTCAAGGCAAAAGCAGGATTCTCCCGGAGACCCGTTTGCACCCAGCACCACGTCTTCCGTCCCGCTGCTCTGGGCAGGGCCACGCCAGGTCCCCTCCGTAGCACTTTGTCCCTCGCACTTTACGCTGCGCTGTGCCAGCTCTCTCTGCAGGCTGGGCAGCTGACCCGGGCACAGGGCGGCAGCGGCGGCCCTCGGCCAGCCTGCCCGCAGGCCCTCCCCCACCCCTCCCCCACCACGCATGGCTCGTCCGAGCACAGTGGATGTCAGAGCATGTATCGCTTCAAAGTTTTACTTTTCTAAACCAAGTAGTTAAGAATTCCCTGTAAGAACAAAACCCTGTAAATTGAACCTCATATCTGGTATATATTTTACCAAACAGCCTTAAAATATATTTGGAAGCAAAAATCAGTACGAATGTATATCCTTGAAAAATGCAAAAAAAAAGAAAAAAAAAACTCCCTGAAATATTCTTCTATGACGGATCCCGTTTCCCCAGAGTGTTCAAAACATTTTTCTACCTGAAAACCCTGAGTCGTGTGCAGTAACAATGCTTCTTCCTGTGCTCACTGTACTACATGTTACCAACACACAGATTCGCAAGTATTGGCATTTAGACTTTAAAAATGTACTACTTAAGGTGAACTGCTCTCTGGAAAGAACCACAGAGCAAAGCAACACGCGTCCCCAGCCGCGTGAGAACGGGGTGCGAGCCGGCCGGCTCTCACCGAGACCCCCGCAGCCGGTGGGTCCCATCTCACGCCCCCCACCTGCTACAACACTCGCAGCAGCAAACGGTCAAGTCAGACGACGATTGCTCATTTCCCCCCCGACCCTTGAATCCCGACTTGAACAGAGGTA
Source organism: Rhynchonycteris naso (assembly GCA_037038555.1). NCBI lineage: Eukaryota > Metazoa > Chordata > Mammalia > Chiroptera > Emballonuridae > Rhynchonycteris > Rhynchonycteris naso. The sequence goes on from CM072998.1 coordinate 727,165, forward strand.
TTCGCTGGGTTTGGATTAAATTTTTTATGTTTTGTATACTCATTTTTATCCTATAATCCCTGAAAGTCTTGGCCTAAACCACCCCTAGGTGAGCAAAGTAATCTACAGCTAAATGTGACGGCGGCCAGTGATCCAAAGTGGGGAACGTGTAGCGACCCGTCCGGTCCGCCTTGTCCCAGAGACGTTTGCGGAACGGTGGCCCGGGCGCCGGGCCCGAGAGCACGGCCCGCTCACGGGACGTGACCCAGTGCAATATGTTCAGTTCTCATGTGGTGACATCCCATCGCGAACGCAAAGATAAGCCATGTTTACATATTTATATGTAAAGAAAAATAAAACTGTTTAGTATACTTGTGTCAGTCAAGCTATTTTATTTCCAGCAGATACACGATCCTGACCTATATAGGGTGGTCACTTCACCACGTTAGAAAGTACAGTTTTCATGAGAGATTACACGCAAATTTGAGAACGTGGTTGAAAATGGCAGCCGCCATGTTCCGTGATCAAGATCAAGAAAGCGCAGCACCCTCTGGGCTCACATGCCTCGGTCCCTAAAGATACGGCCGATAAATGTGGAAACTCAAGTGTTACTCGGAAAGCCTTCCCCTCCCCGCCACAAGTTACCACTAACGAAGGCTTTTCTTAACTCTGGCATCAAAACACAAGTATAATAAACAGGATCCCGAGATTGAGCCAAGCCCATGAGCAGTGACGCGGCCGGGGAAAGGTGTGGTCCGTCTCGTCCGCTCTCGTCTGCGCCCCTGTGTCTAGCGGGAGGCGGTTGTTGACAGTGACAGCTGACACCCTGTTTTTTTCTCAGCAGGTAGATACCCCACCCCTAGCGTGGTGAATAAGAAAGCAAACTATTACAGGACACCAAAAAGTTACATTTCTGTTTACAAGGAAGCGTGCTTACTGTTTTCAGCTCAAGATCAATCTGTCTGACAGCGTTCAACCGAACCGTGTACTATGAGGGAAAAGAAAAAGAAAGATCACCCTTAACTTCCCTCTTTAAAAATAAATAGGCACGAATCCAGTGGCCTGACGAGCCGAGGGCATCTCTGGGACCCCTCCCTGGGACACGGCCGTCTTTGTGCTGAGCGGACAGTGTGACCCCCACGCTCGGTGTGTGGGCGACCGTCCCTCTGGGGGTCTGGGGCCCCTCCCCCGCTCTGATCCCTGCCTTTCTCAGCCCAGACTGAGGGCCGCTGTTTCTGTCACTTCAGTTGACCAGGTTTCCACTGACATCTGCGGGCCCCCTGGGGACTCCCACCTGCCCCTCCCCCAGATGGACTTCTACTGGGAGATGTGGTCAAAGTGACCACTTGAATATGCGGCTCAGAACAGCGTTCTGGTTTGGGCTAACCCCACGGTGGCAAGCAGGGAGGGGACAGAGGAGGAGTGGTCTTCCCCAGAAGGTCTCTTTCTGTTGGTAGTGGCTCGGTCACTCCGACCGGGGCCAGGGACCTACGTGGGGGACAGCGGAGCACTTTCAGGGGGATGCGGCCTGAGCCTGTGCTGCTCCTGCCGGAAGCACCAGTGCCTTGCTCAGAGTTCTGACCGGTTCCCACAACTTCTGAATGGCCAGGGCGTCCCACGTGCCACATCTGGGATCAGGTTAGGCCTGTGAGGGTCCCCAGGCCTCTGTGGACCTGCAGGGGGGGGCAGCACACCTACGAACATGGTCTGTCCCTGTGATGGGCACTCGCCCCCAACCCCGCCCCCCACCGCCCCGCAAGAGGGACATGCCCGCCAGTGAGCGTACAAGCAGATGTCCCTCCCAGTTCTGCGTTTCCCACCTGTGCTCCTTCCCAGCAGTCTCCTCTCTCCTGGATGCTGGGGCCTCTTTTTCTTTTTGCCGAACTTGAACGCACCAGTCAGGTAGAGTTCACACCACGGCCCTGGGAGCTGGCCGAGGCTTTTCTTCTGTTTACACTCATGTGAAAGTTTTGTTGGAAACCAGGGTTCCAGCATGTGAAAATGAGAGAGAAAACCACAGGACTAAGATCGAGAATGTGGTGGGCTGATGATGGTCAGTGAGCTGCTGGACCCCACGGGCCCGAGCAGAGAACCCCGAACTCAGTGGCCCTCTGTCCTGAGCCATAGTGCCACCCAGCACGTGGCTCGCAGTGTCACGCCGTGGCCGTGAGCGGAGCCGGGGGCGAGGTGGCCGTCTCCATGTGAGACTGACTGCCGTCAGCACCGAGTCTGTAGAATGATGTGGAGAGAGTGGGGTGCCCAGAAATCTCTAGCTCGTGGTCAGACCACGTGGCCTCTAGCCACACACCGGTCAGCCAGCAAGCTCCACGTCTCAGTGTCTCCCGCCTCCCGTTTCTGTCGAATAGTGTGGAGACGGGGGACACCTGGCTCTCGAGTCCTTTGGGGGACGGGGAGCAGGTGGCTGTTCAAGGTGACATGGTCCTCTCCTCAGTGCTGTCCTCTCACGGGTCCGACCAGGAGCCCCTCAGGATCCGAACCAGCAGGCGCAGGGAGGCTCGTTGGAGTCGGGTCTTGGCCTCAGCAGACCGCGGACGAGTGTCTGGAAGGCGTGGAGGTGGAGAAGCCACACTGGGGCCCTGCTCCGTCCCTTCTGGCCCAGATGTCGAGCTGAACGAGGAGCTGGTGTCAAGCAGAACGGGGCAACGTGTGCCCCGTGACTTGAGCTCAGCTGCATTGGAGACGAAGACAGAGAGAACGAGAGAGAGCGAGAGCTGAGCCTGCAAGGAGGGAAGTTCACGCTGGCCCGGCTCACGATAGGCTGCGAGGTCTGCCCGTCCGTCCATCACCCAGCTTCTCGGTCACCCTAGTTCACACCTCAGAGAGTGCGGAGGGTCCACGGGAGCGTGTCCGGAAGCATCACCGCTCAGCCTTCGTCACGGACGCACATCGAGGGCTGTGTGCACTGCCGCCCCAACCCTGGCGTTTTTAACCAGCATTAAAATAAATAGTTTCAAGTTTCCATCTAAACACCTGACAGCTGACTCCGAGGCAGAGGAAGCTCCCGTTACCTACCGCCACGCTCCTTTTTAAGAGATTTTGTATCCACATGAACTAAGGGGACAGAGGCTACCTCCCTACTTTCTTAGGGTTTATGTGACTCTTCTTCATGGGTGCTTATTCCAAACACGATCGTCCCAGGAGCCCGGCTTTCCATCGCACTGGAGGGACCCAAAGGAGAGAAAAGATCGCGCGGGGCTTCTGTGCGGATCTCGGTACCGAGACCCCCATTCCAGCTGACCCCTGTGCCGTGGAGAGGACAACACACCTGAAGGGAACAGCAAGGCTATCCGTGTGCCGGCCGAGGCCACCACCCCATCTCCACCGTGACGCCGCCCGCTTGAATATTACAACCCTTCACTTTCAAAGGGCTCAGCATGTGTGTCAATCCCTCTGCTTGATGTCCAGAGCGCTGAATTCAGAAAGGCTGCCCCTCCTGAGTCCTGAGTCGCAGACCCCGGGCGACGCAAGACCTCTTACGTCCCGTCCCGAGGCGAAGCCGCTTTGCTCGGTCCTCCCCGCGGGGACAGGCTCAGACCCCCTCCCGTGTCACCTGCTAAATCAGCCAGGTGCGGCCCCAGGACAAACAGAGATGTGTATTCGAGGGATGTTAGAACCGGGAAGCTAGCTGTTTAAAGTTTTCTTACAAAGTGCGTGCATATGTATAGAGATAAATATTTATACCTATGAAGCCGTGTCAGCAGTGTGGTGAGCAGAGAGCCAAGCACTCACCGTCTGTACAAAGTCGCCCGGCGGGGTCGCGCCGCGTCCTTTGCTTCTCTTGTGCCCTCACTGACCGCTGACCGTTTGCCAGCCGTGCCCGCGCAGCATGCGGGGCACCCGGTCTGAATGGGTGGTGTGCACCCCACCCGGGCCCTCACTCCCATCACGGCCGCTTGTCAGGCGTTGGTCAGTTCTTCTTGGCATCTGCGGATTGCGTTACCTGAGTTCCTCTCTCTCCGGCCGGCGGGCGCTGTGTGCGGCCACCCTCACGGGCAGCACATCCCGGCCCATCCCCTGGCTCCCCACAACACCTCTCTCCTTCAGTCCCTGTGCCACGTGAGGTCACCCCCGTACGTAGTTCTGGAATTAAATTTTTGAGAAAGCAATGTTTACTTTTTATTGGAGGGAACTCCCGTGTCATTTTAAACTCAGAACAGCGATACAGACCAAAGAGTTTGCGTGGAAGACCGCACCACCGTTCCTCCGTTACGGGTTTCCTTGTTGAAACGGCCTCAATTTATCTATCGACGGAGCAGAAACGGACATATATTAATGCTACGGTTTCCTGTGTATGCGAACGTGGCAGAGATTTCAGTGAGTTCAATAAATACTCTGGTGTTTAGTTAACGGCTGTCCTGGACTCTCTTGAGCTTCAATGAGAAGAGACACATGTCAAGTCCTCCCTGCCGTGCGTCTGCACACCCAGGCTCAGGCGGCCCCGGGGACGGTGCCACGGGTGACAAGTGGCCCAGCAGCCTCCGGATGTCTCCTGGAGGTGGACCTGGGCTGCACACTGAGTGGCTGGGCAGCCGTCCCCTTCCTGTCCACGTGGTAGTGCCTGCCTTTGCACCCGTCTCTTGCCAGCGGGCCTCGTGGCCTCTGATGCCTTCTTTCCCCTGTCCCCTTGCGGCTACAGCTGTCACTGCGGGTGGCTCCCTCTCCAGCCTCTCCCTTCAGCCCCTTGGGGAGGCATGAGCAGAGGTCTTCAGGAAGGAGACTGCAGAAGTCACGGCCCATAGCCCTGGTCATCAGGGTCATGGTCATTGTGGCCTGTGGTTGTTGGGGGCCATTGTCATCGTGGCCTGTGGTCACTGGGGCCATGGTCATTGTGGTCGTGGTCATTGTGGCGTGTGGTCATCAGGGCCATGATGATCAGGGCCCATGGTCATCATGGTCATGGTCATTGGAGCCCATGATCATCATGGCCCGTGGTCAGTGTCCTGTGGTCATCGGGGCCATGGTCATCAGGGCCTGTTGTCATCATGGTCATGGTCATTGGGACCGGTGGTCATCAGGGGCCTGTGGTCATCAGGGGCCGTGGTCATCGGGGGCCATAGTCATTGATGCCCATGGTCATCAGGGCCCGTTGTCATTGTGGTCATGGTCATTGGGACCGGTGGTCATTGGGGCCGTGGTCATCGGGGGCCGTGGTCATCGGGGACCGTGGTCATCGGGGGCCATCGTCATCAGGGCCTGTTGTCATCATGGTCATGGTCATTGGGACCGGTGGTCATTGGGGCCTGTGGTCATCAGGGGCCATGGTCATCGGGGGCCATCGTCATCAAGGCCTGTTGTCAGCATGGTCATGGTCATTGGGACCAGTGGTCATTGGGGCCTGTGGTCATCGGGGGCCATCGTCATCAGGGGCCGTGGTCATCGGGGGCCATGGTCATCGGGGGCCATCGTCATCAAGGCCTGTTGTCAGCATGGTCATGGTCATTGGGACCAGTGGTCATTGGGGCCTGTGGTCATCAGGGGCCATCGTCATCAGGGGCTGTGGTCATCAGGGGCTGTGGTCATCGGGCACACTCCCTTCCCCCCATCTGCTCTGGCTTGTGAGGACGTGAGGGTGTGACGAGGCACAATGTGAAGGAAGTCCCTAGTGAGCATCTCGGTTCTAGTTCCTCCACAGCTGCCCACAGTCGGCTGAAGTTCACAGACGCCCGAGTGAGGACAGCTCAGGACGCCGAGTCCACTTCACGAGTCCTTTCTGTCTAACTGACTTTATAACAACGGGGCTTTGTACGGTGCTCAGTTAGGCCAAACCATTTCTGAATAGTGGAGAACACACAGCCAACACCTCCGTCTCCCCCGGACTCCCTCTCTTCCTTAGCACAAGGAACGCTAACAGGGAGTTTTGTAACTCTTTAATCCCGCGGTCCTTCCATGAGAGGTTTCAATCACTTGGGATTTCCTTGAGAACTTTATATGTTTATCCACAGGTCATTAAAAGTCCAAAAACAGTGAGATGGAGTTCATTTCCCATGTGGTGACAAACACTTCACCACCGTCCAGGGGGGGATGAGAGGAGGTGAGAGCCAGACCTCACCTCTCATTTTTCTCTAAACTGAAGTCTCCCCCACGTAGGCTGTGAATTCAACGCAGCGGCAAGATCCAAACAAGAAGCTGCGGTCAGGGAAAGTCAGAAGCAACAGTTTGGGTGTTTGCAGCGTGCTCTCCATTATTTGACATTTTATGAGTTAAACTCCCTTTTAAAAATTAGGACATTGGGACGTCCCTGTTCCTGTTTCCAGGGTGAGTTCCAGTCAAACGTCACTTCGACATGGACGTGAAAGTCACGTGCTTCTTCCTGGAGAAGAAGAGCTGGGCGCACAGGCTGTCTTGGGAAGAGACAGAGTTGACAAGAGCAGCTCAGACCTGCACCCACACACGCGACCTCACCCCGACTCGCGGGAGTGCCCTGCTCGCGTTTGCCGTGGTTTAAATGGGCTAGATGGGTTTTCCCCAAGCGGTCAGGGTCAGTGCCGGCGAATACCCACTTCCAAACGATCTCATTACACCGCTCTCATCTTCCACAATTCAGAGTGTGAGAACCTAATTTCATACCAGCAGCACTTTGCAAAGCGGAGATTCAGACGAGGCAGACCCCGCTCTCTGCGTGGGTCCCCAGCCCGGGCGTCCTGCCCTCGACCTCTGTGACAGGACCGGGATGCTCAGAGCCTCCTCCCTCTCTGCAGGGTCCCTGCCAGCCTTTCCGCACCCACCCCTGCAACAGAACCCCCGCCTGCCGGCAATACCGGTCCCCTGGGGGACCCCCCTGAGCCCTGCCTCCACGGCAGCCACGTCGTGACTCCACTTGGCGTCGTGGGCAGTGGGGGTGTGTTTCTATCTACCTCCATCGTCACCATCACTCAAACAGGAGCCTCTGTCCCTACCTGGCCTCTCCCTGTCACTGTCCTGTGCCCATTGCCACCGCCAGCCGAGTGTCTCCCACTGCCAACCCTGCGGTGTCTCCAGCTGCGGAGGGGTCCGCGGGCCCCACCCTCGGGCGGCACTCGGCCCTGGAACCTCCCCTCTGAAGAAGTGCGTCCTGCGGCCTCAGCACCACGGACTCCCAAGTCGCTGCCACCTCGGGGGGTCTCCTTTCCAAGTGAACTCGTCACTGTCTTCTTTCTTCTCCTAAAGTGGTGCCCAACCTGGCATCCCGTGTCACACTGACCAGAATGTATGTGTCCACTGGTCTGGGGTCAGACGTGAGCTCTCTGAGTTCAAGAACTATGTTCCATCCCTCTTTCTACCTCTGGCCCCAAATAAAGCCCAGGACACTCAGTCTGCATTCACAGTGTCCTCGCAGACGCCTCCGTGACCAGCAGGGTGAAGGGGTGGGTCCAAGCCCTCGGTGTCTCTCCTGGCCAGCATGTGTGCAGCAGACAATGTGCCGGGTCCTCTGGGAGGAGCAGGGAGGACAGGGGATCTCAGAGGTTCCATCACCACACGGGAGGTTTACCCCAAAGCTGTGACAGGCCAGTCCAGGGTCACAGGTTTTATTTTTTACTTTCCGTACAAGCTGAAAGCTCACCTGTCATGTTGCATGGACACTGGCCAGGGGTGTGAAACATGTCACCACTCACGCACAGGAAAGCCCTGACTTCCAGGGGACCGTGTGAGACAGCTGGCAGGTGCGGTGAGGAACAGGGAACCTGGGAACCACGGTTGCAGGGGACATTGAGGAGGGCTGCTCTCGGTCCCGGTTCTGGTCCCAGTCCTGGATCTCGAGGAGGCCGCACCTGCCCCCTGGGTCTCTGACAGAGAGCAGGGCCCTGGGGAGCAGCCAGGGAGCAGCGGTCAGGGCACTGCCCTCTTGGCAGACCAGCAAAGACAAGAGGAAGCTGCCCGAGGACGGAGGATGTCTTGTCCAGCAGAGGTGAGATTTTGTCCTGAAGATTTTGTTCCAGGGGCCCCTGCTGAGGGGGGCCATCGGGGAGGTTTTTAGATTCTGTTGGAAACCCACTGCCCCCAGGGTTCCCGGGCTAGTGTCGCCCCACGGTCGCAGCTGTCCGGTAGGGGTCCACTGTGACTGAGCCCCGTGGAGAGAGCCCGGACCCCCGAACCCGTCAGGTCCACTGGCCCAGAGCTGGCAGCCACACAGGACAAGAGGAGCTGCATGGAGCTGCTGCTGTTGGCAGGTCACTCTCATATCAACACGAGGACCTGGTTCTCATGCATCAGTGACCAGAGCTCCCTGCATTCTCCACGTCCAGCCTTTGTTGGGGACTTGGGGGGGGGGTGAGGGGGCTGTGCTCACGAAGGATACTGGACCTGCAGTTTTTCAAGGACTTAATGAAATATTTTGAATACTTAGCTCTAATAAGAGCTGTCTTAACTGTATTCAGAGAAGCTGGTTTTGTAAGATACTCCAAATAAGCCAGATCTAGAGGCTGATGCATCCCCAATCTCACTCTGCAATTACCCGGTGAAATACCCTCAGGGGTCTCTGAGGCAGCAGGTGGAGGTCAGCAGCCACCTGCATGCACTGTCCCTGGGAGGGGCCCCCTGTTCTCGCCAGAATCACCATGAAGTGGGCAGGCAGCCTTCATTTGAATTCAGCAGTTGGCACCCAGCAAGTCTGCGTGCAGGTTTAAAGGGCTGCCAGTGGCCCGGGGACTCAGAAACAGCCTGTTTCTAGCGGGACACGTGTCTCACTGTAGTTGCCTAGCGATATTTTTGGCTCCAGGCAAGTGAAATCCGAGTCACTAAGGAGACCGCGCCGGAGAAGAGCGTTGCAGTACCAATACCGCCCACGAGGGGGCAGCAGGCCACCCACCACCAGGAGCAGTCACTACACCCGGCGTCACGAGCAACAGACACAAAGTCCTGTGCTTCTTACGCACCAAGTTTCCTCCGCGGTTGTTGATTAAATGATTAAACGGAGGCTGGAAAAACAGCACTACCTTTCAGAATATGAGCGGGTCGGTACTGTTGTATAGTACTGCAATCCGTGGGTTACACAGAGACACCAGGCAGGTTACAGAAGAAATTTGAGGAATTTTATTAATTAGCTACAAGGGACATGATCCCACGTCATGCAGGCCGTCTTACCGTTCTAGACCTTCTTTTACACAAAATCAAGTACTGGTTGGGTGGGTAAGGAGGGAGCATGGTTCAATAGTCAATTACTAACGCGCTTACAACATCTATAGGATCTATTAAAAGGAAAGAGAGCATTCCTACACCACGAGATAACACAGTGGTGACCATTATTTTACGTACCCGGCAAAGACATTCCCAAATCTTCTAGTGTCTACCCCCCCATCCCTGTCGCCACAGCTTAGGGTAAGAAGAGAGGCTAAATGTGCTGAACCTTTGCTGAAAGTGTTGGGGCTTGTTTAGTTTACAAGTTTTTATACATATAAAGAATTTCAACAAGGATGATTATTAGAAAGCATATAAAATGTTACAGAATGGAGGTTTTTCAAGCAAGGGGAGTGATCTTGTGATCCTTTTGTCTAGAGTATATACCTCTCTCAGGACTCCAGGAGGGAAGGAAGAGTTAGAATCAGTGTAGGAATTTTTTAATTAAGATATGGAAACATTGTGTCCTAGAGCATCTTAAGGAAGGGGGAGAGGGAGTTTCCAGATAAGGTTAATCTTCCTTGTTGTCTAGCAAGCAGTGGCCTCAGTCCTTCCAGAGAACTATGGTTGAATTATGACTAGATGACCCACTTGTCCCCGTAAGCCGGGAAGCTCCCGCATCCTTCTCTCTCCACTCTCCACAGAAAGGAGGGGGCAAGAAGCCTGGCTTTTCCTCTTTAAAATGGCGTTGCCAATACTAAGTTTTACAGTTCTTTGGCACCTTGTCACAGTACAAGCTGGCACAAAGTTATAGCTGCCCTGCTGCACATGAAAAAGAATCAGAAGCCTTAGGTTCCGTCATGAGAAATCCTTCCCCGAACTAAGAGGATGTGACTCAGAAAGCCAAGTCTGTGTGGCATTGTTAACAACACAACAGGACACATAGAGTGGGAGGTGACAAACCTTTTCCTTTTAAGCCTTAGTCAAAAGCAACCAATGCACATTGCCTCTAACCGGCTACTTCTGTGTGGACGCAGGAGGTCTGTGCACCGGGACCCTCTCCGTGACCAGCAGCAAGGGGTGCCCAGTGTGGCTGAGAACAAGGCAGGTGTCGGGTGGTGTAGACCACACGGCAAGTCAGGCACGGCTGCGTGCCGGGCTCGGGGGTTTTCCGCAGTAGCTTGTGGGTTATGTGATTTCAGGTCTGCCTTGTGGTGACCTGGGGGCCATAGACCCACCCCTCCTCCTGTGTCTCCCTGTGTCTCTCGCTCTGAGCCTCGGCCATGATGGGCGCGTAGGGCTGGCCCTTGGGGAGCGGGCTTCGTGTTTCTGGTGGGTGTGGTGATGACAGAGTCTGGGCAACACGGCTGCTGTTTGGCCTCTGCTTCCAGATTTCATGCCAATTTCCCTTCCCTCCCAGGGAACTTGGAACCATAGGGGACAGGACTCTGAGAGACGCTGTCCCAGGTCAGCTAAGCTGACATCGTCAGTCACAACCAGGGGAACACAGCTGAGTAGTTTTCACAAAGAATGACAAGTGGTGTGGTCGGGCACAGGCAGGGACGTCCTAGGGCAGTGAGACCCCCGGGAGTGGTGTCTGGCCGGACAGTGACAGAGAGGCTGAGGCTGGGTCTTAATGACCAGCAAGGACCACAGGGGAGTCAGTGGCATGAGCAAAGGTTTCATGGGCTGAAGGTCAAGTACAAGTGTGAAGGTCAGCAGGGAGGTGGGGAGCACAGCTCACGTGGCACCTCAGGAGGGAGGCGGCATGGAGCAGGGACCCGCGGTGGCCCCTCGTCAGGAGCCTGTGGGCAGTGGGAAGTGTGACAGCATCTTCAGCCTCATTGCATACATGTGACAGCGTGTCATCAGCTCAACATTCGGGACAGGCCCACACATGTGGGCGAGGCGCTGGCATGACCTCAAGAAAAGTCGAGCGGCAGCCTGTGGCATGGAGCCCCGCACACGGAAGCACCAGGAAACCTAGGTGGAACGACTCAGTGACCCGGCTCTCCCAGGATGAAAAGTACTTCCACATAGACACAAGCAGGAGGTGATGGAAACAAGTCCAGTCATGATTCAAACCCTGAAATCTGAGACTGCTCAGGCACAGTCGGCTGCAGAATACGCCCACTGGTAAGAAATTAATATGGACCCTGGCCTGTTTGCTCAGTGGATAGAGTGTCGGCCCGGCATGTGGACATCCTGGGTTCAGTTCCCAGTCAGGACACACAAGTGACCATCTGCTTCTCCTCACAGCCAGTGGTCCAGTTTGTTCATGCATCACTCCAGGCACTGAGGATGGCTAGGTTGGGCAAATTGTGTCAGCCTCTGGTGCTAAAAATAGCTCAGTGCTCGAGCATCAGCCCCAGATGGGGCTGCTGGGTAGAGCCCAGTCGGGGCACATGTAGAAGTCTGCTTCCACTATCTTCTCCCCTTCTCTCACCTTACCAAAAATAAATAAATAAAATAAAGAAATCAATATGGTAGATAAAACTCTCTCATGAATTCTTTTTTTTTTTTTTTTTTTTTTTTTTTTTTTTTTTTTTTACTGAGAAACAACTGACACGATAATTGTATCCGTGTCAGGTATAGCACACAATGATCTGATACTGGTGAACCTTGTCAGAGGATCCCTTCAATCAGTCTAGTTGACATCCATCACCACACATAGTTACAAATTGTTTTCTTGTGATGAGACTTTTAAGAGTTACTTTCTTAGCAACTTTCAAGAATGGGAACAGTGTTAACTATAGCATGTCCTCCGGATTGTTAAGACTGGAGTCTTCAGCCCCCACTGGTTAGCTCTCTCCCTGAGAGCTTTGTCCCCAAATACCATGGTGGCGGGTTCAGTCCCAGTCAGGGCATATTCAGGAAGTAACCAATGAGTGGACAGCTGAGTAGAACAACAAAGGAAGGAATGCTTCCCCCCCACACACACCCCTTACTCTCTCCGTCTCTCTCCAAGATTAATCAATGAAGAAAAAGAAGGCCTGACCAGGCAGTGGTGCAGTGGATAGAGCGTCGGACTGGGATGTGGAAGACCCAGGTTCGAGACCCCGAGCTCGCCAGCTTGAGCGCGGGCCCATCTGGCTTGAGCAAAAGCTCGCCAGCTTGGACCCAAGGTCGCTGGCTCCAGCAAGGGGTGGCTCGGTCTGCTGAAGGCCTGCGATCAAGGCACATGTGAGAAAGCAATCAATGAACAACTAAGGTGTCACAACGGCAACGAAAAACTAATGATTCATGCTTCTCACCTCTCTCCGTTCCTGTCTGTCCCTATCTATCCCTCTCTCTGACTCTCTCTCTGTCCCTGTAAAAAAAGAAAAGAAAAAGGAGGAGACTGGAGTCTTCCTGTTCCAGGATCGGGACTTGGCCCCGAGCAGGTCTGCCACGGGCCGGCGGGCAGTGTGTGGGTCCTTGACTTTGTGCAAGAGTGCCCTCACACTCGAGTCCAGGTGGTTTTGAGAGGACATTTATTACAGCCGGGGGCAGTGGGACAAGGAAACAGCACAGGAGAGCCTGGGCCGGGCTGCTTCTGCTCCCTGGGAGGTCCATGGGAAAGAAGGGAGCCTACCCTGGGGAGTCGGAGAATAGGGGGCCTTGGAGACAGGTCCAGGGGGTTAGGCTACGATGAGCTGCCACTGCCATGGTTGCAAGTTTCGTGGGGACCCCTTCAAGTTCAGGAGATACGAGGTTAAGGTAAGCATGGACCTTTGTTAGAGAAAAATACCTCCGTAGGACATGACTCCCCGCCATGCCCTGTGCTTAGTTAGACAGTTTTCATTGCTGACCATCCTTGGGGGTTGCTTAAGGTCCCCGAGTCTGTAAAGCCATCGTGCAGGCTTTCCCTGAGCTTGTCAGGTTCAGCCTGTGTCCCCTTTTCGTCCACACTGGCTTCCTGCTGTCCTGCCACATTCTCGCTCCTGAACTCCGAGCAGACGAGTTTGTGATGAAATGGGACGCAGAATCACCCCGACCCTGATGCTTCCCTACGCAACAGAGACAAACTCAACACGCTCCAAACACTTCTCGTGGGTGACTGACTGCATGTGGCCTCAGCTGCCATCATGACAATTCTGGGGTCTGTGACCTGCGCCGTGACAGCCCTGCCCTCCTGCCTGACCTGTGTTGTTCTGCGGTCCTGAGCAGGGATCCCAGAGAATTCTCGGTCTGTGGGTTCTTGGGTCACAGAACATGAGGTCCCGGGCAAGGTGAGTGTGTCTGCACGGGACCCAGTGCCCTCTGCATCGGAATGTGAACCTGAGCCACCATCCTTGGCCCAAGTCTGAGCAGCACCAGTAAACCCCACATCCTGAGGGCGAGTTCCTGGAAACACCGCTCTCACCCAAGTCTGCCCTGCACTTTCTCTTCCCCTTTCTGCTTCCTCCCAAGGGAACATTTCTGCCCAAATGAACAGAACTTTCAGGAAAATAGGCCTCGGAGGCAAATATGTCAGGAGGGAGGACTGGGCAGATCCGCCCCCATCTGAGCTCCCCGAAGGTCTGTGTCTTGCTCTCAGTGACTTGCCACAAAGCACTTTCTGCCTGAAACTGTGTGTAAAGCCAGTAGCCAGGGCCACCATCACAGCCGCCTGACCCACGCAGGTTCGCATTAGATTCGGACAGTCGGTAATGGAACAATGGAGCCAAGAACTGGTGAGCCATCAGCTTTAATTCTAGCTTGCACCCAGCGGGCAAGCAAAAACACACACTGGGCTCCAAAACCCACTCATTCAGTTCTCACAAAGCTACTGACTTATCCGAGTTTCCTAGCATCAAAGGTTTCTAGCTCACCAGACTTATTCACCTCTGTTCCCCATCTCCTTCTCTCTGCACAAACTCTGCTCAAACTGGCTTCTCCCTCAGCACTGCCATCTTGGCTGTTTCTCCTCTCCTCCACGTGGCCTTAATCTGCTTTCCTCTCTAATGCTAACCTCAGGAACCGAGAGAGCAAGCTCCAGATCTGTCCCACTTTATAGTGTAGAAATCCCAACCTTTAATCCAGTTATACAAACAAGGAAGTCTCTGATACAAAGCCACCCATCTGAGGCATAATGGGAGGATTCCTCAGGAGAGTGCACCACCCTACGTCATCCAATCAGTCAAGGGTGTGGGGAAAAGCTTACTCTCAAAACTTGCACATGGGCAGAGCCATCTTTAACAAGGTGAGCATAATATATTTCATCTGCCCAACACTGTGGGAACCCCCTCCCAGCCCCCAACATAAAGTGCAGTGAGCCTTCCTGAAGCCCGGCCAGTGCCCCTTCTTCCCCTTCCGCACCCCTGGCTGCCGCCAGAGCCACACTGGGCAGCTGCTGGGCCGACTCAGACCTACAGTAACCACACAGGACTGTCTGAGATGAAAACTTTCTAACTAAAAGTGGTTCATGGAGGGGGGTTGTGTCCCAGGGAGGTATTTCGTTCCAACAAAGGTCACTGGTTACTTTTACTCAAGCCTGTCTACAGTCTTTTGCATCCAAGATAATGCCCCTGATAACATGCCTTTGACATGTAAGGCTCACCTTCATTTCTTGCCCCCACCAGAGCAGAAACTACGCCCCCCTGACTGTTATTATCATGGTAATTAACTGTTAACTATCTTATACTTGCCTATGGAGAGGCAGTTTGAGTATATACATTTTTAATTTTTATCCAATCCCAGAGATTTCCCTGCTTAGCTTTCTCCCGCCTCCCTAACCTATCACCAGTGGGTTTCACACGCCCCCCTGATTTCTTCCCCTTTGATTCAGATACAAAATATAAGTGGTAATACTGCCACTTTTCAGAGAATTTTCTCAATCCCTTGAGACTTTGCTTCCTGGCAACTGTTGACAGTTTGGCTCAAATAAACAAAATAATTCTCTGCAGGGTGGGGATCATTCTTATGTTGACAAGGAGGGTGTGGGATCTCCTGGGGTGAATTGTGCCTACCCCCAAAATAAGTATGCTTGGAGTCCTAACCCCCAGCTCCTCAGAATGTGGCTTCATTTGGAAACAGGCAGGTCTAAGGCCTTTTTTTTTTTTTTAATTTATTGCTTTGGGAGAGAGAGGAAGTCTTGGGAGGGGGGTGGGGGGGACAGGAACATCAATCTGTTCCTGTATGTGCCCTGACCAAGGATCAAACCTGCAACCTCTGCATATCCAGACGACGCTCTAACCACCGAACCATCCGGCCAGGACAGGTCTAAGGTCTTGTGATGACAGGCACATGGCCACCAGGTCAGGTCACTCTTGGGCAGATAAAATATATTATGCTCACTTTGTTAAAGATGGCGCTACCCACATGGAAGCCCATCACCCGGGTGATATTAGTGGCCCTTATGCTTGGGATGGGCGTAATTATATTATTGGGTGTGGGGGACAGGCTATAAGCAGGCCGGGTCCTTATAGCCCAAGGTTTAGTTTTAAGAGTAAGCTTTCCCCACACCCTTGACTGATTGGATGATGTGGGGTGGTGCACTCTCCTGAGGAATCCCAGTATGCCTCAGATAAGTGACTTTGTATCAGAGACTTTCTTGTCTGTAGATTGGGTTAAGGGTTTGAATTTTTACACTATAAAGTGGGGCAGACCAGGAGCTTGCTCTCTCGGTTCCTGAGGTTAGCATTAGAGAGGAGAGCAGATGAAGGCCACATGGAGGCCAGGAGAAGCAGCCATGATGGTGGAGTGCTGAGGAAGAAGCCAGTTAGTGCATAGTTTGTGCAGAGAGAAGGAGATGGGAAACAGAGGTGAGTAAGTCTGGTGAGCTAGATACCTTTGATTCTAGGAAACTCGGATAAGTCAGTAGCTTTGTGAGCACTGGATGAGTGGGTTTTGGAGCCCAGTGTGTGTTTTTACTTACCTGCCAGGTACAAGCTAGGATTAAAGCTGATGGCTCACCAGTTCTTGACTCCGTTGTTTCATTACCGACTGTCCGAATCAAATGTGAACCTGCACTGGCCAGGCTTCTGTGATGGTGGCCTTGGCCACTGGCCATACAATTACCATCTGTCCAAATTAAATGCGAACCTGCATGGGCCAGGCGGCTGTGATGGTGATCCTGACCCTGGCTACTGGCCTTACATTTGGCGTAGTCTGTGGCAGGATTCGATACAGACAGGTATGGAGCCACCACCACCCTTGAGGTGCATGGTAGGTGGACTGGCTGCTATTATGGTTCCCCATAGCTGTTCTTTTGGGGACCGTAGGATGGCTGACTTTTACAGCCATGTGTGAGGAAACCGAGCACTCTGTGTAAGAGGCTGTCCAGGACCTGCAAACCGAGCAGTGGAAGGAGCTGGAGGAAACCTGGGAGAAAGAGATGCTGACCCTGGAGCTGGAGGAAGCGCTGGAGGAGGAGGGAGGCCAGCCAGGTTTGCAAGATTTGCCTGGAAATGGAGCAGACGCTGGAGAAGGAGTCAGAGGTTCATGAGTTGCAGCATGCCCTGGACGTTGAGGAGAGCCAGCAGTGCCGGGAGGATGAGGCTGAGGCCAGAGCTCGGGCTGCAAGGCCTGCAGAGCAGAAGGCAGCGGTGGCCCGGGGCTCAAGCCCAGCAGTGGGAGCTGGTGTTTCCAGCTCCTCTTTGGAGGATAAAGAGAATTGGGCTGGAGTTGCAATCCGCAGTCTCCAGAAGATGAGAGCCCAGCTGGAGGGAGGACCTGCTACACTCCTGGTAGGTCTGCGATCTTGGGACATAGGGGAGGATGCCATCATGCTCCCCAGAGCAGAGATGGAAATGCTGACTGCCATTGCCACATGCTTCTCTTTAGGACAGTGTGAGACCTGCCATGATGGCAGGAATGAGGGGAAAGGCTAACACCCCATGTGCATGGACTGATTTCCTGGACTACAACCAGAGTGAGCACTGGCTCATTTGTTGAATGGACTTATGGATTTTGGACAGTGTAAAATGCCCTGATGGGGTGGGGGGGGGTGGCTTATATGTAGGCCCTCCCCTGCCCTGGGAAGCCTTTCAAACAGCAAGAGAGAAGGCCGAGGACATTTTGCACTTTTGGCAAAGCGCTCAGAGACTGGTGAAATGTACCTTTGAAACTGTTGAAATTGTATGATTTGTCATGTTGTTGTAATTTGTGTAATGTACCTAATTTCCTTGTACAGGGATGCCGGTGGTATAGATTGTGGGTAGTAAGGTGAGCATAGGGGTGGACTGTTGGGCAGATAAAATATATTATGCTCGCTTTGTTAAAGATGGCGCTGCCCACATGGAAGCCCATCACCCAGGTGATATTAGTTGTCCTTATGCTTGGGATGGGCGTAATTATATTATTGGGTGTGGGGGACAGGCTGTGGGCAGGCTGGGTCGTTATAGCCTAAGGCTTAGTTTTGAGAGTAAGCTTTTCCCCACACCCTTGACTGATTGGATGATGTGGGGTGGTGCACTCTCCTGAGGAATCCTCCCATTATGCCTCAGATAAGTGACTTTGTATCAGAGACTTCCTTGTTTGTAGATTGGATTAAGGGTTTGGATTTCTACAATATAAAGTGGGGCAGACCAGGAGCTTGCTCTCTCAGTTCCTGAAGTTAGCATTAGAGAGGAGAGCAGATTAAGGCCACGTGGAGGAGACGAAGAAGCCAAGATGGCAGAGTGCTGAGGGAGAAGCCAGTTTGTGCAGAGAGAAGGAGACGGGGAACAGAGGTGAATAAGTCTGGTGAGCTAGAAACCTTTGATTCTAGGAAACTCGGATAAGTCAGTAGCTTTGTGAGCACTGAATGAGTGGGTTTTGGAGCCCAGTGTGTGTTTTTACTTGCTTGCCGGGTGCAAGCTAGAATTAAAGCTGATGGCTCACCAGTTCTTGGCTCCATTGTTTCATTACCGACTGTTCGAATCAAATGCGAACCTGCATTGGCCTGGCGGCTGTGATGGTGGCCTTGGCCACTGGCCATACTGGCACCATTTTGATAAAGCGGCAATGTCTCTCTCAGCACCTTCTTTTGTGTGTAAGAAACACACACGTGAGCAAGAGCTTTGTATACGGGGTTGATACTTTCTACAATCTATAATCACTACTATGTGAGTATCTCTCTTTTCTTGGTATTTGTAAACACAAGCACAAATTCTTATTTTCTTTAATAAAGTGTGTACAACAAGAGTTCTCCCAGACACGGGAAGGTCAGAAGCTAACTGATTTCTGTGCTTAATACTTATTGCAAGATGGACATACAGCCTTATTTTCAGTGTGCAGAAATCAAGCAAGCAACGTGTTTGCACTTTTGTTTCTGAAATGGGGTTCTTAACTCGCAGAGCAGTGTGACCGTGATGTCACACTCCTGTGGCCTTTCACCCAGTCAGGACAGCTTGCTTGTCCACGTCCTCACAGATTTGTCCCACTCAGTGGCCTCTCTGCCTTGAGCGAGCTCTACAATAACAGGGGTTAACACTACGCCATGTCACCTGCCTCCCAGCAGCAGTGACGGTGGACCTCTGGGCGTGTGGGCAGCCTGTGGGACATGGTGTCACACCCTCCTCACGCTGAGTGACTCAGTCCTTGTTTGCAATGCCCTGGACGCCTACTAAGGAATCATTAAATCAGAGGCAGTGCCATCCTGCCCCTCAGAGGCCTCAGTTCTGAGGAGACAGGGAAGTCCGGTGAGGGTGTCCTCCCTCCCACCCTCGTGATGAGGTACGAAAGGGGAGGGCCAGTGAGATCTGGAAGTGTCCCCTCACGCCGCCTGTGGTCCCTGTCTGCTGATGGGAAGTTTCACATCCTCGTCTCTCAGGCTGAGCTCCCTGTAGGTCCCGGGAGGAACGTTGGAAGAAAACTCCAAGGTAAGTTTTCTTTGGCGGTTTGGCAAATCTACCAACATAGTGCGTTCCCTTTGGGTTGCCCACCTTGTACCATTCCACCGGGTGTTTTACAACACTGAATTCCATCTTCTGTTATATGCCTTGTATCTGATTCAAGTATCACGCTCTATTGAGTGCCGGGGGGTGGAAGGCAGGGTCGTGGGCTAGTTTTGAGTCCGTACTTTGCTCCTGAAAAAGCGACTGGCTTGAGAAATAAATCCAGGGGCGCCATTTCGGTGGAAATAAATCAAGCATGTCTCAAAGTTGCACTTCTGTCACCCGGATGCCATTGGGTCCATCCCGGGAGGCAGAACCGGACAGGCCTGTTCGGGCCTCCTCTGTGGGGCTTGAGGTCCTCTTTGTGATGAGGGGTTCTCAGCCTCCACATTCCTTTGTTGTGGGCACAGCCTGGGCGGCTGGAACTTGTGGCAGCGTGTCCAGTGCCACACCCAGCAGCGCTGAGAGCCAGGCTTGGAGGAGGTGGTCTACATGATGTTGGGTTTCGTAGCCCTTGAGCCAACAGAATCTTATCTAGGCATTTTTTTAAAAAACACTGGCTGTTATGCTAATGGGGATAACTCCCATGAGTCTCAGGGGCATCATCTTGAGCCCAGAGAACCCTGACCCCCATGGTTTTAGCTGAAACGCACACAACGGAGCCGCAGGATCAGAGAGTTTTGATGCTAGAAGAGACTTTAGAGACCAATGTCGTCTTTCTACGTTTGTGGCTCAGAGAGGTTAACCAATCCCTGAAGGTCACGAAGCCAGGAGCAGTAAAACCCTGGCAGGAAAGAAAGTGCCGGAACTCCAGCTCAGAGTCTTTTACCGCATTCCGAGAATCTTAGATCCAATCCAAAGGCACCATGTTTTGTGGCTCAAAATAGGCTTTTCAAACAAAGAAATGGACACCATGAATACTCATGAGCAGGAATGACTCTAAGAAGGTACATTCTTCTGCTTGACTGGCAGTGGCGCGTGGATAGAGCATTGACCTGGGACGCTGAAGTCCCAGGTTTGAAACCCTGAGGTCACTAGCTTGAGGACAAGGTTGCCTACTTGAACCCAAAGGTCACTTGCTTGAAGCCCAAGGTTGCTGACTTGAGCAAGGGGTCACTGGCTCAGCTTGAGCCCCTGGGTCTAGGCACATATGAGAAAGCAATCAATGAACAATTAAGGTGCCTGTTGGGCAGATAAAATATATTATGCTCACTTTGTTAAAGATGGCGCTGCCCACATGGAAGCCCGTCACCCAGGTGATATTATTTGCCCTTATGCTTGGGATGGGTGTGGGGGAAAGTCGTAATGTAGGCAGGCCGGGTCATTATGGCCTAAGGCTTAGTTTTAAGAGTAAGTTTTTCCCCACACCCTTGACTGATTGGATGATGTGGGGTGGTGCACTCTCATGAGGAATCCTCCCATTATGTCTCAGATGAGTGACTTTGTATCAGAGACTACTTGTTTGTAGATCGGATTAAGGGTTTCGATTTCTACACTATAAAGTGGGGCAGACCAGGAGCTTGCTCTCTCTTGGTTCCTGAGGTTAGCATTAGAGAGGAGAGCAGATTAAGGCCACATGGAGGAGAGGAGAAGCAGCCAAGATGGCAGAGTGCTGAGGAAGAAGCCAGTTTGTGCAGAGAGAAGGAGATGGGGAACAGAGGTGAATAAGTCTGGTGAGCTAGAAGCCTTTGATTCTAGGAAACTCGGATAAGTCAGTAGCTTTGTGAGCACTGAATGAGTGGGTTTTGGAGCCCAGTGTGTGTTTTTACTTGCCTGCCGGATGCAAGCTAGGATTAAAGCTGATGGCTCACCAGTTCTTGGCTCCGTTGTTTCATTACCGACTGTTCGAATCAAATGCGAACCTGCATGGGCCAGGCGGCTGTGATGGTGGCCCTGGCTACTGGTTTACAGTGCCACAACTATGAATTGATGCTTCTCATCTCTCTCCCTTCCTATCTCTCTTTCTAAAAAAAATAAAAGAGTTGCATTCTTTTGACAAATGTTTTTCTTTCTAAAAAGATATACTTTTGTCCCAGTTGTTAAAGAAAATATTATTCTGTTATAAAGCAGTGTAATCCTCGGGTTACATAGAGACGCCAAGGCAGGTCACAGAAGAAATTTTGAG
Source organism: Rhynchonycteris naso (assembly GCA_037038555.1). Taxonomy (NCBI): domain Eukaryota; kingdom Metazoa; phylum Chordata; class Mammalia; order Chiroptera; family Emballonuridae; genus Rhynchonycteris; species Rhynchonycteris naso. Next base: position 748,102 of record CM072998.1, read on the forward strand.
TTTATTAATTATCCAGCTAGCTACACGGGGCACAGTCCCAAATCCTGTAGACCTCCTACAGTTCTGAGCTGCTTTTATACAAAATCAAGTACTGGTTGGGGTGCATAAGGAGGGGCTCGGGGTACCTTTGTCCAGAGGTGTATGTCACTCTCATGACTTTAGGATGCAAATGTGAGTCTCAGTGTAGGAATTGTGATTAAGGTACATAAACATTGTTTTCAGATAAGTTCTATCTTCTTTGCTCTATGTGACACTTGGCCCCAGACCACCTTTCAGAGACTTCTAGGAATCAGCTCAGCCAGTTGTCCTTGGTTTGCCGACCACTGAGCTCAACTACCACTAAAAGACCCAGTTGTCTTCGTGAGCCAGGAAGCTCCAGCATTCTTCTCTTTCCGTTACCTACAGAAAGGAGGGGTGAGGGGGCCTGGCTTTTCCTTTTAAAATACTAATTTTAACAAGTTTTTCAGTTCCTTGACACGTTATCACAATTCATGACCCTTGTTAAAGGGTAAGGAGTAAGGTGGACTTAATTCGGGGACATATGGAGGTAGGTCAGGGACCATGGCGGGTAGGGGGTTGGGGGGGGCTCACAGCCAGGGAGCTGGCGTGTGAAGGGCGGGGCCAGGGCTCATTCCCAGGTGAGGCGTGCTTGTCTGAGCAACTCAGAGGCATACTTGGGAAGCAGGCCAAGGATGATAGCTGGGGGTGCGGCTCTGGGTTTGATTGGATATCCAGGGTCGGGGACTCACCTTGTAGGGACAGAGCCCTGGGGTCAGGCCCGCAGGCTGAGCGGGGCTGGCTGGAGTCAGATGGAGATAGTCTTTGTCAGGTGGCCGCTGAGGTCCCAGAGAACCCGTTTCTGATCCAGGGTGCCCTAAGGGTGACCCTGGTCCCTCACTTCAGTCTGTTTCCTGAAAGCACAGTATAAGGAACACCCCTCCAGGGGAAGGAGCTCTCTGCCCTCACCCCTGCAGACTCAGTCATCTGCTTACTTCTTAGAAACGGGAGGAAGTGGAGAAATCTCACCACCCCTCAGCTAGGCAGGTCTAAAACCTTTTAATTTAATTTATTTATTTATTTTTATTTTTATTTTTTATTTTATTCATTTTAGAGAGGAGAGAGAGAGAGAGAGAGGGAGAGAGAGAGAGAGAGAGAGAAATAAAGGGGGGAGGAGCTGGAAACATCAACTCCCATATGTGCCTTGACCAGGGCAGGGTTTTGAACTGGCGACCTCAGTGTTCCCAGGTCGACGCTTTATCCACTGCGCCACCACAGGTCAGGCATAAAACCTTTTAAAACCTTTCTTTTTCTTAATTCAACAAACAATGCACATGCATTAGTGATACCATAGGAAAAAATATAATGTCAGAACTGCCCGTGGTTGGGCAGATAAAATATATTATCCTCACTTTGTTAAAGATGGCACTGCCCACATGGAAGTTCGTTGATATTAATGTGTGTTAGGGAACAGGCTGTGGGCAGGCCGGGTTGGTATAGCCCAAGGCTTAGTTTTAAGAGTAAGCTTTTCCCCACACCTTTGACTGATTGGATGATGCGGGGTGGTGCACTCTCATGAGGAATCCTCCCATTATGCCTCAGATAAGTGACTTTGTATCAGAGACTTCCTTGTTTGTAGATTGGATTAAGGGTTTGGATTTCCACACTATAAAGTGGGGCCGACCAGGAGCTTGCTCTCTCTTGATTCCTGAGGTTAGCATTAGAGAGGAAAGCAGAGAAAGGCCACATGGAGGAGAGGAGAAGCAGCCAAGATGGTGGAGTGTTGAGGGAGAAACCAGTTTGAGCAGAGTTTGTGCTGGAGAAGGAGATGGGGAACAAAGGTGAATAAGTCTGGTGAGCTAGAAACCTTTGATGCTAGGAAACTCGGATAAGTCAGTAGCTTTGTGAGCACTGAATGAGTGGGTTTTGGAGCCCAGTGTGTGTTTTTGCTTGCCCGCCGGGTAAAAGCTAGAATTGGCTCACCAGTTTTTGGCTCTGTTGTTTCATTATGGACTGTCCGATTCTAATTAGAACCTGTGCTGGCCAGGTGGCTGAGATGGTGGCCACGACTACTGGCCTTACACTTACTCTTCAAACTAAGCCTTAGGCTATAACGTCCCAGCCTGCCCACAGCCTGTCTCCCATCACACATTAATATCAACGAACTTTACATGGGCAGCGCCATCTTTAACAAAGTGAGCATAATATATTTTATCTGCCCAACAAGTGGTAGCAGCGTCTTGTTCCATAGGGGTGGGTGCTGGGTGTCACTGGCCCTTGCCTCCGTTTCATACTGGCAAGGCTGGGTAGAGTGTCTGATGGTGCCAGGGCACGGTGAGCTGTACTTTGTCACCTCGGGAGCAAGGGGGAGGCGAGCGGCCAGACTGGACAGAGGGGCCTCACGGCCCCATGGAGGAAGGGGGAGGCAAGTAGGTTGGTGTCAGGCTTCCTAGTCTCGCCTGGGCATTCCTCTCTGTAAGGCCAGTGGCCAAGGCCACCATCACAGCCGTCTGGCCAGTGTAGGTTTGCATTTGATTCGGACAGTCGGTAATGAAACAACGGAGCCAAGAACTAGTGAGCCATCAGCTTTAATCCTAACTTGCCCCTTTGACTCTACCATATAAGTGGTGAAGCCGCATTTTCTCAATCCGTGTAGACCTTGCTTCCTGGCCATTGCTGACAGTTCGGCTCAAATAAACTCATAAAAAAATTCTTACAGGTTTGGAAGTAGTTTTATGTTGACGCCTTACGTTTCAAAGACATGTTATCAGGAATGTTATTGTAGAAGCAAAAGACAACAGTCATGATCAATGTAAGCATGGACCTTTGTTAGAGAAAAATACTTCCCTGGGACATGACTCTCCACCTTGAACTGCTTTTAGTTAGAAAGTTTTCATTTCAGACCGTCCTGTGTTTACTTTAGGTCTGAGTCTGCAAGGCTGCCTGCAGGCCTCCAGGAGCTTGTCAGGTTCAGCTACGGCCCGCTTTCTGTCCACTTCAGGAACTGCAGTGTGTCCTGCTCTGTGCTCTGGCCTGCAGGGACACTGACCCCCCAGCCTGGGGGCAGGCCAGGCTTTACAGATTGCACAGCAGAAGGTGGCCTGGAGAGCTAGGATCCTTTGCCCAGGACCACGGGGTCTTCGGGGAAGTGAAACTCGCACTTGAATGCTTCCAGGACTTTGTGGCCTCTGCTGGCGGGCTGGCGTCCCGTGTTTACCAGGGACTGCGATCAGCAAGCTGAGTCAGCAAGGTCCCTGCGGGGGTCAGGGCAGCCCCGCGTGCAGCCGGGCCGGGCTTCAGTGGAGCTCAGTGCGGGTTCCGGGAGCTTGGGGGAGCCCTGGGTCTCGGGGTGGGGTCCGGGAGCTCGGGGTGTTCCTGGGTCTCGGGGTGGGGTCCGGGAGCTCGGGGTGCCCCAGGGTCTCGGGGTGGGGTCCGGGAACTCGGGGTGTTCCCGGGTCTCAGCGGGGTCAGCCCCAGTCCTGCTCGGGGCACTAAGCAGAGGCTTCCCAGAACCGCGCTCCCTGGGGACCCGGGGTCCCCCAAAACTGTGGGGTCCGCCCGGAGATCCCTTCCACGCAGGGCCGGGTACTCTCAATGGTCAGCCCGCGGCGCCCATGTGCGGTCCCGCCCTCAAGGCAGCGAGCAGACGCTGATGCGTTCTTAGGAAAACGTTGAAGTTGCCCTTTCGCCCGCAAATTCAGGAGGGAAGACAGGCGGCCCCGCCCCCGCCTGTGGCCCCGCCCCGTGTGCCGCCGGCTGCCCGCGCAGGCCCCGCCCCACGCCGCCTGCCCCGCCCCCGCCCTCGCTCCCGACCCGCGCCTGTGGCCCCGCCCCCGCCTCGCGACTGTGGCCCCGCCCCGGGCGCCACCGGCTGCCCGCGCAGGCCCCGCCCACCGGCCGTGCGCGTGCGCGTTTGCGGCGAGGTCGCGACGGCTGCTGTTGTTGATGCCGGCCGGCCGGCCGGGGCGGGCAGAGGGCGCGGGGCCACGGGCGCGGACGGAGCTGCGGGCGGGCGCAGGTGAGGGCGCGGGCGGGGTCCGGGGGGCGCGTCGGCTGCAGACGGCCCGCGCGGGGCGGGGTCGGGACGTGGACGCCGCGGGGCGGACCCCTCTTTAGGGAGCGCGCGCCGGGGAGGGCTCGCGGCGCCCACGTCCCCGCGCGGCGGGGACAGGGTGCCCGGTGGCCGCGGGGGCGGGGCCGCTGTGGGGGCTCGCGGGCACTGCCGTGGCCGTGGCCGTGGTCAGCCGCAGGCCGGCCCCCTGCGGCAGCGGTGTCCTCCAGCAGTGGGAGAGCCGGCGGGCCGGACAGCACCACCCGCGGCGTGGGGGCACCGTCCTGGACTGGACTTTGCACCGGGCGCGCGCTGCTGCCCGCGGGGCGCGGAGAGGGCACGCGCGGCGGGCTGACCGCCTAGAGCTCCGGGAACGCGGCCCGTGCCCGTGGCGAGCTCGGGAGGGCGGGTCAGCCTCTGGACGGCGACCGTCCAGCAGGGGTACAGCGCCCGGGGTCTACAGACCGGGAGGGGATGCTGGGGGGCACGCGGGCGTTCCTGGTCCTTGGGGAGGAGGGGGGAGAAGCGGCCGCATTTGTCCGCCTCGTGCAGGCCGAGACCATGGTCATCATTTCCCCTGGAGTCGGGGTCCTCAAGGTGGTGCCGCCGTGGCCTCGCAGGACACACACCGTCTTTCCTGTTTCTGACTTCATTTCCAAGTTTGGGGGTGTTCTCCTTCTCTTAGGCGGATAGAAATCGCTGGTGCCCCGGGCAGTAGCCCCGGGGAGCTCATAGGTGCGTTGGGGCAGAAAGGGACAGAGGCCTGGATCTGCAGCAGCGCCGGAACTCTGTGCCTGGCCCAGGGCAGGACAGCAGCTCGGCCACTGGCTCTTACAAAGGGAGGAATGAAGTGAGGTTTGTAGACAGATTTTTCCCAAAGAGAATGGAGGACTGCTGGGAGCCGGGAGGGGCTCTTGCCTCCCTCCCCTCCTTCGGGCTGCGGCCCCTTCTCGGTCCTTCAGTCCCCCCTCTGTGGAGATGAGAGATGAGGGACTTGGGTGCCTGGGTTCCAAGCCTTGGGAGTGAAAGAACAGATAAGCCGGGGTTGTTGGGTCTCCAGTGACCCGGGAAGGGAACAGTGACTTCCAGCTGTGCGTTACTCTGCTGGCTTCAGGGACAAGAGGTAAGGTGGACAGGTGTCCCCTGTTCCATCTGAGATGAGAGAGATGTGGTCGGGGTGAGCAGCCCCACGATAGGAAGAAGAACAGGGGCTCGGCCTTTCCAGAAGGCCTGGCTGTGCTTCTGTGAGAGCAGACCTGGGGATGTGGGTGCCTGTGGCCCCCGGACCATGCTGAGGGGCTGCAGTGTCTGTTGGGCTCCTGGGGGGTCCTTGCAGATACTAGTGGCTCAGATGCTTCACCTCATTAGTGCATCTCGGCGGGGGTGCTACCCAGACCCTGAGACACCCACAGGATAGCAGCATCGAATGCGCCCACTGGGGAGGTTTTGAACAGGGATCAGAGTGAAGCTGTAGGACTTGAAGAGGTAACACGTATTATATTTTTGTAGCAACATTTTCATTCTTCTGTGACTGCCTGGGAGGGTTTGCCTGTGTCAGCTTGGGTTAGCCTGTTTTTTGGTCCAGTGTCTGACCCCAAGTTGTCTGCAGGTCTTTAGATATGACATTATCTTCAAACAGGGTTACCTAGATGGCTTGAGAACCTGGCAGCCAGTCGGGTTTTCCAGTGGTCTAGATTGGGAAGAATGGTGTTTTGCGCTGGACTTCTGAGTGCTGGGAGCCAGTTCTGTTGCCTTCCTGGAGTGTTGGCACCGTCTCCTGCCTGCCCTCCCTGGTCCTCCTTGGTCCCTGCCCTTTGCCCTTCCCATTCTTGTCTCTGGGCATCTCACCACCAGGTGTTCAAGCCCGTAGATCACAAACATGAGGACCCGGTTCCTAGGGTTCATGTTCTAGCTTCTTCCCAAACTTTGGGAGTGTGGGTGGTTGGTCAGTATAGCCTCCGCTCTTCCATTGTCCCTCACCTGGGGTCCACTTAGGCCACTCCCCCAGAACCTCTGCTCTCGGTCTCAGTGCCCAGTGTCCTTATGCTGCTGGGTGGGGAGCTCAGAGGTCAGAGGAGGGCGGATAGAAAAGAGGCACCGTGGGGGTCTGTTTTCTGGGTCTCTCCAGGATAGCCAGGGATTTTGGTTTGTTTTGGTACCGAGCTCACAGGCAAAGCCTCCCAAAGCCCAGAGGAAGACCCTTCCATGCTGTCTTTCAGTTACACTAGCCTGGAAAGAGAGACAGGAACCATGGCCCTCAGAGCCCCAGGATTTATCAACCAAGCGATGACAGGAGATCATTCCTGGTCCGTGCCTTTGCACCTGCCTGAGGTCACCTGGGCACTCAAGGAATGCCGAAGCATGGCCACCACTCCGAGGCCATGAAGGTTGGATCTCTGTAGGCTGTTCAACTAGGTCAAGATAAAATGACCTGGTAGGACATGCCTGGCATATAGCAGGTGCTTCCTGTAAGACCAACATCCTGCTACCCTGTGTTTATGTGTTTTTATTCCCGTGGGCAGACATAGGTCCAGTGTGGTAAGAAACTGGTTTTCCTAGCTCCTAAATAGCAGAACCGAAGTCTGAACTCACTGAGCCGGACTGCTCTTGATTCTTGGTCCTGGTGCCCTGGACTGCCTCCCACCTGACCCAAACCTTTCTGAAGCACCTGTACTGGGCAGACTTGGGTCATTGTTTCAGTCACCTCTTCAGAGTGACAGGGTTGCTCCCATTTTAAGACAGACATTCCACAGAAGTTAGATGGCTTGGCCAAGATCATGTTGATGCAATCATGGCAAAATGGGAACTACCCTGATCTCGTGACCAGAGGAGTCCATTTTGAGCTTAGGCCTTGGTTTTGTGCAGAGCAGCCCTTAAATGGGCTCCTGTTAAGTTCTTGATGGTGAGGCTTCCTTAACCCAGCGCTGAAGATCTGTCCGCTCCCGTGTTAACCTTCACTGGAAGCCCGTCTGCCCTGTAAGCATTCTAGTGCTGCCCCTGGGCTTGGGCGGTGACTGGGCAGGGCAGGCTGTTCTCTGTTCATCTGTGGGGTGGTCACGCAGGTGCAGCCACAGGGAGACAGTGTGTGCACTCTCAGGTCCCAACTCAGGACCACAGCAGGCCTCGTGGGAAAGTGCAGGGGGTCTGGGGACAGGAGTGAGGGAAACTGAAGCTAAGGGGTTCGCTGGGCTTTTCCCAGGAGAGGGGGCGGGCAGGGGAGAAGCAGGGCTGGCTGGAATCCTGGGGTCTTTGGGGTTTGGGTTGTGGGCGGGGTTCCGGTTGCCTGGCAACCGGTCCTGGGACTCAGGGCCCTGGGACTCAGGCCAGGAGTGTTGCCTGAGGTTCAGGGCAGGTGAGGGCGCTGGCTCTGGGTGGAGGGTGGGCAGACCCCCCTGTCCCAGGTGTGCTCCCCGCTGGGCTGGGGGGCAGCCTCTCTCCAGCCGGGGAGGTTCTGAAGATGCCAGACACAATGTGCAGGAAGTAAAATCACAGGCCCGTTGCCACAGCCAGGAGCTTTTGCTGACTTTTTAATCTAATGTTAAATTTGATCTGTGTACAAGTCAACTTTTTAAAAACCTTGAAACAAATCTCTATTGCACAAAGATCACGCAATTGCATTTTCTCTACTGTGTACACAGACATTCCCATCGGGTGATGGTAAGCCCTAAAGCCCTGATTTAGCAGCAGGAGTAAGGGTGTCCCATTGATTGCACCTGGCAGCAGGTCATTGGTACGTGGCTCACACTTTGTTGTCAGGGACGTACGAGTGTGGTTTTATTCAAAGTACGAAGTACTCTGTAGGAGTGGACAGTGACAGCAGTGACCATTATCTGCTGTCCACTGAAACCTGTAACTGCACGTTGCCACTTTTTCAGTGTGTGTGATGGAGACAGACAGGGACAGACAGACAGGAAGGGAGAGAGATGAGAAGCATCAATTCTTTGTTGTGGCTCCTTAGTTCATTGATTGCTTTCTCATATGTGCCTTGATGGGGGGGGGGCTACCATAGAGCGAGTGACCCCTTGCTCAAGCCAGCGACCATAGGGTCATGTCTGTGATCCCACGCTCAAGTCAGCAACCCCACGCTCAAGCTGATGAGCCCACACTCAAGCTGGCAACCTCAGGGTTTCTAACCTGGGTTTTCTGTGTCCCAGGCCGAGGCCGCTGCACCATCACCTGGTCAGGCTAAATAATTTCTGTACCAGTGTTTTGATCTTGGTTAACTGGAGTTAATGAGTCTAAGACCAGGTGCACTAGAGCAGGCCACACCCAGGGATGGCATTCAAATAATTTAACAACCGGTTCTCTGCCCTAATGACCGATTTAAGTATAAGAAATGATATACTGAAAGGTGGTTTATTATTTCATGCATTTAATACTTAAATAAGAACAATAAAAGGTACACAAAACTAGATTATGTTTTAAGAAAGAGTTTTAAATAATAATGAAAAATTGAATAATACCTGATAAAAAAACAATACAAGTTGTCACCTCCTGGGTGTTTGCACTTTTTATGTTGTATGTTTGCTTACTGAAGTAACAAGCGTGAGGTAATTAAAATGTAGAGTTTCATGAAAGGCATAATGAGTTCTATGAAGTGAATAAATATTGCCAGCATAGTTCCGTCAGTGTTTTTCACCTGTGGACAGAATGAAGATGACTACGGGCACTTAGAACACACTGCAGAGGCAGGTGAATGTTAAAAAGGGTGAGGAAAGTCAGCGTGTGATTTCCACATTGGGCTGCCCAGGCGCCCGCCTTAAAGAGAACCCTGATGACCAAGTGCCATTTTAACCACCGGTTTGCTGAACTCAAAAAGTTGGGTATGGGTCCTGCCTGACTGGGGCGAACCGGCTGAATCCCACCCCTGGGCACAGCCCTCCTAGAACGGTGCCCTCCCAGCAGCCGCTGGGGTAGCTCCGAGGACATCTGGCACTCAGTCTTCCTGTTCCCTCTCCGCAGCACCGAGGCCCCACCGCCTGCAGCACAGCCGCTCCGTCCGAGGGCTGTGCTTTTCACTGCATTTATTGGGGTGACCCTGGCTAACAAAGTTACACTACACATCTCTACCCTGTGTGTGTTCACCCCCCAAGTCAAGTCTGCTCCCATCACCATTTACCCCCATACCCTCCTCCGCCCACCCCTCAGTCACCACACTGCCCGTGTCCTTGAGTGATGTTTGTTCTTGTCCTTTTCTGCTCCATCCCTCCACCCCCTCCACCTGAGCGCTTTGCCAGAAGTTCGTTTATTGTCCTTATCGTATTCACTGGTTGTGATAGCTGCTCGATTTCGTGTGCGTTTTCCAGCTTGAACCTTGTCACTTTTCCATTCAAGAGCATGGCATCCCCTGTGGTCACAGTGACCTCGCCACCGTTTCCTAAGTCATGAGGCCCCACGTGTCCAAGGGTTAGAGTCAGCCCTGCACCCCCAGCAGTGACAGCCATGTCGCTAAGGTGGTGCAGTCTTCCTGTTGTCCCAAAACTGGGACTTTGCTTCAGCTGGAAGACCAGCTTGTAGCCTGTTCATACACATGTACTTAGAGCCCCATCAACTTCAGAGATGGCCAAGGGCTTATGGTGCGCCTGGCAATTTCAGGAGCAGGTACAATGGACTGGACACCATACATTTTCTTTTCCCTCGAAAGACCATGGGCATCTGAGATTTTACATTTCCAACCTTTTGCTGTATTATTGTTTTTTTTGTGTGTGAGAGGGAGAGATTGAGAGGAAGGGAAAGAGATGAGAAAAAAGCATCAATTTGTGTCTCTTTAGTTGTTGATTACTTCCCGTTCATGCCTTGACTAGGGGCTCCAAGCAAGCCAGTGCCCTCTTGCTCAAAGCTAGTGACCTTTGGGCTCAAGCCAGGGACCGTGGGATCATGTCTGTGATCCACGCTTAAGCCAGATGAACCTGAGCTCAGGAAGCTGACGACCTGTGTCCCAGGTCTATGCTGTATCTGCTGAGCCACCGCCAGTCAGGCTGAGCTTTTGCTGTATTAATGAAGATGGAGAAGTATCACCTCGATCAGACGTGAAGCCTTCAATAATTTCTAATTCATCACTTAGTCTTTTTCCATTCTTTACTGTGATGAAGCCCTTTTTCCAACCTTTTTCATTACTCCCAAATGATGTTGCCAATTCTTTTTGTCTCTGCAGAAATCGTAACACCCAAAACAGCTGGAGCTGTTTCTTCAGGGGTTGTCCCAGGTTTAGGCTGCTGCTTAAGTTCAGTGAGACAGTATCCACAGCTGCCCCCACCCCTCTCCTGCTTTCTGCGTTGCTGATGGTCACAAAGCCTTCCTGGCAGAGAGCCAGTGCCTAGTCGTGGTGCCGTCCCAGCCTCTTCATTTCTGTTACTGGCAACATCGTAACACCTTTAGCACCAATGTTTTTATATTGATCTTACAAGTCAGTGGATTTTGTGAAGGTCACTTCCTCTTTTGTTGCTTGGGAGACACCCAGCCCTGTGCAGTCATCACTGCTTTTCCCTTTGGAAAACCCCTGGACCCTGGCCTCTGGGGAAGGACTTGGTGTAATGAAGGCAGGTGGGAGGTGGGCAGAGGGCAGGTGCACGTGGCAGTGAGCTCCTCCCCCGACCCCCCACTTCACAGCACCACATGTCCGGGGGGCCTCCACACCTTCTAGATGAACTCTTAAGTGGGTGCTGAGACTTGAAAGGAAGCCAGAGTCCTGGCATAATGTGAGCAGAGCGTGCGTCCACGTCGTGGCCACAGAGCCAGGCACCCCTGGGTGGGAGCGTGCAGCAGGGCCGAGGCTCAGGAGCCTCGGCACTCCAGGGGAAGGGGGCCAAGTCCTTTCTCCCTGGTCGTGAGTCCCGCTCGTGCACAGAGCTGGGGTGCTCACCGAGCAGCAGAACAGAGCCCCGTGTGACTGCAGGAGCTCAGTGTGAGGGTAGTGGCTCCTTGTGGTTTTGTCAGCTGGGCTCCTGCTCCTGCCCTCTGCGAGGTCGTCTCAGCTGGACGGTCATGGCCCTGTTTCTGCAGTTCAGTGCGCGCTGTGTGCCCCCCGGTCTTGCAGCCTCGTGTTGCAGGAGGAGGTGCTGGTTCTCACCTGGGTGCCGTGTGCTCGAGCCTCTCTGGGCCTGCTCTTCATGCCCTGCGTGCGGTGAGCCCTGCACAGCGCGGCCAGCCCAGCTGCGGTGCGGGGAACGGACCCTCTGTCCCCGTCCAGTGAAACAGGCCCAGACTTATGTAAATGTGGCCAGTGGAGCACAGCTTGAAGTCTCTCATGCATTCAGCCCGTGTCTAGCACACACGCCCTCTGCTCGCACTGGGTCAGGCGTGGGCACAGTGCTGAACAGGCGCTCAGAGGGCGGCCAGGCGTGAAGAGGCAGGTTAGTCAGCAAGTAGAGCGTGGGGGGCAAGCCGCGTGTTCAGAGCTGGGAGCGAAGGTTCCTAACCCAGTCCATGGCACCCCCTGGTCGGGCCGGCTTGTGGAGGAAGGGGTGGAAGCTGGCACCTGCAGGGTGAGCAGACTCCTCCCGGGAGAGGACCCGAGGTCCGAAGGAGAAGGACAGCTCATTGAGCCTGTAGCTTAGAGCGAGGTGCAGGGACAGTGGTCAGTCCGGCGAGCTCGGCGCTCACACCAGCAGGGGCGCATGCCAAGTGAGGAGCACGGGCTCTACGACCTGCCCTGCGTGCTGAAGTGCCCGCACTGCGCCTGGTAGTGCCCACGGGCACAGCACACGCGCTGCTGTGATTTCCCAGTTCCTCGGTGTACAGCAGACGAAAGGGGAAGCTTGCTCTTGTGACCTGCCGGCTTTCACACCTGAGTTAGAATAAGAAGTGGTCGGTTGGGAATAGCAGAAGTACAGAAAGGACAAGGAACGTGTGAACTTTTGTTTTTACGTTGTTGCAAAGAAAGGTTATTGACTCACTTCACTGAGCTTGTTTGTGAAGAGGTCAGTGCGTTCCTGGCCTGTCGGCCACCCCGTCAGTAGGAGATAATGACAGACAAGGTACCCATAAATGACCCCCATAAAACAGGGGTAGCCAACCTTTCTATACCCGCCGCCCACGTCTGTATCTCTGTGAGTAGTAACATTTTGTAACCGCCCACCAGTTCCACAGTCATGGTGATTTAAAAAGTAGGGAAGTAACTTTATAAAGTTTGTAAAGCAGAGTGACAGCAAGTTAAAGCATATAATAATAATTACTTACCAAGTACTTTATGTCGGATTTTCGCTGAGTTTGGCAGAATAAATCTTTATAAGACAACTTACTCTAGTTAAATCTATCTTTTTATTTATACTTTGGTTGCTGGAGCGCCCCCTAGTGAGCGGCAGGGACCAGGCTGACCACCACTGCCGTAAATGGTCCCCATGTTTCTTGGGTTAAGTCCCTTACGCACTTAGTTTAGGGGATTTTTTCCATGGTTAGAATGAGTATTACCACCTTGAATTTGAGAGCTAGAGACGGCCTTCAGGGTTTTCTAGTCCAGCGGTGGGGCACGGGTCCCTCCAGCAAGGATGTGGCATGGGGTGGGGGAGCTGTGTGAGGCAGAGTGCTTGGGGGTCCGGTCGGCGCCGCCCTGCAGACGGGAGACTGAGGACAGAGTCCCCCACGCCGGCAGCGCGTTAGCAGATCAGGCTGAGGACTTCTTTTCCCCGTTGTTCATGCAAACGTTTGAGTGGCAGTGCTAACACTCAGGGCTGCCTACTGTGTGCCAGACCTGGTGTTAGTTCCTGGACTCATCACCACCTTGGGGCTCATGGCACCATTGTCTGCTGAGGAAGTCAGAGCCAGGAGGGGCTCTGCCCTGTGGCCTGTGGTGGAAACACGGTCCCGGTCGTCAGCAGCTTTGCTGTGCAGACGGCAGCACCTGCACTGTTGTTGTTTCAGTTCTGGAAGCGAAGGCCTGCACTACAGCGTGAGTCCCTGGGGTCTGAGCCGTGTGACTGGCGCCTGCGTGGAGGTCGGAGGCGTCTGGCTGTGCCTGCCACAGTGCTCGCCCCCTGTGCACAGCTCCTGTCTTCTCACAGACGCCGTCCTGTCCGTGTTAAGTGTCTTCAATGTGCATAAGAATAAAGTTAATAACTTGTAAAATATTTTTGCCATAGCCTGTTGTGTCCTGGCTTCAGCTGTGTCATCGTAAAGTGTGTCTGCTTTTCCTCTTCAGGGTGAGGACGGATACATGAAGGCCCCGGGCTCTGTTGGCACTGACAGTTCTCGGACAAGACGCTTCGTGGGACCCCAAAGCCTGGTGTTGGCCACGGGACGCCTTTGACACAAATCGAGGACAATGAATCTTGCAAATGACGGAGGGACATCAGAGAGCATTTTCGACCTGGACTATGCTTCGTGGGAGGTCCGCTCGACACTGGTGGCTGCGGGCTTTGTCTTCTACCTGGGCGTCTTCGTCGTGTGCCACCAGCTATCGTCCTCCCTGAATGCCACCTACCCCTCGCTGGTGGCCAAAGAGAAGGTCTTCTGGAACCTGGCGGCCACCCGGGCTGTCTTTGGTGTCCAGAGCACGGCTGCGGGCCTGTGGACGCTGCTGGCGGACCCCGTCCTGCAGGCCGACAAGGCGCACGCCCAGCAGACCTGGTCCTGGTTTCACGTCACGGTGGCCACCGGCTTCTTCCTCTTCGAAAACGTCGCCCTGCACCTGTCCAACCTGCTCTTCCGGACCTTCGACTTGTTTCTGGTCCTCCACCACCTCTTCGCCTTCCTGGGGTTTCTAGGGCTAGTGGTCAATCTCCGAGCTGGCCACTACCTTGCCATGACCACCTTGCTCCTGGAGATGAGCACCCCCTTCACCTGCGTGTCCTGGATGCTCCTAAAGGTGAGTGCATCTCTTCCACGCCGGTCCAGGCTCCCTGGGGCCTGGGCCGTCACCAGCAGATGGACAGTCATTGCGTGCAGCGTCAGCCCTGACTCGTTTTGGCTGAATTCCATTTTATTCATTTTAAGCAAATCTCCTAGGTTTCCAGCCGCAGAGCAGAAGGAGCCTGTGCAGGTCTCACGACTCAGCAGATAGAGCTTGAGAGCCTAGAAAGCATGATTCTTCCTTCTTGCAAATGCTTTTCCAAAAAATCGAAGTAATATGTTTGTCTACGTGCACATGTTTTAAAAGTTGTATGTTCTGTTACTTTATATTTAACTGAGTCCTCCCTTCTTAACCAATTTTTTTTTTTAAGATGTATTGATTTTAGAGAAAGGGATGAGAAAGAGGAAGAGAGAGAGAGAGAGAGAGAGAGAAGGGTGGGCTGGGAAGCATCAACTTAAGGTTGCTCCTCATCTGTGCCTTAACCGGGCAAGCCCAGGTTTCTAGCGGGCGACCTCAGCGTTGGGGTTGGCGCGTTACTCCCTGCGCGGCCGCAGGTGAGGCCCTCTTAGCCAGTTTCTAAGCGCACAGCACAGTCTTGTTGACTCAGGTGCGATGTTGCCGGAGCTGTCCAGACCTTGTCATTGTCACCAACACCATGTGTGAGTGGGACTCTCTGCCTCTTGAGTGCAATCTGCCCCTGGCACCTCCGTCCAGGCCGTGGTAGCCGCCATTCCACACAGTGACTCTGGGGGGTGACTGACTGTTCAGGGCAGTGCCAACATGCAGGACAGGGCAGGGCCTGAGCCCCCTCCGGGGCGGAGTCCACTGGAGGGGACTTGCCGGGGGCGTGGCCCTCCCCCTGTCCCCCACCCCCATCTGCCGACCCACAGCCCACGTGCAATGCTGGCGGAGGGTTATGCTGGTGGGGAGGAGGGGCTTGCATCCTGCGCGGGGCAGTGTGCCAGCAGACCCAGCCTGCGCCACAGGACTCGTGCTTTGAGGAAATAGGCTATTCGTTATTTTGAATCTTGGTTATATTTCTGTGGGAGGTTGTTTAGGAAAAGAAATAAATGTAATCTTTCCTGTGTCCGTCCAGCGCTGGGTGAGGTGTGGGACGGTGTCGCGTGCACAGCGCCCCCAGCAGGCTCGCCCACTGGGCAGGGAGAGCGGCCACTGGCAGGCTGGGCCCTGGGTCCTGGGGGAGACAGACTCCGGCGGGTGACCACCAGAGAGACAGCTTTGTCTGGGTTTTTCCTGCTTCCCCTCAAGTGTGGCAGGTGCTGTGTGTGCATGGGGACAAGGTCTCCGCGTGTCTGCGTGTCACACCACCATGCTGCCCAGCGCTCAGTCCATAGATGCCAGCTGCAGGGTGGTGCCCTGGGGTGGTGGCCGCGGCACTGGGAGGGCTGATGCCACAGAAACACCGGCTTGTTCTCAGTGTTTTCTTTTTTTTTTTTTTTTTAAACTTTTTATAAATTTTATTCATTTTAGAGAGGAGACACAGAGAGAGAGGGAGAAAGAGAGAAAGGGGGGAGGAGCTGGAAGCATCAACTCCCATATGTGCCTTGACCAAACCAGTGCAGGGTTTTGAACTGGCGACCTCAGTGTTCCCAGGTCGACGCTTAATCCACTGCGCCACCACAGGTCAGGCCAGTGTTTTCTTCTTGAGTTTGATTCTGAAACGTTTAGAACTGATAGTAAACGAATTGCCCTGGTCTCAAACATCACAGTATAATTCAAGCAGGTGACAGAAAAAGTCATTTTCTATGTGCATGGGCACTGTCCGCAGCTAGCCCCTGGGGTCCAGTGTACGCAGTAATCTGCATGTGTTAGGCCACAGGGTTTGTTCCCGCACCGGCATTGGGTGACATCGAGGACAAAGCTCTCAGTGCCTGAGTGGGACAAAGTAACACTCAGCTCTCCACCTAGAGTTCTAGCTAGATACTTAGGTAACTGCCACGTGGTAAAACTTTGTTTCTGCTGTGAATATTAATAATTAAGAAGACCACTTTTAATGAGGAAAATAATGGAAAATTGCTCAGAATATCTCCTAGAAAGGTAATATTTATTTATATTCCCTCCCAAAGTATGAAAATGTTCCATTCCACAATCTCTTCAACATTAGCTGCTATTAGTCTTTTAAATTGTTGCCAATCTAAATACAAACAAGTTTTGAATGCTTATTATTTGATTGTAGTGAACTTCTTTTTTTCATGTTGAACAGTCATATGGGTATTTTCTTTTTTCTTTCTTTTGGTAATTTGTGAAACCTTTAAAAATAGTCTGTCATCTGTCAACAATTTTACCTACCATGCATCATTGTTCAGAAACTTAGTTCTATGTAAAATATTATGGTTTTCACTTGCATGAGCCATGACTCCAACAGAATGTTTAGAGTGTCCTTTCCCACACAAGGGTTATAAAACTACTTCCCTGTGGCTTTCTCTAGTACTTTTGTGCTTTTCTTTTTCTTTTAAACATTGACACTTAACTTTGAGATATTTTTAAATCAGCTGGGAGGTCAGCTCTAAGTGGATTCCCCAGGGCAGCCAGCCGTCCCAGTGCACGCCCCTCCCCCCATCCTCCCCGGTCTGTCTGTCCTCCACCTCTTTCTCTTCCTCTCCTCCTCCCGGGACTGGGTGGTGTCAGTCTGCTTCCCCACTCGCCTCCTTCCTGCTTCTTCTGTGTCAGGACTTAAGAAGGCCCATGCAGTTCTCAGTTCTCCTCAAGCCCTGCTGGTCTGTCTGTATTTACTCCACCAGGTGAGCTTTAACATTGTTTTAAGTTGCTAAAAGTGCTAATGTATTCTCTTAATTGGACTAAATCTCTAGATGTAGACGTTGTTGAATGCTGTGCCATTCAAGAACGTAATATGCTCTTGTGATTCATGACTTTTTTAAAGTTCCTTGGCATTGACAGTCACATTCACATGAGCAAGGGAGATAGATAAGAATTAAAGGTGTGCACCATCACAAACCATCAGGAAAGTGCAAGTCGGAAGCACAGGGAGACGTCTCCTCTCGCCTGTTAGAAAACACAGGTGATGCAGGTGCAGAGAAGGGCCCTCCACCTGCTGGTGGGAGTGCAGATCGGGGCAGCCACTGCAGGAAGCAGAAAATTAAAAGTAGAATTGCCTTATGACCCAGAAATTTCACTTCTGGGTATTTATCTAAAGAAGTCAAAAACAATTAATTCAAAACACTATGTTCATTGCAGCATTATTTACAATAGCCAAGAAATGGAAGAACCCAGTGCCTGTGGATGGATGGATGGGCAAAGAAGATGTGGGACACACACACACGCACATACACACACACTCCGCTGTTACTCGGCTGCACGGAGAAGGAGATGCTGCCATCTGCAGCATCACAGATGGGCCTGGAGGGCATTCTGTTGAGGGAAATCAGTTAGACAGGAAGGATAAGCACCATGATTTCACTTAGGTGTGGAATCTAAAAAGAGGAAAAATATATGAACCTTCAGATGGGAGAACAAATTGGAGTTTGCCAGAAGGGGGTGGTGGGGGGCAGTGTGGGGGAAGGAGGTCAGAGGCACGAGCTTGCAGTTACGCAATAAGTAGGTTGACAGTCACTGAAGTTATATAACTTGTAAGTTCCCATCACAGAAAACACAGAGCCTCACCAGACGGTCCGTACGTCAGCAGTATGTACAGATGGACGCTGGTGTGGAAGCTGCGGGCACTCAGGAGAGATGGTTCTGAATGTGGCCCTTTCCCTGGGGAGCACAGTAGTCCGATCCCCTCTGCGGTGTGGGGAGGGCACCCCCGCTGTGAGGGGCGTTGGGCATATTGTGGGCGTTGTGACCCAGCTGTGTGAGGCGGGCTGGGCTGAGCTGGGCTGGTCAGCAGGTTAGGTGTGTGAGCGGCATTTTCCACCTACAGCAAGTGGATGGGGCGTGACCCCATCGTAAGCCGAGGAGCACCCGTGTGTGTGCAAGTGGCAGAGGCTGGTGTTGCACACCTGGGTCTGGCTCTGTCGTGTGTCAGGTAACTCACGAGAAACACCACGGACAGTGAACAGATGTCAGCGAGGTGCTGTGCCCCGTGTAACGCGGGGAAGGGAAGGTGCCCCGCTGCTCGCTGGCTTTACATCTCCCGGGAAGCTGCGCGCCCCTCACGGGAGCCTGCTTGGGAAGCTGCCATGGGCCCGAGCCCCCGGGGCCCCCAGGATGCAGTGCTGTGCTGCCCCGTCTGGCTTCACCACGCCGGCCAGCCTGCGTGTGCCAGGCTCAGCGCCCGCCCTCGCCACCTTTGGACCTGGTGATGAGGCCTGGTGGCAGACAACCTACTGTTTCTTACCCACACTGGGCACTTCTGAGGGGGAGGGGAATGCCGGGGCAAGGTCAGCCATCTGGGCAGCCCATCCCCGCTGACAGCAGACAGTTGTGACCTCCCTGGGCAGCTGGGCACCTGAGGACACGTGAAATCGGCAGCTCCTCCCTGGGTCGTGCTCGTGTCGTCGCTGTGAGATACATCGCCGTCCCCTGGTCTGAATCTCTCCTTCCACGCCTGTCCCGTCCTGGGGTGCTGCTTTGGGGTTTGTGTCACGCTGAGGACAGGGCGCGGGAGGCCTGGGCTTCCGATCAGCCTGGAGCCAGAACCCAGTGCAGGCCTGTGGTGTGGCTGTGCACCTGGGTCACCCTGGGTCAGGCAGCCTGGACGGACGCCGTGTGGGCTGGGAAGCACCTGTGGTCGGGAGGTGGCCAGTGCCATGCACACTGTCCTTAAGTTCCTTTTTCAGTTTTAGCTTCAACTCTTGGAAACCAGTGTTGATGACATTTAGGATAATTTTAAGGCAAGTTTAGTTTGGTTTGTGTCCGAGGGCTACTGGGGTACAAGGACCAAAGGGCGTGCGGACCAGGAAACGTACCTTGTCCTGCCCTGCGCTCTCTCCTGAGACTGCCCATCCCCACCCCCCACCCCCCGCGGAGGCTCGGGGGCGTGGTCAGCAAGACCAGCCGAGAGCCTCCTGTGTTCCTCAGAGTGTGGTACTAGGACGGACTTGTGCTCTGAACAGAAGCCGGGAGGGTGAGCAGGTTCCCTGCTGGTGCTGCCCGGAGAGAGGGTCTCCTCCGGGAGGGAGGGGCCTGGCTGGGAAGCCGCTGCCCTCGCGCGCACGTGGTGCTGACCCTGTGTTGTGTCCCCGCAGGCCGGCTGGTCCGACTCCCTGCTCTGGAAGGGGAACCAGTGGCTCATGATCCACATGTTCCACTGCCGGATGGTGCTCACCTACCACATGTGGTGGGTCTGCCTGCAGCACTGGGACGGCCTGCGCCGCAGCCTGGACACGCCCCACCTGGCGCTCTTCCTCTCAGGGCTGGGCCTCCTGACACTGCTCCTGAACCCCTACTGGACCCACAAGAAGACGCAGCAGCTCCTCAACCCCGTGGACTGGAACTTTGCGCAGCCGCCGCCCGGAAGCGGCGTGCCCCACAGGACCAATGGCCAGGTGCCCGGGAAGAAGGGGCAGTAGCCGCTCCCGAGCGGGGCACGTGGCCTCCTGGCGGCCTCCAGCGCTGACCTCGCGGCCAGGAGGCCTGGAGTGCTGCGTCCCGCGCTGTTTCTAAGAGACTAACCTGGTGTTTCATTAGTATTAATTTCCCAGTAGCCGTCAAGCATCTGATCTGTGGTGAGTGGATTTTCACCACCCTGCTTTTCTTGTCTGTCAGGGTTTGTTCTGGGAGCCCGCGTGGACGGTGCCTTTCACCAGGAATGGAATGGGAGGCTTGCCAAGCTGTGAGCAGGGACTTGGTTTACTCTGGGCGAACCTCGCACTTGCCCGGGGCTGCACTGGGGTGCACTGGGCTGCATGGACAGGCTGCACTGGGGTGCACTGGGCTGCACAAACGGGGCGCACTGGGGTGCACTGGGCTGCACAGATGGGCTACACTGGGCTGCACAGACGCAGCTCTTTCTGCACGTTGGCAGGTCTGTCCCCTGCAGAAGGACCACTCCCTGGGGTTTCCGCCTGCCTCCTGCTGTGTGGGGGAACCAGCCTGCAGTGTCCCCACGTGCTGGCCACAGCTGCAGCACATCTGTCTCATTCAAAAGTTGTATTCTTTTTAGTTGGGAAGAATTGCACTCCAGTGGAAAGTAATGTGACTTGTAACCTTGTTACAATGTCCACGGTGTGAAATTTCAGACTACTGTGCAACAGCGCCACCTTGTGGCCCAGCCGCGTAAAAACAGTGTGGGGACAGAACGAGCTGGGTGTCCCCGCCCTGTGGGGGTGTGGGGTGTGGGTCCGTGGGCTGCAGGCTTGTGAGATCTTTTCATTGAGGAAGCTGTGTTAAAGCGGGGCTTTTGTGTTCCTCTTATATTGCTCACTTGACAAAATGAGGTGGATGTTTAGCAATCGGAATAGTCTAGATTTCAGAGCCATTTCAAATGGACTCTGTTGCTACCAGGTGCCCAGTTAGACCCCAGCACCTTGGTTTTCTTTGCAGATTTCAAGACAAAGTAGTGACTTCTTTTCCCTGGAGCCATGAGGCAGACCAGGCCCCTCAGAGAGGCTGGGCCACCAGCCCTGAGGCTCCCGACACTGGGGCATCCACCCGGCTTCCCTCAGCGGTCTGATGTGCTCCAGGGATAGTGCTGTCCTCACTGTGGCCAGTGTACCTTACACACTCCAGCAGTGACACTAACAGATGTGCGGACATGTTATTCTCGCCACGAGTGTGCAGATAAAATGTAAAAATTATTTTTATCAAAAGCACCTTTGAGGTGTTTTCAAAGGCTTGTTTATTGGTGGTGAAGCTGCGTGGGACCTGTGCTTGTTACCTGACGGGGAGTGCTCAGAGCGGTGTGTTTTCATTACTGGTGCTCTGACTTTATTGATCATGGAATCCCTATTTATCGCATCTTAAGAAGAGATTTAGATCTTAACAGCGCCCAGCAAACTGCCCCGTGGAGAGGACTGGCTGGAGCCACTGCACAGCCCTGTTCCTGTGCTTGAGGCATCTCCAGCCAGGCAGACGTCTCGGGAAGTAAAATAAAGTGACCGTTTACAGAACCGGAGAGGCTGTCAGTCCTTGTCTCAGTGCCCTGCACGCCCCCGTGAGTGTTCTCTGTGCTCACAGTTCAGCATGAAGTTGGGAGCACTGAGCTTAGTTTTTATCTGACCTTCACTAGCTCTGGCCGTCTCCACCGCACATCCCAGCGAAGATGCTGAATGCAGGACAGCAGTCCCCAGAGCAGGGGAGCCAAACAACACCCCACACTCTGCCGTGTCCTGAGCGGGCTCTGTCACGAGGCCCACAGGGCCAGGACGTGCGTGT
This sequence comes from Rhynchonycteris naso, assembly GCA_037038555.1. Lineage (NCBI taxonomy): Eukaryota > Metazoa > Chordata > Mammalia > Chiroptera > Emballonuridae > Rhynchonycteris > Rhynchonycteris naso. Next base: position 769,233 of record CM072998.1, read on the forward strand.
GAGCCTCGCTCGCAATCTGTGCCTCCAACCCCGGCATGCCGTCAGCGTTTCCGCCCAGTCCGGCCCTTCCCAGCCCGGGTCACCGCCCAGCCGTCCGTGTGGACGAGGGCTCGGGTGACGCAGCCCTGTGGCCGGGTGGGGGGTGAGGCTCCTGCGCTGTGCCCGCCTGCAATTTGTGCTCTGACTCACGCCTCCGCTAGAGCAGAGGCTGGCCTGGGAGGCTCCCTCGCGACCAGAAGGGCTGGGTCTCCGGAGAAACGGGGTCAGAGACTTCCCAGCTCCCTGACCAACAGCCGGACGGCCACGGCTCCTCCCCTCCCCTCACGCCTGGCTCAGGACGGCATGGGGGTTAGAAATGCTTCTAGGTGCACGTGAGCACCCCCCCCCCCACACGGCTCCAGCAGCAAGGATGGGGGCTCTCACAGGACGGGGAGGCAGAGGCGGGGCTGGACCATCACCTTCGGGTTAGGATTCAAGATACGAATTTGGGGCGGGGGACACAGACACTCAGACCACACCAGGACTGCTGCTAAACCCACCACAGGACCCTTGCTGAGGGCGGGCCGGGAGCAGACTCTCCAGGAGGTGGGGGGGGCAGCCCGACGCAATGGAGGGTGGACAGACATGGACAGTGCGGGTCTCTGGCTACCCTGGCTTCGCAGGGGCCTTAAGAAACTGGGCGAGGGAAGGACGAGCCAGGGCCCCACGAGCCAGGGCCTGCCTGTAGCACGTTCAGGGCGCCTGCTGCAGTTAGGCCTGGCCGAGTGTGTTCCTTGTCCTCAGCTCGCAGGCCTCCCGGATACAGGCCGCCGGCCTCCACAGGATCGGACTTCCTTGCGGAAACCCGCTTCCTGCCCGGCAGCCCCTCCCTTTACAGCTATGGGTCTGCTTAACTGACCGAAGCGTGTAGTGTAGTCACATAGCATAGTCCTAACCCACCTGTCCCCTGAATAAGCATGGCCCCGTCCGTGCGGTAGACCCAGAGGGCCTCACCGGCCGGGGAGCAGGGCTGCAGGTGGGCTGGCCGCTGCCCCTGCCCAGCTGGCAGCCCCGCAGGCACAGGCCCCAGGGGCCTCTGCATTCCCGCCGGAGCACAGCACCTCGCCTGTCTGCTGAGTCCGGTGTTCTGCCTGCGGGCTGGGTGGTGCGGCAGTCCTGACGCCCATCACCTGACCTCCGACCTGGGACATTTTCTTCCTCAGGTCTGGAGGAAATCCCAGGGATCTGGTGCTCTGACTGGCCTCCCGCTGCTTCCCTTCCTGTGAAAATGTTCGTGGTTCCTCAGCGGCGGCCTGAACCGGCTGTAGGGCCTTCCCAATCCAGTCCCCCAAACTGCCCTGAGACTAGCTGCTCGGGAGAGAGGCGGGTGACCGGAGGTTCTCACAGTCAGACAGCGGCGAGGCAGGGGCGCGGCATCTTTAAGTCAGGTCCAGAGGGAGCGTCACAGACCACTCAGACTGTGTCCTGACATTAGGGTCACCCTGTTTTCCCAGCTCAGAAAACGCAGACTGTGGCATATGTGTCCCAGTGTTAGAGGAAGGAAGTCACGTCTCAAACAACATCGGTCCTGTGGGCCTTTATCGCAGGAAACCTGGGGATAAAAATGACCTAGTTCTTCTCTAAGTTACAAGTGCCACCCGCTTGGCACGTGTCCCGGGGGGGCGCCCTGGACCTCAGCCCTCCCCTCACTGGCTGCGTGCCCGAGCTGGGGACCCCCGCCTCCGGGCTCGTTTCTTCACCCACAAACTGGGGGTGACCCTGCGGGGCTGCCCTGTAGACAGACACTCCACAGCTGTCTGCCTTCAGCCAGGCACAGACAGACGGCAGTGACTGGACACAAGCCTCCACTCGTGCCATCAGTCAAGGCCCTACTGACCATACCGACATGTCACTGACAAGGGACAGGTGGGTCGGAGTGCAGGTGAGACCGCCCCTCACCCTGCCTTCCTGGGACCGCGCCGTCCACCTGCAGGCCGGCCTGCTGTGCGGTCAGCGCAGCCTGGCTTCCCCTGCGGTGAGACGGCGGTCAGGAGAGCTGGTGACTGTCCCGTCCCTGCCACCAGCTGGTGTCACTTCCGCAGTCGTCTCCTCCTGGCAGATTTTCTTCCCTCCCTGAGACGGGAGAGGCCCGGTGGCTCACTGGGCCCTGCTGGGGGCGCCAGCACTCGCCAGGAGGGACGAGGGGTGACCCGGGTCCAGGCAAGCAGAACCACGCGGCGCCTGGTCCCCGCCCTCCTCCACGCAGGAAGTGCGGACGGGAAGGAAGGACGGAGTGACGGCCACCTGCAGCTGCGTCTGAGCTGGGAAAACTAAACAATGGGAAACATGAACTATTTTTGGTGAGGAGTCGCTTGTGTCTGACCGCAGGAGCAGCTGGGACGCCCGGCGTGTCCAGACCCTGAGACTGAGCCCTCCATCGGTGGCTTTCCAACAGTGGGGCCTTCTGGTACTCATCATAGTGAGATGTCAGCTCACACAGAGGCTCAAGGGGAAGCACGCTGACCCTGTCACTTAGGAGGGTTTTAATAGGAGATGGAGGCCCTGGCTGGGTGGCTCAGTGGATAGAGCATCAGCCCAGCATGTGGACGTCCCAGGTTTGATCCCTGGTGGGGGCACACAGGAGAAGTGACCATCTGCTTCTCTCCCCTTCTCTCTCTCTTCCCCTCCTACAGCCATGGCTCGATAGGTTTGAACGTGGCCCCGGGCACTGAGGATAGCTCAGGTAATTCAAGCATCGGCCCCAGACAGGGCATGCCGGGTGGATCCCAGTCAGGGCACAAGCAGGAGTCTGTCTATCTCCCCTCCTCTCACTTGAAAAAAAAATTTTTTTTTAAGTGACATTGATAGGATACTAGAGTCCGCCAAGAGGTTCGATGGCGAGTGATGTCTGTGTGGAAACCTGGTCTTATTACCAAGGAGCCGGCTTGTGAGGACAGAGGACAGAGGACAGAGAGAGTCTCATACCCACTTCCTCGTCCCCAGCCCCAGCCCCATGCCACCCATGAAAATGGAATGACTTCACTTAAGAAGTCGACACTTCTACTTGATCTCATCCTTTAAAATGTCGGCCGGCACTTCAGAGAAGCGTAATCCAGGGAGTGGAAGTGGCCTCGAACGGTCCTACAATCCAGTGGCCCTTCAGTCCTCAGAGGCCGAGAGGAAGCAATCCTCGTTGTTCTGAAACTTAGGGGAGCAGTACTTTTACGTGAGACAGTCCTCACGTCCCTCAGTCTAACGTCCTGACTCGTCTGTGTACTTCTTCAGACGGAGACCTGTTCACTGTCACAGGATAATGACATTCGTACTCTGCAGGCGCTATCCTGATGAACTTGTCATCTCTGCGGACACACACGCGTACAGAGCAGGGAAAATGCATTTCATTATTATACGTATACATATATGTATATTATAATACATCAATACAATGTGGTATCGTAAATGTACACAGCAGGTGTACTGACCAGTTGGAGTCCGCAGGGTGATTCTGAATTCCTTGGGGAACTTTCCCGAAGTACCTTGAATTCACCTTTTACTGTTTTTGTGTTTTTAGTGGTGGGCATATTCTCTTGGCTTTCTGTTCACTTGATTTTGCATTTCTTTCCGGGCTGGGCTACCCCGCAGTGACCTTAACAGGCAAGTTGTTCTATGGGCTCAACCAGAGTATCCGGTCCCTGCTGCCCTGCTCTGCCCTGCCCTGGGGGGCTGCTTCTAGAACAGCCTCTCGGCTCCTGCGGTTTCTCCAACAGAGATCCCTCCAGTACCGAGAGGACACTTTCCATGAGTTCCAGCACTGGTCGCTCACCCGGTCCGACTCCCCAGGAAGGGATGGAATCTCCACAGGGTCATTCTCCGTCCTTCCCGTGTTCTGGGACTGGTCGTCCACACCCTGGAGGGCTGGGGGAACATGGCTGTTCCCCTGGGGTGGTGGGGTCTGGGCTCGATTGCCGGATGGGCAGGCTGTCACAACCCACCTGTCAGCCTCGGCAGCCTTCTTTCAGAGAGAGAGAGACCTGGGGCCTCTGGTCCCTGCCAGGCACCCGGTGCACCTGCGGGCCCTCCTGGTCAGCTCTCCCTCGTGTCTGTCCATCACCTGCCTGTGGCCGGCCCCGCCATGCCCGCCTCGCACTCACCAGGGCCCTCCTGCTGTCCCCTCTCTGTTCTGGGGGGTTTGTCCTCCAGTTTGCCTGGCTCACGTTAGGTTTCAGGAGGTGGGGGGTGCAAACTGGTGTTCAGTCTGCTGCCTTCAACTGTCAGGCCTCAGTTCCTCAGTTAGCCTTGCTGTTGTGTTCTGTTTCATCGACAAAGTTGACGTCAGCTCCAGCATTTCATGCCATATATAACTACAGTCTTTCAATAAAGTATTTCTTAGGAGCTGGACCGACAGACTTGGGAGGAAACTTCGGTTGTGTGACATCCAGACGAGAACTGGAGAGAGGCATCCCAGAAATGGAAAGTATTTCGGATTTGGGCTGCAAAGAATTTCCTAAAAAAATAGTTAGCAGATCGGTTTCACCTCGCTCTGGGGCCTTCTCGGAATATGAGGTAAGTGTGTGGGTTTGCTAGCAAACAGAACCCATTTCCCCGGGGGGGGGAGCAGGTTTGGGATCTGAGGGTGCCCCTTGTGTGGCTTCTGTGGTGCGGCCGGTGCTCCGACTTTGGTCTCCGGCCGCACGGCTGTTCGAGTCATGATCTGCGAGTTTTTCTTGACGTATGGTTTACTTCACAATAAAGTATCGAAGCAAAGGTCACCGCAGTGCCGTGTGACTTTCTTTGGAAACTCCTCAGGGGTGCTTTAGGTTGGCCCACAGGAAACTATTATTTACTATTTCTGAATATCATGAAAGCGCCATGTGCCGGGTGTTCGGTAAGTGGAAATGTTAGTTGGGGCTCCCGCTGGTTTTCTCTGGTGAGGCTGCTTTTTCCCCTCGGAGGCAACCCGGCGGGCCTTCTGGGAGTGTTCCTGTGAACTAACGGCTGTTCACATGCCTGAAACAAGCAAGTTCAGCCTGACCAGCTGGGGCGCAGTGGATAGAGCGCTGCACTGGGACACAGAGGACCCAGGTTCGAAACCCTGAGGTCGCCAGCCTGAGCGCGGGGTCGCTGGCTTGAGCGTGGGATCGTAGACAGGACCCTGAGGTCGCCGGCTTGCAGCCCAAGGTCGCTGGCTTAAGCAAGGGGTCACTCGCTCTGCTGGAGCCCCCCAGTCAAGGCACATATGAGAAAGCAATCAATGAACAACTAAAGAGCTGCAATGAAGAATTGATGTTTCTCATTGCTCTCCCTTCCTGTCTGTCTGTCCCTATCTGTCCCTCTATCTTTGTCACAAAAAACAAACAAACAAGCAAGTTTAAAAACACAGAAATCACAGGGTTCGATAACTGACTTCAGGTCTGAAAGGTAAGCCTTTGCTTTGCTCTGGGTGTGAGGCACGTGAACCTCCCATCTGTCACTGAGGGTCATGGGAGGCGGGTCTCAGCCATTGGGACAGGGGACTCTGGTTATCTACGGGAGTAAGTCACGCCCCACAAGTGGATTTGCTTAGAAATGACTGGGCAGCATGGGGCACTGAGGCTGATGCCTGGGGTGTGGGGAGCGGCGGGCAGGAGCATGGTGGGGCCAGCAACTCTTGCCCTGGGCGCCCTAGGGGGACAGAACTCGGCGTGAGAAGCACCTCCCGAGCACAGGGCCTGGCCTGTGGGGGTTTGGAGGGAGCAGCCGCTCCGGGCTGAGGAAGGCTGCAGAGAGGAGGTGTGGCCGCGGATGATAAACCCGGATTGGACGCAACAGCAGGGGCACAGGCCTGCCAGGGGCAGATGTGCGGGTTCTGGACGGCACGAGAGGACCTGTGGGGACTACCGTCCACGGGGTGGGGAGTGGGAAGAGGGAGAAGGGGATGGGCCTGTTTCAGCCGAGATGAAACTGGAGCCAGCGGCTTCCCTTCCCCCACGGGCGACACCCCCTCAGGTCCCCGGGCTCAGTCCTTGGTGATGCTCATGACCACCCCCCTCCCGCACGGCAGGGGCCACAGCGCGTTTAGAGGGCACTGGGCACTCAGTCCCAGTTTTACTGAGCTGTAACGGGCATGACACGGGACTAACGTCAGGTGCACACATGATTCGATACTTGTATGTGTCAGGTATCCCTGTCGTGCGTCAGCACATGCAGACACCTGTGACGAGAGCTTTTAAGATGGGCTCTCAGCAGCTTCCAAATACATGGTGAGACGTTGTTACCTCCAGCACCTGGTCACCCACCTCATCTCAGCCCCTCCCCAACCACGACTCTGCAAGCTCGGCGTGTGTGGCTTGCGAGATCACACGTGTTTGTCCTCTGAGATCATGGGAAGGCAGGCGGGCTAATGTGGGTGTCCCGCGGGAGTTACGTGCGGGTCTGGTCAGTGGTGGGCACCTGGCATCTGGCACAGGATGGGGTGGAGGTCATCCCTGTGACCCTGACCATCTGGTACCCGGGGAGTGAGCTGAGGACCTCCTGGCCAAGACTCTGGGTGAGGGCCGGGCGGATGGCACATTGCCGGGCGCTGCCTGCGTCCAGGCGGGGGCCTGGGGCAAGGAGGAGCGCGTGCAGACAGCCGGCACAGGCTGTGCTCTGACTGTGGACAGAGAGCTGTCCTAGTGACCAGGAGAGCTGGGCATGCTGGACGCTGAGTGTTGACGAGGGGAGCCGGTGGGGGGGGGGGGGAGGGTCGAGGGTGGACGGGAGAGGCGAGTGTGGACAGAGAAAGACAAGGATGGACACCTCTCCTGGGCCTGCACCCGAGAGCCAGGACCCCGGGACAAGGTCCTTACCACACAGGTCAGATCCGGCGTGAGGCCCTGGTGTAGGGCAGGAACTCCCGGTGGGGAGGGAGCACCAGACCTGCAGGCCAACCCTCCCGACCACAGAGGCCTGCACAGCCCCCTGGGTGGGCAGTACTGCCCACGTCAGGCCACCTGTCGGTGACAGAGTCCCGCAGGGTCCCTCTCCATACGGATCCATGGTGTCACCTGCCCCACAGGCTGTTCTTGCACACACGGAATTCCAGGTCTGTCCCCGTGGATCCTTCCTCAGGCCACAGCAGGTGGTTGGACGGCAGCCGTGCTCACAAGGACTGGGGAGGACACGTGGTTTGCCCCGGCTCTGCTGACCACAGCGCTGGCTCTCCATGGCCTGGGGCAGAGTTGCCAGGCTCACTGGAGGATGAGTTCCCACTCTCGGGAGGACGGGAATGGTCCCAAGGTCAGAGACCAGGCTCCGAGGCCATCCAGGGTCCAAGGCCTGGCTGGACCGAACGTGGGCAGCTGACAGGGAACGGCCGGGTGGAGATCAGGTTGGCTTTAGCACATTCAACATGCGGGTGCTTGGTGGTGGGACGGCTAGCTCTCTGCTGCTTTACGTGAGGACATGCTGAGGGGCGCGGGGTTAGGGGGGAAGCGTCCCGACAGACAGACAGCAGCTTCTGTCCCCATGGAGTGGCTGTGTGCCACCTCCCCCGCATGGAGGCGTTCCCTAACCCAAACCCTGTGCCTTTGGGACTTCATGGTCACCTCCCCCTCCAACCTCCTCTGGTGCCCAGCCCCACCCGGGAGCCACCCACAGTCGCCTCATTAGGACAGACACTCCCATCACTCAGGAAGTCCCACAGGACTCGGGACTGTCGGGAGCGAGAGCAGACGGATGTGGTGTGCACGATGTCACGTGTGTAACAACAGGGCTGTCAGAGGCACAAGGCCCCAGGGAGGAGGGAACCAGGAACGCAGCCCCTTCACCTGGGTCTTCAGATGCCCCCTGGGGACAGGCTGTGCCCTGTGACCCAGCTTGCTATGGACTCTGCCGCACTGGCCGCTTGGGTGTATGGAACTAAGGGCAGACTGCTAAGGGGAGTCCAGCACAAAGCTGTGCACGTGGCCTCGTGTGGGAGCCGGGGGCGGGAACACCAGTGACCCTGAGAGCAGAGCCTAGGACTGCATGTTGTGCTGTGGACAGGCTGGGCGGAGGGGTCATCGGGGCCTTGAGAGCACTGAGAATTAGAGCAGGAAAGAACATTCTATTCTAGATCACCTGCGAGAGTCCTGGCCCTCTGTTCCTCTGACCTTCCTTCCCAGACTTCGTTCCTGGTAGAACTTGGGACCCATGAGGAAGGGAGGTGTGGGGAACACAGAGGGAGGGAGGGGCGTGGAGGGCAGCTGTGGGGTCCAGCCTGCGTGAAGACGGACACAGCCCTGCTCGCCCTCCGTGCTCAGCCTGCCGGGCCCCAGAGAGCTCCTGCGCCCACCCTCTCACGTGAGGCCTCCCGTTCATTCCGGTCCCCCTTGCGCCATGCTGGTCCCCCTGCGTCGTGCTGGTCTCCTTGCTGGGCGCTGCCTTCCCTTCTGAGAATCCCCTCCGCCCACTGGAGAGGGGGCAGAGGCAGAAAACAGGTCCGTTGTTGTTGCAAGTGCTCGGAACAAAAGGGTCCCTGTGTGGGACTGGACAATGCCTCCTCCCCTGCTGGACTGCAGCCCATCTGAACTGTAGTGGTGGGGGTTGCCCTGCTGGCCCGGCCCGCCACAGCCCCATCCCTGCACTGTCCCTTTGGCCTGCTCTCCACCGGCCATCCAAGGGGCGTGGACCATGCAGGGAGTAGAAGTGTTTGGGGCAAGCAGAGAAAGGGCGGCCGAAAAAGCAGCCTCTGTGCTTAGGACTTGGCGAGAGCCCCTGTCCCTGTCCCTGTCCCTGTCCACTGCTTCCTGGTGACCCTCTCCACCCACCGGCCTTTCTGGGCCAGGTGCCCGGCCCTGGGCTGGGTAGCTGCATCCACAGACACACTCCTCTGCCATTCATGGAGAGATGGACTCCTAGGTGTCCGGGCTGAGCTGCAGACCCCTTAGTCCCCAGCACAGTGGGGGAGAGACGGGGTGCTGGATTACCCCGCAGCCTCGTCAGGGCCTGGGCTGCCCCTGTGCTGGCGGTAAGAGGGGCGGGCCGACCCAGGGGACGACTGTGTGTATGCTACCTGCCTCGCCATTTCCCCGTCTCCCATATTCCTTCCTCGAGGGACACGGCCATGTTGTTTGCTCCTGCTGGAATTTTTGCAAATGTGCTCTACAGGCAGAGGACACCATGCTAGTCTGTGAGGACGGGGTACTGCGGTGTCCACCGGGAGCTTCCTGAGCCACGGCCAGAGGACGGTCCCCACTGGGAACTCGGGAAGGCTTTGAAGTTGGTGGGGGGGGACGCTCCCAGGTCTGTGTCGGGCACTGTGCAGGTGGACAGCATGGGTGCTGACGTCCTGCAGTTCATGGCATAACCCTGGATGGCAAGCACTGGTCCCCCCTGCACTGCTGACCAGTGTCCCACTGGACCCTCACCTGAGCAGGACACTTTTTATAGCTCTGGCATCCGGACACCTAGTTCCGTCTTACCTGTGAGCACGTACACGGAGTCCCCATGAGTGGAATCAGAAGAATTCTGCCTGACGGTGTGTGTCACAGGGTGGCCCTTGGGGACCCGGAGATGGGCCCTGCGCCAGAGCTCGCGGGCTTCAGTTGTTTAATTTGAACAGCTCACTGAGGTGTAATTGACACATGATAAACTGGGGAACCGAGGAGCACCACTCAGTGCACCTGGAGGGCGGACCACACTGCAATGTCCCCACAGGCTGGACAGAGAGCCTGTCCCTCCCCACTCGGGCCACTCGCCCCTGCCTCGCTCCTGCAGGGGGCTCCCGGCTGCGGGGTCACTTGTGTTTGTTTTATTTTACGGCTTCATAGGGACACACAGAGGTCAGCTGAGTGGGAGGGTCCCCCCACTGCGTGAACGGTGAGCGGTCAGCAGAGGCGGCTCCACATGCGAAGGAACTCTCCTCAGTGGTGGGATGTGCTTCGCCAGGCGTGGCTGTCCCAGGCCTCCTCCTGCGGCCAAGCGTGGCCCCAGCGGGCTGCACTGTCCCCTGGGAAGGGGGTGAGTGTGGGTGGCAGGCACCCATGCACAGTGGACAGGGAGCCTGCCAGGGGAGAGCCCGCGCTGGGCCCGGATAGGGAGGGAAGCATATTTCACCTTTACCCTGCACCCTCTGACCGGCCCTGTACTTGCTGTCAGAGGTGCAGACGATGCTTCCCCAGAGCCTGGAGGGGCCAGAGGACAGGAGAGCTGGGTGGCCCATTGGGCTCAGAGTTCCGTGAGCACAGCCAGGACACAGAGGGGCTGCCGCCTCCTCAAACGGCAAGCGTGTCCTTGCGTTGCTGAGGGCCCCTGCCAGGCCCAGTGACTTCCCGGAGTGGCATCGGCCACCCCGACTTCATGTGGGACTTGTCTGAGCGGCACTGGGGTGAGGTCCCTGCTGACTAGTCTGCTGTCCCCCATGTTGACAGGCACTTGACCACTTAGCAAACACTTAACCTGCTGCTCTGGGCAGGGTGCCAGGCAGGTGTGTGTCCTCAGCGCATGTGGACTCCACGACCAGGTGCCCTGCTGGGGCCATCCTAAACCCACCACCGGGCAACAACACGAGGCTCAGTGGAGATGCCCCGGCCTGGCGGTCAGCACACAGATCCAAGGCCAGGCTTCAAAGCCTGCTGTGCTCATCACGGGACACATGGTCTGTTGAGGCCGTATATCTGAGAGTGAAACTCTCCCCTGGTGTCACCTCAATTGTAGTGACAGGGTCAGTGGGTGTGGCCACCAGCCAGCAACTTTGCAATTTATTGCAAGGAATCGGCTCCTGGAGTGTGGAGGCTGACTAGGAGGTCCACAACCCGGGAGGTTGGCCCCGAGGGGGGAAGCTTTCAGGAAGGGAGGCCACGGGCCTGGGGAGCAGAGTCCAGAGTCCTGAGGCTCGAGCTAAGTCTACCTTCTGCAGGCAGAACTTCTTGTGCAGGGAAGACTTTTGAGAGATTGAATTGGGCTCACCAGATGGTCTACCACAGTGGTTCTTAACCTGGGTTCGATGACTCAGGTCTCAGGGGTTCAGAGAAGCCTCTGCCGCGGAGGCCAGAATAAAGTAATACCGTCATTTGTTGTGAGTTCATGCACTTTGTTGGTTTTGGTCTTTGAGCAAGGGGATGTTCATGCACGGCTCATTTTGTGCACCAGTAAAAAAACATATACCTATGTCTTGAATTTGGAAAAAAAATCATATTTTATTTATCACTAAAGAAGGGTTCAGTGAATGCGCACATGAAACTGGTGGGTTCGGTACCTCAAAAAAGGTTAAGAACCACTGATCTACCAGAATCAAGCCATAGTCATAATGAACAGAGAACCACAGAGTCCCTAAAGGTTTGAAAATTGAATCTAAATTTTCTAAACATCCCATGGGGTCAGAGAGGAATCAGAATGGAAACTCCCGGGCTTTCCCACATCCGGACTCACAGACTACGCTGACGGCCATGACGAGCTCTGGCATAAACCAGATGGATTTGGGTCTTAACGCAGACTTCTCTCTGCCCCAGCCCCACCCGGCAGTACTGCCCTGGGGTCCCCCTGCGGTCCTTCCTGGTGGCTCTGAGCTTGGGGTCATGTGGCCACGGGGCAATGTGGAAGCTGTGCTTACAGTTATGATGCTGCTACTGTGTTGCCCCCACAGGTCCAAACAGCACCTTCTCGGTAAAAAGTGACGATACAATAGCAGCTTCTTGATCTCGAGTTTTTAAAAACAAACTCTTGAATCATCTACGGGAAACACTGATTCAATGTTTTCCTTCTTCTGAAAAGAAAGAAAAAGATGGACACAAATTATGATTTGACTTTTGCCTGACCTATGGTGGTGCAGTGGATAAAGCGTCGACCTGGGAACACTGAGGTCGCCAGTTCAAAACCCTGCACTGGTCTGGTCAAGGCACATATGGGAGTTGATGCTTCCAGCTCCTCCCCCCTTTCTCTCTCTCTCTCTCTCTCTCTCTCTCACTCTGTATCTCCTCTCTAAAAATGAATAAAATAAAAAGAAATTAAATTATGATTTGGCTTTCTGTGCACACGTTCTGCCAGACCCTCCAGTGGGGCATGATCCTTCTCCCACCTCACCTCCCCTGTGATCTTTGTTATTACTCGCGTTTTCCAGGAGGTTGGATGGAAGCTCAGAGACTGACACGTCACGCAGGATTTTACAAGCCTCAGAAGCCTAAACCGGATCCCCAAGCTAAGTCCACACCCTGGACTTAATTCATACATGATACCACATGTATCTCATTCTTACTTCTGCCTGTTTGACCGGGAAGTATAACAGTTACCAGGATATTCTTGGGTGGCACACAGGAATGAATACCATTTGCCTCTTTACCTCTGTTTGCTGTGGCCATTAAGATAACTGGGTAGGAGACCTGAGGTTAAGATCCTTAAAGAGCCGTCCAAATAGAGACTAAATAAGTTTTCTGATGTCAAAGTCACTGATAGGAAAATCTGCTCTAGTCACTTTGCAGTGGGCTATCAGATTGGTCTGAAATACAGATCATTTAAGATTAGCTCAGGCCAGGCCTGTAGTGGCATGGTGGGTAAAGTGACAATCTGGAACGCTGAGTGCCAGTTTGAAACCCTGGGCTTGCCTGGTCAAGGCACATATGGGAGTTGATGCTTCCTGCTCCTCCCTCCCTCTCCTCTCTAAAATGAGTAAATAAAATCTTAAAAAATAAAAAGAGTAGCTCAGTCCCTTTGCATAAAAAGGAGCATATTCTACCCTGGCCGGATAGTTCAGTTGGTTGGAGCATCCTTCTGAAGCACAGAGGGTTCTCAAGCACAGAGGGTTTGATTCCTAATCAGGGCACATGCAGGAAATTTTCCTGTCTCTCCTTCTCTCTCTCTCCCTGCTTCTCCCTCTAAAAAAAGAAGCAAATGCTACTGTTAACATTGCTGAAATGTGGCCCGTTTTTTCTTTGCTAACCTTTGCAGTCTTTCTGTGTTAGCCGATTTACATTTGGTCAGAATCTGCAGGAAAGAACTTCTCCTGAGCACATGGGCTTCAAGGACATTTACTGTTGGAATTAGTTCTGTGACATTTAACTACTTTGTTGTGTAGGCCAAGTGAAGGTTTGGACAGTGGTGACTTCAGTTACTCGTAGCTTCAGGGACATGGGCAGGAGGGCGAGGGTGTAGCACCTGTTGACCCCTCTGCCTTGTGAGCAGGGGCCAGGGCCCTTCTTCAGTTGTGACTGGTTTCTCGTCTTCTTAGGGCCGCCTGTCTCAAGCTTCTCCGTGTAGTAGTGAGTCACTCCTATTTGTGAAGGCCGGGCACGGGGCGGCCTCGACCTCTGCTGCCCGGGGCACCTTCGCCCAGGCTGGTACAGGGGCTCTCCGGCCAGGGGTCGAGGGCTGTGCCCGGAGACGGGGCTGGGAGGCTAGGAGATGCCTTCGACGGCCCCTTCTGCTCTTCCACGCCACGGAGTGCGGCCGCCGGTGCTCACGGGACAGGGACCCGGGGAAACGAGCCCCCGGTGAGCCCCGAACCAGCCTGGAAAAGTGTGAAATCGGTGCATTTCCCCCGAAGGCGCAGGACTCGGCGGGTCGGAGGGCAGCTGACCTTCCGACGAGCCAGGACGGCCGGGCTGGCAGGGCGGGTCCCGGAGGAAGGGGCGGGTGCGGCGGGTGGTCTGTCCCGCGCCCCCTGCCCACGCCTGCGCGGCGGGGCCGGGCGGGTCGCTGGGCCGCAGGGGGTGGGGGGGCGCGGGCAGCCACGTGGCCTCTCAGGAATGCGCTGGCGCGGGGGCAGGGAGCGGCCGAGAAACGGGCAGTCACTTCAGCCAATGGACTTCTGGTGCCATCCAGAGCGGCCAATCACGACGCGGGGGCGGAGCTGCCCTCCCGTGGGCGGAGCCGGAGCGCATCCCGGGCGGCGGACGCGGGGCGGGAAGAGGGGCGCTCAGAGGGACGGCGGCGGGGTCCCGGCGGGTGAGTGCGGGTCGGGGCGGCGGGGTCCCGGCGGGTGAGTGCGGGCCGGGGCGGCGGGGTCCCCGGCGGGTGAGTGCGGGCCGGGCGGCGTGGGTCCCGGCTGGGTGAGTGCGGGTCGGGGCGGCGGGGTCCCCGGCGGGTGAGTGCGGGCCGGGCGGCGTGGGTCCCGGCTGGGTGAGTGCGGGTCGGGGCGGCGGGGGTCCCGGCGGGGTGAGTGAGTGCGGGCCGGGGCGGCGAGGTCCCGGCGGGGTGAGTGAGTGCGGGTCGGTGCGGCGGGGTCCCCGGCGAGTGAGTGCGGGCCGGGGCGGCGGGGGTCCCGGTCGGGGCGGCGGGGTCCCGGCGGGGTGAGTGAGTGCGGGCCGGGGCGGCTGGGCGGGGAGCGGCTCCGCTGCGGATGATCGCGGCCCGGGCGGCCCCCGACCTGGGAGGGTGCCCCGGTTTCCACCGCAGGCGGTGCAGGGAGCGGGGCCGGGCTGCGGGTGCTGGGCGCGGGTCAGGTGGGGGGTCGGGCCTGCGGGCGGCGCTGAGCGGGCAGGTGCCTTCGCGGTAGCATCCTCTGTCTCCTCTACTGGCGCGGCCCTGGCCTCTGGGTGCGGGGCGCCCCGGGGTCCCTCTGGGTCGAGCCAGGTCGGCAGGTGCACCCCAGCTGGCCGCCGTACGCGCTGCGGCCCGAGGGTGCGGCGGACGGGGCGCACTAAGGGCCGTGGCCCCTGGCGCAGGTCGGAGCCCAAGGCGGCAGCTCGCAGATCTGATGCCAAAGGCCACATCCCTTCAGTCTCCAACTTTGCTGGGGGTGGAAAGTCCTCGCTGAGATTTGTCCTTTTGTCCGGCCGGGCTGCAGTGGAGCGAGGTCGCTGTCAGGAGTCTGATGTCCTGCGGGGGGTGACATTTCTGCTGCTCCCTCATTGCCCGGAGTGTAGTCTGAACATCTCTTATATGGGAAATAACTCATTAGAAAGAAAGGTGGGGTCAGCCCTGTGTCTTCTTTATACAACGTGCCCAGGCCTGGGGCTCTAACAGCAGGTAGGTACTGTACTTGCTGGGCCCGAGGTCGGCTTTAGTGGAGGTACCTGCGCTGTGTACACAGTGGCCTTAGGGATAGATGGCTAGAGTCCTTCCTCTCAGATGCTGTGTCATGGTTGGCTAGTGTCTCCTATGCAGTTAGGGAAGAGTTAGAATTCCAGGTTATTCAAGATAGTTTTGTGTCTTGTAAAAGTTGAACCTAACTTTCTAGTTTTATCAAATTCATCATCTTGATATTTAGTTACGCCCTTTCTCCTGAGGTTTCTGTGGTGAAGTTAGAGGCGGACTCTGGGAATTCTGGACGGAGGCGCCCGGTGGGGGGCTGGCAGGGAAGCCCCCAGCGGAGTTCTGGGACTCTTCCCCTCATAAACCTTCATCTCACAGAACTTCAGCTTACAAAGTTGCTGGAAGGCAGTTGTCTGAAAACACTCTTTAAACTGAAAATGTTCTGCAGACGTTCGAGCACAATAGAAATGCAGTGATTCTTGGCTGTACTACCCCGTGAACAACAGTGTTGAAGTACGCTACCATGAAATCTTAGACGTCGTTCTTTTAGCGCACAGGGCGTCCTACAAATGCTGCAGTGAAAAGTCCCCATCTCGAGATACTGAGCACGTGCACGTTTAATGCGCACATTATAGTTTGCACAGGCAGGAAGGCAAGTGCAGCCACACGGGACAGACGGGGAATGCAGGTGTTAAACATTCATGAGGCAGGATTACAGCCCTCAGGTAGGCCTCCTGGAAGTATAGTTTTGGAAGAATGGGAGGGATGTTCTGGGCTTTGCTGGAGAGAGGAAAACTCCAGGTCCAGGGAAACCTGGCAAGGTCCCAGAGATGGGGTCGTCATGATTGTGTCCCGCAGCGGGTGTGGCTGGGCCTCTCCTATGTCACAGCTGGCGGCCGTCGGTGGGCCCTGCCTGAGAACAGGTAAGGCACAGGTGCGGAGCTGGCTAAAGGACCCCCTCCCAGCCTTTCCAGAGTTGCCAGGCTGAGGAGTTTCTCTTTGCCTCTTTGCTTTTGGAGATGAATTTTCAAAATAACCGGTCATGTCAAAGAAGCTATTAGCCGCCGGCGTGGGTGTTGCTCTTCTGCGTCCTGGTCCTCTTTCTGTTATTGCCGTCATGCCCAACTGCGTGAGCACCTGCTGGTCCAGAGGGGTCCCGGGTTGTCAGTGTTCCACGTTCTTATTAAACAATGTTTAAGACACGTTTTAAAATATCAAAGGAACTTTCTTAGGGTCAAAGCTCCGCTCTTCCATGAGCCACCTTCTGATACTAGAAATGATTTTCTAAAGTAAAGGACAGGGTCCCAGCTGGAAGAAAGGCTCGAGAGGACGGGACATTCGGTTGTCCTGAGCTCGGACATTGCTCCTGAGGGCAGAAGCTGGGCTGCAGCTTCCCCTGTGGGCTGCCTGCCTGGCCACACCGTCTGGGCTCCAGAATCTCGGCTCAGACAGTCACTGGGGACTCTGGAACTGGGGAATTTGTGAAGAAAACGAAAGGAAGGGTGCTCTGTGCACTGATTACGGTCCGGCATGGCCCCAGGGTCTCCCGGCATGGGCTGTGCTTCCGATCCTGGCTGAGGGCTTGTTGTCTGGCAACGGGGACCAGACCCTTAATAATAATAACTGGACGTCACTGTTATTTTTAAAGAAACGTGGACATTCAAACTTCAGCGTCAACTAGATGCGTGCGCTTTGAACGTCTGTTACCCCTTGTGGGTATGACAGCAAACGCTGGCCGGGCAGGGAATTACATCTTGATGAAAGTTACACATAGTTGCTGTTTTGTGCTGTTATTTGCCTTGTTTCTCTGATGGGAAAAGAGCCATGACTTCAGCCGGGTTTCTGATTGTCAGGATCGTGAGAAGGTGAATTGATACGGGAGTGTTTAAGAGAACATGGTGCGTGTGCCCATTTGAGAGGAAGCTTCAGGCTGGGCGGGAAGGCCTCCGTCTTTGGGAGGATGTGGTCGGGGTGCATGCAGCACACGGAGTTGCTTGGCTGGCCCCTGATGGGGCCAAGCTCTGCCTTACTGCAACCCGGCGTCCAGGTGGCCTGAGGAGGCAGGCACATGCTGAGTAGTCAGGACAGGAGCCCTGTGGACTCAGCCCAGGGACGGGGGAGCTGATGGCGAGCACATTTTGGAGGCCAAGCACTCTGCGTCCAGGGGCTGAGCTCTGCCGGAAAGAATCTGGTGTGTCTCCTTACTCATCCGTGCAGGTCTGAGCCTGGCCCAGTCGGGAGGCGGCCCGCAAGGGTGAGTGAGCAGCAGGAGCGAGGAAGGCTTGACCGGGAACTGCTCTGTCCCTGGATGGCGGGTTCTGCCAGGGCCTCGGCAGATCCCTGAACTCAAGGCCACCCGGCTGTGCCCCTCATGATGCCGGACAAGCGGGCCTCCTGACAGCAGTGTGCTGGCATGGCATCCTGGACTTCAGAGCCTGCCCCGCGGCGGGTGGAGGGAGTGTGCAGACAGCTCTGGGCGAGCGGCCGTGCTGTGCCATGGGCCTCTGTGTTTTCCCACTGCCTTGTCCGGGGTCACTGCAGATTCCCAAAGGTTCCCTGCAGAGTGTGGCTTCTGGAGCAGACTGTGCTGTTCACCTGTTACTCTGCTAGAAGCCGGCGGGTGTGATGGTGACACCCTAGAAACAGGGACCACGTGTCCCCGTGACGGCAGCGAGGGGCCCCTTCTCGTGAGGCAGCCCCGTGCAGCACTTAACACCCAGGCTCGCTTTTCCCACGAGCACGCAGGGAGGCGAGAGAGAAGATAAAGTGGACAAGCAGAGGTCAGGTTGATACAGCGGTCAGCCTTCGTCTGAGTCCTGGGCGATCCGTTCTCCATTCAGAGCCCTAGATCTGGGTGGGAGGCAGAGGAAGACAGATGTGTTCCTTTCTCCCCTGGCCTGTATCTGGAGCGAGGCAGAGAGGACTTGGGCCTGGCTGGGAGGGTCCGGCCCTGCCTGCTGCCCAGCCAGAGGCAGGCACATGGGACTGTGTTGGGTTTCTCGCTGGGTTATTTACGGGATGTTTCGGTCCTTGTGGCTCTTTAATTGCAGCTGTGCTGAGGGCAGCTTCCCCACGGCCCCTGACCACCGGTCTCCTCCCACAGGGCTTCCCAGCGTGGAGGCTTCCGGAGCCGCAGCATGGACCCGCCTGCCCCCGCTCCGCAAGGTAAGGGCTGCGCCTCAGTGGAGGTGTCCAAGCCGGTGACCCCCTGCGGGGGCTGTGCCGGAACTTCCTCCAGGGGCTCTGTGCTCTTGGAATCAGGCGTCTTCTGGCGACCAGCCTGTGACTGGGTGGGCGCCCCTTGGCCAGAAAGGTGGTCAACCCCAGACCCTGCGAGGGTAGAGCTCTGGGGCCTCCCAGGGGGGCTCACTGGGGTGTCCTGGCTGAGTCTTCTCCGTCCCGCAGTGGCCCCTGAGCTGAGGGGTTGGTGAGGAAGGTCCCCGGTGGAGACTCAGTCAGGCTGCCCGCTGCGGGAGCACACCTGCCCTGTGACACTCCAGGACCCTGCAGGTCGTCGGGCAGCGTCCAGTCCCCGCGTCGGCCCCCCCAGGGACGGCAGGCAGGGCCTTCCCCGTTCTGCTGCTCCATCAGGGAGGACCGAGGGAGGGCGGCAGATTGGTTCCCCTCTGCGGTCCCGGGCCTCCCAGGGCTGAGTGGCTGCTGGAGAGACTGAGGCAGCGGAGTGGCCGTACATGCCCCTGGGGTGGAAGAGGCTCCCTGCTCCCCCAGGGCCTGCTCCTGGGGTTCCTGTCATCCAGGCGTAGCTGGGCCGTGTGTACGCAGACAGCCGCCTGTCCCTGCAGACCAGAGGCCTCGGGACGCGGGGTGGTGTCTGGACACGAGCTGAGCCGCGGGGTGGGGGGATGCTCTCGTGTCCTCCCAGCGGGGGTGGGGCTCTGCCTACCTGGCCCCTCTGGCCTCACGGGTCACAGGGAGCCTTGCCAGGTGCGCTTCCCACGCCTGCTCTTACAAACTGGGGCCGGACCCTCCACCAGCCGGCAGGTCACCCCTTTCCCCGACACAGCCCTCGCTCGCGCTCCGTGTTGTCCTGTCCGCGGAGTCCTGTGTTTGCCACGGGGTCAAGCCGTTCCTCTGGTAAATCAGGGTCAGTTGCTGTTGTCCCTCCTGGGGAGCGTGGGGCGGGGGGGCTGAGGAACTGTGGTGAGGGCCCTGCACAGACAGCCAGCAACAGCAGCATGTGCGCCTGTGGGTCAGTCTGCACGCCCGGGACCAGGTCTGCTGGGTGTGAATGAGGCACAGGCCTCTGTCTGTGGGTCTGTCTGCACGCCCGGGACTGGGTCTGCTGGGTGTGAATGAGGCACAGGCCTCTGTCTGTAGGTCTGTCTGCACGTCCAGGACCGGGTCTGCTGGGTGTGAATGAGACACAGGCCTCTGTCTGTGGGACTCTCTGCACGTCCGGGACCGGGTCTGCTGGGTGTAAATGAGGCACAGGCCTCTGTCTGTGGGTCTGTCTGCACGCCCGGGACCGGGTCTGCTGGGTGTGAATGAGGAACAGGCCTCTGTCTGTGGGTCTGTCTGCACGTCCAGGACTGGGTCTGCTGGGTGTGAATGAGGAACAGGCCTCTGTCTGTGGGTCTGTCTGCACGCCCGGGACCAGGTCTGCTGGGTGTGAATGAGGCACAGGCCTCTGTCTGTGGGACTGTCTGCACGTCCAGGACCGGGTCTGCTGGGTGTGAATGAGACACAGGCCTCTGTCTGTGGGACTGTCTGCACGTCCAGGACCGGGTCTGCTGGGTGTGAATGAGACACAGGCCTCTGTCTGTGGGACTGTCTGCACGCCCGGGACCAGGTCTGCTGGGTGTGAATGAGGAACAGGCCTCTGTCTGTGGGTCTGTCTGCACGTCCAGGACTGGGTCTGCTGGGTGTGAATGAGACACAGGCCTCTGTCTGTGGGTCTGTCTGCACGTCCAGGACCGGGTCTGCTGGGTGTGAATGAGGCACAGGCCTCTGTCTGTGGGACTGTCTGCACGTCCAGGACCGGGTCTGCTGGGTGTGAATGAGACACAGGCCTCTGTCTGTGGGACTGTCTGCACGCCCGGGACCAGGTCTGCTGGGTGTGAATGAGGAACAGGCCTCTGTCTGTGGGTCTGTCTGCACGTCCAGGACTGGGTCTGCTGGGTGTGAATGAGACACAGGCCTCTGTCTGTGGGTCTGTCTGCACGTCCAGGACCGGGTCTGCTGGGTGTGAATGAGGCACAGGCCTCTGTCTGTGGGACTGTCTGCACGCCCGGTACTGGGTCTGCTGGGTGTGAATGAGGCACAGGCCTCTGTCTGTGGGACTGTCTGCACGTCCAGGACCGGGTCTGCTGGTGTGAATGAGGCTCAGCCCTCTGTCTGTGGGACCTGATGGGCAAGGTGTCCTTCAGGGAGCCCCGTCCGGAGAGTGGGGGCCAGGGCTCCGCTTCCTGCTTCCCTGTCTGCTCGCGCTGGAGCCTATGGGCCTGGACGCCACAGGACTCCTGCGTGATTGCTCTGCTGTGAGGGTCTCTTGTGTGGGAGACTGTGTGCTGGCAAAGCCCTCGCAGTTTAAGGCTTAAGCTGAAGGCCAAGCTCTTCCGCACAGCTCCATGTCGGCTGTGAAACTGAGTATTTCCACTCGTTTCACCCCCCCCCCCCACTTGCTTGATTAAGTTGTAGAGGCTAAGTTCCTCCCCACAACCTGGGACCTTTTGTTTAAGTTGGTAAAGGTGGTTTACACGCCCTTCCCCACACCTCCTGTTCCCTCAGAGAGACTGGAGGCAGCTTCCTTTTACCCTTTGTTTTGTGCAGTTAAGATGTTATGCAAGGTGGAGGGTTTTCTGCACTGGGAGAGTTCTCGGGTTGCCTTGGAAATGTGACTTTGTGTCAGAGATCTCTTTGATTTGCTAATGACTTTGCTCTGCCCTATAAGTAAAGCGGTTTAGGAGCTATGGGCTGCATTGCAGAGACCCCCTGACCCCATCCTCCTCCCCGAGTTTATTTCTTCATTCCGCACCGTTCTCCCTCGGGACCTGGACCGTTACTAGCCGCGCCGGTCCGTGGCACTCTTGGGCTGGATCTGACTTTGGTTTTTTTATTTGAAAATGAGGCGGAGGAACCCTGCTCACCACCTCCCATCCTGTCTAACCAGCGATGCCCGAGGGTGCTGGGAGTGTGTGTCCTCGCGTGTCAGGCAGATGAAATATATTATGCTCACTTTGTTAAAGATGGCGCTACCCACGTGCAAGTTTTAAGAGTAAGCTTTTCCCCACACCCTTGACTGATTGGATGATGTGGGGTGATGCACTCTCCTGAGGAATCCTCCCAGTATGCCTCAGATAAGTGACTTTGTATCAGACACTTCCTTGTTTGTAGATTGGACTAAAGGTTTGGATTTCTACACTATAAAGTGGGGCAAACCAGGAGCTTGCTCTCTCAGTTCTTGAGGTTAGTATTAGAGAGGAGAGCAGATTAAGGCCACGTGGAGGAGAGGAGAAGCAGCCAAGATGGTGGAGTGCTGAGGAAGAAGTCAGTTTGAGCAGAGTTTGTGCTGGAGAAGGAGATGGGAAACAGAGGTGAATAAGTCTGGTGAGCTAGAAACCTTTGATGCTAGGAAACTCGGATAAGTCAGTAGCTTTGTGAGCACTGAATGAGTGGGTTTTGGAGCCCAGTGTGTGTTTTTGCTTGCCCGCCGGGTGCAAGCTAGAATTAAAGCTGATGGCTCACCAGTTCTTGGCTCCATTGTTTCATTACCGACTGTCCGAATCCAATGTGAACCTGCACGGGTCACGCGGCTCTGGCTATACAGACTACTGGCTTTACATCGGGGGTGGAGTGACTTCCCCTGACCACAGCACTGGCTCCAGGCCCTCGGCTACTGTGTCAGCTCTCTGAGACGCGTGGGGGCTGTGGGAGGCCCCGGCTGCTCTGCGTTCAGTGCGGCTGTGCAGATGCCGCCCTCCGTGGGTGCCGGCCATGTGCCCGTACCTGAGGACGTTCATCTCGGCTCTCAGTCCTGCGTTTGTGCCGGTGCCTTCGTGTGACGTCACATGGACACACGGTAATTCAACAGTGAGCCCAGGCACCGGTGAGCCGAGCCCGGGGCGTGGCCTGCGGTGGCCTGCGCTGGGGGACGTCGCTGTCCAGCCGTGACACCCAGAGCCAGGCGGAGGCGGGAGGCTGGGAGCAGCCCCTGCTGAGGAGCCGTGGCAGCTGCCTCCTGCCACACTCCTGCCTCTGTGTTTTGCTTTGTTTTCAACAATAAAGGAATTAAAAACAAGTAGTGTTCATCAGAAATAAGAGAAACATCGTATCTTGGATAAAACTTTCACATTACAATGAACTACTGTTCTTTAGGCCTCAGGAACAGAATAGATATAAATACGTAATTTATATCTCTGAGCTTAAAATTGAACATCTTTTCATTCTCTCCTCACCGTGGTCATCTGTGGCACATCTCTGAAGGCTGCTGGTGGGTTTTGAGCAGTCCGGAGGGTTGTCTGCGCAAGAGGAGGGACCTGCCCCCTTGCCCTGAGGCCGGCTCTTGTGGGGGAGGGGCGAGTCCCAGCCGAGTCACTCCAGCGAATGGTGGGCTTCAGGTCCTGCTGGCTCAGGCTTGGGCAGCCCGGCTCGGGCAGACGGATACGCCTTCCCTTCCCTGTGCTGCTGGGGGCGGGGGGCTGCGGTGGGAGACACAATGCGGTGGGCGACAGAGGTGTCTCAGGGATTGCTGGTTAGAGGGCTCTGCGTCCACCAGGGGCTTGTTTCCCTCGGTGGGAGGAAGTGGCTGGGCCATGACCTCACCTGAGGATGGTGGCCCAGTGGTGGCGGGGCCCTGCACCCTGCAGGTGGGGTGCAGGGGGTGCGGCCTCTTTGGGGGGCAGTGGGCAGTTCTTACAAGGCTGAACCTCACATTCTCTTCCCAGTGACCGAGTGATCACACTCCTTGGTATTTACCCCAGTGACCCAAAAACTGATGTCACGTGACGTTCATAGCAGCTTTATCCAACCTGCAGGTGTCCTCCTGCAGGTGACAGACTGTGGTCGTCCAGACTGCAGGTAGCTATTCAGCTGACCAGAGACAGGCTGTCCTGTTGTGGGGGGGACATGCAGAACCTAAGTGTCCATCCTGAGCAACAGGAGCCAGTCGGGAAGGCGCGCCCTGTGTGGTCCCTACCCTGTGACATCCTGGACAGGGCAGCACCATGGAGACAGCGACAGATAGTGGTTGCCATGGCGTTGGGAGGGGTGACAGGTGGGTTCATGGGACTTTTAGGGCAGTGACGCTGCTCTCTGTGAGACTGGGGATGGACACACATCACTATGCATTTGTCTGGACCCTGATGTCCACTGTGGACTCCGGGTGACAATGCCATGTCAGCTGTGACGAGTGTCCTGCCTGGTGGGGTTAGATGGTGGCAGGCTGTGCGGGGGAGGGTGTATGTGTGAGGTCTCAGTTCCTGTGAAACTGAAACCGCTCTGGAAATGAAGCCCGTTACAGCAGCACGAGCCACTAAAGATCCATAACAACGAAGCCGTTTGAACACGGAGCCAGCGCTGCCTGGTACCTTTGGGCGGTGACACAGGCGAAGTAGCCCTTGCACGGGGCCCCAGGCCACACTGCGTCCGAGATAACGGGGAGCAGATACGGTGGCTGTGGGATGCATGGTGCCCGACGGAAATCAGAAACATTGTGTGGGGTCAGCATCAGAAGGGGTCACCTTCCTGCTGTGGATGCCCTGTCCCCGTCTCTGTCTCGCGTCTCCCCTTTGGGACACTAACTGGACTTCAGCCTGAATCAGCGCTGCTGGAACAGCCGTTCTTACTGGTCTCAGATCGGTGCTTGTTGCTTCTCACCTTGAGGGCTGTGAGTCTCGGTCTAGATCTGTCTCCCGGCACAGGTGGGGGAGCCTGGTGGGGTGTGCAGACGGCCCGTGGTGTGTCCCCTGCGGTGGCCTCTATGGGGCTCAGTGTCTCGAGAAACCAGTCGGCTCGTAGGTCACGCTGGCCTCCTGCAGTTCAGAGCCACACAGGCCTATGCGTGTCAGGGGGCAGCACAGAGCCCGTCCCCTGTCCCCGGAAGCTCTGCTGGATGGGCCCGTTGCCCAGAAAGGAATTCCAAAGATTGGGATTGAGGTAACTTCCGCTCCTTGCATACAGACACAAAGTGAGAGGTGCATGTGTTATGTCGTAATAACCAGAAATAGGACATTCCTAAAATGTTCTGTGTCGTAACTTGTTTTAAAAATCTGTGCTCCAGTTGATGAGCGAGTAACTGCTCGCTGACAAGCTGAAGCAGCAAGCTTGGTTAGAAGTTGGTCAGTGCGTTAAGACCCTGCCTGGTGGCTCAGTGGACAGAGTGTCAGCCCGGTGTGGGGATGGCCCGGGTTTGATTCCCAGTCAGAGCACACAGGAGGAGTGACCTCCCTCTTCCCTTCCCACTGCCAGTGGCTTGGTTGATCTGAGTGAGTCACTGTCAGGCACTGAAAATAGCTTGGTACTCTAGTGTCAGCCCCAGATGGGGGCTGCTGGGTGGGTCCTGGTTAGGGTGCATGTGGGGGTCTGCCTCACTGTCTCCCAGCTTCTCACCTAAGAAATAAATTGGTCACTGTGGCCAAGGCTGTGCCCTGTGCTGGGCCTGGGAAGGAACCAGGCCTCATTCCTGGTTCAGAGGCCGCTGCTATGGGTGGGGTCAGGCATCCTGCTGAAGACCGGTAGCCCCGGTGACTAACGGGATGGCTCTGAAGATGGCTGTGCCTGCGGCTTCCTGGAAGGATAGGGCGTGGTGGGGACAGTCCCCCAGAGGCTCCTGGCATGGGCTGTGCTCACAGCCCAGACACTGGCTTTGATTTGGGCTGGGTATGAGAGCGGGCGGTGCTGGGTACTGGTCTGGGCCTGAGAGTCTCAGCGTGCGTGCTTCGTGCTCAGCCTTCCGGGCTGGTCCTCGTCCCAGAGGTGGCACAGGGCGGCCTCACGCCCACGTCCTGGTCCTGCAGTCACACATGGCCTGGGTGACCTTGGTGGTTTGTCTGTCTGGCCTTCCCAGCCCAGCCTCCGGGTTGGTGGGGGCCCCTGCCCTGTCCACACCCCTCTGTCACGTCCCTGTGGGCTCAGTCCCTTTTCCACCTTCCATAGGCAGGAAACCAGAAAGTCCCCTAACCAGACGGCTGCAGTGTGGCCACCAGAGTGACAGTCGTCTGTGTCTGTCACTCACTAGGGCGTGCTGCCCGAGGACCCGGGCTGACTTAGGTGGTGGCCGTCAGCCCTTGCCGTCCCTTGACTTGTGGAAGTATTGTTTCTGCCTCTGTCCTCACCCGACGCTCTGTGTGTGTGTCTTCTGTGTCCTCACGGGACCCTGTCACACTGGATAGGAATCGATCTGCTTAGCGTGACCTCTCAAATCTCAGTCCACCCACATTGCCACGTGTGCACGTAAGGTCTCCTCGGAGTACTGGGGCTTAGGACAGTTTTTAAAAATAACAAGTTTCCTAAAAGTCTCTTTGAGGCGCACTGACAGAATTAGCTGTTCCGGTTCAGCAGTAGGAGAAAGCCGTTTCCAAAGGCGCGTGCGCGCTGGCGGGAGGAAGAACTGTCGCGGTTCTGAGCCGGCGCCGACCCGGCACCTGTCTGCTGTGTCACGGGCTCTGTCTCCCCGTCAGGC
This sequence comes from Rhynchonycteris naso, assembly GCA_037038555.1. Classification (NCBI taxonomy): domain Eukaryota; kingdom Metazoa; phylum Chordata; class Mammalia; order Chiroptera; family Emballonuridae; genus Rhynchonycteris; species Rhynchonycteris naso. The sequence continues at coordinate 794,758 of CM072998.1, forward strand.
TTACCGGGCGACCGGGACCTCAGGAGAGGATGACAGTTATATCTGGAAAACATCCTGGAAGCTTCTATGCTTCCGTCACAGAGGTGGACTGCTCTCACGTGTGTTCACCGATTTATTTAGTGAACGAAGTGCGTAAGGATGGGGCCAGAAGCATCGTCTGAGACGAGCGTTCTTGTCCAGCCGTCTGGGACACGCGGGGTTGGTTAGAAAGCACCGGAGTCAGAGACTAAGAGCGGTTCTCTCGCCCAGTGGGCATCCTCCTTGGCGAGGCTGAAATTCAGCGTTACGTGACAAACACTCTCTTCTAACGTGTTAGCGCATGGGAGGTTTTGTTTTCATTATTTACTAATTTGATTTTTTAAAATTTTTTTATTAATATGATTGGTTTTAGAGAAAGAGAGCTAGCGAGCGAGAGAAACGTAGGTTTGTTCCAGCCGTTCATGCATTCAATGGTTGTTTCTTGTCTGTGCCCTGACCGGGAATCAAACCCGCAACCTTGGTGTATCAGGATGACGTTGTATCCACTGAGCTTCCCGGCCAGGGCAGGAATGGGTGGTTTTATATTTTAATTAAATAGGAGCATCAGAGGGTTGATATGAGGCACGAGGAGGAGATGGCTGAGTAGCAACACGTTCTTAAAACAAAAAACCTCTGTGAAACAGACTAGAAGTGACTTCATTATAGAAAATTTGCAAAATACGGAGAAACGCACGAAGAAGAAAAGACAAATTATTTTCAGCAGCTCACAGACAGCGCTCTGAATTGAGCTGCGTGTGAGGACAAGGGCATTAAGTTATCAAAACCAAAGTCTTTTTTATTGTTGTGAAATATGCGTAACGTAACACCGACCACCTTCCCCGTGGTTACGTATACAGCTGGTGGCAGTAGGTCCAGTCACCCGGCTGTGCCACCATCACCACTGTCGTCTGCAGACCTTTCTCCTCTTCCCAAGCTGAACCCCTGTCCCTGTGAGCACTCAGCCGCCCCCCCTCCAGCCCGTGGCAGCGCCACCTCCTGCACTGTATGAATCTGATGACCCCAGGACCTCATACAGGTGGAGTCACTGTACCTGTCCTTCTGTGCTGGCTTCTCTCGTCAGCAACGCCCTCCATGTCCCCGATGTAGCAGGTGTTGGGATTTCCTTCCTGGGAGGGGGGGAGGATAATGGTCCATTGTGTGGCTGGACACATTTCGTGGGTTCATTCTCCTGAGGGACACTCGGTAGCCTCCGCCTCCCCGGTCCGGGGAACCTGGTGAACACGCATCTGTCTGCGTCCCTGCTTTCAGAAGTGAGGCTGCGGGGTTGTCACCATCCTGTTTCCATGGCGGCAGCCGCGTGTCCCATGCCCACCAGTGGGGACCGCGGCTCCATTTCCCTGCAGCCTCCCCAGTGTTTGTTGACCTCTGTTGAACGAGTGAGAAACGACAAGTTAAAAACCTGTATTAACTTAATAGATCAGGGACTTCTGTCCATGTTACTGCGTCACCTTCAACAAGATAACCGTCTTCATTTCACGGCATCTCATTGAGTGAATGTGCCAGAGTTTGAGAAATCCTCTCTTATTCTAAGACGGGTTGTTTCTTCAGAAATATCCTTGTACTCAAGTTTTGTAAAGATCTCCAATTAGCTCCTGAAGATACATCTTAGTAAAATAATTTCTGAGAAAAGAATGTGCGGAATTGTGAGACTTTTAGTGTGTGTATTGGCAACTTATCACCCTGAAAGGGCTCCACGTGCAATCTTTTCTTTATTTCCTTTTTGTTTGCACGCAGATAGAGACAGGAAGGGAGAGAGATGGGAAGCATCAATTCTTCCTCACGGCACTTCACTTTTCATTGATTGCTTTCTCACATGTGCTTTGACCGGGGGTAGGGGGGCTACAGCAGTCTGAGTGACCCCTTGCTCAAACCAGATGAGCCTGCGCTTGAGCCGGTGACCTCGGGGTTTCGAACCTGGGTCCTCAGCGTCCCAGGACGACTCTATCTGCTGTACCGCCACCTGGTCAGGCCACCCATTTCTTTGGAAAGAAAATACTTATGCCTGACCAGGCGGTGGCGCAGTGGATAGAGCATCGGACTGGGATGCGGAAGACCCGGGTTCGAGACCCCGAGCTCGCCAGCTTGAGCGTGGGCCCATCTGCCTTGAAAAAAAAAGCTCACCAGCTTGGACCCAAGGTCACTGGCTCCAGCAAGGGGTGGCTCGGTCTGCTGATGGCCCGCGGTCAAGGCACATGTGAGAAAGCAATCAATGAACAACTAAGGTGTTGCAATGGCAACGAAAAACTGATGATTGATGCTTCTCACCTCTCTCCGTTCCTGTCTGTCTGTCCCTATCTATCCCTCTCTCTGACTCTCTCTCTGTTTCTGTAAAAAAATAAAATAAAAAGAAAATACTTATAAATGTAATTTTTAAGCGTTTCTGTATATAATACACACAAAACACAGGTCAACATAGAGGATCTTAATGCCATTTTGCAACATTTTAATTTAAGTTATGCATTTTTTCCTAAAGTTTTTGAGGCAGGTCCCTGTCGTGGTTTGGGGTTGCGGCCAGGCCAGTGAAGGCAGGCACTGCTGTGTGCGTGGGACAGGAGCCGTGGCTTAAACGTGGCCCCCACACGGCTCAGCACCTTGCTGGGATTTGAGTCACCCAGACGTCAGGGTCCACTGTGGCGCTGGGAGAGGGACCGTGGCGCCTGACCCCAGGGCAGGGACCCCCGCCAGCACGCAGCGGGCTGCAGGGCTGGGTGGCTGCCGCCCCGTCCGTCTGTGGCTCTTTGCTCAGGAACATGACAGGGTTTTCCTGGTAATCGTTGCCGCTGTGACCTCTGTTGCCTTAAACTGTAGGAAATGAAGTCAAGAACGACACTAACAATAATGAGGAGGAGGAGGAAGAGGAGGAGGAGGGGGAACAGTTCGACTTTGACAGCGGAGATGAGGTTCCAGAAGCTGACAGACGGGCCCCGGGCACCTCCACAGCCAATCCCACGGGGGCCTCTGCCAGCTCAGGTGAGTCGGGGGCCCCTCCCCGCCCCTCCCTTCCTGCAGGTGGAATCCCAGGGGCAGGGGGCACCTTAGCCAGGGTTGTGACGCTTCTGGGATGCGGTGGGAGCTGCAGAGACCTCGTGTAACGTGGCTGGGTTTCCTTAAGCGTCTGTTTCCAAGCCGTGAGTGTCTGCCGACCTTCTGTGTTTTGGAGGGAATAGGTCCTCCTCGTTTCTAACAGAAACAGCCTCGTCAGCGTCTCACTGAGCACACAAAGTCTTTTTTCTTTTCTTTTTTTTTTTTGTATTTTTCTGAAATGAGAAGCAGAGAGGCAGACAGACAGACTCCCACATGTGCCCGACCGGGATCCACCCGGCATGCCCACCAGGGGGCGATGCTCTGCCCATCTGGGCTGTTGCTCCATTGCAACCAGAGCCATTCTAGCACCTGAGGTGGAGGCCATGGAGCCATCCTCAGTGCCCGGGCCAACTTTGCTCCAATGGAGCCTTGTCTGCGGGAGGGGAAGAGAGAGACAGAGAGAAAGGAGAGGGGGAAGAGTGGAGAAGCAGATGGGCGCTCCTCCCGTGTGCCCTGACCGGGAACCAAACCCAGGACTTCCATATGCCGGGCTGACACTCTACCACTGAGCCAGCTGGCCAGGGCCGCACATGAAGTCGTTTTAAATGAATGCTGCTTGAGGTGAATTAAATCACTTCAGACTCGGAGTTTATGTTTCGGCGTTAGGAGGGGAGCTGGCTGTTTTACTCACGGCCAATGGACAGGTCAGACCAATCTTGCATTTCTCTGTCAAAATAGAACCCTCATGTAGCTAAGGGTCCCAGCCTCCGGCAACCCCCTCACTCAGGTCCTCGGGCGAGCCATCCTGGGCGCTGCCCGGCCCGTGCCTGCCTGCCCGCCCCCGCAGCTTACTCTCCCTGACGTCAGCCTCCCCTGCGGGAGCCGAGGAATTGACGGGTCGTGGGGGGCTCACGGTTGTGGGAGTCTGTGGGCTGACGGCTGTGTTTTCCTTTGGGGGGGGGAAGACGGGACAGGGACAGCCGTGGATGTGCCGGTGGAACAGATGAAACTTGGCGTCCCAGCCAGAGTCAACCCCTACTCCGTCATCGACATCACGCCCTTCCAGGAGGAGCAGCCCCCAACCCCGGCCCCTGAGGCCGAGGAGGAGAGTGCCAGCCTGCCCGTGCCCAGCGGGTACTCGGTGCCCGTGCCCTGTGGCTACGCCGTGCCCTCCAGCCTGCCCGCACTCCTGCCCGCCTACTCCAGCCCTGTCATCGTGCGTGCCGGGTCCCCAGACGAGGAAGGTAGGACCCCTTCCCTGCACCTGTCCTCCGGGCTCTGGTTCCGAAGGTGGGAGGTGAGCCCTCGGTGGTCGTCGGGGGACGGGCGCATGGTAGAGGGTCTCAGACCTCGTTGTTGGGGAAATTTTGGAGCGGAGTCTGACCTGGGACTCACCCCATCCCCGCCCCCAGGGGTCCCGTTCGCCACCTCTCTTTCTGATCGGTGGTTGTGTGTGAGTCCCGGGTCACGCACTGACCCGAGCGCAGGCTCTTTGGGTCGGTCTGTCTGTCTGGTGTCTTCTTTCACGGGAGCCGTGGGCCCCAACACCCTCCTCTGAGGCCCGACACGTGTGCCCCGGGAAGGCGCCTGGCTGTCCAGGGGCCTCGGGAGCTGCTGGGTCAGTGCCTGAAGGTTCCCGGGGCACCGCTCGGCAGGTCCCTGCTGCTGAAGGTGGCATCTTCTCACTCACCAGGGTCAGGGGCGTTTCTGTGGGCGACGGCGCCCAGCTCTCCCGGACCTCAGCCGCTGCAGCCCTCTGAACCGCTGTGACGCAAACTGCTCTAGGGGCTGTGGGCAGCTCGGCCTGTCGAGCCCCTGACAGTGGTCACTATGCTGCGGCCTCTGTCCTGAGCGCGCCGGCCCTGCGTGTGTGGCCGGGGCATGCGTGTGCATGGTCATGTGTGCCTGGTGCGTGTGTGTGCCCGGGGCATGCGTGTGCATGGTCATGTGTGCCTGGTGTGTGTGTGTGCCCGGGGCATGTGTGTGCATGTCCGTGTGTGCCTGGTGCGTGTGTGGCCGGGGCATGCATGTGCATGGTCATGTGTGCCTGGTGTGTGTGTGTGCCCGGGGCATGCGTGTGCACGGTCATGTGTGCCTGGTACGTGTGTGTGCCCAGGGCATGCGTGTGCATGTCCGTGTGTGCCTGGTGCGTGTGTGTGCCCGGGGCATGCGTGTGCACGGTCATGTGTGCCTGGTACGTGTGTGTGCCCAGGGCATGCGTGTGCATGTCCGTGTGTGCCTGGTGCGTGTTTGCCCAGGGCACGCGTGTGCATGGTCATGTGTGCCTGGTGCGTGTTTGCCCAGGGCACGCCTGTGCATGGTGCGTGTGTACCTGGTGTGTGTGTGTGCACGTGTTAGCGTAGCGATAACTTTGGTTGTCAGACATTACACTTAAGTATTTTTCTCTTGAAAATCCTCTGCCCTGGCCAGTTGGCTCAGTGGATAGAGCATCGGTTCAGCGTGCGGACGTCCCAGGTTCAATTCCAGGTCAGGTCACACAGGAGAAGCGCCCATCTGCTTCCCTTCCCCTCCCCACCCCCACCCTTACCCCTGTAGCTGTGGCTACCAGCATCGCCCCGGGCACTGAGGATAGCTCAGTTCATTCCAGCATCGGCCCCAGAAGGAGGTTGCCGGGTGGATCCCAGTCAGGGTGCATGTCTCCTCTCCTCTCACTTAAAAAAAAAGAAAATCTTCTAAGGTTGCCATGAAGACACTTTCAAACAAATCACAATTATATTTCCTGTGAAAACTCAAAAAATGGGGAAGAGTATGCCATATACACACACACACACACACACACATGCACACACATACACACACATATACACACACCACACACACATACACACGTACATACACACACATACACACACCACACACATACATACACACATATACATACATACATACACACATATACACATACATACACACACACATATGTAACTCTGGCTTGATTTAGTTGGGGGTGATTTTATTTCTGGCTGCTTCAGACCGCTGGTCCCACCCTTTATTGCTATTCCATCTGGAATACACTGTCTATCACTTGATCGCCTTCCGGCCAGGATAGGCCTGTTGTTGATAAGAAACCAGGTATGAAATCAGTTTAGGTTGAAGGTCAGCTTGCTGAACACTTTTGTCGGGCCTGGAGTGATGCACACGGTTTCTTTTCTTAGCAGGGACGCCGGAAGTGGCGGAAGAGAGCCAGTGTAATTCTCTAAGTTCCGAGGACCCAGCGAGCAGGTATCGTTACTCACTTGACAGGGCGATCTCATGACTGTTTGTTGAAGCGCTGAGTGCTGGTTGCCGGCCCTTCTGCGGCTCCTCACCCTCTCTGTCTCCCGCACGCTCTGCCCTTCGCCCCGGCCCCCACATGGATCCCCCGAATGCCAGGACTCTGCAAGACGCCAGTGTTGTTCTGTGTGGAAAATCAGCCGTGAGTGCAGGGCCAAGCAGCGCCGAAGACGTGCGCCCCGCAGTCTCCCTCTGGGGCACTTGGCATCGGAAAGGCTCTCAGAAGTCTTTGACGGAAAATAATTTTTTTTTTAACTTTCCCCAAAGCCAGACTCTACCTGGAATGCTCCAAACTGATGGGCTTATAGGCCTCTCTTCATGCCTCTTTCCTTAACAAATGCTCCTTCATCTGCTTGGCGTGCCCAGGAAAGGCCCTTGCCTAGGCAAACTCCTACTCACCCTTCAAAACCCATCTGAAGGTTGCATAGCTTTCCTCTTTTGTGCCCAGCGCAGTGCAGCGGATGCTTTGTGCTCTCACTGGTGTCCTGTGTCCCTTTCTGCTGCTAGATGGACTGCTTTTTTATCATTTCTTTATTTATTTATATATTCATTAAGTAAGAGGCGGGGAGGCAGAGAGACAGACTCCCACACGCCCCCGACCAGGATCCACCCAGCATGCCCACCAGGTGGCGATGCTCTGCCCATCTGGGGCCATCTCTCTGTTGCAACAGAAGCCATTCTAGCACCTGAGGCGGAGGCCAGGGAGCCGTCCTCAGCACCCGGGGCCAAATTGCTCAAACCTTTGGAGCCATGGCTGCGGGAGGGGACGAGAGAGTGAGAGAGAGAGAAGCAGATGGGCGCTTCTTCTGTGTGCCCTGGCCGGGAATTGAACCCTGGACTTACACGTGCCAGGCCAACGCTCTTACCACTGAGCTAGCCGGCCAGGGCCCAGGACTTCTTCAAAGACAGAGACCAGGCTCTCCTGGGCCTCTGAGCCTGACCTCCCAGCACGGCCGGTGTGCTGCCCTTTGTTTCTCAGCAGCTCTGTTGTGATGTGCTCGTATGCCATGCACCCCCAGCCGTCTGAGTGTGTTCTTTAGTTTTTAAGAAATTATTTTATTTTACAAGTATTTTTTTACTTTTTCCATTGATTTGTTTGGGGGGCAGGGAGAAAGAGAGAGGGAGGGAGAAGCATCAGCTCTCCATTCCACGTAGTTGTGCGCTCCTTGGTTGCATCCCCTGTGTGCTCTGACTGGGGGTCGCACCCACAACCTTGGCCTTTCAGGACGACACTCCAGTGGACTGAGCTGACTGGCCAGGAACGCCCTTCTCTGGTTTCTGATACGTTGCATTATTCATTTTAAAATTGTAAAATGTCTCTACATAAAACGTGTCATTTTAACCATTTTTAAGAGTAACATGCTGTGGCATTAGATACATACAGAGCAGCCGTTTTCAACCGGTGTGCTGCAAGAGTTTGTAACCCTGCACAACCTGACTGTCTAGTCAGGGGAACCGATCTCTGTCCCTTAGACTGTCAAAGAGAAAATGACCATGGGGCCCTGGCCGGTTGGCTCATCTGCTTCTCCCTCCCCGCTGCCCCGTCTCTCCCTTCTCTCTCTCTCCCCCTCTCACAGCCAGGGGTTCCATTGGCTTGAGCATCGTCCCCAGACCGGGTTGCCAGGTGGATCCCGATCGGGGCACATGCAGGACTCTGTCTCACTATTTCTCCTCCTCTCACTTAAAAAAGACATGACAACAGCCACCACAGCAATAGCTCCCAGTTTGAATCCATCAAAATTATACTACTGGTTTTTTTTTTTTGGTCAGATCAGCAACAGATACAACAGTTTTCGGCGTGCCACAGAATTTTAGTCATTAGTTTGTGTGCCATTAGATGAGAAAGGTTGAAACTCCTGGTTTCAAGTTCTGTTCAACCATCACAGCTTCCTACTTGAAACCTCCTCCTCCCCCTCCCAGTCAGGAACGGCCCCGAGACTCATCAGCATGCCCCTCCGCCCCCCGCCTCTGGCCTCTGTCCTGCGCCCCGTCTCCGTGGACGCGCCCCTCATGGCCCACTGCTGTAACTGGAACCACACGGCGTTTGTCCTTCTGTGGCTGCTTCAGTCCACTCTGCGTAACGTCACCGTCCACCACATGGTGGCGGGCGGCAGGCTTTCCCTTTATATGGTGAAACACTCTCCCACGTTTTGTGCCACGTTGTGTCTGTGGGATTAATCACCTGTTGGTGGGAACGGGGTGCGTGCCCACCGCCTGGTACAGCGAACACCAGGGTCCGTGGGGGAGGGGTGCGCACGCCTGTGCCCAGCCTGTCCCTCAGTGAAGCAGCTGGCTGACGGGTGCGGTTACCCCGGGAGGCGGTTACCCCGGGCGCTAGCACCGGCTCGCACACCCGCAGAGCCTCCGTGTCCCCAGCACGGTGGTGGCACGTCCCCTTCACGCGCGGCCTCGCTAAGACCGAGCGGAGGCTGGGAGCTGGGCCGGCAGGTCAGCACACGTGGGCCAAGTCCTGGGCGCGGTGGACCTCACGCTGCCTCTGCTTTTCCTTCCCCTTGCGGACGCTGGACTTGAAGAGCGTGAGTGCCCGCTCCCTGTGGGGCTGTGGACAGGGAACAGGTCTCCGGGGAACAGCGCTCACTGTTTCCTTGACTTTCAGAATTGTGTCACGGGGACCCAGCGGCCCCGTCCAGACGCGGAATTCCGTGTAAAGTAAAGGTGGGGGCCGCCTCCCTGGTCACTCAGGACTCACTGAGAAGGGTGTATTTATCCACGGAGGACGACTTTTTCTTGTTTTCCTTTTTTTAGAAGAAATGACTACAAAATGAAGTGAATGGTACCCTCAAATGATTTTCAAAAGTGACACTTTTTAGATGGAAGTATTTAGAAGTAATTTGAAATACCGTTCATACTTGATTCAGATTTTCTCTTCATTTTTTGAGTAGCTTTTTATTTTGCTGTAAACTCAGACTTAAATAGTGCCAGAAATAGGCAGTGGGCTCATGAGGTGGCTTCTGTGTACTTTGGGGACGTTCAGCCACCTCGTGGCCGGAGTTGGTCAGTGTGGTGACTCACGGTTTGCTCTCCTGCAGCGAGGACCGCGTCCATGCTGAAGACAGCGCCCTCGCCCGCTGGGCGGCGGATCCGGCCAACACCGCGTGGATGGAGAGTAAGCACCCCAGGCCCTCCCTGCTCCCGGCGCCGGTGCCCAGCTCTGCCCGGGAGCCTCCTGCCCGGTGCCCAGCTCTGCCCGGGAGCCTCCTGCCCAGTGCCCAGCTCTGCCCGGGAGCCTCCTGCCCGGTGCCCAGCTCTTCCCGGGAGCCTCCTGCCCGGTGCCCAGCTCTTCCCGGGAGCCTCCTGCCCGGTGCCCAGCTCTGCCCGGGAGCCTCCTGCCCGGTGCCCAGCTCTGCCCGGGAGCCTCCTGCCCGGTGCCCAGCTCTGCCCGGGAGCCTCCTGCCCGGTGCCCAGCTCTGCCCGGGAGCCTCCTGCCCCAGAATGGGGCTAAAAGTTCTAACCCGGGTTCACTCGCCTGGCCTGATAGCCTGCACTCTGCAGCCCACCCTCCCATCCTGTCCCGTGACCCCTGGCTCTCTGCCCCAGTGTGGGGAACCGATGCTGTGTCCCCAGCCTGCAGCCGGCGGTCACCCCTGGGACACAGCCTCTCCCCTGTGACCGGACCACTGCCCCACTGGCCGGGGGGCACGCCAGACCCGTTTCACGTGTGGTGTGGAAAGCTCAGTGATTTTTAGCTAGATTTACTTGTTCTCTAATTTTTAAAGGAAAAAATGAAGCTTGCTTTTCTAATGATCTTTTTTATTATCAACCTGCTCCCTTATTTCTGTGTAATTGTTTTATGTGCTAGACTTCCAACCACCTTAGCTGTCTCCTGAATCTGAAGTCATCCCTGGACCATTTCATCCTGGTTTTTCTTCTGACATTGTCAGACACAGAGCATGTGTGGCGAGCTGCTCCTCTGTGTGTGTGTGTGTGCCCGTGTGTGTGCGCGCGTGCGTGTGTGTGTGTGTGTGCGCGCGTGTGTGTGTGTGTGTGTGTATGGGCGAGGGGCGTGTTAAGTCAGGACCCTTATTGGAGTCGGTCACTGTCTCTAGTCCCAGTAGTTTTTGCTTAGTCTTTTCTTTATTTTTTACTTATTTTTTTACGGGGATAGAGAGAGAGTCAGAGAGAGGTACAGATAGGGACAGACAGACAGGAACGGAGAGAGGTGAGAAGCATCAATCATCAGTTTTTCGTTGCCATTGCAACACCTTAGTTGTTCATTGATTGCTTTCTCACATGTGCCTTGACCGTGGGCCTTCAGCAGACCGAGCCACCCCTTGCTGGAGCCAGTGACCTTGGGTCCAAGCTGACGAGCTTTTGCTCAAGCCAGATGGGCCCCTGCTCAAGCTGGCGAGCTTGGGGTCTCGAACCCGGGTCTTCCGCATCCCAGTCCGACGCTCTATCCACTGCGCCACCGCCCGGTCAGGCTGGTCCCAGTAGTTTTGTTTCCGAAGGAAACTTGTCTGCATTCCCCTCCCCGGACGTGTTACCCGTGTGGCAGTCCCCTGGGATGGTGGCATCTGGAGACTTCGTGCTCGTTGTCAGACGGGAGTGTGGGCTCACTGCCATCCACAGATAGGAAGGCGCCCCCTCAGATGGGCTGCAGCAGCGGCTGAGGCCACAGGGACCCCCCTGGGTTCCCCTTGTGCTTGTGGTTTCCAGGTGGGAGGACTAGAGTTGGGTTGATGTCCATGTCGTCCCGAGATGCTCACAGACACTCGGAGGAGTGTCAGATGTTGCTGCCACCACCCACGACCCTCTCGTACAGTGGACACTACGTGTTTCACCCGTGGAGGACCCTCCCACTTGTACTTAAGAAACGCACGTTCCACGTGACGCTGTTTGAGAAACTTTGTCCTGGAAGCTCAACATTTGTGTGCCTGCCTGTGTCTGCCCCTCGCAGTTGGGGGTGCCGGCGTCTCAGGTGTTGGTTTATTTGTGGCTCCCCCACTTTACAGGGCAGGGTCTGAGCTGCCCCTGGGGTTCTGGAAGTCTGCATGTCACCTTCATATGTTTGCACGTCAGGGCACGTTAGCTTCATAGACCTGACCTCCATAAAAGAGCCACACTGAGGTCGTCAGCGGAGCATAAGATACAGGGACGAGTTGCCCTGGAAACCGTCAAGTTCCCTGTGCGAGATATTTCACAGAGGGGCCATTTGGGGTGATTTCCTTCAATCCTGAAGAAATGTCCCGCCCTAAAAAATGATGCTCGTGGTTTGGTAAGGTGCCATCGATGACATCCGGGCCAGCTGCCGGTTGTGACATCGCAGGAGACGGCCCCAGCACGTGTGAAGTGCACTCGGCCGGTCTCAGTCCGTCTTTACAGTTCCCTCTCTCATTCCAGACCCGGAAGAAGAAGCCGTTTACGATGACGTGCCGCAGGAGAACTCGGACTCGGACCCAGGTTTGCCTTCCTCCGGGTGCGGGCTCTGTGTGTCATCCGTGTTCCAGTGTCGGGGGCGTGGGGGGGGTGCGCATTTGTGTGTTTGTGTTACAACATGTGGAGGCTCCCGACCTGAATCTCCCCAAGAAGCGGGGCGAGTTGATACGAGGAGTATGCACGGCAAGGTGAGAAACGCGGAGGCTGAGAAGTACTCTGAATTTCCGGTAAGCGAGAACGTAGAAGGAAGAGCGACGAAGAATTTCTGGAATTAAAGACAGACAAATTCCCAGATCGTAGAATTCAGATTCGGAGCAGGACAAGCCTCAGTCAGCCCGCTCCTGGGCCTGCCCCATGACTCTGCCGGCCCGAACCCCACGGTGGCCAGCAGAGCCGATGTCTCGTCGCGCAGGGAGACACGGGATAGTAGTCTCAGAGCGCTGAAGAAAACCGGGTATTTCAACCCAGAATTCCATACCCAGCCAACGTTTCATTCTTTAAAAAGGGATGAAGATTGGGGAGATTTTCCAGTCATTGGCTGTAAAGAAATACTCGTATTTCAAGGATGGGGGTGCTGAGCATGAGGGGAAGCCAAGCAGGGCAGGGGGCAAATAAACCAATCAGTCTGTGAGTAAATGGACACCAGCGTGAGACGGCACTGAAGGCTGGGGGAGGGGGAGGGGGAGGGGCGGGCGGCTGCGATGGGCGCTGACCCTGAGAGCCTCACGTCTGCGCACATCTCGGCGGAAGGGCGCAGACACTGATTTTTTTATGTGATCTGTCAGGTCTGCATTTCATGGGTGACCACTAGAAGAACAGAAATAGATTATTTAACTTCCAAGTGCGTAGAGCAAAACCCAGGCCGGTAGACAGCGAGAAAATATAAGAACAGGGCAAATAGTATGAAAAACAGGTGGCAAAATCCGTCCAAATGTATTGGTACTTACCATGAATACAAAGTGACCCCAGTTGCCGGTGAAAGTTGTTCTTGGAATAACAGCGCGCTGGCACACAGGGCACTGCAGACATAGGTTTGCGGTTGTTTGTATGGAAAGCGATGCAGTAATTAACAAGTAGCAAGGCAGGGTCGGGCTCTGTGTTTCCCTACTCACAGCTGGAGACCTGCTAGGTTTGCGGTGGTTTGTATGGAAAGCGATGCAGTAATTAATAAGTAACAAAGCAGGGACAGGCTCTGTGTTTCCCTACTCACAGCTGGGACCTGCGTCAGCCCCGCCCTGTGGCTTACGAAGCCACGTGTGTAAGGACATGCAGCATCTGCACAGCGAGCAGGTGGAAAAAGGAACGTAAGACAAGTCTGACCAGCGTGCAGCCACGTGGCTGTAACACTGCATGTTGGGCTCTGAAACATTATTCGACACAGAGTTCTTCACAAGGGAAAGGTGTCATAGCTCAAGACTTCTGTGCACCTGACGCCGTAGCCTACAGCGAGTAAAGCCGCATGGCGGACAGAGCCAGGAGTGGACGGTGTGTAGCCACTGTGGACGGCTGTCCCCACTGTCCGGGACCCATCTCCACTGCAGAAGGACAGAGTGGAGGATCGACTTGAAGGACAGAGAGAATCCTGAACCTGATGGTTCCAGAACGCACGTTATTTTCCCCAGACGCATGGACGCTTCTAAAATGTGCCGCATGACTGTACGCCCTGAAGCAAATAGAGTCCAGAGCCTAGGTCTTCAGACCTCATCCCTGGACAAACGCCCGGCCCAGCCAGTAAGAAAGAGGCACCCGTGTTTGAGGATCGAGCATCACACCACCGCACAACTCGGGGCCAAGGACACTGAGAGAAATCAGAGTGGACACTGGAGAACGCCGTGACGAAATGACCACATACATAGAAGCTCCTGGGGCAGACACGGGAACAAGGGACTGGGGACTTGGCATCCGCTGACAAGGAAGATGGAGGAAGAGCAGAGCGTCCCGCGCCGCACATCAGGGAGGGAACCAGAGGTGACGCCCTGCAGGTCCGGGAGACGAGGGGATCGGGAGAAGTGACCAGCAGGACAGGGTGGCGGTCCTCGGGGGAGAATGCGGAACAAGGATCCCGCGGTGCGTTTGCGGGAGGGGTGTCACGGAGGGGCACCACCCAGGGAGATGGAACTGCGGGAGGTGTGTATGAAGACTGGGACGACCAGGAAAGGATTCTGTGAACTTTGTCAATAAATTAAAACACTCAGGAAACTCAACGCTTCCTTTAAATGGGCTGTGGCTGAAGTAGAAACAGTGATAAATCTCTAACGACTCAAGGTGTTGGGTCAGTTGTTCAGTGAATCTCCGGTCCTGGATGGCGTTCCCCCGAGACCCCAACTTGAAGGCCACGTGTGGTCCCCGTGATGAGAAGGTGGGACTCCCTGTCACCTGTGTTAGGATATCAGCATAAACTTACAACCCCAGTCACCAGAGAGCCTGATGCTGAATGTCCCAGATGTCAGGAAGTGTCGACCGGCGGTACCCAAGCCAACGAGGACAGCCCTCTGAGCTTCCCAGCCTCCCCTCGGGGTTCAGGGACTTTTGCACCAGCAGGTTTTTTACTACGTCATTCCCCACAGGCACTGACCGCTGGGCGCAATCCGTAACCTCGTCTCGGTGTTGGCTAAGGCCAGTGGCCACCCAGTGTCCACTCAGAAGGAAGCAGCCTAATTAAGATCATGCTCTCAAAGCCTGCGGCAGCCTCACCATCAGAAGCTTGTTGCTGCTTTCACTCCGTGATGCCTGGGGACACTGTCAGGCCTCCAGCACTGTCCTGCCCCCAAGGTCCCGCAGTGGGGCCCCCCGACGCTTACCTTCAGGCCTCTGTCTACGTCAGCTCCCAGGTGCTTAGGGATGAGTACGCTCCTGGTTGTTCCTAAAGTCCGTGCTGCAAAACGAGTGAGACAAAGGCTAGTTTCTGCCGGAACGAGTTCTCAGGCACTTTGGGTAGTTTATGCTGCCAGTTCTCTCAGCAGAAGGTGAAGGAGGCCGCTACAGCCTGAGCACCGAGAAAGGTCTGCTGGGGTCCTCCTGCCAGAGCTGCTGGGCCTCTGTGAGGACGCCTTTGTCGTGGTGGTGTGTCTGGTCTTCTCCAGTTCTCAGTGACTGATGCGGTGCAGCCTCTTCTGAACAGTAATAGGTTAATTACGGGTCTCACCAGGCCATTCTTAGTACAAGAGCGAAGTTTATACTTGTCTACCATGAGCTTCACTGTGTTCGTATTTGAATTAATCTACCATCCATCCTTCTATTTGCCCGCCATCCCTCTATCCATCCATCCACCCATCCGTCCACCCATCCTCCATCCATCCATCTATCCATCCATCCACCCATCCATCCATCCATCCATCCTCCATCCATCCATCTATCCATCCATCCACCCATCCATCCATCGATCCATCCATCCACTCATCGATTCATCCATCCATCTATCCATCCATCCACCCATCCATCCATCCATCCTCCATCCATCCATCAATCCATCCACCCACCATCCCTCTATCCATCCATCCACCATCCGTCTACCCATCCTCCATCCATCCATCTATTCAACCACCCATCCATCCATCCACCCATCCATCCATCCATCTCCTCCACCCATCCACCCATATTCACCTGCCCACCCACCCACCATCTGTCCTTCACCCGTCTCTCCAATATGTTTGTATCCCTTACGTTTATCTAGACAAAACCTTCCCTCCGTGGAAAGCATCCTGTGGTTGACAAGTCAGTGGCACAGTTGTGGCCTCTGTGGAGCACCAGGGTCCGAGGACACAGATGGGGCTGGGGGGTCAGAGCCTGGTCAGGCTTTAGGCCTCACCTCAACCCCACCAGGCTCACGAGGGCCCTTGCAGGGGGCCAACCCCCAGGCTGCACTGCTCCCCCCGCTTTTCTGAGACGCTCCCCACACCTCAATACGTGCGGCCGTGCGGGAAGCGCTCGCCCGGGAGCTGTACCCCTTTAATCTCGCTCTGGCGTTTGTGCACCAGATGCGATGATTTACGACGACGTCGAGAACGGAGACGGAGGAGGAGACAGCTCTCTGGAGTATGGGTGGAGTTCGAGCGAGTTCGAGAGCTACGAAGAGCAGAGCGACTCGGAGTGCAAGAACGGGGTGCCCGGCTCCTTCCTGCGCAGCAGCCACAGGAAGCAAGTGAGTGTCCGCCCGCCACATCACCTCGGTTCACGTGGGGGTTGCCTGCTTCAGGGTTGTTGGTCTGTGGTTGGGGGGAAGCACGAGACGTGGGCAAAGAGGGGTGTCACACGGGGGCCAAGGGAGGATTGAACTTTCCTAATGAAATCAGAAGGCCCCGAGCAAGCGGCTGTCGTGAGCGTTTTAAGAAAAGAACGGTTCTCTGAGTTATTGGGCTGCGTACACGTCATCCCGCTGTGCCCAGTGACCAACCCAGTCGGGTCTGCCCGGGGCGCGGGGGACCCACCCGCCTTCTGGGGGTGGTTTGTGCTCCAGGGTCCCCAACACGCACAGGAGCGTGTGACAGAGGCTGTGAAGGGCAGGAGTCCAAGCTGCCCTGTGACCACGCTGAGGGCAGCGTGTGCGTGACTCCCGAGCGGGGGTCCAGCCAGCAGCGTGGGGACAGAGCACGGTTCTGGAACGGGGTGCTGTTTCGGTGAGGCCCCTCACCTGAGGGAGTCCCGGCCCCGTGGTGACTGAGCCGTGTGCCTGGTGGTCGGGGCTGGTTCGTGCTGATGTCTACAGCACGTAGTGACCCCTGCCCCCTGTGGAGGTGGAGCGTGGGCCGTGTGCACACGGGTTGGTGGGTCTGCTCACAGCAGGTGCCCCATCATCGTGACCAAACCGGTGAACAACTTCACCTGCCGGCCCCCGGGAGCCAGGCCCCTGCACGGTCTGTGGCGTGTGGGTCGTCACGGGTGCTCAGAGGCCCCTGTTCTGTGAACTCGTGGGAAGCTGCCCTTGCACTTGACCCGGTGCGGCCGAGCCCGGCACTCGGCTTCCAGCTGGGACTTGAGCGTGATGCGTCAGGGCCCACTTTGGGCAGCGTGGCGTGTTCAGTGGGTGCCGCAGGTAGAAGAGGGGGCACAGCTCCCTCCTCTCTCATCTCCAGTCAGCCGGTCGGTCCTAGGACTGCGTGAGCTCAGCCGGGCTGGGTCCCCGGGGACCTGCTGGCGTGATCACTGAGCAGGCCTGCCCCCCGGCTGTCTGATAGACCGGCCCCGACAGCCCGCCCGTAGTAGTGCCGGCTGAGCGTGTCAGCTGGTGCAGCGTGGACACCAGTGTGAGGCCAGCACGGAGCGGCCCAGTGCAGACCGGAGCGTGCACTGCAGGGCAGCGTCCTGGGAAGGGGGTTGCAAAGCCGGGTGTTCAGATGCAGGTGCCGTGGAAGGACCAGGTTTCCTAGGAGAAAAGGTCCGGTTGTGACCCACAAAATGACTCTCACCTCAGAAGCCGTCTCAGGTGTCCACCACAAGGACTCCCTGTGCCCTCGTCCTGGTGGACGCGGGGCAGGGGCGCCTGTGTGAGGAGCAGAGGCCCGCCTCGCACGCCTGGGGAGCTCGTGGTCACACGCCAGCCACTCCTGGGGCGCACCCTCGGCACAGCCCCGAGTTAGTTCCAGTGTCCCTTGCTGGGTGATGACACGCACGAGGGGTTCCGTACCTGTTTCCACGTGGGATCGTTTGGGTTTCACGCAAGTACGAGAACGTGGTTGGAGCAGGCTGTCCTGTGCAGTTTGCTCTCACCTGGCGGAGACGCCTCCTGACCAGCTCTCCTGACGCTGCGTCCGCCTTCGGACGCCGTTCTATGCCCTGGCCTGCCGCCGAGGCTTGGCGGGCCAGAAGGGGGTCCCAGGGGCCCTTCAGTGTAGGGCTGTCTGCAGCACCGGGGAGAGCGTCCTCGTGAAAAGACTGTCTCTCTGTGCTCAGCTGTCCCATGACCTGGCGCGGTTAAAGGAGCGCTATGAGCAGAGGATGAGAGAGGCGGTGGCCAGCGCAGTGGCCAGCGCGGTGGGCGCCGTCGAGGCCCAGCGGCTTAAGCAGAAGCAGGAGCTGAAGGTAGCGTGGGTCCCTCCGCACAGCGGCGCCCGCCACACGCTCAGACACGCACTCGGGGACCCGTCCGCCACGTCCACCGTCGGTCCAGGGGCTCCGGGTGCCCCCGGACGCTCTGCGGGTCCCTGTCGATTCTGAGAGGCCATTTGCCTTTCTCTGTCTCCACCTCACACACGTGCATGGAGGGATTTCCCGGAGGCTCTGGGCACGATGTGTGACATCACAGCTGACGGAAGGTGGGCTCCAGCTGCCTGTGACCAGGGGGATTGCAGAATGCCACACATTGTTTCTGTTTCGGAAAACACAATAAGTATCTACGTGTTAGCTGAGGTAACCTTAACTAACGGGTCTGTTACCACTTTTAAATGAATGTTGGTTGAAACCGTCAACGTTTTTCTCAGCTTCACCTCCTGCAGTAAACGCAGGTACTTGAGACCCAGGGACACGGTGGTCATGCTCACGAGAGGAGAGGGGCCCTGAGACCGACAGTCTGGGAACTGCTGGATGGAGGTGATGGCGGCCAGTTCCCCGGGCTGTGTTTTAAAAGGCCACTGTCAAGTAGTACGTCCTTCAATTCAGCCTTCCGTCCCCGTGCTCTGTGACTTGTGTTGAGCAGTGCTTACCTGGAAGCAGATGTCCATGTAGAAACGTGGCCGCTGCTTTAGTCCCGGGAGCTGTGCCCGGGCTCTCGGCAGACAGCGCCGTAACCAGCACACCTGCTCAGGTCAGGGTCGGCAGGCTCCTTGCAGGTGGCATGACTGGTCAGGGGTCCATCCCTGGCCTTGGTCCGTCCTGGGTAGGCGTTCGTCCCGGGCAGGGGTCCATGCCTGGGCAAGAGTCCGTCCTGTGCAGGAGTCCATACCTGGCCAGGGATCCGTCCCAGGCAGGCGTCTGTCCCTGGCCAGCGTCCATTCTGGGTAGGGGTTCATCCCTGGGTAGGGGTCCGTCCTGGGCAGGGTTCTGTCCCTAGGCAGGGATTCGTCCGGGCAGGGGTCTGTCCCTGGGCAGGGGTCTGTCCTGGGCAGGGGTCTGTCCCTGGGCTAATTCGGGGTCTGGCGGGTTTTCTGGGCAGCCCTCCACGTGGCTGGCCATTGGGAGCGTGTGAAGGATAGAGGCCAGGTCTGGTCAGCAGTGTGGGAGCAGGTGGGCAGTCGGGAGCAGCAGGGCCCAGGGGACGCGGGTGCGTGGCAGCCTGAGCAGTGTGGTGGGCAAGTCACCGAGGGCCAGCAGCCACCCCTCCTCAGGCTGGAGAGGGAGCCGGTACTGCGCCCTCCTGGTGGCCTCTCCTCCCGGGTCCTAGTCCCCTCACGGGGGTGGGGGGCTTGCCCCGGCTGGAGGCTCCTCCCTCTTGCTCAGTCCACAGTCCTGGTTGTCCTTAGAGGGGGCCCGGCTGGGGTTACAGGGGGCGGGGTGGAGACGAAGTGAGGCCCCAGGTCTGGGGGAGAGGGACGCTTGGACACAGAGAGGGGAGATCTCAGGTGCTGTCGTGCGTGTTGGTCAGGACGCCCCACTTGGGTGGGAGGGATGCAGGATTGGAGCAGCCCACGAGGGGCGCAGAGGGACCCAGCCGCTGACGGGATGGGGTGGGCCCTGCTGGGAGCTGATTTGGGTGTCAGCAGGTGGACACTTCAGGGAAGGCCTCTGAGGCACGGGGAAATAAAGGGTCTGCAGGGACAGCGTGGCTGGGGGGACCCTGTGTGACGTCCTCCGGAGGCCGTTTCCAGGGGCGACAGTGAGCAGGCAGGTGAGCCAGTGGCTGTCCGGGCCCTCTCTGCTGGGACCAGGGCACTTAGGGCCAGAGAGTCCCTCAGGGAGGATGCTGGACCGTCTCACAAGAGGCCGTCTGGGTTTTCTCCGGAACAATCTCTGGCACCCCATGGCCAGCGCCTCGGACATGAGACTATTGAAGAATCAAACGCTTCCGAGCCCTGAGGTCACCAGGAGGCTCTGGCTGGGGGACAGCCGGTGAGCTCTGCACTGCGGGGAGTGGCCTTGGGCTCACATGTTGCAGACGAGTGGAGGGCTGGCTGTCTCTCTGCCTGTCTCTGGTCACTAGCTCCTTCTGGCCTTCCGAGTGGGCGCAGGTGGGAGATTCCACGCGGCTCAGGCTGGCACACGTGCCCAGGGGCTGATGGGTGGGCAGGTGTCCTGTCCGTTCTCCTGTCGGCCCAGGATGTGCCGTTTGTCATCTGTGGGCTCTGTGTTTCCACCTCTAACATGTACATAGTTGTCTGTGTCAGCGATTCTAATAAAATAAGGACCGCGTGAGTTTTAAGTGTAGCAGGTCTTGAAACCATGTCAGTTAAGGGCTCTGCAGTTAGTTTGTAGCGGACAGCCCCAGACCACACATGCAAGTCCCCACGGGCGGGAAAGTGCTGCCCCATCAGAGAGCCAATGTCGGGGGACTCATTTCGGGGGACTTTTCAAGACCAAACTGCTTGACAGTACTCTTTTAAAACGGGTGAGCACCAGCAGGGTGACCCGGGCCAGACGGCCCGCTCCTCACGCTCCGACCCCCGCAGATGCAGAAGCTGGTGAAGGCAGCCAGGGACGGCACCCGGGACGGGCTCGAGAGGACCAAGGCTGCCGTGAAGCGAGGCCGCTCCTTCATCCGGACCAAGTCCTTTGTCTCCCCAGGTCTGTGCCTCGGTCCCCAACCACAGCCAGGCCCTGGCCGCACCCTCGGACCGTGTACCTCAGGGTCCCACACGGCCAGGTCTCCTGGGGTCGGGGCTCTGGGGGGGTGGTCTCTTGGGCACACTCAGCAGGCAGCAGAAAGGGAGTGAACTCTCCCGGGTGGCAGATGTCACCCCCACTCTATTGTCCCCTCTCAGCCCTGGGTCCCCTGAGGGGCCGTCACCCCTTCTTGTCCCTCCTGAAGCCCCCCCCCCATCCCGGTACCCAGGGACTCTGTGCAGATTCTCCGTGAGTCCGTGCATGGTGACGGGGTGTGTCGTCACGGAGAGCCCCTCTCCTGGTCTGTGCGCTGCCCACAGGGGCGGACGCACACGCAGGGAAGGCAGCATTCTGAGTGGGGGCTGTGGGAAGTGTGGGGACGATTCTAGAGTCTTGAGACTGTGACACAGCTGCTCCCTAAGGGCAGTGCTGTGCTGGGTGTGGGTCAGGAGGCACACGGGTAGGAATGAAGCACGTGGGCACAAGTCGCAGGACAAGGACTGTGCCCCGAGCTGCGACGGAACTCCCGGGTACGCGGACAGTTCTGGGGTGGCCGCGGTCTCTGACCTGCTGCCCCGGAAGCACGTCTCTGTTGATCTACGAGCTCCAGTGGCAGATGCCGCACGCGTCTGCTCCCTGTGCGGGGTGAGGACTGGGCCCCTCGTGTGTCCTCCCGGCCGGCTGGGGGACTAGATGCCCATCTCTGCAGCTCGAGCTGATGAGGCCTCTAGGAAGCGTAGTCGTGGGGAGGCCTCCAAGGATCCCACGGGTGCTGGGAAGCAGAGCCTAGGGCGACAGATCTGGGCGGGGACTCTGCCCTGTGCTTTTCAGGTGTCCGTCCAGCCATTTTGCACGATCTTTTATTTAGCTTCAACTTTTTAAAGAAGGACTTAGTTTTGGCCTAAACTTTGTGACCGGGGAGCTTGTTTCTTCCCAGACTGGGGGGGACAGGCAGACAGACGGTTGGTCTCCCGAGCGTCACTGGCCCCGAGCGGGGACCTTGGTCTCCTCGCTGCTGGTCCTTCTTGCTGGTTGGGGTCGTTTGTAGGTTGAGACGGAAGAACCGTCTGCTTTAGCAGCGGGGCACTCAGGTGGCCCCTCCGCGCTCCGAAGCGCTGAGAATTTCAAAACTTGGCAAACACTTCTGAGTGGGTCGGATTTTCTTGGATTGGTGGTCGCTGGCAGGTGTGAGTGTGGAAACGGCGTGGCAAGGGTGTCACCCCTGTCATAACAGGGCGCCCCGACTTCTCTCAGATCACAGGCCCGGCCCCGAGGAGGAGCAGAGCGTCTTCATCGACGTCGACTGCAGGCACCCGGAAGCCGTGCTGACCCCCATGCCTGACGGTCTGTCTCAGCAGCAGGTAGGGCGTCTGCACGGGGGACACGGATGTGCACCTTCTGGTGAGCCGCTGGCCGGTGACCTGCTGCCATTCCTGCCACTGTGTCCCCCCCCCCCCCCCGCAGCCTCTCCTGGTCCAGCAGGGCCTCTGGGACCCCGGTCAGCAGCAAGGCCCGGGTTCAGACCCCATCCTTGATGAACTCACATTCTCTGAGAGTTACTTGTGCTAGCGTGTGTGACGGGTGGCTCTACAGGGAGGGAGTGTGGTGTCTAAAGAGTGCGGGAGAGTTCTTTTCTTTTCTTCTTGTATTTTATTTCCAAACTGCCTTGTACCAATTCCGGTGCTTTGACCCGATACATTAGTATCGTCTCAGGACTCTTAGAAAACAAATGTAATTCTTAGATCAGACACCAAAAGTCTCACTCCCGACTTGAGCGCTTAAAGTTGTACCCGGGAACATGGGTTTTGGGCCTAGACTGGCCTAGACTTGACCCTCCGCCAGGCTGGGGGTGACTCGGCCCCGGCCGGGGTCAGACGCCCCTTCCAGATGGACAGACAGGTCTGGCGGGGAACGTGCCTGGGACCCAGCCGGGTGGCACGGGGCTGCAGCCAAGAGGCTCTGTTCTCGGGTTTTAACCCCGGACACAGCTGGGTTTTTTCAGTGTATCACTTTCCTTAAGTATCCAGAGGGTTGGTTTCGGTCTCAATTTTTGAATCAAACCGCCCTTTTAGTAAAGAAAACCTGTCCCTGCCCCCAGGTGGCGCTGCAGCCTCTGCGGTCCGTGTGCATGGGCAAGGGAGCCCGGCTGGGTATGTGTGTGCGTGTGCGTGCGTGTGCATGTGTGTGCGTGTGCGTGTGTGTGTGTGTGTGGTTTAGAACCAGCCCCGTTGTGGCTCGGTGCTTCGTTTCTCATTTACTGGCAAAAATAACTTGCCACATGCTGTCACGGGCCTTTCCCAGGCCAGAAGCGGGTGCTTGTGCAGTGTGTGGGCACCAAACCCAAAGTGAGTCAGCGCTCGGAAGAGCAGCACACTGCTCCTGGAAATGGCACTGTTGATTTACCGAGCTCTCCGCCTCGAAGCTGCGTCTTCCACGGTCACGGGTTCCTCCACCTTCCAAAAGATTTTGTTTCTCTATAATTTTCTTAGGCGTTGCCAGTGGCATTCTCTAGATGAGCTGTTCCTAACACTGATTTACACGTGACACAAGTAATTCGGAGTTGGGCACACAAATGAGTTAACTCGGTTGGTTATTATTGCATCAGTGAGTGAATCTTTCGTTAATTAGCCCTGTAGGGTCACGTGTGTCCTGCTGTTGTTACAGTTTATAACTTGAAGCTTAAAAATGAACACACTGTAGCAATGGGAGGTGTTTTGTTCCTGCAGGGCTGGATAGTTAACACATCATTTTAAGTATTCCAGAGGCCTTGTAAGGCTCCCCTTACTTCCTGTTTTGAAAACAAAACACGTCTTTATCAAGAAGCCTTAAGTAGAAGTAAAATTTATCCGCGTGAAGTAATTTCCTGCTATTGTATTTTCAAATCCCGTCAGGTTGTAAGAAGATACATTCTGGGTTCGATTGTGGATAGTGAGAAGAACTATGTGGATGCCCTCACGAGGATTCTGGAGGTACCCACCTTTCTTACATATATGTGCTTGTCACCTGCATATGGTTACATGTATGGGTCATAAAACACCCAACTTTGCAGAATCCTCAAAAGAGGTTAAATACTGTGCTTGTGTAATTGACGTCAGAAGTCCAGTGATAGCGATAAAAACTTTGCAGAAGAAATCCAGGCATAAGCAAAAATCAAAGTAGTGAGTATTAATAAGCACATTCTCGCTATTTTCTCCAGGAAATGGGCTGCCTCGCTCAAGCACAGGGTATTGGCTGGCAGCTGAGGCTGCTGGCATTCTAGAAGGACTTGTGGAGTCCTGGCCGGAGGCTCGGTTGGTTAGAGCATTGTCCAGCTTCAAGCCCCGGTCAGGGCACAGGCGAGAATCAGCCAACCGAACGCATAAATAAGTGGAACAACAAATCAGTTCTCTCTTTCTCTCTTTCTAAAATTAATAAATAAAAACACTTGTGTGCAAAGACTGTCTGCACACCAGCCCTGTGTCCTCACCAGCTTAAATGGGTGATGCCTGTCATTTACAGCCAACGTCCCGTTACCAACGGCTCTTTCATTCCTACCTCTAAAGCCGAGGCGTTCACTAAAAAGAGTTCCATAAAACGCAACACGTAGGCTGTTGAGTGGTTCCGTCCGTGAGAATGCGTGAATACGTCTTTCTTACCCCCGAACCCTAAGTCGAGGGGTGTGTTTGGAGCGCGTGCGCCCCGCCGCGGGCTGGCCCTCACCCCTGCGCCTGTCCCGGCCCGCCAGCAGTACGAGAGGCCGCTGTCCGAGATGGAGCCGCGCGTGCTGAGCGACCGGAAGCTGAAGGTGGTGTTCCACCGCCTGAGGGAGGTCCTGCAGTGCCACCGCCTCTTCCAGATGGCGCTGGCCAGCCGCGTGGCCGAGTGGGACTCCGTGGAGATGATCGGCGACGTCTTTGTTGCTTCCGTGAGTGACCGGCTGCCCCGCCCCGTGGTGCCGTCCCCGGGACGTTAGCACCGGTGGTGAGCCACCTGCATTCACGAAGGAGGAGCGTGATGGGCGTTGCCAGGGAGACGGGCGAGTAGGAGCCTGGGGAGAGGGGGCTGTGAGGCGAGGCCTCTGCACACGCGCAGTTTCGGACTCAGTGGCAGATTTTTTTTTTTTTTTACAGGGACAGAGAGTCAGAGAGAGGGATAGACAGGGACAGACAGACAGGAATGGAGAGAGGTGAGAAGCACCAATCATTAGTTTTTCGTTGCCGTTGCGACACCTTAGTTGTTCATTGATTGCTTTCTCACATGTGCCTTGACCGCAGGCCTTCAGCAGACCGAGCCACCCCTTGCTGGAGCCAGCGACCTTGGGTCCAAGCTGGCGAGCTTTTGCTCAAGCCAGATGGGCCCGCACTCAAGCTGGCAAGCTCGGGGTCTCGAACCTGTGTCTTCCCATCCTAGTCTGACACTCTGTCCACTGTACCACCACCCAGTCAGGCTCAGTGGTAGGAGATTTGACGGGCTGCTCGAGGCCCAACAGGCCGTGTGCGGGTAGCCATGCGGGGCGGCGGCCCAGGTGAGCCCCTGTCTGAGCACCAGCCCCCCAGGAGCAATGGGACCCTGTGGGGAACCCCTGCTGTTCCCTGCAGACCTGGGCTCTGTGCCCAGAGCTCTGTGTGCAGACGTCCAGGCCTGGCACCCCACACTGGGCACAGCCGCCCATCAGCTCAGCGGCTGGAGACAGGTGGTGCTGGGTGAACACCGGCCGCCTGAGCTGGCTTGCTGTTGGTCCGTATGGGGACTCCATGCTCTGTGTGCTGGCTTTGCCCACCCAGTGTAGGGGACACACTGGTGTCTCTAACGGCTTTGCCCCAGCTGCAAAGCTTCTGTGTCCGTGGACGTGAACGGGGCCACAGCAGTGATGCGAAACTTGTGCGTGTGCTGGATGAAGCGTGTCTGCCACACAGGACGCCCCAAGTGTGACAGACGCAGCTCTTATTAAAATACCTGCGCACCCCGCTTGGGTCGTCAGGGAAAGCTGAGCGTCTGGGACATTTCCTCTGCCGCCGCCTTGTCTGTTTTCTGTTAGCGTCCACTTTTATTCTTCTTAGAAGCCTGCCTGGGGAACACACTTTTGAATGGGAAAAATTTTTTTGTTCTAACTATAACGTAGTTGAAAGTGTTTCTTCGCTGAGTGACGGCCACACCAGGCGCAGGAGGGGGGGGCTGTCATCGTCCTCGCTGTGCGCTGGTGGTCATTACTGAAG
The DNA here is from genome assembly GCA_037038555.1 of Rhynchonycteris naso. Lineage (NCBI taxonomy): Eukaryota > Metazoa > Chordata > Mammalia > Chiroptera > Emballonuridae > Rhynchonycteris > Rhynchonycteris naso. The sequence goes on from CM072998.1 coordinate 820,398, forward strand.
CCCCCCCTGCTAAGATGGCTGTGGGGCCAGCAGCACAAGGCCACCAGCCGTGTGTTTTTGTGCATTGTGGACCCGACTGGGGCGCAGGTCCGAGTGTCCGGGTCGAGGACGGGTCCTCTGCACGCTGCCCTGTGCGCAGTCGCCCCGGGACGTCCCCAGCGTTGAAACGTGCCTAACAAGTCTGCTCAGAAAGTCGTGCCGTCGTGAGGTTTACCTCGAGGCTCATCGCGGGCGCTGTGCTGTTGGACTCGGGGGGACCCTGTGCCTCTGCTTCGCTTACTTCTCGCTCTCCCTGCACCCAGTTCTCGAAGTCCATGGTGCTGGACGCCTACAGCGAGTACGTGAACAACTTCAGCACCGCCGTGGCCGTCCTCAAGAAGGCGTGCGCGACGAAGCCTGCGTTTCTGGAGTTTCTGAAGGTGAGAAGCCTCCTCCCCCTCTTTGATGACAGGCTCCATGTCAGCGTACTGGGTGACGGGTTTTCTACAACCTTACCTCTCAATGCAGGGCGCTACTCATTGGGAAGATCTTAGTGCCGACAGCGCCCTACCTATTGGGTCCACATTAGAAATAAAGATAAATTTTTAGCGGTAACATAGCTTTAAAAAATATCCCTTATCTGCATCTCCTTCGAAGAGCGGGGCTGGCTGGCCAGTCAGCAGGTTAGGTCAGGTCCCAGCGGAGTGTTGGGACAATAGCCCTGGCGCTCGGATGTAACTGAGGCGTGTGTGGCCCCGTGAGTCAGGCTGCACAGGCCCCTGGGAGGCCCCAGCGGGTCTGCGTCAGGTGGGAGGCTCCATCGGGCGTTTGGAGCCTCTGATCAGCAGCAGGACACCCCGTGTCTCAGGCTGGGCGTAAACACACGACAGACAGGAGAGTTCCCTGCCACCGAACAAGGTTAAAATTCCTCCTCAAACGCTGTGGCCACCACTGGCCCGGCCTCATCTGCATGAGGCTCAGTTTGCCCTGGGAGACTGCAGACCTGAGTGTGTTCCTGCTGATGAGCTGTGTCCCCTGCTGCCCGTGGTGAGTGACACAGGGAGGTGACCTCACCAACCACAGGCTGTGTCGGAGCCAAACACGTCCCTGCTCTCCTTCCTCCTGGAGGGCAGGCCCCGCCCCGCTGGACAGGTGGTGCCGTCTGGGCCTCTGGGCGTTACAGTGCCAGCTGTGGGGGCCGAGGGCCTCTGGAGTCTGTCTCTCTGGAAGGCAAACACAGACGGTTTCTGCCGGAGCCTCTCCTGGGGCCGCACGTCCAGGACGGGCACCGGGGCCAGCCTGCAGTGGGGTAGGACCCCATCAGGATGAGCCCTGACGACTGGAGAATTGGCCCGCACGGGCTCGACGGCCTGCGCTGGCTTGCTGTGGTTGGTGACAGCTCTTTCCCTGTGGTTGTGGCGTCTCAGGGACTTGTCCTCGGAGGCTAAACTAACTTGTAAACAGAAGCAGAGTGGTCGGAGGCGCTCTGGGCACGTGGGGTGAAACGGCTGGACACTCCGATTCGACAGCCAGCCCCGCCTTGCTTCGGGCCAGGCGGCAGGGGTGGGTCTGAGGGGCGGGCGGCGAAGCTGGTCTGGACACAACGTCTCCATAGAGACCGCAGGTTTTCATGCAACGCCGTGTCCGTCCGGAGGGCCGTGCTGTGGCGTGGACAGCGGGCGCTGAGGCCCGGCGGCTGGGCTGAGTCGGACCTCTCTCCTCGCAGCAGAGCCAGGAGTCCAGTCCGGACCGCGTCACACTCTACAGCCTGCTGACGAGGCCCATCCAGCGGTTCCCGCAGTTCATACTGCTGCTGCAGGTACCGCCATCCCCGGGCGACCGGGTCTCCCTTTGTAGCCACACCTCAGCCCCTCCCCGGCTGAGGCTGGGTCCCCCCCCCCCACCCCCCCGTCGGTGTCCTGCATCCAGCTCAGCTCTGACACAACTTCCCAGAAACCGTCAGGCCCGGCAGGTTACGGGCTCTGTCCCCCTCGAGACGCCAAGTGCAGTGCTGGTCCCAGGCCACCAGTCTGTTCAGGGGTGCTCCCCGGGTCAGAACCTGGCTAGAGGGGCCCCCAGAACTCAGGAAAGCACCCAGGCTCTCTGGCTTATGACCAAGGCTGCAGCTCAGGCCATCAGGTGAAGAGATGCAGGGCTGAGGGGTGAGGGCTGGAGCCTGGCCTGGAGCCTGACCAGGTGTGGGCTTTACGTGACCACAGCTCTGGCCCCGGAGCTGGCAGGACACAGAGACCCGGCACAGCTGCTGCGCCCTCCATGACGGTCCAGGTTCTGGTCCAGAGTCAGGAGAGAGTGCCCTCTCTGTGCCCAGTGGGCAGGGAGGCTCAGCACCCCCATTCCAGCCAGGGGCCGAGTCACCAGACTGAGGATAGGGGTCCACGGCAAGGAAGAGGTTCCCTGTGCACCCCCTGGTTTTTAAACCAAGAATTCTCAGTTGGTCTCATTTACTGAGCTGTAGGAAGGGTTTGTGCAGATAGACAATGTCACGTCAGGGGGTGCATCCTGGCGTGGACGGCCCCGTCCCCCACGAGGGTAACCGAGACCCTGCGGGCCAGCACTGGCCTCACTTCTCGCCTTTTCTCCTCTTGGTGTTCCGTGACGCCCTGTGACTGTGCGGGCTGGCCTGTGCATTGCGTCATGGGAGGCTCCCGAGGACTCAGCTGGTATTGGGGAGACCACCCTGTCCCCTCCCCCTGAGACTCCCGTTTCCCTACAGCCTCCCCCTGCGTGGGGCTGGGGCAGGACTTCCTCAGGAGCAGGCGTCGCGCAACACGGGGAAGAGACACGTTAGCGCTTCGCTCCTGCTGCTTCTGTGCGGGGCTCCTAGGTCGCTTTCGTCTGTCACTTGTGTTTCCCACAGACGTCAGTAAACCTGTAGCGGAGTATGAGTAACAACAGCTGTTATTTTTTCCTAAAGTAAGAATCCAGAAGCCTGACCAGGTGGTGGCGCAGTGGATAGGGCGTCAGACTGGGATGCGAAAGACCCAGGTTCGAGACTCCGAGGTTGCCAGCTTGAGTGCGGGCTCCTCTGTCTTGAGCAAAAGCTCACCAGCTTGGACCCAAGGTCGCTGGCTCCAGCAAGGGGTGGCTCGGTCTGCTGAAGGCCCGCGGTCAAGGCACATGTGAGAAAGCAATCAATGAACAACTAAGGTGTCGCAATGGCAATGAAAAACTAATGATTGATGCTTCTCACCTCTCTCTGTTCCTGTCTGTCTGTTCCTATCTATCCCTCTCTCTGACTCTCTCTCTGTCCCTGTAGAAAAAAAAAAAGGGGACGGTTCACGCTCTGACTGCCATGGGGTGCTGGGGGTATTCTCCTGGGAGTAAGCCCCCCCAGTTCGCCGCTGTGCCCCGCCTAGTGCGGCTGCTTAGTGACATGTTGGGGAGTACACTGGCCACCACTGGTCTCCAGCAGCTGCCCCGTCCCAGCTGCTGGGAACACTGGTGTCCTGTTTTTAGTACCTTTTTACTGGAAACCTCTACTTTCCCTTACGACATCTTTAGTGAGTTAGTTTTGTTTTTTTGTTTGTTTTTTTCTATTTTTCCAAAGTGAGAAGCAGGGAGGCAGAGAGACAGACTCCCGCATGCACCCGACCGGGATCCACCCGGCATGCCCACCAGGGGGCGATGCTCTGCCCATCTGGGCTGTTGCTCCGTTGCAACCAGAGCCATTCTAGCACCTGAGGTGGAGGCCATGGAGCCGTCCTCAGTGCCCGGGCCAACTTTGCTCCAGTGGAGCCTTGGTTGCTGGAGAGGAAGAGAGAGAGAGACAGAGGGAAGGGTGGAGAAGCAGATGGGCGCTTCTCCTGTGTGTCCTGGTCGGGGATCAAACGCAAGACTTCTACATGCCAGGCTGACGCTCTACCACTGAGCCAGCCAACTGGGCTGGGCCTTAGTATTTGTTTTGCAGGAACCGCTGAGCGTTCGGCCGAGGCGTGGCTGAGTCAGACAGTGTCCTTCCAAGTGGTTGTCCTCTTTCCCCAGATGCAGCTGGGGTCACGGTCACCCTGCTGCTGGTTGGAACGCCGTGATGCCGCAGCTGCCCCCTCACCGCCCTCACATTCCCCGCCGCCTCCTCTCTCCCCAAGGACATGCTGAGGAACACGCCCCGAGGACACGCGGACCGGCTGCCGCTGCAGATGGCGCTGACAGAGCTGGAGACGCTGGCGGACAAGCTGAACGAGAGGAAGCGTGACGCCGACCAGCGCTGTGAGATCCGACACATCGCGAAGGCCATCAACGAGCGCTACCTGAACAAGGTGTGGGTTCCCCTCCGCTCCGCTGACGTCCCTCGGCCGTCGCTAACCCGCCACCGCATTTCAGCCGTGCAGCACTAACCACTAACCCGGGGGCCTTGGGGGTGGTCCCGGCCTGCTTGCCTGTAGCGGCTGGGGCCTCAGCACGCCCCCCCCGCCTGAGCCCCCGTCCCTGCGTGCCTCCGAGTGGACTGTGCGGCTTCAGGTCCTCGGGGGGCAGGACCCGGGAAGGTCAGGAGCAGCTCTGACCCCAGACGTGTGCCCTCAGGTGCAGTTCAGCACGTTAGACGTTTGTCATGGAAGCATCGTGTGCACACGTGCCCGTGGACGAGCCGTGTCCATCGAGGCTGGTGAGGGCGTGTGGAGGGACCTTCTGAGTTCACAGAGCTGTGGCCTGTGACAGCCGTCTGGTTCTGGTCACTTCTCCACACGCCCCCCTCTCCCATCCACAGGGAGGGGCGATCCGTGTGAGCTGCACTGAGTAGTGGCCGTAACTGGCAACATGCCCTGTCTGTGTGGGGACGGTAGGTCCCCTCCCCACAGGGACGGTCAGTCACTTAGCTGTGAGAAGTTTACTGTGACCTCTTTTAAGCAGCAGACTTTTTTCTGATTCTCCAAATGACGTACAGAAATTTCATAAACAGACAGTCTTGTTAAACCAAGGGTCCCCAAACTGCGGCCCCCTGAGGCCATTTATCCGGCCCCCGCCGCACTTCCGGAAGGGGCACCTCTTTCATTGGTGGTCAGTGAGAGGAGCACAGGATGCATCCGCACCCATAGTTCCCATTGAAATACTGGTCAGTTTGATGATTTAGATTTACTTGTTCTTTATTTTAAATATTGTATTTGTTCCCGTTTTGCTTTTTTACTTTAAAATAAGATATGTGCAGTGTGCATAGGGATTTGTTCATAGTTGTTTTTATAGTCCGGCCCTCCACCGGTCTGAGGGACAGTGAACTGGCCTCCTGTGTAAAAACTTTGGGGGCCCCTGCCTTAAACGGTAGCCCCCGCTGTTTAAAATGCTTTGCGGTGTTTCTCACATGCAGGAGAGCCGTGCTCTGGCTCTGTGGACAGTGAGGTGTGCCCGGGAGGCCAGGCCAGCGCGGGGTGGGGTGAGAATGGGCGTGGGTGTGGCAGAGACCGTGTGTGCTGAGGGTGCCGGGCTTCCAGGGGCTGTGATAAGTCTGCGTCTCTGGGAGCACAGCACACCCCCTCAGCCGACCAAGGGTGTTTTGTGGGCTCATGAAGTAAGACAAGGCCCTGATCGGTGTTGACGTCACTGCTGTCTGGTGAGGAAAGTGACGTTGCTAAGTGACCACTTCCACTCATGTTTACAAGTGGACACGGTGTCACATAGAGGGAGCAGGTCAGCACGGGATGAGAGGTGGGGTCAGGGGGCAGAGCGATTCTTCCGAGAAGTCAGGTAACCAGAAGGAATGTGCCGGTGACAGGTGACTCCAGGTGCAGCCACAGAAGTGTGTTTTCAGGGGATTAGTTACCTGTCACCATGTTGTCCCTGAAACCCTGTGTGTAAAACGGTTAGTTAAAAAAAAAAAACTCCTTTCTGAGCTTGCTGCACGTGCATGAAGCGTGTTGGGGGGTGCATTCTCCTCCAAGCTGGTCCGTGAAACTGGGCGCCGTGCGCGCCGACTGGGAAGCCTTCCTTCCCCCTCCTCCTCCGTGAACTCGGTGGAGGTGACCGTCCAGTGTGACTCTGAATGTTCAGCTTCTCAGCAGTGGGAGCCGACACCTCGTTCGCTCCGACGACATGATAGAAACGGTGTACAACGACCGAGGGGAAGTGATCAAAACCAAGGAGCGCCGCCTCTTCATGCTGAACGACGTGCTGATGTGCGCCACCGTCAGCGCCCGGTAAGGACGCGTCCGTGTCCGTGCTCGCCCGGTCGCCGCCTGCGGCCCCTGCCGCATGAATGCCCGCTCGCTCCGAGCCGTCCGCGCGCGAGCTCGCTCTCCCCGTCCTGGGATCGAGGGACGCACACACGGTCGGGCCTGAGCCGCTGGGCGGTGTGGGTCGGGATTAGGGACGGTGAGGGGAGGTCTCTGCTTGGACCCGAGGTCGGTGCTGGAATGGACGCGAAGCTGGTGGCCGTGGCCGTCCTGCGGGTCTCCCTGTCATCGCTGTGCGGATTCTTTCTCCTTTGCCCGGCTCTGTAGCCGTGTCTCCTGTAGACTCGGATGGGGCGGGCGCCCGGGGAGCGTGGGAGTGCACCTCGCTGTCCTTCTCCTGGCGAGGCTTCAGGTCCAAGCTGTCCTCGCACGCCGGGCGTTGCGGGCAGTGGATGGTGCAGGAGGAGGTCAAGGCCTTCGGCTGTGGGTGGAGATAAGGGGCGGGAAAGGAGGCTCGTGGTGCCCGTCCCGGGACTCGGCTACGGGTGTCCTGGACCCGCTCCTGACACTGGGCAGGGTCGGGGACACTTCCTGGAGCTGTGGGAGCCATGGCTAAGCCATTGCTTGCCTGAAGTCGTCTCCAGCGGGAGAGTGTCCACCGTGGGAACTGGCCACCATCCCCAAGCGGAGCCCTGTCCTCCTGGCGAGCACTGGCACTGGAGCCTGTGCCAGCTCACCAAGCACAGCAGAGCCCATGTCTGTGTCCTCGCTCACCAGCCACCCACGGGCCTGGCTGTCCCCCACCCCCCGCAGCATCTAGCCGATGGCTCAGGGCGCTCAGAGCAGTCGGACTGCTTAAAGCCGAGTTCCTGACCTAGTGACGGCCACTGTGACAGCTGCTGTGCGGCCTCAGAGAGCGTGGGGACCCAGCACTTTGTGGGAAGGAAGCCTCGCCGCTTAAGTGGTAGAGTGGCCTCCACCTTTGAATTATGCGCTCAAGTCGCGGCCCAGGCTGCACAGCGGTGCGCAGGGTCTGTGTGCTGCTGCCTCCATCCCGCGTTCCGTGCGACCAGCAGGGCGTGCTGACCTCAGCCGTGAGCTGTGTCTCAGCGTGCAGGTCAGCACCCAGCGTGCTGGCCTTTCCCTCTGCGCTCTCGCTTAAAATAGATACATGTGTTTTTATAAATGTAAATAAACATACACATACACACAACTTGAAAAAAAGGAAGATGTGGTTATTGCGAAAAGAGTAACAGTTGCTTGTGGGTGGAGGTCACACATGCGTGCTCTGGCGTTCTCCACATGTTCTATGCTCCTCTGCACACGTTACACGTGTGATGAAAGGAGAAAATAATCCATATGGGTCACGAGGTTCTTTAAAATTCAGTTTCTACCTAGTCGGCATTTTAATCGTGAAGTCCACGATAAGACTTGGTTTTATTAAAGTGGCTGATCCTGCGCCCGAGAGTAAGGAAGGAACTTGGGGTTAAGCCACGCGTCCCGGGAGCTTTGTCGCGTCACGCTGTCCCCCGTCCTCCGGGACAGACACGGGCAGAGTTCCCGCCCACTCATCCTGTGGGGGCCGCAGTGCGTGGTCTGCGGGACCTGTTCCTGAGAAAGCCAGGCGCGGGCGCCATGGGCGTCGGAGGGCTGGGCCGGCTCGCGGCCTCACCTCTCGCCCTGGTTGTCTGTTGCAGCTCCTCCCCGGACGGCCACGCGCTGCTCTCGGCCAGCCAGCGGCACCTGCTGAAGTGGAGCGTGCCCCTGGGCCACGTGGTGGTCATAGAGTACGGCAACCCCGCAGGCACCGCCGAGCTGCCCCCTGAGAGCCTGGCCGTGGTGGCCAACGTGAAGCCGCGTAAGTGACCCGCGATGTGCTCGCCGTGGGGGGCAGCGTGATGGCAGCAGAGCGTCTAATGCTATAAGTGACCTTTACAGTGTGTGCGTGCGGGTGACTCGTTAGACCTGGCTGGTCGATGTGCTGACCTTTGCACTTGGCCCCTGGGGTGGGCAGTGGGCACCCTTGGATTCACGGTGAAGCACCCGTGCGTCTGGACCACGCTCCATCTCCCGGTTCCGTCCTGCGCTTCCTGTAAGCAGTTAGGACCCGGGCTGTAGTCCTGAGCGCGCCCCGAGCTCACGCACAGCAAGTCCTGGGTCACGGTCAGCTCTGCCGCGCACCCGCTTACCTCTCCTTGAGCCCGCGGGGGTGGCCCTCGCCCGAGTGTCGCAGGTACAGGGAGAGAAAGGTGTCGGCTCGCTCTGCAAACGCTTCAGTGGTCGCGCTGTATTCACGGCTGTTACGTCTGAATGGTCTTCAGACTGTGGGTTTTGAACTTAGGCAACGTGATGACTTTCTCCTCCCCTCTCTCTCTCTTTTTAATCCAAATAAAACCAGGCTAAGATTAAAGAAGTTTTTTCTTTGTTTTATTACTGGTTTTAGTGAGACAGGAAGGGAGAGAGAGAGGAACTGTTTCTGTGTGTGCTCTGACCAGGGGTCGAACCGGCACCCTCTGTACTTTGGGACGATGCTCTAACCGTCTGAGCTATCCGGCCAGGGCCAGACTGAGTCTTATTCAGTGACTGGCCCTCCTGCAAAATGCAGCGAATGGGAGCCTGTGGTAAATCTTTCTACATCTTACGTGAGTTTGTCTGGGAGATGTGAGTAACACACGTGTCTGGTCATCTTTCTGGTTTGTCTCTGACGTGTTCGCCAGGCAGCTGTTAAAATCTTCAGCTCTGAGTATGCTCAGCCACTGGGGTTCACAGGAGCACAGTGACGAATGTTGGGCCTAACTGGCTCTGGGCAGGTGCTGGAGGGCAGGTGTGCCTGGGGCGTGGCCACTGGGTGAGTGACAGGTTCCTGGCAGCCTGGAGTTGTCTGTCCAGATTTGTCTCTGGGACCCAGGCACCCCACAGGAGCAAGCCAGGAGGGTGTCTGTCTGCTGGGCTCCCCTGAGATGGGCCCTCAGCCCTGGCTCTGCTGCTCTTGGAGGAAGATGGAACGCCGGAGCGTCACGTTGGACTTTCCGTCCCGAGACCTCGTTCCTCCTCATCCCCGTGAGCCTCGCTGGTTTCAGGGACACGCGTGGTCGGATGCCAGGGGCAGAGTCGGGGGGAGGGGAGGGCAGTGGGCTCACTGTCGGTAGCTTAGTGACCTGTCCATGTGGGAGGGACAGCGACAGAGCCAGGTGACTACGGGTCGTTGTCGCTGCTGATGAGAAGGAGCCGTGTGTCTGCGCCCACTGAGCGGCCGGTCCGGCGGGACAGTGACCGGCAGCATCGAGACGTGATCTCCGGACCTAAGTGCTGTTCTCGGGGCGCAGGTCTGAGCCGCGACCCCTCCTGATCTTCCCGTCTCCTGACCCTGCCCTGTGGGAGTCCCGGTCCCACGTCGGACGTGTTCCTGGTGGGCTTTTGTTTTCATGGTGTCCCCATGGCACAGCCACTGTTTCAGGTGCACGTGCTGGGGTCTTGGAGGGCACACCGTGTGAGGGCGGGGGCCCCCGGGGCTGAGTGGGCAGGGCCGGGGAGGCCACCGGGGGCCCCTGGTGTGGGGTGCGGGCCTCAACGCCTTGGTCTCTGAAAGGAGGGAACGCAGAGTAAGTCGTCCTCAAAGTGCCTTCTAGGTTAGAAGAAGTTTTATTAAAATAAATTAGAATTATTTTGGGTTGGAAGACTGACCTCGCGTGGACAAGACACAGGACCCGCCCGTGAGCCGGAGTCAGAGGGGGGTGGCCGGGACCCTCGTCCTGACCTCGCGGACATCTCGAGGAGCCGTTGTGACCGCGTCCGGGGACAGTCCACACGGTGCCACACGCTCCCTGCCACGTGCAGGCGCGCTGCGTGTGGTGTCACCAGTCGTGGGAGGGAGAGCGTGGCCGTGCCTTGTCGGGAGGAAGGGGCTCTGGCTGGAGAGCCTCGGTTCTGCGTGGCTGTGCTGCTCGGGCTGGCGAGCAGGTGGGAGGTGTGACGCGCTCAGGGCGCGGAGCAGGGAGAGACTCCCTGGTGGAGCCTCAGTGCAGACTCCGCGGTGTGACCAGGCTGGCATCATCTCAGGGCGCCCCGGGCACTTCCGGGTGGAGGACGGCAGATTCACGGAGCAGAGCCCCCCCGTTTGCTGTCGGGGGCTTTGCAGAGAGACTGGGAGGCCAGCCAGCCTGCCCTGGACGAGGTCACGCCCGTCCCCACAGCAGTGACTCAGGGCCTCCCCTGGGCTGGAACCTGTGGAACTGCTCTGGTGGCCAGAGGGACAGGGACAGTGGGGCCGAGGGAGGGTGCCTGTCCTTGCTGACAGCGCGCTGCCCACGGCTAAAGCGTCCCTCCGTTTTGAGGAGGACCACAGGGAGACACCAGAACAGCCCCTTGGGGAGCAGGGTCCGCAGGTCTCTGGACAAGAGCAAGACGGGGCGGGGGGAGGGCAGACAGTGACGGGACTTCCTATAAAAGTTTAGACCCAGAGAATTAGCGCAACTAACAAACAAGCGCAGAGCGGGAGGGAGGGAGCTTTGGTTCTTACACAGAAGCAGGTGGGGCCGGCGTGCGCTGGCGCCCCGGACCTGAGAGCCCATTCTGGTCCCTCTGCAGAGGAGGAAGGGAGACGCCCCCGTCCCGTGGAAACCCCGCCTCGGGGCAGGGCCAGCGTCTCACTCCCTGGGGGCACGGCTGGCCGGCCGCGTGGCAGAGCTGCGTGGTTGAGGGGGTCACGCTGAGCACTGTGACCTGTGCGGGTAACCCAGACGCGCCCTCAGTCCCTGCCAGGCTCTGCCAGCAGTGGCCACAGTGTCCCTGCAGGCGGGGACAGCACCACGTGTCCCGTTGCAGCTTTGCTGCCCCGTCCCTGACCCTGACGTGTTGAATCAGGTTGAAGGTGGGCGGGCCGGAGAAGCGAAGCCGTGGGAATACCCTCACGACCGGAGACACAGCCCTGCCCACGGAAGGAAGAGCCCCTCTGCCGGTGGCCGGGCTGGGGTGGGGGCCTCTGTGCCGTGCACCTGGAGAGTGCTGTTGGAACAGGACTCAGTACGGGCACCGCGCCACTTTCCCGTGGGACCCACGGGTGTCAGGTCTCTCCCGAGAGTCCTAGGGCCTCGCAGAACCACTGAAGTGTTTGGGTGGATATTGGGAGCCAGCGCAGAGGCGGACGGCTCCAGACTCCTGCGGGGAAGCCGACGTCCTGCCCAAGGTCTCAAACGTCTCCTCAGCTCCCTCAGTTAAAAGTCAGCTTACTCCTTGACTTCCGTGACGTCAATCTTTTAAAAACTAAAACGTGAACTTCTGGAAGAGAGCTCTCGCCGGGACAGGAGCCTGCGGGGCGGGGCAGGCCGGCTCTGTCTCCTGTGGGCACTGCGTTCAGCCGGCCCCCGGCCCAGCACCCCCGGGTGCGCTCAGCCTCCTCAGCGCCATCCGGGACCCTGGAACCTCCCCAGGCACGCCGCCCCGCAGCCCGCGCCGCTCAGCAGTCTGCATGCACACAGTCGTCCCCCTGTCTCCTCCAGCTGACAGCCCTGCATTTTCCCTGGCTCGGAGGGGATTTCCATGGCGACCGGCCACGTGGTGACAAAGCGCTTGGAGGCCGCCTGCGGGAGGGGGCGTTTGCTGGGGGACGAGCGTCACTCAGAACGCTGAATCGCTGTGAAGTCGCTCCGGGGAAAGTCTTCCTGTGCAGACTGGTCCAAACCCACTTGGCCCGAAGGGGGAATCATTCCCTAAACCGCGGGTTTGCGTGGAGAAGACGCTCACGTCTGTGCTGCGTGTGTGGCGTGAGAGGGGCCCCAGGTGTTTTCCGTGTGTGCGGCCCGTGTCCACCAGGCTGTCTTCTGTTCACTTCCCCAATGAGTTCTTGCTCACTCTGTGCCGCCCCCTCTGCGTCCACCTGCCCGTGACTCCTCTGCTGTCACCTATGGACGGTGGCCCCTTGGGCTCCTCGGCCTTGTCCCCATCCTGATGCCCTCCCCTCCCCCTGGATGCACAGACAGCCCGGTGGACCCTGGTGGTGGTGGCCTCAGGGCCCTGCGGCTCAGGCCCCGGGTGACGGAGCTCTGAGAGCGGGTCCCCGGAGCTGCCGGAACATCTCACCACCTGCCTCCACCAGCAGCCTGGCCCCGCTGGTCAGAGGCTCACAGCGGGGGGCCCCCCTTCCTCTCTGCTTTTTTCCGGTTTTCTCTTTTCCTGCTTCTTCATTCTCTGAACTTTCCGCTTGAGTGCCTTCCAGAGAAGCAGCAGCACTCGGTGAGACTTTAAAATACCTGCTCATTGAAAAGCCTCTTCGTTACAGAAAGAGCTCCAGATCCTGACCTGAAACGGAGCTGCTCTTCATGATGGTCACAGAGAAATCCCAGATTAGTCCCTCGTCGCGAGGTGTGACTCGGGGGTGCTTGGAACCCCGAGTCCCCCAGTTCACGCATGGGGAGACTTGCCAGAGCGTGCAGGTTTTTAAAAACGCATTTTAGTGGGGTGACGCGAGTTAACATAATTATGCAGGTTTCAGGTGCCCAGCCCTACAGCACAGCTCTGCATCCTATCCTGTGCTCACTACCCCCCAGGTCAAGTGTCCGCCCATCACCATCTAGGCTCCCGCATCCCCTTCCGCCTCCTGGTAATCACCACCCTGTTGTCTGTGTCCTGAGCTTTACTTCCCTTTCTCGCTCTACCCTGCACCCCTCACCCAGCCCCCAGCCCCCCACAGCTGTCAGCCTGCTCTCTGTTTTGCTTGTGAGTTCAGTTGGTTCATTAGATTCCAGGTATGAGTGAGGTCATAGGGCCTTCGTCTTCCTCTGCCTGGCTTGTTTCTGTTGCTTTCACAGAAGTAAGATTTCCTTTTTTTTTTTTTTACGGCCATGTAGTATTCATGGTGTAAATGCACACAGCTTTTTATCCGCTCGTCGGCTGATGGGAACTTGGGCTGCTTCTTAACCTTGGCTCTTCCAGATAGCACCTCAGTAAACACAGGGCTGGGTGTGTTCAGAGGAAACCGTCAGCCAAATGCAAAGATGTCGCACACCATGGGAGAACATAGTCGCCAGTGACACATTCGGTACGGGTCCACGTCCAAAATTGATACAGAACTTGTGAAACTCAACACCGAAAAAAAACGATTCAATTTAAAAAAATGGGCAAAGGACCTGAATAGACACTTCTCCACCGAGGACAGACAGATGGCCAACAGACATGTGAAAAGATGCTCAACGTCACCAACCATCAGAGAAGTGCAGATTAAAACCACAGTGAGATGCCACCTCACAGCTGTCAGGATGGCCGTCGTCAATAAGAGATAGCAAGAGTTGGCGAGGTGTGGAGAAAAGGGGTCCCCTCCTGCACTGCTGGTGGGCATGCAGACTGTGGAGAACAGTGTGGGGTTCCTTCAAAAAATTAAAAACGGAACGGCCTCATGACTCAACGACCCCGCTCCTGGGAATTTACCCTAAGAATCCCGAAACATGAGCCTCTAGACCAGTGGTTCTTCACCTGGGTTCTATCAAACCCTAGGGGTTCGACGAGTCGGTCTCAGGGGTTCAGAGAAGCCTCTGCCACGGAGGCCAGAATAAAGTAATACCGTCATTTGTTGTGAGTTCATGCACTTGGTTGGTTTTGTTCTTTGAGCAAGGTGATGTTCATGCACGGCTCATTTTGTGCACCAGTAAAAAAACATATACTTGTGTCTTGAATTTGGAAAAAAAAATCATATTTTATTTATCACTAAAGAAGGGTTCAGTGAATGCGCCTATGAAACTGGTGGGTTCGGTGCCTCAGAAAAGGTTAAGAACCACTGCTCTAGACTTATTAAGTGCTAACTAACCATTTGTCTGATCTGTCCCAAACTGAGGTCCTGTGATTAAGACCGAGCAGCTCAGATCCCCTCACTGGGACCTTGGGTAGGTGCTGTGCCTGCTGCTCATCCGCGGTGCCTGTGGAGGGACCCGGCCCCCTGCGGCGGGTTCTGCTGGGTGCAGAGGGGGTCCCTCAGGGGGCAGGTTTTTAAAATGTTGCTGTAAATCTAAAATAATTTTAAAATAAAAAGTTAGACGCTAAGGTTTCCAGAACCTTGAAAACACTTTTTAAAACGACGAGATCTATTTCCATGTCTTCGTCCTTGGAGTGTGGGCGTGAGCGAGGCCTGAGGTCGGCCGCCTTCTGTCTGTCCGTCTTGCAGACAGAGTGTACGTGGGGCCCGGGCAGCTGTACCAGGACCTGCAGAACTTGCTGCATGATCTCAACGTGGTGGGTCAGATCGCGCAGCTGATCGGGGACCTGAGAGGGAGCTACCAGGTACCTGCCGAGCCGCCCAGGCGCACCCTCCCCTCCTGTCCCTAGCCGGCTGCCCTCAGGTTGGCCCCGTGGCACAGGACCCGAGTTCATGTCCACTGGGAGGCCCGGTCAGGGGCGTTTCCTCTGCTTTGGACAGGGTAGGACTGTGTCAGCATGGCTTTCTACCCCATCTCGGACCCGAGTGTCCGTCCCGTAGCAGAAAGGGCTCAGCGCACAGCCGGTCGCCCGGGGTTTCCTCCTCATCATCAGACACGGGTTTTCCACGTGATGGCGTTGCCCACGCCTTGTGTTGGTGGTCCCGTCTCGCTAGCACGTGAAGACGTGTGTGTGTTTCTTTCGTAGAACTTGAACCAGGCCGTCGCCCACGACTGGACCTCAGGGCTACAGAGGCTCATCCTGAGGAAGGAGGAGGAGATTCGCGCGGCCGACTGCTGCCGGGTCCAGCTGCAGCTCCCCGGCAAGCAGGACAAGTGCGTGGGCCACGCAGTGGCCTTGGCGCCACCCATCAGGGGTTTCCGGGTCAGAGGGCGCGTCTGGGGGCCGGCTGTTGACCGGCACTGGGGGCGTGGGGCTCGTTCGCCCCGTCACGCGGGGCTCCGCCCTCTGCAGGTCGGGGCGGCCAACCTTCTTCACCGCCGTGTTCAGCACCTTCACGCCGGCCGTCAAGGAGTCGTGGCTCCACAGCCTGCAGATGGCCAAGCTCGCCCTTGGTAAGAGCAGCGCGTGCGCTGACGGACAGGACGCGGTCCACCAGGGACCGTGCTGCCTCAGTCCCCTGGGGTTTTCTGCGTCGTGATGAGCTGTGTGCCCGTCCTGCTGGGGGGCGGCCTGGACCGTGAGTCATTCATTCACCTGAGAGGGGGCTTTCACACTGGGAAGTGAGTCCCAGCACGAGGCGGGGAGCAGGAGTGTGTAAGGGAGGGGCGTGGGGAAAAGCCCTCCCTTAATCACCACAGCACTCAGCTGGGACCACCGAGCGTGAGTACCGGCCCCGGTTCCGTCGGGTCTGGAAAGGCATAGGCTGTTACCCTCCCCACAAGCTCAGTGCAGGGGACCCCCCCCTCCCTGTCACGCAGAGACGGTGCCACTGAGTGGTTATTGTCTTCTCCTTGCTGTCGATGTGTGTCAGCCTGACGTGTGCCGACGTGTGCTTGTGTGATTCCTGCTCACGGACCTGCACTCACACTGGGGCGGAGCGTGTGAGCACGCCCGGCTCTCCCAGAGGCAGACACTTACGCTCACTGACAATGCACTAGTGACGGACCGCACAACACAGGATCCGTGGCCGTGGGAGCTACGGACAGTGGACACGCTGTGTCAGCCACGCCTGTGGGAGGGGACTGTGACTCAGCACTGAACTCAGGTTCAGGGTGACCCTGCGGGTTCAGGAAGACAGCAGAGGGACAGTCGCTCTCCGAAGAGAGCAAATTGAGCCTGAAAATAAACCCCTCTTATCTCTACATGAATTCTGGGCTTACCACTGAGAGTAACCAACTCCTCACTGTATTTCTGAGGTTAAACACCTCAGTTGCTTTAAAAAAAAAATTGACAAAAAGATAAAAAAACATCCCTGGATGTTGACACAGCATGGTCAGGGCCCTCTGTGCAGTGCATCCGTCACTTGCCTGTGGCCTCTGCGCTGTCGGGAGTGGGGCCATTCTGGCAGGAAAGGTTGTCCCTGCCCCAGGAACGAGGCGGTCAGCGCCTGTCTCAGCCCCGTGGGGCCAGTCACTGCTGTCCTTCTCCTCCCCGAACACGAGCAGAGGAGGACAATCACATGGGCTGGTTCTGCGTGGAAGACGATGGGAACCAGATTAAAAAGGAGAGACACCCCCTCCTCGTGGGACACATGCCGGTGACAGTGGCCAAGCAGCAGGAGTTCAAGGTGAGGGCGGGTGGTCCCCGTCCAGCTCAGGGTGGGTGACTAGCCAAAGGCGGAGTCCAGCAAGGGGTCTCCAGGCCGCTGTGGTCACTCCTGCTCCGGGGCTCGTTACCTGGAGCACTTCAGGTCCCTGTGGTGTGAAGCCCGCCCCCGCCATGCGTGAGGCGGGTTCACGTCACGCCCGTCAGCGTGGTTCCATGCGCGGTGACCTTCAGTGTCCCTGGCTGTCCAGAGGCACCGCGGAGGCCTCGTGCTGCGTGAATGCGGGGCCCTCTTCAGGGCGGTGGTCAGTGTGACGTCCCTGTGGAAGACGGGAGACGTTGCTTCTCTCTATTCTCTGGTGACACCCACATCTGAGGCTGAGGGGACCCTCCCCGGGAGGCACAGTGTGGGGGACAGGGGCCGTCCTCACCACCCCCAGCCTGCGGCTGGGCCGCCTGCATCCCGCCGTGCCCCGCCCGTCCCAGTGGGCACTGGGGTCTGAAGGTGAGCCCGCAAGCCCGGCGCAGCTCACCCGGCTGTTTGCCCGAGTTGTGAGCTCCCTGTTCTCACGTGGGCCACGCAGTCCCCCGGGCTTCTCTGGTTACACGTCAGAACCCCGTTAGTTTAAGCCGGGACGTTGTCCTGATGCCCGCTGGCCCCAGCGTGACTGGGTTCGTTCTTTCCCCTCAGATTGAGTGTGCCACCTACAACCCGGACCCCCACCCAGGCCGGGCGGGCCAGCCGGACCCGACAGCCGTCGCCCAGGGCTTCCTGTGGGTGAGCAGCCTTCACTAGGGACCTGGGCGGCCAGCGGGGTCACAGTTCCCAGGGTGCCCTGGTCACGTGTCTATACGTGACAGTTGTGGGCCGTGACGGGCAGCTTGTCCCCTCTTTTGGAAAAGTTGTAGGACCCTTAGAAAGTAAGATGCTTTTGTTCTATTTTTTTTTATCTCAAACCATGTCAGATTAAATTCAGCTCCAAAACAAGCAACTTAGCTAATCTGAGAAGTTAGATAATATTTCTTCAGTTCGGTGGCTCCATTGCAATGTCTGCCCCCCCCCTCACCTCCCGCCAGACATCACTGGCTCTTTACACTGGGGACTTAGCAGCTGAAATGAGTTTGTTCAAAACTAAGCCATGCCCCTGAATTATGCGCCAGGGGTGACGTTTGTCGTTGGTGTAGACCGGACGGTCCTCAGAGGGTACGTGTTAAGATGCCCAGTGCCCCCCCCGGAACCTCCAGGAATACCTCCCTTTCTGAGGACCCCAGTGTCTTGCCTTCAGCAGAGGTTCTGGGTGAGGGTCCCAAAAGGAACAGCGTGGTCACCTGACAATTTTCCCCGCCAGCTCGAGTGACGGGACACCCGGCTTCCCTTCCTGCTCCTGGTCACACCCCACTGCGTCCCCTCCGGGCGCTGGTGGTCCGTCCTTCCCCCGGAAGGGCTGACTTAGCGGGAGCTTGCTTGTGATGGGGAAGCACGGTCTGAGCAGGGGGGCGTCACAGTGTCCTTGGGGCTGGCGCAGAGGACTGCACACGCCCATCAGCCGGCGCCCTCACTCTGCTGCCAAGGTCCCACACCCCCCCACGTAAAAAGCAACTACATTTAAGTTTAAATAGGGAAACAGGACGTCCTCACGTGACCAGCGAGCAGGGCTGTGATATCAAGGCCCGTTCTAGGGCAGGACAGCCGCCCGTCATAGGCTGGACGCTGAGGACCACTGGGCTGTTTGTCTGAGTGGGCTGCGGCTTCTCCTTTCTCTTGAGAACCCCTGTGACCTTAGGTCCCTCCTGTGACCTCATTTAAAACCGACATTTGTGGGTTTTATAGACTTTAAGCTGTGTATGGGTACCGTTGCATAGGGTGAGGTATGTGACTTCAAAGCACGCAGGATGTAATCTTTTATTATCACAATTTAAGAAAACAGCCTAGTTAACATGCGGAGAGGGGGCTGTGCTGGCAGGTTGTTCGAACGTCCCCTGAGCTCTCACGTGCTTTGCTCTCGGGCGAGACCGGCCGGCTACTGCGGCCCGGCGCTGGTCCGCTCTGTGGACCTCACAGGCCCGTCTCTGCCTCTCCCCTCGCCCCCCCCCCCCGGCCAGATCGGGAGCTGCGCCAGTCAGATGGGTCAGATCGCCATCGTCTCCCTCCACGGTTCCCACCCCAAGGTCATCGAGTGCTTCAACGTGGAGTCACGCATCCTGTGCATGGTCCACGTACCCGTGGAGCCCGGCCCGGAGGCCAGCCCTGCCGCTGAGCCCGGGGCCACGGCCGGGAGCACTCTGGGCGTCCCCACCGTCTGCCTGGGGACCGAGGAGGGCAGGTAGGAGGCCCTGTCCCTGTCCCCTCGCTGGTCCTGTGCGGGGCAGCTGCCCCTTCAGTGTGAGAGGCGGGTGCAGGGACGGGGGTGGGGGGTCCGCAGGGCCCCCTGTGCTGCTGTGGAAGCCGTGGGGCAGACAGCCGCAGTCTGTGCTGCAGTCGATGCCCACGGGTGCGGCTCACAGGACGTGGAGCTGGTCCCGAGGAGACCTAGGAAGGACTAGTTTCTTCATAACCAGAACGTCTCCTTTAAAAGGCCGGAAGGGGTCAGAGCGGCAGTCTGAGACGGCCAGGTTTCTAGAAGGTGCAGGTGTGGGTGCGGCGCGGGCCGTGCCCGCGGGGAGGCCAGGGGAGGGCGGCCCCGGCCCTCTGCTGGAGCTGCGTGCTCACCACCGGCTTCCCTTCCAGCATCTGCGTGTACAAGAGCAGCCCGGGCGCCAAGAAGGTGCGGCTGCAGCAGTTCCTCACGCCCGAGAAGGCCGCGGTCATGAGCTTGGCCTGCACGCCGCACGGCCTGTACGCGGGCCTGGTCGACGGGACCGTGGCCATCTACGCAAAAGCACCAGGTGAGGGACCGCACGGGCTGGTCAGTGCCACGCAGAGCCCCGGACACTCGCTCAGCGCCCTCCTTCAGCCGGGAGCCCGCGGTCAGGGATCCGGCCGGCGGGGCCTTCTCCCCGCGTCCACGCATTGCGGCGGGCTCTGCCTCCTATTCACACGGGCCGTAGTCCCGTTCTGGGCCCCCTTCGTGACCTCACCTGACCCTGAGCCTCCCACAGGCCTTCCTGACACCACCGCTCTGGGGTTAGGGCTTCAGGCGGGCAGTGGGGGGCGTGTGGCCACCGTGACCCCCCCAGGCAGAACGACGTGGCCTCGCCCTTCTCACAGAGGCACGTGCCTAGAAGTCACCCGGCCCCCACGTCCCGATGCCTGTCTGCTGTCCCCACCAGAACCTCTTAGAGAAACCCCAGTGCCTCCATTCCCCAAACTGCGCATGTGGGTGTCCCCCCTGCCCGCTGCTCTGGACACGCCCCCAGAGCAGGTCCGCTCCCCTCCCCTCCCTCACCAACCACCCCACGGGCAGAGGAAACCCCTTCCTGCCGTCCCAGGGACTGCCGAGTGTCACCCCGCACCCTCCAGAGGCACCTGCCCCAGGCTCGCGGCTTCTGCTGTCCTCCAAACACAGGCTGGCCATTCCCCCTCGGGAACTCAGTGCCAGCCAGCGGGTCCCTTTGCCTGGACCGCTGCCGTGCCCTTGACCTTTGACCTTCGACCTCACCTCCTCGGAGAGGCTGACCTCAGAGGTGCTGTGGGTTTGGGTCCAGATCACTGCAGTAAATTGAGTGGTGACCTTTCTGTAGGTGGGGTCTTACCTTGACTCTGTAGAGAGAAGCCACGTGTCTAAAGCACACTTGGTTAAAGTTGGGTCATAACTGGCCTTGTGGTCAGTGTCCGCTCCCCGCAGCCTGGTCGGCTGTCCTCTCCAAGGTGTGAGCCAAAGGCTCAGGTCAGAGAAGTGGACCAACCCCGTCCTCCCCGCCGAGCGGATGGCTTCGTTAGTCCTTAGTCTGAAATTGAAGGATTGGTTTAATTGCTCACAGGAGAAATGCACCAGGCACGCCTACCGTGTGTGTTAAGTCTGCTTTCCGTGATTGTTCACTCTCTCCCCGCTGTCTGTGGGCTCGTGCCCCCACACACGGCGGTCAGCCTCATCAGTGCGTCCCTGAGAACGCTTTCACGCCAGAACGGTCACTTCCTGTGCCTCGGGGGCGGGGCAAGCTCTTCACGTCCAGTGCGCTGTCCCCTCCTGGCAGTGCAGTTTACATCACAGGGTGGTCTTAGGGCAGGAGTGGGGTGCCGGAACATTCGCCGAGTTATTTTGGGTACAGTTGCTTTACAATGACTGGATCACTTTACCTGTTGTTATCATAAACAACAGCATTTATCGAATACCTGTGTGCCAGGCGCTACCACATTGTAACTTCCCACAACACCCTTTGGAGCACGGGCAACATTGTCCCCTCTCTGTTGAGAAGGAAGCTGAGCCTCAGGGTGACCTGCCTGCCCAGGATGCCCCGAGTGACTGGGTGGGGTTGGCGCAGGCCCGCAGACCTGCACTCTGCGTTGGTCGCCGGCCGCCAGTGGATACGGTGCCTGTGGGACACCCTGGACCCCAGACTCAGCCTGAGCATCAGAGGCTCAGCTGATACTCCGGCTGCCAATGACATCAGGCCGTCTGTGAGCCCCCTGGCCCCCCTGCACGAGTGACCAAATGCGAGTGACACTCAGAGAGCTGTTTCCTTTCCAGACGGGTCCTGGGACACGGAGCCACGGCAGGTGGTGCGACTGGGCGTGCTGCCCGTCAGGAGCATGCTGCTGACCGAGGGCGCTCTGTGGGCAGCGTCCGGGGGCCAGGTGTCCATCCTGCGTGTGGACACGCACACCGTGGAGGTGAGTGGTGGGAGGTGACTGCCGTGCGGGGGAGGTGCCCCGGACGGTTCCCGTTTATCGTCTAGGGCTGGATGTTGGAGGCCCATGGCAGCCCTGCCTGAGCTGAGAGGTTCCTCCCTGGTTTGGGAGAAGGAGGGTTACCTGAGCACCCCCAAGCCGGCCTGGCCACCTACCCTGGGAATAGCTGGTCACTGGTCACCTGAATGACTGCCCAGTGTGAACGTAACAGTCTTCACGGACTCACAGAAAGTCAGCATCTGAGGGAAGTGGTGGCTCAGGCCCGGGGGTCAGCGGCTCATCTGGTCACAGGGCTGAGACCGTGGGACGTCTCCACGTGGGGGAGACTTCTCATGGAGGCGCGTGCCTAGAAGTCACCACGATAATGAAAGCAGCACATCTGGCAGTTTTAGGACCTTCTTTCACGTCTAACGTGTGTGCGCACCGAAGTTTTATAAATTAAAGATTGGGGAAGCCTGAGCTGCGTCTGTGGCTGAGCACGAAGGTTCTCAGACTAAAGAGGGTCCCTGCTGAGCTCGTGGGTGTCCAGCGGGCCCGAGCCATCCCCTTCCCGAGGGGAAACACTAACGCCCCCCCCCCCACTGTGTGCGTCAGACGGTGGATGCAGAAGCGCAGATGTGTGTGTGTGTGTGTGTGTGCGCAGACTCGAGTGAGCCCCGGTGGGGTGCGCTTAAGGAGAGGCGTGCTCTGCACGTGGGCAGGTGGACGGGAGGCACCCTCGGGCAGGAAGGGGTTCAGCCGCCGCGTCGCCGCACGTTTGGGGGGCGCCCACGGCTCTGGCTGTATGCGTGTCAGTGGTCCTTGGTGGTTGCATAGTGTGTGTGTGTGTGTGCACACAGGTATGGTGGAGAGAAATTTTGGTTTTTGTTGTCCTTTTAAAATTTTTAGCCATATCGTACGTTTATTATTAAAATACCACACGTACCTAACGCCTCCCGTCCGTCCACACCGCCTCTGGCCCCGGCTGGCCCCTCGGTCACCTCCAGTGGCACAGGCGATAGCCAGTGGCTGTGTTTCCTCGAGAGAGGACAGTCCAGACGTGGGTCGAGGGTGGTCCACATCCCTCCCCCGGCTCCGTGTCCACAGTCAGGCGCACCGAGTGCCCGCAGACCTCTGCACGGACGTGTCCTCTGCTGGTGTTTCACGAGACCCATGTAAGGCGCCCAAGACGTGTTTGGGTGGCGTGTTCTGTAATCTCAGAGCAGAACCTGAGCCTCTACACGTCCCTCGTGGTGGACAGCAGTGGTTAGCGTGACCACGTCCGTGCCGGCGTGGGTGGACAGCAGGGCCAGTGATGAGTCACCAGGCCCCACACGGGGGCAGAGGCTCAACCAAGAACTGGGTCCCCACGGACGCCGGACTGAGGCTCTTCCTGTGTGAGCCGGACTAGCTGTTCTGTCTTATTTTCATGTGATCTCCCCCGAGTCCTGCCAGACCCTGCCCCCCAACGCCGCCAGAGGCGGTCAGTGGGACACTTGGCCGGGGCCGGGGGACATGCAGCTGCACACCAGGGCAGGACAGACCATTTTAAAACGATTTCGTCCAGTGTGTTGTAGTAATTTCTAGTTTCTACTGTCTGTCGGAGACTTTATTTCACTGTCTGTCGGAGACTTTATCTCACGTGCCCTTAGAGAATTGACCTCCAGTCCTGCACGGAGCAAATACTGAACCGAGGCCGCTGGGCAGGGCCCTCCCAGAGCCGCTGGGATGGTTTCCCTGTCCTCACGTAGTGAGAGGTCAAGGTCAAACCCTCGCCCATCCAGCCACCGGGGCTGAGCCACACAGCAGGGCCTCCGTCGTCACACCTGAGCTGGGGAGGAACCTTCTTTCTCAGGTTGTTCTGAGGATAGGGGGAGATAGCACACCTGCAGGGAGCCCCAAGTTATTATTTGAATAAATAGACAAGAGCCAGAAAGAACATCCTTAGTCCATACTTGGGTTTCTTTTTACAGAGAAGGAATAATTATATAACCGTCTTTCTTTAAAACATTTCTCCAAAAATAAGGCATTGGTTTTTCCTTAATTTACGCCAAACAGCTGAATGTGCGGGTTTCTGTAGGTCCCACCAGGGTGCTCCCAGGCTGACAGGATGTCACATGGTGTGTGCAAGTCTCGGAGACTCAGAACTAATGTACTTCGGTGCGTTTTTAGGAACAAAAACGAGTAAATGCATTTATAGAGAGAGAAGTAGAAATTTCTCTCTTTAAAATAAAAGTGAAATTTGTGGTGAGTTTCAGTTGTGCGGGGAAACCACAGTTAGTCGCCCAGATCTGACATCTAGAGCGTCCACCTGGAAGGACCACTGTCCAGTCTGATGTCCGAGTTCGTCAACCTGGGGGACGGCTGTCCAGACTGACATCCGAGCGGGTCCACCCGGGGGAACAGCTGTCCAGATCTAACGTCCAAGCACGTCCACCTGGGAGGGCCACTGTCCAGTCTGACGTCCGAGCTCGTCCACCCAGGGGGACGGCAGTCCAGTCTAACGTCCGAGCTTGTCCACCCTGGGATCGGCTGTCTAGATCTGACATCTGAGTGCACCCCCCCCCGAGGGGGGGGCGGCTGTCCAGACTGACGTTTGAGTGCGTCCACCCGGGAGGACAGCTGACTAGACTGATGTCCGAGCATGTCCAACCGGGGGTCGACTGTCTAGACTGACGTCCGAGCACGTCCACCCGGGGTGGGTGAGCTGAGAGGAAGGTCCCCGCACGTGCCCTGTGGGGTGAAACAGTGAGCATGGGCTGCACTGGACACAAGGTGCAAGAACTTCTGGGAGAAGCAGCTCAGAAGTCTGAATGTCTTCGGGTGACTTTGCTCTGGTGTCGTGGTTGGTGCCTCACGGGGGTTGGGGGTGCAGGGTGCCGCCCAGCTCTGTCTCATAGTCGGACAGCACTGGGCATGCCCCCCAGAGGTGCCAGGCCAGCGGGATATTGGAGCCCAAAGGGCAGGAGTGAAAGTACCCGCCTCCCTGTCTGGTCCGCAGGATAGACGGGCACCTGGAGGGCTGCCTGCCCAGGACGAGGGCTGCCGTCTCCTGGATTTCGGGTGGGAGGTGTCTTTTTCTCTCCCAAATGCTTTCGGCTTTCTACGTTGGGCTTATCTAATGTCTTTTAAAAAAAAGAGTGTTAAACGGTGGGTGGGTTCTGGATATGAGCAGGCACTGGGGACGGTGCTTCCTCTGGGTCCCTGGCAGGTGTCGACATCACGGCCGTCCTTGGAGCCTGAGGGCCACGTCTTTTTTTCCTTCACTTGAGCCATTTAGAATGAAAGCCTGTCGCTTCTGACTCGGGGTTTTCTGTCTCAGTGACCCTCTTGGGGTGCTTATTCTATTTTATGTTTTTAAACAAGACCCACAGCCCTCACACATCAGGCAGCAGAAGGCGCCTCAGGGGTTCGAAGCCGGGGTGCATTCAGACGGGGCAGCACAGCAGAATTGTCTGGGGACCTTCCCGGAGCCAGGGTCGCAAGGGTGGACACGGGTGGACCTGGACAAGCAACAGGTCAGCCAGGCCCAGCCGGGAGTGAGTGCTGGCCCAGGGAAGCAGGGCAGCCCGGGCGCTCAGAGTAGGAAGGGGTGGTGTCCTCAGGCTCAGGGCTAGGGAGGGGACATTGTCTCCTCCAGCAACTGTGACCGTGTTCCCCGGCGTCTCCCGTCCCCCGGCTCACTCCCGCATCCCTCGTTCCCTACAAGCAGCTTTCCGGGCTGTGGTAACTGGGAAACAGGGTGGCAGGCTCTTTGGTCTGCGGTGGAGGAGGGGACAGTAAAAAGAAGGAGCACATTTGATGGCTAACGTGTTTCCCAGCAACACAGACTGTCAGGTTTTGGAGTGAGGGTTCCCTGGCTGGAGTCCCAAGAGTGCACGGTCAGTGACTGGGGCTCCTGCTGGCCACGTCGCAGGTCCGAGGGCGGGTGTTGGCAGACGGTGCTATGGCCTGGCTCCACGTGCCCACCGATGCCCGCTCAGCCCTGGCCCTTGGCTCCGCAGAGTCAGCTGGAGGCCCACCAGGACGAAGGCATGGTGGTCTCACACATGGCCATGGCGGGCGTGGGCATCTGGATCGCCTTCACCTCTGGGTCCACACTGCGTCTGTTCCACACAGAGACGCTCAAACACCTGCAGGACATCAACATCGCCACCCCTGTGCACCACATGCTGCCAGGTACCCGGCGCGGGCGGGGGAGGCGGGGGTGCGGACAGGAAGGGGGCAGGTGTGGGAGCGGGGGGCAGAGCGTGTCTTGTGGTTTTACACGTGCTCGGTTCTGTCAGGGCGAGGACCTCATCTTTGCCCTGTGACTCTGCAGATTGGAATAGAATGAAGTTAAAGTGATGTTTTATCTGCAGCCTGAAGCTGCAGATTCAGACGACTTCTCAGCACGAGCCCAGCAGGCAGGGCCCTGGGGCCGGAGACAGGAGAGGAGGCTCCCCGGGGCGGGCTCTTGGGGTCACGGGCCATCACCTCGGCCAGATGGGTTGTGTTACCCACGTGGCAACATGCAACACTGTCCTGTGAGCTCTCCCTGGAGTGTCAGGTACTAGGAGTTCCCAGAGGGAGACTCCCAAGGCAGGAAACACATTTGTTACACTGTAGCGCACTTCTGTGAGTGAAACCCTGGGAACATGTGTTATTGACTGCACAGCGAGCTGACGGGAACCACACCACACCGGGCAGTTAGCAGTTGCTGATGCCGCCCTGTGATCAGCACACACGTTCTCCGAGCAGGCAGTCACACCTCTTCTCAAAGGATCAGAAGCTCTTCAGTGCAAACGATCCCGGAAAGTTACATCAGGGCCCAGATGTTCAGAGAGGAGGATTTTCAAGGGGGAAGTGCTGAGACCTCGGGTTAAATTAGCCCTTCATTGTCCCCGCTGAGCAGATGATGGGTTGTCTTCCAGGGGTGATGTAATCAAATAATACAGCCAAAATTCCTATTTTTAGGAAACCAGTGTAATTCTTCTCGGTACTAGCAGTCACGTCTTAGGGGGATTCAGCAAACCAGATTCAAGGCTGTTTACGACTTAAGGAATAAGCCCCAGAGACAACAACTTCACACCCACCCTGGGTTCTGGGATCCATCTCGGGTTAACCAGCAGCTAGTTAACCAGCAGCTAACTCTGGGTTAGGCAGCAGCCTGGCTACTTCGCTGTATGTTCTGGGTGGGGGCGGTGAATCCCCGGCGTAGCGGAGAGTGCCCCATATTCCTGTGACCTGGAGTCCAGAAGTCAGAGCTGGGGACCTGGTGAGAAGTCAAATTCTATTTACGTGCAGAAAGGTGAAAAAATTCCCAAGGAGTAAAAGATTATTTTCAAAACGTGGTTCCAAACAAAAATAGTCAAGTTTTATCCATGCTCTGTCTCATCTGTAAGTGTCTCCTGGTGGCATGGCGCTGGCCCGTGGTGTACAAGCCTTGTGCATGTGCCCACACGTGTGTGCATGTGTGCCAGCCTGTGTGCACATGCAAGTGTGTTAATGCACGTGCATAAACATTTACATAGGTGCAGGTGCATGTGTGTGCACACACGAGTGTGTAAGCCTGTGTGTGTAAACATGTTCACATCATGCAGATGTGCAGGCACATGTGTGGCTGTGTGAATGAGTGCATGTACCCACATTTTATTGAGTGTCAGTATGTGCCTTTGTACACATGTGGGTGCATGTGCCCATTCGTGTGTGCACATGTGTTTGTACTAGTGTATGTGTATGTGCATTCCTGTGCCCGTATGTGTGTGCACATGTACACACGTGTCTAGGCATGTGTGTATATGTGTTGTGCACGTACCTCAGGGCTCTGGTGTTGCACCAACCAAGAATGAACGGTTATAGATGGATGCGGGTGTTTGCTTCACCTCTGAGGACGCCAGCCGGAGCGAGGCTGAGCAGACGGGCCCCTGCCGATGCCTGTGAGGGCCGTCCTAATGCACACGTCCTGCGGTCTGGTCTCGTTCTTCTTGTCCAGCTGACAGAAGTGCAGGCAGACAGGCCCCTCGGCCCCCGGCCCCTTTGGCCTCAGGCTTTGTCTGTCTGTCCCCACAGGGCACCAGCGGCTGTCCGTGACCAGCCTGCTTGTCTGCCATGGCTTGCTGATGGTCGGCACCAGCCTGGGGCTCGTGGTGGCCCTGCCCGTTCCTCGTCTGCAGGGCATCCCCAAAGTGACCGGTGAGTGAGTGGACACCTCCTGGCCATTGTCCCTCTGTCGCCCCAGGAAGCACCTCAGCCTGTGTCCTACTTTGTAGTCCTGACAATTGCTTAAACCACTTAAATTACTGGGTTTTCTTTATCTCCAGTGCACCAGAAAGACTGTTAACTTGAATGAGCTTCCTGTCCTGCAGTATTCTGGACTCTGCACTATAGCTTGCATTGTCGTAGGACGTGTGAGGTCGTTCCGTTCTCTACATAATACCACTGCCTTGCACACAGCCGCGTGTTACAGCGTACGCCACAGCGTCTGTGTTGGGCCCGGGGAGACTCACTCACTTCACTGCCTTTTGTACTTCACATTTCTTGTTGCACCGAAGAGGCGCAGGTCTGGACAAGCTCCCCTGGGCTGTTGACCACGCGGGTCACGGCTCCGGTGGGCGAACGTGTTTGGTGTCCGGGCCCCGAGCCTGACAGTGCTGCTGAGTGCAGAGTCAGGGTTCCGTCCAGGCGCCGCCGGGGAAGGGGCCTCGTCTGCGCAGCTGTGGGGCCTACTGACGTTGGCCACAACACTTCATTTTTACCAGCGCAAAACAGGGAGCCGCCTGAACGTCCCAGATTAGGGGTCAGGAGAGATGGAAGGAAACAGCCGTGTTGCCATTTCAGAATACCCACATAGCCGGCTACAACGTGCGTGGTGCGTGCGTGTGACAGACAGGCATTGGCTCCTCTGGCTTAGTAAAACCGAGAGTTCACCCTTCATATTGATCATATAACGTGGGCCATTTGAAAACAGAACTCTCAGAGAAAAAAGGTTTGTAGAAGACCCCCAAATGTTCATCAAGATTCTGCTCCTGTAGTTTCTTGGTAACGTCACCCCGAGAAGGCCTCGCTGTGCTGCAGACGCCCCTCCCTTCCCCGGCCAGCTCTACAGGGTCTGTGCAGAGACTCCTGATTCAGGCTCGGTCACAACAGCTGAACCCCACTGGGTGAAGGGCTTGTGGTCCTGCTCACCCGTTTCTTATTACACACGCAGGGCTTGTCCCCAGCGGGCACGATACTGACCGAGGGCCACCTACGTTGCTGGCGGGGGCCGGGGACGTTGCTATTTCTAGCTGTCATTCAGGCGTTGGGGTTCTTGGCAGGATTTTATCACTGGGACGTGAGAGGCAGTGGACTGACCCTGCACTGCCCATTGCTGACCCCCTCTCCCCTGCAGGAAGGGGCATGGTCTCCTACCACGCGCACAATGGGCCCGTCAAGTTCCTGGTCATGGCCACAGCCGCCCCCAAGGCCGACAAGGACAAGCCCAGGGACAGCCTGTCCCCCAGCGTGGACCCCCAGGATGAAGACCAGAAGGACGCAGCCCCCAGGGAGGCAGCTGGGCCCTGCTTGACTCAGAGCAGCCCCAATGCCGTGTGGCTGGGCGGTTCACTGGGCTCCGTGACGCACACGAGCGAGTTGTCCTCCTCGTCCGGGTCCCTGGAGCCCAGGTCCGAGGACAGCGTCATCTGTGACCTCCTCCGGCACCCCAGCGCCGTGCTGGGCCGAGGGCAGCGTACCAGGCAGGCGAGGGTCAGCTCGGTGCTGGTCGCGTGCGGAGGCCAGGGCCACCGGCGGGTGGGCAGGAGGGCCCGGCCGCAGCGGCCGGAGGAGCCGGCCTCCTCCATCATGGTCTGGCAGATCCCGCTGCTGCACGAGTGACCGCCGGGTGGCCGGGCTTCGTCTACACCGGCCGGGGACAGCTGCAAGCTCTCTTTGGGGAAGAAGTGTGCAATATCGTGATGGTGGCTCCTGCCTGTGCTGCTTTCTCTCTGTGCAGAGAGCCGAGCAGACTTGTCGGGGAGGCAGGGGGTGAGGTGTCTCCGGGGTATCACTAGTACGCTCCGGCTGCCGCGGGCCACTCGCCCGTGCACAATGCTGCAGGCCTTCTCACGGGCTCTGCACGCTAAGAACTCGGGTCACACAGCCTATGTGGTGGCGCAGGATCCTGTTAACAATTCCTAAAATAATTTCCTGGACTCAGATCCACCACTTTTATTTATATTGCATCTCTTGGTTCCAGAGCAGAGTGTGTGACAAGGAAGAAAACCGGGGAGCAGGGTCCAGCCCAGGGGGTGGTTTCTGCTTTCTGACATGAACTGGGTTTTTCCAAAGTGATACAACGTGCGTGTTGTATATGTTAACAAAGTAGTATTTTTATATTGCAACTTTTTCTATTAAAAATTAACAGTAAACGTTTTTAGTCAGTATATTGTCGGTAACATTTCCTAAACAATGTTTGCTTTGAACCAAAATGCTCCGCAGACCGTCAACCCTTAGACGCCAGCATCGGGGCCACGTGCCCACCCGTCTCCTGTTCAGGGACGCCGGTGTCCACGCTATATGGACGCACGTCTCCATCCGGTGGAGCTGCGTGCAGATGGAGCCTCGGGCGGGTCTGACGCCGCATCTGGTGCCCGTTGACCTGAGACGGTCTGTTTCTGAGGGTGCGTTCTGTGATGCCTTGCGGCCCACGGCGGTGCCATCGCTGATGTGGGACCCCAGGACCTGCCGCCGTGTAGCCAGCGGCGAGCGTGGCAGGGCGTGAGGAGTGAGCCGTCCCGCACGCACAGCATGAGGGCACGTGTCCGTGCCCAGCCGCGTGACTAGGAAACTAACGAGGCCTTCGCCAGAAAGAGCGTCCGCGGCACTTTACAGACTGAACGTGCTAATTCTGTGATTTAGCCAAATTCTTTCCAAGGCGCCTGTCTTGTCCCCATGTGACGGTAACCTGCTCAGGCTTTCCGAAGCTGTCGGCTGCTGTCTGACTTCGTCAATAAAGTCTTTTTATTTAAAAGTACGGTGCTGTGAGTTGCCTTTGCCCCCATAAAGCACAACGGGGCCGTGATGTTCTGGGGCGTGAGGGGCGGTCTGGGTCCTGCTGCGGTCAGCGGTCAGCGCTCGCCGGCTGGGAGTGGGTGTACAGACGCAGAGCCCGTCACGGCACTGCGAGGCCGGGAGAGACCCACGCCCTCCGTGTCGACGGGGACCGCCACCCCGGACGAGTGCGCTGAATGTGAAACAGGCGGGGGCCCGTGAGAGCGAGGACTGTCCGGTGTGCTCACTGCCAGAGGACGCGCGACCAGGGAGCCGCTGACCCGCTGCTCACCTGTGGCAGAAGCCGGCTGAGCCTGGGCTGCGATGTCCCTTCCTTCACCGCCGCTTCTGCGGAGCCGGGGGCTCCCGGGCCGTGTGTACAGCTCTGGGCCGTGTGTACAGCTCTACATGGGTTTCCTGTCCGTCTGCCTGGTAGCTCAGAGGCCTGATCGTCCAGGAGACGTGTCGCTGTGGCCAGTGTCCCTGGCTCCCGTCCTGCCCTGGGCACAGCTGGGCCTGGCTCAGCCCTCAGACCCAGCGGCGGGTCCACGTGGGCTCTGGTTCCTCCCCGGAGCCGGACAGGCGATGCCGCAGCCTCAGGTGTGGTGAGCTTGGGGCACTGCTGTGGACTGAATGCGTCCTCCCATATCTAAATGTTCACCCTGCCCCCCGAAGTGATAGGGTCAGGAGGCGGGGCCCATGGGGTCAGGAGGTCATGGGTGTGGGGCCCCATGGATGGGATCAGTGTCCTCAGCAAAGGACCCCAGAGCTGCCCGCCCCTCTTGCCGGTGAGATCACAGGAAACTCTCACCGGACACCTCATCTGCTGGCCGTGGTTGCGGACTTCAGCCTCCAGGGGGTGGAAGTGGGCCCCCCACCCTGACCGTCCCCCCAAGTGTCCCACCGGGATGGTTGTTTCTTCCCCTGCAACCTTACACACTGCTGGGAAGCAGGTCCTGTGTCCGCGTTCCCTGCAGCTGGACCCTGGGCCGCGGCCCCAGAAGGCTGTGCAGGGCCTTGGCCTCCCTTCCACGTCCACCCCCCAGGAGCACCGAGGAGCAACCTTGAGATGGGGAGACCTCGTCTGGGGGGACAGACTAGAACCAGGATGGGCACACGGGGCGGGGGGGCACAGGTGGGGCCTGTGTGTCCCTTTAGGGAAGTGAGAGCATGCTGTCCTTGGTGCAGGTAAACCCGAGCCCCGCATCTGGTGAGCCCGGTGTGCTTGGTTGTCAGCTCATGGACACGCCCCACGTGACCCGCCCTGGTGGTTGCTCAGGCAGCACCAGTCACCAGGCCACGCCCGGCCTCCTACTGGCCTTGCCCTCCCTCCCTCCCTCGTGCTTCCTCCGGTCACTGCCGCCTGGACCAGCCTCCATGGGAAGGAAGTCCTTCAGGTGCTGCCCAGGTGCTCTTCCCAGGCACTGGGCACGCCCTCCTCGAGAGCGGCCGGTCACGTCTGAGCCGACGCTCGGAAGGGAACTGATGACCAGATATCACAAGGAGAAGACACTCCAAGTCGGGGAGCCGCCTGGGCACATGCCAGAGACACAGTGACCAGAGAACTGCCAGGAGACGGGACGGGGACACACAGGCCTTGTCGACAGTCCCCAGGGAGGGAGGGCTGGTTCCTGAGCCCCCGGGGGATGGCTCCATGCCCGTCCGAGGCTGGGGACAGTGAGAAGAGCTGTGCCCCCTAACAGCTTCCCCTGCTTGTCAGGCTCCCGCCCTCCTGGGCTCCCCGACCCCATCAGGGTGGCTGGGAAAACTGGGTCAGCTCCCTGCTTCCTCTCTCTGAGCTGACGTCCAGCTGGTCCGAGCCCCTAGGGGACCCAGTGTGACTCGATCAACTGGGATCTCCCTGCCCCGAGTCTGTCGCTGCCTTTGACCGGGTGTTTCCTGTCCTCGTGGGCATGGGGACATCTGTCCTGTGTTCTGTCCATCGTGGCTGTTAAACCCTAACTTCAGAGCATGTCCGTGGACGCCAGAAAAGTGAGCACAAGGCTTCCTCTCGGTCCCCGGGCCATCCCTCCCGGGCTCCGTGACCTCGGGCTTGGTGGCTTGTCGTGAGGAAAACCTAGAAAGCTCACTGCACAGCGCATGCGGGGTGATGGTCACCTGCCGCATGTCCCGCGGGGATTTCTGAGAAGCGGTAGGTTAATGGGGTTTTGCAAATTTGATTTTCTAAATCACGCCCGAAATGATCTTTTCCTGTAAATCAGTATTCTTCTAACTTTGATTTGCTAAGACTGTCCTTGATCCTAGGGGGGGAGAGAAGTAATTCCTAGCCACAGTTTTCTTGCCTGTAAAGTGGACGTGACCAACGCCTCACTGGCCATGCGGGCTCGGGCGGCCTCCAGATCCTGCGCGGGTGACAGTGCCTCCTGGGGGCTGAGACGGAGCCCCCATGGGGACCGCCCGGCACCGAAGGGGCCGGTTGTCTAGGGAGCCTCTTGCCTGGGGATTGCCGCCCTGCCCCCGCTTTCTCTTTTAAAAATGGAAAGACTGAGCCTGACCTGTGGTGGCGCAGTGGATAGAGCGTCGACCTGGGAACACTGAGGTCGCCAGTTCAAAACCCTGCACTGGTCTGGTCAAGGCACATATGGGAGTTGATGCTTCCAGCTCCTCACCCCTTTCTCTCTCTCTCTCTCTCTCTCTCTCTTTCTCTCTCTCTGTGTCTCCTCTCTAAAATAAAAAATAAAAAAAAAAATGGAAAGACTGTCACCTGACCAGGAGGTGGCGCAGTGGATAGAGCATCGGACTGGGATGCAGAAGACCCAGGTTCGAGACCCCAAGCTCGTCAGCTTGAGCGCCGACCCACTGGCTTGAGCAACAACAGCTCGTCAGCTTGGACCCAAGGTCGCTGGCTCCAGCAAGGGGTTGCTCGGTCTGCTGAAGGCCCGTGGTCAAGGCACATGTGAGAAAGCAATCAATGAACAACTAAGGTGTCGCAACGACAACGAAAAACTAATGATTGATGCTTCTCACCTCTCTCCGTTCCTGTCTGTCTGTCCCTATCTATCCCTCTCTCTGACTCTCTCTCTGTCCCTGGGAAAAAAAAAAAAAAAAGGAAAGACTGTCACAGCCCTGGCCAGACGCTCTGGAGCGTCATCTGGAGCGTGGAGGTTGCCGGTTTCATTTCCCGGTCGGGCACGTGCAGGAGCAGCTCGATGTCCCTGTCCCCCCCTCTCTGCCTTTCCAGGAAAACAGAACGTCATGAGGAAAAGGAGGGAACGGTCACGCAGTACTCTCTGTTCAGTCTCTAGGCGCGTGGCTGAAAGTAACTGTCCACACCCAGCTCGGGGCTCCCCCTCAGGGCACAGGGCCCTTCCAGTTCCAGTGCAGAGCACAGGTCTCCTTGCACACTGCACCCCTCCACGTGTGCACACGCACATAGGCACACACGTGCCGCACATGCACTCACACATACCTGTACACGTGTGCCGCACATGCACTCACATACATGGCACACGCGTGTCACACCCACGCGCACACACTTCTCCAGGCCCTGTGCTCTCCCTGCGGGGGCTGTTTGGACGATGTTTATTCGGGTGGAAAAGACGAGAGGCAGCTGGCAGGGCCCTGAGCCTGGCTTTGGTTTGTTCCCCGGGACGCTCTCCAATGAGCGCAGAAAGAATTAACCCTTGAGAAGCCGGGTAGAGAAGTCCTGGGCACCTGATGGCTTTTGTTAATATGAAGACCCACGCCTATCTCTGTAGCCTCTTTATCGGGTTGAAAATGCCTCCCGGTCCTTGAGGTGGGTCCCACGCCTCCCCCGCTGTCCAGGTCTGAACTGGGCACCCCTTCCGTCTGCTCCTGATGAGAATGTGCGGTGTCCTGGGTGCTGACCTAGGAGGTGTCAGAGAACATTCACTTGGTCTTTGTCACGTGCAGGTGGAGGGTGACTGTGAGCATCAGAGGGGCTGGGACAGCGCCTTGTGTGTCCTGGTGCACCTGCCACATGCGTGGTCATTTACTTTCCACTCGGGGGCAGCCCAGCGTCCCCTGGGAAGGACAGTGAGGGAGCGTGGGCAGGGGTTTCCAGGACAGCAGCCCTGCGGGGCAGGTGGCCTCATCCTCCCCTTCCACAGAGGAGGACACGGCTCAGTGCTCCGGAGTCTTGCCCAAGGTGACTGCCAGGGAGCGGCCGACGCTGGGAGCCCGGGGTGGCGCCCAGGCAGGGGGCCGCTGGGGGACCACGTTGCTAGGGCCCGAGCATGTGTGACTGTGCCAGGGAGAGGAACTGGCGTCGGCCCACGTTCGTTAGCGGAAGCGCCAGACTCCAGGGGGCAGGCCAGGATTACCGGGAAGGGGGTGCAGGGGGGGACCCTCTGCAGGCAGCTGGGGGCCCGGCCAGGGTTGCGTCACCGTGCAGCCTTGAGCCCAGCCAGGGCGCGGAGCAGACACACAACGTGCTCACAGAAATCAGGATGTCAGACCTTGGAGCGTCTCCTGAGGGGTGATGTAAGCCACCGACGGCCCAGCGCTGGGAGGGGGTGTCCGCGGCCCCTCCTCACGTGGCCCGGCCCGGCGCCCTCGTGCGGAAACCAGAGGGGGCTGCCTTCTGTCCCAGGATGCTGCTTCTCGGCTGAAGGCAGAGCCGGGCATGGTGGTGTGTGCGTGTGTACATGTGAGTGTGTGCACGTGTACGTGAGCATGTGCGTGTGTGCGCATGCGCACGAGCATGTGTGTGCGCATGCTCATGTGCATGCATGTGTCAGTGTGTGCATGCGCACGTATGTGCTCGTGTACATGCATGTGTGAGTGTGTGCGTGCGCACGCGTGTGCTCGTGTACATGCATGTGTGAGTGTGTGCATGCGCACGCGTGTGCTCATGTACATGCATGTGTGAGTGTGTGCATCTGGTGGCAGCTGTGGTGGGGACGGCCGGCATTTGCTCCAGCCGCCTCCGGCCACAGGACCTGCAGAGCGCTGGTCGGGCACACGTGCAGAGGGAGGCGTAGGACACAGTGTGAGGGGCTCCGGGCAGGTGAGTGTGAGGACCCTTCAGGGGTGGCTGCTGGCTCTTTCTGGGTTTTTGTTGTTTTGTGTTTGTGGTCCTCGGTGCTAACATGTGGGATCCAGCTCCGCCTTCAGCTCGGTGGTTGTCGACCGGGGCCATTGTCCTTCTGCCCACGAGACGTTGACGATGTCGGGGCACTCCTGGTTATCACGATTCACGGGGCAGGGGTGCTGGTGGGCGCCCCGAACGCTAGCGGTGCGGGGCAGGATGCCACATGGGGTCAGGAGGGGAGGACTGCTCGTCACACGTGTCCCGGTCCCTTTCAGGCCGGTAAGGCATCACACCGCCATTCTAATTGGAACATGAACTCTCTCACTTCTGTCACGGGTGAGCGGGGACCGTGCCCAGAGTGGCCGTGTGTGTCTGAGGTCGGGACAGACTCGCCCTCAGCCAGGAGGGTGGGCACAGCGGCAGAGGCAGCCCTGGACCAGCTGCAGGTGCTTGGCAGAGCACAGCGCGTCAGCCCCGGTGAAGGAGGGCTGCTTTCCCCGGGGCCCTGGCCAAGCCCCCTTCTGTCACCTGTGAGTGAGGTGGCAGGGACGACCTCACCAGCATGGTAGGAGGCTGGGGCAGAGCAACACCCCGGGAGGTCTCGGTGTGCGCCGGGCAGGCCACCCACTTCCCACAGGAGGCAGCTGTAACTTGTTAACGCAGCTCCCTGGCTGGTGTCCACCATGCAGCCCTCCGGCCACGCTGCTCCTGACTGACCCACCATCTTCTCACGTCTTCAGCTATTTTCACTGCTGGGGGTGTGTGGAGGGGTGCGGAGGGGCCGGGCGGGTCTCACTGACACTGAGTGGGTGCCGCCTGCCTGTCTGTCTACCAGGCACCCCGCACTCTGGGGGCAAGTGACCCCTAGATGTGTCCTCACACTCGTGCCGGACACTGAATAGTGACTGCAGATGTGACCAGGTCCAGCGTCTGCAGAGGGTCCTTAAAGAAGGGAGGTGGATGGTCAGAGATGGAGATGGAGACGGGTGTGATTACAGAAACAGTCAGAGAGAGCGAGTCTGTGTGCGTGTGTGTGAGTGTGCCTGTGTGTGCTTCTGTGTGAGAGTGTGTGTGTCTGTGTGTGTGTCCGTGTGAGTGCGTGTATGTCTGTGCATGTGTGTGCTTCTGTGTGAGAGTGTGTGTGTCTGTGTGAGAGCGTGTGTCTGTGTGTGCATGTGTGTGCGTCTGTGTGAGAGTATGCGTCTGTGTGAGAGTGTGTGTCTGTGTGAGTGTTCATGTGTGTGCATCTGTGTGTGTCTGTGTGCATGTGTGTGTGTGAGTGTGCATGTGTGTGTGCCTGTGTGAGAGTGTGTGTGTGCATGTGTGTGCATCTGTGTGAGAGTGCGTGTGTGTGAGTGTGCCTGTGTGTGCTTCTGTGTGAGAGTGTGTGTGTGTGCGTGTGTCTGTGCATGTGTGTGCTTCTGTGTGAGAGTGTGTGTCTGTGTGCATGTGTGTGTGTCTATGTGTGAGTGTGTGTGTGTCTGTGTGAGAGTGTGAGTGTGTCTGTGTGAGTGCGTGTGTGCATGTGTGTGCGTCTATGTGTGAGTGCATGTGTGTGAGTGTGTGAGAGTGCATGTGTATCTGTGTGAGAGTGTGTCTGTGTGAGTGTGCGTGTGTGTGCG
Source organism: Rhynchonycteris naso (assembly GCA_037038555.1). Classification (NCBI taxonomy): domain Eukaryota; kingdom Metazoa; phylum Chordata; class Mammalia; order Chiroptera; family Emballonuridae; genus Rhynchonycteris; species Rhynchonycteris naso. Next base: position 857,046 of record CM072998.1, read on the forward strand.
TGCATCTGTGTGTGAGTGCGTGTGTGTGAGTGTGAGTGTGTGAGTGTGAGAGGGTGTATGGGGGCGACATGTCTGGCTTTGAGGATGGAAGGGTCCAGAAGCCCAGGAAGTCGGTGTCCCGGAAGATGGAGGTGAGGTTACAGATTGTCCCCTGCAGTGTCGGAAGGAGCTGGTCCTGCCCAGCCCTGACCTCAGCCCAGGACGCACGCTGTGCCTCTCACCTACGGAACCGGGAGGGACTCGGTGTTGCCGTAGCCACGCCTTCGTGGTGTCTTGTCACCGCAGTCCGGGGGAAGCTGACACGGGCCTGTCGGTCCCCCCGGGACTGGCTGGGAAGGCACCCCGGTCTTGGACTCTGGCCCCCAGGACCCTCCTGAGACGGACATGTGTGCTGTTGCACCAGGATCCCAGGGTCTGTGACAGCAGTCAGAGGGCTGACTCAAGGTGACACAAACACACAGCCACCACCTGGTCACGCAGATGAAATATCAGTGCCAGGCACTCTGCCGGGCCAGTGCACAGAGACTGAGCTAAAGCCACTGGTCTTTGCAGAGGACCCGGGACAGGCAGCTTGGGGACAATGCACCCTCCCCCCAGCAGTGCACCTGACCGCTGACGTCCCAGAGGAGCCCTCAGGGTGGGACGGGCAGACGGAAGAGGCTCTGCAGGTCCCCGGTGTGAGGAGAGGAGGCCCAGCGCCCCTCCCACTGCGTCCTGTCCCTGCCCAGACCTCCTTCCTGCCTGCTGGCTCCACAGGGGCACAAAGAACCACGGGGGAGGCTTGGGTGGGCACAGCAAGAAACAGCAGCCTCTCTGGGCGGGTGGCCGGGTGCCCGGGAGCACGCAAGCCCACCGGAGCTCCCCTGCCTGTCCCTGGGTGACTGCTTAGGGGACAGGCCAGGAGGAGGTGGCCGTGGGCACACACAGCTGTGTCTGTCCCTTCCTCCTGCTGCCCAGGTGGGCAGAGTGCAGCCCGGGCGAAGGCGGCACCGTGGTGAATAGCACGTCAGGAGCAGCCCTGCACCGAGGCTGGTCTCCTGGCAGAGTGTCCACCCAGGGTTGACGTCAGCATCCGGGACCTGGAGACCAGCAGGAAGGGGCCATCTGGACGAGGACGGGGAGGTTTCTGTGTGTGACATAGCTCGCTGGACACAACTCAGAGCCTGTTCACACACACTTCACCCCCAAATCCTAACTTTCCATAAGTGCACTCAACCCCACAGGAAGATGTCTGGACACTCACCACATTGGCGGGTGCTGCAGCCACACCTCTGAGTGCTGTGGTCCCTGCAGCCATGACCTGGGGTCTCAAGGGCAAGGCACCTGCAGCCATGTGTCCTCCATGAGACCACTGTCCTCGGAGCCGGGCTCCTCTGGGCACTCAGTCCTCAGTCAGCTCCGCGTTGAGATGACAGAATGGGTTTTATAGCTGTTTAACTTAAAACGAAGAAAACAGCTTTCTTGTATGCCTGAACACTTTACGTCTGTCCAGCGGCGCACTCCTAAGGTTTGAAAATAAGGAAGTTAACGGGTCACGAGCTCAGGTCCTTTGGAAGCAAGCACAGCTCCAACCGAGGGGACACGCACCCGTTGCATCTGTTTGCTGGGGTCACCGTGACAAAGGACACGGGGCGCGTTCTCCGACGGTCTGGAGGACCCGGGTCTGCGGTCAGGGCTGGGCGGGGCCGGGCTCCTCTGAAGGCCCCCCGGGAAGCTTCTGCTGTTTGCGGGTGTCCTTGCTGGCATTGGCTTGCAGCCGAGTCACTGCCGTCTGTCTCGGGCACCCCATCACTTAGCCCTGAGTGTGCCTGTCTCTCCCCTTCTTACACGGATGCCGGTCATACTGAAGGAGGGCCACCCTACTGTCTCATCAGTGTGATCACTTCCCTAAAGACATGTCGCCGAACAAGGCCACCTCTGAGGCCCTGGGATTAGGAGGGGACACAGTTCAGCTCACGAGAACCTTTCCGGGGGTGGGGGGCGGGGGCAGTGAGCGTGGGCTCTGTGACAAGATTCCTTGCTTAGTTTATTATACTTTTGAGGATTAGCTACTAGGGGCCCGACTGTGAAAATAGTTTAAACGCCTTGAAAATAGAATAAAAACTATGACATTTAAAATTTTATTTCTTTCCAAAGAGGGCATGTGAGGATGTGAAACACTAATAACCCTAATGGCCACGTGGTGGTCGTATGTCCGCTCCCTTGACCACAGTGTGTTGCTTCCTAGCGGCTTTGGTCCGCTGAAGGCAGGTGCACAGCAGACAGGTGTCCATGGGGGCCATGAGGAGCGACAGCGGCAGGCGGCCGTGTGGTCCACCGAGCAGAGTCACCGAGCCTGCGTGCGCCGTGTCACAGCGCTGGTCCAGGCTGCGGGCTGAAGGGCAGGTGTCTGTTCCACACTCCAGTCAGGACCGCCAGGACCTCGCCTGCACCCGGGCCTGCCTGGGGCACCTGCAGTGACGCACCTCACACTGTCGCCCAGGGACGGTGACAGTCGGCAGTCAGCAGTGCTGCCGAGCACTTGTCCAGCATGGGGCTGTCAGCTACGGGCTCGCAAGACACTCGGCAAAGCTCAGCTGAGAGGGAAGAGCCTCGGGCAGTGGGGAGGAAGCTCCCAAGAGAGGAACGCACCCAGTCCATCGGTGTGCCGGAGAGAGCAGCCGCGGAGCCGTCTGTGGGGAAGACAGCTGTCCTTCCGTCCAAAGGGACGGGAGTTTCAAGTGCAACAGTGAATACTGCCTCAACGCCAACTCACAGATATTCTAATTAATTTTTCGTGCCAAGAGACTCAAAGTACTTTGTGTCGATTGGACCCATTCCTGACAGCTCCTGGAATTTAATTGCTGCTTTTTGGAAGGCAAGGGGAACAGAGGAACTCGTACGAGCTATGAAAAGCTTTGGGGAAATGATCTGGTATTTGGTATTGGGACAGGTAGGAAAACAGGACTTAGTGTCTCCACAGGGATCAGAACCAGGGATTGTGGCTGACCGGCCACCTCCCTCCTGTGCCTGTAAGCTCTGGCGCGCACGTGATATCTGTGCGGGAAGGGGAGAATCTGCTGCACGTCGCCGGGGGCAGCAGCAGAATCAGACGTGGTGCGTGTGCCAGCCAGCCCGAGGGTTCAAGCCCACTGCTCTAACTAAGCGCAGGACTCGAACCAGCTCGGTCCCCATGGGGAGGGGGCCACCACATCCCCATTTACAGAAGAGGACGGTGGGGCACAGAGAGGTTAAGTGTCCAACATTCACAAGACTTGCAAATGGCGACACTGGTGTCTGAAGTCCCCTCAGCCAGCCCTGTCCGGTTGGCTCAGTGGATACACTGTCGGCCGGTGTGCGGACGCCCCAGTTCGGTTCCCGTGTCAGGACACGCAGGAGAAGTGGATTTGTACACGTCTTTAAGTCTATGGAGAAGTGAAATAGTAAAATACTATTACTCTTGAAATAGATGTTACTTAATATTACAGTGTGTTACTTAATATTACATGGTGCATGACTTTACGGACACACTGTATTTAATGTTTAGGATGTACCCCGCCTCCTTCTTGACATGACTGTCCCCAGGATCAGTTCCAGGAACTCTAGAGGTTCCTGCAATCCATACGAGCTACTTAAACCACGGAATGTTCCTCTGCAGTCCCCACGGACCATGAGGGGGCCACAGCGTGCTTTTACAATGACACACCCACAGTCCAAACACAGGCAGGGCTCCCACGCTACACAGTGTAGGGGGTTAAGTTAACTCACTCAGTTTCCCTCTCCACCAATACATATTATTGAGAACCCAGTATACACTGAGCATTGTGAACTCAGTGGGAAGAAAGGCTAACGTGACACATTCCCCCCTATCGCCGGGAGCACATAAAGTGGCAGAGAGGACAGGCCAGGGCAGGCCAGCACCCAGGGCTAGGGACAGCCGAGTGCCAAGTGCCTGTGAAGGCTCACCCACAAGGTGTGTGGGTACACCGGACCCAGCAGGAGGCTGATGTTCTGCCCAAAGTTGCTCTTGGGACGGGGGTGCGGGGGGGTGAGGAGTGGGGGTGGGAGGGTGGAGGTACAGCTGAGGAAATGACTTTAAATGACTCCAGACTCTGTAAGTCGCTGGTGTAGGGCAGGCAGATTTGGGGGAGGGGGAGGGTAAACTGAACAAACTAGAAATGGAAACCGACAGGCATTATTTCAGCTCCCAAAAGATGTGGTTCTGCCAGAGTTAACTGATAATGAAGTATACAGGGTTGGGCAAAGTAGGTTTACAGTCATTCGTCTGTTAAAAGACGTGCAGGTTATGATGATCACAGTAGTTTTTACTCAAAACAATGTCACTCACAACTGTACACCTACTTTTAAGCCCTCCCCTGTCTATAAGCCAATAATTAGCTCGGTTTTGGTCTCGTTTATCCCGGGCCTGATGGGAAGTATTCTACTTGACCTCGGAAGGCTAACTAACGTCTGTAAAAGGTGTCAGGACTCAAGACCCGTGTAACCCGCAAAGACTCAAAAACAAAATTTAAGGAAAAAATAAAGCAATCAACACTCCGCTCCCTGTGTCTGTAAAAAAACTTCATAATTATTTTGTACATAACGTTTAAAAACTGCGTTCTTAGAACCGGAGCGAGGGAAGCACCGGTGCAGGGTTCAGAAGTCATCGCGTGTCCATGGCCACAGGCAGGTAGGTTCTCGGGAGCTACTTTTCTGGTCAGTCACTGGGGTGCCCAGGGGCTGCGGTCGCCCGCAGGGGACCGGACCTGAGGACACATTTCTAGAATCAAGACCCAGTGCCATTGCGTCCTCCGCTTCAGTACTCCAAACACCCTTCTTTTTTTATTCTGGAATCCAATCCGCAAGGATGCGCGCAACAGGTCTTGAACCACTCATTGACTCGGTCGACAGAGCTCTCCCTAGTGTTATACAATTCTACCCACATTATTTCCCGTTTCCTAGGGGAGAGGGGACACAGAAGAGCAAGGCCCCGGGGAGGGACGTTCTTACGCACACTCGCCAAGCGGATGGCCCGGGGCCCGGTGCGCACAGGTGGCGCGCCTCCCGTGCGCGCGCTCCGGTCTGAAGCCCCTCCCCGTGAAACCTTGGTGGGCGGCCCACCCCACCGGCTCCCCTCTCCCCGCTCCCCGCTCCCCGCTCCCGGCCCCCGCCCCCCGCGCCCCGCCTCCGCGCAGCTTCGCGCTCCTCCCAGTGGCTGAGCCTCCACAGGCGCGGGTGAGTGCGGGGCCCGCTGCGGTCGCTTCCCGGGAGCGGCGGCGCACAGGGAAGGGCCACGGGGGGCGCCGGGGGCCGGGAAGGTGCTCGGTGTCCGTGGGCGCTCGCACAGGTGCCGGGAGGAGGTCCGCGCGCACGCGCACCGGAGCCCCGCGCGGGGGTCGCGTCCCAGACTCGGGTGAGCGCAGGGGCGGAGGGCGAGGCGCGGAGCGGCGAGGTAGGGGTGTCCGGGGGTCGGGGATGCCGCGAGGAGACGCCCCCGGACGCGGAGGACATGGGAGCGGGGGCAAGAGGGGTGTTCTGAAAGGAGAGTGGCCGCCCAGGCCGGGGAGGCGGCGGGGGTGGCCTTGCTCGCGGGGAAGGCGGAAGGGGGTGGGCGGACCTCGTCTTGGGCGACCGCGTGGAGATGGGGGCCATCCGCGGGGACCCCCAGTGCGCTCCGGCGGGAAGCGGGTACAGCCAGCTCGCAGGCGTGCGAGGGGGCCGGTCAGCCCCCGCGGTGAACACCTTCGAGACCACAGCCACGGTGACCAACCGGTCCCGCCACCGGCCGCGCGTCCCCGCGACCGGCTCCTCTGAGCCCAGCCGGGAAGGCAGCCCGCGCTCCGCACGAGCGTTCCTGGGGAGGCGGCCTGGTCTCAGGGACGCGTTTGCGGCTGGCAGGGCGGGCTGTCTCGCTGGGCTCTGAGCTGCTGGGCATGCCGGCGGATCTCCATCTCGGGGACCACGGGAGGCGGGTTGGGGGGGAGAGGCCCCTTCCGGACCTGGGACCCGGAGGACGGGAGGGACGTGTTGGAGTTGGTGCGGGGCCGGTCTCCGTGCCCTCGGGCACCTCAGTGGCTCTCGGGCCCTGGCCCCGGTCCCCGCCTCCAAACACCCCACCCCCCCACCCCCAGCTCCTCCTGCTGCCGCTGGGGATTGATTGCGCGGGGCTCCTGTAGACCCAGAGCTTTGTTTTCTCGGAGCCTTTGCTTTGCCCGCTGACCGCGCGGCGGGCGGGCGGTGGCGAGCTGTGCTGCGTGCGCACGTGCCCGACATCAGGATGAGTCGGGGAGGGGGTGCGTGTGGGGGGATGACAAGGAGCAGTGTGGAAACAGCCTGCGTGTGACCAGTTCACCTATATCACCGCCCCAGAGATTCTGGTGTGGAATTTAAATTCGTTTCTCCAGCGCCCCCCCCACGCCTCCCCCCGCCCCCGCGCTGGGGACTAGCCTCCTGAGTGGGTCTGGAAGCGGGGTGTCCTCAGGGGTCCCTCACTCCAGCATGACTGCTCCCAGACCATTAAATAAGGACGGTTTTAAAAATTAACCACCTCTCACATTCCTGCATAGCTATCTCTCTCTCCACCCTCTCCCATGTCGGTTCTAAGGGAAGAGAATGAACCAATGCCCTAAGGGGCTTTATTTGTGCTGACCACTCCAGGCAGGTGACCATCAGATTGTAAATTCCTGCCGCCCCCCCAGCACTGAGGGCTGAAGGGTTCCCTCTCCACCATGTCTGCTTAAGTAGCAGTGGGCCTCTGGTTAGGGTCCCTGTCCGATGCTTGGTGCCCTGAACCTCCTCTCCCTCTATTGGTGTCCTGGTAGAACACCCTTCTCTAAGGGCTGACCCCCACCGGGCCATCGGCATTCTGCTTGCAACCAGGCAAAAACTTTAATGAGACAAAAAAAAAAAAAAAGACTGTTGAGCTTTTCCTGTGAACTGCAAGAGGATTCTTAGAAGTCACAGAATGGAGACTAAAGATTCTATTTGTAGTACTGACAGCAGTCCTGGGCTTGGGAGGAGGAGGAAGAGGAAGGAGTGTGACAAGGTGTCCATCTTCGGCTAGAGCTGGAGTCCTCTGGGGGGGGGGGCTGTGGCCGTCCTGCCTTTCTGTGTTCCCCGTTCACATAGTGAGCATCCTGCCTCCAGCCGCCTGGCACTGTGCCTGGCACAGCCAGAAAGGGACCTGCAGAGGTGGCCGTGAGCCTGCTGCTTCATTTCTGAACACCTTTCCAGACTGTACCCATGGCTTCTGATCTGCCCCCACCCCCACCCCCATGTACACACACCCCGTTTATGTAAGAAGCAACCTTGTCAACAGGAAAGCGGCAGGGGCTGCTTCCGCATCAAGCACACTCTGGCTCTGGGTGGCTTTGTTCCCCCACGGGAACAGCGCAACCTCCGGGCTGTGAACGCCTCCGTCTGGAAGTGCGCTCACTTGTTTGCTAAATGCCAACAGCTACACTTGCTCGGCAGGGAAGAATGACTGTGCTGCCAGCTGGGGTGACTTAGGCAGCTGGGGTGCTGTCCCGCCCACGGCACCTGAGGCTCCCTGGCTGGGAAGACAGGCCATGGGCTGGAGTGGGTTTCGGGTCGGGGGGGGGGGCCCGTCCTGTCACCTTGAAAGCACATCTTCCCTTGGTGACTGCGGGGGGTGACAACTGCCCTCCTCTGCAGTTTATGGGATCATGGTCTCCATCAGGGCTTGAGTTAGGTTTTCCTAGTGAAATTAATGTACCTATGATAAAATCATAGCTTTGGTACCAGGCACAGGTTGCATAATGGTTAGCGGTGAGCAAAAACGCTCGGAACGAAATAGAAACTTCGAGGAGCTCACCTTTTGCGAGCATCCAGCTGCTGCGGGGGAGGCTGTCCGGACGCAAGAGACTGGGCTCGGGTACCGACGCTCGATGGGGAGACCTTAACTTCCTTCTGTCACCAGTACTTAGGGATGGAATGCCCACCACAGTCTGGTGCAGGTCCAGGTGCTGGGGGTACGCTGGCATGTGAAACAGACCCAGGCCCCATGCCTTGCAGCTGAGATTCTAATAAGGCATTGAAGGGTGTGCAACAGAATCAGGTTAAGTCACGTGTAATAACAAACAGATGGGCTCTGACAGAGGGAAAAACCATGGCAGTGTCTGGTAGAGGGATCGTGAGCCGAGGTCTGAAGGATGAGGGGTATGAGGAGGAGGATGGTGTGGGGATGTTCCGGGAAGAGCACGTGCAAAGGCCCTGTGGTGAGGACTGGGGGCATCCGGACACCTGAAGAGAGGCGAGGCAGCCCCCCTGCAGCAGGGTGGTCATTTTAACTCGCTGTAATTTTTAATTTGGTGTTTCTTGTATGTAGGTCAGTGGAGCTTTATGGTTCAGGGCTTGATGGATTAGGTGGGATGTGTTTTAGTTTGTACAGAGCTGAGATCTCCTGAGTCATAAAGGGCAGCTGTGTTTTGTAAGTGGGTGCCCGCTGTGCCCCTGTTCGAGGCTGTGGTTACTGTTCCTTCTCCGTCTTAGAGTCATGGGGACCTCTGAGTAAATGTCCCCGCTGCTGTCATTGCTGCAGAAGCCCCCCCCCCGCCTCCTTGTCAGCTGCCCATGTCACCCCGTCGCCCCCCCCATCGGGTCCATGAGTGGTGGTCAGAGTGGCATTCACACACACAAACCTCACTACGCTGGACTGCCAGGCTCCCCTTTGCCATAGGGGACAGACACCCCGCAGTTCTGGGTGTGGTAACAAGAGTCCGGTCCCCGTTAGCAGCTGAAGAGTCCACCCACCAGAGACTGAAGGTCCCCATCGCACAAGCTCGTGTGTGGGAACTGAGCCCCCAGGGTGATGGTGTTAGCAGGTGGGCCTCGGAGGGTGAGGTGTGGGAACTGAGCCCCCAGGGTGATGGTGTTAGCAGGTGGGCCTCGGAGGGTGAGGTGTGGGAACTGAGCCCCCAGGGTGATGGTGTTAGCAGGTGGGCCTCGGAGGGTGAGGTGTGGGAACTGAGCCCCCAGGGTGATGGTGTTAGCAGGTGGGCCTCGGAGGGTGAGGTGTTGGAACTGAGCCCCCAGGGTGATGGTGTTAGCAGGTGGGCCTTGGAGGGTGAGGTGTTGGAACTGAGCCCCCAGGGTGATGGTGTTAGCAGGTGGGCCTCGGAGGGTGACGTGTTGGAACTGAGCCCCCAGGGTGATGGTGTTAGCAGGTGGGCCTCGGAGGGTGAGGTGTGGGAACTGAGCCCCCAGGGAGATGGTGTTAGCAGGTGGGCCTCGGAGGGTGAGGTGTGGGAACTGAGCCCCCAGGGTGATGGTGTTAGACACCCCGCAGGCCCCTTGCCTGCCCTCTGTATGAGGTCCCCCAGCAAGTCCTCCCCCGACCCTGGTCTGCTGAGTCCTAGATACTGGACGTCCGGCCCCCAGAACTGGGAGAGCTAGGTTTCTGGTGCTTCTGAGCCACTGGTTTGTGGTGTCCGGTTAGAGCCGCCCGCGTGGACTGAGACAGCAGCTTAAAGCAGTCTGAGTGGTCCTGCCCATGGTGGGGGGCTCTGTGCCTGTGAGCACGGCATGGCTTCACCCGAAGGCCAGGAGCTGGATTCCCCTGAGGCACCTATGAGGGGCGGGCTGGTGGCCTCACACTGGGCCCTGGAGCACCTCTGTGCCTGTAGTCCTTGGTCACTAAGGGCAGAGCGCCGAGGAAGTGTGCCTGGGGGCGGGGGGGTACCACCTTTGCTAACTTGCCTCAGAAGTCACGTGGCGGGATTTCTGCTGCAGCCCCAGGCTGCGGGGCTCAAGTAGAGGGACCCTGGATGCCCCCTCCGTGGGGCAGTGTCATCTCACGTGAGGAGACCATGCTGAACAGAATAGCCACTGACCATCTTGGGGTACAGCCTGCCATAGCCCGCCCCACTTGCTGCCCCGTTCCCATCCCTGCCCTGCACCTGGGTTTCCAGGTCTCACCCTGTTGTGGCCTGACCCATGGACGTGGGTCCCCGGCACATTCTTCTGGGTGTGAGGACTGACTCACCAGAGAGATACAGTACCCAGCACACCATGGCGGATCATGTAGGACCATGGCACCGACCTGTGTGTCCACGCCAGCAGGCTGTGTCTGTTTATACAGAGAGAGGTCATGTTACAGGATTGGCTCTTGCAACTACGGGAGCTGGCATGTCAGGAGTGGCCGGGCAGGTCACCAGCAGCCCTTCGCGGGGAGCTGAGGCCACCACGATGTCGTTTCTAACGCAGACACCCTTCAGTGTGTTGTATGAAAGAGCGCTTCTCTGTGGGTTCCCTGCCACGAGCAGACATGTTGGGTTGGAAAATACAGGCCCTGTTTGTGTGACATTCTCACGTGAAACCTCTCAAACAGACCGCGGGAACTGAGCCTCGCGTCCCTGCCAGGTGCTCAGGGCTCCATGACCGCAGACCTCACAGGTGTGGACTTGGCTCCCGGCTCTGGGTTTCTGGTGGCCTTGGGGTCTTGGAGCGAGCAGGTCTGCTTGGCTGCGGAGCCTGGATGCCCACAGGAGGGCTGCACGGCCTCCCTCTTCACTGTCCCGGCTGGCAGCGCAGAAGCCGGTGACCCGGGCCAGCACCCAGGGCAATGCTGGCGGTCTGCTCGGCCCGACCACGGAGACCGTCACAAACAGCGGTAGAAGCTTGCGCAGTCACACGTCAGGTTGTGAACTGGAAGCTACTTCGGACACCGTAACTGTAACAAAGGAGACACTCCCGCTTCCCAGGGACACCTGTTAACGTGTTGCTTTGAAACTGTACAAGCCCACACGGGGCAGAGCCAGGAAGCCGGAATTCATGCTTCCAAAGGAACCGGAATTCACGCTTCTCCTTTCCAGGTGCCCGAAAATAATGGAGAGTTGGTTTTGTGTGTACAACGTGTTACGTGGTATCTTCCTGTCAACCTTCAGAAGTTCGCGACTGGGTCGCTGAGATGTGCTCAGTGTTGCCCGTGGCTCCGTCTAGTTTGCCGCAGTTGACGTGTTCGTGCTCGTGGCGGGGAGACAAAATCCAGCCAAACACCCTCCGGTCGATGCCTTTAGTACGAACAGACACGCTGCGGTGCTTCTGGACCAGGACTGACCCCAGTAAGGTCCCAGGGTGGACTCTGGGCGCTTCCCAAGCCTCCACCCTGGGGGCTCCAGAGCCCTCCAGCCCCCCGCCCTGCGGTTTCTGGGACCCACCGGTCAGGCTGGTTTCTGCCGAGGGCCCCCCCTCGTCCTCTCTCCTGCCTCCCCTGGCTCCTGCTCCTCTCTGGGTGGTCATGGTCCGCAGGCACCTGTCTCACAGGGGGTGTTCCTGACCCGTCTGCCTCTCTCAGGACCTCGAGGTCGTAGACCCACGAGAGCTACGATGGCTTCGGGCTTGCCGTGTGTGGGGGCTTGCTGTGCACCGTCCGTCTGCGCGCGAGGGGATACTGTTCATTCTTACAGCCCTGCGGCGGCCGTGGGGGCTTGGATTGAACAGGGGTGACCCGTGGGATTCCTTTACCCTCGGCTGTCCCTCCTGACTCCAGCGCCTCATCTTTGGGACAGTCAGCGTTGACCTCAGTGGATGCACAAAACGGTCAGGTTTACCCAGATCCTGCTCAGCGTTGGACGTTCTCGCTGACGTTTCAGACACCTGGCACTCACGGGCTCCTCCCAGAGGCTCCGCGAGTCTGTCCTGTGCTCCACGTTCACACCATGTGCTCGGCCAACCCAGTCACTCCTGTATTTTTGTGCCACCAGGAAAACGCAAATGCTTCCGTTTCGGGGTAACCCCCAGCTTGCAGCCCTCTGTCTTGGAGACTGTCGAATGGAAGCACAGATCTGCTGTCCCCCACGTTCCTCTCCGTCCCTGGAAGCCTGCGACGGCACAGGCTGTGGGGGAAGGGCAGCAGGCGATCCTGCCCGAGATGGGTCCCCAGCACACACGCTCCCTGGTTCTCGCCTTCCTCCGACATCACCCACCAGGAAACGTCTGAGCCCGAAGCTCCGGCAGCACGTGAGGCTCTGAATTTAAAAATATCCAGGAACGGTTACCTCAGACAATTAAAAACGGAACTGCCTTTTGGCTTCAGTGATTCCATTTCTGGGGATATATCCAAAGAAACCCAAAACACTCGTTTGAAAGAACATAGTTGCCCCCACAGTCACTGCCGCGTTGTTCATAACAACCAAGAACCGGAGACAGCCCAGGTGGATGTCAGTGGACGAATGGACAAAAAGCGGTGGCACGTTTACACCGTGGAATACTACGCAGCAGGTAAAAGGAAGGACAGCCTCCCCTGTGCCACAACGTGAACGGACCGGGCGGGTACGATGTTAAGTGAAATAAGCTGGTCAGAGAAAGACAAGGACCATGTGATCTTACTTATATGTGGAATCTAGTGAACAAAATGAACTAACAGAACAAACAGACGTGCACACGGAGGGCAGGCTGATGGCTCTCTGAGGGGCCGGGGGTGGGGCTGGGTGGAACAGGTGGGGGTGTTAAGCAGGAGTCCATCTGCGAAGTCTCTCCGGGGTCAGCCAGTGTAGGGGGCAGATACAACTGTCCCAGGGTGTCCCCGAGGTCACCTGGGAAGGGCGGTGGGGGTGAGGAACGTCCAGAAAGCCATACTTTGGATTTGGTCTGTTGACGATTTGGTCTCAAGCTGAGGAACTGCGCATCTGTGGGCATCGGGCATGTCCTCGTCTCCTGAACCAAGATCACATGGACTCTTCCACCTGGCCTCCGGCGGGCAGTGTGCGAGGACATGGCATGGTGGCCGTAGGGGATGGGGACCCGCCTGGACTGTGCTGGGGGGATATTTGTGCTGTTTCTGTCCTGCTGGGGCCTCCGGTGACCCGAGAACTGTCCTGGTCTCAGAGTTGGGCCTCTCCCTGGGGGTGTGCACTGGGGTCAGGGACTGGGGGTGCACAGGACTGGGGGTGCAGGGCTCTGTACAGACCTCCCACTCAACCCTCAAGAAGCAGCTGCTGGTTTTTAGTGAATGTCACCACTGTTTCCAGGGACAAGATGCTACTCATTAGAGCTTGAGCCAGAAGAAGAATTTTATCACTTGGGGCAGCTCAGAGCCCCGGGCACCTGGCCCCAGGTTGGTGCTCTGGGTGTGGCTGCCTCTCCTCCCTGGGGTCAGCTTTCCCTGGATTCTAGCTCCTGTCCTGTGCTTCTAGGTCCCTGCCTCAAGGGGACCCGCCCAGGTTGTGCCCTCCTTGGGGACAGGGCTGTTTGCTGGGCTGGGCCTAGAGCAACCTTGTAATTTAATCCACTATGTCTCATGATGATAAAAGCTGTATAAATTTATTTTAGAAAACGCGGAAACCCAACATAGGGACATTGATGGTAGGAAAACCTGTCTACTCCCACCTCCAGAGAGACTCCGATTCCTCTCCAGACTTGCTTGTGCCTGTGTTTTAACCGAGATGTTCTCCAGGGTGGTTTTCTCTGGTCTCCTGGGCTCCCACACGCTCACTCCTCTGTGAGGCCTGTGCTGATCCCCTGCCAACGCGTTCCGTGCTGGGGACGGCTGGGGTTCTCCTCCATCAGCTTCACGTTCTCAGTGTAGAGCCGTGCGGTGCTTAAGGGAGACCTGTGCAAACACAGACAGCACGGTGGTCTTACAGCATAGCCACACACATGCATGCACACAGCCACACATGCATGCATGCACACAGCCACACATGCATGCACACAGCCACACACATGCATGCACACAGCCACACACATGTATGCTCACAGCCACACACATGCATGCACACAGCCACACATGCATGCACACAGCCACACACATGCATGCACACAGCCACACACATGTATGCTCACAGCCACACACATGCATGCACACAGCCACACATGCATGCACACAGCCACACACATGCATGCACACAGCCACACACATGCATGCACACAGCCACACACATGCATGCACACAGCCACACACATGCATGTACACAGCCACACATGCATGCACACACATGCACATACACGCACACATGAATGCATGCACGCAGCCACACACGCTTGGTTTCCAGGGCAGTGCCCACCCAGCCCCCTTCGTGCCCCTGCGGTTGGACAGAGATGAGGGCGAAGGTGACCTGGGAAGAGGTGCCGTGGAGCCTTGTTTACCGGCCTCGGGAGCTTGGGCTGTAAGAATAGCTCTGACACAAATGCTTCCTTTGGGAAATTCTCAGTCATTTTTTTTCTTCCAATTAAGTCCTGCCAGGAGAGCCACCCCACCGTCACCCTGGAATCCCTCCCACAGAGGGTGCCGTGTAGGTGGTGGCGCGGCCGGGGAGTCTGTTCTGACTCCGCCTGCTCGCCGCCCGCCACCCCACCTGCTGCCCAAGGCATGGATGCAACTCCTGGGGGTTGGGACTGGAAATCTGAGGCAGCGGGCGTCTGACACTAAGTGCATGGCTGTGTGACAAGTGACATCGTCACCCATCTCACGTTCCTGTCTATCAGGTGGGCTGGTGAAAACGGCACCTCAGAGAGCAGGTGCGTGTGAGCGCTGAGTGTCTCAGTGGGATGTGACACACGGGAGACTGTGGCTGGCCGTCATGTTGTCAGTGTGGTCAGGCGAGGCTGACCCTCATCTCATGTCTCGGGAACGTCCTTCGGGAAAATAGATTAAAAGGGACAGACCGACCTGTGGAGTAAACCCGTCAGTCACCTGACCTCCAGAAGGGCAGCCATGCAGTCACTGAATTCCTCAGCAAACTACCTCTCACGGCCACGCCGTCTGCTTCTCAGCCCCGTGGACATACCACCTCCGTCAGTCCTGGGTTCCTGTTGTTCGCTGAGCATCCCCGTGCTCGAAGCACGTTCAGTGTCCACTGCTCACACCTCCCAGACCCCACACGGCCCTGCCCGCAGCGCTGGGGCTGCAGCGTTCTGGAATGAAGGATTCTGGGACAATGCTCCCTCATGGCGAGCTCTGGCCTGTGTCATTCTGGCACACTCTTCTGGGGCTCCTGGAACTCTGGCCACTGTGGGGAGACCCAAGGAAGCGTGAGTGAGGTGAGCAGAAACATCACTGGTTTACTGGGACCTGTGTAGTCAGTCAGTGCAGCCCGGCCAGCCCTCTCCCACCCACCAACAGGGCCACCCGCTGTCTCATGTCCCCCAGGGCTGCTGACTCATTTTAAATGGGCCCAGAGAAGAAGTCATCTTGAAAAACATGTCTGTGGACCCCTGAAGCAGATCCACGCTCATCAAAAAGAAATTCTGAGGCTCCCTACAAGTTTCTAAGACTGGGTAACTTTTCTTCCATGTAAGGTTTTGTTAACCTCAATTCACAGGTGACTGACTGAGTGGTGTCCTTCTGGTGCCGTGGGGGCCGGCAGTGGGCAGCGCACAGGTGCTGTCCTGGGGACTCCGAGGTCCAGCAGGTGCGGCCGGGAACAAGCATCAAAAAACAGGAGGGCGTGACGTGAGTGATTTGGGAAGGAATCCCTAGGAGAGGCCCTGATGGGCTGAGCCTACGACAGATACTTTAAAGTATTTAATTACTGGAAAGGAAGATTCTTTTTAGCAACATGCATTTATATTATAATGAAACGTATTTAACTTTAAATAAACTACAGCCCACATTAAATGCATAAATAATGTCTAAATTAGGAACTCCTACACAATCTTATTTTTTAAGTTTCATATTAATAGTGAAACAATGGGTAAAAAATTTTATAAATTCTGTTTAGGTATTTATAAGGCCAAGAAGGAATTTATATTCTTTAGGGGTAAAGGCTACATAAATGATACTGAAATAAGACATTTCTATTCAAGTATGTCCTGAGGACAGTCAAGAAGGACACCTGTCGTGACCAACCACACCCCCACCTGACACGGTCCTTCAGCTGACAAGCTCAGGCTGTCACCTGTTGTCACTCAGTCCTGTTCCGGGCAGGACTGCGTCCCCCAGGACAGGACTCCTCCGGGCTGATGGGTTAGGTTACTCACTAGGGTGACTTTCTGCACAGTGCCCTTGTAGCCTCCTGGTGCCGTCCAGACTCCAGAGCCAGCTCACCATGCTGAAAAGCCCCTTCAGAAACCCCTAGCTCCAGCCTAATGACACGAGACACTGCCTGTCTCGGGGGAGTGGCACACGTCTCAGAAAGACCGCCAGGTGGCCTCTGGGCACCGCTGTCCCTGGACGTCACAGTGGCGGACAGTCAGCGGCATTCCTGATGCAGTCCCTGTGGGCAGCACTGGCTGGCCAACTGCATGAGCACAGGGATGCCCACCTGGGACGGGGTCGTGGTGGGTGGGAGGAGGCTCACAGCTGGGACCACCCAGGCTCTGCCAGAGTGCCCTGGGACCCGTGTGGGGCAGCAGGGACATAGGAGAGGCCAGCGGGGTGAACACCGATGGCTTCAGGTCTATTTCATCACGGGGGCGGGCTCCTGCTTCATTGTGGCTCCAACAGCACAGGCGGACAAGAGCAGGTTGACAGCTGTGGGCACGAGACAGCTTATTCTGGGTTGTTATTTATTAGTTGTACCACTTCCCATACGAACAACCAACTGTACCTACTTTTGCCACACCCTGGATATAAGTAGCTCGATTGTTTCAGTGTTAAACTGATGCTGTGGGGCTTTAAATTTTTTTTAATATATTTTTTTAACTTATTTTATTTTATTCATTTTAGAGAGGAGACACAGAGTGAGAGAGAGAGAGAGAGAAAGGGGGGAGGAGCTGGAAGCATCAACTCCCATATGTGCCTTGACCAGACCAGTGTAGGGTTTTGAACTGGCGACCTCAGTGTTCCCAGGTCGACGCTTTATCCATTGTGCCACCACAGGTCAGGCTAAATTTTTTATTTTAGTGAGAGAAGGGGAGGCAGAGAGACAGACTCCATGTGCCCCAGCTGGGATCCCCCTGGCATGCCCTCTAGGGGGCGATGTTCTGCCCTTTGGGGTCCTGGCTCCATTGCTTAGCAACCAAGCCAGTTTTTTAGCACCTGAGACAGAGGCCATGGAGCCGCCCTCTGTGCAAGGACCAACTCGCTCCAATTGAGATATGGCTGCAGGAGGGGTGGAGAAGCAGATGGGCGCTCCTCCTGTATGCCCTGGCCAGGAATCAAACCCAGGACTTCCACATGCTGGGCTGGCGCTCTACTGCTCAGCCAACTGGCCAGAGCCTCATAGGGTTTTTAAAATAGAGTCCATTGTGCCTTTAAGCATGTCCTACGCCCAGCATGGACACCCAGTTTGTGATGACAGGTCTGGGTCTCCTGCACTTTCTAGTAAGTCACACAAAACACAACTGGAAGTATTGCAACTCTTTCCCAGGCCAAGAATAAATAATAATAATACTACATGTGCTGAGGTCTAGCATGCCTTGGTTTTTACCTGACTCCTTCTTGAATGACTCAGCTGAGTCCTTGGGACAGTGCCAGTGACCTCTGCTTAACAAACCTGCACAGGTTTCCGGTGTGTCATCACATTCCGTCGCTGTGGCCAGCGCGCTCCTCCCCAGTGGACACGGGGCCTCTGGGAGACAGGGGAGCAGAGATAACATCGCTGTGCGCACAGCTGAGTAAACAGCCCGAGCTCTGTCCCCCAGCATCCCAGGACCCTGAGGCCCCGAGGCAGCTCGGGTTACTCTCAGCATTTCTCACGCGCTTCCCTGCGGCCTCTGGACACAGCCTCCCACGGCAGGCGTGAGTGGGCCAGGTTACAGTTAAAGATGTCCGGGAGAGACAGAGCGCTGAACGTCAAATTTCCAGCTCTGAGACACTTATTTCTAAGGACAATGGGAGAGTTTTTTAGTAACTGGCATAAAGGACAGGACAAGCAGGTAAATGCACACACACACACACACAACACACACGCTCTGCCCTGGACAGCACAGGCAGAGGGTCACCATCGTGTGAGCAGGAGACACCCGCAGCTGCTGAGGGAAGGTGGTTAAGGTCACTTCCTCTGGGAGGCAGAGGCATCCCCTCCCGTCTGAGCGCCCCTACCAGAGCTGTGGGGTGCTTCCTGCCTTTCCCCTCTTCTCTGGGAAGGTAGAGTGTGTGGGGCCCTCTCTAAGATTGCCCTGCTCCCTTTCAGGCTGCCGAGACCCCCATGGGGTTTTGCCAGTTTAGGAAGGACCTTTCCTTATAATTCCTCAGAAGGTTCTCACATCTGCTTCCAAGTACTTCTGGGTTTGGGGGTTTTTGTTGTTGGCTGGTTTCCGTGGGCATTTTTCTTGCTGCATGTGGGTTCTTTGGAGAGTGCTGGTCCGGGGTTCTCCAGACATGGAATCCCAAAAGTGAGCCATTCAAAGAGGTTTAGGAGTCCAAGCCTCTGAGGCTGACTGTAGGGAAATGCCCTCGGCACCGGTCTGCAGATACTCCCTGCCACTGAATTTGAGAGGATGGATTGGGGGAACGGCAGGAAGGTCACACTGGCCAGCCACGCTTTTCGTCTGAGTTCTCAATTCACATATGGTATATTTCATCGGGTTGAAACTGGGAGATTTGGTATTTGACTGCTTTGATCTAAAACTTCCATCACGTCACACGACAGCCCAGTGTGTGTGTGTCGGGTACCCTGCCCGAAGTGAGTTCACCCTCACAGACTCCCAAATCAGGGGAGGAGGAGGAGTGAGGGGCACCTTTGGAATCCCTCAGTTATTCTATATATCTGACCACCAAACTGTCCAGCAGGAAGTCATGGCTCCCCTCCCACCGAGTTCACTTCTGTGACCTGAGGGTTGTGGAGGGAAGTGTGGCAGACGCCACCTGACACAAACATCCCTGAGAAACACAGGCTCAAACATCCTCTCTCTCTCCAACAGGAACAAGACGAGAATGCTATGGAAGGAAGTGGGGCACCTGACGCTCCAGCAGAGGAAGCCGCAGAGCAAGGCCCTGCCTGATGAGTGACGTGGGGGTCATTCTGTCTTCCCTAACACGCACCTGGTGAGTGAGTTATGGACTCACCCCCAGTGGACGGCAGGGACACGGCTGCAACCCGAGGGTGGCTGAGCCTCCCCGGCTGACTTTCATAACCCTGCGTGACAGATGGGGGTCACCAGCAGAGAAAGCTCCCTGGGGTAGCCCTTTACGAAGGATGGAGTTAAAATCAAGGTTCTAAAGTGTGACGCCCCTGTTTGGCAGCGAGGTGATATAAAGTCATGAAGACTAACACAGAAAGAGAAGGCACCCGGGTTTGTGCCGGGTGCTGCCGGCCCCCTGCCCAGAGAGGGGGCCACAGATGAGCTGGGCCTCGGCTCTAGGACTGTCCTGGGACTGACTGAGGCCATCACCACCCCGGCCTGGGGACAGAGCCACAGGGACTTGGCACGTGGCTAGCCAAGGGTAACCTTAGGAGGTTAACTAGGTCCTGGGAGAGTCCACCTGAGGCTGACACGCCCTCTTCTCCGGAGAGGAGGGTGGGAAGGTGCAGGGGAGCAGAGTGTGAACAAAAGCCAGAGTGTGGACACAGGGGTGAAATCTGATCTCGCTCCAGGAGAGTCATTTGAGGCCAGAAGCCTCAGCGGAACCATCGCCCTTGAGAAGCCCGAGGTCATGGTGGGCTCCTGAGCCAAAGGCCGCTGCCATGGAGAAGCCGGTGGTTCCCTGCGTCCTCTACCCGGGGGAGGACCATGGCCCGGGGCCAGAGCCCAGGAGCGCCTTGGCGCAGGGAGCGTGCAGCCCGGCCCGGGGCGGCAGTGGCGCGCCGGAGACTCCGGGAGAGGGCAGCCTGCAGCCGCCGGATGCGGCCGCGGGGGAGGGCGCCGCGTCCTCGGCGCAGTCACCCTGCAGCCTCAGCGCGTCTCTGTGCTTCAGCTCCGGGGACGACTCCCCGCCGCAGTCCCGCGCCTCCACCGCGGAGGGCGCAGCGGCCTCCCCGCCCTCCTGTCGCAGCGGCCAGTGGGTGGTGGAAAGGCAGTGGGAGGTCGGCGGGGCGGGCGCCGCGTCGCCCGGGGACTCCGAGGAGCCCGCCTTCCCGGAAGATCCCGCGTTCCCGGAGGAGCTGAAGTCTCCGGAGGAGCCCGTGTCCCGGGAGGAGTCCACGTCCCCGGAGGAGCCGGCGGACCCCGCGCCTGTGCCCCCCGGCGTTGGGCCCGTGCATGGGGAGCCCGACCTGGTCATCGAAGTGTCAGGCCGCCGGCTGCGGGCTCACAAGGCGGTGCTGGCGGCGCGCAGCGACTACTTCCGCGCGCGCGCGTCGCGGGACGTGCTGCGAGTAACCGGCGTGGGCTGGGCGGCGCTGCGGTTGCTGGTAGCCTACGCATACAGTGGCCGTATGGCGGGCGTGAGGCCGGACAACGTGGCCGAGGTGGTGGCCGGAGCGCGCCGCCTGCAGCTGCCCTGCGCCGCGCAGCGCGCCACCGAGGCCGTAGCTCCGCAGCTGAGCCTCGCCAACTGCCTGGAGGTGCTGAGCGCGGCCAAGCGGCAGCGGCTGTCGGAGCTGCGCGACGCCGCCTACCGCTTCATGAGCGACCACTACCTGGAAGTGCTGCGCGAGCCTGCCGTCTTCGGGCGCCTGTCCGGCGCCGAGCGCGATTTGCTGTTGCGCCGCCGCCTGCGCGCTGGCCGAGCCCACCTGCTGGCCGCGGCGCTCGGACCCGCTGGGGAGCGCGCGGGCAGCCGGCCGCAGAGCCCATCCGGGGACGCGGAGGGCCGCGGGGAGGCCGCCGTCTATTGCTGGCACGAGGCGGCCGGCGAGTGGCGCGAGCTGACGCGGCTGCCCGAGGGCGCGCCGGCGCGGGGTTGCGGGCTGTGTGTGCTCTACAACTACCTCTTCGTGGCCGGCGGCGTGGGGCCCGCGGGACCCGACGGCCGCGCGCGCCCCTCGGACCAGGTCTTCTGCTACAACCCGGCCACCGACAGCTGGAGTGCTGTGCGTCCACTACGCCAGGCGCGCTCACAGCTGCAGCTGCTAGCCCTGGACGGGCACCTGTACGCCGTGGGCGGCGAGTGTCTGCTGAGCGTGGAGCGCTACGACCCGCGCGCCGACCGCTGGGCTGCCGTGGCCCCGCTGCCCCGGGGCGCCTTCGCCGTGGCTCACGAAGCCACCACCTGCAACGGCGAGATCTACGTGTCCGGGGGCTCCCTCTTCTACCGTCTGCTCAAGTACGACCCCCGGCGCGACGAGTGGCAGGAGTGCCCGTGCAGCAGCAGCCGCGAGCGCTCGGCCGACATGGTGGCGCTGGACGGCTTCATCTATCGCTTCGACCTGTGCGGGGGCCGCGGCGACCCGCAGGCGGCTGGGCCAGCGGGCGGGGTCAGCGTGCTGCGCTACCACTGCCTGGCCAAGCAGTGGAGCCGCTGCGCCACGCACCTGCGACCCCCGGGCGCGCCGCCGAGTCTCCAGCCCTTCCGCTGCGCGGCGCTGGGCGGCAGCATCTACTGCGTGAGCCGCGCGGGCACCTGGCGCTTCGTGCCCCCACGGGACGGAGAGTCAGGCGCGGATGCGGGCGCTGGCGGCAGCTTCGAGGCGGAGGCGCTGGGAGCCCCGCTGGATGTCCGGGGCGCGCTCTTCCCCTTTGTGCTGAACCTGCCTGAGAAGCCGGACAGAGGCGAGGAGGGCGCCACGTAGGGCGGGCCGGAGTCACCTGGGTATCTCCCCTGGGCAGCCCTGGGGCAGGGAAGCCCTCCTGGGCAGAGTTCCGCACCGGGAAGGGGAACAGAGCGAATGGAGGAGGGGGAGAGAGAGAGAGAGAGAGAGAGTCCTGGGGTGAGCTGCTGGCCACCGGGGTTATTTAAGGCTTTGAAGCTAGGAGCTTGCGGGACCTTCAAGACTTTCTGCAATGCTGTTTTTAGGTCCGCTTTCCTATCTTGCATTCCGTGTAGCTTACTTAGCTTTGCTTAATGGGGTCGATGGTCTAAGAGGCAGGCTGTCTGCGGAGAGGAACCATTAAAGAGCGATATAAGGTACCCAAGGGGGAATGATCAAAAGACGATGACGATGATGCCTTGGGGTGAGCGGGCAGGCGCAGGGGGTATTCAGGGGGTGGCTCCGGGAGGTCCTGGGGTGCACTGGCGCACCTGACCGGAGTCATGTGGGACACCTTTGCTCACCTGCCATGAGCAGGCTGCCTGTCAGGGACTTGGGACACCCAACTAGGCCAGCCTGAACTCCACCAACACAACCAGAGAAGGAAGCCACATGTGTTTTGGCTTGAGCGTTAAAAGGATAACTGATAAGTAAAGCTCTTATACCCTTTCCCATAACCAAGTGAAAAACAGGTTCCCGCCACCCTGTGCTCAAGCTGTGGTTGCCTCCACCCCAACAAATATACATGCACTGAAGGGGAACGCCTCTCTTGTCAGTAAGCCGCAGCAGTGACTTCTCTGCCGTCACACAGGTGGGGATCCCAGACAGGGTCGAACTCACACACGCCTCAAGGAGGCTGTAGCTCTGTCCAGCTGAGATGGGTTTAACATGTGCAGGTTAAAGGCATGTTAATAGTGACGTCCGGTGACGTAGCAACGATTTACTATTATTTGAATTTAAAATCTTTGGTGACTAAATGTTTACCAACATGCATATCTTGACTAGGAAAAGCTGGCTGTCAGGGGTGCCGGTCTATTTTAACCTATCAGTAGCCACAAGATATGCTCAGTTGCTTTTATGTTTTATAAAAGACTCAGTGGGAGAATTATCCCCCCCCACCACCACAAAGAAGGTTAAACTCGTCGCTGCTGACAGTGCAGAAGGCGCCTTTAGGACCGACTGCCTGTGATGTTGTAAGCGTGTAATATGCAGGTCTGATGACGGAAGTGGATTTTTTTTTAAAAAAAACATTATTCTAGGAACTAGTGGCAGAATGACAGAAACACAGGGACACCAGGGGATGTAACAGGTATTTATAATGTAGCTGAGCAGGTGACAAGTACATTTCCCTAATTGTGAACTGTAGTGGAGTTGATGTGGAGACTCGTCACTTTGACAGCACGAGGATGAAAAGCCATTTGATTCTTCCTCCTCGGCTGTCACACCTTACGCTTCCCACGAGGACAGGCAGGGCTTACTACTTATTTAGGGCTTAAGGGTAAGAAATATGTCCCTAACCAGGGGCAAGGTGACCTGGACTCTGAATCCAGTCTGTCTTTGCTGATCCTAGGAGGGGAGACACGTTGAAGGTCACGGTCAGATGACCTTGTGCCCAGCCGAGTATTATTTGCTTGTTAATCCAGTAATAGGACTTATATCTCAGTAGCAGTCGGTGGGTCATTGGGGATGGGCTGTAACTTTAAGGATTCTGTGGTCATGCGCGTTAGCAGTTAAGTATGGAAACGATCAGCTTGCATCTTATGCATGTGCCGGGTGGAATGGAATAGTTTATACAGTTTCCGTTTTAGACGTAAGGTGACTTGAATGCTTGCTTGCTCTAGAAGTGAAGAGATAACTTGGCAAACTGGAGAATCATCCCAGGATAGAAACAGGCTTCCCATCACCTGACTGCACTGGTCTTCTATCGGAGGAGTCTGGAAACTCGAGCAGGAAAAGAACCGTGAACAAATCATGTTCTTTTAAGACAGTGTACATGTCACATTGTAGGACATCCTCCTGTAGAGCTTTTATTATGTATACTAAGTTCTTCCACGGCCTGGGGCCAGGCTAAGACTTCCCTTCCTTAAACGTGACACGTAAAATACAATCACTGTGATTGTCCCTGAGAGATCATTCCTATGATGTGGACCGTTGCAGAACAGAATCCCAGAGTGGAGCTTCTGCAGTGAGACTGTCCCCACCGAGGTGCTGGACGTCAGGTGTGGGTGGCCACACAGTAACACGCCCACGTGGAGTTTTGTGTCTTTATTTTGCCTTCTGGGTGAGAGAAGGCACACCTCTCTAGACGTGGCATCGCTTTCTGTGGTCTGTGTGTCCCAGGGAACTGTCAGATGCTAAACACAGGGTCACCTGCAGGGTCAGCGAAAGGGTGTGGCATGTTACAGATCATATTCTGAATAGAACATCACATAAAACAAAGGCTAGGGGAACTGGCAGGCTACGAGGACCAGTTTATTTTGCATTTTGGGGGGGCAGTTCCTGGGGTGAAGCCACATGGGTTTGCTCCCATTAAACAACAGGAAAGCCTCCCTGTCCAGGGTTGCCAGTCGGAGAGGTTGGAGGGGCCAGAGCCCGGGCTCTGGAACCCTGGTCTTCCAAGGAAAGATGTTTTGTGTTCGACCTGATGTTCTTAGTTCGTTTCCAACACTGTTTAGAAAAATGGTGCGAAACTGTATTTCCTAGTTTGGGTCACTTGTCCTGTGAAGCTCATGCATTGAGGACATCCGCCCACAACTCTCCCAGGCTGAGGGAAAGTGCATACAGGGAGGGCTTGACCTGTCAGTTTGTTGACACGCAGTGACTTTTGTGTCATTGATCCAAGTTCGTTTTGGAAAACCCAAGGGGACGAGCTGAAGACATGGTCATTTTCTTTCTGTTTTTATTCCTGGTCTTGGGACCCGCCCCCAGTGCTGTGTCTGGAATGTGGTCCTTTCATGAGTTCCTTTTCCTGTAGGATTGTCAACGCTGTGGAAATCCTTTTGCTACTTAGTTAAAATTTTTAGGTGTCCCGGTTTTGTTACAAACACTTGGCTCCACCTCTGGTCATGCCGCCATAACATTGGTAATTCTGGTGGCCGTGGCTTCCTCCGCTGGCCTCTTGGGTAACTTCCCTGTAAGAGATTTTAAAATGGAAGTTTCTGTGGCTTTCCCCTCTTCCAGCCTTTCAGGATGGATCTGTTGTAACATAACACCTCGGTGGGCTGAGTGTAAACAGCAGTGCTACTTTGTGTCCTGTTTTCATTTAGACGCCCTCCTCGCTGACAGAATGTTTTATTGTTCCCTTAATCTCTCCCCTTTCCTCTGAGTTATTGTTATTTGGAAGGGGAAGGCGAGAAGCGCCCGGAAGGGAACGTCCCCCCGTGTTAGCTGCGTCTGGATTTGTGGCCGTGGCAGTGCCCACACCTGGGGCAGTGCTGGGACCGCAGCTCCAGTCCCCGGTGCCAAGCTAGCCACTGGGCTCTTTTCGTGGCTTGGAGATGACCGGATGCGGAAGGCTTGATGCTGTCACGTGAGGTAAAGTCCTCTGAAACTTTCTGAGGCTCCGGACATCCTGCTGTGTTGCCGTGCATTAGAGTGACCAGCCAGTGTAGGGTCCAGCGCAGGCGGACAATACTGTCTGTGCATTCAATGTGTGAGGAACGCTGTAGTGTTTACATCCGAGCACCGTGCTGTAAAACTTGCTGCGTGTCTGTTTCTGCCAAGATGAAATAAAATGCTGGAAAATTGCAATGCTCTTGTGTGCCGTCTGGGCGGGGTGGCCTGTCCTTTCCTGGTTCTGCATCCGAACGCCAGGTGAGGGGTCCACTCCTGGGAAGCGTGCTCACCTGAGCGGTGCTCTCGGCAAGGGTTGGAGCCTCCCCATCTGTGAATGAGGATTTGGATGATTTCTGAGGGTGCTTCCAGCAACAGCCTCCAAGTCCAGGGGTCTCTGAATACTTACGAGGTCTGTATCCATGCCTCTGCCCGCTCCTTCCCTGTCCCCTGTCCCCTGTCCCCTTGGCCTGCAGGAAGTGCCCATCATAGCTCCGGTGCCCCGCACACCTCTGTGTCCACCGGCCTTCTACGTATGAAAGGTTTGAGTCAAGATTTTTAGACCCAAACACCTCTTTTCCAGTTTGCTCTCGGCATGAGCAGGGACCCCGTGTTGCTGTTAAGTTGTAAGGTAAGGGTTCTTTAAATTATGATTTTCTTTCCTCTTAAAATATTTATTCACGGAGGGTGGCGTGTTGCGAAGAGAATATTCTTCGGCAAAGTGGGGGCCCTGGGCTTGCTGTCTCTCGTGGTTTCTTTCCCTGCTTCAGCCTGCATCCCTGCTGAGTGTTGGGTTTTCATAATAAACAAGAATGATGTCCCTGGCCTTTGGCATCTTTCAAAGTAGATGTAATGACACAGAACACATGGGACCCTCAGACAGGCGGTGAATCTTACAAGCTGGGGCAAAGGGGCGGCATAAAGAAATGCACAAGAGCCTGACATCTGTCAGCTGGGGCGGAGGAGGGCTTCACCTCTGCAGACAGGTTCATTTTCATAAAGAAGAGGAGTTTCTTGCTCCCCAAGAGTCCAGAAACGAGGCACATTAGGAGCCCGCTTCCCGTGCCCCATGTTGCTGGTGGCGGGTGTCCCACGCTGGGGCGCAGACAGCCTGCCCCACACCCAGCAGCCTCTGAGTCCAATCCAGGTGTGAGTGACCCCACAGAGTCATGTACCGTCCCCATGTGGAGGGACTTTATTCCGTCGGGATCCAGGGGACAAGAATTTCCCCCTTAGTGCCTTGAAGCTTTTTCTAGGTGGTGACTGACTGCCAAGGGCACACAGCTGACCCCAGCCTTCCTCACTCAGCCCCTCCTAGACGGACAGGAAACCCCATGGTCACCCCACAGGGTGACCTCTCCTTCCCAGAGGTATCCAGGGCCGCTCCCCATCCACTCCTGTGGTCTAGGGCTCACTGTCCCCTTGGGGAGAGAGTTCTCTACCCTCAGCCGAGAAGCACTAGGTGATGCCCAGCATGAGCGCGAGTCTGGAAGGTTGGTCCATTGTGTGGCCATCAACACAGGCCACGTGAGCACGTTTAGAGGCCGGCCAGCACCAGGCCTGAACACTGGGCAGCCACAAACACGTTGCTCAGGACTCTCAGTGCCTCGGTCTCCCCACCTGTAAATGGGGAAGTGGACAGTGACCCTCATTTAAATGGGTCAGGACACAGGAACCAGCAGGAGGCTCACAGACCGTCTAGATCTCTCATCTTGGCTCACGTGTGACAGTAAAGATGACATCAAAGCACAGTGCCCAGTGAGTTCTCTGCTGTGTCCATGCTGTTGGAGACCCCAGGGGACACGGGAAACCATTCAGCATCTGTCCATCGGTGCAGTGAGGGCTGGGGTCTGGCTGCTGTGGGATTCAGCGGAGCTCTGGTGGTCATTCAGTCACTCAACAACCACCTCTGCGTCTTCCGAGCATCAGACCCTGTGTTGATACAGAGCAAAGGGCTGCCAACCACAGGTTCCAGAATCGTACAGGACACAGGGCACAGGCCTGGCTCCTTAGCCGGCAGGACCCCTTGTCCTCCTTCCCAAGAGGGTTCCATCTCACTCCCTGCTCTGGGGCTGTGGGAGGCCCTTCCCTGCCCAACATGGTCCCTCTTGTGGTCAGCCTATGTACCCAGGGGCCACCGAATTCCTCAGCCAGGTGGTGAGTTGTCTCACTGCCCATCCAGGGCCTCGCAGCTCCCTGGCCAGCCTCCCATGCTTGTGCTGAACGTGTTGGGTATGGACACAGTCTCGCTGAGAACTGGACCGGCAGTGAGCTCTCAGGGATGAACTCGGCGGTTCTGAAACCTGTGGGAGGAGACGACACAATCTCAGGTGTTCCCTGTCCCCACACCAGGCGCTTGTCCTGGGATGTGCTCGTCACTGTCCCTCTCAGAGTCTGGTAGCCGGCAGGCCCCTGCATGCCTCCCCACCGTTCCCAATGCCTGCTGTCCAGGTGCTCTGGCTGTCGCTGTCCTCATGCAGGCCAAGCTGGCGCCACCCCAGAGCCACCCGCCGCTAGGAGCCTTCTGCCTGGGCACTCTGCCTTGGCTCCCCATCGTCCCCCCTAGTCCTGTCCAGATGCCCCTCACGCTGGTCACTGTCTGCCCACTCAGCTTGTTTCATTTTTCTTGATGGTTCTCGTTAACATCGTATATCATGGTTGCTTATTCATTATTATTGATTACTTAGACGCGTCTGCATGGTTAATACCCGGTTAGATCATGTCTCTGTCTGCTTGCTTGCTGTGGTCTGTTGTCCTCTCTAGAGTCCACGCGCCATGATGATGTGGGCCTTGTCTCGTCCACCCTGTGTCCCTAGGCTCTCGGCCAGCGGTTGGAACAGGCAGATGCCCCAGTGCTTGTGGGGTTACTGAGCTACCGACAGATGAGTGACGCGTCTGCTGGAGCCCGCGGCCAGGCGGGAGAGAGGAGCGCTTGCAGAGGAGAGGATGCATGGCCGCCCCGGAGGAACACACGGGCCCTGCTGCTGCGATGGCACTTCCGTGGTCACTGTATTTTATCTATAAACATCCATTTTCAGCCCTGGCTGGTTGGCTCAATGGTAGAGGTCAGCCCAGCGTGTGGAAGTACGGGGTTCGATTCCCAGTCAGGGCACACAGGAGAAGCGCCCATCTGCTTCTCCACTCTTCCCCCTCCCACTTCTCTCTCTCTCTTTCCCTCCCACAGCCATGGCTCCAATGGTTCGTGCAAATTTGGTTCTGTGGCCTCCGCCTCAGGGGCTAAAAATAGCTCAGTTGCCAAGGAACAGAGCAGTGGCCCCAGATGGGCAGAGCATCTCCTGGTAGGTGCTTGCCAGGTGGGTCCTGGTCGAGACACATGTGGGAGCCTATCTTTCTACCTCCCTGCCACTCAATACCCCCGGCCCCATTTTCAGAGCACCATGAAAAGGCACACAAGCAGTTAAGAGTCCATGGTTCAATACAGAGGCCTGACCTTTCTGTAGGAGAATCTGCCCCAAACCCACTGGGTCACCCAGCTGGGCTCCCACCTCCGTGTTCCCGGCTCTTGAGTTTCTGACCCCGTCTCTCCCTCTCTATGCCACATACCCGCTTCTATACAGCACCCTGCCCCCTCACACGTGTGTCTCCTCTCAGGGAAGGCCCCCCAGCATGCACGTCCAGCTTGCCGGGAGGAGCTGACCTGGAAGTGGACTGGCGGGAGACACTTACATGACAGACAATCTCTGTTTTTAAAACCCTCTGCCCCACGGGGACATCTGTTTTTCTGTGTTTCCCACATTCGGTGGGTTTCATTTTGCCGAGATGGGAGCACACTGTATAACCCAGGGGTCCCCCAATGTTTTACACAGGGGGCCAGTTCACTGTCCCTCACACCGTTGGAGGGCTGCCACATACAGTACTCCATATACTGACCACCAATGAAAGAGGTGCCCCTTCCAGAAGTGCAGCGGGGGCCGGATATATGGCCTCAGGTGGCCGCAATTTGGCCCGCGGGCCGTAGTTTGGGGGGCCCTGGTATAAACCACGATAGGAAAAAGGAACTTTCTAAAATATGTCTGCAAAGTATTGCATGTTCTCTAAACCCTCAAACCATCCGGATGGGAAGATACTTTTTAAAGAGGTCCGTGGCGTGAACATGTCTGGTACGTGGGAAGAGATGCCACGGTCCCCTGGGTGATGTCCCAGTGGCCTGATACCTCTGCGGAGTTCAAGTGCTGCGTTCCTCCAGACGCGCTCCCCACCCCCACCCCGGAAGTGTGAGGTCCAGTCCACTCCCAGCTGCGTCCCTGCCCAGCAGCCGTTGCTATTTGCAAATGTTTACTCTTAACAATGTGATTCTGTGATTTGGGCAGTAACGTAGTTGTACAGACTGGGTCACCTCCCCCCGGCGGGCGGGCGGGCAGGCGGGGAGGGAGGGGGCTGGAGGAACCAGAGGCGCTGCCCCAGTGCTGATTGATGGGTGGCGGGCGTGCACCCTCTCACTGGGCTGCCCGGCCCTGGCAGGCTTCCCCTGGGGCCCCACACCCTGAGCAAAGGCTTGGCTGTGGTCCAGAGGCCCCAGCTCTGTGTCCCGCTGCGGGGGTGGGGCCTGGCCTGGCGGTGTGGTGTCCCCTGGCTCTTTGTCCCGCTTCCTGTCCCGGGAGGGGTTTTGGGAAGTGACCTCACCGGCCCCCTGGGGCAGCGTTCTGTGTACAAGACGCCTTCCCCTTTCCACGGGGCGCGTCACGGCTCACCCTTTGCAAGCACAGAGGGACAGACACAGAAGGGATAAGTGTCTGTTGTCTTCCTGCGTGTGTGGCAGGGACTGTGGGAACTCGGCTCGGGCGGACAATGGCCCTTTCTCTCCGCTGACCTCCGGCCTCCGCTCTGAATTTCCTCCCTGTTTCCCGGGAACACAAGGGAAAACGCACAGCGCCCTCTGCTGCCCCAAGCGGGCATCGCAGCAGAGAAAAGAATTTTCTGCGAATTCCTTAAGATTTTTGTTAACAGTTAAAAGGTTTCCTTTGATGTGGATTATTGTTTTTTTCTCAAAAGGTCAGGCTTTGAGTGATTTCTGAGTAGAGTCACAGACGTCATTCTTTGACCCTTGGCCCTGAAGAATGCCCCCCCCTACACACACACACACACACACACACACACACACACACACACTACTAATCATTTAATCATTCGTTTGGCACAATCCAAATGCCCCCGTGTTCGGGTTCAATGCAGCGGAGTTTTGAGTGTTAGTAGCTGTTCCGACAAGTGTGGATCTCTGACCGTTAGGGACAGGGGTGAGTAAGACGCAGAGCCACAGGCTGACCGTGCAGTGAGCAGTTCTTCACAGAGCTGCGCCTGGTCCTGAGATCAGGGATGGCTTCCTGATGGCTGTGGTATCCTGCCAGGTAGTGAATGGACCCAGGACAGCTCACCCTGGGTGGGATGGGGGTGGGGTTGCTGCAGGGATAGAGCCTGGCAGACGTGGGGACAAGCACATCACCAGGGTGGCTGGTCCGGCTGTGGGCTGGGCATGTTTCTAGGGGGAGAATGGGGGGTGGGCTGGACAGGGAGGCAGAGACAAGGTCCTGCCTAGGCAGCTCACCCAGGGCCCCTCCAGGCCTCTTGACGTCTGATCGGCCGGGAAGGATTGTTTGCCACCAGCTTGGCCGGCTGGTGGGGGTAGCGGGGAGAACGGCCAGGCTGGGTGGCTGTGCTTGGGGCCATCAGGGACCCATGAGAGGTGACGGCCAGGAGCCCACGCAGGCTGGACTCATCACGCCTTACTTCCCAGCACCTGACACCTAGACGTGAAATACTTTCCTAGAGGCTGTGTTGACCCAGGTGGAGGCAGCCGGCAGGTGCCTGGTGCTGTACGAAGCCCAGGTGAGTGTCAGCGGTGCAGAGACCCCGAGAGGAAGGGCCCAGTCAGTGTCCCTGGGAGGCGAGGGGCATGGTGAGCTCCATCTTCTGGAAATAAGCAGACGTTCAGGGACTGAGATGTTGTGAGGGACCAGGACCCAGTTTCCTGGCTGCTCCAACATCCCTTCCTTCCTAGCAGCCTCTGCAAAGACAGGGTGGTGTCGCCCAGCCCCTTAGAGAGGAGAGGCCTGGTGTGCCCCGCAGAACCGCAGGTTGGGGTTGCGGGAGAGGCAGGAGCTGGGGAGCAAGTCAGCCGCGCGGTTCACTGGGCTTTCCCCGGGAGAGGCGGGGCTGGGCAGGGCAGCGGCAGGGCTGGACAGAGTCCTGGGGGCTTTGGGCTGTGGGCGTGGTCCCGGTTGCCTGGCAGCTGGCCGTGGGATGGGCGGGGTCCCGGTTGCCTGGCAGCCGGCCCTGGGACTCAGTCCGGAAGTGTTGCTTGCGGGGGCAGGGCAGGTGAGGGCGCTGGCTCTGGGTGGAGGGTGGGCAGACCCCACCTGTCCCAGGTGTGCTCCCGCCTGGGCGGGGAGGGGCAGCCTCTCTCCAGCCGGGGAGGTTCTGAAGATGTCAGGACATCATAACGTGTAGGAAAACCAGACCTGATTCATGCGCTTTCTGTGGGAGCCGTTGTTACCCCTTCTCCTCTCAGCTTTGACTTACCCACCACCCTGCGCTCCTCGTTTCCTGGAGAAAACACGCGTGGTTCAGCCTCCTGCCACCCAGCGTGCAGGGCCCTCAGGGCCCCCTCCTGCCCCTGCTGGGTGTGAGCGCCGCTTGCTCCTCCTGCATGCGAGGACCCGAGGACCCCTGTCTCCTCTCGTGGCCTCCGTCACCATGTCAGGTGTCCTCGCTGCGCGTCGCCCACGCCCTCCCCCCCTTCCCTGTGCGTTTCTCACAGCTCGTCCTTGTCCTCCTTAGTTATTTGTGGCCTGCTTACTCATCAACACCCGTGATTAAAGGCACTTAAATTGTTCCTAAAATAGGTCACGACTCTAACCACACGCCACTCTGCTCTCTTATGTGTGATTCACTTTAGATCTGGCCGTCCTGGTGAACCCCAAGTTCCTGGGGACAGAAACGGTGCCCGTGCTGCTCCCAGCTGGAGCATCCGCTGTGAGGTGGGCTCAGCGGCTTAAGCCGTTTAGAAGTTTACACCCCTTTCACGAGACAGGAGGGGCACGGCTTTGCCCAGACGGGACCCCAAGGTCGCTGGCTTGAGCAAGGGGCCACTGGCTGGGCTGAAGCCCCCCCCCCCCCCCCCCCCCCCCCCCCCCCCCCGTCAAGGCACATATGAGAAAGCAATCAGTGAACAACTAAGGCGCCACAACTATGAGTTGATGCTTCTCATGTCTCTCCTTCCCTCTCCCCTCTCCCCTCTCCCCTTGCCAAAAAAATAATAATAATAATAAAAGTTACTATCTGCAAAGGTAATATAGAGATATGGCAACTTTTTGCACCCACAATAGAAACAAAACGAAACAGAAGAGAGCCCACACCTCCCTGCATGTCCGATGCTCGGGAGCAGTGGTCAGTTGACCTTCTGTGCAAAGGGCCGGACATGCTGGGTTTGGGCACCCGCTGGTCTTTGCTGCTGACTGGTCTTGTTTTTGCTTCATTTAGTTTCCACAACCCTTTAAACATATAAAAGCCGTTTGGCTTCGGGACTGTGTGCAGAGGCTGGCCCCGGGCAGGACCGAGCCCCAAGCAACACCCGTTACTTCTGTGAAGTGTTCCCAGAACAGGTCTGCCCCGTGCAAGGGGCACATCGGAGGGTGCGGGGGATGACGCGTACCTCCCCAGGATGTCCTCCAAGTCTGCAGAGTGCACCCCGATTCCACATCATCTCCCATGAATGTCGGGACACTCCTCTGTGTAGAGCAGGCCTCGTGTCTCGGCCCCCACCCATTCTTGGTGGGTCCTGTGCGGCAGACACTCCGGGTGGGGCCGCGTCCTGCCGTCTGGATCCCTGGAGGCGACGCTCAGTTCCGTTTGCCGAAAGGTTGTCCACAGCCCTTGTTCTTGGACACATTCCCTGGAACTTCAGGTTGACCGGTGGTTGGTTCCCCCAGAAGTTTCTGTTCCCAGTCGCCAGCTGTTCTCACACTCGCTCCTCGACGGGCGACTCCCCTGTGTTCTCTGCGTCTGTGACGATGTTGTACGTGTTTGGTTCCTGTAGTTTCCTCACGGTTAGTCCAGGTGAGGGTTTTTTTCTTGGTTTCTGCTTGGAATTTGCTCTTATCCTGCAGTCTGTGCACTGGTGTTCTCACCAGCTCCGAAGGGCCTCTCCCGGTCTTGCATCTGGTCACTGTTTAATAAAGTTTACATTAGACTCTCTTACGCTAGTTTTTATAGCTCTCACTCTTTCTCCTCCATATTCTTAGTATGCTTGTCTCTGGATGATTTATTCTGATGTATGTTACAGTTCTTAAACTGTGCCAAATCTGCAGGTAAATGTATCCATTGTTGTTTTCTCTTAATTTTGATTATTTAATTTTAAAATTTTATTTCTAAAAGTTCTGTTTAATGATTTTTAAAAATCTCCCATGTTCCCTTTTATGGTTTTCTGTTATCTTAGAGATCTTCTGGCTCACCTTTTGCTGATTTCAACATTTTAACCTATTTTCACTCTATCATAGCTTTCTTAAGATATAATTCATAGACTACACAATTCGGCTACTTAGAGCCTACCATTCAGTGGTTTTCAGTATATGTACAGGGTTGTGCAACCATCACATAATTTTAGAAATCTTCATTACCCCAAAATGAACCCCTGAGCCCTGAATCTGTTAGCAGTCACTCTCATCTAAACAAAACCTTCTCAGAAATACCTCCACTGGGGTTTGACCAAACGCCCGGGTACCGTGGCCCAGCCAAGTTGACACATGCAATTAACCACGCCAGTGTGTATACACACGCAGACATGCACACACATGTAGACACATGAACACACATGCAGGCTTCACATACATGCACACACACACACACACACACCTCTTCATATTTTGAAAATTTATTTTTGATGTGAAAGTTGTTGCGAGTGACTAAACTGTCTCCCCGGAACCTGGAGCCTCCTTACACTACGCTTTTGGGTAGGGGCAGTTACTATAACTGACGAGCTGGAGCCACGTTCGGGCTCACAGGATCTTTTTCAAAGTGGCGAGGTAGTATTGGGAGGACAACTATTTAAATTTGCTTATAACTTTTTACTTCTATAAAATGCTTTTGCATTTCTTCTTCAAGCTATTGATACAAGATTCTCCCCCCCCTCCCGCCCCCCACCTTAGACGGACGAAGATGGTTCTGCGGGTGTGGGGCTCCCCCTAGTGGACGCCTGGGAGTCAACATGCTCTTCCGAAGGCCGATGGCCAGATGGCCCGGTGGCCACGTTACCAGCGTTGAGTCTTCCTTTGCTCGCCCAGGATGGGATTTAGGAGGTCCGTGTCATTCAGGGACTCTTCTTTTCCCAGGGGCAAGACAGATCACAGGACGTTACTGTAGCGGGGTGTGAGGAGTTGGGTGGCCTGATTTGTGCCTTATCTGAGGTCACTGAGCTGGTGAATGACCACTTGAAGCACATGAGTACTGATACATGCCCATCACCTGGCATTGTCTGATGGCGCTGGTCACGTTGCCTGTGGGTCCGCAGGTCACTTGGAACAAGGCCGTGGACCAGCACGTGCTACTCGGGGCTCTGGCAAGTTGCTGGGGAGCCGTGGGGAGGAGGCCCCGTGATGGCCGGCCCCCGGCAGCCGCCAGGTCTGAAGGAGCCCATCCGCATGCCTGAGAAGGGGCCCTGGAACCGGCTGCCAGCAGCTGGGCTGGGCTGACCCCCGCCCCCCAAACTGGAGGGGGCTTCAGGAGCTCTGCTGTGGACGGGGGTGGGAGAGCGTTGCCTTGACCTCAACCCTGCGAAGACAAGCCCCTTCCTCTCTTTGTGATGCTGGCTGAGAAGCCACGGCTCTTGGTTGTATTCCCGGGACCGGGACGCAGCCGGTGGCGAGAGGTCAAGGCTTCCCCGGAGGCCCAGGGAAACCAGACACAGCGTGCTCCAGATCTCCAATAGACCCAGGGCCGACATCCTGCACAGAAGTGGGTGTTCCCGCACCCCGCTCAGTCAAACAGCCCATTCCTGTGAGAGAGAGAGAATCTCTGGGTCCACACCTGTACTGGGCCTGTTCCTCACTGTGTCCTGCTCTTGGGAACAACAAGACAACTCTGAATCTGATGACTGCTCCTGACCTCCATGCATCAGGAGGGACGTGACCTCAGAGCCGTGTTTGATGTGTCCCGTAGAAAGCAGTGTGTCAGCAGACGTGGCCATGACTGCTCTCCCCCCAAGTCCATAACTCACCCTGGCCGTGCCCCCCCCCCCCCCGCCAGCCCCCAGCGGGGTTTGGCCTGAGCCTGTGCTGAGCTGGATCCTGGCCTTCACCTTGACCTCGACCTGGACCTGGCTCCAGACAGCCCCCTGGGGAAACCAGCTCCTCTCTGGAGGGTAAATCACAAGGCCTAGAAGTCAAGAGTTGGAGTTTTAATCCAGACCCCCATGCAGAGCAAACCCATGGGGCCTGATCAGTTTTGTTTTTTCTTTTCCTTCTTTGGACCTCTGTTTGCTTACTTGTAGGTTGAACGGTGCGGGCCGGGCGGGGTGACAGCCAGTGGTCAGTCCAGTCCTGAGAAACTGGCCCTTGTCCTATCTCAGCCTCCCCTGCACGCCCACCTCGGCTGAGCCCAGAGGCACACGTGTGCCAGCTGCTCTCCCAGGACAGCGTGCCCTGCCAGCCGGGTGCTGCCTGTGCCTCCCATCCATTTTTATATGATTACAGCTGCTGACTATTCTTGTAAGCTTGTGGCCCGTGGCCGTGCCTATAGCCTTTCAGCCGTTACGCACTTTCCGAACGGAATTCTCCTGGCAGGGGGGCGGGGCTGCGCTCTGGTCCCTATGTCCTGCGTCCTGCTCTGAGCCAGTGGGCTCTGACCCCACATGCTAATGCCCCTTCCCTGGGCACAGTCACCAGGACTGAAACTGTAGCATGCTGGGGCTTACATGCAGATCCTCTAATCCAGCTCTCACTTTACCAGCCGGAAAGCCAAGGCCCCCGGGCAGCCGAAGAGGCTTCTCCTGGGTCACGCAGCCTCAGCCCCAGATTAGCAAGCATGAGACCAGGCCTGGCGCCAGCGCCCTTGACGATAGCTCGCCCGGCCAGCCCTGAGCTCTCGAGCCTGGCGGTGATTATTTCATGACACTGTAGAGATAAACTGCCCATTAGCGTAGGGCCATCTCTGTAAATAGAAACCTGGAAATAGCACCCACGGGACAGAAGCCATGTGTCCACATCTAATAAAAAAGCACGTTTATTCGACTTTCATGACGAACAAGGTGCTTCCAAAGTGGAGGAAGGGGGCCGAAGCAAGTGTCACCTCTGAACCAAGCTGGGGTCGCGGTGCTGCCGTTTGGGGGAAGTCGCAGGGTTTTAAAGCACGGGGGTGACGGCCGCATAGGGCACTTGATCACAATGAGGAAGTTGTGACATCGGCCCTGGCTGTTCCCCTTCTCACGAGGGGTGTTGTGCAGACTGGTGGTGGTGGGGTTCCACCAGGCTGAGAACATTCCCTCCTCTAACTGGTCCAGGTGAGCCCCGTCAGTCAGGGGCACGTCTTCTGTTGGGAGCTCCATGTCCCTGCGGCCCCAGGCACGTGGCTCCCAACACCCCACCTCGTTGACACGTCCAGAGGTCGTGGGGACAGACGCACACGTGACACCCGCAGGACACAGGGCTGCCAGGTCTCCTAGGACATGACTGGGTTTACAGAACACGGGAAACTCTGGGCTGCGCTGCGGAGAGGTTGAGTGACCTAGTGACCTGGTCGTTCCGGACGGGCGGCACCGCCCATTCCGTGCTCACGTGACGCGAGCGCGCTGCGGCGCATTCGTTCTGTTCCTTCCGTGAGCGTCCGTCTCACCGAGCGTGTGGTGTGCTGGGCTGTGCGCGCGTCCTGGGGTTCAGGGTCAGCAGAGAGCCCCAGGGCTCCCGTTCCCGTGGGTGAGGCCGACCAGCCAGCCACTCCTCGGGAGGAACGTGAGCTCGCGTGCTGCCGTAAGGGTTCACACGTTCCGTGGGTTCGTCTTGACTTTTAAGGCACAAATGGCTTTCAGGGGTGGGGGGTGACGGAGCGGGTTTGCATTCTGAGCTGTTTGCTTGGACACTACCGAGGAGGGGAGGGAGGCGTGTCCCAGGATGGAGGTCAGCCCAGCTCGGACTGGGTGACAGCAGTGGACACAGAGAGGACAGCAGAGGAGAGGGCGTCTGGGAGGAGGAGGAAGGGTCAGGGTGTCTGGGGCTTGAGGGAACATGTCCATGCCATGCCATCCACGGGGTAGAGCACGCTGGGCAGAGACCTGAGGGGGAGCCGTGCGGAGCCTGGACTTAAAGTGATTGACTCTCTGAGTGTAAGTTCTGAGTAGTTTTCCTCAGAGCGGGTGAGGCCATATGCTGCCGGACACATTGGCCCAGCCCACGCAGGCCCCGCCCAGGGCGTGGTGTCCTGGGGGGGGGCTGGGCAGTGTGGGTGGGGAGGGTGCTCTGAATAGGCGGAGCTTCAGCTGTAAGCAGGTGCCTCGGGTTAGTTTGGTGGGCAACTCGGTGGGACTGGTGTGGTGTGGTGGGGTGTGATGAGTCACAGGGTTTACATCAGTAGCCAAGAGGGGTTGTCACCGCTCCTGCAGAGGTAGGCCGGCGAAAGAGGGACGCGGGCTCGTGACCGCGGGCTCGTGACCGCCGGGGCCTGTGGATGCTGTGCCATGGACAGTGCGCATCAGCCTCTGGGGAGCGCCTGCACCCTAGCTCCCGCGGATGCTGTGCCATGGACAGTGCGCACAGCCTCTGGGGACGCGTCTGCACCCTAGCTCCTGTTGATGCTGTGCCATGGACAGTGCGCATCAGCCTCTGGGGACGCGCCTGCACCCTAGCTCCTGCTGATGCTGTGCCATGGACAGTGCGCATCAGCCTCTGGGGACGCGCCTGCACCCTAGCTCCTGCTGATGCTGTGCCATGGACAGTGCGCACAGCCTCTGAGGACGCGTCTGCACCCTAGCTCCCGCGGATGCTGTGCCATGGACAGTGCGCATCAGCCTCTGGGAACGCGCCTGCACCCTAGCTCCCGCGGATGCTGTGCCATGGACAGTGCGCATCAGCCTCTGGGGACGCGTCTGCACCCTAGCTCCTGTGCACGGAACACGCCGCTCCTACCCTGGCTTGGGGGCTGTCCTCCAGCGGCTGGTTTTCAGCAATTCGATCACGACGCGTTTCAATTTGTGTGTTGTGTCTGTGGGTTTCCAGTTTCCACCCCATTTAGAACACTTTAGGTAAATGTTCCCGGCTAGTCTGTATCCCCAGGACGTTGGGCCTGCTCTGTCCTGACTCAGCCTGCTGCGGAGTGATGTCCCTGGGCCTCCCAGGACCCCAGGTGCTGTGTTCTAGGAAGGAGGCCTCCTACATCGGGGGTGGGGGCAGGGCAGTTCCTGAACCTAGGTGGGGGTGAGGAGCTGGTGGCCTCTGGGTCCCTTCAGGAGATTGCCCCTCCCCGGAACGCAGAGTGTTTTCTCATGAGAAGCTCGGGCCTGAGGTGGGTGCTTGCAGACGGGAGACGGGCATTGCAATTGCCATTCTGCGCTATGCCTCTCCCCCCCCCAGAGGACAGGGCAGCTCCCCGAAGGAGGGGACGCTGATGAACGGAGGTCACACTGATAAATTAAATGCCCGCCGAGGAGAGTTCACCGTGCGCTTAAAATGCGCCGTCCTCTAGTGAGCATGCTCGGTACCCGGTCTATGTCTGTCTGTCTGTTTGACTCACTGACGGACACGGAAGGCTGGTCCGGCTGTTTCTGACACATGAGATGTGGGATCGTTCGTGGAGGTTGAAAGGCTCCCGGGGACTTGCCATGGGCTGTTTACTCTGACTTTTGCAACAGACTTTACAAGATAGCTGCTATTACACAGGTTTTACGGATGGGCAAACGGCCCCAGGGAGGCTGATCGGCTGGCCTCCTGGTGGTAAGCCGTGTCGGGAACCGCTCTCTGGAGTCCCCACAGGCCCCCTCCTCTCGGCCACACATGCCAGGGCCCGGCCCATGGGCGTGCCAGTCCTGTGTTATTTATACTCAGATGTGAGCCACGCCAAAGGGTGGACACCCTCTGCCGTTCCTTATCGAAGGGGTTTGGAGGCAGCGCGTTGCCTGTGGCAATCACTATAAATAAGATGTGATTTGCTGACGAGGCGAGGCTGGGTCCCCTCTCAGGCCGCAAATCTTGCTAAATTCACCCCGGGATGAAAGCAAGAAGAACCCCAAGTAGTTTCTGAAATAGAAAACAAACAAACAAATAAACAAACAAAGAGCCACAGGGGCCCCTCCCCCCAACTCCACTCCCCCGAGTCCGGTGCCCGGGCTAACTGAGGCAGTGTGCCCGTCGGACTCCGGCCGTTAGGAAACACTCTCCCGGATGGTCCCGTTTCCGTGCCCGGGGACCTGTCTCTGACCAGGGTTGGAAGTGAGTCCAAGCACTTGTGTTTTCAAAGCTAATGTGTGTTAGGATGAGTGCACCCTGTCCTTCTTCTGGTCACCGGCAGGGTGGTCCCAGTTTCCCGGGAACAGGAAAGAGCACCCAGTGACTTTCACTTTCCGACGGGATTGTGTCCAATGGAATTGTTTCAGACGGGATGGGACCTGCTTCCTCCCAAGACTGGCAGTGCTTCATGCTGCGGGGTGTTGGTTTGGGCCACTGGCCATGTGTCTATTTATAGCACCTCCTTGGCCATAAATGGGGGCGGGACAAGCTCTGCGGGGAGACCTGGGTTCTCCTTCGCCACGGAGCCCAGAGCTGGGTGAGCCGGGCAGCACTGTCCTCTCCTCTCGGTGAGTTTCCCTGTCCTCTTTCCTTCCCTAATTCGAGGCGTGGGCAGGAGGGTGACGCCTTGTGTGTGAGGCTGCCTGTGTGGACCCATTTCAGGGCAGAGAAGACTTAACCTGCACAGAAAAAAAAAAAAAACCCAGATGGTCCGACCTGAGGTCTGTGTTTCTTGGCTGAATGTTAACATTGTCTTTATTTCTGGTAGCTGAGGTCTTTGCTGTCAAATGTGTCAGCACCCCTCCTGGCACTGCGGGCACTGGACCAGCTCTGGAACAGCCCTCTCGGGGCCCCCCGGTCAGTGGGTTCACGTCCACAGTTCTCATGAGTCTCAGAAGGACAGGGTCTGCGTTGAGAACGCAGGTGTGAGAAGGTGTGAACTAGAATGAGATGTTTTCTATGGAAACAAGGAGCGGTGCCATGTGTCACAGACCTGGACCCTGGTGCCAAGGGGACAGGAGGGAAGCCAGTGCTGTGTCAGGTGTCCACGTCCCTGCAGTGCGGTGGCACTCAGTGCTTTCTGCTCTGTGCCCTGACGTGTGATGACCCTGCACACATCTCGGTGTTACCGAGATCCCGGCTTCCGGACAGAGGCCGGGTCCCTGCACCCGGTTGCTGGGCGGGGGTTGGGTGGTGGCAGCAAAGAAGGAGAGTGGGTGCAGGGGCGGGAAGACTTCCGGCCCCCTCCCTGCTGGTCTCAAGGTCCTTCTGACTGAGTGGAAGTCAGACATTGGGGAGCAAAGGTGACGTGAGTTCTTCAGTGAACGGAGTTGGGCTGCTTTGGGAGGGTGGACCTGAAGCTGACTTTGAGGGACAGCCTGTCCACTCTGTGGCTGCTCTTCACTCAAACAAGGAGAATCTGTGTGTGTGTGTATGTGTGTGTGGGGGACTCACGGTTTCTGTAACTGTTGATTTGTTTTTAATTCTGTGGACTTGTGACACGGCCTGGACTCCCGGGCTGCAGTCCATCAGGGTGGCCGTGCGCTCCTGGTCTGCGGATGGGACCAAGCCTCAGAGGGAGTCGGGCGCCAGGAGCGAGGGCTGGTGGCCGTGTGGGGAGGCTGGTGGTTGCAGGACCTACGGGCTTGCTTCCGGTTCTGAAGGTGCCGTGGAGCCGTGCTTGCGGATGGGCTGCCGGACGTCAGACGTCAGGCCTCCTGGGCGTGTCTTGGATTATGACTGAGAAATGGTTCTGGGCTCCGTTATTTTTCCTCTTGGTGCCAGGTGGTCCCCGATGTGAACAGGCTCCGAGAAAGCCCGTCCTAGGACTGACGGCCTAGTTGCTGGGGGCACGGACCCCCTCTAAGTACTGGACACTCTTCCTGTCCCCCTGGAAAAGCCGTGACTCGCTATGTTCTTTGACTCTGACCACCCCAGCGGCCCAAACGGCCGTTTCTCTCGTTAGATG
The DNA here is from genome assembly GCA_037038555.1 of Rhynchonycteris naso. NCBI lineage: Eukaryota > Metazoa > Chordata > Mammalia > Chiroptera > Emballonuridae > Rhynchonycteris > Rhynchonycteris naso. Next base: position 898,241 of record CM072998.1, read on the forward strand.
GAAGTCAATGTGTAGGAGCTGAAATGTTTTCAGAAATTAAAACCCTCTTGGCAACATGGGAGATGGGTCCCCAGCAGTGCTCACAGGAAGGGATCAGGCCTGAGCGTGACACAGATACACCGTCCCCAGACTGGAGGGCTGGCTCATGTTTCACTTGCTGTGACAAACCCCCAGCGTGTCAGGAGCATCCGGGAGTGGTGGGCGGTGGCCGTGGGGCAGAGTCAGAGGTCTGTCCTGGGCAAACCAGGGACCTGGGCAGGTGGTTTCCACACGTAAGGTCAAGATCTGAACCAGGACAGCATGAGATCATTCACTGTCAAACTGTGTGATTTTGGATCTTTTTTTTTTAAAATAATTTTTATATTATGTGAGAGGAAGGGAGGCAGAGAGACAGACTCCAGCATGTGCCCTGACCAGGCTCTGCCCATCTGGGACTGCTACTTCATTGTTCAGCAACTGAGCCGTCCTCAGTGCCCGGGCAACTTTGCTTGAACTATTCAAGCCTTGGCTGCGGGAGGGGAAGAGAGAGATAGAGAGAGAGGAGAGGGGGAAGGGTGGAGAAGCAGATGGTGCCTCTCCTGTGTGCCCTGACCGGGAATCGAACCCGGGACTTCCACACGCCGGGTCAATGCTCTACCGCTGAGCCAACCGGCCAGGGCAAATTTGGTTCTCATTTGCTGAGGAAGCCAAACCCTGTGGGCGGGGATGCTTCCGGTCTCCACTGGTGGCAGTAGAGGACAGAGCACTAGCAAGGGCTGGTCAGCTCCACTGCTTGTAAACAGGGTCGCAGATCCACACACTGCCAGAGCTGAAGGAATGTGAGCCCCCCTCCCACCCCATTTCTCAGCAAAGCAAACTGAGCCCGAGAGGTGGACGGGTCACCTGGTCACTGGCGTCACCCAGGCCTCCCAAGGCCCCTCCGTCCCAGGGACTCACACTGGAGCTGTGTCTGAGGAAGGGCTGCTGTCCCTGCCGTGTGGTGGCTGTGGGAGGAGACTTGGCACGCGTCAGGGCTGACTTCCCCTGGGAGACGTGGAGGGGGTCTGGTGGCTGCTTGGCCCCGTTATTCCCTTTTATTTCCGGTGTCATCATAGCACAGCTCTCCGCAGGGTCCCTCCTGACGGCCTGTGACTCTGGGGTGGCAGCTCCTGCACTGGCTGAGCCCCACGGGGCACACTTCCCTGAGAGTGTGCCACCCTGTCTGGGACAGCCAGGCAGTCCTGACACCCGGGGCACAGACATGTGGCCCAGAAGGGCTCGGGCCGCCGGGTCCTGCTGACGTGTCTGGTTTGGGCGTGAAACTGATCAATGTTGGGGCAGCGGGTGGCGTGGGGGACACGGCACGGAGCCACGAGCCCTCTGCCGTCCCCGCGGCAAATGCCCTCTGAGGCGTTTCCTCTTCGGGGTGCCCGGCTCTGCGTTCTCAGCTGGGCCGGCACACAGCACAAGCTCCTGATGTGTGTGGGGGACAGATGGTAGGGACGAGTCCCCGAGCCCCCCATCATGGTGGCCCTCAGCGCATTGTCCCACAGGGAGCCGGGGACGGGAGGTCAGTGCAGGCATGTCCCTGGACAGACAGCTGCAGCGTCCGCAAGGCAGGGCGAGGAACCCGGGCCGCGGACCCTGATTCCAGCTGCAGGTCCTGGTTGCCACAGGGTACCCGTGCTCACATCCTCACGGGTCGTGTCAGCCTCCAGGCCCACACAGCCATGCGCCGAGCTCAGTGCGTCCCGTGTGGGTGCTGATGCTGCCCAGGGCACTGGGCAGGATGCTGAGACCCAGGAAGGGAGAGCCGGCCATTGGCTCTGAGCAGGGCTGACCCTTGGAACAGCAGCCTGGGTCCCCGTGCATGTGGACTGCCCTCTTCTGGGGATGCTGGTGGCCACAGTGCAGACTTCTCAACATGGCTTGTCGTCTCCCGTCACCTCAGCCATTTCTGGACACTTCGTATTGCCAGGAAACACAAACAGATTTGGAGATGAGGTCTACCCAGGCCTGGGCACTAGCTCTTGTTTGGAGAGAATTTAACCAGAATGCAGCAGGGGTTCCTCCGTGAGTGCAGGAGTGACCGAGAAGTCTCAGAGAGGACGCTGGCCCCCAGTGGTGAACCACGTCCCCAACATGGGTCTGGCTTCAGGTCGGCGAGCCTCACCTGGGCGGCCTCCGGGCCGGATGTAGGATGCTCACGACGACTGAAGAAGACGCTGGATCCCACTTCTTTGTCTCTGGGATCCTTCAAACGTGGAAGCGGATCAGATGTTCTGTCAGCTCCATGACCAAGCTCAGGGCCACAACCACGGTCACACGCTAGTCCAGTGCCTGCACCCCACCATTGCGGGTGAATGTCAGAGTCAGACAGAGGAGACGTGCTGGGCTCCAGCCCGGGCCCCAGGTCTGTCCGAAGTCACATGTGCTTGACCTTGACATTCTAACACCTCTTCCAGAACTGCCGTGGGGCATACGGGGTGTGCTTGTATTGTGTCCCGCTGTGTGCGCTGTTCTGTAGCTTGATGATCGAAACACGTGCTGGCCCCGCAGGGGCGTGAGGGAGGGGGGGAGGTTAGTCCACTGCTTGAGTTTTAAGAGGACACATGAGCTAAGTGAGTGGGGGGGCGGTATAAAAGGCCCAGAAATAGAAATCTGAGGACTGCTGGGGGACCAGCCTTTCCCACGTGTCTTTGGGGGAATCATGTCTCTCTCTGGCCACCGTCCCCTCACCCCCATCTGGGGGACACAGAGGTTCGGGTGATCCCAGGTAAGCTCTGTGCTCTGTGACACTGGGCCCTCCTGGTCCAGAGGAGAGGGATCATGAGGAGGCTGCTTGGAGCACACGGTCTGCTCAGCAGTAGAGAGAGAAGCTGAAGACGGTGCAGCCTGAGCTGGGCCTGGCTTTTCCTGCTCTCTGTCCCCTTCCCTGTCCTGTGCTCTGTGTGAGTGACGTTCCCCCAAGCCTGTGTCATAGGGCTTCCCCCAAGAATTCCCTCTTTAAATCAGGGCAGATTATTTTATTTATTGATTGACAGAGACAGAGAGAGAGGGACAGACAGGGACAGACAGGCAGGAAGGGAGAGAGATGAGAGGCATCAATTCTTTGTTGCAGCTCCTTAGTTGTCCTGGGGTTTTGAACCTGGATCCTCTGCATCCCAGTTCAACGCTCTATCCACTGCGCCACCCCCTGGTCAGGAAGGGCAGGTTACTTTAATTTAAACACCAATGACAGTACGGAGCTCAGATTTGGGGGCGTTTTCTCCCTTGCTACTTGAGATACCAGCAATCACAGAGATGTGGGAATACAGTCCTTTTAGGGCCAAGTAACCCGGGAAAGCTGGCATTTCACTAATTTTGGTGAACCTACGCGGCAAACGGCACGTCTAGCACCTGCACTCTCTCAGCTTCCCAGATCCCATCCCAGATGGAGCCCAGCTAGCTCTTGTTCGGAGAGAATTTAACCAGAATGTACTCACTCCCCTCCTTCCTCCGCCCACTGCCCCCCGGCTTTCACTCGGGGCTCAGTCCCCGCTCCATGCCTATCCCAGCCCCGCGGTTTCGCAGGGAACCTGTGAGGCCTGACTTCGGAGGAAGGGATCTGGGAGGCATCCTGGAGACTGAATCGCTTTTCAAGCCCCCCCTTGGAGTGGCGGCCACTCCCAGCTCCTGCGGCAGACACAGAAGGTGGCCCTGGGGTCCGTCTCTCCAAGGAATTGCTCCTCCGGCTCCCATACCTCCCAAGCTCCTCTTGTGCACCGGCTCACGGGGTGCCCTTCCTTCCACCCCCGCCTGCCCATCCATCATGGCTCTTCCTGGCTGTCACCTGCCCTGGGGACCTCTTCTGACCGCTCCCCCCCCTTCGGTTGCGTGTTCCCTCTCACCTTTGGGGGAACATTGTGTCGCTCTGCCCTTCCGTTCTAAGTGTGTGTCTATCGTCCAATCAGTGTTTCAGTTATTTCTGTTCTCATCACCGGCGTTGCCTTGAACAGACGAGGTGTTCTAAAAATATTTGTGGAGTTCACAATTAAGCGAAATATGGAGCCCCACCTTCTAACGGTGTGGAAGCAAACAACGTGCGATGGGGTCGCGGGGAGCGTCGTAGGCTTCCGGGCTCCCAGTTTAAGATGAGCCACGCTTATGTGATCGCCCACTCACCGCCCCTCTGGGCTCTGCTGATTGGAGCTGACGTTTTTCCTTTGCAGTGACGCACGGTATGTTAGGTAGAAAGCGCAGGACCACGCTCCCAAAGGACCTCAGGGCTGTTTGTTACTCTCCCTTCGCAGGTGTGCCCCAAGATGTCCCTCGTCGCTGTCCCCTTCTACCAGAAGAGACACAAACACTTCGACCAGTCGTATCGTGACATTCAAGCACGGTACCTTCTGAGTGAATATGCAGCGAAAAAGTAAGCTGGGATTCGCGGCTCAGACGCAAGCGCTTCCGTGAGGGGTGCCCAGCGCTTACAGGCAGGAAGCGTCCTCCGGTCCCCTGCAACCTGGAGTGGCCTGTGCGGGGGCATCAGAGGTGGCAATGCTCCCTGTCCTGATGCCCCTCTTCACTGCCGGGGGTGTGTGTGGCTGACCTGGCTGCACAGCAAATGATGTGTGGAGTGTTGCACGGCATCATGGTGGACCCTGGTAGACACTGGCAGACACTGGTACATACTGGTGGACCCTGGTAGACACTGGTAGATAGTGGTAGATACTGGTAGTCACTGGTAGACACTGGCAGACACTGGTAGACCCTGGTACATACTGGTAGACACTGGAAGACACTGGTAGACACTGGTAGACACTGGTAGATACTGGTACATACTGGTAGACACTGGTAGATACTGGTAGACACTGGTAGACACTGGTAGATACTGGTAGATACTGGCAGACACTGGTAGACACTGGTACATACTGGTAGACAGTGGTTGATACTGGTACATACTGGTAGACACTGGTAGATACTGGTAGATACTGGTAGACACTGGTAGACACTGGTAGATACTGGTAGACACTGGTAGACACTGGTACATACTGGTAGACACTGGTAGACACTGGTAGACACTGGTAGATACTGGTAGACACTGGTACATACTGGTAGATACTGGTAGACACTGGTAGATACTGGTACATACTGGTACATACTGGTAGACACTGGTAGATAGTGGTAGACACTGGTAGACACTGGTACATACTGGTACATACTGGTAGACCCTGGTAGACACTGGTAGACACTGGTAGGCACTGGTAGATACTGGTAGACACTGGTAGACACTGGTACATACTGGTAGACACTGGAAGACACTGGCAGACACTGGCAGATACTGGTAGATACTGGCAGATACTGGCAGACAGGAGTTCTTCAGTAAGTGCTCATTGACTTTTTAGTGTTCTTCACACGCCTTCTAGAAACTGGAATCTAGATCGTCCCCCTGGAGCAAGGGCAGTGGCAAAGGTGTGAGTGGGAGGGAAGCTATGGGATGGTCAGGAGAGGTGGACGCTGACTCTATAATAACTTTGCTACGTTAACAGGAAGCTCAGTGAGATGTGGACTGATTCTCTGACTCATAGGCTGGGGTCAAGCCACAACTTCTTCTGTACATTTCTGAAGTCCAGTGTCCTCCGGGACCTGCAGCTCATTTTTAATGGGCAAGCACAGTGGACAGCACGGCCTCAGTGGGTCAGCACAGTGGACAGCATGGTGGATGGCACGGCCTCAGTGGGTCAGCACAGTGGACAGCATGGTGGACGGCACGGTTTCAGTGGGCCAGCATAGTGGAGAGCACAGTGGATAGCACGGCCTCAGTGGGTCAGCACAGTGGACAGCACGGTGGACGGCACAGCCTCAGTGGGTCAGATAGTGGACAGCATGGTGGACGGCATGGTTTCAGTGGCTCAGCATAGTGGACAGTAGTTTTTGTGGGCCAGCACAGTGGATGGCACGGCCTCAGTGGGTCAGCACAGTGGACAGCATGGTGGACGGCATGGTTTCAGTGGCTCAGCACAGTGGACAGCATGATGGACGGCACGGCCTCAGTGGGTCAGCACAGTGGACAGCATGGTGGACAGCACGGCCTCAGTGGGTCAGCACAGTGGACAGCACGGCTTTAGTGGGTCAGCACAGTGGACAGCATGGTGGACAGCACGGCCTCAGTGGGTCAGCACAGTGGACAGCATGGTGGACAGCATGGCCTCAGTGGGTCAGCACAGTGGACAGCACAGTGGACAGCACGGGCTCAGTGGGTCAGCACAGTGGACAGCATGGTGGATAGCACGGCCTCAGTGGGTCAGCACAGTGGACAGCACGGCCTCAGTGGCTCAGCACAGTGGACAGCACGGCTTTAGTGGGTCAGCACAGTGGACAGCATGGTGGATAGCACGGCCTCAGTGGCTCAGCACAGTGGACAGCACGGCTTTAGTGGGTCAGCACAGTGGACAGCACGGCCTCAGTGGGTCAGCACAGTGGACAGCATGGTGGACGGCACGGTTTCAGTGGGCTGGTTAGAAGGTTGGGCTGGAAAGGGACACGCTGCAGGCATGGCGTTCCCCAGCCTCGGGTGCCTGTGCACATGTCACCAGCGCCCTATATTTAGAAATGCCTGTGGTCCTTGTGTTCAGTTGCCATCCCTGTAACAAACAAAGCCAGACACTCAGGGCCCTCCCGACAGCCTCCGGCGCTCGCGTCTGTAAGATGCATACAGTCATGGCGCTCGGCCAGAGCCGTGGGTGGTGCAGGCTGACACTGAGTGAAAGCGGGCGCTCCGTGTGCGGCAGGGTCCCTTGAGACTGGGTCCGTGCAAACGGGGACTGGGCTGCAGAGGGATGTAGTTTAGAGTGCGTGCCTGTTCACATATGTGCATGTGTGTGCATGTGCGAATGTATGTGCCTGTGCACACATGCTCGCAGACAGTGTGTGTGGGGGCGCGTACTCGTGCACATGTGTGTACTTGCATGCGTGCATGCATGTACACATGTGAGTGCACGTACATGCACACATTTGTGTACTTCCATGCACCACGGTCATGCACAGGTAAGCATGTGCACACACATGAAACTGCATGTGTGTGCACCATGTACATGGATGTGCGTGCGTGCATATGTGCAGATGTGTATGTGCAGGGGGTCTGTGGAGGATAGGGAGGAAGTGATGTCATCTGCTCTGACAGGTGCTCAGTGTGCTAATGCCCTCGTTGTCTCAATGCTCATCCAGACGCACCTTGACCCAGTCATCGTCCCAGCAGTCGCTTACACAGAAGTCGTCTTCCCAGAGAGCCTCCAGCCAGACATCGCTGTCCCAGGGGGGCACGGTGTGCAGGCTCTGTGCCAAGCGGGTGAGCTCCACGCAGGAGGAGAGCGAGCATGAGGACAAGGGAAGGTATGCTCCTGCCCTCCCCCGGGGCCGCTGGGGTCACGGTGTCACAGTGCATCCCTCCCCTTCTGGGGATGGGGTCATGGCGTCAGGGCGCATCCCTCTGGGGACAAGGTCACGGTGTTCCTACATCAGGGTGCATCCCTCCGGGACAGGGTCACGGTGTTCCTACATCAGGGTGCATCCCTCCGGGACAGGGTCACATTGTCAGGGCGCATCCGTCTGGGACGGGGTCACGGCGTCAGGGCACATCCCTCTGGGACGGGGTCATGGCGTCAGGGCACATCCCTCTGGGACGGGGTCATGGCGTCAGGGCACATCCCTCTGGGACGGGGTCATGGCGTCAGGGCACATCCCTCTGGGGACAGGGTCATGGTGTTCCCGTGTCAGGGCACATCCCTCTGGGGACCGGGTCACAGCGTCAGGGCACATCCCTCTGGGGACAGGGTCACAGCATCAGGGCACATCCCTCTGGGGACCGGGTCACGGCGTCAGGGCACATCCCTCTGGGGACCGGGTCACAGCGTCAGGGCACATCCCTCCGGGATGGGGTCACGGCGTCAGGGCACATCCCTCTGGGGACCGGGTCACAGCGTCAGGGCACATCCCTCCGGGATGGGGTCACGGCGTCAGGGCACATCCCTCTGGGGACCGGGTCACAGCGTCAGGGCACATCCCTCTGGGGACGGGGTCATGGCGTCAGGGCACATCCCTCCAGGGATAGGTCAGGTCAGAAGAGGAGTGTAGGCACCTTGGTTGTCGGGGAACAAGGGAGGACTGTCAGGTGACACTTGGAGTCAAAGCCTTAAGGTCCTGTTTTCTAATTGCTTGTGATTCGTCACCATTATTGTCTCCATCAATTCTCACAAGGGGTCTGTTGGGGTGAAGTTCCCTTTTTATTTTTCAAAGAGAACCTCGTGGCCCTGGAAACTGGTGCCCATGGCCTGGGGTCCCATGTCTCACCCCCGGCTGCAGCTGGCATTGGCCCCAGGTGTGTGGCTGTCCCACCTGACACTCAGCCTCAGCCTCACCACACAGAGCAGGACAGTCCCATCTAAGAGCCCCAAGGCCAACAGTGTGAAGTCGACCCCGAATTTTCATAACCAGCCTCTTTAGCTTGAAAACAGCTCCAGGGAGGGTGGCAGACTCAAGCAACAGTTTTCCAAAGTTGCAGGGGGGCAGGGTTTCCACCAGCTGTCTGTGTGGGAGCAGCGAAGGGCTGTGATTGGTTACACTCCACATTTTGAAGGACTCAGCTCATGGGAAAATGTCACAGGAATGAGACGGACTAATAAGAATGTCAGTCCAAAAATTATTTCCAGATCCCAGAGACAGGTGCTGATCTTGTTCTGATCTCTGAAGAACAAAACAGTCCAACACCCGGTGAATGCTGTGTGTGGCTCCTGCTCTGGTTTCTCCCCCCCCCCCCCCACATAACAGGGAGGGCTCCTCTATTTCTCTAAACACGTCAAACCTGAGGGTAACAGGAGATGTGGGTAAACATGCTTCATTTTGAAAGTTGCACTGTGTGACTAAGGAATTTATTAAAAATCACGCGTAGCTGAAAAGACAAACTTTTATTATTTAATATTTGAATCCCCTTTTAAATTGTTTCTGGGGATTTGCAACATGAATTCATTTTAATTGTAAAGTAAAGATTTCTTTTGTAAAAGGACCACTTATCAAAGTGTGTCCATTAAAAAAACCCGGATTTTCCGGGTTGGATTTTTAAAAAATTTTTCTTAAGTGAGAGGAGGGGAAGCAGATAAGACTCTGGCATGCACCCACCCGGCAAGCCCACTAGGGGGCGATGCTCTGCCCATCTGGGGCCATTGCTTTGCTACTCAGCAACCGACCCATTCCAGCACCAAAGGCGGAGGCCATGGGGCCATCCTCAGCACCTGGGGCCAACTTGCTCCAACAGAACCATGGCTGTGGGAGGGAGTGAGAGAGAGAGAGAGAGAGAGAGAGAGAGAGAGCAGATGGTCACTTCTCCTGTGTGCCCTGACCAGGAATTGAACCTGGGACTTCCACACGCTGGTCCAATGCTCTAACGCTGAGCCAACCGGCCAGAGCTACGGGTTGGATTATAAAAAGAAGGTTCTACCTATATTGAATTTTTTTGGTGCAGGGAGGGAGAAGACCTGAGCTTTATTATTTTATTATCAATTATGCCTGGTGTGACCTCAAACACATTGTGTAAACTTCCCATCCCTCGGTTTCCCCAGGGGTGAAATGCGGAAGGTAAGGAGCTACTCATGTGAATAGCTGGAGGGGTTGCCAATTTGTGGGGTTTCAGAAGAGTTCACTTTGTGACGATCCCGGCTGTTGGAAATCTTCCTAAAATGCCATCTGCTCACGGATGGTGGTGCCACTGTCTGTGTCTGGCTGTCCTGGCAGGACACTGCTCAGCCCTGGAACCAGGTCTCCCCGGTCGCCCCCAGTGACTCTCACGGGCCACACACGTGCCTCCCCTCGTCTGAGAGGCTGTGGTGGGTGGCGGAGTTGGTGAGCTGGGCCAGGGCGAGCTGAGAGTTTGTTGCAGGTCTGCTCCGTCTGTCCTGCCATCGGAAGGCGGGGGAGGGAGGAAGCGCTTTGTGCGGCGTGACTGAGGTGTGAGAGGGGCTCGGGGTTTTAGTCCTGACTGAGCGTTCACTGCTCTCGCTACCGTCAGGGTTGTTGTCCCGGGGGCCCCAGGTTCGTCCTCGCCTCCGGTGGCAGACATTGCATTAATGTCACAAACCGGCCCTTTGCTAACAGTGGAGCTGTGGGTCCATTGCTGAGTCACTGCCGTGTCTCCTCGGGGAGAGAGTCTCAGCGAGACCTCAGCCTGCCCCGGGGCTCCCCGACGCCCTCCCAGAAGACGCAGCAGATTGGAAACGCCCCTTTGCCGCCTTCTCTCCTGTCCTGGGGAGGAACGGGCGTGCCCCTCACACAGGCTTTCCCAGGGTCTTGCCATGAGCATACACCAGGAGTCCCCCAAAGTTTTACACAGGGGGCCAGCTCACTGTCCCTCAGAACGTTGGAGGGCCAGACTATAAAAAATACTATGAACAAATCCCTATGCACACGGCATATATCTTATTTTAAAGTAAAAAACCAAAACGGGAACAAATACAATATTTAAAATAAAGAACAAGTAAATTTAAGTCAACACACTGACCAGTATTTCAATGGGAACTATGGGTGCGGATGCATCCTGTGCTCCTCTCACTGACCACCAATGAAAGAGGTGCCCCTTCCGGAAGTACGGCGGGGGCCAGATAAATGGCCTCAGGGGTCCACATGCGGCCCATGGGCCAGGCCGTAGTTTGGGGACCCCTGCCATACATGCATGACCAGGGACACAGATCTGCACACGGGGTCTGAGTCACGTTACCTCATCACAGACGGCCGGGAATGTTTGAGCTTGGGAGAGGGGAGAACCCATCAGAGATGGACGGGAATTTTCGAGCTTGGGAGAGGGGAGAACCCATCACAGATGGACGGGAATTTTCGAGCTTGGGAGGGGGAGAAACTCCAGTGCCAACATTTATTCCAAATTATAGAGTTATATACAGGAGGCTCTGGGCCGGTCTCTCACACACAGACGTTTTAAACAGCATCAGACTCTGATTGCGGGTATTACAACAGCGTGAGGCCCACAGAGGTCTGTCCTCTCTGTAGTTGTACTTAGCAGGACCTGGCCTCAAGCCTCCCGGGACGATGGCTCACCCGTTTCTTTGACACGCAACCTCTCACGCACCTGGTTCCTGGGCGCTCAGGGTAGCCAGGCAGACCTCTCCCCGCCCAGCTGGGCGTGACAGGTGTCATCAGCACACACCTGTGCACCCCTCAACCCCAGCACGTGTCCACCGGGTCCGTCCGTGCCCCGAGGGCAGACAGCAGGGGCTTAGAAGAGGATGCTGGGACTCTGGCTTGGGGGTCGGCGAAGGAGAGATTCTCCGAGCTGGAAACAACAGGCTAGCGTGAGGGCGTTGCCCCCCAACCTCTGCGAGAAAGCCAGCGTGTCCGTCCCGGAGGGGACACGGGACGGGGAGATGTCAGAGTGAGGAGGAGGGACGCAGTGCTGGGTTCTTGGCTTAGTTTTCCTGGTTCTTCACTCATGTTTCTCTATGAAGAAGCTGCAGAGTTTTCTGAAATTCGGTATGCGACCCAAACTTCCCGAGCTCCTGCCACCAGCTCCCTGTTGCGTGTGGGGAGGTGCTGACCCGTGTCTGGTGTCCTGGGTTGGGAACCACACCCTGAAGTTCCATCTCTGATGGCTCCCTGCACGCCTCCGGCAGACATGTCACATGCAGTCCCTCACTTCAGATGCCCTGCCTTGTCACAGGGGCCACCTCTCCCACACGCACCGGGTGTGCTGCTGGTGACACCTGAGTTCAGCGTCTGGCCTCTGTGCCTTCCCAGGCTGTGCTGGACACTCTTCCCAGTCTCATGCTCCCCAGCTCACCTCTCTCTGCTCCAGTTCAGACTAAGGGACACTCACTAGGCACCTGCCGTGTGTGGTCATGGAGGGGTTCATTACCTGCCGTGTGTGGTCATGGAGGGGTTCGTTACCTGCCGTGTGTGGTCATGGAGGGGTTCGTTGATGTGGAGGTACTGACCCAAATTCTGAAGGCACCTGTGTCCTGCCAGGTGGTGGGGACAAGTGTGGATGACACGCACACACAGCTATTGTCACGGGGCCATGGAGAAGTAGGAGGAGCTTTGGGGTTCAAAGGGGAAGGAGGGGTCAGGAGTGCCTTCATGGGCACCATGGCTGTTGAGACGGGCCTTGAATGACAGGAGAGGACGAAAGGGATGCTATTCTTGGGAGAGGGACAGAGTCACAGGGCAGGGAGTGAGCAGCCCAGCAGGAGTCCTCATCCTGTTGGGACCCAGGGGTGCTGTGGTAAGGAGGACAGGAGGCTCTGAGCGGGGTGGCCAGGTGGAGGTGGGGGGTCTTTTGGGGGGACTCACAAAGGTGACCAGATCAGAAGGAAAGTGAGCCTCATTTCTCTGCTCCATGAACGGACAAAGTTGAATTGCTTATTTCAGCCTTTGTACTTTTCTAGAACGTGGACTTATTTCTAACCTGTCTCCGTTAACGTGGAGGGCTTTAACTGAGCCCTAGATCCGCTCAGAAGCGGCAGCCCCCGGGAGCACGTGGGGCTTTACGTGCCGCCGTGCAGAACGAGGCTCAGGGGCTCAGCCTGTCCTCAGCTGTCCTGGTGGAACTGACCGTAACAAGCCCCTGCCCAGTGCCCTGGAACCCTGACCATTGCGTCCCGGATCCCGAGGCAGCAGACCTCTCACCTGGGCGACTGTGTCCTGCGAGGCCCGTGGTTTGTTTCTGCTACCTGGCCAGGTGAACGTCCTGAGTTGAAGAAGTTCACCTTCTGCCTGTGTCCAGGGCTTGCTGTCTGTCACTGTGACTCTCCCTGTGAGGGCATTTCCTGTGCATGGCACACCAGGAACAGTACAACGGTCACATGGGGCCGCTCACGGCCACCATTCAAAGTGCAGTGTGCAGACCTCCAGGCGACTCTGAAGGTGCACCCCCACCCCCCGCAAAGGAAAGAGGGAGCATTTATTAATAAGTCTTTGTATTATTTATAAAACGCGTCCCCTCCTCCGCAGCTTCACGCGTGGGGGCAGCACACCCGCACATGCACCCTGGAAGGGAGGAGAAAGGTAGAGTGTCCCCTGTTTCCCCCACGCCCAGACTAAGATGGCCCTGGGAGAGAGCATGCCTGGCTCCCAGCCCTCCGTGACCACGCACCCTTTCCCAGGCACTGTGGCAGTGATGTCCCTTCTCTGTCCCTGCAGGTACCAGTCCCTGGTGGCTTTGTACGGAGAGGCCAAGCGGCAGCGTTATCTCAATGAGCTGGCCGAGCTGGAGGAGAACGTGCACTTGGCACGCACGGAGGCCCGGGAGAAGCTGGACAAATACGCCGTTCAGCACATGGTAGGTGGGTCCCGGTGTGTCCTGCAGAGGCGGCCGAGGGTGGTGGTTGGTCCACATGACGTCCCTGTGGCCCGACGGCAGAGGGCCTTGCTTGCCCACGGAGCCTGTCTTCTCTGCCACACACTGACTGTCCTTGCTTCCTGGGGACAGATGGAGAACAAGCTGGCCTGGGAGAGTCACATGTTCGAGGAGCGGATAAGGAGGGCCCCTGAGATCCTGGTCCGGCTGAGGTCCCACACAGTCTGGGAGAAGATGAACGTGAGGCTCTGCTTCACTGTGCAGGGATTCCCCACGCCTGTCGTGCAATGGTGAGTGGGGTCCCTCCCGGCCAGGCGCCGCCACTCACATCACGTAGGGACCTGCCAGGCTCTACGGCATGAAGGCTGAGGGGCCACGCCAGGGCCACGCCGGCCCATGGCCGCTCCACAGACGGCCGTGGTTGAGCCACAGGGGAAACACATTCACAAAACACCTGGGATTCGTTGTAAACAGACAGGGCCGGCATTTCTTAGTGATGGACTCAGCGAGGTTCCAGAGGAGTTTTATTCCGTGATGACCTGCATTCACACGGCTGTGTCCCCAGTTCCTTCTGTAGAGATTGAACCCCAGGCCTGGGGCGTGGTGACTGTGAAGAGTTACCTCTCTGAGCCCCCAGGTCCTTAGGTTCACCCCGCTATGTCTGTGTTCATGTGTCTTGCTTTACGTGGTAACAGTTCTCAAGGTCTGCAGCCTCCTACAGGCACCACAGACATTCCCCCGCAGCCAAGACCTGCACTCTGGCCCTGGGACATGGATTTGCTGCCCTGGGTGGGCCGAGGGGGCCAGGCAGTTCCCCCCAGTCAGGATCAGAGAGACTGGAACCCCCAGAGCTCTCCCTGCATGTCCCCGCTGTGCAGAGGCCCAGGGAGGCCAATCTGGGGCCCAGCCGACATCGGTTCCATTTGTTTCCTCAGAGAATGGCTAGACCCCAAATTCCCAACAGGGTCCAAGGGACCTTAGACACACCTGTCCTCGGCCCAGGAGCGCCTGGCAGTGGGAGTCCAGCGAGAGCTCCTCTGTGCTTGCACAGGCCGGCGAACGTGGGCTCGGGATGTCCCCAGACGCTCCTCGGCCACCACCTGTGACACTGAGAGTCACGTGCAGCGGCCGGGCAGTGACCTCTCAGAGGGTGAGGAGGAGGGCTGGGGCACATCTGTCCTGCTTTAACGTGGCCGTCTCCTCCTGCAGGTACAAAGATGGCAGTCTCATCAGCCAGGCGGCCGAACCCGGCAAGTACAGGATCGAGAGCACGTATGGTGTGCACACGCTGGAGATCAACAGGTGAGGGCCGCGCGTGCGCGCTGACACCTACAGGTGCGGCTGACAGCTACAGGTGAGAGCCACGCATGCGCGCTGATACCTACAGGTGTGGCCGATACCGTTAGGTGAGGACCGCGCATGCGCACTGATACCTACAGGCGAGGGCCGCGCATGCACACTGACACCTACAGGCGAGGGCCGGCGGCAGCACCTGCCTCGGCTGGTCCGCGTGGGGAACCTGAGCTCTGATTCATACACGAGGTCAGGCCGAACCCCATCTGCGTGCACCCCATGCAGCGTCACTGGGCCTTCTGAGTTCACGTAGCGGGTCCCATTCCCCTTCCCCGTCCCTGGGCCGCAGGGGCTCAAGGTCTGGGAACAGGGAGAATCAGGGGTGCGAGGGAAAGCGGGGTTCCAGGTGCGTGGAAGGTCATTCCCTCACCTGGTGAGCAGCCGGGCTGCACCGTGCGGGGGTGAACAATAGTCCCTAAACTCAGACTCTGCAGAGAAATAGAACCTTAATATTTTTTTCTCAGAACAAATGGAAAAAAACATAGAAAGTACAGATAAGTAAAAGAAGACATAAATTACCCGTGTTTCTAATACCCAGTGTCGTTATTGATGTCTCACATGGGTTTTTGCTTTTATCCTGACACAGCCACGTGTGTAACACACACACACAAACATTCCTTTTTTTTTTTTTTTTTTTTTTACAGAAGTGAAGTTCTGTTCTTTTTCTGTTTCTCTGTGTACACGCTTTTGATCTTTTACAAAAGATCATAGGGTCACGCAATCCATCTTTTTCTCATGAACACAATCCCATTCTCTAGAAATTGATTGAAGATTTTATATACAATAATTAAAGCACACACAGTGTGTGGGAGACAGTGACTGGGTTCAGTCCCCAGTCAGCCACTCACCTGTGATCTGGGTCACAGCCATGAGCCCGTCGGGGACCGTGATACTTTTGTCTGAAGTAATGATCAGGGGTCAGGTAAACGTTGCTTTCACCGTTTGCTGATAGGGTTACCCTGAGGGTGGCATAGAATGTGTTTCTGTATCTGTCATGTAAATGTATGGCATTTGTGTGCTCAGTGAGCTATAGCCAAGCTTTTCCAGGAGAAGGCGGGGGACCCTGGTGCACACAATTCAGGAAGACATTGGAGAGGGTGAGTGCGTGGGTTTTAGTATCACGAAAGTGAAACGCAGTGAAAGTGAAATGCATCATAGCTGGGCTCAGTTTAGATTCTCGGTGGGAGCCCAGCCTCCGCGTGCCCCTTGTCCAAACCCCAGGCATGGGTTCCCAAAGAGCCGGGCCCACCATGCTGGCTCCCCTGTGTTTCCCCTCCTGATGCGTGACCCTCACCACCTCCTCAACAGTCAGATGCAGACTCCCAGGAGCCTCCTCGTGCTCTGGAAGGTTTCCCACCGGAACCAGAGTTCCACTGGCAGGTTAATTACAAGAGACGTTAAAAGGTGCTAACAGGTGTTAACTGTGTGATGAGTCCTTACCTTGTTTCTTTAGGTAAAGCTGGGATTCTTTTTAAGTGAGAAGAGGGGAGATAGTGAAACATACTTCTGCATGTACCCCAACTGGGATCCACCTGGCAACCCTCAACTGGGGCTGATGCTTGAATCAACTGAGCTATTTGTAGTGCCTGAGGCTGATGCTCAGACCAACAGAACTATTCTTAGTGCCTGGGGCCAATGCTTGAACCATTGCAGCCACTGGCTGTGGGAGGAGAAGAGGGGAAGAAGGGGGAGGGATGAAGAAGCAGATGGTTGCTTCTCTTGTGTTCCCTGACTGGGAATTGAACCCGGGATGTTCATACACTGGGCAAATACTCTATGTACTGAGTCAGCCAGCCAGAGCTAAATCTGGGGCTCTTTAGAGAAGCTGACAGTCCCAGCCTTGTGGCCAGAGTGGCATTGTCCATGGAGAAACTCTGGCATGCCAGGACTGCTCTAGATGCTTGGGACACAGGACCCAAACTAAAACTCTGGTTTGGAGGTCTTGCGTCTAACAGGGAGGGCAAAAGTGAACCACAAGCCTAATAAAAAGTGACTTACACAGTAAATAAGATGGTGATGGGAGCTGGGTTCAGGGGGAGGGCGGGGGTCCTGGTGTGGGCGAGTTGTGGTGTTGGGTGGAGTGGCTGCCTCCATCGAGAAGACGTGTCATGAGCCAGACCTGCAAGAGACCAGGGGGTGGGGCAGGGATGGCAGCAGAGGCTCCAGGAAGCTGTCTGTGGCCCTTGGGCTGTCCTGTTTGGTGGGAGTCACAGGACAGGAGGCTGGAAGTGTAGGTAGGGCCTGTGGTCACCACGGCCCCCCTGGGCCATTGCGAAGATTCCGGCTTTTGTTCAGGGGCGAAGGGGAAACTGGAACAGAGAAGTTAAGAGGCTCCCAGTGACTAAGAGTGGACAGAAGGCAGATGGTGGGAGTTTTACTGAAATTTAGGCCCAGGGTGGGCAGGCAAGAAGAGCCGATTCAATGCAGATTGGAAGGCATTGCCAGTAGGGTTTGCTCATGGGTTGGACCTGGACTGTTTGTGACCAGGAGGTGTCAAGAACAGCGGCAGTTTGGGGCCGCGCTGTGGGCTGGGTGCGCAGGGCTGAGGCATGGCCCCTGTGAAGGGTGGGTTGTCCTGGCCCTTGTGCTGCGTGTCACAGAGAAACCCTCCTCTGATGCCCACGGTGAGTGGACACTTTCACAGACAACGGGCCACGCTGCCTAGGAGGAGAGCGTCACCTCTGTGTCGGGAGAGCTCATTTATTCTCAGGGCCTCTGTTCTACTCTGGCTGCCTGTGACCGCTGGCGGTCGGGGGTCAGTGTGAGCTGCCACGTGGCTTCTTCCCAAGCCGTATTTTAGGAATTGGTTTTAAAAGAAAGGCTATTTTCATTTCTCAAGGATGAACGCAGTCACCCTCCGGCTGGTGTGGGCCTCCAGGACAATGCTGAGCCCGTGGGGGCCGGTGGGCACAGGGGGGGACCCCGGTCTCCCTGCGTGCACTGGGGCTTTGCACGGTCTGCAGATATGCCAGGACTTTGTGCAAAGGAAACTCCCAAGGCTAACTTTTCTCACAACAACTCCCTTATCTGTTGGTATTTAAAAAACTTTTTATTTACTGACCGATTTTGAGAGAGAGAGAGAGAGAGAGAGAGAGAGAGAGAGAGAGAGTTGTTTTTCTTATTCATGCATTCGTTGGTTGATTCTTGTCTGTGCCCTGACTGGGGATCGAACCCCCCACCTTGGTGTATTGGGATGACGTTATAACCAGCTGAGTAGCCTGGTCAGGGCCATGGGGATACTTTAAACAAATGCAGTCCTTCAGAAAAGGAGCCCAGGGAAGCCCATGCTCGGGCTGCCCTCAGCTGCTCGGCCCGATGTGCTGAGTCCCTGTCATCGGATCTGAGCGGCTCCGGCGGGGCGGCGGGTGCTGCTCAGGAATGAGCCTCGGCTCCCGTTACGGGGGTGACATCTGTTCCTATGAATGTCCTTTGGCCGCTGCTGCAGGATTCTTGAAGTGCTGAGGACAGCATGGAGCCCAGACCTGGGGGCTACTCGGCTCGGGCTGAACGGGACGCCATCCCTGGACCCACAGGGTGTGCGCTGGGGACTCCCGGCGTGAGCGATTTTCCTCGAAGAATTTTCATGCTGTTCTCATGTTTGGTGACAGCGTGGAGGACAGTCCCTCCTGTTTTTGTTTTCTTTTTATCACTCTCTCTACTCCTACCCTTGCAGAGTGACTGTGGGGCTAGCCCTCTTCTTGAACTTTATTTTTAGACGGTCATATTAAAATTCTAACTTGAGCTAAATTTTAAATCCAGTGCCAATGTCCAGTGTGCGGACCAGGGGCCCTGACTACCCGGGAGAGAGTCAGATGCCACACAGACCTTTGTCTGCCCACCTTTAAAAGGGGCACATGTCAGAAGTTTGCCCCCATGGAGACGCTGGGTTACGAGAGTGCCCCTTGGAAGTTTGTAAGAACGGTCTCGGCCCGTCCTGGGAACCAGTCCAGGCAGGAAATAAGACCCCTTGACCTCCTTACTGGATTGCAGCGTGAGCTAAAGGCTGTGTGGCCAGGAGGAACAGAGAGTCAGGTCCCCCAGGGACGTGGGGATGTGTGTAGGGCAAAGCCCTGTCCTCACATTACCCCACAGGCTAGGTCCTCCCTTGGGCAAAGTGTCCTCAAAGTCCACCCAGACCATCCCCTCCCCACTGACTCATCCTGCCCAGGACCCCTCCTTCTGGTGGTCCAGCCCCTGCATCACGGTCTCATGCACTTCTGTCCCCAATACGGTTTCCATAACATAAAACTGTCACCAAAGGGACATGCAGACCGAGTGACCCAGGAGGGAACGTCACCAGAGCTTCTGGCTCTCCCGGCACACTCACGCCTGCTGCGGGGATGATGGCAGTCCGTTGGTGGGTCTGAAGGTTTTTTGGGGTGGTGGCCTTGTTCACAAACCCGCTGGGAGCGGAGGACCCGCTCTCCCGGGCGGGAGCACACTTATCCACGCCGCTGCCTGAGGTTCTGGCCACCGAGCGGGATGGGCGGAGCTGCCCTGCCATCCCTCCTGCTAATCACCAGGTGCTAATTGGTGAGCCCGCCAGTGCTGAAGTGTTAGGCTGGTCTCCCCGTCCTAATGTGGGATCTTAATTAGTGAGTCAAGTGAAAAGTAAGGTTAAAACCCTGTGGGAGACGTGTCCCGGGGCCTTGGCAGGCGGATGGTCCTGCTCCTGCTCCGCCTGTGTGAGCGGCTCACTGTCACCCTCCATCCGAGTGTCCTCCCGCCTGGGTCCCCTCCAGCCGGTCCAGCCCCGGAGCCATGGGGACAGTTAACCCATTCAGGCCTCGAGTTCCATTATTGGAACGGTTGTGGTGACGGCATTATTTATATCCTGCTGTTCAAGGTCACCACCGAGGTCTGATTGCTCACCCACGCCTGCCCCCGGAGGGCGCATGTTGTCACCCGGAGCCCAGAGGTCGTCACGGCCGCAGGTCCTGGCGTGATGGGTGGGAGCTTGTTCGAAAGCGATGCAAATTTTCAGAAAATTTTTGAAGAACTGAATTTTAAACATTTTGACCTCCGGCCTAATCGGGTTAAGCGCAGTTCTCGAAACACCGAGCAGCCCGTGCTGTCCGGTCGGGGTGGCAGGTGGGGACGGAGGGGGGGGCATGTTCTGGGAACGTCCGTCCAGGAGTCCCACCGATGGGTTTTAGTGAGTCGCATGCCAGATGCCCCCAGCTCTCGGACGCGTCCCAGCATTTCCAAACGCACACGGTTTTGATTAGTCATCGGTCACCCGAGCCAAGTGTGGGCACACACTAGATGTGCTCGCACGGCTTAACACACACACTGTTCACTTGTCCTGAGGTCCCAGTGGGGCCAGACCTCACCCGCGGCTGTGATTCCCCCGGGCGCGGGAGGGACCTGGCGTTGACCTCAGACACGTTTTTCATGGACAAAGGATCGGGTCACGCCGGCTGCTTTCGGGGGACGTGGGCGCTCCCGTTCCCGGTCACTGGCTTCCCCGGAGCCGCTGGCGGTGGGCTGAGGGCCTCCTCTTGCTTCCTCCCTCCAAGGGCGCACTTTGACGACACGGCAACCTACTCAGCGGTGGCCACAAACGTGCACGGGCAGGTGTCCACCAGCGCGGCGGTGGTGGTGAGAAGTGAGTGTGCGCCCACGGACAGGGGTGGCGTGGGGCACGCCCTGGCGCCCTCGGCTCTCCGTCTCACACGCACCCGCTCACCCCGCTGTCTTGCAGGGTTCCGAGGGGACGAGGAGCCGTTCTGCTCTGTGGGACTCCCGGTTGGATGTAAGTCAGCCGCCTTTCCTTTTTGCAGTGATATATAATGACGTGGCACCTGATGAAAAGTTTTATTTTCTAAACGTCAAATCCTTTTTTTTTTTTAAGTCCCCAAAGCTCTAGGGTTTCCTTGGCTGCTGTCAGTCTTGACGGTGGCTCTGATGTGAGGCTGTGGGAGGTGGTGTTTTGAGACCCTTGTGAACCTCACACTTTGAATTGGGGAATAAACAGGAACCCCAAGCTCTGACCAGGATGCAGACTGTGGCTGCGTTTCTGATTAAGGGCAGTTTTCCTGTTTTCCCCAAGCGGTGTGCTCACTGGTAAGGAGCAGCTGCCACAGGCCCTGGGTGGACACCAGGCAGCCTGGACAGTCAAGGGCTGTGTTCCAGCACGTGAACACACCTGCACCTCAGCCTCCCGCTGGCCACTCATGGTCACGTTGTTCCTGTCCCCTCCGAGAGCCCCTCCATGTGTCACGGCATGCTCCCAGTTTCCCAAGTGACCCGCAGTGGCCCTTAGGGAGGCTAGTCCCAGGGCTGGTGTTTGACCAGAAGGCCCAGGAAGCCGGCCTGACCAGGGTGAGGTGGGGGCATCTCAGGGACTGTGACTCGGGACACTTGCTGTCCTGGGGAATGATTCAGGGCTGCCCCGACCTTCCCAGAGCAGCTCGGACTTTATCGCAACTTGAGGTCTCGATGTTATAAACCAGGGGTCGGTGAGGGAAGCACCGGCCAACGCAGTGACCAACGGGAAGCCTTTCTGGGGCCACAGAGCAACGGGTGTAGTTTATACTCTGTCCCTTCCGTGTGGGTTTATTGGAAACGCTTGCCCCCAACACTGGGGGGCATCCAAGACCACGAGCAGGCAGGTGGGGAGTCGGGGAGGCTGTGGCTGTGTCCCGAGGGCAGCGAAAGGTCCACGTGGAGGACGGCCCCCGGGAGGACGCAGGACAGGGTCTCAGAAGTCACCCGGTCCATCCCCAGGCTTCCTTCCATTTTATCTTCCCAAATAAATACCTTAAAGGATTTACAACGTACCGAATTGTACAGGTCAGACATGAAAGAGGCCCACGGGTTCCCTGCCCGGATGGAACAGGTGCCGGCGGCCTTCCGCTTTGCATCAGTTCTTTAGATGCCGACGTGCACCCGGTGTGTCACACGATAAGCAGGGCTCTCAGCCTCTCCTGAAGGAGCAGACCAACCCCCAGGGGGCCCCTTTCCTGCTCCTCGCCGTCCTGGGAGGAAGGCGTCTTGGAGTTCACAGCTGATTCTAAAATTTCCCCCGAGTGCCTGTGTTTGTAAATCATAGGTTGCAAAAAAGAAATCACGGTAGAGTCCCTTTGGGAACATCCTCGCCCGTCTGACCCCCAACATTGGATGCTTGAGGTGTAATGATGTCGGGGCCCCTGGATCGAGCTGGTTCAGGGCTCTGCAGCCACAGGCAATGTTCTGTTGGTGAACGCACTGCAGCCCGTGTTCCGGTGACCCCGGGGGGAAGCACGCGTGTGCTGGGACGGCCCGGCGTGTGTGCCTGCTGACGCCCTCCCCTGTGACTGTCCCCCTCTGTGCAGTGCCTCTGCCATCTGTGGTTCCACACATGCACTTCGACGTCCAGTTTCTGGAGAAATTCGGGGTCACCTTCCGGAGAGAAGGCGAGACGGTCACGCTCAAGTGCACGCTGCTGGTGACGCCGGACCTGAAACGGGTGCAGCCCCGGGTGGAGTGGTACCGGGACGGTGAGTGACAGCCCCCGCCTGGGCTCACCGCCCTCCCCGTGCCTGGGAGCTTGAGCTCGGCCACGTTTGGGCAGAACGAGCTGCCAACTTCAGTGTGGATTTTCTCTCCTCTTTCCCCTGAGGTGGCTGCAGGGGACAAAGCCAGTGGAGGGACAGCGAAAGCCTGGGGTCTGCCCTTGACCTTGAACTCCACCCCGGGAATGTGGGGGGCGGGGGAGGCTCAGCGGGCGTGCTGGAGATGAACGCGTCATCAGAGATTCCCACAGCTCCCTAACCAGGGTCTCGCTGATGAGGACAGGAAAGTGAGCTCCCATTTGCCAGCGCGTGTCACGGGGCGGGCTGTGCCCTGAGTGTGACGCTCAGTGCTCACAGGGACTCAGGGAGAGGGCGGTGCCCACCCCCCTGGTACAGGCGGGGGCTGAGGGCACACCTCCCGGGCTCCTTCTCAGGGAAGGGCGGTGCTGGCGTGAGCCCGGCGGTCCCGCTCAGGCTCCGGGTTCCTCTCCACCGTGCGGCTCTGCCTGTCAGCATGGGTGGTTCTGTGTGCAAACTGTATGTGGGAGCGTGGCCTGCACCCCTCTGGCTCGGCCCCTAGAGGCAGGACAGACGGCACAGAGACACGGGCCTCCCGCTGCCGGGGAAGAGAAGGGATGTTGCAGAGCGGGGTTGGCGTACAGTATTAGAAATGTCCCAGGACTGGCCGTGATACTTGGCCAGTACATGGCCCAGCTGCGCGTGCCGTCCCGGTTCCGCCGGGAGCACAGGTGTGGGGTGAAGACAGATTATAGGCGGACGGACGGACGAAGCGGGGGAGGCTCCCAGCTGCTGCGGGGAGGGTCTGTGTGCTCCACACAGAGGCCGGGGACAGGAGAACAGGCCCCGGGCACACATGTCCGCGCAGGGGGGACCGCTGGGGTGTCGGGGCCTGAGAACCCTGACCTTCTGTCAGAAGGGAACACAGTGGTCCTTCCTTATCTGCAGTTTGTCCTTCCAACGTTCCATGGAAGCACGGTCCAGAAATAGCAAATGGAAAATTCCAGAAGTAAACAATCCCTAAGTTTTCAATCACCTGCCGCTCTGAGCGGCCTGATGAAATCTCACACCGTCCTGCTGCATCCTGCCGGGACGTGACCGAGCCCTCTGCCCGGTGTGTGCTCTCCCTGCCTGGGAGTCACTTAGCAACCAGCTCGGTGAGCAGACACTGGTCACGGGGTCACAGGGCTTGAGCTCAGAGCCCTCATTGTCCTGAATCACGGCCTCAAAGCCCAGCCGGCAGTTCGGTTACGGCAAAGAGAAGCCGGAAGGCGCTCCCTTTAAGTGAAAATGTAAGCACAGAGCAACCCCACGTTTTGAGAGAGAGAGAGAGAGAGAGAGACCACATTCCTATAACTTTCATTACAGTATATTGTTACCATTGTTCTGTTTTATTATTAATTACTTTTCTTTTGTCTCTGGGCCTGATTTATGAGTTAAACTTCATCACAGGTGTATGTGCAAAGGAAAGAAACAGGGTTCAGTTCTAACTATCCATGGCAGGCAGGCGTCTTGCAACGTGTCCCCTGGGGTGAGGGTGACAGCCGACCGCCGTCGTGACCACTGTTGTGGCCACGGCTGCTTTATTTTCCAAGGCTCGGATCCCGAGAGCCAGGGAGAGCACGGGGCCGGGGGGTGGGGGGTCTCGTTTGCCCTCTGGCATCTAAGATTCAGTATCTCGTGTGAGTCCCGAGGTTCCACTGACCCTGTCCGGAGACAAAAGAAATGGATATGAGGACAGTTTTCTCCTCATGTCCCCAGAAAGTGCCCTCAGTTTTAGGACTTCTTCTAGGGACTAGGAGGTGCCCGGGATTCGGGGGACGGGGCGGTCGTACCCACCTTGGGCCGCTTGAAGGAAAGGCGTATCCGAGGGGGTGTCGCCCGCAGGCTGGGTACCTGTGCTGGACCCACAGGGGACGTGGCTCTGAGGCCAGCTGCGTGCTCACCACCCCGGCGAGGTCCCTGCGGGCTCTGTAATTCAAACAGCCCAACGGAGACCTTTCTCGGCGGCTTGCTTTTACACATTAAAATGCGAGGAGGGGCCTTGTACTCTGTGCAGTTCATGGGCACAGAGCCACCTGGTGGCCGGATGCCCTCAGACGATGTCAGTGGACAAAGTGACGGAGGCAGGGATGCCCTGGGCACCAGTGCGCTTCAGATAAACCCAGTTCATCGAGGGTGAAGCTTTTTTTAATTTAATTTTATTTTATTTTATTCATTTTTTAGAGAGGAGACACAGAGTGAGAGAGAAAGAAAGAGAGAGAGAGAGAGACAGAGAGAGAGAGAGAGAGAGAGAGAGTGAGAGAGAGAGAGAGAGAGAGTGAGAGAGAGAGAGAGAGAGACAGAGAGAGAGAGAGAGAGAGTGAGAGAGAGAGAGAGAGAGAGAGAGAGTGAGAGAGAGAGAGAGAGAGAGAGAAAGGGGGGAGGAGCTGGAAGCATCAACTCCCATATGTGCCTTGACCAGACCAGTGCAGGGTTTTGAACTGGCGACCTCAGTGTTCCCAGGTCGACGCTTTATCCACTGCGCCACCACAGGTCAGGCAAGGTGAAGCATTTTTAGCAATAGAGTATTTTTAATTAAGGAGTGTGCACGGCCCCCTCCCACTCCGTGTTATTGTGCCAGGCCGGGGAAGCCCAACGCTCGTTCCTGGGATCGCTTTGCTGGCCGCGCCGTGCTGACCTTTGTCCCGTGTGGCAGCGGCGTCCTCGTCACTGTCGCTTAGCCCGGGCGTGGGCTCTTGGTGTGGGACGGCCCTCAGACTCCGCGGGGAGGCGCCGGGCAGCCCTGCGTGATCACAGTGGTGCACAGAGTCCCGTGGGCGTCCGCAGGCGGCCCCTGGAGCCCACCTTCCCGTCTCTCTCAGATGTGCTCTTGAAAGAGTCCCAGTGGACGAAGATGTTCTTCGGGGAAGGCCAGGCCTCGCTGACCTTCAGCCACCTCAACAAGGACGATGAAGGCCTTTACACCTTGAGGATCCTGTCCAGAGGGGGCGTCAGCGAGCACAGAGCCTTCCTGTTTGTCAGAGGTTCGGTGGGCTCAGGGGGAGTGCGGGGCTTCCAGGGCCCTGGGCCCGAGGTGGGCGGGACGCTGCTGCCGGCCGCGGGTCCCTGACGTCCGTGGGCCTCAGTGGGGACAGGTGGGAGCCAGGGCTTTGCTCCCTGGGCTTGGATTAGATCGCTGTTCTGAGCTGGGAGCACGCCGAGTTACTGCTTCTCACGGGCGTTTGCACAGGAATAGCGAGGGGTGCAGGTTGGGAATGCCGGCTAGCGCCCACCGCTACGTCCTCGTTCCCTCGCCGGCTGCCTCCAGACACGCTCAGAAGGGAGGGAGGATGGGGCAGCTGTGGGGGCTGCCGCTGTCACCGCCACCTGCTGGGAGTCGTGCGATCGGAGTGTGAGCAGCAGCCGCAGCCGCCATGGAGACCCTCTGCTGGGGTGGTGTGCCCTTGTTCTCTCGCCCGCCCCGCCACGGGGTGCCCTCTTTTGTGAAAAGGAAAATAAAATTTTATACATATCTCATAAACATAAGCCATGCTACGTAGTGTATGTTTCTGTGGTATACGTAAACGCCTACCGTGTATAAGCGTATGTAAATAGGTATACGTGTGTGTATGTGTATATCACATAGGTACCTATGTTGTATGTAAAGTGGATGCACTGGTGTACACATGGGTAAAATCACACATATTATATACAGTGTGCCTATGTGGATGTGTGCGCACACGTCTGTAATCGTTAATTCTTACCCCAGTTTTGTTAGGA
This sequence comes from Rhynchonycteris naso, assembly GCA_037038555.1. NCBI lineage: Eukaryota > Metazoa > Chordata > Mammalia > Chiroptera > Emballonuridae > Rhynchonycteris > Rhynchonycteris naso. Next base: position 924,182 of record CM072998.1, read on the forward strand.
AATGTCCCTGTTCTCTCCTTTTCAAGGGAAGACGTGGAGGGTTCGCCATCACGGGCGTAAGGAATAGGAGGTTTTGAGTTGAACTTGTGAATATGTGTGCATTTCTGGTCACCAACCCATCACGGTCAAACAGTCAAGTCTCTGGGCGTGAGGATTAGATGGGGGGTTCAGTCAGGCCGCTGGGAGTCTCAGCTGAAGGACGTTGTCAACAGGCTTTAAAGTGTCCCCAGCCCAGTGACTTTCATCGTGGGTCCTGTCTCTCCCTTGCCCCCCAGATGCTGACCCGCTGGTGACGGGGGCCCCCGGCGCACCCATGGACGTGCAGTGTCGCGATGCCAATCGAGACTACGTCATCGTCACTTGGAAGCCGCCCAACACGACCACCCAGAGCCCCGTCATTGGCTATTTCATTGACCGGTGAGTGTCCGTTGGCGTTCTTTCAAGGATGGAAACATCCCTGGGATGGATACGGTTGTGGACGATGCGTTTGGATATTTTTCCAAACTCCATCCAGTTCATGACTCTATTCCCACTGGGCTCGAGGTACTCGCTGTTTGGTTAACACTCCTGACAATTGGTAAGTTTCACCAAACAGGCAGTTTGCCTTCTGTCCTCCCATAAGCCTCTCCAGACGCGCCCTGAGCTGGGTCTGTGGTCCCGCTGAGGGTTCGGCGCAGGCTGGAGACAGGCCTGGCCGGCGAGGGTCACGTTCAGCCCTGTCCCTGCCCCTGGAGGATGGGAGACCCGGCTGGGTGACATGTAGCTGTTCTTCTCTTCTGAATGAGGCTTTCCTCTTGTTTCCATGTGAACGGCACCCACACAATGTGGGAATTCTCTGAGATAATAACTAAAACGTAGGTCATTAAACCCGAGGGAAGGGGCCCCATCCCAGGAAGGGCAGAGCAGAGACACCAAAGTGCCCCGGCCTGCGACTTATGCCTTAAACAGACACGCCAGTCACTGGCAAATCACAGCCAGAGAAGGCGAATTCAGGAGTAAGACGGGAGGCTCCGAGCTACTGGGTTATAAGCGGGTGGTTCCGGGTAGGAAGTTAAGATCTTATACGCATAAAGCCAGCGGCAGAAGCCGGTTTCTTTGTGGAAAAATGCCTATCAGCTTGGTTTTTTGGCATTCTGTTGATTAAGTGCTCTTCAGCCCGAGAAAGCTGCTTGTTTAGCTGAAATGCTCACGTTAGGGTAATGTTTTGAAATGCTAGAGTCAGGCCCGCACAGGGGTCGAGGTCCTTCAGGGTTTCCTTTGAATAAAAAGCAATACAAGACTCCCCGCCCCCTGAAACAAAGGCTTTTTCCTACTCTGCTGTGACATTTGATAATTTCCCCAACCATCTGGCCAAGAATGGTTTCACGTCCTTCTCAGTCATCCTTCAGTCTCCTTAAAATGATAAGAACGCAGAACTCAGGCTGAAGCCGGCCAGCACGAGCAGGCCAGAGGACCTTCATTAAAAATTCTCAACAATCAGGGAAAAAGAGAGTGGGTTCTTTTCTACAACAAATATGTGACCCTGACCCTGAACTTCTCTGAAAGACTTTCTCCACTCGCCGGTGGGGTTCTCTCGGGTGGGGATTTGATGCGGGGTGTCGGCATTTAAATACCTTAACCTTTGAAAAGGGGAGGCCAGTCTTTTCTACATATCCAGATTTCTGGTCAGGACTTTGTAATTTCAGAAGATTTCCAAATTCCACAGAGAAGCATGCTAGCAAAAAACACCTTACCATTGTTGACGTGGATGGTGAGCCGGCCCCACGCAGGGGCCGTTGACTCCCGGCTCAGTGGTCAGGATGCCTCCGGGCAGTGTCCTTCCTCAGCCTGGGCCGCGGAGTGGGCCGGGCGGAGGGCACCCTGAGATTTGTGACATGAGTTGTTCAAGAACCACCAAGAATGGATCTGAAATGACGTTTGCAGGACAGTTTCCCCAAGTGTGTGTGAAGTCAGGGACTGATCTTAGCGTCTTAGCCTAGAATCATGAAGGCTCAGGAATATATATTTCCTATGGAGCTGTCTCATTTATACTGTTTGTGTAAATCAGTGTTTGCTTATTTTATTTTATTTTTTTAATTTAGTGAGAGGAGGGGAGGAAGGGACAGACTCCCAGGTGCGCCCCGACTGGAATGCACCCGGCAAGCCCACCAGGGGGCGAAGCTCTGTCCATCTGGGGTTGTGGGTTGTTGCTCCATTGTGGCTGGAGTCATTCTAGCACCTGAGGCAGAGGCCATGGAGCCGTCCTCAGTGCCTGGGCCAACTTTGCTCCAGTGGAGCCTTGACTGTGGGAGGGGAAGAGAGAGAGAGAGATAAAGAGAGAGAGAGAGAGAGAGAGAGAGAGAGAGAGAAGTGAGAGGAGGAGGGGTGAAGAAGCAGATGGGCGCTTCTCCTGTGTGCCCTGGCTGGGAATCGAACTTGGGACTTCCACATGCCGGGATGACACTCTACCACTGAGAAACCGGCCAAGGACTTAAATCAGAGTTTTGATGGCATCGGTTTTACCAATGGGAGATTATTTCCTGTTATAATTGTTACATGCTATGTGCGTATCATTATGTATATACTCGTGTGCATTGTTATAATTGTTACATGCTGTGTGCGTATCATTATGTATATACCCGTGTACATTGTTATAATTGTATCATTATGTATGTACCCGTGTACATTGTTATAATTGTTACATGCTGTGTGCGTATTATTATGTATGTACCCGTGTGCATTGTTATAATTGTTACATGCTGTGTGCGTATCATTATGTATATACCCGTGTACATTGTTATAATTGTATCATTATGTATATACCCGTGTACATTGTTATAATTGTATCATTATGTATATACCCGTGTACATTGTTATAATTGTATCATTATGTATGTACCCGTGTACATTCATTAGACTGGTACCAGTGTTGCTCTCTACTCTTTTTGATTTGAAGATGTGAAGTGGGAACTAACAATTGGGTTCAGTGCAACGACTCACCTGTAAAAATCTGCAAGTACCCCGTCACCGGGCTGTTTGAAGGACGGTCCTACACGTTCCGCGTGAGGGCAGTCAACAACGCCGGCGTTAGCCGGCCGTCCCGACCCTCGGAGGCTGTGGCTGCCCTCGACCCCGTGGACCTCAGAAGGTTACAAGGTAGGTCGCTAAAATTGCATGTTCTAGCCCCTCCTGGGAACCTTGGGGCCGTGTTGTGTGACTTGCTCTTTCTCCTTGACCCCGCTGGCCGAGGACCCTCGAGGACTTGGTCGGGGGCTGGCCAGGGAAGCGGCATTCCAGGGTCGCCCACACACGTCCTTGGATGTGCGGCAACTTTCTCTTGCTGTCCACCGAGGTTCAGTTACATTGGTGCAGAATTAGACTTTCCTTAGTCCCTTGATGATATAATTTCAACACATAATGAAACTTAGAAGGTGTTGAAACCGAGCCAGTCCATTGTGGGGTTTTAAATTTGACACGCTACAGATTCCTTAATGGGACTGGACCCTTGGCTCTGGTCATACGTGAGCCACTGTGCCTCCCTTCCCTGGCTGGTCTCTCAGAGCTGGAGCACTGAATACTGTTCGGACCGTCTCCAAGGTGTCAGGCAGCCCTGAGTTCTGCCGGGCAGTCAGGCGCTGTGGTCCTTGTCACGCAGGCGATGCCTACCTTGTGCTCAGGGAGGGGGGTGGTGCTTCTCAGACGGTTGGGTGTCCGATTGAGCCTCAGCCTTTCTCTCTCCGCAGCGGTCCACCTGGAGGGAGATAAAGAAATTGTGATCTATCAAGATGACCTCGAAGGTAAGTCGCTCTTATGCCCAAGGGGTTTGGGGCTGTAATTAGAGGCTGGAGGGGAGAGAGAGAGAGAGAGAGAGAAGCACCCACTCGGCAGGGACCCTCTTTACAGGTAACAATAAAACTGTAGGTCAAGCCTGCAGGCTGAAGGTCTATCGATGTTAAAAATAAAAGCGAGACAGAACGACAGGGTAACTATCAAGGTGTAGTGGACTTGTGGCATTATTCTTCATTTGGGGTTCACGAATGTGTTCCTTTGGGGACGGGTGGGAGAGAAACCCAACTGGACCTTAGATTTGACAACTGGCGGAAGCCGGGTTCCTTCCTCACAGATCCCGTTACGGGGACAGTACCGTGCAGGATTTGTATAAGCAAAAGTTATTCTTGTAGTGTTTTTATTTATTTATTTATTTTTTATTATTTTATTCATTTTAGAGAGGAGACACAGAGTGAGAGAGAGAGAGAGAGAGAAAGAAAGAGAAAGGGGGGAGGAGCTGGAAGCTCAACTCCCATATGTGCCTTGACCAGACCAGTGCAGGGTTTTGAACTGGCGACCTCAGTGTTCCCAGGTCGACGCTTTATCCACTGTGCCACCACAGGTCAGGCCATCTTGTAGTGTTTTAATAAATGGATTGAGTCTCCCCTGTCAAGCAACATCCTATTGGATTTTAGGAATGCTTCTTAAACATTCCATCCAGAGATATCCAGAAGGATTGATTTATTAAGAAGGAGGATCTGGCATGATTAGTCAGAAATCCAAAGATTTTTAACCAGACTTAAAATTAGAGGACAGTGAGTGGAGATTTAAAAACAGAAGGAAATAATTAACGTGGACCCGCCATCTTCGGAGCTGTGAGGTCCTCCTCAACGCCGTGTCAGTCCCCTGGGTTTGCCCTGAGCGCCGCTGGCGTGGTTTTCCCATCAGCCCCCACACGGCGTCCCAAATTGTATGCTCTGCCTCCATAAGACTTTTCTCTGGTGTCTCAAAACACGCCCGTAGTTCCGTAAGGACACGCTTCACGTGTTCTGGTTCACCACACGGTGACACCCAGAGCTGTGGCCAAAGCCTCCGTGTCCACAAGAACCCAGAAACCAGCAACGATGCCCCGTGAAAAAGCGCCAAAGGGAAATAATTTGATCACGGTGGACTTATGAATTCTTAAATAACCAATTAGAACATAGATCAGAATGACTGTAAGTGGCTGCTAGTTGTATTGGAAGAACAGTCCTTATAGCAGAACAGCCCCTAGTTGTTCTTAACCTGGGTTCTATGGAACCCTAGGGGTTCAATGAGTCGGTCTCAGGGGTTCGGAGAAGCCTCTGCCGCGGAGGCCAGAATAAAGTAATACCGTCATTTGTTGTGAGTTCATGCACTTTGTTGGTTTTGTTCTTTGAGCAAGGTGATGTTCATGCACGGCTCATTTTGTGGACCAGTAAAAAAACATATACCTATGTCTTGAATTTGGGAAAAAAAGTCATATTTTATTTATCACTAAAGAAGGGTTCGGTGAATGCACATATGAAACTGGTGGGTTCGGTACCTCAGAAAAGGTTAAGAACCACTGCTCTAGAAACAGGCGTCTTTGGCATGTTGGAGAGGAGACATTCTCTGTATCTATCCCAGCAGACAGATGGGACCAGGGAGGGGACAGGGATCTGAACTATCCTGAGTGGGCGGGTCAGAGTTAAAACCCGGGAAGCGGTCACCTGGAACAGGAAGGTGTAAGTTGGGGTGTAAGGGTGATGTATCCCTGATGAAATCCACGGTGTGTCAAGGCCACTGCGGAAGGCAACAGGGACATGAAATAATATAATCCAGCGAACCGTTCCAAGGCCCGGACCCCGCCATCCTGGGGAGAAGGCTGTCTCCTGACGTACAGACACAGACACGTAAAACAGACAAATAGGGAGACAGCACGTGTTTAGAGCAGCTCGGTTTTCCGACAGACGGAATAGGAGTCCCGTGCGGACGCGGCTGACCCCGCTTCCCACGGGGCAGAGTCACAGGCGAGGGTCTTCTCCACCCCGCTCGTTTCTCTCCCGCGAGGAGGCAGGTGTTCTGGCTCCGGGGCCTGTGCGTCACCCGAGCTAGAGCGTTCTGGGACGTGGCTGCGTTTGTTCCTGCTCTGGGATGTCCGAGGCTCAGTTTGTGCAGCTGGTTCCCGGAGGTGGAACTGTGGACGGGGATTCGCTTGTGTTCAGGGCGCGGGGAGTCCGTCCCCCGAGGGGGGCCTCGCATGGGGCCAGCGGGCATTTCCGTGGTCTCTGGAACAAATTCAGAGTGAAACAGAGAGCCCTGGACCCAAGTGGATGCGTTTGGAAAGTTTGCCTGTTTCCTCAGGCTGACTAGTGCACACTTATCATTTAAACCGATCGTTAGCAGGAGATGGGTCCCAGGGCGTTTCCCAGCAAACCCACTCTGGGTGCCAAAGTGTGGGATTCGGGATGGCGTCCCTTGTCTGACGGTGTCTCTTCCCTTCCTTGAGCCAGCCTTTCTCTTTTCCCCTCGTTTTTGGTAGGAAAGAATGAAAAATGCCTCTTGTTTCAGTGACAAAGAAGCGTTATTTTTGTGGGTTAAAAAAATGACTTCTCTGCTCTTTTAGGATTATTTTTTCCTTTTTTTGCTGAATTTTCCTAATCACTTTGATCTCGGCTGATGTCTCTCTTGCAACATTGTAGTAAATTTCAAGTCTCTTCTCGTCATATCATCCGACAGTCATTCCTGAGTAGCTCTGCTGAGAATCGGACCTCTGTTCTCAGCCAGGCAGACTGGCTCCTGCGGGGAACGGGGCTGTTCTCAGCGGCTGGTCCTGCCCGCAGCCCTTCAGGGCCCTGTCCAGTCCCCGGTCCTCTGTGCTGACATGTCCCGTTCGTCACCGGCTCAGTGACTGTTGTGTGTTCTGTCAATCCGTCATCTTGGGGGCTGTGCAAACTTCAGAAAAACTTCGGGTTTTGTGGGCGTAGAGAAAAACCTCTTGGATGGTTGTGGTTCCACCAGGTGGACAGGACAGAACTCAGGATTTGGGGGTCCTGACCTGGACGTGGACCCCAGTGTTGCTGTTTGACGGCCGTGTGATCTCGGCAGAGAACTTCCTTTTCCTGAGCTCCTTGCCCATCCCCCACGCCTGTACTCCCTGCCTTGACGTGACCCGTTAGACAGGGCTTCACAGAGCCCAGCTGAGGACCGGCCGGCCGCTGTGCTGAGGACGCTGGGGAAGCCGTGAGCCACGTCCTGCTGCTGACTTCTGTTCATTTGCTTGTCTCTCTCTGGTTCTCCTCCCAGTGGTTGGGGGTCAGGACAGCTGTCCATTAGTCTCCTTGGCTTCCTGGGGCCATGCTGCCTCCCTTCCTCTTCTGTCCAGGGCGTCACTGGCCAGCTTCCAGGGCTCATGCTCCTGCATTGCCTAGGGCGACGCCGGAAGTCTCTCTCACCTGAGCCTCTTACCCGGCGGGGATTCCCTGCTGACAAGACCTGGATTCTTCCTTCTTGTCTTGAGTCACATAAAGTGCTTCCCACCTTCTCTGTTTCTCTGTCCCAGCTCTGCAAACAGCGTGCCTTCCTGATCTGAGTGTGTGGGGCACGGGTCTGTGCCCGGGGCTCACATGCCCACATGGCGTCCAGTGTTTCCTGCTGCTCTGTCCCCGGGTCTACGTCCTGTGTCTCCGGGCTTCTCTGAGATGAGCTGCCTTGACTCTGTGTTCGAAATGCCACCCACTTGCATGAATAATCCCAGCTCCATGGCCATGTCTCTGCGCTGGTGGCCCATGAGGTGGGCTGAGCTCTGAGTCGGGACTCTTGCAAGAGGAGATGAAACGTGGCATTGTCTGTGCTGTTCCCAGGGGCGGGTCAGATCCTCTCCGGTGGCACCATCCCCAGAGCGGCTGGGTTTTACTCAGGTGCTAAGCTCATCATATTTGCTGTCACTGTTATGGGGACTGTGGGTCTGGGAGACCTCCATCCTTCACGAAGAGCTGTCACCTCCAGACATGATACCCCGACACCTAACATGGCATTAAAACCAGACGTGGCAGGGGAAGGAGGCTTGTGGCCAGCTCTCTGCAATTTCAGACACGCAGGCACGCCTCACAGTGCTGGGGACAGGGTGAAGCTTGGGCAGCACGGGGAGACTCCTGCTTGAGGGGTTGGCATGCAGTCCCAGTGCTTGAGGGCACACGGGACAGAGAGGACAGGGGCACGGCCCTTAGAGCAGGACCCATTCTGCCGGGCGTCCACACCGCAGGGCACAGGGACAGAACCTTCTGGAAACAAGTCCCCGGGGCCGCCGGGGCTGCATCTGAGGATGGATGCTCTGTGTCCTCGGCTAGCCCTCCCCCACTTCCAGCAAAAACGGGCGGACTCCAGACGGATTCCCTCCCCGTGAAGTGGCGTGCATCAGAAACGGGAATACCGGGGTGGTTTGTACCAGTCCCTGCGTCACAGTCCCTGTGCACCTGTCCAAGCCGTGTGCTGCTTGGCTGTCCCCGAGTAGACATGGCAGTTCCCATGAGGCCACCTGCCCAGTGGACGGGCTCTGAGGACGACGGAGCCGCAGGCAGGCCTGACCTCACCCGGTTTGTTCTTCCTCCAGGTGACGTGCAGATTCCAGGACCTCCCACCAACGTGCACATCTCGGAAAATAACAAGACCTATGTTGTCCTCAGCTGGGAGCCTCCGACCCCCCGGGGCAGGGAGCCGCTGACGTACTTCGTTGAGAAGGTGCGGTGCTCACGATCCCGGGGCAGCTGACCGGTGGGCGTGCCGTGTGCCTCAGAGGTGGGGAGCTCCCAGGTCCCCATCCCAGAGGCCTCGGCACTTTATTTATAGAAAGGAGGTGTTGGCCACCAGCCGACCTGTGGATAACGAGAGCTCACGCTGGTATCCGGGGATTGTCCCGGTTCTGGCCTGGCCGCCATCCCTGTGAGCGAGCCGATTCCATCATGTCTCTACCGCGCAGAAAGTCTTGGAACTAAGTCTTCCCACTGAAGCTTTCTCAAACCCCCAGTCCCAAGGGCTCTGAGCAGCAGGAAAATGGTTTCCCATGGCCCTCTGTGTGTTCACAAGCCGTGTGACTGCTGGGTCGCGGCCTCTTGGAGAGATTCACACTTCAGGGGGCTGGGGGCTAGGCAGTCTTAGGTCATAAAATCCCGAAAATATTTAATGATGGTTCTGTATGCAGAGCACGGGGTGGACATCGCAAAGCATAATTTGCTTAGCTTAAACGGGCCATTTCCCCCAGCTGGCTCTGGGGCGCCCTCCGCTGTGTCACAAGCCCCGTTTCTCTCCGCAGTCTGTGGTCGGGAGCGGCAGCTGGCAGCGGGTCAATACCCAGATGGCTGTGAGGTCCCCTCGTTACGCCATCTTTGATCTTGCCGAGGGGAAGTCCTACGTGTTCCGAGTCGTGTCGGCAAACAAGCATGGCCTGAGTGACCCGTCGGAAATCACGGCTCCCATTCAGGCACAGGACACCCTTGGTGAGTCGTCGCAGTGAGTGGCCGGAAGTTAGGACAGGCCCACGGATACGATGACCTCAGAGAGCTATCGCTCTGTGTTGATTGAGGCACTGATGTTGCGTAGGAGTTAAACGCAAAAGGGCCTTAAACTTTTATTTTAGAAGAGATGAAGATCTCCCTGCGGCGCTTTGGTCAGTTTCCAGTGCTTCTCCAAAGTTTCATCTCCTTCTTATGAAACTGATAAATGTGTTACAAGTATGTTCAAGCAATGGTCACTTAAAAATGTTCTCAACCCTACGTGCACTGGGTTCTCACCTGTGTGGTTGGGGTTCCCCTCTCTGAAGATATCAAACGCTGGATAAGAAATTTCACAGTCAAGAGTTTGAGTTCCTTACAGAGTCTGATAAATACGATGGAAATGTGACTTCCCTTCTTACAAGACGCAGTTTTCCATCCCCCCAGATTGTTACTACCTGCTTAGCCAAATCATGTGTGTCCCTGGAAGATTGTTTTTAAACTGTCTCATTTGAAGGTGCAGGAGATTTTGTGATTGTGCCCCTCTCTGTTTGTGGTCAGGTAGGGCATTGGACTGGTAAGCACCCCTAGGCTGTCTGGTGGTTTGGCCACCCTCATTCATCTATTCCCTCATTCTTGTCAAAATTTTATCTAAAGGCCCAAACATGGGTGGCCATTTCTTGTGGACAAAGGGGCTTGAAGGTCTTGGTGTGTCTTCCAAAACTCTGATGTCACTGACTGTGTGCCATTGTGTCTCCCCTACAGTCACTCCTTCTGCTCCCGGCCAGGTGCTTGTATCTCGGAACACGAAGACGTCGGTCGTGGTGGAATGGGACAGGTCGAAGCGTGAAGAGGAGCTACTGGGCTACTATGTGGACTGCAGTGTGGCAGGATCCAACGTCTGGGAGCCCTGCAACCACAAGCCCATCGGCTACAACAGGTGAGGCCCCTTGCACTGTCTTCCTGAGGGCCCAGATCACTGCCTGGGAGCAAAGTACAATACAAGAAGCAGAATTGAAATAAAAACCATACAGCACCGAGAGCAGCATATGCTGTGAGAGCCCCACCTCTGAGAAGTTTGTACGGAGTGAAATAGGGACCACACAGCACCGAGAGCAGCATATGCTGTGAGAGCCACACCTCTGAGAAGTTTGTACAGAGTGAAATAGGGACCACACAGCACCGAGAGCAGCATATGCCGTGATAGCCACACCTCTGAGAAGTTTGTACAGAGTGAAACAGGGACCACACAGCACCGAGAGAAGCATATGCCGTGATAGCCACACCTCTGAGAAGTTTGTACAGAGTGAAATAGGGACCACACAGCACCGAGAGCAGCATATGCTGTGATAGCCACACCTCTGAGAAGTTTGTACAGAGTGAAACAGGGACCACACAGCACCGAGAGCAGCATATGCCGTGAGAGCCACACCTCTGAGAAGTTTGTACAGAGTGAAACAGGGACCACACAGCACCGAGAGCAGCATATGCTGTGAGAGCCACACCTCTGAGAGGTTTGTACAGAGTGAAACAGGGACCACACAGCACCGAGAGCAGCATATGCCGTGATAGCCACACCTCTGAGAAGTGACCACACAATGTGTTTGATTCCTTGTTTATACCACAGGGATGTGTGATTTTGAAGTGCACGAGCTGCTTCCTGTGCACGGGTTCTATGAGATAAATGAGTCTTTTATAAATGATAAATTATAACTTAAATGGTAAATGGTAGCTTTACTGAGCACTTCCCACATGCACAGGTGGGAAGCAGTCTTGTGGAGGTTAGGTTGATTAAGGACACGGTGTCTGTTGTCACAGTTGTGTTTGGGTCCAGGCTGAGTTCATCTTAGTCCTGACTTCTACAGTGTCAGGACTGCTCCGTGAGCTTTTCATGCATGTCGTCTTCAGGCTGAGTTCAATAATGTTTTATTATTTTATTTTATATTCTTCTTCTTTTCCAAGTGAGAGGAGGGAAGATAGACAGACTCCTGCATGTGCCCCAACTGGGATCCACCTTGCAACCCCTGTTTGGGGCTGATGCTCTGCCCATCTAGGGCCATAGTCACAAACCAGCTATTTTTAGCCCCTGAGGCAGAGACTCCACAGAGTCATCCTCAGCGCCCAGGACCAATATGGTTGAACCAATCAAGCCATGGCTGTGGGAGAAAAAGAGGGAAAATAGGGGAGGGGGAGGGATGGAGAAGCAGATGGTTGCTTCTTCTGTGTGCCCTGATGGGAATCGAACCTGGGACATCCACATGCTGGGCTGATGCTCTGCCACTGAGCCAACTGGCCAGGGCCTTCATAATATTTATAAGACCTTTGGTCCAGATAAACCTGGAAATACAGGAATGAGAGAGGAGCACAGGGTAGGTGACTCTGACCCTGAGTGAGGTCACTTGGGATTGGTGAGGGCTCTTCTTTGTGCCACAGTTAGTTGGGTGTCACTACCTCACTTTTTGACCCTGTGTGTTAATTTGAATTAATGGGCTAAAAAAACAAACAATGAGATGGAGCTAAGTTATGCACACATGGGGCACTCAAAGAGTCAGCTTCCTTTCATTCCCGGTGAAAAATTCCAGGGACGGTTCCGCCCGCTCTGTTCCTGCTGCCAGAGGGAAAGGCCACACCTGGTAGCCGCACGCCTCCCTGTTTCCCCAGGTTTGTCGTGCACGGGCTGACCACGGGCGAGCAGTACCTCTTCCGAGTGAAAGCTGTGAACGCCGTGGGCACCAGCGAGAACTCGCAGGAGTCGGACGCCATCAAGGTCCAGGGCGCCCTCAGTGAGTGACGCTCGCGGCCCGGCTCTGCGTCCACCATGAGCCGGGGCGTGTGAGCTTCTGCCCAGGCACACACTTACGATGCTGTTTGGAGAGTTACTGAGGGGAGGTGGTGTGAACCGTCCCCCAGAGGATGTGCAGTTTGCAGAAGCCTCTCAGCAGTTAGCTTCCTGTCCTGCAAATGCCAGTGTGACGGGCAGGAACGTCCATCCGCTGAGAACATGCACATTGAAAACGGAAGATCATGCTGTTTCCCTGCTCACGTCCTCACGTGAAAATATATGCGGCAGGGTACAGGTTCCTCTTCTCCAAGGAGAGGCTGAAACCAACAGCACCAGTGGCCTGGATAGTGGTCCTTGGTAAACGGTCCCAGGGAAGTCCAAACTGTTTCTGCCTTCGTGGCTAGGCTCCCAGTCATCTTGAAACATTATCATTTTGATGGAACTGAGCCATCCAGGTCCTAACTTGCAGAGTGGACCCTGGAACGGTGGACGTGCCAATCCATTGTTGGTGACTCTCACTCAGTGACTTCACAGCAAGCCCACTGCATGCTCACACACAGGACGTGCTGAGACCGGAGTGACACTTAGGTCACGTGGGGGTCATAGTACGATCGTTTCACCTCTGAGAAACATGGTTTACTCTTCCATTATTTTTGTCTCCAACTCAATTTAACAATATTTTCAGCCGTTAAGATTTCTCTTCTGATAATAACGTTTCTAGAATTTACAAGGAATATAAAATCTGATGAGACTTAGGTGGGCAAATTTAGCAAAAAAAAAAAAAGGATATATATTTTTTGTTTTAAGGTCATTGTTCTAATCTTCATTGTTCCCAGGAGGGACTTTCAGACAGTCCTGTCTGCTCCTTTAGATCATTCCTGTGAAGTGAAAACCAATTATTAACATTTTTATTCCACACTAAGAGCTCATTCACAGCTCACCTGCATCTCAGATAGCAGAGGATGTCGGTGACTCAGAGTAGGGGTCAAGGGGTGAGGGCGACGCAGACCTGTGTCCTTTCCAGACTGTTAGAGAAACATGGTCCAGTCCCCAGTCTGCTGTTCAAAAGGGAGCTAGGACTTCATCCTCGCCGGTTCATGTGAGGTTTCTATAGCCGTGCGGGACACGAAGTCTCCCCGGCCTAAATGGTGTTGGTCCTCAACCGGCCAAGGAGGCCCGGTGGCCATTCTTCACGGGGTCAGGAGACAGCCCCTCTCAGGGTGCTCCTCAGAGGGTGGCCAGGGTCTGCTGCTTCAATGCCCGGGCCAGTCTTAAATACTCCATCGCCCGGCATAATGGAAACGGGGAGGTGTATGTAGACACAGCCGTAAGCCTATCTGAGAGGATTTTAAAACTTTCTTGGTTAAAAGGGAGGCCAAGAAAGGGACAGAGGGCCCAGCGCTCAGGGGCACCCTCCGTTGCTGTCCCGTGGGCCACGTGGTGGGACCGAGACAGACGAGTGCGCGTGGGTGACTGTCACCGTCACCGTGTGTCCCTGCAGCCGTGCCGTCCCACCCGTACGGGATCACGCTCCTCAGCTGCGACGGCCAGTCTATGACGCTCGGCTGGAAGGTGCCCCGGTTCAGTGGTGGCAGCACCGTCCTCGGCTACTTTGTGGACAAGCGCGAGGCTCAGCACAGGAACTGGCACGAGGTCAACACGGCGCCTGTCACAGAGAGGATCCTGAAGGTGGGTTTGGCTGGAGGGCTGGCCTCATGGTGTGGGTGCAGGGCCTTCTTTCTCCTTCGGTGCCTCAGGGCTCCGGGACAAGGGACCCGTCCAGGAGCGAACATGGGCTTAGACCGTTCACAGCCTCGTGAGGCCACGGGGCTAGGATCTTAGGAGCGGGGGAGTCTTAGGGAGCATTTGGTATCTTTCTGAGAAGCAGTGAAGAGGAATGAGGGAGTGACAGTTAGTGATACTGCTGTGACTGTGCCCAGGCCCCGGCCGTGGGCCCCAGCAAGCAGTATGTCTTCCCGGGGACTCTGGGCTGAGCCACCGTCCAGTAGGAACGGTGTGGTGTCTTCCTGTCCATCCCTATTTTCCTGGGAGTCGCTGGGATTTCGAGTTTCCAAGTATGTCCCTTGTCAAACCACGTGCAGGTGAGGAGAGTAGAAAGAACATTGGTTTGGGGTAAGAAAGGTCGGAATCAGGTCCCAGCGCACACCCTGAGTGGCCAGGGGTTGCCCTCTGAGCCTTCCATCAGGCGAGGAGTGACGGATGAGTGACAGCTGCCGCACAGGGCCCCTCCTCCTTTGTTGTGGTGGAATCACAGGAAAAGGCGGCTCAGGCAGCCCCAGGACGCCGTGGGCAGTAGGACACGGTGGCTCACGTGTCCCCACAGCGGACGACACGTCAACATGTAGGAGCCACACACTGTGAGCTGAGGGCTGTGTTTGGGGGGGACCCGCAGAAGGTCTCATCGCTGTCTCGCAGGAGATTCTGGGCTTGGAGATAACGCCTGCGTTGAGCATTCGTGCCACACGGGTGTGTTAGGGCCGAGGCTCGGTGTGGCACAGCTGACCTCTGTCGCCTTCTGTGCCCACCACCCCCATCGGGCCCCACGGTCCCGGGAGAAGCGCCCGCTCCTATTCTGACGGCCGGCTCCTCCTGGGGAGGGAGGGCTCCGTCTGCAGGAAGGAAGCATTGACTTCCCGGTGCTGGCTGTGGGGGCTTCCTGGTCTCCCAGGGGCACCCCCTGTGGTCCGTGTGTCCTCATCACCTGCTCTGAGCAGGGCAGACAGTCTCAGGTAGAGTCCTTGTCCCCTAAGGGACCCGTAGCCAGTGTGCTGGGAGCCGGTGACAGCCAGCCCAGCCTCACGTGGCAGGCCTCTGCCTGGGAGCAGGTGTCCTGTGTCCCCTCCCTTGACACCCACGGCTCAGTGTCTGCCAGGTGGCACCACCTCTCTGAGGCTCAGCTCCCTCTCTGCCAGAGGGCACCCCCACATCTCCCTGCAGGAGCCTTTACGGAGCAATGAGGCCGGGTACATAGTGTTCTATAGTGACCGCCACGGGGCAGGAGTGTGACCACCGCTGATGGGGCCATCTAGCTGACAAGGACCCCACCCTGCAGTCAGTCTATACGCCAATCACAAATACGTCTTCATCCCCCCCGCCCCCGGGGACTGTGAGGCCGCTTTTATTTCACTTACTCATTTAAACGCAATCGAACAGGTGGAGAACTTGACAGAAGGGTCATTATATGAATTCAAAATCGCCGCCACCAACCTGGTGGGCATCGGCCAGCCCTCGGACCCCAGCGAGCTGTTCAAGTGCGAGGCCTGGACCGCGCCGGAACCAGGTAAGAGGCCGCTCTCCTGGGCACCCCCTCACGCGCCTTGTCCCCGTGGGGCAGCCCGAGAAGCAGCTTCCCAGCCCTCAGCCCCACATCGTAGTGGCCTCACCGGTCTCGGCCGGCCGCAAGCAGGGTTCCGTCAGGTCCCCGTCATGCGGTACCGCCCACTGAGCCAGGCTCCAGTGTGGCTGCAGTCAGACTGCCCGTGACAGCCGGGTGGTGCGCAGAACGTCGTTAGTAGGTGCCGGCCGACTGTGATGAGCACTGAGGGGCACGAGGGCGCGTGTAGAGCGAGGCTGGCTTCCCGGACTCGGGGACACTGCAGAGGGTCCTGGTCAAGGGCAGGTCCAGAGAGGGACAGAGGGACCCCGGAGATGGTCCCAGGCTGGAGGGGATGCATACACGCCAGGCCGAGGCAGGCATGACATCGGGGCTGCCGTGTGTGTCCTCTAGATGATGTGGGCATCACGGGGCCCCTGGTTCTAATGTACGGAATTGTTTGTTCCAAGTCTGCGTTTATGCCGGACTCTGCATTGCGGGCTCCCCACACACGCAGGCACCGGGCCTCCGTTTCTCCGCCCTCCGCCCTCTGCCCTCCGCCCTCCGCCCAGCAGGAGCTAATGGACAGAACAGAGCCAAAGACAACAAAGCTGAAAAAGCTAAAAAATTCAGACTTCTTTTCCAATTTCGTGGCTAGAAGATAATGCTTTTTCTCTTCTAACACTTGTTTAATGCGATTAAATTTTGCCCCTGAGAAAAGCCAATGGAAGAAACAGGTGTTAGAGTTTCTGGGGCCTTTACATTTTTCTTTTTTTAATTTAGAAATTGAATTTAAGGAGGTGACATTGGTCCATAAGAACATACAGGTTTCAGGTATACAACTCCATAGCGTGTGCCCCATTGATTCTGTGTGTGCCCATCCCCCACAGTCAAGTCACTGTCCACTCCCATGCATCTGTCCTAAATCCCCCTCTGGTCACCACTTCACTTTTACCTTTGTCCGTCTCAGTTTTATATCACACCTAGGTGCGAAATCATGTAATTCTCACCTTTCTTTCTGATGTGCTTACCATATTTAACTCAGTATAACGTTCTCAAGGTGTGTCCATGTTGTCGTAAATGGCAATATAGCATCATTTCTTATGGCCGAGCAGTATTCCATTGTTTATGGTACCGCCTCTTCTTTATCCAGTCCTCTGTCGGGGGACACTTTGGTTGTTTCCACGTCCTGGCCACCGTGCATAATGTTGTGGTGAACATGGGGGCGTGTGTCTTTATGTTCCAATGTTTTTGAATTTTTGGGGTAGGTACCCAGGAGAGGGATTGCTGGGCCATATGGTAGTCCCATTCTTATTCTGAGGAACCACCATACTGTCTCTCCTAATGACTGTACGTACCAAAACACAGAAGAAGAAGCGATGCTCCCTAACACGTCTCATGAGGCCAACGTGACCCTGATTCCAAACCCTGCGCGGGCCATACAAGAAAAGAAAACTACAGACCATCTCTCTGGGGCCCTTGTGAGGCTCACTCCAGAGTCACGCTGCCTCGGGCAAAGACGCAGGGTGATGTGGGTCCAGGTGGAGCTGCCCACCCTTCCTCTGCTCCCGGGGGTCAGCACCGCACCCTGAGTGGCTCGGGGTGTCGGGAGAGGGCAGAGCTGAGATGACACGGTGGTGACCGGGTGCAGCAGATGGCTGCCGGGCGGCAGGCAGGCGCCCCGCCCAGTGGGTGGGGGACAGGGACACCTGCCTTTCCTGTGCACACTTCTTCTGTCTGCGATGCTCACCTGCTGGTCCAGAGTGAGCGGCGTGGGCTCGTGAGCTGCTCCAAGGAGACCCGCTCTCCCCTGGGTGCTTCATTGGTGGGGCTGCAGGGCCAGCCGGTCAGACTCTGCCCTCAGCACCATGCTCGGCCAGCTCCTCCTGGGGAGGTCCCTGTGACCACCTGCTCGCTGCCCGTGGACCCTGACCCAACCCCGCGTTTCAGGCCCCGCCTACGACCTGACCTTCTGTGAGGTCCGGGACACGTCGCTGGTGCTGCTGTGGAAAGCGCCCGTGTACGCGGGCAGCAGTGCTGTGTCTGGGTACTTCGTGGACTACAAGGAGGAGGGCTCGGAAGGATGGACCACCGTCAGCGAGGTGCCAACTGCCAGTCGGTATTTAAAGGTGAGCGTGCTCCTTCACGGGTCTCTACCTTCTGGGAGGAGGGGTTTGATCACTACCGCAGACCACCCCTCGGGAGCTCGAGCCAAGGGGGAGCAGGGACCGTGCCCCACCGTGCCCCAAGTGCAGTCTCAGCACCCTGGACAGCGCCCGGCCAGTGGGAGGACATGGTCGGGTCTATGCACGGTGTCCTCTGCACACACACGGCGTCCTTTGTGCCTCCACAGGGCTGGCATTATGGTGTCTCCCCCCTGCAGTCCACACTGAGCATGCTCAGGTCTCGGGGTTGGTGGGGAAGGGAACCTGACACACGGACTTACACACGTGGGATACACTTCCGGAAGTCAGAGGTGGTAGGAGACAAGATCGATGCAATTTGAATGAGTGCATCAGCTTCCACAAATTGAGCTAAACACATTGGTTAGGAATTTAGCAAATTTATATTCTACTTATGGTTATCAATGCAGATTACGACGCACGTGATCAATATTGGTATCACAAGAGAGCAATCAAATTGTGATGTGTCCAAAGGGTGGGGCGTTTTT
Source organism: Rhynchonycteris naso (assembly GCA_037038555.1). NCBI lineage: Eukaryota > Metazoa > Chordata > Mammalia > Chiroptera > Emballonuridae > Rhynchonycteris > Rhynchonycteris naso. Next base: position 942,205 of record CM072998.1, read on the forward strand.
GCACAGTTAAAATTCAGTTTTACAAGTATGTCAAGTAATTCTCCACGTCAGGTTAGAAACTAGTGGATATAATTTTAGTTTCGCTTTAAAACATGCGGAGAGAAAAGAGAGAGAACATCAAAATCGTCACAAAGTCGGGGTCTGGGTGCGAACGCGTCACCTGCTGTTCTAGCCGGCTACGCACAGTGGCTCACCCGGGGAATACGTTTTTGTTCTTTTCTTTTCTTTTCTCTCTCTCTCCTTCTTTCTTTCTCTCTTCTTTTTTTTTTTTTTAAGAAAAGGCATTCATTATAAAACGTTGAAAATAACAAAGTCCTCCCGTTTATCTCTTCATGTGGCTTTTCCTCCTCCTCTTCCAGGTCTGTGACCTGCACCAAGGTAAAACCTACGTCTTCCGGGTGCGGGCCGTGAACGGCAGCGGCGTGGGGACTCCGTCGGACACGTCCGAGCCGGTGCTGGTGGAAGCCAGGCCCGGTGAGTTGGATGGGGGACCCTGGACGTGAGTGTGGACGAGTGCGTGGCGGGTGGATGGCCGGCGTCTTGTCCAGTTTATAGAGAAAATAGCTCGAGCCCTCAGAGCCTGCGGGGTTCCCCCTACCATCAGGAGAGGGCAGGCAGGGCCCGTGTGCGGTCAGCGGGGTCTTCGTGTGACGGGTAACACGTCACGTCAGGTCATGGTGGTCTGCTAGTCACGGATGTCTTTGGAGCAGGAAGTTACAGAGTCCGTGGTAGTTTCTTTGGTTGCAAGTAAGGGAAGTCCCGGTGAGGTGACCTGGGTGGGGACGTGCTTCTGGGGGCGGCACGCTCCCGGGGTGTGAGGGGAGGGGAGCGTAGCAGTCGCAGACAGCGGTGGAGCCCACACAGTCAGAGTGTGTCCTTCTCCCGGCTCCTCTCTCTGGGCACCGGCTGCGTTTTATCCTGCACCCGGCTTTCCGAGCGTCCGCCTCCTCACGGCGGCCGCCAGCGTCCGTATGTGCCTGGCCTCGGTCACACTCACGGGGTCGGGGAGGCTGAGATGTCTCCTCCATTTCCTCCATCCTAAGAGCAGACTTTCACTGGCCGGGGTGGGACCAGGTGTTCACCTTGGCTGAAAAGTCACAATACCTCCTTTATTCCCCCTTTAAAAAAATAAAGTGGGCAGAGAGCTGCCTGCGGCCCGGGCCGCCCGCCGTGAGGGGGTGACCTCAGAGAGGAAGGGGGTCTTCATGGCCAGGACCGGCACCGCCCTAGATGCTCTCCGGTAGTCATGGATACAGAGAGGGGAACCCGCAGAGATGCAGAACGTGGCGGCTCCCCCTCAGTCCCCGCCCTAACGTCCTAGATGACGACTCGATGTCCGACGAGCTCACCCCGTGCCACCTCCCACCCCCACCCCGAGAGGGACACCCACGGGACAGCGAGTCCCGGAGCCTCACAAGCTCCACTCGGGGTCCTGCCCCACAGGCACGAAGGAGGTCAGCGCGGGGGTCGACGAGGAGGGCAACATCTTCCTGAGCTTCGACTGCCAGGAGATGTCGGACGCCTCCCAGTTCACGTGGTGCAAATCCTACGAGGAGGTCGGGGACGATGAGAAGTTTAAGATCGACACGGTCGGGGACCAGTGAGTCGTCACCCTTGGCAGCCGGCGGTGGGGACCCATTGGGAACACGGACAGACACCAAGAGTGAACGTCCTCTGGTCTTTCTCTCTGCAGCTCGAGGCTGTACTTCAAGAACCCGGATGTCGGGGACCTGGGGACTTACTCTGTGTCTGTGAGTGACACAGACGGCGTGTCCTCCAGCTTCGTCCTGGACGCAGAAGGTAATGTTGGCACGGCACTGGCGGCCCTTCTGGGTTGGCGACGGGTTCAGAGATGGGCACTCATGTCGAAAAGGCTTCCTTGCTTAAGAAAAAGGGTATGGGCTGTGGCTGGCTGGCTCAGTGGTGGAGCGTCAGCCTGGCGTGTGGAAGTCCCAGGTTCGATTCCCAGCCAGGGCACACAGGAGAAGTGCCCATCTGCTTCTCCACCCTTCCCCCTCTCCTTTCTCTCTGTCTTTCTCTTCCCCTCCCGCAGCCAAGGCTCCATTGGAGCAAAGTTGTCCCGGGCACTGAGGATGGCTCCATGACCTCTGCCTCAGGTGCTAGAATGGCTCTGGTTACAATGGAGCAACGCCCCAGATGGGCAGAGCATCACCCCCTGGTGGGCATGCCGGGTGGATCCCGATCGGGCGCACATGGGAGTCTGTCTGTCTGCCTCTCTGCTTCTCACGTCAGAAAAAATACAAAAAAAAAAAAAAAAAAAAGGAAAAAGACAGAACAAGGGTGTGTTTGTGGGAGGCTGGGGGTGGGGACTATGTCTACAAGGCAGAAGTTACTTTAGACCTTACACACACTGCTGAGCTAGTCCTCTATCCCGACACGCTGCCCACACACAGTGCCCTTAAACCCATCGCGCCCCAGTCACGCGTCCATAGCCCGGTAAACAGGAGGTGGTGAGTTAGCAAACAAGCCCGTAGAATGAATGTGAGGTTCGGATGAAATGAGGAGACTCCTCTCTCCCTCCTCTCTACCCCAAATAATCGGGTGGCAAAGAAAACCAAGATCTTCCTGTATTTCTGTGCGTGAGGTAGTATTTCCCTGACACGGGCAGAGTCTCTCGTTCCCCTCTGAAGAGAAGACGGCAGAAAGACGTGCAGACTGTCCTCTGAGACTCAGGGAAAAGCAGTGGCGTCTGAGGGTCGGTTGGCAATCCCCTGAGGCGGGCTTGTCCCCTGCCTGGGCTCCTGGTTGTGTGGTCTGCCCTTAACCCAGCCTTGCGATGCTTTCAGTGAGTGGTCAGTGCGCTGGGGAGCCCTGGGCAGCGCTGGGCAGGACCCCGCGTCTCCGCAGCGTTGGGTCTTTAGGGCGTTGGCATCTCTGCATCCCCTGTGGAAGTGCCCAGTCTTCTGGGCACCTTAAACCAGAGAAGTGCACCCTCCCCTATCCACTGGCATCTTGGTTGGCAGCATGCTGAGAGCACAGTCCCCAGGAAGCCTGGCACAGGATGGGTGCCCGGAGGGGTAGGGACAGCATTCGATGGCCTTGGGCACCTGCAGGCCTGGCTCGGATGTTGGGGGACGTTGGGTCAGCTCCTGAAGATTTAACCAGCCTCAGCAGGGTAAGGGGGAGGTCTGTACTATCTGCCTTCTGGGGTCCACTGGGGGCTGGCCCTGAATGCTGCTCCCTGAGCTGCCTCTTCTGACCCGAAGGCAGTGGCCTTCAAATAGTTTGTTCCTCCCACAAAACGCCCCTAAAGAACTCTGAATTATGATGCACTCCTCTGCACCCTTTTCCAGGTTACATACAGATGAGGTTTCCACCTTAATTTTAAATATATAGTTGCAGAGGGTGAACATTTCCAGCATATTTTATATCTAATAGGGACCTAGGAGCTGCCAGCTCAGCTGACATGATTTGTGGGGGTTCCCACCATCTGCCCTTGACGGGACGGTCTGTGCCCGTGGCCAGGCCATGCCAAGACGGAAATGACTTTCTGTCAGGAAATGTTGGGCTGCATTTTTCTTCTCAGATAAACATGTTCATCCATGGCTCTGTGGCCATGGTCTCATTTCTAAATTCTAATTTTAAGAAGGAAGGAAGAAAGAGGAAGGGAGGAAGAGAGGAAGGAAGGAAGGAAGGAAGGGGAGGAAGAAATAAAAGGAAGGAAAGAATGAAGGAGGGAGAAGGAGAGGAAGGAAGAAAGGAGGGAAGGAAGGAGAAGGAAGGAAGGAGAAGAAGGAAGGGAAGAAGAAGAAGGAAGGAAGGAAGGAAGGGAGAAGGGAGGGAGGAAGGAAGGAAGGAGGGAGGGAAGGAAGAAAGGAAGGAAGGAGGAAGGAAGGAAGGAAGGAAGGAAAGAAGGGAGGGAGGAAGGAAGGAAAGAGAAGGGGAGGTAGGAAGGGAGGAAGGAAGGAAGGGAGGAAGGGAAGAAGGGAGGAGGAAGGAAGGAAGGAAGGAGGAAGGAAGGAAGGAGGAAGGAAGGAAGGAAGGAGGAAGGGAGGAAGGAGGAAGGAAGGAAGGAAGGAGGAAGGGAGGAGGAAGGAAGGAGGGATACAAAAGGGAAGGAAGGAAGAAATGACTGAGAACCGTCCACTTCTGTTGACTTGCCCTTGGGACACTCTCAGGAGCAATGCGTTCTGCGTTCTCACTGACGGTTCCTCATGGTGACCCCCCCCCCCCGGGGGAGCTCTGGTCTGGGGACAGAGGTGTTAGAGGTGGGCATCTGAAAGGGGTCGGCAGTCCCAGACCACCAGCACCTTCTCAGCCAGATCTCCTAGAGGGAGGAGTTCCCCTGAAATGAGCAAATCCAGGAACAGACCTTCTCTCGCTCGGACTTGCCTGCCCACGCCCAACCCCGTGCCCCAGGACCTCTGCCCTAACACGTCCTAAACGGTCTCTTTCGGAAGGGGGACGACTGACCGATTTATAGAAGACCGTGCTGAGGTTCAAGTTACCCCCCCAGGTCCTTTCCCTTCCTGTTGAAGTTCCTTCAGGTCCTCGAATAAGTCTGGTGACCGTCAGTCTCCGCTGCTGTTAGCCTTGCAATTGTTTGCAAACCTCTGTGGGCGCAGAGGTCAGTCAGGACGTGCTTTTCTTCCTCGTAGAGTTTGAACGTTTGATGGCGCTGAGCAACGAGATCAAAAACCCCAGTAAGTGAGCCCGGCCCGGACGCCAGGACCGCAGGGGTGGGGCGTGTCCTCTGTGTGTGGAGCCCACTCGGTGGCACTTGGGGAGGGGTGGCCTTGATTCCCACCCCAGCCTACAGGCTTGTGTCCTTGTCACCTGAGTACTAGCTTCTGTTGAACTTGTAGACATTTTCACTGAGTAGAGAGTGTTTTGAATTTGGGGTTCAGTGTGGCCACCGGCCACATGGGACCCCAGGTGCTGAACGGCACTGCATGTGGAGAGAATGCTCACCCTGCACCCCTGCCCCCCGCCCCCGAGAAAGCAGGATGCCGCATGCCCGCATGCAGGGCTTCTCCTGAGCGGGATCCAGACCCACAGGCTGGCAGGAGCACCCTAATTCTCAGGCCTCATACTCCTGTTCAGTGCTCGGGGTTTCACGTTCCGGACAAGTTCTATGAGCCGTCTGGGTGTTTCTACAGCGAGCCAACCCCCCTTCCGTCGGGGGCTCGCAGGTGACCCGCCTGTCCTCTCCCGTCTCCCCTCAGCGATCCCTCTGAAGTCAGAACTGGCCTACGAGATCTTTGATCGGGGCCAGGTTCGCTTCTGGCTGCAGGCGGAGCAGCTGTCCCCAGACGCCACCTTCCGATTTGTCATCAACGACAGAGAAGTCTGCAACAGTGACGTGAGTTTGTGTGTGAGTGTGTGTGTGTGTGTGTGTGTGCACGTGTGTGTGTGCGTGTGCAGGCGCCCTGGCTCCGTGGAGGTAGGTCACTCACTCACTCACGCTCTACAGTCTGTGTGTGTCTCCATCCCGCTTACCTGCAGACAGTGGGGGGGTGGGAGGCTGACGGCGTGGATGAGGGAGGGAGGTACTTGGCTCTGGCCACGCTGAGAGATTGGCTCGGGGTTCGATGATCGATCAGGGGGTCTTTTAAATCCAAGCCCGTTGGAGTGAAATGCTGACCATCTATGTCTTGGAGACGCCCGGTTTGGCTTTATGAAAAGATTCAGGTTCCAGGAGGGCCGGGGGATCTTCCTGAGGAAAACGACTAAGGCAGGCATGTGTTCTTGCTGTGTGGTGAGCACCCCGCTGGCCGAGAGCTTTTGTGGTGGTGGACATGGACGTGGACAGCATCTTTCTGCTCCTTCCCTGACCTTCCAGCTGCCCTCCTGGCAAATCGGGGCACAGAGAGCAAGCAGCAGAGCGCCCAAAAATGCAGCCGTTTGTACGGCTGCCAGGGCACAATCGCCCTGGGGGCCACGTCCCCTCATCTGGAGCGAGTCCTGCCCTTGTTACCGGCGTTCCTTGTGGGGCTGTGGAGCCTCGACTGGGTGTAGCTCTAGTTCCTCTCTCTAATCACCGTAGCACCCCCGGGGCCCCGGCTAGGGGCGACCTAGCTGACGGAAGCTTTTTTGGTCAGTAGTGAGCTGACCTCTGTTTTCCTCCTCTGTTCTGGCTCATGATGCCCAGGGCTCGGGTCACTGGTCCACTGTGCTCTCCTGCCGAGTCCCGAATGCCTTGTTCCTTTGCCCGCCGCACAGATATTAACGGACGCTTGAGATGCGGGAGTCAGCCACGCCGTGTGGGAGGCCCCGTCCATTTCTCTGAGCTGGACTCCTCGTCCCTGGTCCAGCCTTTGTGTCCAGTGGGCATCTTGTGACGCAGAAACCGAGGTCATGGGATCATTCATAGCCAGCCCGTCTCTCCCAGGAGGACAGTGACACACGTTCAGGGCTGTGCACAGGGCGGCCTGCTTCAGGGAGAGGGGTGCGGTGTTCTCCTGGCTGCAGGGAAGCCAGCAGGTGGACATTGTCTGCGGGTACGTCCTGCGTGACCCCGGGAAGGGCAGTCGCCTCCTGACGCAGAGGTCATGCTGGGAAATGAACGGGACTGGGTGGGATTTCACTTGAGCTGCAGGGGCCCTTCGAGTCCCATGTCCCACGTGCTGAGGGAGGGGAGCACACTTCAAATCCTCGCGTCCTCACCACACGCTGCTTTCCGGGAAGATGGCTGGGCTACTTCACGTGCACCTCACATAAAAGCCTGGACTGAGGGCACCCTAGTCACCGGGCTTCCTCCCGCTGCATGGCAACGGGGAGATGCCTCATCTCCCAAGTCCTGCCCAGTCGCCGCAGGGGGTGGTGGAGTCGTGAGCGGCCGGCGGGCTGAGCGGGTCCGGATGGGTTAGAGTCGCGGCTCGTTCTCCCTCAGACCTCTCTAGAGGAGGGCCCTCTGCTCCCCGATGCCGAGGGGCCTGTGAGCATCACGTCGCGCAGATGAGTTCAGCCTCTACATCCGACCCACTCAGCACCGGTCCTCCAAATTCAAACGTCAGCCCTCAAAGATATAAAGACACTCACGGGCCCCGGCAAAGTGTCCCCACCCCAGCTGTCCTATCCCATCCCACTTCTCATGTCCCCCCCCCTCCCAGAAGTCCCTGGGTCTCCCGGGAAGGTGACAGCGTGTCACCACCTCCTGTGCTCAGTGCCGTATCTTAAGACGATCTCTCTCTCTCTCTCAGAAAACAGCCGAGGCCGGGCTTCTCCCTCAGTCCGTCTCTCACTCTCAGCTTGTACCAACCTCCTGTTCCCGTTTCCCGTTCAGAAAAAATCTAAGTGACCATGTCCAAGGACATGTTGTGTGCTTTCCACATGTCTGAAATAATGGAATTTCTAATTGCGAGGGTGATTTTGTGTGTGTGTGTGTGTGTGTGTGTGTGTGTGTGTGTTTGTGTTTGTGTGTTTGTTTACTGGAAGTGAAGGCCTGGGCTGTCCTCACTCAAATCCTGAAAGTCGTGTTTGATTAAAACAGACCTGGAAACATCCCGGGTATTCACGGGGCGCAGGGGGCCTCCGCTTCCTTTCCCAGCGATGACAGTATTCTGTCCGCAGACCACAAAGTGAGACGTAAACGTGCCCTCGTGGGGGCTATTTTAGCTTGAAGACATACAGCTCAATCAGAGAGTGATGGAGAGAGAATACAGAATTAGGAGTGTGTTAAGACAGGGCAAGGAACACGTCTGAATTTGGATGAAGCAGCACCTTGGAGAAGCCGGGGGCGTTAGGCGGGATCTCAGGCGGGTGGATTCCCGGAATGAGTCTGAGGAGGGAGAGTTGGGGGATGGACAGGGGGCATCCACCCTGCTGTCTACCCGCCCTTGGGCGTGGTAAGCACCGCTGGATGCTGCACATGGAGTGTATGGAGGCCAGTACAGGGTTTGCTGCTGGACAGTGACGGTGGGAAGATGCAGCAACGAGGCTGTCCGCGGAGAAAACTCTGCCCAGCCTCACTCAGTAGCATCGGGAGACCACGGCCAGCTTGGCACCGTGGACGGGATTGGGCTGACCAGCTGCAGACGCCATGCTCATTAGTGATGCCAGAAAGGCGTGTTGGGTTTTGAGCGCTGCCGGGCACCATGACGAGTGACACAGTCCTGGTTCTCAGGACGCCCCCTCCAGCAGATGGATGGGGGCAGGAAGACCACTGGACCGGATGTCCAAGGAGGGGCTCCGGGGGGGGGGGGGTGCCCACGCGGCGTGTGCTCAGCTGAGCTCCAAGGTCAAGTGCAGGAGAGTCCTTGAGCGAGTCCTGAGGGAACAGGGAAGCCACAGGGCGAGCGTGGGGAGCGCTCTACCAGCTGAGGAAGGTGCGCGGGGGCGCAGGCGTGCGGGGGCACAGGGACTGGAAAGGCGCAGGCGTGCGGGGGCGCAGGGACTGGAAAGGCGCAGGCGTGCGGGGGCGCAGGGACTGGAAAGGCGCAGGCGTGCGGGGGCGCGGGCGTGCGGGGGCGCAGAGACTGGAAAGGCGCAGGCCCCCTTACGTCAGGCTTCTGCCCGGAGCAGGAAGCCTGTGGCTCTGAGTCCTGGGAGCTGAGGACATTGTGGTTTTGAAGGTCACTGCATTCTTGCTGCATGTCACACTGTTTATTTTGCCCCACGCATTTAATTGTCTTTGGTGAAGTGCACGTGGCAGGGGTGTGTGTTTGTGGGGGGCGGGGGGGCGGCCTCCGGCCACTGGTCCCCCTCCCCTCACCCTGGTCCCTGACCAGCACTGGGGATTTCTCCCCAGATGCATATTTGTGTCCCGTATTCGCTGTTTGGTTCACCAAGGGGTTTAGTGGGTAAAGTTTCACTTCCTGTTTCCCGTGCATCGCAATCCCCACCGATGACGCGAGAGGGGGTGTCACCCTCAGCGACAGAGAGAAACCCGGGAGAGAGGGGTTTTCACGGTGGAACTGTCTCCTCTCCGGCTCTCCAGACACACAAGATCAAATGTGACAAGTCGACGGGCATGATCGAGATGGTGATGGATCAATTCACTACGGATGACGAGGGCACGTACACGGTGCAGATCCACGACGGAAAAGCCAAGAACCAGTCTTCTCTGGTTCTTATTGGAGATGGTAGGCGAGACCGAGGATTTTCCCATGTCCATTAAAAAAGAAATAATAATAAGGATTCAAAGCAAATTCTGTTCACTGGGGAGAAACAAACGTATCTTATGTTTTGTTTGTTTCTTCCCTTTCAACGTTGAGTTTAGCATTCAAGGCTGTCCTGGACGAGGCTGAGTTTCAAAGGAAAGAATTCCTCAGGAAACAAGGTAGGTATCGACTTGCTCGCCCACGAGTCGCACTCGGCGAAGATTAAGGATTTGAATTTTTATGTAAAGCAGTCCCTGCCCCATGCGAATGATTTGATGCTGTCTTCATGAGCCAGATGTCGGACCATTTCTTATCTCCAGATATTAGGGTCCTTTTCCTCTATTTCATCTGGATATTTTTTCCTTGGCTTTTTTGTTTTATTTTTGCCTTTAAAACCCTAGAATCTATTGTTTAAAGTCCACGTGTGCTGTCGCTCTCCGGGGGAAGGGATAGACCAGCTCACCCAGGCTCCATGTCTGACTTGTTAACTAACTAGTCTCTTTCTCACACGGCCGGGAGATAAGATTTTTCCCACAGATGCGTTTCTATCAGGGGGTGCTTTGGGTAAGACACTTGAAGGACCCGGCACCTGTCAGATAGGCGGCTCTCCTCCTGCCCAACCAGATGTGTTCCCTCCATGCCGCGGGGCAGCTTTCTGGTTTACATAAGCTCTTCGTGGGGCTGGCCCAGTCCGCCTCCCTGTGGTGCTCCCGAGGCCAGCCCTGGGCCCCTCTGGCCTCACCCATGCTGTTCGTTTCGGGGTTTGTGACCTTGAGCTCTTGTGTCTTCTGTCACGTCTATAGCACCTCCTCCAGGATGAGCTCGGTCCTTAGCAGGTGACCTTTAGAGGAAATAATGCATTGCAGATATATTGTTTTAAAAATGCTTACTCACTAGTTACAAAGAAAAATGGATATATTTTAGAGCCTAAAAAAATAACCCAATGGCCTATTTTAGTTTTACAGAATTTAAAAAATGTGGGATTTCTATGCCTTTTGAAAATAAATTAGAATATGGATTATGAAATATAACACCAAAACATTCTTTTTATTTTTGTTGTTAGTTATTTTTAGTAGTCAAAATATTTTATATTTCATTTCACTCTATTTCTACATTCTGAACTTTTTAACTTTGTAGAATATGTTTATATGAAATAATTCAATCGATACTTTCTAAAGCTTCCTGTATTCTTGTGTTGAGTGTGCTAGGAACATTCTTCCTTGTATATGATTTACATTCTTCTGCATTTGTTTCAGAAAAAAGTTTTAAAATACATAAATACATGTTTGGTTTCAAAATATGATGCTTTTACCAAATTGCAGGCAAGCTGCACTTTCCTTACCTGCTCTGTACCGATTCTCCCATTTTGAAGTTTTCCCACACCAGTCCGCTGGGCGTTCAGTTCCATGTGCGCCCTGAGAAGAAACGGGACTCCTGACCTCCTCCTGGAGAGCAAGGCACACGCCACTCAGGAACTGAGGTGTCAGGGCGTCCATGCCACACACACGGCAGCCTCAGGGCCTGGACACCTGTCATCTTGGTCCACGCTGAGCAACTGTGTCCTGCCACCAGAAATGCACACCAGTAAATGCATGTGCACATGCACATTCATATACGTGCACACACATATTCACATGCATACACCATACATACGTATATACACACATGCACATATTCATACACACATACATGCACGCACACATAAACATACAATATGCACACATACATATACTAGCAGACACACATATACATGCGTACACACATGCACATACATGCATGCACACACATTCACATACATACACACATGTATACACAAATGCACACACCACACATACATGTACACATATACATATATGTACAGAATACACACACTGATATACATGCAGACACATGTACACATATATACATACACACATACATATATACACAAATATACCCCAATACAGCCATATACACACATACATACACACATGCACACACATGCACATATATACATCCATATACATGCACACACACATATATCCATGCATACACCACACACACATGTACACACATACACATGCACACACATACACACATGCATATACATGCAGACACACATACATATGCATACACCACAATACAGCCATATACACACATATGCACACATAAACACATGCACACACATGCACATGCACATTCATACACATGCGGGCACACACATATACATGCACTTACACACATCATACACAAATATACATACATATAAATGCATACATAGATATGCATGCACACACATACATCCATATAGACACATGCATATACACAGACTCACATGATATACATGCATACACACATGCACACACATGCACATGCATAACCCACCCATACATGCATACACGTGCATATGCCTGCACACAATGCGTATGCACACACACGGTATAGGGCTGACATGCCCGTGTGCTGATGTGGACTATATATTATTGCTCCTTACTATTTACGCTCGCTGCCCTGTCCCTCAGGCCCTCACTTTGCTGAGCAGCTGCGCTGGGACGTTACAGAGGAGTGTGAAGTCCGGGTGTTCTGTAAGGTGAGGCTCAGGGCCCACAAGGGTGTGGGCTCAGTCTGTCACTTCAGGGAGGGCTGGGATGCAGGGGGTCGTTGCTGAGAGGGGAGGGCTTGGGGTGGGTCGGCTGTCTGGGGAGAGTGGGGGGTTCAAACTGGTGTGCTCGTGCCGGTATCTCCACTACACAGGGCTACAGACCTCTGAGTATACGTTACACTATATAAAAATTTAAAACGCACTGCTTGCAACGTCATTGTCTTCACTGTTGACGTTGCACATAAGCCCCGGAAACCCGTCTGGTTCCATGGGCTCCGAGGAGGGGTCCTTCCTCGTGGGAACACGAGGGCTTCGCTATTTCGGAAGCCAGAACGAAGGCATGCATTTGCATCTTTGGACGGACGGCTTTTCCACGAGCCTCCGTCTGAGGCTGTCTATAAAGATGGGTTCTTGGTATGGTCCGCGATCTAAAACCAGAAGGGACGTTCCTCTTGTGAGCCAGAGTGGCTCACGGGCTCACCGCGGGTTCCTGCCTTGCAGGTGGCCAACACAAAGAAGGAGACAGTGTTCAAATGGCTGAAAGATGACGCTCTGTACGAGACCGAAACCCCACCTGACCTGGAGAGGGGCGTCTGCGAGCTGCTCATACCGAAGGTACTGCGCACCGCGGCTGGCGGACCAACAGACGGGCGGGGGCTTCCTGTGACTTGTCAACCCCGCACTGTCTCCCAGTTTGCACCTTGAATTGTGGTGGCGTGCAAAGCAAACGTGTGAGCCCACATGACATTTCCTAGGGTGACCTTGACTTGACTCGCGCGTGGGATGTGCTTTATTTGTAGCTCTCAAAGAAGGACCATGGTGAATACAAGGCGACCCTGAAGGACGACAGAGGTCAAGATGCCTCCGTCCTCGAGATATCTGGCCAAGGTAGGACCTCGCGTGGGCCGAGAAGAAACCCAGGTCGCCAACAGGATGAGGCGTGTTCGCGGGCACCTTCTCCTGTATCCTGGGCTGCAGTGCTCGTTGGTTTTTAGCAGGAGCCGTAAAGGAAGATGGATCTGTACGTTAGCTGCATTCAAAAGCCGTTTCCTTGTTCTAGAAGAATGTATGTTCCTTTGGGTTTCCGTGGAAATGTCATTTTAGTCTATCGTCGTGAGCCGAGTTAAATCCCACTCCTCACGTAGTTAAAATGATTGAAACCCTGATCGAGTGATTCAGTTACGCGGCGGGATTTATGTTGCGCGAAGGCTTCTTGTTTCCTTGTTTAAAAAGCGAATAAGATCCGGAGGATTTATTACACACGTCAGCCTGTTAGGGACAGATAGGGCCATCGTTAGTATTTTATTTATCCAATGAACGTCACCGTTTTCTGCATCAACGTAATTAAGCATGAATTGCTGCTCCGATGAGGCTACACGCAGTAACGGTGTGTCTGCTCTCTCCTGCAGTCTACGAGGACATGGTGCTGGCCATGAGCAGAGTCTGCGGTGAGTGGACGCCCTCTAATTCCCAGTCACCTTGGGTGCCGACTTCACTGTTTCCCGGGGTGGGCACCGGCCACTGCTGGGAGTTAATGGGATCGTGTTGCCCGTCCACAGGGGCTCCGGGGAAACTGCAGAGAGGTCACCCGACAGCCTCAGTGAGGGTTCTTAATAGAGATTTTCCAAATTGTGTTTTTTTTCCTTTCTTTTCCAAGTGAGGGGACAGACTCCTGCATGCGCCCGACCAGGACCCACCCAGCAAGCCCACCAGGGGGCGATGCTCTGCCCGTCTGGGGCCGTGCTCACAACCAAGCTGTTTTTAGCATCTGAGGCTCCTCCTCACTGTTTTTTAAAATTAAATTTATCGGGGTGCCAGTTCTGGTGTGCTCCACAAAACCACCCTCAGTGCCTGGGGCTGATGTGCTCGAACCAATCGAGCCTTGGCTGTGGGAGGAGAAGAGAGAGAGAGAGACAGAGACAGAGAGAAAGGAGAGGGGGAAGGGTGGAGAAGCAGATGGGCGCTTCTCCTGTGTGCCCTGGCCGGGAATTGAACCCGGGACTTCCACATGCAGGGCTGACGCTCCACCACTGAGCCAACCGGCCAGGGCTGTGAAATTCTTTACTAAGGGGTATAAACCCCATTTCATTCTCATCAAAAGCTACTCAGTGCAGGACCTTGAGCAAAGGAAGGCCCACCCCCCCAATACTTGAAAATAAGTCCTTAGACTGAATTCCTCTAAGTACAATTACTATAGAATACCACAAATATTTTCAATCCTCCGGACAGTATTCGGCAGTGTTTCAAGCAATGCTGCTGAGTTTAGTGCCTGTATAAGAAGTGGCAGGGGCCCAGGACAAGCGTGCAGACTCTGGCTGACAGAGCTTGGAACGCCGGGTCGCAGGACGGCGTCTGCAGTGGTCAAGCCCCGGCACCGGACGCAGTGCCTTCCTGCTGACACAGCTGCATCTCCGGGGTCTGAGGGCGTGTGCCTTGTTCTCCGCAGGCCTGTCGGCGTCTCCCCTGAAGGTACTCTGCACCCCGGAAGGAATCAGGCTGCAGTGCTTCATGAAGTATTTCACCGAGGAAATGCGGGTGAACTGGTACCACAAGTAAGTGCCACGGCCCCTGGCCGGCGGGGCCGTGCCGTGGACAGGGTGGTGCCCACCCTCTCCAGACGCTGCAGATCTGAGGGATGTTGGTGCACCTGCGCTTGGCACAGGGGGCCATCGTGGCTCCAGGGGCCGCACACGGGTCCCAGGTCAGACCGCTCAGTGACGCTGCATCACATAAAGGCCACCAGGTCCCGACACGTTGCAGACTCGGGGAACGTGGCCCCGTTTCCCGTCCTCTCTTTCCAGATGGAATTAGGGATGCGAGGAAACGAGGGTTTCTTGAGCCCTTTTCTAACGATAGCATGTGGGTTATGTTTTCCTGCTTGCTGATCCAGCAGCATCAAACGATTTGTTAAACCCCATTCGGTACTTACAGTCTGTCACTACAGTACAACATGGGGTTGTCATTCACCGTCTGGCAATGAAAACACAAGTCCTTAGCAGGTAACAGCTGGACAGACAGGGCCTCCCACCACCGGGGAGGCCCGAGAAGTAACTGTTGCAGACGTTCCCGCAGACGCCGGAATATTCTGTGTGAACGGGTGACACGCAGTTCGTCCAGGCGGGGGGCGGGGATGTCCTGTGAGGTGCGAGTGTGAGCAGGGACTATTGCTGCTCAGGTGGAAATGCTGAGTCAGATATCCAGGCCTGGGGGTGGGGCCCCTTGGGGGGGGGGCTTCCCAGAGGGAGCTAGAGGCTGACCAGGAGGCACTCAGCCTGACGGTCCTCCCAGGAGAGGCTCTTGTTTTCTCGCTCAGAGATGAAACCCATACGTCACCCGGGAAGGACCGGACCTCCGGTGGGTTAGGTGTTGACTGCTGATGACCCGGCTGGGTCCAGTCACAGAGGAATTTCATGGTCTTTATAGGAGAGAAAGATAATAGCTGGTTTTTAAAAAAATTTTATCTGGAAAATTAAATTTAATGGGGTGACATCGGTCAACAAGAGTACACAGGTTTCAGGCGAACCTCTCCACATCATGCGAGCTGTTGATTGTGTTGTGTGCCCGTCACCCAAAGTCTAATCAGTTTCCGTCACCATATATTTGTTCCTCTTCACTGCCCTTCCCCCACCCTTTCCCCCCTAATCCCTGCCACCCCCCACCCCTGGCTGGTAACCACTTCACTTTTATCTATGTCCATTAGCTGGCTTGAATCTCAGTGGTTGTGTGTGTGTGACAGGAAGGGAGAGAGATGAGAAGCATCAGTTCTTCATGGTGACACCTTAGTTGTTCATTGCTTGATTTCTCATATGTGCCTTGACCAGGGGGCTACAGCAGAGCGAGTGACCACTTGCTCGAGCCAGTGACCTTGGGCTCAGGCTGGTGAGCCTTGCTCAAACCAGATGAGCCTGCGCTGAAGCTGGCGACCTCGGGGTCTCGAACCTGGGTCCTCCGCATCCTAGTCTGACACTCTGTCCACTGCGCCACCGCCTGGTCAGGCTCAATGTCTGTTTTAATTAGACTCTGGACACTTCACCTGTGGTGGCCCCCATAATCTCAGGGAGGAACTGGGTGGGGAGGGGAGATGCTGAGACGCCTGCCCACGTCTCCCCACCCCCAGCATGTTTGTCCCCACTCAGTACGTCATGTTTGGTGTGACGGCTCCGTGGGATGCACTGAGGGGGTTAGTGGGATGGCCCGTCTGACCCCACGGTGTGGCTTTCAAGCCCCTGTGAGTGTCCTCGCCGGGCTCCTCCATGTTTTGGGCTGAAGAGTAGTCTGTTGAATGGATGGACCCCTTTCAGTTTAGCCGTCCATCCACGGACGGACACGTGTGTGTCATTTTGCCTGCGCCGCCGTGGACACTGCTGCCATTCACACGGTGCCCGGGCCGCTGTTTGAGCCTCTGCTTTCGGTGCTTCGTGGTTTATATCCAGAAGTGCAGTGGCTAGATTGTAAATAATTAAACATTAATTTTTGAGGAAAACAGTGCCGGATGATGACGTAGGGTATTCTAAAATCCTTTAGGTTGTAGCGTACACCAAATAACGTTTCTTTCAAAGTGTTATGTTTAACATTAGGAGTTTTCCAGATCCGAGCTGCTGATGTAATTAATAAATTACTAAGACCCAGAAAAAGCTCCTGTGACGGAGACGCCCCAGCGGGGCAGATGGGGCTTCCCACCCACGGCTGAGGGCTTTGCTCTGCAGGCACCTTACGTACCACACGGTCGAGAGTCTGAATCCCAACACGTCCCTGTCGCTCCTTCCTGTTACAGGGACGCTAAGGTCGCGTCCAGCGAGCACATGAGGGCCGGCGGCAGCGAGGAGATGGCCTGGCTGCAGATCTGTGAGCCCACGGAGAAGGACAAAGGCAAATACATGTTTGAGATTTTTGACGGCAAAGATAACCACCAGCGCGTCCTCGACCTGTCCGGTCAAGGTAAGACGACCGTCCGTCAGCCTCTCTGAGCCGGGCATTGAAGAGCTCCAGTCAGAGTGCATCGGGTTGTGTGCGTGAGTTTCATGCGGGAAACCTTTTCCGAGTCACCAGTGGGCTCACGTGGCTGTGTGCCAGCTTTTATCAGGGGGACCCCCTCCCTCACGCCCCGTGGAGCGTCCGAGCTCGTACGAGAGAGCTGAGCCTGCGGGAACCCCCGGTAACGCTGATGTGTTTCCTTGCAGCTTTCGATGACGCCTTTGCAGAATTCCAGCAACTGAAGTAAGACGCGCCCGTTTGGTTCTAATCCTACCGTCGGGGTGGGGGTGGGAGTGTTGGACGCCTCGCAGTTGGTTTTGACCGAGTGGGGAGAGCCTCGGGGCATCCAGGTGACCCGAGGTGTGTCACTTCCTGGGAACGGGACTGAAAATGGCAAGGGAAGCGATTTTTACGGGGAAGGGCAGGCCTTCTTCTAAACTGTCAGCGTCTCTATAGAGTTACTTCCAGAGTCATGGCAACCCCGGGTTGGTTCAGTGATTGAAATGACGCATTTCTGAATTAGCGATCGTTAGGGCAACACATCATCAACAGCAATTTTTTTTTTAAAAAAAGTTATATATTTAGGTTCTATTGAAGACTTTATATTTTTAAAGAACCCCTTTCGTTTGAGAGAAAAACTGAGAGAAAGGCATAGAGATTTCTCACATCCCCTAATCTCCCCACCTGCACAGCCTTCCTTGTTATCAACAACCTCTCCAGATGGGAGTTTGTCACCCCTGACGAACCTGCACTGACATGGCATCAGCACCCAGAGTCTATAGTGGACATCGGGGTCACTCTGTGTTGCATGCACATGCCGTGGGTTTGGACTGTTGCACGATGACAGGTGTCCATCAGGGCAGGGGCACAGAGAGTGGCTTCCCTGCCCTAAAACCCTCTGTGCCCAGCTCATCCCTCCCCCGTATGTCCGAACCCCTGACGACTGCTGACCGGTCACCATCCCCATAGCCTTTCCAGGATGTCACCGAGTCAGACCACACAGTGTGGAGCCCTGTCACCCAGGCACTGTCAGTGACGTGTGCCGGGGTCCCTCGGTGCCTTTCCCAGGATGTCACCAGGTCGGGCCACACGGTGTGGAGCCCTGTCACCCAGGCGCTGTCAGTGACGTGTGCCGGGGTCCCTCGGTGCCTTTCCCAGGATGTCACCAGGTCGGGCCACACGGTGTGGAGCCCTGTCACCCAGGCGCTGTCAGTGACGTGTGCCGGGGTCCCTCGGTGCCTTTCCCAGGATGTCACTGAGTCGGGCCACACAGTGTGGAGCCCTGTCACCCAGGCGCTGTCAGTGACGTGTGCCGGGGTCCCTCGGTGCCTTTCCCAGGATGTCACCAGGTCGGGCCACACAGTGTGGAGCCCTGTCACCCAGGCGCTGTCAGTGACGTGTGCAGGGGTCCCTCGGTGCCTTTCCCAGGATGTCACCAGGTTGGGCCACACGGTGTGGAGCCCTGTCACCCAGGCGCTGTCAGTGACGTGTGCCGGGATCCCTCAGTGCCTTTCCTGGCTTGAGAGCTCATTTCGTCTGCGTGCTGAATAAGTGCGGCTGAAAGATAACTTAGGGTTTTTTTTTTAAAACGTGCGTCTGAATTTTAGAGCATCTGAAAAGAGCAGCCATTGGCCGGCGCTAGGTCATTCAATCAATGTCTGCTCCGGATGAATGGACCGCTGAGATCCCATCAGAAACTGACCTTTTCAACTACATCTCAGGGTCTCCTGCCATCCGCACTCCTGCCTCTGACTGGGAATGCTAAACTCCGCTGTGGGTTCTAGCCACTGAGAGACAGGGTGCCCCCTCTCAACACGGGCAGCGGGGACACAGGGAAAACACAGAGACGTGGTCCCCAAGCCAGGGGCGTCCTCCGGAGAGAAAGCAGACCCCCCCCCCCCGCACCCCTCCCCCCGCCAACCTCTCACACGTGGACTGCGGTTTCTCACCCTCTCTTTTCCTTCTCTCCCCCCTGCCCCCGCGATGCTCAGGGCGGCTGCGTTCGCGGAGAAGAGTGAGTACCCCGCGGATGAGGACGAGCGCGTGTGTCCTGCTGGGAGGGACAGGGTCCTTGCTGCGGGGCGTTGGCTTGTGTGTTCAATGACGAGCAGACCTCACCCCTGGGGACACCTCCCACCCTCCTCACTGCCAGTCTGCTGCCACCCACATCCCCCACCCCCTGTGCCCCGTCCCCTGCCGGCCCGCTCAGCATCGCTCCTCACACCCTCTGGCCACCTGTCCGTCCCCGCTGTCACCCACCTGAGCTGTGTTGTTTTATGAGACGGTCAGTCAGGTGCAGCCACAGAGGAGACAGAGAAGCTCAGGAAACAAAGCTGACCACACCTGCGGGCTCTAGACACTGGCCAGGCTGTGAGGGGAAGCACCAGGCGGGGAGGCTCAGGAGGCTGAGGGCCAGAGCCAGGGACCACATGGGCTTTCCCCGGGAGAGGCGGGGCTGGGCAGGGCAGCAGCAGGGCTGGACAGAGTCCTGGGGGCTTTGGGCTGTGGGCGTGGTCCCGGTTGCCTGGCAGCCGGCCCTGAGACTCAGTCCGGAGTGTTGGCTGCTGGGGGACGGCCGGTGAGGGCGCTGGCTCTGGTGGGCAGACCCTCCCTGTCCCAGGTGTGCTCCCGGCTGGGCGGGGAGGGGCAGCCTCTCTCCAGCCTGGGAGGTTCTGAAGATGTCAGGACATCATAATGTGCAGGAAATAAAAATAGTGTCTGCACAACACGCCACCTTGTCCAGCCCGGCTCTCCAGACACACGGACCTCTCTCTTCCCAAGTTGGTTAGGGCCAGGCCCAGTTGTTCCTGAGTGAGCCCAGGGTGCCCCTTCTCCACCCTCACAGCCCTACTCACATCCCCTGTGCCCTCAGAGCCACTCACAGCCTCCCGCACAGACCAGTGTCCTCCCTGCACCCACCCTCCACCACACACACTGTATACACGTGCCCCCTGTACCCCCCTCCACCACATACGTGTGCACACATGTTCCCCATGCCCTGCCCTCCATCACACGTGTGCACATGTGGTGCTCAGCATGTGCGGTGGGAGGAACAACCTCGGTGATGGTTTCTCAGTGGAGTTCCTCTCATGTTGCAGATCGTGGCAAGGTGATTGGTGGTTTACCTGATGTGGTGACCATAATGGAAGGCAAGGTAAGGACAGACAGCAGGACACCAGTGGCATGGGCTCAGCAGTGCGTGTGGCCACAGCGAAAGGCCGTGTAGGGAGCCGGGCAATGGGTGTGTGCTGTCGGGCTGCAGGGTGCAGGGGCAGTGGGTGTGCGCTGTCGAGCTGCACGGTGCAGGGTGCAGGGCTGGGGCTCCTCACATCCCGCTTGTCCCCACTACCACTGGCAACCCTGGTGCTCAGTGTTCTGAACACACAAACTACGACAGCTTTACCACCTGGGGACACTCTGCGAGACTCAGGCACCACACGGCAGGTCTTGTGGCCGCCCTTGGGCCCACGCCTGTGCATCCACCAGGTCCTGCTGCCCCTGGTCCCGGGACTGGTCAGGGGAATAACTGAGCAAGGATCAGTGGCCACACCCACCCCTACAGGACCCACCTGCCCAGTGTGAAGGTGGGAGCCACCTTCTTCAAGTGTGAAATTCAAAAGAAATCTCTCCCCAACCTTCAAGGCCACTTGGAACACAGACTGAAAACGGTTTAGCAGAGTTTTACCTGGTCATCTGTCAGTGGGGTTGTTGATATCCCATCCATATGTCTCTGGGTGCTTCAGGGGTCCTCCCCAGTGTCACAGGACTTCCACAGTTGAAGTTTATCAGGCCAGAGTATGAAAGTGTGTAGGTCTGAACAAAGCCCAGAGCTGAGGCTGAATGGCCCTGAGGCTCAGGACGAGACGTCACTGGGAAATTTTCAGTGATGTGATGTTATCCCAGGCTCGAAGCATGTTTAAGTGTCTACCATCGTTGCTGCACCCAACTTACTCCAGCACAACGTACTCTCTGGGCTTGCTAGAGCACCCACACATCTGAATATAAAGGAAATTGAGGAACACGCTAAGATCATCAACTGTGATACATAGATATATTTAATTGCCCTTAAATCCTTTTTTTTTTTTTTGTTGTTGTGACAGAGACAGAGAGAGTCAGAGAGAGGGACAGATAGGGACAGACAGACAGGAAGGGAGAGTGATGAGAAGCATCAATTCTTCATTGCGGCTCCTTAGTTGTTCATTGATTGCTTTCTCGTGTGTGCCTTGACCAGAGGCCTACAGAAGAGTGAATGACCCCTAGCCCAAAGCAGCGACCTTGGGCTTCAAGCCAGTGACCTTGGGCTCATGCCGGCGACCTTGGGGTTTTGAACCTGGGTCTTCTGCATCCAAACCCAATGCTCTATTCACTGTGCCACCGCCTGGTCAGCCTAATTGCCCTCAAATCCGTTCATTGGCGTAGCCTGTGGATTAAAGCTCAGAAGGAATAGAAAAAACTAGCGCTGACTTTTGTCATGAGCTGCTGCATGGAACTGCATTTGTTTGCATGCTGCTCTTTCGGGATCCCGGGTGTCCGGCTGGTTGCTTAGGTCTGTAAAGAGCAGGCTGACTCAGTGGGTGCTGGGAAGGGCCAGTATGTGCAGCCGGGTGTGGCACAGGATCAGCGCCGTTCACAGGGGACCTGACCTTTGTCTCTAACTCTCCCGAAGACCCTGAACCTGACCTGCACGGTGTTCGGAAACCCCGACCCCGAGGTGGTGTGGTTCAAGAATGACAAGGACCTGGAGCTCAATGAGCACTTCTCGGTGAAGGTGGAGCAGGCCAAGTACGTGAGCATGACCATCAAGGGCGTGACGGCCGAGGACTCGGGCAAGTACAGCATCAACGTCAAGAACAAGTACGGGGGCGAGAAGATCGACGTCACAGTCAGCGTGTACAAGCACGGGGAGAAGATCCCGGATGCGGAGCCGCCCACGCAGGCCCAGCCCAAGCGCCTCCCCGCCTCCGACTCCGCCCCGGCCCCGTGACGGCCGGCGCCCCCGAGTCCCGGCGTGCTGTGTGCTGTGCCCGCGGCGTGACGCCCCGTGGGCCAGATAGGGACCCCACGTTGTGCTTTCAACTTGGCCACTCGTTAGTCTTAGGTTAGGTCCACTCGGCAGGAAGCCAGGGCTCTGGGCGGCGGCTGCCCACGCCCGGGCTTGGACTCCTCGTGCGGACAGGGGGCAGCCATTCCGGAGTCCTGGGTGGAGCCTTTTATGCCCGTGTTACCTGTCGCTCCGTTTCCTCTTGCTTCTGACAAATAAAACCTTAAGAGGCACCTAGTTGTGGCTCTCCTGTTCCACGCCGTCCCTAACACGTCCCCTCCTCACCTGGTTCATGGTGGTCAGCGTGCAGGGTCGCAGCGGGGAGTCTGACGCCCAGAGCCAGGGTGGGGGCCTCACTCTCTGGAGAGAAGCGTTACCCCCAGGGCTTGGTGGTGAGGTGAGGGAACCTGGTCGAGAGGGATGCCCACAAACGACAATCCCTGGGGGGCGTGGGGACAGTGGACATACTATGTTATATTCATTTCAGGTGTATACCCAGTGATTAGACATCACACCACTTACTGAGTGACCATCCCGACAGGCCTTGCACCTGACCCCCGACGTATCTCTCGACTGTGTTCCCTATGTGGCACCTGACAGCCCGTGACTGTTCTGACACCATCCGTTTGTCCTTGTCAACCCTCCCCCACCTTTTCCACCCCCACCCCCAGCCTCCTCCCGACTGGCCACCATGAAGACCACTGGGCATCAGTGAGTCTGCTTCTGTTCTGGTTGTCCACCCACTTTGTCTCTTAGATTCCACTGTTGATAGATATGTGTTCATCACCATGTCATTGTTGATCTGGTTTACCTTTTTCTCTTCCTCTTCTTAAAGAAGAAGACCCTTGGACGTTTTATGGGATACTTGTTTGGTGGCGATGAACTTTTCCAGCTTTTTCTTGTCTGGGAAGTTCTTGATCTGTCCTCCTGTTCTCACAGACAGCCTTGCTGGCTAGAGGCATCCTTGGTTGTAGGTCTTTGGTTTTCATCACTTTGAATATTTCTGGTGGCCTGAAAAGTTTCTGTTGGGACGTCAGCTGACAGTCTCATGGGAGCTCCCTCTCACTGCTTTTCAGATGCTGTCTTTGTCTTTAACCTTTGGCATTTTAATTATGATGGAGGGTTCAGTGGTACAGCACCCCCCCCCCCCCGATGACCCAAGCTGGCCACTTGAGGCATTCCTTCCATGTGGGCTGTTGAGCCCTGATGTGTGTTGGCCCATCAGTGGGAGGGATTTACCACCAGGCTGATCAGCTGGAAGGGCTGGTAGTGACCACTGACCACCATGGAGGGTCAGCCGTGCAGGGGCCCACCCCACAGAGCAGGACATGCTTCAGCGGGGCTCTGCTGCCTGCTGAGTTCTCCCCTGGAGTCTGCTGCTCATAGAGGTGGTAGGACCGTAATCCGGTGTGGCCTGAAGCTGTCCACTGGGTGCGCTGGCTCTGAGGCCTCCCCAGAGGTGCAGGCCACGGTCCCAAGGTCAGCGGCCACTTCTGGTCTGCCCGGGCCCTAGTGTTATGATCTACAGAACAATCTGCAGATGGCTGCTACTTGGGTGGGGCTTGGAGGTGTCCAGCAAGGCCAGGCTGCAAACCAAGGCTGGCTGCTGCTAGAGTCGGGCCCAGGGTCACTTAGCGAGAGGCACAGGGCATGCCGATGCCAAATGCTGCTTGTTTGACAGATGTTTTGGAAAGTTTGGAGCCTCAGCCAAGGTCGGCCGTTTGTTTGGAAAAGCCATTAGAAACAGCTTGAGTGAGCTGTATGGAGCAGGGCCAGGTTGATGGAGACTCAGATACGGTGCCCACCTGCTGGTTCTACGGGCGGGTGGTCTCATCGGAGGAATGATGGACTCTACCAGTAGTCTGCCTGGCAGAGAGCTCTCCTCCAGCTCTTGCCTTCGTGCCGGACGATTCAGTTTGTCCCTGTGTGTCTCCGGTGCCTTTCAATCTGCTGCCCCAGCGCGGGAGCTCAGAGGGGAGCAGTCCGAGTAAGTTCACGCACGGGCCCTTAAACAGGATCACCTGGGACCCCAGGGGCCTCCGTCTCGCTCTGCCACAGTCCCCGCTGGTGTTCCCAGCCAGCAGTTATGGGGACTGCTCTTCCCGGGCCTGGAATCCAGGGCTGGGACCTCTCACTCCTCAGGGGAGCACCCTCTGCAGCCATAATATTGCTCCCTACTCTTTTATCCACCACGCGTGGGTGTGGCACCAGCTGTTTCTGGGTCTGCGCCCCTCCCCAGTCTCCGAGTGGCTTCTTTGATTCCCTAAGCGGTAGGACTTCCAATCAGCCGGGTTCAGGCGGTTCTGGGTGGCGGCTGTTCTGTAGGTTAGCTGCACGGGTCGAGGTGGTTGTGGGAGGGGAGGCGAGCTCCGTGTTTACACCGCCACCTTGCCCGGAAGTCAGGGCTGTGTTCTCTTCCCGTGGGTTACCTAGTGAGTCGGGGCTTAAGAGAGAACGAGAACACGCCTCTGAAGCCTTCGCTGAAGCCGCCCTGGAGGAAGAGTTGCAACTCAGTTGACTCTGTCTCTTGGAGACAATTTTTTAAAAAAATTTGTAGGATCAGCACACCTTTCTTTCAACTTTTTCTTCCTTTTTTTCTTTTTTTTGTGTGTGTGGGGGGACAGGCTGAAATTCCTCTGGCATAAATATCCCATCTCATTTTTCGTTTTCCTGCTCTATAGCAGGAAAAGCTTCGACAGTTTAGAACGGTTATTTTCGGCTCACCGCGTACATAAACTGCATAATTACTAGAATTCTGTGATGCACCAAAAAAATAAGTATTTTTTGCTGATCTGACAAGAAAACCCCAACAGTATACTTTTGATTTCGCTCCCACCAGGTGGCTACGGTTGGTTGTGTTGGCTGCTGTCAGTTTTTTTTATTCAACTCTGCAAGGAGAAAGAAGTCAGCGCCCCGACGACGTGGCCAGGTAGTGCACGTTTTAAAAATTCTTGCAGCATACCGGCCGAAATTTGCTGATTTAGAATTTTCTCCCTGGATCGTTAGGGCCCATTCAAACTCTATGATGTTGCGTTATGTTTTTCTAAGGTAATAAGAGAAACCCTGAGATGTAAATAGGGCCCCTCATCACACAGCCAGCTGAGCCGGGTTTCCTGCCAGGCCAGGGGTGTCAGCAAGAATTTCTAGGCTGACCTCCCCCCTCTCTGTTGCTCAGGTGAAGGTTGGCCGAGTTTGTTACCCTCTCTGCATAGAGGGGCGGGCATTCCGAACTGCCTCGGCAGGGAAGGCCTGCGTTTTCCCGTGTCCGACCTCTATCGAGTTAAACGGAGCTCACGTACTTTTCAGTTTCAATAGTCATTTTGTTTAGCTGGGGTGGCTCACAGGAAAGAGATCTGCGTTGTTTTTCAAGTCCTATGTATATCTATAGGATATATCAGTATATCCTATAGATATATAGATATAGATATATATCTACAGATTATATCGATGCATCTATATATATTTGTGACAGAGACAGAGTCAGAGAGAGAGAGACAGACAGGGACAGACAGACAGGAAGGGAGAGAGGTGAGAAGCATCAATCATCAGTTTTTTGTTGCCATTGCAACACCATAGTTGTTCATTGATTGCTTTCTCACACGTGCCTTGACCGCGGGCCTTCAACAGACTGAGTGACCCGTTGCTGGAGCCAGAGACCTTGGGTCCAAGCTGGCAAGCTTTTGCTCAAGCCAGATGGGCCCACGCTCAAGCTGGCGAGCTCGGAGTCTCGAACCTGGGTCCTCCGCATCCGAGTCCGATGCTCTATCCGCTGCACCACCGCCTGGTCAGGCGATTGCTTTCTTTTATGTTCCTTGACCTGGGGGCTATAGCAGACCGAGTGATCCCTTGCTCGAGCCAGCGACCTTGGGCTCAAGCTGGCGAGCCTTGCTCAAACCAGATGAGCCCGCACTCAAGCCAGTGACCTTGGGGTTTTGAACCCCGGTCCTCTGTGTCCCAGTCTGATGCTCTATCCACTGTGCCACCGCCTGATCGGGCTAGTCATATAATTCTTTTTCAGCAGGATATTTTATTTTATTTTTGACGAGTTTAAGGTTCAGAGCAAAAGGTTCGGAGAGGGAAGTATGAGGTTTCCCTGTCTACCTCCTGTCCCCCGACCTCCAGAGCCTCTTCACGGTCAGCGTCCCCACCCGGTGGGGCATTTGTCACCGCTGATGAACCTGCACCGGACTCTGTCACCACCCCCCGAGCTCCGGTCCACAAGGGCCACCCTGTGTTGTAGGTCCTGTGGGTGCTTCAGGCCTGGCCACACTCCAGGTGGTGCTCGGACAACAGGGACGGAGCTTGGCCCGAGGCCACCGCAGATCCGTCTCTCGGATACAGACCTCCCTTAGCGAGCCGAGGATGATGAAAGGCATGGTACTGACCCCGGGGACAAGGACAGGTCCAGCTAGTGACGGATTCCAGGAAACAGCGGCTAACGTTGAAGACAGTAATGCGGCACCTTAATCTCCGTTGGGCCCACCTTAGAAGGAATAAAACATACCTTGTGAGATACTACAAGGCTCTTATCGTATCGGTAAAGCCATAAAAGTGTGTGACCTGTCTGCGCACGGAGTTTGGGCGTGAATTTTAAATATTCCGTGTGCCAAGGGGCATGTCGACGCTGGGCCTCAGTCATTTTTCAAGTGGTCAGTCCCGGCACTGACCGTTTCCAGGGCACGAATGTGAGGCTGCAGCGCTATCAGCCGGGGTGGGGGCTCCGAGCGGGGGGGGGGCTGGGTCTCGGGAGCCCTGTCCTCCTGGCGTCCTTCATGTCCTCATTTCTGCCGCTCCATTTTCAGAAAACCTTCTTCAGTGGACATTTGGGGGAGGAGGCAGCAGGGGGCAGTTAGAGGTCTCCCGCTCTCTGTGACAGACTCTGTGAGCTGTCTCTGGCCTCCGTTTGGTCCGTTTTGTTTTTTTAATTGCCCCCTGGGGGTCTGTAGCTCAGTGACAAATGGGAGGAGAGTACACAGGAGGGACTTATTTTTCATCGGCCTAAAAATGGGTAAAAGTGTGCACTGGGACACCATTGTACCTGCAGAGTATGACTACGTTTCTCAGCAAAGGGGGCTTATAGGAGAGGAGCCTTAAAAGGGGCGTTTTAGTGATGGAAACAGAAGTAAATGATCCCGGATCCCTCAGCCCTCACGGCACCGAAGGAAACACGGCTTCCCTTCACGTCCTTCCTGACTGCGTCTGGTCCTGTGCGGCTGGTCCTGTGCGGCTCTCTCCGCACATGAACGCATCTGCTTTTGTTTACTGAAGACACTGCGGGCTTCTCCACCAGCGTGGTGCCGTTTCTTCCCGTGTCTGCTGAGGAAAAGGGGTGGACACAGAGTCTTCTCCGTCAGAGACCAGCTGCTCGGCCTGGACTCACCCTTTTCTTTCTGTGCCTCAGTTTCCCTAGCTGTAAATGTGAGCCCCATTCACATGCCAAGGGCCTTCGCTTGTACCCCTCAAGCGAGAACCTGGATCCCCCACTGTGACCCCGCACCCCACTGTGACCCCACATTCCCCCACTGTGACCCCGCGCCCCACTGTGTCCCCACGCCCCACTGTGACCCCGCGCCCCACTGTGACCCCGCGCCCCACTGTGACCCGCACCCCACTGTGACCCGCACCCCCACTGTGACCCGCACCCCACTGTGACCCGCGCCCCCACTGTGTCCCCGCGCCCCACTGTGACCCGCACCCCCCTGTGACCCGCACCCCCACTGTGACCCGCACCCCACTGTGACCCGCACCCCACTGTGACCCGCACCCCACTGTGTCCCGCACCCCACTGTGACCCGCACCCCCACTGTGACCCGCACCCCACTGTGTCCCGCACCCCACTGTGACCCGCACCCCCACTGTGACCCGCACCCCCACTGTGACCCGCACCCCCCTGTGACCCGCACCCCCACTGTGACCCGCACCCCACTGTGACCCGCACCCCCACTGTGACCCGCACCCCACTGTGACCCGCACCCCACTGTGACCCGCACCCCCACTGTGACCCGCATCCCCACTGTGTCCTGCACCCC
This sequence comes from Rhynchonycteris naso, assembly GCA_037038555.1. NCBI lineage: Eukaryota > Metazoa > Chordata > Mammalia > Chiroptera > Emballonuridae > Rhynchonycteris > Rhynchonycteris naso. Next base: position 969,892 of record CM072998.1, read on the forward strand.
ACTGTGACCTGCACCCCCACTGTGACCTGCACCCCACTGTGACCTGCACCCCACTGTGTCCTGCACCCCACTGTGACCTGCACCCCCACTGTGACCTGCACCCCACTGTGACCTGCACCCCACTGTGACCTCACACCCCACTGTGACCTGCACCCCACTGTGACCTGCACCCCTCAGTGATGTTCCTCTCGTGCACGTCGCCGTGTCAGTGAGATTCCTTGTCAACTGGTTCTTGGAATTCCCGTCTGGCTGGGATCAGGGGGCTCCAAGGTTTCTTGGAGAACTTATCAGACCTGACGTTTTAGGATGTCAGCCTGTCTGTCCTTTTGATGAGGAGTCAGTGCCGGATCTCAGCTGCTGCCCTGGGCTGTGTGGGGGACGTCTGCCCTGCCCAGTCCTGCCTTGCAGCCGTGCCGAGCCCGCCTGCACCCTCCACCCTGCCGGAGCCGTGGCGCCCAGCCTGCAGCCGCTGCCCGCTGTCCACCGTTTGGCATTCTTCCCACATCCTAACCGCACCATGTGGACGTTTCAAGAGAGAGGTCTGTGTACAGTAGAGGATGGCTGACCTTCGTCCACCTATCAGAGCAGCTCTCCGACAGGCCGTCGGTGAACACGGCTTGTTCACGGCTGTCCTGATGGGAGATCCCAGGACATTCGCTACACCTGAAGAGGAAGTCCCTTGTGGCCACGAGGAGACGGAGCATTCAGACCTGGTATTTAGATGTATTAGCGTTCGTGTTTACTTTTTAAAACGTTAACAACTATTTTTTGATTATAGTTGCTGTACCATACTATACTAGAGCCAGGAGTATGGCACAGTGGTCAGACAATCCTACACTTTACTGGCATTTCCAGTGCCCAGCGGCACCATGCGTAGTTACTACAGCATCGTTGACCTTGTCCCCTGGGCTGGACGCCACACCCCTGGGACTGCTCTGTAACTGCCCATCTGGACTTCTCAGTCCTTTCCCGTTTTTCACCCATCCACTCATCTCCCGAAACCCTGCCCACCTGGCAGCCGTCAAAACGTCCCTGTATCCGTGAGTCTGTTTGTTTGTTTGCATTCTGCACAGAAGTGTAACCGTCTTTCTCGGACCCACTCACTCCACTCAGCACAGTATCCTCTAGGTCTGTCAGTGCTTTCGCAAAAGGTAAGGCTTTAACTTTGTATACGGCCCCGTAATATTCCACTTTGTATATGCGCCACTTCCTTACCCATTCATCTATCGACGGGCACTTACGTTGCTCCCGTAGATCGGCTATTGTAGATAATGCCGCATTGAACGTAGAGGAAGGAGTGTGTGTCTTTTTGAATTATCTTCAGATAAACACCCAGTAGTGGAATTGCTGCATCCTTCGTAGTCTTTTGTAATAGATAGCATTTGTTTTGAAGTCCATTTTGTCTTGTATAAGTATTGCTATCCCAGCTCTTTTTTTTAATTTCTATTTTCCTGAAATAGCTTTTTCTATCCCTTTTACTTCCTGTCTCTCTCTGTCTTTTGATCTGAAGTGAGTCTCTTGAAAGGGTCTGCTTTTCTAATCCATTCAGCCATCCTATGTAATTTGATTGGTGCATTTAATTCATTTACATTTACAGGAATTGTTGATAAATATGCAGCTGCTGCCATTTTATTAGTCATATATTTTTAATTTTATTACTATTTTTAAAATGTTTATTTTAAAGAGAGAGGAAGGGAGAGAGACAGGGGATTGAACCAGCAACCTCTGTGCTTTGGGACGATGCTCTAACCAACTGAGCTATCCAGCTAGGGCTATTATTCATGTTCTTATTTTTTTCTTCGTGTAAAAGTCTTTTTACTACTTCTTGTAATACTGGTTTGGAAGTCATGAACCTTTTAAGCTTTTTCTCATCTGGGAAACCCTTTACCTGTCCTTTGATTCTAAAATAAAAGCCTTGCTGGGCAGAGGAGTCTTGGTTGTAGGTCCTTGCTTTTCATCACTTTGAATATTTCTTGCCCCTCCCTTCTGGACTGAAACATTTCTGTTGAGAAATCAGCTGACAGTTCTATCAGAGCTCCCTTGTGAGTAACTAACTGCTTTTGTCTTGTTGCTTTTAAGATTCTGTCTTTGTCTTTAACTTTCAGCGTTTTAATTAAGATGTATCATTTTGTTTAGAGCTAGCTGTCTGTGTTTCCTGGGCTTGGGTGTCTGTTTTCTTTACCAGCTGAGGGAATTTTTCTGTTATTATTTCTTTAAGTAGGTTCTCAATCTCTCACTCTCTCTTCTCCTTCTGGTACCCCCCATGATGCAAATGTCGGTGCTCTGGTTGTTCCAGAGGCTCTGTAAGCAGCCTTAGTACTTTTTTTTGATTCTTTTTGCTCTTCTCACTGAGTGTTTTCTCCCAACTTCCCTTTTAAATCACTGATCCAATCCTCTGCTTTATCTAACCAGTGCTGATGCCGTTGAATGCACCCTTCATTTCAGTTAGGGTATTTTTCATTTCCGACCAGTCCCTTTTCATGGACTCCATTTCTTTGTTGACGTGCTCACTGAATTCCTCTCTTCTCCTAAGTTCATTGAGCACCTCCCATATAGCCAGTGTTTTGAACTCAGCATCTGGTAGTTTGCTTGTTCTCCATTTTGTTCAGCTTTTTAAAATTTTTTTTCCGGGAGTTTTGATTTGTTCTTTCCTTTGGGACATCTTTCTTCATCCTCATGTTGGGAGCCTTCCTGGGTTTGTTTCTATACCTTAAGTGGAGCTGCTACACCTCCCGGTCTTGACGGAGTGGCCTCATGTAGTGGGTGTCCTGTGGGACCCAGTGGCACAGTGCCCATAGTCCCCTGAGCCAGGTGCTCGACGTGTGTCCCTTGTGCGGGTTGTGTGTGATCTATTGCAGTCGAGCCTGGCTTGCTGTTGGCACCCCAGGGCTGGGACTGACCCTCTGGCTGGGTGGCTGTGACTATAATGGAAAAGCTGCTGTCCAAGGACCGACCCAGCTGAGCCGGAGTCTCCGCAGCTGGCCTCTGGGGCTGCTGAGTCTGCCCTTAAGCGTGTCGTTTGTGGAGGTGGTTGGAGAGGTGCTTTGGCGTGGTCTGATGCTGGCTTCTGGGTGTGTTGGTTCTTGGCTTCTTAGAAGGTTCAGGCTGAGGTCAGCCACCACCTTGCCCTGCATGGGGCCACCGGCGTGAGCTACAGAGCAATTGTGGATGGACCCCACGTGTGCTGGGTTTGGAGGTGCCTGGGAGAGGCCGAGCTGCAAACAGAGGCCAGCTGCCCCGAGTGCCGGGTTTGGGGCTGCTTAGCAAGTGGCACGGGGCATGCTGCTGAGGCCAGATGCTGCTTATTTGGAGGTTTTGAACTTTGAGAGATTTTAGGAAAGTCAGCAGCACGAGCAAAGACAGGCCGTTTGCATGGAAAAGCCACAGGAGGCAGCTTGGGTGGTCCTGCACGTTGGGTGGGGTGGGGTTGGGGGGGGTTCCGGGGAATCACCGGGGTGAGCCAGGGTGAGGAGGACTCAGATACGGAGCCCACCGGTGCCCGCACAGGACTCACAACCTCTGCCAGCACTTCTCTCTGGGATGGGAGAAAACTGCTCCCCGCACCCTCCATCTCCTGTGCTGATGCCGACACCCAGTTCCTCCCTGCATGTCCCTCGTGACTTCCGAGCTGCGGTCCCAGCGCTGGGGCTCAGAGCAAGTGATTATGGGTAAGTCTGTGCACGGGCCCCTAAAGAGGAACGCCTGGGACTCCAGCAGCCTCCGCCTCCCTCAGCCACACTCCCCGCTGGTTTCACAGTCAGAAGTTATGGGGACTTCTCTTCCTGGCTCTGGAACCTGGGATGGCTGGGACCCCTCCCTCCTCCGCTGAGATATCTCGCCTGGTTTTGATCCACCCAGCGCACGTGGGTGGAGGGCCAGCCCGTTCGTTCCTCATCTCCGCCCCTCCTACCAGGCTCCCTGTGGTGTCTTCTTTCATTCCCTAGTGTGGGGCATCTGTCAGTCAGGCGGTTCTGAGTGAGGGTGGTTCCATCACTCAGTTTGTCATTTTGGTGTGGTTGCGGGAGGCGGCGAGCAAGTGCTTACGCCACTGTCTTGACTGGAAGCCAGGACTTATATTTTAGGCTCGAGGTGTTTGGTGGATGCTTCCAGGGAGTCTGTCTGGCGTGGATGCAGTCACTCCTTCTGGACATGGGCTACGTGGCGGAGGAGAGGGGAGGTCACTCCTTCTGGACATGGGCCACGTGGCGGAGGACAGGGGAGGGCCGAGCACAGAGCACAGGGGTCACTGCTGGGTGTGGTGCGGGCGTGAGATGTTCGTCAGGTAGGGGGAGCTGTGAAACATGTCAGAGGGACGGGAGCTGGGAAAAAAACCCATAAATTCTGGCACAGGCTGAATTTAATACTGACAAGAGGCCTTTTATTTATTGACTCTTTTTGGTAAAGTAATTTAATGTTATTATTTAGCGTGCAAACTTTTAGAGAGATGGGATTTGTGAGGTTTCTGACCCTGGGCAGCGTTCACATGGAGAGTCAACTGTACGGTTCAGAGGTGAAAGAAGTGATCGTGGAAGGAGGGGAACTAGAAGCTTAAAATGAGCTACGCCCTTCCCTCCATCATTACGCGTACGGGGCAGGACAGAAGTAAGTTTACAGGGCCAGTGCGCTGCGTGGCACGGTTTCTTCTTGTGTTAGTATCATTCAGTTCCTGTGTTGTTTTCCACGTGAACACTGTAGACTTTCTCTTGCCCACCCTGCACCTTGAACGTGGTTGAACTAAGTATCGTCTAGCTCGACACAAACTTGCCCGAGCAAAGGACGGTAGGTTTTCCATGACCTGCATTCCGAATAGATAGGAAATGCTTTTAAGTTTCTAGAGGGCAGAGAGTTGACCGCATGTCATTAACATGTGACCTTTTTCCCCGGGCGTAATGAAGATGAGAACTTGGTCACCTGTGGTCAAAGCTGGCACCGTGCCTCATCCAGCAGACGCGAGGTGCCTCTGGGGAGGGCTCTCTCGTCATTCACCTGGCGTTTCCCAGAGCAGAGGGCTAGTCGCTTCCTCACCATCTCCAATGGTAACTAGAACGTCACGGGTGTCTTGTTTCTGGTGGGACGGCAGGACTGTACCTGAGGGAAGGGTAGGGGAGTGATGCTGTGAAGGTGCTGAAGCCCTCCTGTGTCTAGTAAGGGTGGAGTGTCCCTCGAACCTTCTCAAACATCCGGATCTGTCTTAGCTTCCTTGTTTGTAAAATCGAGATGGTAACTCTTTGCAGGGTTACTACGAGATTGGCCCACAGCTCGTTCCCAGGAACAGAGCAGCGATGTGGCCCCGGGGGGTCCTTGACACCGACGCTCCCCACCTGGTCTTTGAACCACACAGACCTCAGCCCTGGCGGTCTTTCACAATTTCTCCAGTTCCCACGTCTAAGCGACTTTTCCTGCGTCTCACGGAACTCTCCCGAGACCCACGCACGGACACCTTAGTTCAGTTCTCTACTGGCAGACCCGGGTGCCCAGGGGTCATCGTGGATCGTTCTGGAAGGAATACGGGTGCTGTCTTCAGCCACGTGGAGAGACTGACTTCCTGGGACCTGGTGCTGTCACAGCGCGGCCCAGACGGAAGGTGATCGGACTTTCCTTTTAGAGCGGCACAGGCCTGGGCCGGGAAAGCACAATGGAAAGATTGCTGTACGGTGGGCAGTTTGTGCCAAATTTCTGCCAGGACTCGAGAGGTGAAGGGCGTGGTGACGATTCTAGCAAAATCTTCTGCACCGCGGCACAAACTGCCCCCCGCTCGGGCCAGGTGTGCTGCCTGATTCCAATGGACACATGCTGCCGTCAGCACTCTTTCCCAATAAAATTTATGTTTGTACAGCTTATGCAACCCATGGCTATAAATACTCCGGAGGGCAGGAGGGATTTGTTAGAGAGCCAAAGTTACCTAATGCTCCACGGTGAAGGACTCTGCGTCCGGCCTCAGAACCCGGGGGGATCATAGTTTTTAAAATCAAGTGTCTAAAACTAAATCAATAATCAGCTACAGGGTGGGGCAAGAGAGGGTTAGAGTTGTCAGTACGTGAACACGCGGTACTTATTCTTGACCTGTTGTCTATTAGTCATTGTATTATTCTCCATGCCAACGATACACCGACGTCTGTCCCACTCTGTATAATGCCTTTCTCCTATGACAATGATGATATCATAGGATGATGGTGATGATGACAATGATGATGATGGCAATGATCACAGTAACAATGTATCTCTAAGGATAATGACACTACCTCCTGGGTTTGGGCCTGGGGTCTTTTCAACACACAGGGATGACGGAGAAGAGCACACATGTGCTCTAGAAGTCAAAGGCATGGTGACTGCCCTGCTCCAGAGTGGGAAAGAAGGTGACCCACCTGTGGGACCTCTTTTCCCGAGGCAGCAGTTGCTGTGGGCAGTCCACCCTTAGGGATGAAGCAGCCCAAGTAGGACCTATCGAGCTACTGATTTCCTGTTCCTTTTACTGTTAAAGAACCAATATTTTATTTTTAAAAGCTAGAAATGGCTATGCATTTCAACACATCCACGGGTAAACAATACACCAGGGCTGTAAGCAGTTGGCTTCCTGTGGCGGGCTCTGTGCAGTTAGCATTCTCTCAGGGGAGACCGAGCTCGCTAGATCACGTCCTAGCCAACCTTTTCTTATTTTATTTGTCAAACCAACCCATGGAGCAGCCAGGCCTGCCTGGGGGTGACCTGCTCCGTCCTGTAGTCCCAAGGAGCACTTGCAGACTGTGGGGACAAAGCCCCCAACCTCCAACTCCCGTAGTGTTTATTCACTCAGTTATGTCTTGAATTTGTTCCTTTCCTCTGCCCAAAGGGGCGTTTCCATGAAGAATATTCCATAATGGAGCACACGTGGCTCCACTGTTCAAAGTCCAGGAAGTGAGTGCTGTCCCTCAGCTGCTGGACACTTGGAGGCTGGAGCTCTCTGGGCTCCACGTGGTTAGGGTGTTGTTTTCTGACACGGGTCATGGCTGCTGCAGCACACAAGCCAGTGTTTAGGAGGGCAGTGGGCAGGTCTGTCTCCATCCCCCACAGAACGTGGAACGGCGGGAGGGGACACAGAGAGAGCAGGGACCCGGGAAGCCCGGGTTTCCCTGGCTTTCAGTCTACCCTCCACCTCCCTTCTCAGTTACCCTGGGAACTGACCTGTGACCCCTGGAAACCCCCAGACTCAGTGGGGAGGAATCACCGTCTTCCAGAGGCAGAGGCGTGTTGTCAGAGGGAGTGTCACTGCTCCCTCTTCTCCCTCAGCCGTGTCCACCCGCAGGTGGTGCGTCCAGGCAGTGGCCACGTGCTCTCCGAAAGCTGAAGTCGCGGCGGCGTCCACGAGGCAGGAACGTGGAGGACACCTGGCGCCCACAGGCCTCCCTTCAGCGCGCGCGTCTCTCAGCCCCCCACCCACTGTCTCCGTGCCACCCGCACACGCGCACCTGTGCTCCCCCAGGGGCCACCCGGGCTGCTCCCCCTGCCGCGGACTCTGCGTCGGGGGGCCTGTGTGCACCGGGACATGAATGACAGGCCTCTCCGCGCCAGACGCACGCGCGCTGGTCCCGTCCCCGCCCCCAGTTCGCTGATGAACAAAGGAAAGGTCCCTCGTTTCCTTCCACGTTCACGGAGGCCATCGGTGCCCGCCGCGGGTCTCTGCAGATTAATACACCGAATGAAAAAGCAGAAGGAAATGATGAAAATGCCATTAAAACGATCTAGAAATCTCTCATCTTAGGGCCAGGCAGTAAGTGGGGTAATCAGTCTCACTCCAATGAACGCTTGAGTTAGTGGCATTGGTAGGTACTGGCTGAGAGCCCGGTAGTTTTTAAAAGCCCATTAAAGGCAAGGAGAGACCCTCCTGCAGCAGTCTGCCCTGTGAGGACAGCCCCCGGGGGCCACACTGAAGGTGAGGCTGTCCGCCTTCCTCTCCCCGCTGGGTCCGGCCAGCAGCCGGGCAGACCTGACCCCTCCGCACGACAGGGAGTTTCTCTGGTTGTTCTCTATGGTTTTTGACGTGTTTCTCGGGGGACACTGGGGTGACTTCTGAGCCACGTCCCTGCAGGACTTGGAACATCCGATTCATAGGAGCCTTAGGGTGTCGCCTGATGCTGCCCTTGCTTTTCTCAGGCTGGTGGGGCAGGAGGGGACGGAGCTGGGCCACTGCAGATGGCACGGCTGGGGTCCCTGGACGGGGGTCAGGCTGGGGGCTGAGCTTCCGGCTTCTCTTTGTGATAGAGGCAGCGAGGTAAACACAAGCTTTCTCTAGCTTTTCTTGGGGGGTGGTGGAAAGAGCCTGGGATGGGGGGGGACACTAACAATGCTCTCGTCCTGGGGGCCCGTTTTCTTCCTCGAGTCCCTGGGGAGATCCCATGCCAGTCCTGCATCTGCCTCTTCCTCTGCCTCTTAGGGGGTCACATGGGGTGGAGGGCCACCCACTTCTATATGCCCAGGGAGCTTGTCCCTGAGCCCATCACACAGCAAGGTGCAGACAGGTCTGTTTCTCCTGAGCCCCTCTTCCTGCCCTGTGACGGCCGGCCGTGTTCCCACAAACTGTGTCCTCTCGTGGTCTTTCCTCTGTGCCCCCTCCACTGCCTCCTCTTCTTCTGAGAGGGACGCCAGTCCTACGGATTAGGGCTCACCTCTGTGACCTTGCTGAACGTCCGTCACCTCCTTGGTGGATCCATTCCCTAACGCAGCCACACTAGGGGCTGGGACTGCAACGTAGGAATGTGGGGGGTACAGTGTATCCCATCAAGTCAGCATAGAAAATGGAGAGTGAGGGGTGGCCGGACAGGGGACTGAGAATGGCGGTCACTTCAGGTGAGGAGGAACAGGACACGGGACAGGACAGCCCCCTGTCCTGAGATGCACCTACTGTCAACGGACCAGCTGTTTTTTGAATGTTGGATTGCTAGGTAGGGAGCAAGCCCTGCTCTCACGTACGTCTGTGTCTGGAAGAACGCTCTGTTTGCGGTCGTGAGGACTAGTTACGATGCGTCCTGCCGGTCCTTCCTTCAGCACCTGGTTACCACGGCGGGTTTCCCGAGTTCGAGGCACACAGAAAGCAGAGAACAGGCAGAGAATGAGTAAAAAACCCCCACTACTTTGGGTAACGGCTCTGGGTCCAGGCTGAGGGAGTATATACCTCTCCTGCCTTTTCTCCACCCCTACCCCTTATCATTCCCTTCTCTCCTGAATATGCGTCTGCGTCTCCTTGTGAACCCCGAACCTCTCCCCTGAGATTTACACCCAGTTTTGAGTGTGGAGCTCCAGAGGAGCCTGCGGGAGAACTTAACCGTAGGTGGGACAGACGACAGTCCCCCCAAATCACATCCCGGACTCGGGAGCCGTCGTTCCAGCCATGTTTGAACAGCGTCCGTCGGGTATTTATAGAAACACCCAGGCATTACCCCTCCATGGTGTGTGGCGTTCTCAGGGGTACCCCTCGTCTTTTTTTGCAACGAGAGACTGAGATAACGTCCTGTGACACGAGGCTGATGGAGAAAATGATCGTCTCGTTTCTGAATCCAAGTCAGCAGAGGCGGGCTGAGTCTCTCCCGTGGGCAGACACGGGGAGCGCTGTGGGAAGTGACACTGACAATGCAGGGCGTTCTCCTGGGTAGATGGTGGGGGTGTGTGTGTGGGGGATGGGGTGTGTGTGGGGGGGAAGGGGGCGCTCTTCAGGACGGGTCGCAGGACCACGGTCTCTCCTCCATCGCGCAGATCCAGGACAGGCTGAAGCTGACCTGTCCCAACCTCTTCTGTGGCTGAAGCTGATGTTCTGATGGACCCGTGGCCTCGTCTCTTTGGTTCTATGGGTCACCACGATGGTTTCTATGGTACCCAAGCATCCCGACCCTCCGAGGCAGTGGCTGCCAGGGAGCAGGGAGACCCCTCGGCAGTGACTGGACTCACTGTGACTGCCGCTCCTTTACCTGAAACCGTCATCACAGGGGCCGCCGTCACCGTGAGCCTCCCGTCTGCTCTGAGGACCTTTGAGCCTTAGTGTGTGATGACCGGGTCCACGCAGGACGCCTGGGTGCTATGCCTCACGTCCTGCTGGCTACCCGTGTCCTGACGCCGTGTGTCCGTTACCCCTGTCCGTGAGTAACGTGGGGAACAGATGCTCTTTCTGAAGTGGTATCCGGTACGTTCTGAGCACAGCATAATTCTAAATGCAGCCCAGGAGTGTCCCCTGCCTACTGCGGGTCCCCGCCTGCCGTCTGCGCGGCCCCGGAGCCGGGCCACCCTCTCCACGGCGGTGGCAGGAGGCAAGGAGCCAACGTCCGTCCGTCCTCTGCTGTCCGCACCCTCTGTCGGCTCAGCACAACCTTGACAGGCTGTGTGGCAGGGAGAGCATTCTCTTTCCTTGAAAGGTATGGACTTAAACTCACACAGAACTAAACCCAGAGGCCTGAGACGTGGAAGGCTGTGTGGGTCTCCACTCCGTCTCCTGTTTTCTTCTAGAGAAAATGGGCGACATGCTTTTGGGTGGCTGACTGGGCGAGCCACACCCAGATGTAACGCCAAAGGAATGTGTTCTTGTTTATTTGGGCTGCAGAAAAAAAAAGACACGATGACACCACCTGAAATAATAAGTAACTGAGAACAGGAGGAGGCTTGGGGAAGCGCAGGATGGGGTCGTGGTGGGCACGCACCTTCTGTCTCAGCGTGGACACATTCCACACGGAGAGCCTTCTGCGTGTCAGCCATGCCTCAGTGAAATGGTTCCTTTCATTTATTTATTTATTTACATGAAGAATGGGCATTTAAAAAAAATTCTTCCAAGACTTTATTCATTTTAGAGAGGAGAGAAAAAGAGTCAGAGAGAGGGACAGATAGGGACAGACAGACAGGAAAGGGAGAGAGATGAGAAGCATCAATTCTTCGTGGTGGCTCCTTAGCTGTTCATTGATTGCTTCCTCATGGGTGCCTTGACCGAGCAAGCCCAGGATTTTGAACCGGTGGATGCTTTATCCACTGCGCCACCACAGGCCAGGCTAACATGGTTCCTTTAAAAAATACTATTTTTTTTTTTTGGGGGGGGTAGGGGGGGGATGGGTAAAAAATACTATTTTTAATTCACATACAGGGCTCTGTTCTAATTGGTTGAACGTGCCCCCCCCCGCCCCACCCTTTTGCACACACTGGCGTAGGGAAGAGAAAATTAATTTGTATGCTGTAGTGGAGTTTCAGATGAATGCTACAGAAATAAGGTGTTCTCAGTGTTTAAGGGAGATTTTCTTTAGCAGAACTCGGGGCCTCTCACCCCGGGCTCTCCTTTCTGACCTCACTCTCTCCAGATATCCCATTCCTGGGGTTTATTGCCCTCAGGCTTGGTGTCCCTCAAAGACCTGACAAATTCAGCGCTCACAGTTAATTATCGGAAGGGCAGGGGGCCGCTGGGTGTTGGAGAGGAAGTATTCGGAGATCTCCAGGAGGCCTCCTTTCTGTCTGCAGGGCCGGTGTGCAGGTGGCTAATTCTTTGTTGTGGTCACCTCATCCGGTGTGGGGGTCGGACTGACCAACCGCTCTGGGGGGATGGTGGCTGAGCCCACACCCCTGCAGCTGTGGGCAGAGGTTAGAAGCTGAGATCTCAGCACCAAAGCACGCAGGCGGGAGGATCCTTCACCTGGCTCACCTGGCTCACCTGGCTCACCTGGCTCACCTGGGATCATCAGCACCTGCCCAGTACGTTTCTTCTCAGTTTAGCTCTTGGCCGTGTGAAGTCAGTAGAGAGCAGTGCCGGCTGCAGCTCTCCATGGAAACAGACCTGTTGATTACAGGGGGCTCCACCTGTCTTCAGTTGTCCGGAAAGGCTCATTTGGAGACACAGACCAGGTCCGTGCGGAGCCCCTAGGACGAGCCGGAGGGGCTGTGCGGGGTTGTCTGCCGGCCACGTCGGTGTCCACTCCGATGTCTGCACGACCGACCGCCCTTCCCGCCCTTCCCGTGTGCAGGGAGCCGTCACCCCAGTCATGGCCACAGGTGAGTCCCACAAACCTTCACAGCCTGCGTTGCCCGGGGTTTGCCGGCTTCCTGGTTTCCTCTTTTCTCAAAAACTTTATTTTTATTTGATTTTTAAAAAATTTTATTTAAGAAAATTAAATTGGAGTGACATCAATCACTAAGCATGCATACGTAGGTTTCAGGTAAACATCTCTACGGCACTTGAACTGTTGATTCTGCTGTGTTCCATTCCCCCAAAGTCAAAGTCACCTTATGTGTTTGTCCCTCTTTATACCCTAGACTTTATATTTTAATTGTAGTTTTCACTCAAAATTATTCTGTATTTCAGGTGTACAGCATGGTGGTTAGATAATCATAGACTTTTAAAAAGTGTCCCCCGATATAGTTACAATATCACTGACTACATTCCCTGGGCTGGAATTCAGGTCCCCGGGACTACTTTGTAACAACTGATTAGTACTTCTCATTCCCTGCACCTTTCTCGCCCTCCCCTCCCCTACCCACTCCCCTCTGGCCACCATCAGACAGTTCTCTGTCTGTGAGTCTCTTTCTGTTTTGTTTGCTCATTGATTACGGTTCATTAGACCTGACATATAAGTGAAGTCATGTGTTCCTTGTTTCTGTCTGACCGGCTTATTTCGCTCAGCATAATGATCTCCAGGCCCAGCCAAGCCGTCGCAAAAGGTAAGGTTTCCTCCTTTTTCTATGTTTTTTCTGCGGCTGAGTTGTATAAATGAGCCACAGCTTTCTGATCTCCTCACCTGCTGAGGGACACCGGGGGCTGCTCCCAGACCTTGGCTGTTGTGAATAACGCTGCGATGAACATGGGGGCGCACGTCTTCTTGGGAATTAGCGTTTCAGGTTTCTGTGGATGCGTTCGCAGAAGCAGAAGCAGTTCCATTTCTAATTTTCTGAGGCATCTCCATACTGTTCTCCACAGGGGCTGCACCAGTCTGCATTCCCACCAGCACTGCAGGAGGGTTCCCCTTTCTCCACATCCTCGCCAGCACTTGTTGATTGATGATGGCCATTCTGACAGGTGTGAAGTGATATCTCATTGTGGTTTTAATTTGCAATCCCTGATGATTGATATAAAGTTGAACATCTTTCATATGTCTGTGGGCCATCTGTATGTCCTCTGGAGAAGTGTCTATTCGGATCCTTTGACCATTTTTTAATTGATGGTTTGTTTTTAAGGTGTTGAGTTTTGTAAGTTTTATAAAATTTGAATATCAACCACTTATGGAACACATCATTGGTGAATACCTTTCCTCATTCAGTGGGTTGTCTTGTTGTTTTGTGGATGGCTTTCTTTCCTGGGCAAAAAGTTTTAGTTTCATGGAGTCCCATTTGTCTAGATCAGTGGTTCTTCACCTGGGTTCTATGGAACCCTAGGGCTTCAATGAGTCGGTCTCAGGGGTTCGGAGAAGCCTCTGCCGCGGAGGCCAGAATAAAGTAATACCGTCATTTGTTGTGAGTTCATGCACTTTGTTGGTTTTGTTCTTTGAGCAAGGGGATGTTCATGCACGGCTCATTTTGTGCACCAGTAAAAAAACATATACCTATGTCTTGAATTTGGAAAAAAAATCATATTTTATTTATCACTAAACAAGGGTTTGGTGAATGCGCATATGAAACTGGTGGGTTCGGTACCTCAGAAAAGGTTAAGAACTACTGGTCTATATATTTACTTTTATTTACAACTCCCTTGCCCGAGGAGACATATCAGAAAAAATATTGATAAGAGACATGTCAGATTTCACTGCCTATGTTTTCTTCAAGAAGCTTAATGGTTTCGAGTCTAATCTATTTAAGTCTTTAATCTATTTTGCGTCCTCACAGGGGAACCTCGATACCCCTCTGAAACCTCAGCTCTGCCCGGGGGAGTGGGCAGCCCTGTGTGTCCCTGTCCTGCCTACCAGTCTCACTGTGGCTTCTTCTGTGTGTGTATAATGTATTTGTAACTCCGGTTTGGACCTGGGAGGTGGTGAGTGTAGCTTCCACCTCTTTCTTCCCGGGTCTCTTGGTGTGTGCATCGTGTTCATGTTGTGCTCTGTGTGCTGATGGTGCAGGAGACGCTGCGGTAACAAAGTCCCCGGGGTCCTGGGGATGAGGGGACAGTGCAGTGTCCAGGAGGAGCTCCCCCGGGGTCCTGGGGATGAGGGGACAGTGCAGTGTCCAGGAGGAGCCTCCCCGGGGACCTGGGGATGAGGGGACAGTGCAGTGTCCAGGAGGAGCCTCCCTGGGGTCCTGGGCCTGCCTGGCAGGGGTGTGACAGGAGCGGTGTGTGTGTGGGTCAGCTGGCTGGGTCTGTGGGGGGCCCTGTTTGTGACATTGGACTGTGGAGCTGCTGCCCGTGCTGGAGGTGGGAGGGAGGATGCCACCAGAGTCAAGGGTCTGGGACGGTTGGGGGACACTACAGGGTTATTTTCTCACCCGGGCTGTGGATGGAGGTAGGGGAGGAATTAGATGCATTCCATCCTGGGCTGATGGCGTGGCAGCTGGGCCTCTGGTCAAGGCCAGTCCTGTGTTCAGTGTTGCAGCCTGGAGGCCCCATGCTGCCAAGCCAGGCTCCTGCCCACTCCGTAGGATCTGGGGGCTCAGCACTCTGCCTGGGTCAGCCTCACGTGAGATGACCCCTGTTCATTCCCTTTCCATTAGGGAAGCGGTCACTCCTGGGCAGGCGTGTCTGCCCCAGTCAGTTGGGTGAGTGTCTGGAGGACTCCCAATCTAGCACAGCTGCACGGCTGGTGGGGAACCATGGGTTTCTTGCACTGTCCTTTTTTCTTTATTTTGTATTTTTCTGAATTGAGAAGCAGGGAGGCAGAGAGACAGACTCCCACATGTGCTCGACTGGGATCCACCCAGCATGCCCACCAGGGGGCGATGCTCTGCCCATCTGGGGTGTTGCTCTGTTGCAACCAGAGCCATTCTAGCACCTGAGGCAGAGGCCATGGAGCCGTCCTCAGTGCCCGGGCCAACTTTGCTCCAATGGAGCCTCGGCTCCAGGAGGGGAAGAGAGAGACAGAGAGAAAGGAGAGGGGGAAGGGTGGAGAAGCAGATGGGTGCCTCTCCTGTGTGCCCTGGCCGGGAATTGAACCTGGGACTTCTATACTCCAGGTTGATGCTCTACCACTGAGCCAGCCAGCCAGGGCTTCTTGCACCGTCTTTGATCCGCCCTCATCACCCTCTCCAGGCTAAAGTCCTTTATCCAAACAGTGCGAGTGAGCCCGCCGAGGAGGGAGACTGAAACAAGAAACATGGGTGGAGCAGACATCTCTGAGGAGACGGGGACCCGGGGAGGAAGGAGGAATTAAAATGAGGCCAGAATGTGGATATAAAAACGTGTATTTGTAAACTACCAGTCTCCTCCTCCTCCTCCTCTTCCTTTAAAAATAACAATTAGCCAAAAGCACAAATGAAGGGCTCACTCCCACCTTCGTACCCCTAACTGTTGTTAAACAGAGGAGGGTCGGGGGGTCCGGGTGAACACGGCACAGGGAGCGGGGTGCAGGGAGAGACCGCAGCTAAGGCTTCTGATGGACACAAGCCGGGAGACGCTCCCCCTATGAGGACAGTGGCTCCAGCTCCCATCTCCCCCTGCCGTGTCCAACTCAGGTGACAAGTCACTAGTAACAGTGTCCTGCATGCCTGGAGTGTCCTCTTATCATTGAGGGACACTTCTTTCACTTAGTTTTGGACACACCGTTCCAAGCTGCTGCTGAGATGTTTAAATACATAGTCGCGGTGACTGTGAGACAGCGTTGATACGACGACAGGGCAGCCCCAGGCGCCCGGCTGTGCGTGGCTCTGAGCCACGCTGTCCACGTGGTGCTGCTGTCAGGGGTGTAAGTGTCCCCGCGGCCTCCCTGTCCCTTCCCTTTGCCTCTGATGTCGGCGGCAGACGAGTCCCACAAGGCAAAGCCTATGCGTGTGCATTTCTGACCCATGGTCACTGCTCAGTATTTGTGTCTGAAGGAGTTAATCGGTAATCAATCCTCATCAATAGACAGGAAACCCAGGTACATATTTCATATGAGATACATATCTATCTATCATCTATTTTTCAATCATTTATCATCTACCTATTATCTATCATTTGTCTATCAATCTATCTATCGTCTATCTATTATCTATCATTTGTCTATCTATCTATTATCATCTATCTATCTATCACTGTGCACAGCTGTAATGCAGTTTAAGCGTCGCGAGTGGTAGGCAGCGTTTCCTACTAAGAATTACAGTGCCCATGGTTAAGAGTCAGGCGTCCTTTGGACGCTAGTGTAGCCTAAAATGTCCAGCGTTCCGCTCAGCCTGGGAGGAGCTGCTCGTGAAGTGGAGGGTTGGTGGCGTGTTGGCAGAGGGACAAGTAACAGTGGTCGGGGTCGGAGCTCACAAGGACCTTGGGGACTGTGGGCTGAGTGCAGGACCCCAAGGGGCTGGGGGCCCACTGTCCCCAGGGCCTGCCCCCAGCGGGTCCTTAGGGAGCTGGCGTTGGCCTCGGGACCGTCCTCGTTGTTAGTGGTACAGTCGGGGGACATAGGAGGACAGGGAGGGGCTTTTGTAGGCTCTGTGACTCACAGGACGCTGAGGGGTTACCTGCGGAAGGTCTCAGTTAACGAATGGATGGAGTTTGTAATGAACATTGTGATTGCGTTTACACAAATGAGAACTTTAAGGACAAAGTGTCAGAAAATCATTTGCTTTTGTGGGTAGAAGTCTGACCACGGGTTGTGCCACCTTATAGTCACGGCTGAACTGTCCTCGTTTTTCTTCTGTATGAATTACAAATCTTCCGGTGGTTAAAGGAGAAGTCTGGTCGCACGCATTTGACGCTTTGCCTATGTGAGCTCCCTCGCTCTGCCCTCCCGTGTTGGGGACGGGCTGTCGCTGTGCCTCTTGTCTCCACCGGCTGTTAGACTGGGTGTCCTCGCCTGTGGCTTGAGACTTCTCATGTATATACAATGTAGCAACACGTCCCAGTGGGCAAAGTATGGGAAACATCGCCTCTTCCTAACAGAAACGTTTCAACAACAGAAACGTTTCAACAACACTCCTGCGGAGGAGGAGGAGGAGGAGGAGGACCCGTGAGAGACTTCCTCTCCCTTTCAGGTTTTCTGGGAGATGTTAAAAACGTAAACATTTTAATAAGAAAACCAGATTGCGTTCCAGTAGGAGGGAGACCATTAATTTCAAATGAGGTTTCTTACAACGAGAAGCATAGCTTAATTGGTTTAAAATAATGATGATGATGATGATGATGATGATGATAATAATAATAATAATAAAGATTAATTCTTTGCTCAGGAACAAAGATGATCGCAGTAAAACACCTGTCGTCGTGTGTCAGGAGCCGGGGCCCGGGCCGGGCCTTGACGGACGCTCACTCTCCCTCTCATCCCTGGGCTGAACGTGGGAGGCTAGGTCCGGTCCTGGCGCTGTTCAGCTGTGACTGTGGGGATGCCACTTGGGCCTCTGGTCCTGAGGCACCTCGCCCACGGAGCCGTGAGCCGTGCGGTGGGACGTGCCCGCTCGTCACAGCTCCAGTGTCTCCTGACGCGGGTTTAGGTAAACGGCTTCCGTTCCTTTTCGAGATGTTAATCAGAAATGAGTTTGCATGGGAGAACTCTGTGCGTGACTCCCATATATGTATTGTGTCTTAGAGAATAGAAATATGTTAGTTTTAAATATTTTATTTTTAATTTTATTTTATTCATTTTAGAGAGGAGACACAGAGTGAGAGAGAGAGAGAGAGAGAAAGAAAGGGGGGAGGAGCTGGAAGCATCAACTCCCATATGCGCCTTGACCAGACCAGTGCAGGGTTTTGAACTGGCGACCTCAGTGTTCCCAGGTCGACGCTTTATCCACTGCGCCACCACAGGTCAGGCTGTTAGTTTTAAATATGTATTTCCTTTAAAAAATTTTAATATTTATTTATTGACTTCAGAGAAAGAGGAAGGAAGAGAAATAGAGAGATAGAGAGAGAGAAACAGTGATTTGTTGCTCCACTCTTTCATGCATTCATTGGTGGATTCTTGTCTGTGCCCTGACCAGGGACCAAACCCACAACCTTGGCGTATCAGGACGATGCCCTAACCAACTGGGCTCCCCGGCCAGGGTGATTTTCAAGTCGCCTTTACAATGGTCATTTGTTACTGAAGAGAACACACACTATACCCTATTAAGGTCCAAACCTTACATTGTGTGGTTGACTGTGGCCATGAGACAAGACCCACTATCTGGACCGGTGTTGGGGACTGGAAATGGTGCTCAGTGTCATTTCTAAAGCCTTAGCCCTGAATTTAAAGAACTGAACTTCTTGACCAGCCGGTGGCACAGTGGATAGAGCGTCGGACTGGGATGCGGAAGACCCGGGTTCGAGACCCCGAGCTCACCAGCTTGAGCTTGGGCCCCTCTGACTTGAGCAAAAAGCTTGCCAGCTTGGACCCAAGGTTGCTGGCTCCAGCAAGGGGTTGCTTGGTCTGCTGAGGGCCCGCGGTCAAGGCACATGTGAGAAAGCACTCAATGAACAAGTATGGTGTCGAGAAGGCAACGAAAAACTAATGATTTATGCTTCTCACCTCTATCTGTTCCTGTCTGTCTGTCCCTATCTATCCCTCTCTCTGTCCCTGTAAAAAAAAAAAAAAAAGAAAAAAGATCTGAGCTGAACCAGATAAGACCTGTGTGCAAGGACTGTATCGATCCCTACAATCCCTGTAAGCTGGGGGAGGATTTCACGGATCTGGAAATACAACATTAAGCTCAGAGAGGTGAGAGGTTTCATTACAGATCATGGCAGAGTGAATCTTACAGGTAAATAGTGACGGTGTTGGACATAGAGCTGGCCTGATGCCCAGGGACCACCAGCTTAGATGCTCACATTGGAAGTCTGTCCCAGCCCAGCACGACCAGCTTCTCACGTGACACTCAGCCCCGGGGTGAACGGGCTCAAGCCTGTGACAGGTGGGGGACAAAGGGCAGGTTTTCGCTAAATGGACATTTGCAGAATGGACCCCAGCCCGGTGGGTGGAGGGCACACAGCCCACAGGTGCCCGGTGGGTCCTCTGTTGCTCCCAGATTTAGCCGTGAGGCCAGAAGCAGCTGATAACAGCCCTATGTCTGGTCACTGTCCTAATTCTTCTTTCTGTGTCTTCTCCCTGGCCTGACACCCAAGTCTTCCTCGCCTGGCTCGGGCATTCTCTAGCTGCAGGGCTGGCGGGTGGACAGCGTGTGGCCCCTGCTCAGAGCCAGCCCGTCTTCCTTCCCACGCATGGTGGACAGAGCCAGGCAGGCGTCCTAGTCCGTTCCGGCTGCTGTAGCCGGCCACCACAGGCTGGATGACTTCAACAACAGACTTTATGTCTCATGGTTCTGGAGGGCTGGAAGTCCAAGGTCAAGGTGCCGCAGAGCTGGCCTCTGTGAGACCCTGTGGGCGGATGCCGGCCACAGCAGAGCCCTGGTAGGGTGCAGGCTCTGAGCCCAGACACACGTGCTGGTGAATTTCACATGTCAGCTTGAGCCGGGGACGGCCATTGCTCCTCACCTGTGCCTCTCCTGGACACATCTTCTGGGAAGTGAGTGACCTTCTAGAGCAGGTGCAATGGACATCCCTCAGGACACGTCTCTTCCTGGAAGCTGTGATGTCCTGTCTCCGTCATGAAACGTGTCTCCTCCCGGGGACAGGCTGGGACTCTTCCCTATTTTCAGTCACAAGAGACTGGCCGCAGATCTCTGGATCCTTTATTAAAAATCCCTCTCCGTTCAGGAGTGACCATGGTGGGCCAGACTGGATGTGGCCCCCTGTGCCTGGCTTTGTCCACCCCTGTGTCACAGCACTGCCCCCACCTGGCCTCCCAGGGAAGTGACCCGGAACCACTTTTTCTTATAACCTTTCTTTGGCCGAAGATACTAAAAACAATATGATAACTCGGCTCACGGGATGTGTGGTCCCGGTCCCGTGACGTCCAGGGACACCTGAAGGTGTCCAACAGCTTCCTCTTCTTAGATACAATAAGGGGCGCTGTCACCCAGAATCTCTTTGGAGAATTTGAAATGAAAAAAAAAAAAATCACTGCAAGGACCAAACGAAGACATTTTGGTATTTTATTTCTTGGTCCTAAATAGGGTACCTGGGTGTTGCTGAGCATGCAGCATTTGAGTGTTTTCAACGTGCTGGCTCAGGGTAAACGCCTGCTTAGGAAATGTCCTCTCACCACGCGCACCGCGCATCAAGGGAAGAAGGTACCTCGTAGAGAAAAACTGATTTTTTTTTTTTTTGCACTCTGAATTTTGTCATAAAATGCATTGTGCCTTGTTGGTGGGGACTGTGCTAGCTTAGTGCACGTGCACGCCCGGGGAACCCCTGTGACAGAGGACACCCAAGAGCGAAGACCGCGGCCGGCCTCCGTCTGAGGGAGCAGACAGCAGGGGGACTTCCACGCCGCCCTGGTTCCCTGCCTTGTGTCCCGGGAAGGTGTCCAGACGAGGAAATTCGCAGCCTGTCCTGCTTCTGTTCCTTCCACCCGGCTGACCCACTTATGGACGCAGTCACCGGGAACACGGCTGCCCTCCTGGTGCCCAGTTTCACCCAGCCCCTCACCAACCTCAGGTACGAAGGGATAGGATGCCTCTTTCCTGTGGGCACCTTGTGTCACCGCTCCTGCCCAGAATTCATGTTGACATGGTGACCCTCCCTGCCTCAGAAGACAACGTTATTTGGACGTAGGGTCTTTTTGGATGTCGTTAGTTAAGAGGAGGTCCTAAAGGGGGAGCAGAGGTGACTGGTGTCCTCGTGCAGGGGGGACGCGGACACAGACGTGCACAAGCTGACCACGAAGGCCCGGGGCCCGCTGGACCTGGGAGCGAGACCCACCCCAGACGCTTCCGGGGTGAGACAGTGGGTCTCCTCTCCTCGTCCTAGCTGCCCAGACTGTGCTGCTTTGCTGTGGCCGCCCTGGGAAATTATGTCACCTCTTGAATTCGAACGTCACGTGTCTATTCCAGTGGCTGTTGCCGTTCAGACACAAGGATGGTTTACACTCGGGGCTGCTGTTCAGGATGTCCCCGAGGCCACCATCAGCACTCACGGGCGTCAGCAAAGGTTATTGCTGTGAATGGACATGGATTCGGACCAAGGGTCCAGGGTCCAGGGGAGACCAGGCACGGAGCATCCACGTCTCTCCTGCAGGGGAGTTGCGTGTGGACAGTGCTCTCTGTCCTTGTCAGCATACCTATGTGACATTCCGGTACCTTGGCTCTGGGGCCATTCCGAAGGAATGCCCGGTTCCTACTTGAGGACCCACTGTGTCAGGACTCGCTGCCGGACCTGGGGGATACAGCACTGACCTGGGGCACTGTGTCCCCGGCCAGGGTCCCAGCTTGGCTGGTCCTTCACCCCGCAGGTGCAGCCATTGCCCCAAACCCCCTTCTGTCTCCAAGGCTGGGGTCACTGCTACGTGCATGGCCCACTGTCACGAGCCCGTACACTGCTGTGTTCCTCCCGCTCACCAGTTGCTCACGTCACCTTCTGCAGGAGAAACGCTCTCGGTTTAAGCACACTGGCGTGGGGCCTGTCCCCTGACCAGTTGTGAAGGGGGCACCCTCATCCTCACAGCCACAACCTGGGGTGTTCCGAGGTCAAGGTTCCTGGTGTCAGATACTTATGCTCAACTATTCAGTAACAAAAGAATGTCATATGTGTGCACACATGTATACATGCATGCGTGTACACAAACACATATACACAAATATATACAACATACATGTACACAAACATACACATGTGTAGACATGTGTGTGCACATACACACATATATATATATACACAAGTATACATATGTACATATACCAATAAATACAAACACATGCACACATGTCTGGTATACATATACAATTATATGTATGTATACACACTATACATATATGCACACACATAACCACACATACACACATGTATGCACATATATTCACACACACATACATAGGTATTCACTCACATGTATGCATATATACACATATACACACCCGTACGTGCACACATACATACACATACATATATAAGGTATGTGGTGGTCGTGTGCAGCAAGCATGATAAAGTGTAGAAATTGTTGAACCTCAGGAGGGTGTCCTCCTGGTATTCTAGCAAGTCTGTGTGCAGGGCCATTTCAATAGGAAAACTTGGGGGCTGTGTCCTGCAGCCCCTCAGAGTGTCTCGCTGCGGACAGCGAGGCTTTGGAGATGGTTCGTAATGAGAAGGTGGACAGCTCAGTGTGTCGTGAGGGGGTCCACTTCCTCGCCAGATGCTAGAACACAGACGGCGTGAGGAGCCCCGGGTACTGGGACCACTGCCAGGATCGCGGGCGATTCGGGACTGTGCAGGTCACCACAGTGGCTCCGTGGTTTGTGTAACTCGCAACACGAGAGCTGGTTCTCCCCTCTCTTCCCCGTCGCGCAAAATCATAGGTCAGGCGAACACCGTGCAGCCCTTCATCCTGAGCGAGCCTGGGCACTCGGCACGCAGCTCACCTGTGCTGACAGACAGTCACTGGGGTGGGACAGACATGCACCTGTATCCCCCCCCCAAGATGAAACAGGACAGAGGAGAGCAGGTGTGTCTGTCTCCTCTCTCAGCCTGATGGTTCTGTGAGCCACCAGCGTCCTCCCAAGCAGGGTCTCAATGACAGGAAAATGTTATTCCTGTTGACACCTTCCATCCAGTTTTAAATAAACAAGGCACTTCTGATGCTCGGACGACTGAAACGCCTGTGCTCACCTGCCATGCGGGTGTCGGGTCTCAGCGTTTATTGGGCCAGCGTGTTGGTTCATCAGTGCAGTGTGCCCCATTGGGCTGAGTGTTCAGACAACACAGGAGAGAGCTGACAGATGCCCGCCCTCCAAGTCTGAGTTTACCCAGAAGAACACTTACACAAACATGAAATGGTCTGACCCGCGAGTTTGTGCGAAGTGGCTGCTTCCTGCCACCAGCTACCAGCGGTTGCTGCAACATCATAGAGTCTGCAGACACTGGTCTGAGCTCCCAGTGCAGGACGGGGAGTCCCAGAGCCCCAGACCCGAGGGGACCCGACCACCGGACAGTCGGTGGAAGCTGGTGCATGGAGGTCCAAGTTCAGGCTGGACATCTGGACAGCCACTCCCCCTCCCAGGGCTGGCATCTGTCATGGAGATGATGATGGAGGGTGGACACTGTACACTTGCAGACCGCAGGAATAGGAAAACCCCACTCGAGGCTGGAGAGGAGACCTGGCCGGGGACACAGTGCCCCAGGTCAGTGCTGTATCCCCCAGGTCCGGCAGTGAGTCCTGACACAGTGGGTCCTCAAGTAGGAACCGGGCATTCCTTCGGAATGGCCCCAGAGCCAAGGTGCAGGAATGTCACATAGGGATGCTGAACAAGAACAGAGAGCCTCTCACCCAGAGAGAGGGTTTGCTCAGTCCCAGATGGGGCCAGAGCTCAGACTGAGGAGCTGGTGTGAAGTCAGCATTCACACACCCCACCTTCCACTGAACCCCGTTCCCGGGGAAGAGCAGGACACCACTGCCTGTGCAGGAAGTCACCCAGCATGTCTGCACCCAGCCCCGGGACACAGCCACGGTGACCTGCACGAGGTCACCTTCAGCTCATTGACCTTTAGCTCAGCCAGGCCATGTCTGCATAGCTCCAGCTGAAGAGTCATGGGTAAAGCTGGCTGACACCAGTAACCCTTTATGAAACAGTGAGGGGAGCGTGGGGACAGAGAAGCAGCTACTACCAGCAAAGGCACCCACGTGCAGACACAACAGGCGCCCTCTGCACCTTCCCCTTGGGCAGTCAGAGTGTCTCCCCACAGCAGCTGGACAACGAGGTGACAACTGACGGCCTCACCAGGGGTCCCTCCTGCCAAGGAGCAGGTCCCCAAACCTCGGCACGGCCGCGTCGTTCCTCCCGCCTGCCACGCGGGGGCGCCAGAACCCGCGTCTCCGAGACTCCGGAGATGCTCGGCCGGAGCCCTGCAGCCCCTGCCGCCCGGGAGCGGCTCTCCCCTGGGGGCAGCCCGGGCAGCGGACCTGCCCTTGCACACTCGGGTACCACAGGCGGGGTCAGAACCCACCGGGCAGCCAGCGTGAGGGGTCCAGCGCCCCCGACCCTTTCCTCCTCCAACCTGCGTTCTGCATGCACCCGCTCCCCTCCGGCTGGGCCGCGCGCCCGTCCCGCCCACCCAGGTGTGCGGGCGTGGGTCCGAGCCCACGGGCACTGAGCCCACAGGCTGCGGGCGGCCCTGACGGCCACGTGCCAGGCACTTACCTCCAACAAGTCCCCCAGCTCCGTGAGCCTCAACCTTCTCCTCTCGTGGGAGGTGTTAGCAGAATGAAGTTAGGTGTCCCGTGCAACGTGGCTAGTGCCAGGCCTGGCCAGCGTGCTCAGGAGAGGTTGGCTGTTTTAAAATAAAAGTATACAAAAGGAAACATGGGCCAAGGACTGGAGCAGGTGGGAGAGGGGACTGTGTGCTCTCTGCCGTGTGGGCGAACAGCTGCTGTCCACGTGTCCGCAGGGCTGTTACTCGGCCTCAAGAAGAAAGGCGATTCTGACATCGCAGGAGCGGGAGGCTGACAGCGCGGTTTCTCACACGCAGCACGAGCCGTCGTCACAGCCACGGAGGCTGAGGGCAGGCGGGGCCCATTCCCCACGCTCACACAGGGACGTAAACGGTGTCATTGCCAATGTGTGATTTTAAGGCTTGTGAATGTCATTCAAAATTCTCATGAGGGACAACCCTGGCTTCAAGGCGAGCCCGAGGCTAAGGATGGTGGGCAGGACTTTCCGGGAGCTGCACTGGAGCATATGTCTTACCTGCCACCGGGCAGACGCGGAGAAGACAGGGCTGGGGCTCACCCAGGTCTCCGTGCTGCGAGCCCGTACATGTGTGCTCACGGGTTATGCCTGTGTGTGCACACACGTGTGCATGTGTCTGTGCATAAAGTGTATACAGGCCTGTGTGACTTCACGCACGCATGCATGTGCACACGTGTGAACACATGTGCACACATATACATGCATGTTTGGAGAGGTGAGCCGGTTAAGAAATGGGTACATCTTTTTCGTCATGCTCTAAGCTTTATAGGTGGAGGACAGTGGCCCAAGGTGGCCCGAGCTCTTGTTTGGAACAATAGGAACCACATTATGGATTCATCTCCTCACTTTCAAATTAGATTGTTTAGCGGCTTGAACAGCTTCACCAGAGTCTGAACACCAAGATCAGGCAGATGGAGAGTGGACTCATCCTCCCTAACCGACTATTAATAAGGATGCAAAGCAGTCGTTGAAGAAAAAAGCTCTTTCCCTCTCTGTCCAAATTATGGAAATACAGAAGTTGAGAAATGACAGGATGGGCGTTTGCTCCCGGGTGGTTTCCACAGAGAGAATGATAGATTCCTGTCGGACTCGGCGTCTTTACTGCTATGAAATCGTCGGCTCCGTTCCTTGTTGTCACCATTATTGCACCTAAGGTGACACGGGAGGAGGGATTTAAAACATTAGGTTTGTATTAAAGGGGGGCGTGTGCATGGGCGGTGTGTGTGTACACTCACGCTTGTGTAAGCAACCTTTCTGACCGCAAGGGATAGAACTGTCTCCTCGCCCCCACAGTGTTTGAGTGCACCGGAATCTACTGCTTGCTGGGAGTCACTTTTCCTGTTTACCTGAAGATTTTTAGTGAAATGCGATTTTATGCAGGTGTGTAATGTGTTTGTAGTGGACGTTGTCGTGTTTATTACATTCCGCAAGCCTGTTTAACACCTTGAAAGGCTCGTGAGGGCAGAGGCAGGCCCGGCGGACCTGAGAGGAATCAGCACGGCCGGGCTCCGGAGAGAAGCCTTCTCCATCTCGCCTGACGGGAGATTCTGCGCTCCACACCCCAGACCACCTCTCCACGAAGTCAGGAGCTTGTGTGTGTCGGATCCCTTGCCCTATGAGCTTCCTACGTTCTCACACTCGGGACCTCCGGCAAGCAGCAGGGCTGATGGCATTCTGATCGTGCGGACAGGGAAATTACTTGCAGGCACAGGATACTGTCCAGGAAAAATAACTGATCGAGGGGCGGAGCCAGGATCGGAAGCCTTGCTCCAAAGTGGACACTTTGGCTTATGACTTGCAAACCACCCTAACATTTCTACCACCAGACCAAAAATCAATATGAACAACAAACCCTGAATAACAGAGTAATGAGATATTTCAGATGGCGCCTTAGGAGGGCTGGTTCTACCGCGTCCTGGGCTGCTCAGCTCAGCCCGATGTTGTGAGCCAGGCTCCGTCTGCCGTCAGCGTGGAGGTGATTGGAGCAGAAGGTGGTGACCTCTGTGAACGGTGGTGAATCTCAGCTATTTATTCAGGACCCCGGGTGGTGGAGTCTGTGATTCTCAAGGCGTCTTCTGATATCACTTATGGGTTCCGGCCACTCTGGGTCAGTATAGGGGAGGGCTCCCGTCACCTGCATGTACCCACATTTCTAGTTGCAGAATAAGAACACCTTCCCACCTGCCAGGTGGTGGTGTGGTGGATAGAAGAGCCTTGACCTGGGAGGCAGAGGGTCCTGAGGTTGCCGGCTAGAGTGCAAGCTCATCAGCTTGAGCACGGGGTCGCTGGCTTGAGCTTGGGGTCACTGGCTTGAGTGTGGGGTCATTGACACAATCCCAAGGTTGCTGGCTTAAGCCCCTGGGTCAAGACAGATATGAGAAGCAATCAATAAACAACTAAAGTGAAGCAACTATGAGTTGATGCTTCTCATCTCCCTACCCCCGCCTCAAAAACCGTTAAAAGGAAAAAACGAAAAAGAACACCTTCCCGACCGAGGTGACCCACCCAGGGCTCTGGTGCTCTGTGAAATCCTGTGTACCATCAGCCTCCTGCCTGCCATCCAGGAGGGGTGTCATTGCCTTCCCCCAGTTTACTCTGAACTTTCTGGCCATCTTTGAGGAGCTCAAGCTGACCTGTGTCCTCTTAGTTCAGTGGGGTTCCTGTGACCATGACTCCATCTGGATGAGGCCAGCCGGGCTCTGACTTCTCCTGGGTTAGGATCCCATACCTTCTGCCTTAAGGAGATTCTCCTGGGAGTGCCCCGAGCTCTTGTGAGCCCCACTCACCATCTCTTCCTCCTCAGCTCCGACCCACAGGTGGTGCTGGTCCCTCCTGGTCTCCCAGCGGTCACTTCACAGTCCTGGCAGAGCCCACACGGCCCTTTGGTCTGCGAGAGCCGGAAAACTCTCTCGTGTCTTTTTTTCCATCGCCGCCTGCGGCTTCTTGGACTTCTCGGGCCTCCGCACTTAGCTAGGGTCATCCTGGGACTCTGTTGTCTGTGCACCCCTACCTGGGCGTTGTCGTGAAGTCCTGAATCTTTCAGCACTGCCTGTTTGCTGAGGACGCTACCCTTGAGCTGATCCGTGACCTGCATCTGTCTTGCGACTCATTCCCGGAGAGCGCCCGCCCACCCTGCACCCTCCCCGCTGCTCCCCGGGGTCCCCTCGAACTCAGGGAGAGTGAAGCTCGTTTTCCTCGTGGCTCCAGCCAAAAACCCGGGTCACATGTGACCTCTCTCACGGTCCGCTTTCCACGTGCGGTCTGTTCCCTCCGCGGTGCCTTGTGCGGACACCCACCTTCCAACCAGGTCCCCACGTGTCTGCCACCTGCATGGAGCAAAGCCACCACCGTCTCTCCCCTGGGTCACTGCCCTCTGTCCCCCCAGCCCATCTGTTCTCCACCCCGCAGCACGAGGGAGCCTGTAAACACCTTGTAGGGCAAGCTTTTCCGGTCCAAGTCCCCCAAGAGCTTGTCGCTGGGCATCAGACCCCACGTGCGCCTCCTGACCCGCGTGTCCCTCCTGCGCCACGGAGGCTGGTCTCCCTCCCACTGCCCCTGAGCCCCGATACTGCAGGCCCTTTCCTCAGCCCTGCTCACTCAGAGCCCATGATGTGGAGAGGCCGGACGGAGAACCCTGCCCTGGGGCTCCGCGGTCAGTTCTAGCCCCCTCCGCAGTGGTCAGCACAGGACCAAGTCCCTACACAGGCGGGCCAGCCGTGACCGAGGCAGAGGTGCCTCCCTGCGAGCTGACGCCACCCTGCCGACCTCACAGGGAGCCGTGTGCCGGCTGCCCACCCAGCGTCCCAGGCGGGGGACAGTCTCTCCCCCTCCTTCTGCCGGGGGCGTGCGGCTGCGTGGAGGGTCGGCAGGGTCCCGGTAGTCCCCTTGCACGGCCACCGCTCTGGGCTCTGTGTGCTTTACCGCGCTCCTCTCGGATGACAGTGCCTCCTCCTGAGCGGGCACCCTGGGGGGAGGTGCCGTCTCCACGACGTCTCGGCATTGATGGCTTTCTTTAAAATAAGCTGCTTTGGACTCCGAGGCAGGTCCCTCACACCGAGCGGGGTGGGCGCGTGGGACACAGGGGGGGGGCACAGAGCCCGCACGCAGCGGCCTGTTTCAACAGGAGTGGTTTCATCATCACCACAGGACGCCTCGCTGCCGCACAGGGTGAAGGACGAGGCAGCGTGGCGATGCCCAAGGCGCTCAGAGCGCCGCCTGCCACCAGGTGGGTCGCTGCCCGCCCCTCAGCGCACCGGCGGGACCAGGGTGGCTACTGTTCTTGCTGTCACGCGGCCTCACCCTTTCGGTCCACGGACTGTCTGAGCTTCAGCTGTGGCCGTGGCCGCGTGGGCTCCCACACCCACATGTCGTGGTTTACAGCATTTATTTCCCGTCCCTGCTGTGTGCGGAGTCCCCTGGGACTGGACGGGGTCACCTCCAAGGGGCCCCGTTCAAGGAGCAGCAGAGGGGTGCATGCTGCAGGTGGGGAGCTCCAGGGCGGTGAGTGGCGGGCCTCGGTTCCTGTCCCCAGGACAGCCCAGGGCATCTGGGTTTGAACGTGGTGGTGGGCTTCTCCAGAGTGCAGAGCGGCCGCCGCCCAGCCCACCTCTGGCTTAGGTCCAGAAGGCACGGCACCATCTCCCCCGTGTTCTCCCCCGCTGGAGGAGGCCGCAGGCCACTCTGGGGTTGGAGGCACGAGGACCAGGGTCCTGGTTTGTCGGGGGGCCACCACATTGAGTCCCTTACTCTGCTGCAACTGGAGTTCTTTTTTTTGTTTGTTTGTTTTTTTATTTTATTCATTTTAGAGAGGAGACACAGAGTGAGAAAGAGAGAAAGAGAGAGAAAGAGAGAGAAAGAGAGAAAGGGGGGAGGAGCTGGAAGCATCAACTCCCATATGTGCCTTGACCAGACCAGTGCAGGGTTTTGAACTGGCGACCTCAGTGTTCCCAGGTCAATGCTTTATCCACTGCGCCACCACAGGTCAGGCCGCAACTGGAGTTCTTAAAGACACACTCTGAGAACTGGGTTTTCTGTGAAGACTTTCGGGGCCCCGTAAGGAGACTAAGAAGTCTCTGTGACGGCCGGGCCATTGCGCGCCGTCGGACCATGCTGGTGACCTGTGTCCGCCTTGTGTTTGTCAAGTTGCACACGGGGGGCGGGCTCCCCCTGCTGAACTTCCTTGGGAAGAACTCCAGCGCTGTCCACGCTTTCTTTTCACCCTCATTGATCAGAAGAGTGGCTGTTACGGGCTGGACTGTGTCCCTACCCTCCCCAAGTTCGTACGCTGAAACCCTCACCCTCGAAGTGGCTGTATGTGGAGGCGGAAACTCTATAGACATGATGAAGGTTAAATGAGTCTGAAAGGTGGGCCCTGACCCAAGAGGACCAGTGTCCTTATCGCAGAAAGAGACACCAGGGACACACACAGAGGGATGGCCGTGTGAGGACACAGGGAGAAGGAGGTCACCTGTTGGCCACACAGAGAGGCCTCAAGAGGAACCAGCCCTGCCCATACCTGTATCCTGGACGTCCAGCCTCCAGACCTGGAAGGAAGAAATACCTCTGCTTAAGTCCCCCGGTCTGTTGTCCTTTGTCATCGCTGCCTGACGAGGGCATCCATGAGTGACCGCCCTCACTGTGAAGTCACTGTCATGAAGGCTGGGGGGACCAGCGGTCCTTTGCGACGTGATAGAATTAAAGTTTCTGTCAGATTTCTCCCGTTCGATTTGGTTGTGATCTCACCGGCTAGACTGCGGTTCAGATCAGACAGATCCATATTCAGTTTTTAAAAAATATATTTTTGAACCCTTTCCCCCCGCCCCCTTACATTTAAATTTTAATTATCGACGCACGCGGGGTCGTTGGTTTGTGACTCTGAACTCAGAACTCTCCATGTCCTGCTGGCTCGGGTGACGGGACAGGGAGGCAGAGAAGGGATGAGCCTGTTCAACTTTGAGTCTTGGGAGGAGCTTGGAAGAGATGGTCCATTTGAATAGAAAGGCTGCCTTTCTTTTTAATTATTTTTATTTATTTATTCATTTTAGAGGAAAGGGAGAGAGAGAGAGAGAGAGAGAGAGAGAGAGAGAAAAAAAGGGGGGAGGAGCAGGAAGCTTCAACTCCCATATGTGCCTTCACCAGGCAAGCCCAGGGTTTTGAACCAGCAACCTTAGCGTTCCAGGTCGACGCTTTATCCACTGCGCCACCACAGGTCAGGCTGAAAGGCTGCATTTCTTATGAAAACGAATTTGCCCCAGGCAGACGCTGTCTCCCCGGCTCCCGTGCAGAAGTGTCCGGGCTGTGGCAATGGGGAGGTTTCTACACACACATTCATTCACTGAGAGGGGACAAAGCACCTGCCTCGGTCCAGGGGTTCTAACAGAAAGAAGGATCGGGGAGGTAAGGCGGTGTTCAAAAGCAGTTTTAAATGAAAGTCTAAGTTCTTTTTTTTTCTTTTTCCCCCCTAGCATGCTGAGTTTTTTTTAAAAGTTGTCAGGACATAAATGACTAATGAAAACATATTCCTGCCCCTGAAGTTTATTCTATGCTTCTGATAGATGTTTCAGAAACTGGAAAATATGAAATCCAGGTCTGATGCCCAGGCCTGGGCGACCGGATCCCGTTTCCAAGGGCAGCTAGCTGGGTTGTCACAGGTTGTTGAACAGGGCGGCCTTCGTCAGACGTGTTCTCATGGGACCTCGTGTGCATTTCTGCCATCAATTGCATATTTTTAAACACAAGTTTTCCTTTACGGTGGTTGTGAAATATCAATGACAGACTTGAAGAACGTGAGACAAATTCTTCTATTTCAATCGAAGAGTCCTGGTGATGTATTTTTAAAATAGGTTTCTAGCTTAAGCAGGTGACTTCCAGCTTGAGCAATGCCATGGTTATCCATGTGAAGTAATTCTTCTCCAGAACCCGGCTGCGGGATGGAATTATGAATGTGGACATAGCTCCCGTCTCCGATCGTGGCCCCCGGTCTCACCCTCAGCTCCGTCCTGCGTGGCAGCCGCCGCCTGCCACGTGGCCACCACTGTGCCCGCCTGCGCCCGGTTTAGAGCCCTGGTCATCCCGATCAGATGTGGTTGTGGCCTCTTTCCTCTTTCCGGTCAGAGAGCTCCGCGCTAACCTGCAGTTACAATGTAGTGCACGTTTGCTGAGACACACATATAGATTAGGATGTGTTAGCCTGATTAAGTCATCAGTTAGGGTTTCCTGTGATAGACAACGTATTCCTACATCACACCCCCGCCCGCTGACCTTCCCCCCCACACTCACTCACACATATGTGCACACACACATTCAAACACGTGTAAACCCATGCACACATCACACAGACACCAATCACACACGTGCCCACACACACACACAGTCCTATGAAGACTCTCTCGGAAAACCGTGTCTCTTCAGAAGTTTAATTCCCTTCCCAAGCATTTATTGAAGTTTTGTTTTAGAAACATGATTGGTGACGGCAGCTGCAGTGACATTTCCTCCCTTCCCGAGGTTGGAAGGGCGCCAGGAGCCCCTGGACCGTGGGCCCGTCCGTTTCTCTGCTCCCCCCCCCCCCCCACGCGCCAGCGGAGAAGCCTAGCGGAAGAAACCCTGTCCTTTCTGAGCAAGTACTTACTGTGTCTGCTGACCCGCGTTTCGCAAACGTGTGCCTGTTTGAACTGGGGTCTGGGACCCGTGGACTTGCACAGGCGCGTGCTGATTCTGAGCACGACTCCAGCTTCCCTCGGGGGGTGTAGCCGGACACCGTAACCTTCACGGACTGCGTCGTGGGTGTCGCCAGATGCCGGCCACTTGGCAGGTTCTGGAGACACATGCGTGTGGAAGACGGAGTGTCCGGTCTCTGTGGACGTCAGTGCCCGGGGTGGGGGTGTTGATAACAAGCAGCATTCACGGCTGATGTTGATGAGGGAACCTTCCGGAACAAAGCCCGGATACGTGGCCTGGATGCACTTTGGGACAGAACACGGGGTGGGGGTGGGTGGGGGGGACACAGCACACAGAGGGCATGGCGGCGGCCGGAACCGAGCTTCCCGGGGGCAGAGCGTGCGGCTGGTCTTGACGGAACGTGGCTTGCCGCTCACTGAGGCTGGCGACAGCCGGAGGCTCCTCTTACATGTTTATATTTCGCTGCGTGCGTTTCAATCGCCGGGTCGTCCCGTGATTCCCCTCGTTCAGGAGCTGCTCGTGGGGACTCAGCTGCCTTCTCTCCACCCTTGCGGGAGCTGCCTCGGTCACTAAGGTGGACCGCGGGACCAGAGGGAAGTGGTGACCAGTGTCCACTGTGCTGATGGGCACTCTGCTGCAGGCTGCCTCCTCCGGAGTGGCTCCGTCAGTAACGGTCTGCATTTCCCTGCCTCGCTCCTGGGGACTTCACGGATACTGTCTGATGTCCCCTTCCCCTCTCGGTCCCCAGAGCCCACAGCTGTCCTGCCTGCAGCCCCCTTCATGTGGGACACTGTGCATCGGGCCACTCACCATGCCCTGAGTTGCTGACCACCTCACCGTTCCTGGTGAGGCCTCTGCTGGCCTGCCACCCGGGACCTGAGCTCCAAGGCGCTTTGTGAGACAGTTTTACAACGTGGCCGCATTGAACAGGCAGGCTTGTGAGGACATGGCCCACTGCACACAGCCCCAGCGGCCCGAGGTGGCTGCCAGGCCCGCCCTGCCTGGGCTCAGACGTGGGGGAGAGCCGTCCCAACCCCCTAAACTGAAGGTGCATCTGGCACCTGAACATCCCACAGTTGCGTCTTAGTATGATGTCCCGGGAAACAGAGACCCCCAGCGGAGCCTGCCCGAGCTCCTGACCCTCAGAACAGGGACAGGGGACACAGCAGCTGTCACCGCGCTGAGTCACCACAATGTGGTCACCCTCTGGCGTGCCCTCTGCCCATACACTTCCCTGAGCACACACACGGGCTCGACCTGCAGCTGCTCAGATCTGGAGGGTTCAGTGGGACACCCCTGAAGTCCCCGTCCCTCTTCCCAATGGGAATCTCCCCAGAGAGAGTGTCCTCTCGCCCCATTCAGGGGAACAGGCTCGTAGCGAGGGTGGCCTGTGTCCAAGGCCGCCCGGAACAGAGTGGCCCGTGCCTCCGGGCCGGCTGATGTGAGAACATTCTTCCTCATCAGCAGAAGGCGGCCCAGTCAATAAACACCGTCCCTTACATGAAACGACAAGAACACTTACCTGACTGAGGAAATGAAAAGCCACTGTCCCCTGTCGGTTCCCAGAGCCACCGAAGCTCCCTCCTTATTGAAACTCCGTTATTGGCTGGGATGGCTTTTATTCATCTTGATCGAATTAACCATTTTAAAACCAAGTGAGTGTAATCACCGTCCGTATAGGAACATAAGGGACAGCTTATTTCAAGGGATTGGATTCTCGAAAATGGAGTTAAGTGACAGGCAGCATCTAGTTCTGAGATGTCACAACCCCGGAGGGAACCCCAGACTCGGTCGGACGGCACCCGGAAGCCCGCGGCCGGCAGCCCACCCAGCCCACCCAGCCCACCCGTGTTCGGTTTATTTTTCCGAGGAGATTCAATCATTTCGGTGATTTCACAAGTCACCGGCCGAGCGAGGTGACGGGTAGACAGATGGGACTACGTTTTCACTTAAAGTCACGTCTTTGAGAAGGTACGATGCGCTGCAGTTCTCACCACGGTCCACGCACGGGGGAGACGTGAGTGTGGGGGCAAGGCCGGCCTCGGGAATGCCAGTCGCAGGGTGGACGTCCCCCAGAAGCAATGTCCCCTGCAGTCCAGGGCGACACCTTCATTAACACGAGTTCCCAGCGTTGGGCGTTTGACTGGACGGCCGGGGCGACGGGTGACCAGTGCCTTTTGCTTCCCCGATACCCGGCACTCCTTTAATTAAGCATTCCACGAGGAAAACGGGAGTGTGTGGCGAAGGGCAGTGTGCAGTTACGGCCGACGCGCTCGGCTCACCCCTGCGGGCTCTGTTTATATTGGGCTAATTAGCAGCCACGATCACGAGTTAAGAAGCAAAGTTCCCCAAACAAATACACATCTAGGCCCTCACCCCCCTGACGGGTGTGCAGGTCAGTGCGGCATGAAATAGTTTAATCGTTTTAACTAACGCGTAGCAGGATGCGGGGAGATCTGAACTGGGCGCTGGATACCTCTCCCCACCAGGAACACAGCAGCGTCTGCATAATGTCCTTCCCGGGCAGAGCACGGTGTTACTCACCAAGGAAGTAGAGCGCCATGCTGCAGAAGAGACAACGTGGGATCTATCTGTAGGTGCGGAGGGGCCGGGGTAACCTCCCTCTGCTCCCCCTGAGCTGGGACCGGGGTGCCTCGCATAACCAACATGCCCCGTCGCTGTCTGGGTGACGCTGCTGGCGTCCTGGGCAGAGTCAACCTGACCCCTGTCCTCTGGGTCAGCTGCATCCCCGTGAGGGCCCAGGGGGACCGTGAGCTTCACGCCCTGGAGAGAGGGGACCTCTGTGGGCTCCCAAGGGAGAGGAGAGCTCACGGAAGTGTTTGTGAATAATGACCACGGAGTGTGTTTACGGCTCATTTCACGCATTAAACCGTCGCTTGCCTGACCTGTGGTGGCGCAGTGGATGAAGCGTCGACCTGGGAACACTGAGGTCGCCAGTTCAAAACCCTGCACTGGTCTGGTCAAGGCACATCTGGGAGTTGATGCTTCCAGCTCCTCCCCCCTTTCTCTCTCTCTCTCTCTCTCTCTCTCTCTCTCTCTCTCTCTGTCTCCTCTCTAAAATGAATAAAATAAAAAAAAAAAAATAAACCGTGGCTTGCTGGACGTTGTCCAACCCGACCCTCACGACACACGGGGTTATACAGAGCCAGCTGTTCCCACTCTGTAAAAGGGCACACGGAAATTCGGCCATCAGACGAACGGACGGGTTCGTGTAGGGAGGACAACGTGTCCTTAGGGCCTGAAGTCCGTCGTCCTCGGACCTCGTGTTGTTATTGTAATGGAAACGAGGAGCTACATGATGTACACACCGCCTGCAACACACTGCTGCCGATGCAAGATAGTCACCCAAGGAGCTGTGCTACACGCACACACACGTGCTCATGAACAGACACGCAGAAGCACGTGGCACACACACATACATGTACACAGAGAACACACACATGCACTCGACGCATGCCCACACACAGAACTGGCACACGCACACGGATGCACAGCACACACGTGCACAGCACACATGTGCACATGCACACGGATGCACGGCACACACATGTGCACACACACACAGGATGCACACCCACTGGCTGAGATACAGAAAGGATGAGTGGACACAGGTTGGTCGTGAGTGACCTGCAGTATCGAGCGGAGGGCCGGACCTGCTGTGGAGGCGAAACTGCTGACCGTGAATTCTTTCTGGACTTGTTCAAAGTGCTGATGCAGAGTTCTGCGCGGAGAGGCAGAGGGGGACCTGAGGCCTCGCGAGGGGGTCTTTGGGGAGACTGGTCCCCCTCACCTCTCAGTGCTCACACTCGGTGCTCACACTCACCGCCCATGGGCAGAGTCTCTCTTGGGGCCGTTCCCACACGAGGCCGAGGCTGCCGCTGCCCCAGGGGAAGGAAGGGCCAGCAGGGCGTCAGACCACCCTGCTCGGATGTATGCGTCTCACCTGTCCGAGGGGTGACACCACCACCGTGCCCCATGTTAATAACCAGGACACGAGGTATTTCCCTGCAGCAGGCGGGGGAAAGCAGGGGGCACATCTTGTGTCTTCAGCCGTGCCACCCCCGTAGGGTGAGGCCAGACAGGCGGGTAACGGGCACAGACGTTCTCACCAGGCCCTCTCGGCCTGGGATTTTTCTACTTTGTTCTCAAGAGGAGACAAAACACTGCTTTTCACGTGGTGGGGCTGCCACGTTTTATGATGAGACCTGCGGGCTGTGGGATTTCGTTATCCCTGGCACGCTGCGTGGGTTCGGGAATAAACATGCAGTAGAAATAGCCACAGGAGGAGTCGGTGATCGGGCCGTCGTCCGGAGTATCACGCTCCCCAGAGGGGCGTCCCTGACAGGTGTAGGGAGGCCAGTCCGATTCAAACGGTTCTGGCCGCCTTAACGTCAGGGCATTCAGGGGTGGGGGGGTATGGCCTAGCACAAAATCAGAGCCTCTGTCAGGGGTTGCAGTGGAGAGCGGTCAGCCAGGCCAGCGCCCAGGCCTTCCTGTCCTGTGGCACCGGGTATGCAGAGGCTGGGCCGGCCCGGGGAGGCTGTAGGACTGGCCGGGCCCGGCCCAGCCCAAGTTCACACAACAAGAGCAATGGCCGGTCCGGCCACTAGGTGCCGCTGTGGCCCCACGTTCGCGGCGGGCACTGCTCTCTGAGCCCCGAGCATCTTGCTGGAATCACGCAATGTGGACACCTGGCCACTCTGTCCAGGCGGGTGGGAGTGAGGCACTTGCCTTGTTCTGGGAAAGCAGGCCGAGGGGTCTCAGTCACAAACTCCCAGACGCCCTGACGGAGCTGTCTATTTTCAAAGCGCTTGGGCATTTGGGAAGGAGATCGTCCGATGGTCACTTCCTGCATATTAAGGAATAAAAAAAAACGTTCTCCCCTTTATTGATGAAAAGAGGTCTTTGAGAATGAACTCTTTCTCTGATGCAATGTAAGCCCAGTGAAGGAGGTCCAGGTCTTGAGGGTCGGTGATGCTCCAGAGAGATTTCCGCGCTCATCTCCAAGGGCCCAGCCTCTCGTGAACAGTGGGGTCACGCCGGGCCATCCGTTAGACCCCAGGGGAGAAGTGTGTGGCTTTGTTCTGTGGCTATGACGTCCTTAACCAAACAGGTCATGCTCTCCACGCCCCTGTGTGAGACAAGAGGAAGGAACAAGGGAAGAGGCTGTCCCTCCCCCTCCCCCCATTGCGTGAGGGGAGCTGTGTCCCAGGACTGTCAGCAGATAGAATGGGTCACTGACCGTGTGTCAGATTCTCATTGTTATGCCAAGTTATCTTCCTGTCATCGCTTCTAGAAAGGTACTCTGAGTTGCTTGGCTCATTAACAGTACACATTCTGGGTCAGTTTCAAGAAGGCTATAGAATCACCTGGTTGAGATCGGCCCTGAGGGCTGGGACATGGTTATTTCCTGGAGCTGCTGCCCACAGCACCCCTCCGTGTGCACCAGGAGACAGCGGGCAGCGGGCAGTGGTGTGCTCGTCTGGACAGGTGGGGTTGCCCATGGTAACACGGACTTCCACGTCACTTGCCTCACAGGATGGTTTATCAGCCACGCATGCTCAGGTCTGCCAGGACCCTGAGGCTGGGGCCTTCCTGCCTGGCACCTGCCCGCAGCTAAGGTGCTATGTCATCTGCCACTTGGGCATGGACTCTTGAAGACTCTCCCCTGGGACAGACAAGCACGCTTCCATTTACATCTCACTACCATGTCTGACCTCCGACTGGTGAGCGCCTCAGCTCTGCCAGGCTCCCGGATGAAGCAAACCCCGAAGGTTGGTGAGGTATTCCCACACTGAAAGAGGCCGGTGTCTCCTTCCTCCAGCAACGTGCAGGCAGGAGGGACCACCTAGCTTCCTTCGCCTGGACACAGCAGTGGTGAGAGTGGCCACTCAAGGCACAGGGAACATCATGACCCTCTCCAAGGCAAAGGCCCCCTAGGAATAGAGGGGGGTCACCAAGATCCCGAGGGTTCTCCAACTTCAGCCTCTGTAAGAAGCAATGCGGCCCAGCGTGGCTCATGCAGTGAGTTGAGTGGGTGATGACCACCTGGAAGTCTCCAGTGGCCTTCCACCTGCGAGGTGACCAGTGTGTCACAGAACCCTGTTCTACACGCCCTGCTCACTCAGGGAATGCACTTCCTGCTGTGGACGGAAGTCTGCTGAAGGCCGCTGCCGGGCGGTGCTGGGCACCGACTGTGGTCCGCGGCATCTAACTCCTTCTCTGCTGAGCTGTAGACGTCTTCATACCGCTCCCCAATTCTGCCAACAGCGGGCTTCTTGTAGGGACTGTCCCACTCCCCAGAGTCATGTTAGGGAAGGGCATCCCAGGAGTCACACACCACAGACCTCGCTGCTCACTGCCAACTGGACTCTGCGCTTTGCCCGGGAGTCGCCTAAAATAATAATAATAATAATAAACAACAGCCACGTTTTTTAACATTTACTGTGTGTCGGCCTGGTTCTCGGAGTGGGCTGTACAGCAGATGCTCACCAGAGCTTTTGTATCAAGTCCCCACACGGTTAAGATGCAGAACTGTCACTTGAGGGGTCCAGTGAAAATGAAAATGGGGCGACTGTCTTCAAAAATAAAGAATTTCCA
This sequence comes from Rhynchonycteris naso, assembly GCA_037038555.1. Taxonomy (NCBI): domain Eukaryota; kingdom Metazoa; phylum Chordata; class Mammalia; order Chiroptera; family Emballonuridae; genus Rhynchonycteris; species Rhynchonycteris naso. Next base: position 1,008,511 of record CM072998.1, read on the forward strand.
TCTGGTGGCAGCTGGACATCCAACCTAGTGTGGTCCCTTCTCGGCGGGCGTGGACCCAGGAGACGGCCCGGGTCTCTCGCCCAGGCAGCTGGCCCTGTTAGCAGGAATTAACCACATTTTACGGGTGATGCAAAGGGGCTGATTGAGGTTAATCAACGTGCACAAAGTTGGTCACATGTCTAAATCTGTGGGACGGAGCTCTGAAGGCTGCTGCCTTACCGCTGCCGTGCCATGCAGCTGGTCCTTTCCCGATGCCCACATCGCCGGGGCCGCCCGGGCCGTTTTGAAAGAAACTCCCCAACAGGAACGTCCGTTACTTCCTGTTCCTCCCAGGCAGACGGGCAAAGTGAATTCTGAGGACAACAGTCACTCATCACACAGGTCTGGGAAGGCTGGGTCGCGATGGCGGCCAGAGCCCTCCGCTGACCGCTCGTTAGTGAAGGCGTGGGCAGGGAACCCAGGACGGGACGCCCGTGTGCAGGTATCATTATTCAAGAGAAGCCCCGTGAGTGACACCATCAGGTGTTCTTACGCTCTCCAGCCCACACGGGGTCAAGAGGCAAATCTTGCCAAGATTAACAACAGGGCTGGTGGTGGAGCGTTCACGGGGTTCTGACCCATTGAGAAGGAGGCACGGTCGATTCTGTGATGCAGGAGTCACGTTGTCTGGAGAGTAGTGTCGGGTCGTCACGGTGACACATCCTGTGGTTGCTTCCAGACGACTCTGTCATGTCTCCTTGGGGTAGCAGGGCTGCCCACCCGCGAATAAGAGGCGTCACGTTCAGATGCCTGGGTCCGACTGCCCGTCTCTGTCTGCGTCTTGCCCTGTGGACACGTTTTCTGCTTCCGATCCAGTCGAATTATCAGGGTTAGGGCTTTGTGTGTCATTCCCGCTCTGCCGTGGTGGGTGTTACGCTCGTCTGACTGTGGAACACACTGTCACAGAGTAATTCCGTGAGCCGGGACTTTGGCTCCTCAGCAGAGAGAATAATTTCCACTTATCTCTGTCCGGCCACGTTTTCTATGGTGGGGGATTCCTGACACGCTTGCTGACTTAATTATCCTGCAAATGTCGATGTTCTGTTACTTCTAGGACAACGGTTTATCTGGGGGACTCGATAGCTGTGCGGGGGAGGGGGAAATTATTTTCCCTCGACCTCCTCGGTTCTCCGCTGAGACCCCTGTTATGAGAGACAGATTAGTAAGGGGAAGCCAGCAGAGTTGTATGAACACAGATACCTCATGTAGACTCGGGAGAGACCCGGGACACGAAGCACCCCCCTGACACAGATGAAGCCACCAGCCTGCACACGACCTTCAGCCAAAGAGAAAGGAGGTGTGTGTGTGCGCGTGATGGAGTGGGGTGGCGGAGATGGGACGAACGGGGAAGAGCCCAGTAAACGAAGGTGACGTTTCTCCTGCAGCTTTTGTTCGTGCCTCCCCCGCTCCGTCGACAAGTTCGACTCATCTGTTTCCGCTTCCCGACGCGGAAGGCGGGGGCACTCTTGCAAGTGGAGACCTTACTCTTTCTCTGTTTCCGCTTCCCGACGCGGAAGGCTGGGGCACTCTTGCAAGTGGAGACCTTACTCTTTCTCTGTTTCCGCTTCCCGGCGCGGAAGGCGAGGGCACTCTTGCAAGTGGAGACCTTACTCTTTCTCTGTTTCCGCTTCCCGACGCGGAAGGCTGGGGCACTCTTGCAAGTGGAGACCTTACTCTTTCTCTGTTGACGCTCCCGACGCGGAAGGCTGGGGCACTCTTGCAAGTGGAGACCTTACTCTTTCTCTGTTTCCGCTTCCCGACGCGGAAGGCGGGGGCACTCTTGCAAGTGGAGACCTTACTCTTTCTCTGTTGACGCTCCCGACGCGGAAGGCGAGGGCACTCTTGCAAGTGGAGACCTTACTCTTTCTCTGTTTCCGCTTCCCGGCGCGGAAGGCTGGGGCACTCTTGCAAGTGGAGACCTTACTCTTTCTCTGTTGACGCTCCCGACGCGGAAGGCTGGGGCACTCTTGCAAGTGGAGACCTTACTCTTTCTCTGTTTCCGCTTCCCGACGCGGAAGGCGGGGGCACTCTTGCAAGTGGAGACCTTACTCTTTCTCTGTTGACGCTCCCGACAGAAACGTGCCTCCCACTCTTGATTCAGGAGGCTCTCTTGTGTCTGTCGCTCCACAAAGTAATCCCTTACAATAATCCTTCTGGCCAGAGAGGCTTATTTTGGGGTGGAGTGTGCTGCTACCTTTCACAAGGTTACGTCTCTGTACCTGAGATTCTCCGATAGAATAAAGAGACTTTGATATCTGATCCATTCCTGGGAACAGAGCTTTCCACCCAGCGGCCCCGGGGTCAGGAACGAGAGTGGTCCTGTTCTTGTCCTCATGGACCCTGACCCGCATCAGACCTCCAGTCACCGACGGGGCAAGCTGCCACTACTTCCGAGAAACCAGAATTGGTCATGTTTCTTTCGAAGACCTTTGTGTTCACCTGGCGAGGTGAATACCTGTTGTATGAGGGAACAGAGACCAGATTCTCCCGCGTGATCTCTGGATGTTACAATGAATCCCTGGTGCCTAGCAACCAGTGTGCCGGGCCTCTCTGTTTAAAAATGTGGAAGTAACAATGCATACATACTAATTCTAACGGGTTTAAAATATTTACAAAGAAATACTATATGGAAATATCGACTTTCCTATTGGACGTAATTTGCAATGCATCTTCAGCCGAAAGGCTGAGGGTCAACAATGTAGCACCTTCACCAGCCCCCCCACAGTCTCCATCCAGCCTGGAGTCTGGGTGACTGCACTTTGTGATTAGACTTGAAGACTATCTATCTATTTTTATAAGATGCCAAATACTACTTAGTGCAATCAGGAAACACATTTATACAGCTAGGATGTAAGAGAATGTGAGTCCCCGTCCCGCTTTGCTTGGTCACTAGCTACGTGCCCTCAGGCTGAGTGGCTTTCTATTTTTAAAAGAATAGGTCAAGCCTTAATTAGTCCTTGGTGAAGACCAAGCCGTGCCAGGGGCCAGCCACCTGCAGATGGGCAGCGAGCAGGACAGGCTGGAGCTGAGAGTAGTTACCAGGGGACACCCATGCCTGGGTGACTGCCAGTGGGACACCGTGGGGTGGCGTGGGGCTGAGGGTCTTGCACAGCCAGTTTTGACTGTTAAAGGACAGGCATTCTTCTCATTGGGTAAGAGCTGCGCATAAGTATTGAACGTGTATGTGAAGCACTTTTTTAAATTTATTTTTTCTGAAGTGAGAAGCAGGGAGGCAGTTAGACTCCCACATGCGCCCGACCGGGATCCACCCGGCATGCCCACCAGGGGGCGATGCTCTGCCCATCTGGGCTGTTGCTCCATTGCAACCAGAGCCATTCTAGCACCTGAGGTGGAGGCCATGGAGCCGTCCTCAGTGCCCGGGACAACTTTGCTCCAATGGAGCCTTGGCTGTGGGAGGGGAAGAGAGAGACAGAGAGAAAGGAGAGAGGTAGGGGTGGAGAAGCAAATGGGTGCTTCTCCTGTGTGCCCTAGCCAGGAATCAAACCCGGAACTTCCACATGCTGGGCCCACACTCTACCACTGAGCCACCCAGCCCGGGCTGCATGAAGCACTTTTAGATTGTTGTACCAAGAACTATGCCATGTGCAAAACTACCTGCAGAGGGAATAAAATATTTAACTTACGCTCTGAGAGCGTAGCTCCAGTACTTAGAGGGACAGGAGAGAGCATTTTGGCAAGCTTCCTAATTGTAAGCCACAAAATACTAGGTTTTGTTTCCTTTGCCCCCAAAGCACCGTGTTTTGGCTACACAGAATGTTTGGTGGGGCCCACCTGGCTCTCTGGACAACAAGAAAGGCATCTGGGTGACTCTGTTTTAGCAGGTGGACAGCAACATGCTTGTTTGTTTGTTTATCCGTGGATTTATTTAATTTCTGGATATGGCAGTTCTGATGTCTATATTATTTTAGCTAATGTCTGTCTTATAAATTCTGAGTCAACACTTCCAAATACCCTGCAGGGCATGGAACGTAAGTGCACAGGTCAAGGTCACTCTGCTATGCCCAGGACTTGCTCGGAGTGGAATGGGACACACGGTCCATATTTATCCAGCGAGTCCCAGGGGGGCGCAGGGCAGCCCCTGACGCTGTAATGGTTCGTCCTCCCCGTCTTTGTGGCGGGTGGTCCTCCTGTCCCTTCTCCGTCTGTCAGCGTGTTGGTGGACCTTGAAGACCTGGGTCACACACCACCCTCTCCAGGAGGTTTTCTCCGGTCCTCGGGCTGATGGTCAGATTCTCTGGGTGTCACACGCTCGTGCAGGGCCTGTGGTGGCCTGGCCTGGCCTCCCTGCCTGCGTCTGCCTGGTGGACCTGACCCTAAACTCTTCGGGGCCAGGCCTGCGTCCCGTCCCCCGGTGTCCTGGGAGGGCGTGTGGCGGAACCACGGGTGAGGCACTGATGTTGCAAGGAGATTGGAAGACTGGATATGTAAATAGAAATCATCGAGGCTAATGGGAGGCTCCATGGAGAATGGAGGTTTGAACCAGGGAACAAAGTTGAAAATTCTCCTTAAAGCAAACCCCAAACCCGAAAGGGTCTGGAGCTGAGTCCGTGGGCTGGTCATTGGGAGAGTTCTGTCCATGATGTCGAAATTCTCTCTGCTCCTCTGGTCAGCAGTTGTCTGTCCCCTCCGCCCCCACCTAGAAGAAGAATTCTCAGGAAAGGAGTGTGAGTCGAACTGCTCTGTTACGTGTCACACTCGTTGAGACTGGGCTTGTCCCCAGAGAGGCAGGGGACCCAGTGCTGGCAGAGCTCAGAGAGGTGGGGGGGGCACGGCTCTCAGGAAGGCTCGGAGGCTGTGGAGGAGGCAACAGGACGGGACCTCACTTTCCCAGGAGGGTAGAGGTGGGACCTGGGAGGACGGGGTGAGAGGGTGCAGGTGGGTGCGCAGCACCTGGGGGGAGGAGCGCCCAGAGGACACGGCGGTCAGCACAGGTGTGTGTGGGCCGTGCGGGTCCACAGCGCGCGGGCGGCTCAGGGAGGGAGAGGCGGGGGCCGGAGTGGACCGGTCGTGCGGTCCAGGAGTAGGAGGCCGGGGTCTGGGACCAGTTCCGAGGAGGCTCTTCCGAACAAAAAGACAGAGAAAATTCTCCGGCACATCCGAGGTAAATGCAACGTGTCCCCGAGCAATTGCAACGTCACTTACTCCTTTGCTTTAACTTTCTCAGCAAAATACAGACTCTGTCTCCCATTCTAATTTAAATGTCACACAGAAATCTGGGTCCCGTGGGCCAGAACATGGAGCTACCACACGTAGTTACTAAGCTTCTTGAGGCTGAGGTCGCCCGCAACAGAGAGGGAGTGGTGGGCGGGCCACGGCCAAGCGCAGGACTTCCCTCGTCAAGAAGACCCCTCTGTTCTCAGGCTCAGAGAGTTGCTAGTGAACCTTCACGAAAGGGAGTTTGCTTCGGAGTTTTATCTGAAAGCCAGGCAGACGTCACCCACTGGGATGCGTGTTTGTAATAAGTCACAGTCGTTTTCCTGACATTTATACAAAAAAATAAATAAATAAATAAATAAAAAGACAAGAAAAAAGAAAAAAAACAGAAAGGGGTTGAAGAATGGGCTACCTACGAGCTCTCCCAGCGAAAGAGTAGCTATGGAGCTGGTTTTTAATGACGACCACACTGGAAGGCATTTCCAGACAGAAAGTTCTTTTTCTTTCTTTCTCTCACTTAAAACTGAGTTGTATTTTTTTTTTTTTTTTTGTGCATCCGGGTAAAAGGAACGCTCGGAATCTTCCACCCGGAACGCCTGGTAGTAAGTAACCCAGAGCTCGTTTTTAAGACCTGGTTTATGAGCCCCGGAAGGCTACCTGAGAGAGCTCTCTGTGGTTTGCAATGTCCTCTCTTTTTTTCTTTCCCTGAATAACTTTGTATCTGATTTAGACAGTTACAATTTCCAGCATGGGATTTTGCCTCCAGACGGGAGCCTTCCTTGAACCTCTTCCATCATGCATATTTCATGACCGGTGCCCTCAATCCTCAAAACCTCTCTGGAAAAGAAACACACACAAAGCCCTGTGCCTTTGTGGTTTGCTTATTAAACCAGAGGCAGACAGATTAAAGAAGCTGCCCCTCCGTTTAATGAGGAACACTTTTACATACAGAACTCAAAATCAGTGAAATAAACGGCACAGAGCGAAAATAAAACCCACGAAAGGGAAGAGATTTAATTTTTCACCATGAACATTTTAGTAAGAACGTTTTTTAGAAAGAATGACTTTAAAACTTGTCATTAAAAAAATAAATCACCTCCCTTTGGAAGACGGGGGTGGGTTAACACCGATTTTTCCTGACTTGGTGGATTGAGACGCGTACAGCGTTAGTTAAGTTTAGATGCGGTTAGAACAACGCTTTCAACTTCCGACGGCAGAACCCAGCGTGGATGGGGAATGAGCTTAGATTCCAATGTAGGACTTGGGATTCTCTTAGAAGGAGATGTAGCAATAGAAAGAGTAAAAGCAGAGACACTGAGTCAGGGTGCAGCAACAATCTAAGTGATTCACCCTGAGACGCAGCCGCATGCGGAGGTGGAGTGCTCAGCCTCCATCACGCAGGTCGCCGGTGTCTGTCCCTGGAGCAGGTGGCATTCACAATGATGGACAGGACGGCCAGCACCTGTGAGAGGTTGAGGCGGATCATGGGAGGTGACAGAGGGCCCTGGTGCTCAGTGACGGCATCAGAAGAGAGACGTTGTACCCTCCTAAGGAACTGATCAGGGGAGATAAGTTCCGTGTAATTAGTCACCCGGGCTCTGACTGTCAGGTGTGCCTGTTCTTCCTGAGCCTCCTGCCTGGTTCCTCAGGGCTGCCCTTAACGCCCGGCCCAGGAGGCTGGTGAGGTGCATTTGGATGGACTCATTGAGGGTTTCCCAGGAAGCTCTGGGATGCTGCTCGGTGGGCCGCGTCGTGGGGAGGAGGGGGTTAACCAGAGCCTCACCCGTTCCCACTGCTGGTTGGCTTCCTTCGGAGGGAGAAGCCGGGCAGTTTCCAATGGTGGGGACGATGCCGCAACATCCTCTTTCACAGTGGGAAGCATTAACTCTGTCCTTTCTCACTGGTTTTTTCTCCAACAGCTCAGACAAACTGTCCTGTGGTGGGTGCTTCTGCGGACAGCCTTAGGCAGAACTCTTGGAGTCCGTCAGCAGCTGCTGCCCAAACAGTCATATTTCTCTGAAAAGTCTGGAAAGCCTCTTTCCTTAGAGAATTAAGAGAGGGTTCGGCTGTGCGCTCTGGACCGTCTCCCTTTTCCTCCGCCTGTTCCCTCTCTCATCAGTGTGGAGAAAAGTGGACAGGAGCCCCCAAACCCTGCAAAAGGCCTTGCAGGTGACATCCCGGCAGGGGACGGGGACTGGGCGGAGGGTATGGGCTGCCACCCACCTGTCGTCATGCCGGATGGCACTCCACCCACTCCCCCGGGGTCCAATGGGTTCCATGTCCCTTTGGGAGGCTTTTCCTGGTGCCCCTCACATCGCTGTCCAACCTCACGCCTGCCCGCAGCCTTCCTGTGGTGCGACCAAGGGCGTGGCTTGTTATTACTGCAACTCAGCGGATGGTCAGGTCAGGCCCGTCTCTTCCCAGCGGGCTGGAGTGGTCACAACAGACGACTGATGATGGTGGTGATCGGGGCGCACGGCCGCCAGGGAGTCCACGTGGGAAGGAGACGCTCCCCACAGTGGGTGGCACTTGCCCGTTCAGACTCCTGTCGAATGCCTGCTCTCCCGCTGAGCCTACGACCCAGAGAAAGTCAAACCTAACCAAACTAAACCGAAAAGCAGAACAACGCCTCTGTCTCTGTCAGGGCAGCAGAACGGATGACCCGCATTTACTGAAGGTAACAATCTGTCTGTTTACCTCTTTCTAGTTGTTTTGAAAATTTGGGCCCAGGAGAGAAGAAGACACTGGGTATGTTTTCTGCCGTCATTTTCCTCACAGCTTTCCAAAGCCCCATGGCGTCTAAACGTCGGGCACCCTGCCCTCGCTCTGCAGCAATGCTGGAAGTACTGCCCTGTGTCCCGCCTCTTCCCTCCTCAACACAAAGGAAATAAACAATCTGTGCCGCCTCTCTGATCTCCAACGTGGCCGTTATTGCGCCTATTTTGATGCCATTATCGGCAACAAAGCGTAAGCGACTGTCTAAACAGAATTTAGCTACGGTAGCTGCTACAGTGTTACTCCACGTCGTCACCCTCTTTTCTGACAGCTAGGTTCCCCGCCTTGCGGCAGATTCGTCTTCTGGCTCTTTGTGCAAAGAGCGAGGCGAAGACCAGCTCCATCTCCGTGACAACACCAGCAGTGATGGGGTACGCAGAACGTCGCCTCGACCAAGCCTCCAGCTGCTTATCGAGCAACTCCCCCCACCCTCCGGGAGACGCCCACCTTGTTCCTCCAGATAATGTTACAATGCTCCGTCCACCACGGCGGGAGTCCTGAACTTGGCAGGGAGAAGGGGACCGGCTTGGGAGTTGAATTCGAATTCTGGTGTTAATGCTCACTCACCCCAGGGGATGTTTCAATAGGCACGCCTTGCTACATTGAATGAAATGGTGACATCCAGTGTCCTAACGTGATCTTGATACATTTGGTTGCCTCTATCACCTAGCACACCGTCCTTGCTTCCCTGCACGAATGGGTGTTTCCACGTTCAGACACACCTAGCCGGTAGAGGGCGGGGTTGGCACGCCCACCATGTGCGTCCGCCACGGTGACGTGCTCTTACCCACCTCTGCCCTGTCTACACGGCAGGGCTGGGGTCGTTGGGCTGAGAGTGAGAGTCACACGAGCTGGGGATCCTCGATTGCCTGACGTAATTGTGACCCCTCCCTCTTCCCAGACTAGACGGTAGGCAGGGCCGTGGGACTCAGGGAGCAGTGCAGTGTGAGTGGAAACGTTGTAACTTATCTGCTGGGTTTCCCCGCCTCTCTCTCCCTCTTTCCTTTGTCCCGGGAGTTGGGGAGAATGTGGAACAAAGGGCCCATGAGATGGGGGGAGTGTCTCTTGGTGAAGGACCAACGGTATCGGGGGGTTGAATGGTCTTAACAACATAATTTTCAATCAGATTATCACTTTTGATCACATTATTGCAATGCTTTATCTATGTTACAATGTTGTTAAAATGGTTTTGATTTTAAATAGTAAGAGACCCATCCCATGGTGATAAACGTTTTCTTGTTGTTCGTTCACATGAGCGGAAAACAGAGAGAAGACGCTATTAAAAATAACATGCTCAGAATAGCTCATTTTTAAGATTTAAATGTTCCATGTGAAATTTTGTGTTTATGAAATTAAAAGGGAGCAGCTTTTTAATTGTGACATACATGTTAATGTATGTCATAATTAAATAAATATTTTAAAAATGAGTAGACCCTGACCAGTTGGCTCAGTGGTAGAGCATTGGCCCGGCGTGTGGACGTCCTGGGTTTGATTCCCGGTCAGGGCACACAGGAGAAGTGACCATCTGCTTCTCCACCCTTTCTCCATTCTCTCTCTCTCTCTCTCTCTCTGTCTTCGCCTTCCACAGCCATGGCTCAATGGTTTGAGGGAATTAGCCCCAGGGTGCTAAGGATGGCTCTGTGGCCTCTGCCATAGCCACTAAAAATAGTTCAGTTGCTGAGCAACAGAGTAAGGCCCCCAGATGGGCAGAGCATCTCCCCCTAGTGGGCTTTCTGGGTGGATGCTGGTTGGACGCATGCAGGAGTCTGTCTCTGCCTTCCCGCCTCTCACTTAATTGAAAAAGAAAAGAAAAGGTTAGCTTGACCAGGTGGTAGCACAGTGGATAGAGCATCGGACTGGGATGCAGAGGACCCAGGTTTGAAACCCTGAGGTTGCTTGCTGGCTTGAGTGTGTGCTCACCAGCTTAAGAGTGGGGTCATTGGCTTGATCGTCAGATCATAGACATGACTCAGGGATTGCTGGCTTGAAACCAAGGTCGCTGGCTTGAGCCCAAGGTCACTGGCTTGAGCAAGAAGTCAGTCGCTCTGCACCCCGCCCCTGGTCAAGGCAAGTATGAGAAAGCAATCAATGAACAACTAAGGAACTGCAATGAAGAATTGATGCTTCTCATCTCTCTCCCTTCCTGTCTGTCTGTCCCTCTCTCTGTCTCTCTCTGTCACACACACGTGCACACATACACACACACACGCACACACACATGCTAGCTTTTTGTTGCAACACTATGTTTGAGGTTACTTTCAATATATCTTTGGCCAAATGATTTATTAATCTTTTCAGAACAGAATATTGTTCCGATTGATGAGGGCAGGGATGTTTGCAACCACAAGCATTCTTCTGCTATTGTTTCCTTTCTTTTTAAGGTCTTTCCTTATGTTCTACAGGAGCAAAATTAAAACCAGCTTTTAAAAATATCCTTTTCAAGTGTCTGCACCTATCTGTAAATGAGGGAAAAGGGCAACTTTATATGATGCGTGGAATCACTTTCCAGACAGGTCTCCCAGACTGTTATAAATAAAGTAAATTTGAAATCTCAGGTGATAAATAGCAATTTATTTTTAATAGCAGGAACTTGAAATATCAACTCTAAGCATCCTCTTCAAACATTAAATGCAAACGGGTCCTTCCCTCTTCGGGCTGATGGGTATAATCCCTTCCCACCATGAAACAGCAAGCCTATAAACTACAATGGAAAAAGCCATCTATTAGCATGCGCCAATAAAGATACATAAATTAAAAAAAAATAAAAAATGTGATTTGAAAGGAACCAAATCCTATTCCTTTCTAACCACGGTTAAGCAAGGCGGTTCTTGTGTATTTCACTGATAGGCAGTGGAGAGCTAAGTCAGAGTCTGATTCCTTTCGTTGGACAAAGAGCCACAAAATAAGCCGCTCCCTCGGAAGGACATCAATCCCACGCTTGGTGTGCGCGTGGTCAGTCAGCGTTCTGGACGTGAGTTTCTGAAAGGGCTTAGCCTTCTCACTGTTCATTCCTCCCATCGTGCTCTGGAATCTTTGAAGTGCTTAGAGGATTTCTCCCTGTATTCTCAGGAGTTTGCCGAGAAAAGAGAGCAAGCTATTTTCTGTGCTTAGGGATTCGTGATACGAACAAATGATGAGATTTGACCGTGCAGAAAAGCGAGCTTCCGAACCAGCGCTAGAAGCTGTTTCAGCCGCGGGGCTTTAAAACCAGAAACGATCCCTGTGAAGCCGGGCCCATCTTGGTCCCTGTTACCTCGGCGTGTGAGGTGGGCTCTCTTCCGTTTTCCTTCCTCTCTGTCTCTGAGGGGAAGGAGGAATTAAGAATAATAAGTGTACCCACACGCACGTAGACCCGCGAGTCACATTAAAACACGAGCTCCACCTCACTACACAGTGACTTGGGCGTATTTCACTTAACCGGTGTGAGACTTGAAGGCCTTGCACTCTGCACTTGACATAAGGGTCCATGCGGCCATGACAAATAATAGTGTGTATCTCCCAGAGGAAGGGACAACCCAAGAAGAAGCAACCGTGTGGGTCGGAGGCCGACAGGAGTTCTGATGAAATGGGTGAGTTGTGAGGACGAGAAAGACTCGCGGATGAGTCTCAGATTTCTCGGGCATGTGAGCAAATGGCTGGGTAATAATAATAAAAAAGGCACGTGACTCGGAGGAAAATTTGGAGAGGAACAAAAAATAAAATAACCACACTTGGGGACATGTGTTTGACATGCCTCCCAATCACCAAGGAGTAACACAAAATGGTCGCGGGGCCGTACAAACCTGCAGCTCAGAGGAGAGGTCCCTCAGAAGGCGGTTATTTGGTGATGCCAGATTTCTCCGGCTGGGGAACAAGAGAAGGAAGTGGCGGATGTCGCCTGCATCCTCCCGAGCCTGACGCGCAGTTCTGGTCCCAGTCCTCGTCTTCAGTAAAAGGCAACCCCTCTGGCTGTTCCTGGGTGTTTCCGGGTGACCGGCATGACGTTTGGACCAGCTGAGATGGAGAGAGGTGATATCAGGTGGGCTGTTATTCGCAGGTGGGGGAGGGCTGGATGTCTTGTGTGCCATGAGGGACCATTTAATACCAGAGCACGGGGAGGGGACAGGGGAGAGGACAGGGGTGTGGGGGGGCAGGAACGTGGCGGAGGAAGTGAGTAGATCCTGACACGGGGGCGTGTGTGGTCTGTGATGGAGCAGGACCCTCAGCGCATGTGCAGGAAAGAGAAGAGGGTGCGTGTGGACATGCAATGGAAGGAGAGCAGCCGTGTCCCCATGCGGGGTGAGCGCCCCCTCAGCGGAAGGAGGAGGGGATGGGAGAGGTGACCGGGAATAAACTCAGGAGAGAAGTCAAGTGAGACCAGGAATAATAGTTCAGAGGGACCAGACATAAGGGGACATGGGCATTGCAGAGGATAAGGAGAGGACCCCACAGGCTAGATGGCAACCCCCCTCCCCCATGACTTTCTCCTAGGACGAGAGCCAGGCTGTGAATCAGAAGGTCACTCAAGGACACAGGAGCAGATAGGCTGTGAGGACCATTAGCAAAGCGTTGAGAAAAGGACTCCAGAGTCATCCCCAAAGAATCCCTAAGAACATATTGTTTGGTTCAAATAACATTAATCAAAGACTGGTGAATACAATGTTGCGATTGTGTCTTCCTCTAAAACAATGGAGAACACACTGAGGTACTAATCGTGTAAGAGGGTGGTGGAATGCTTTCTTTCCAGGGTCGGTGCTTAATTTATTTTTAAAACTTTTATTTATTGATATGAGAGAGAGAGAGAAATCAATTTGTTCGTCCACTTTATTTATGCATTCATCGGTTGACTCTTGTCTGTGTCCTGACCTGGCGCGGAGTCCCAGACCTGGGCATATGGGGCTGATGTTCTAACCGGCTGAGCAGCCCGGCCAGGGCCCGTCTTGGTACTTATTGAACAAATACTTTTATTCCCAATAAGGAAAAATGCCATTTTATATAGAAAGCGTATTTTCTTTTTCACTTAAGGGTGTGCACGAGCAGACATTGGGCGCCTATGAGCTAGGAGGATTTGTCAACGGCACGCAGAAAGGAAAACATTTCTTTCTACAGCGAAGTCCTGTCTTTGCCGTCCCACCATCTTTTCTGCTGTGGGGACGGCTGCACCGAATGTCCTCAGTGCCCGTCAGCGGGGCTGGCTTTGGGCATCAGCAAACCCCAGCCGCACAAAACCCCCATCTTCCCTAGCTGTCCGTGGAGAACCGAGAAACCAAAGTACCGAGTGTGTGCGTGTGCACCTGGGCTCACACTCTGAACTTGAATTCCATTTCAAAGATGAGCTTGCCGATGAAAGAGGCCACGTCCCCCTAAAACTCAGGCTGTGTTCTCTTGGATTTCAAAACCCACGGGGCTGATTCCGCATTCCGAATGCAGCCTGCCGTTGCAGGGAGGAGTGCTTCAGCCCTTCCCAAAGCCTCTGAGCTCCACAGCCGGAAGCACAGTGGTCACTGGGTTGAAGCGGGCAGTGATGAGGTCCTGAGGGCAAGGGCCATCTTTAAGAGAGGTTTAAATTACCGTTTTCCATGGCTGCTTTTTTGAACATCTGATTTTAAAATGCGGGGAGTCCTCCCCAGTCCTCTGCCCACTCCTCCACCTTGTCCTGTCTGAGATGGGTCAGCGAGCCTGTTCATTTTGCCGTGAGACACAATATAACAGTAGGGTGATTCGGGGCAGCCGGCTCCCCAGATTTATTAAGGAGCTTTTAATAAAGTAAGAACACTGGGTCCCAGACATGCCTAACATCTCCACGGCAACGGCTGCCCCCTCGCACCCGAGGTTAGTGACGAGGAGTGGGTCATTTAGGAAGTACCACAGTGACCTGTGAGGTTTTAAAGCTGTAACTATGAGCCCGTGAATGAAGTGTAAGCCGGGAGGTAGTCAGAAGACCCTTCTGCAAACACTCTTAACTCCCCTCTGTCCGCACGACTTGTGTGGTATTCAAAGTCAGGGAAAGAGTAAGTCACGGAGGCTGTTACAGCACCCAAGGAAATAACCTACCCCGCCGTGCCGTGTGAGTGAGAGAGGAATTGGAGAAGTTTCCTGGACCAGTCAATACGGGCACCCTACGGTGTGGTCCCCGCGGAGTGATTTGCAAACCAACAAACAACAACAACAAATTATCTTTTAGAAAATTATTCATGATCTGTAAAATAGGCAGTAAAAATGGCACCTGTTTCTTTTTTTTTTTTTTTCTTTTTCCTGAACGTAAATCACAGCTAGTAAGGAATGAGACCGTGGCCTAGCTCCAGACCTCCTGCCTCCCAAGCGAGCCCGCGCACAGACCACGGTGTGGTCGCTCTCCGTGGGAGCCTCTGCGCACACGCAGCAGCACTGGTCACAGGGCTCACGCACGTGTCTGTGGCTCTCTGGGTGTGTAGGGAACACATGGTATTTTATTTTAAGGAGTTATATTATTAATAGTATGCAGCACGCCTGTATTTCCGTTTTAAATTCAAATTTAATTTTTCGATATCGATTTGCGAGAAAATGAAGGCTGGAGGCAATGACTGACGTGTGAAGGAAATCACAGGAGGAGGAGGAGGAGGAGACACTGGGTGACGCAGAAGTCTTCTCTGCTTTCCTCACCTCTGTGTCCGTCTGTGTGGCCGCAAGTTCAGCAGGGGTTCCCCGGATAATTTACCGAGTATCATCTGATGCTTCCGGAAGTTTCCTCAGGAGGCACGGAACTTAGGCTGTAATTGTGTGCTTCGATCGCTGTCTTTTGTGTAACGAATTCAGTTTTATGTGACGTGAAATCTGCCCTCGGAAAGCTTTGGTTCCGGGGGCGAGAGAGGCGGGGTGTGGGACAGGCAGGGTCGAGGTGTGCTGTGACAAAGGACAGCTTGATGGCCGGTGGGGGGTGAGTCCCCCCAGGTTAGGGAGCCTCATCTTCACGGGTCCTTGTATGTGGGGGGCGTGTGGGTCGGCAGCAGGATGAGCTGCTGGTCTATGCTGATGGGGTGGGGGGCACCGTCCCACTGGACAGGAGCAGGGTGGGGACCACCATGACTCCCTCCTCTGAGTATAAACGTGCCGGAACCCCGGAGTCTCAGCGGTCGATGCAGCGAATGACTTTCTGAAAATAAACGGAGACCAGAAGAGACACAGTCGCAGCCCCTGGTGACAACCTAGGACAGGCATGGCCAACATACGGCCTTCGGGCCCGATTCGGCCCGCGTAATGAGTTTATGCGGCCCATGATTAAATTTTTAATATTCTCCGCTACTTTAAAATCTCAGCTGCTCAGAAGCGGAAGTGTCTTTGATTATCGGAAATCGAGATATTTAAGAAGATAGTGATACGCGGAAAAGAATTCCGTGTGACTAACCTGGGGTTAAGTTCCAATAATTGGTCGAATGGATTCGCGATACTTCTTCATTTTTTTTCAAAATTCCATTTTATAAAGATTTACAACTTTGGTACTCGTCTGTACTTGACGTGAACTGTTCCACGTTGAGCGGCGATGTGAAACCCACATTCTTTTAGGCGGAGTTGGCCAGTGCGCACCCAAGGTCAAACAATTCGTTATTTCTGTGGTCAAGTGGGCTGAATCAAGTGGCATTGTAGCTTAGACAGTAGCTGAAAACGTGTCCAGGCTGTTTGTAAAACGAAATAATTGTTTTATTTGCGATATAACCCCTTCAAGCTCATTCTATTAATTAAATACTGTTTTGATTGATTGCGATACAGTTTGGATATTTATATGGTATGTAGTTATATTTTTATTAAAATAATATTGTATACTAAATTTTTTTTCACTTACTTCCATTTGTTCATGAACAAATTACATAATAAAATTTTGTTTACTTAAACAAATCATTTTTGTATTTAACATTTTTTAATTTTAATATTTCATCCGGCCAGTGAAAAAAGTTTTCTTTCTAATCTGGCCCGGGGGCCACGCCTGAGCTTGGAGGTGCAAGTCACCCCTGCCAGGCCTATGGTAACGGCTCTATCTTCTTCTAGAAGTTATGAATGTGTTTTTAAATCTGAGCAGGAACAAGGACTCTCTGAGGGCTGCTCTTTGCTCCCCCTTTTCCCAGTGAGTTGGAGCGGTCGTCACGGAAGGCTGGCCCAGCATCCCCCCCCTCCCAACGGTGTACTCACGTCCTTTCTCCTGAGCGAGGCTACACTGTTCCTTGGTTTGTGCTTCCTGTTTTAGCATGAAATGTGATGTAATCGGGTTATGTTCTCCATGAGATGTTCTCAAGAAATTTATGTACATGTGGTCCCTCAGGGAAAAAGCGCTTGGGCAGGAAGAGGTTTGAAATACCGCGCATTTCTAAGGCTGGGCTGTAGTGTCTTCCGCACGCACGATGGCTATAATCTCTGCTCAGCAGAAGATGTTTTCCTCCTCTCATTGAAGATACGTTCCCTGGACGTGGCCATCATGGTGGGTCCACCCACAGGTGGACACAGCCCCCAGGGGCAACCGGTCACAGTCAGGGAGTCTCGTGTGACGGTACCTGTGTGAGCTTGCGGGGCGAATTGTGATGGATTTCCCAGGGTGAATCGGATGACATGGACATTTGTTCAATATATTATGGAGTTATAACGTACACAGAATAAAGGCATGAGGCCCAGAGTAGATTTTTACAAGCACAGCCGTTACAGATAGGGTGGGCTATTTATAGATCTCGGTGTATGGGTTCCTCTTCTCTATTCCCCCCCCACCAGCCCGGTTTTCACGCGTGTGGTATCACACGCCGGGCTTCAAGTATCCTAACGCTTTCCCGGGTCAGCATTCGCGGTTCCCCCGACCGACCTCCGGTGTCGGAGAGCTTGTCTGAGTGTGCGTGCTGGTCCTCTGTCAGGGACGGGGTGCGTGGGAATCCTCTTCCGGGGCTGTTCATGGGGAGACAGGTTTCGGTTCTGATCAGGCTCAGTTACCACTTTCTCCTTTCATTGATCGGGCGTTTGGGGTCCAGTCTGAGAGCATTTCCCCTAAAACACTAGAAGATCCTGGAGGTTTTTTTTGTTTTGTTTTTGTTTTAAGATTTACAGTGTGACATTTTACATTTCAATTTGCAATCTGCTCTGATTTAATTCTGCAACAGCTGCAAGACTGATGTCAACGGGTAGCTATGTAATCTACCGATGATGCCCCGTGGTTCCAGCGTCGTTTACTGCAAATGCCTCCTTCCTCACTCAGCGGGAAGCCCGCCGGCGTCTCTGTGTGCGTGTACCTGCGTGTGGTCTGTTCTGTCCCATCGAGCCCCCGGCTGCTTCTCATCAAGACCACGGTCTGGTCGTTGTTGCTGCCTCAGGTGACCTCAGATGGATGGCTTCGTCTCCCTCTTCTTCTTTTTCAAAACTGTTTTCACTATTCTATTTCCTCTGTCTTTCCACGTATATATCGTGGGACATCTCCATTAACTCCTGGCTAGTCGGCCAACTGTTAAAAAAAAAAAAGAAAAATGAATGAAACTATTTAGTAGAACAGATAGAAGAACACAGGGACACATCAACCGAGACGGGGCCGAGGAGGCTCGTGGTCCAGGAGAGACTCCCGATCCAGTTTCTGAAGACGGGGAGTGGCTGCCGGCTCATCCCGTCACCTCGGTGACGCGCGTACGCTGAGCCGGCCGGCGGGCTGAGTGGAAGGGATTTATGCCAATGTCAAGTCCGGCTCATTAGGAGCTTCCCGTTGGGCCGTCCATCCTGTGTTCCCTTTCTGGTCGGCCGGACTAAAGGCAAAGCTTCATTATCACGCTGTGAGGAACCGCGTGTCGAAAATGGAAAAGCCGCACGCTTGGACGAAGCCCGGATCCCTGCAGCGCTGTGTGGGGTGGCCCCTGGAGAACAGGATGTGGCTGTTACCCAGCACTTTTTAAAATCTTACAGTCAGCAGACAAATATTTTGTATTCACACCAAAGCGTAGACCTTCGTCTTTTCATGATCTACGCACAGGCTGCTTCTAAAGCACGTGAAGGGTGAACGCTTCCCCTCGAGTTAATTAAAGAGTAAAATGGCTTATGACTGATGAAGGATCATGAAGTGGAGCGCCCATCCGTGGGACAAAGAAATGCGAGACCAGTCTGATCCGTGCCCCTCCGGTTGAGGGAGCTGTCCTTGACTGTCCTTGGGGCATTTGTGTTCTGCTGGGTTAGTGACTGTCCTTGACTGTCCTTGGGGCATTTGTGTTCTGCTGGGTTAGTTACTACCTCTCTCAGAAGACCGAGTTTATGTCCAGAGCAATCGATGTCTCTTTCCTCTGAGAACTTGATACATGGCAGGAAGGGACCAGAACCAGCTGTGGTCCCCGTCACTGTCCCTGCAGAAGCCCAGAGCCACCCCCCGCCACGTTCAGTGGGAGAAAATGCTTAGACTTGCTCCCATGGGACCAGGCGTCTGTATGAGTTCTGTCTGTCTGTCTGTCTGTTTCTACAGCCTTGGGGCATTGGCACGTGATGGTACAAAAGCATTTAGGGTCAAAAATTGATTCGTTTGAGGAAAAAAAAAAATTAAGCCCTTGACAATAGTGCTTTGTTTTAGAGTAGAAATAAGTCTATGTAACCTGGCTCTCCAAAAGTTACCGTTTGACAAATTATAAAAGAGTTTTGGTATAATGTTTCCATGTCAGGTGTGATGAAGTTATTGATCAAAAGTAGAAGCTGACTGTGAAAATAAAATGAATTTCTCTCTCTCTCTCTATATATATATATTTTTAAAAAAAGATGTGAAAAAACATTCCTCTATGCTCTAAATCCTAGGTAGGAACGGGTGGAAAGGAATCAGTCTCAGTGTCTATTTGAGCAGAAGTGTAAGGTGACGAGGCCCCCAGCCATACAGAAGCACTGCCCTTTGCAGTAAATCCTGCACTTTTGTGTGCGCTGGCCTCTGTCTGAAACGTTGCTGTCCTTGGCAACAAAGTAGTGAAATGTATCACAGTGAGCAGTTAGAGACCGTGATACAATTGTTAACATTCAATCCGCAGTCCTATTAGCTTGGAGTTTGAAGACCCCTGAGTTCACATTGAAACATCACCTGACTCCTGGAGGTCCCAGGGGTCCCAGGAGGCCACTGCTGTCCTGGCTAAGTGAGAGAAAACTGGGGGGGGTATTCTCTCTCTCTCTCTCTCTCTCTGCTTATTAGGAAAGAGAAATGCACTAGCTAAGTCGGAGACTTTGCAGAAAGGGCCACACGCCGTGTCGAGCACTTTGGAAAAGAGGCACATCCCTGGACATGCCACAGCAATGGGAACGATTATTGACAACACACGGAGTTCCCCCAGAGGCTCCCCGATCTTCACCTGAGACCCACCGGGTGTGCGGGAGTGTGACACGTACCGTAGTCTCTGCGTGGCGGCTCCATCCTTCAGCTCGCTGGTGACTCCACGTTGCTTCTGGACTATGGTTTTGACGGACAGAGAGAGCCCCAGAACCTTCCATGGGGGCCGGGTCAGGGCGACAAGACAAAAATATAAAAGCCAAAATAGGTACCGTTTTCTTAAATTACATTGGAAATTGGAAAAATTTGACTCACACATTCTTGGTGTAGGATATATTTAAGTTTTTCATTTCATCTAGGGTCCATTTGCAGAATCACATTTACCTATAGAGAAACAAGTCCATAGATATCACCCTGCTAATCAATCACACTAATACCCACTTCTTATTTTGTCGCAAAAACCACAGAGGAAAATGCTATATCAATTAGGGTCTACAGTTACGGACGGGCATGTGCTAATGGAAACAGTTATAGGTCACATGAATTATGCACCAGTGCACGGTGCGGACGACCCGGGCACCGTCCCCAGGGCGGAGCGCACGGGGGAGCACGCTGTCCGCTATGCGCATGCTCGCCGCACGAGGCCGAGTTCTCCGACCCCGGGTGCGGGACTCAGCACAGAGCACCTGCTGCTCGGAGCACGGAGTGCTGTGCCCTCTGCCTGGCACTGCCCGCGCAGACAGAGCAGTTCAGGGGCCAGACGGGCCCGTTCCTCACCCATGCCCGCCCTGGTCATCAGTTTTCAGGTTTCTGTGGATGTGATCTTTGTGGGTCCCTAGTTTTCCCCATTGATAAAATTGTCATAGCCACGTATTGGTACCAATTTTGAAATTAACTTTACTTGAGTACTCCCTCCCTTCCTTCCTCCCTCTTTCCCTCCCTCCCTCCCTCCCTCCTTCCCTCCCTCCCTCTCTCCCTCCCTTCCTTCCTCCCTCTTTCCCTCCCTCCCTCCCTCCCTTCCTTCCTCCCTCTTTCCCTCCCTCCCTCCCTCCCTTCCTTCCTCCCTCTTTCCCTCCCTCTCTCCTTTCCTCCCTCCCTCTTTCCCTCCCTCCCTCCCTCCCTTCCTCCCTTCCTCCCTCCCTCCCTCCCTTCCTCCCTCCCTTTCTTCTTTTTGTGACAGAGACAGAGAGAGGGACAGACAGACAGGAAGGGAGAGAGATGAGAAGCATCAATTCTTCATTGTGGCTCCTTAGTTGTTCATTGATTGTTTTCTCATATGTGCCTTGACGGGGGTGGGGGGGGCTACAGCAGAGCGAGTGACCCCTTGCTCAAGCCGGCGACCTCAAGAGTTTTGAACCTGGGTCCTCAGTGTTCCAGACCGATGCTCTATCCACTGCGCCACCACCTGGTAGAAGGAGCACACCTTTCCATGTGAAGCAGAAGAAAAATCAAATGCAACTCCAGCCTTCTCCGTACGCTGCACTTTCATACGTCCGGGTTTGCCAAGACACCTGTTCCACAAAAAAGTTTTTTTCTCCTGCAGCCCATTTATCTCAAGAGCAGATACATTTGGAATGACCATGGCTCTTCTTCCTCTGCGAGCACTGAATTTTGTTGGACGCTGGGGTGGTGGCCCGGCTGCTGATGCTTCAGTTCCTGTCACACTCAGCTCTGGCTCTGACACTTAATAAATAATAGCGAAGGTGTCAGGCAGAAAGCCCGAGGGAGGGACAGGTCTGCGGACCCTTGAAGTCACAGTATATTATCAACTTCTTGCTTACAGTTGAGAACTCCGCCGTGCAGGGTTTCCCCGGCAGAACCGAAGTGTTAGTTTGTGAATTAAAAGAACTCAAGGTGGTGGTGTCATTGTGTGGTTTTCCTCAAGGCCCCCCCCCCATCATGAACAGTGACAGTGACATTCTTGTGGAGGCCACCCCTCCACATAAGCTTTTTTTGTTTGTTTTTTTATTTTATTTTATTCATTTTAGACAGGAGACACAGAGTGAGAGAGAGAAAGAGAGAGAGAGAGAGAGAGAGAGAGAGAGAGAAAGGGGGGAGGAGCTGGAAGCATCAACTCCCATGTGTGCCTCGACCAGACCAGTGCAGGGTTTTGAACTGGCGACCTCAGTGTTCCCAGGTCAACGCTTTACCACTGCGCCACCACAGGTCAGTCCCCACATAAGCTTTTTTGATGAGCTGGAAGAGGGTGTCAGGGAGGTCAGGGAGGGGCATCAGAAGTCTGCAGAGGGTCCCACTGATGTCACAGATGCTTGACTGCAAGGCACCCCACACATGGAGGGTGGGGTGCCCTGGATCTGACACATGCCTTCCGCTGTAGACCTTGGGGACTGAAATCTCCTGAGCCCCCATTCACTGGTCACCCCACGGGGACACCACCTCAACGTGGTGCTTGAACTGAGTGAGATGAGCTCACCAAACCCCTGGAGCAGACCTGACTCCACCCCTCAGCTTCTGTTGCAAGAAGAGGGTCTGCCTCTTACTCTGGGCTCCAATGGCTGCCTGTCCCTGTAGGGTCACGTATGTGAGGATCTTTGCTCCATGTCACTGAAGGATTCCTGGATCCTTTAGACAATGTGATGGGGCATCTTCCACAGTGATGGCTGTGGTTCTCCCAGCTGGACCAGCCATCCCCTTGAAGCACCTGGTAATCCCTGTCTTCATCTGGGTCACATTCCATTTGCTTGATTTAATTCTCGTCCCGAAGGACAAGGATGGACACTGAATAAAATCAGTGTCACCGCAGATGTATTTCTGATCCGAGAGTGGACTTCCGGTTAGTTCAGTACTGAGGCTTTTTCCGTGTGTGCCTGGCCAACGCCGCCCGAGCCGTGGGTTCAGGGATTGTTAGGGGCTGAGACGTGCCGCCTGTCTCCCCGGTGTGGAACCGAGTGCAGGGACCTGCGATAGTTGTGTGAAGGAAGTGAGAAATAAATTAAATATCGGAGCACACCACGCCCAGACGGACTGAGAACGTCGAGCATTAGTATTGCGACGCTCGTGTTAGAAAGCACGTCCCCAGAAAGGCTTGGGGAGGTTGGATTTTGCTTGTGAAATTACTTTGGAGGACACGGCGTCCCGTGTGCCGGCTTTGGAAATCCACAGTAACTGTGAGTATATTGCAGATTTTGAGGTGTCCACGCATCATCCTCATCATCCTCATCATCCGACTAAAACACAGCTGTTTAACTTTGCAGATGCTGCCCTCCACTACTCGGCCTTGACAAGCTTTTTATACATAGTTTCCTTTCTACTCACTGAGCGAGTCTTCCGATGACATGTTGGTGACACGAGGGATGTGGTGAGTTGATCAGATCCCTACGCCGGGAGGGAGCACGCATCCCTCACACCCGCAACGTGAGCCCCGCAGCTGACCAAGAGCCCTCACGCTTTCCTTCCTTGTAGAAACGGCGTGTGTGTAATCTCACACACGACACCGGACAGAACCGGACGCTGTCACCGAGATGGCATTCGCACCCTTCCCCACGGCTAGTCTGGGGTAATGGCCCACGTTCCTCCCTCTGTGGACCCCTGTCTCCCACGTAAGGTGTCCTGGGGCCCTTCCTTACTGCCCCCTCGGCCTCCCCAGGAGCTGGATGTGAGAGAAAGCAAGCACTCCACCTGCTGCCAGGGGTGTGAGGGGACCACGGCCGCTGGCCCCGTGGCGTGATCTCTCTTTTATTTCTCACGACCGACCCCCAGTTCTCTTCAAGTGTTGTTGATGGCGTCCCCGGTGACATAAGGGCACACACTGGTGTCTGGAGGGAAGTAAATGTGATAAATCTAATAATCTACAGGGATCTCTGTGGGCAGGTGGCTTCTACATACCAGGTAGAGCTCTGTGCTTGTGTGGGTGTGTGTGTGTGCGTGTGTGTGGGTGTGTGTGGGTGGGAGAGAGAGAGAGAGAGAGAGAGAGAGAGAGGCTGAGAATTAGGGAACTATAGGGAAATATAATGCAGGATATTGCAAGTGTCATTTAAATCAATGCTGTTTTTGTGTTAATTTCAAGATGAAGCTGAGATCCATAATTGTTTAAAGGTCAACACTGGTAAAAGACCCAACTGTGTTTCATTCTGTTATTATTCTTGGCTTTATTGAAGAATACCGAAGATACAAACTTGCACATATTTATTGTATACATGTAGATAAATTTTAGGCCTATGCATTACCCATGATATCATCACCACGATCAAGGTAATAGTCACAACCATTCCCTTAGAAGGATTTCTGTGTAATGTGTGCATGCGTGCATGCATGCGCACATATGTGTGTGTGTGTGTGTGTGTGTGTGTGTGCTCTAAGAGCACCTGATTGAGAGTTCACTGTGTTAAGCACCCATGTGGTGCCGTTGACCATGGGTTCTGTGTGGCACCTCAGATCTCCAGCCCTCACCCACCTGGTGGTACAGTAACGTCATGCCCATCAAACAATGTCACTGAGAACTGGTGAGCTTCTCAGGTGGTTACGAGCCTTTTATGTCACTAAGTGACAGTCACGAGTGCCCTCTCTCTCTCTCAAGTGTCAAATGTATTTTCTCACAAAGTGAACTAACTAACGGTGGTCGTTGGCCTCGGTCTTGCCCGTTTGGGCCACGACGACAGGCTAGCACGGACTGGCGACTCTCAGCAGCCGCAGACGGTCTGCAGGCTGGAGCTCAGGCCCAGCAGGTCCGTGTCTGGTGAGGACCGTTGGTCTGTCTCACTGAGGGTGTCTTCTCACCGTGTCCTCACATGGTGGGAGGAGGCACCTCTGGGGTCCCTCGTACGAGGGCCCCACCCTCATGACCTGGTCACCTCCCAGTGTGGTCACATTTAGGGGGAGGGTTTAGTGTGGAGCTTGAGGGAGACAGACGTTTGATCTATAGAAACTGCCTTCCACAAGTCCAGTTTCCGTCCTTTGAGAACCAGACTCTGGCACCATCATACATTTCTGATAAAAAATGGAATGCGGGCGAGGAAAACGAAAGGCCAGTTTTCTAAAACCATCTTTGACTAGCTTAGTGACGAGAGCATTATTTTGTATCAGCAGGCTTCCAGCGACTCCTCTGGACTGTGGTTCAGGGCTGGGGTGGGCTGCCTCCCTTCCCTCCCATAAATATGCGTCAGCATGTGTAAGTAATCCAGACGTAAGGAATAAAGACAATTGATGTCGCTTGTTAATGAATTTTTACAAGCCTGTAATTAAGCACGTAAATCACAGTGAAGCGTTGGAAACTAATGGCTTCTCGAGTCTGTTGCTGCTTCTCAGCTACATTATTATTGATCTTAAATTAAAGAAGGTTTTCCATGCCTGTCACACCACTCCACGGACACGGTGTAAGTCCTCTCTTCCAATCTGCCGGACACAGACACCAACCAGGCACACGTCTGTCAGATAATAATGGGTGTAAACCAGCCTTGTGACAAGGTGTGAACCCCCCTCCCACACCTTCACAGTTAAGAGGGACGTGGCGGGTGACAGAAAGATACCAGTCTTCGTTCCCAGGGAGATAAGCATGTATTTTCAGAGCCTCCAGACTAACACATGTGACACGGGACCACATACCTACTGAAGGTTAAACAGCAGATGGGAAGCATCAGAGCTCGCAGGTGTGGAGGAGAGAAAGGGACCCTTGGACCCTTGGACCCTTGGACCAGGACTGACCTCTTGGAGTGCGTGTGAGATAGAAGGTGACAGAGGACAATTTGACTTTGGGTGATGGGTATGCAACATAATTGAATGATAAGATAACCTGGAGATGTTTTCTTTGAACATAAGTACCCTGATTTATTAATGTCACCCCGTTATAATTAATAATAATAACAAAAACCAAACCACCGACAGGGACCGCATTTTAATGGACATAAGGGAGGGATGGGCTTTCTGTTGGCTCTTCCCGGTCAGGCAGGGGACCTGAGCCTGAGAGGGACAGTCCCTTCACCACAATGGAACCTGACGAGGCGTCTCCCCAGCGCATGTGTGTGTGCCCACACGGCACATGGATTTAAAAAGCCAATAATTTTACCCAAGTCAGCGCTTCATAAAGGGGGCTGGACTGCCTCCTGAGAGGCATTGTGGAACTTCCCGGGCAAACTGGATTCTTCACCCTGTTGGAAGGGGAGGCGAGGATGCCAGACCCCCTGCCGTGTGCCGCGGGGGGGGGGTTACCCAGGGGCCTGAGCTCCTGAACCCCTGAACCCCTCTGGACACAGGAAGCCCAGAGCTCACCTCCACGTTTTCACGTGAGATGACAGAACATTCGTACTGCTGTGGAATGTGAGCAAACACCCCACGTTGCTTCAATGAGAACTTCAGCACACGTTGTTGTTAATAATATTATTATCATTATTATTAATTTTTGGAAAACAAAGTCTCTGGTTTTAACACCACCACCACAGTCTTTTCTTTGCAAAGAACACATTGCTCTCAGCCTGTGTTTCTGCCCGTCACACCCAGGAGGGTCCCACACACAGCGGTCAGACCCGACTGCGCCTGCATTTTCTAACCGTGGGACCGTGGGACCGTGGGACTCTGGGACTCTGGGACCGGTGCCAAGGGAAATGGGGATCCAATCTACGTACAAATCGTCCCCTTTTCATTTATTTTGTGTCCAGGTGACATTAGGGAGTTCCATCCGTTTTAGATTGCTTTAAATGATATGTGTAGACAAGTTATGTTGTCAATGAGTTTCGACAGAGGGTTAGAGAGGGGGCCTATGTGTCCTTTGTCCTCCTGTTTTGTTTATTGATTGGTTTTACGGGGAGAGGAGAGCGAGAAGGAGGGGTGGAGAGTGAGAAGTAGCAACTCCTAGTTGCTGCACCTTGGTTGTTCATGGCTTGTCGTATGCGCCTTGACCGGGCAAACCCGGGGTTTCAAACCAGCTGAACTCAGCGTTCCAGGTCGACGCTTTATCCGCTGTGCCACCACAAGCCAGGTCTGTCCTCTTGAGTTTTAAAAATAGAGACAAAATCAAAACCACACAGGGTCCAGCGGCGATGTGCACGTCTCCATCAGCCCCTCCCTGCCACCTGCCCGCCCCATTCGAACCAACAGTTGGGACCGTCATGATGGTGGGCAGGACATGGTGTGGACCCCTGCCTGCCCCCTTCAGGTCCGGACCTCTCTGTGAGAGGTTCCCCGCATCTCCACCACCCTCAGCGTGAGGGGCTCTGAGCCTCTGTTCCTCTATTCACTCACGTGTTCCGTTCCTTTCCCTCAGAACCCTACACCCCAGACACTGTGCTTCCTATCTTGGCCCCCAATAAAATCCGCGGGGGGAGATAGCTATGTGGAGGATCCCTAACATACAGCCTGGGTCCACAGTTGGGCCTCTGTCACTTTGTGGCGGGAATACTGATGAGTGAGTTTTACGTAGGACTCCGGATCATTAATTCTTCAATGAAGATGGATATCTTGAAGGCAAGGTGTAGAAGACTCCTCATTGGCACCACTGCATTAAAGCTCTAATTTGAAATCGGTGCCCAATTATTTGTGGAAACAGGAGCTAATCATGCACGTGTGAATGAGTGAAAATCGCCAGAGAACTGAAGTACCATTGCTCTACAATAATAATTACAGTAATGATAATTTTTTTTCCCTACCTGCAAACGCACCTTTTGATGTTCTGAAGCTGCCCTTCAGGGATGGGGGATTCGGGGGAGGGGCTTGGGACTGTTCTGCTGAGTTCCTGGGCTCTGGCCGGGGCTCCCCTCAGCCCCCCCCCCCGCCCCGGCTGGCTGCTTTGTCCACCACCGAGGGGCCTCGTCCTGTTTTGTTTCATGACTTCTGCTCGCTAACAAGGGCGGCTTGCCTCTGGCTCTCTGCGGTTCTGTGCTTTCTCCAAATCTCCCCCTCTATTAATTTTTGGTGTGCTTGCAAAGTAAGTTCATGAAATGGTGTTTTCGCCTCTAACGTGCATGCTGATGAGAATCTTCCCTTTTTCTTTCTTGCTTAAAAAATGAAAGACAGCAATGAAACCGATCCATATATTTAGAAAATGGTCTAGGTATCAACTTAGCTCTTTTTGCTGAGTGGGGAAGACAGCGTGGAAACTCCCCATCCTCCACCCACAGGAAAGCTCAGAAGTGGGTTTGCCACAGAAATATACACATAGCTAATTCAAGGTTGCTTATTCACAAAGTTCACATCAATAATGCACAAAATCCAAACTTTTCTTCCCATCCGGGACTCTGACATTTGTTTTCATGACTTATGTACTGTATTCAGCTCTTTCAGATTTCAGAAAATATTAAAACTATATTTATTAGACTTCCTGTTCGGTGACAGAGACACAGGTGTTCCTTCACCTGTCCTACCTCTCTCTTCGGCAGCACCCCCATAGCCTTTAAGATTGCAGCAGATTAAAGTAACGGCAAGATGCAAATCAGTTTATCAAAGAAACGGGGCTGATTCCCACAGGAAACGTCTTTGCCCACGCATTCTACCAATGGGTTTTCTATTCCTTGTTGACACCTTGTATAAGTGTACCTAGAGCTACCCCCGGGGTGCATCTCTGACTTCTGTAAGTGTGATTTGGTCCATTTTACCTGTGAAGAAAAGTATGCTTGCCAAAGCAAACATAAACCTCTCCATTTCCTCCTCCTATAGAAATGCAAATAGTGGTTTTTTTATTTTTTATTTTTCCAAAGTGAGAAGTGGGGGGTGGCAGACAGACTCCACATGTGCCTGACGGGGACCCACCCGGCATGCCCACCAGGGGGCGATGCTCTGCCCATCTGGGCTATTGCTCCATTGTAACTGGAGCCATTCTAGCTCCTGAAGTGGAGGCCATGGAGCCGTCCTCAGTGCCCGGAACAACTTTGCTCCAATGGAGCCTTGGCTGTGGGAGGGGAAGAGAGAGATAGAGAGAAAGGAGAGGGGGAAGGGTGGGGAAGCAGATGGATGCTTTTCCTGTGTGCCCGGGCCAGGAATTGAACCTGGGACTTCCACATGCTGGGCTCACGCTCCACCACTGAACCAACCGGCCAGGGCATTGCCTCCCCTTTGATTGCTGATGTGGGCACCATTGCTCCACATACACCACTGGTCAAGGTTTGAGTGCTCTGTGGCCTTCTTAGGGGGGATGGTTGGGTAGTGAGCAAGTGCTTATTACAGCACAGATGCAGAGAGAGTTACTAAGCAACCCTGCAGAGGGAGCAAGTAGCTTGACCTGACAGGGAAATTTCACTTTCTGAACCTTTTACAAGCCCGCCTTTTCCTCACTCCTGAAACCAACCCTATGGAGCCACTGGGCGAGTCAGTTCCAAGGACCTTTCTTCCTCTGGGCTGCCTCCCTTGTGCTCAAGCATGAGCTTAATAAAATCTGTCTGGAAACTTCTCTGGTGCTTCCTCTTGATTTCTGTCTTGGGGAAGCCAAGGACAGCCATGCCAGGAGCATCTCAATGACAGTTCTATTTGTATCTAGATTAAAATTGATAATTATCAATGCCTTGCTGGTTTGCTTGAATCCTTTTTCTTCCTTCCTTCCTTTCTCTCTCTTTGCTTACATACTCCCTCATCTAAGTATCTGTTCAGATCTATCTATAGCTAGAAATCTGTAGATATCCAGATCTATCTAGACCAGGGGTCAGGAACCTATGGCTCGCAAGCCAGATGTGGTTCTTTTGTTGGCTGCATCTAGCTCACAGACAAATCTTTAAATAAAAAAATAATAATTTTAAAACTATAAAACATTCTCATGTATTATAATCCATTCATTTCCTACCACTCATGTTCATGGTTGCGGGTGGCTGGAGCCAATCACAGCTGTCCTCCAGGACAACATCAAATTTTTATTTGATAATACGTAACATACACAGGTCGTTGTGAGGTCAGGAAGTAAACTTCCCTCCTTTTAATCAGTAGTCAGCTAGCTAAGTGCAGAAACCCTGTCGACGAAGAAGATGACTAAAAGAAAAAAGATAAAGAGTATCGTACTTTTCAGCAGGAATGGACAGAGGAATTTGCCTTTGTGGAGAGAGCAGGTCCTGCAGTGTGTCTAATATGCAATGATAAAATTGCATCAATGAAATGGTCAAATATAAAGCAGCACTTTGACACATGCCATACTACATTTGCATCGAAATATCCAATGGGGGACAGCAGGAAGAAAGCATGTCAAGAGCTACTGTGCAGAGTGCAAGCTAGTCAGCAGCAACTCTGTGTTTGGACCCAACAAGGTGACTGGAATTCGGCTAGCTTTGCTGGTGCTTTAGCAATTGTGAGAAACAGAAAACCATTCAAAGATGGGGAGTATGCCAAAACATTCATGCTTGATGTCGCCAATGAACTTTTTGACAACTTTTTGAATAAAGACAAGATAATCAAATGAATAAAAGACATGCCTCTGTTGGCAAGAACTGTTCATGATCGTACCATCATGATGGCAAATCAAATTGAGGCAACACAAGTGAAGGACATAAGTGCAGCACCATTCTTTTCTCTCGCTTTGGATGAGTCAACAGACGTAAGCCATTTATCCCAGTTCAGCGTGATTGCAAGGTATGCTGTTGGTGACACACTACGTGAGGAAAGTCTTGCTGTTTTGCCTATGAAAGAGACAACAAGAGGGGAGGATTTAGTCAAGTCTTTCACTGAGTTCACTAAAGAAAAGGATCTACCGATGGATAAACTTATTTCGGTGTGTACTGATGATGCTCCGTGCATGGTGGGGAAAAACAGAGGACTCGTAGCGCTTCTTTGAGAACATGAAAAGAGACCCATCCTAAATTTTCACTGCATCCTACCTCAGGAGGCACTTTGTGCTCAGATATGTGGCGAGCAGCTTGGTGAGGTGATGTTGCTGGTCATTTGGGTGGTCAACTTTATTGTTGCCAGAGCTTTAAATGATCGCTAGTTTAAAACACTGCTGGATGAATTCTGGAATATTTATCCTGATCTGCTTCTGCACAGCACTGTGCATTGGTTGTCAAGAGGGAAGGTGCTCGGCTGTTTTGCAGCTTGTCTGAGTGAAATCTGGACTTTTCTTGAAATGAAAAATTTTGAGTATCCTGAGTGGCTCCTGAAGTTCTACTATCTCATGGACATGACTGAATATCTGAACCAGCTCAATGTGAAAATGCAAAGCACTGGAAATACAGTCTTATCCCTTCTACAAGCAGTGTTTGCGTTTGAAAACAAGCTGGAACTCTTCATTGCCTACATTGAAACAGGTTGTTTACTACACTTTGAAAAACTGGGAGAGTTTAAAGATGCATACACAGCAAGTGACCCTGCTCAGCATCTTGATCTCCACCAGCTAGCGGGCTTCACATCTAATCTCCTGCAGTCATTCAAAGAGTGCTTTGGAGAATTTTGTGAGCGCACTCGTCTTTTTAAGTTCATCACCCATCCACACGAGTGTGCAGTGGACAGCACTGACCTGAGTTACATCCCTGGTGTCTTTGTTAGAGATTTTGAACTACAGGCTGCTGACCTGAAGGCCTCAGACATGTGGGTGAATAAGTCCTAGTCACTGAATGAAGATTTGGAAAGACTTGCACGACAACAAGCAGAGTTGGTGAGCAAACCCAAGTGGGGAGAAATGAAAAGACTTCAACCCGCGGACCAGCTGATTGTCAAAACTTGGAACTACTTCCCGTCACATACCACACACTGCAGTGTGTGAGTATTGCTGTACTGACAATGTTTGGCTCTACGTTTGCATGTGAGCAGTCTTTCTCACATCTAAAGAACGTTAAGACCAACCTACGACCACATTTAACGGATGGAAGTCTCAACGCCTGCATGAAGCTTAACCTCACCACATATCAGCCAGACTACAAAGCCATCCGCAAAACCATGCAGCACCAGAAGTCGCATTAGTGGTAAGAAGTACTTTATTCATCATTGGTTAGCAACAGCATAACAACGTTATTAAAAAGAATTCAGAGACTTATTGTACTTTAAAAGTGTTGGTCTTACATAAAATGCACGCATTTACTTGTATTTAGTGTTAAACATATTGTATGGCTCTCACGGAATTACATTTTAAAATACGTGGTGTTCATGGCTCTCTCAGCCAAAAAGTTTCCCTACCCCTGATCTAGACCTATAATATCTACCTACCATCCTCATCTAAGTAGCTACCTACATTTAGATATCTACGTAGATTTAGCTCGATCTAGAGATAGATTTAAATGGATATCCAGCTTTATCTCTTTTATATTAGAAAGGTAAAGTTTATGTCTTTTCTCCTCCTTTCTATTTTTTTCATTTTAACATGTCCTTTTAAGTAGACTTTTTTTTCAAAAGGAATGATTTCTGATTTTTGTTTTTTTTTATCTAAATTAAATTTTTTTTTTTATTAAGTGAGAGGAGGGGAAGGAGAGACAGACTCCCATATGTGCCCCAACCAGGATCCGCCTGGCAAGCCCCCTACGGGGTAATGCTCTGCCCATCTTGGGCACTGTTCTCTTAGCACCCGAGCTATTCTTAGCACCAGAGGATGAGGCCATAGATTCATCCTCAGTGTCTGGGGCCAACTTGCTCGAATTGAGCCATGGCTATGGGATAGGAGAGAGAGATAGAGTGATAGGGAGGGGTGGAGAAGCAGAGGGGTGCTTCTCCTTTGTACCCTGACTGAGAGTCGAACCCAGAACATCCACATGCCGGGCTGACGCTCTACCACTGAGCCAACCAGCTGGGGACTATGTATATAAATTTTGATGAGATTTGCATACTTGCTCTGTCACACACAATTAAGCATTTTTTTTTTCTCTTTTCCTTCATTCTGTAATTCAAAGAGGTGAACAAGTCAAGGAAAGCAGTAATTTCTGTAGTAAAATCACGCACCTGCTTCCTGAATATTCTAATTGTACAGACTGGTTGCTGTGCTGGAGCGTATTATTTCTGGAATCGTGACCCCATGGCTTCCTTCCACGCTGTGATGCATAATGAGGAAACAATTTGCCTGCATGGGTGAAAATGTTGCTTTTGTGTTATTTTTATGCAGGTGTGAAATGCACACTGAATTTCGAAGATTCAGTACAAAAAGATAATGTAAAACATCTCATTAATGTTCCTAAGATTGCACACACAATGAAATGATTGTTTCTGGGCATACTGGCTTAAATGAAATTGTTATGAGAGCTATTTCACCTGTTTCAGTTTCCGTTTTTATTTTTAGTGTTTTTTTTTTTTTTTTTTTTTTTTTTTTTTTATCTGCGTACCGGATGATTCTAAATGATACGTGGGACTCACGTTCTGTTCTGTGGGAGGCACTGCTCCCGGGTTTCTTGGGCTAGCCTGGAGCTTGTTTCGTGCGTTGTAATTCTGCCTGTGATGGGCACCATCGAAGGGCTTGCAACCTCCCCTTGAAAGTTGTGTCTGTAGCTGTAGCTGGGGCATGCCGGCATGAACTCTCTTTCTTTACGGATTTTAAGATTCCAGTCCTGTGCCGCTACCCAGTGACGGCCGACTCTCCTGTGCCCCGTCTGAGGGTCTCACAGAACCTCAGGACAAGAAGCCCGCAGGGGGCAGGCAGTCCTTCTGGCCTTCACCTCTGTCTTTCTGACCTCTGCTGGTATCCGTGGAGGGAGGCAGTCAGGGTCTGCTGTCCCTGTGGTCACCATCAGTGTGAGGGGAGGTGACCACGGTCCAGGCTCCTCCTCCCCCCTCTTGTTCCTCTAATGCCCCCATTCATAACACCCCTAAAGGGAGCGATGAGTCCAAGGAAGGCTTCTATACATTAGGGTTCTTCCCTCCCCCGTCTCCGCCATCTTCTCTCTCCCTGTCTCTCTTTCTGGCCCTCCTTTCTCTTAGTGATAGTAAACTCTGTTAAGTTTTGCTTCAACCTCCCTGCTTCAAACCCTGTCTGAACCACCCTTCTAACATGCTGACCGGTGGACAATTATAAATTGATGGTTAGGAAGCCCTGGGCACTGCTGCTGGGTCACGGCAGTGAGCTCTCCAGGCCGGTGTCCTGCTTGTTTCTCGCTTTGCACCAGGTCCGGCTGCACAGAGTCCACAGGTTTATCCCCATCAGCCCTGACACCTGCACGGGACCCGTGCCCTTTCTGTGGGGGCTGCCCCACGTCTGAGTGCATTGAGGCAGCCAGCTAGACAAGCCAGGTGCCCAGACTGGTCCCACCGCTGCCTGGCAGGCGGGAGAGGGACCAGACAGACTCAAGTCTGCCAACACTGCTCGTTCCTCCTGGCTCCCTGGGCTCCTGAGCCCCAGCTGCCAATCTGTGGCGCCATCCCTGTGGCCGGAGCACCGTATGCCTTTGACCGTCCACCCAGGGGTGGACACTGGGACTGCGGTGTCTGTGCTTCTCACAGGGCGACCACACGGATGGTCACTCTTGGCTCCCAGCGGGGGCTTCATTCATACACCTGGTGAGACGGAGGGAGTCCATAAGGAAGGGAAGGAAACATCTATTGTTATATCTCTTCTCATGCTTCCACCAACCAAAATCAGCGACACCCTCACTGAAGACTGTAAAACACTTGGGTTGTTCCGAAGAGGGGGCGTCATTAGCAAATTCGCGAATCACCCGAGAATGTATCAGAGATGATGAAGGACGTGCGGGTCGGATGCTGTCAGGCTTTATGTTCTTGAATATGGAATGTTTCTCTTTTCCAAGCTTTACACCTGTTAAAGAAAAGTCCTAAGTCAAGTATACAATGATATATACCACCTATACTATCCTACATGAATACAGGTGCTATAGACTAGAATGGTATATGTTTTGTACACACATGCACCACTATATGTGTGTGTGTGTGTGTGTGTGTGTGTGTATTTGCTTAGAAGCAAATTCTAGTAAATTCTAGTTCTCACCTTCGCTGCTCTGTTTACCAACCCCAGAGCCTGCCTCAGGCTTTCCACGGTCCACGGCCCTGCCCTCCGCCCTCCGCCCTCCGCCCTCCGCCCTCCGCCCTCCGCTGCCTGGAATTCAAGGCTTTCTGTAAAAGCTCGTCTTAGGGATGTTTTTTCTGAACCCCACTCCAAGGAGTCCAATGGTTCTTCGAATACAGTGATCTCTACCCATGCATGACCCGGGCAAGAATTAGACAGTTGCCCTTGGGTCACCTTGAAGTACAGCCTTGCAGGGAGAAACCAGCTCTATCCTTGTTCCGTGAGAAGAGCCCGTGTGACCCCAACGATGGCAGCAGAGCAGACCATGTGGGGAGAGCCCTCGGAGACTGCATGTGTGTTACGCTGGTTCCATGGTCAGTTTGCTTTGGGGCCCGGGGCTGGCTTCCTCGCCGAGTCCTGGAGTCCTGTCCCCACCAGCCCACACTCTTGCTGACCTTGCACTTGTACCTGGTCGCACGCTGGGGACTGCTTGCCATGTCCCCAGTGTCTTCTCTGTGCTCTTCAGTCTTCCCTGGTGGGCCTGTGTCCTTCTGGGTGACATTGGCCAACAGCCCCCCTGTTTGTCCTTCAGCAGACACCGTCTGCTGTGCTCACACCCTCACTGGAGGGACGCCTGTGTGTGATTATTTTCTTTGCCTGCCTGTGGCATGGACCTTTCTCACCTGGGAACATAAAAACCAAAACAACAACAAAAAAAATCCACGCATTTTTGCCGAAAATCGGCTACCATTCCTGTCCACAGGACGGCCTTGAAGGAAGAAGAGGTTTTGTGGGGACCCCACGCAAAAGCCAAAACATGAAAATAAAGTGATCTTAAGATGGGAATTTATTCTCTTTTATTACTCTGGACCCGAATTAAGTTTTGCTCATCAGAGAAGCAAGGTGATCAATACATATTCATTTTAAATGTTCTTGCCAGCCAAAGCAATACTTACTTAATATTAAATTTTATGGAAAACTAAATTGTAAATTAAAAAAAGGACAAGCATCCTCTGAGGGACAGGTACAAAAAACACCAAGCAATTTACTTCTATCTAGAAAAGTAAACCCCCTGAACAGGGTGGATTTTTAAATTAGTTTGCTCATGAAGAATGTATCTTGTATGGAAAGATGGCATTATCTCCTTAATTAGAAGGACGCTGATTTTTTTCTTTTTTTTTTTTTTGAAAATATCAAAGCCAAACCATTGTGAAGTGTTTGCTAGAAGCGCTGAATTTCTCTACAGAAAAAGAAAAAGGAAGAGCGTTGGATCATCGATATTTTGTTGACTTCGCTCAGCCCGTTTAAGAAGCAGTTTTCTCCGGACGATGGGAAATCGTATCTGCAGGTGTTGGGTAGACAACGGGGCGGACTTTCTGCGAGCCATCCACCTCGCCATGCTCCTGGACGGGGCAGCACAGAACACCACCCCCGGGCACACCTGCCGCAAGGTGTGGGCTTCCTGTGGAACCCCGGTGTCTCCACAGCGACAGTGAAGGTTCCGGAGTCTGGAAGGAGCTCCCGTTTCTCGGGGGGCAGCAGCTCGAGCTGGTCCAGGGGCCCAGCCCCAGGCCCCATGCAAGCATCCAAAGAACCCCAAACTTAAAAAGAAAGAAAACTTGGTTAAGGACGTGAAACATATGGGTGACAGAAGGAGAGCTGACTTGGGTGGTGGGCCCACGATACAATCTACAGATCATGTATCCTATGGAAATGTAGACTGGAGGTCCAGATGATCTCATGAGCCAGGGTCACCCCCTTACATGGAACAAAACCGAAAACACTGGCCACGAGTCCAGATTGCTTCCTCCCCGTGATGCGGTTACTGTGACTTGATTATCTCCCGAGTGGCCCCAGAGACAGAGGGGAGGCGTTTACCTCTTCCTGCTCTTCTGAGAAAAGTGTTTGACATCTCCGTCGTCCTGGGGGAAACTGAATAACATATCACTCCATCGTGTCACCCGCCGACGTCAAGCACGTACAGAATAACTTGCTTCGTCTTCGTCCACCTTACTTTGTATCTTTCTTTGTAAATGGGCATATTAAGCCAGTGGAAATATATATACATACATATATATATATATATATATATATATGTATATATATATATATATTTCCTCTACTGATGACGTTGATGGGGACTTGTGTACGTACAGCTCTAGTTTCAGAAAGGTGATAAGATTCATTCTTACAAATGCCATCTCTTACTTGGGGTGTTGGAGCTTCCCTACCCCCAGAGATGGGGGGAGTCGGTCACCCGGAGGTGTGTAAACTGGGGAGGGGTCTCCGCAGTTACCGACCCTGTCTTTTTGTTGTTGTTTTTAATCAGAAGCTCTGCTTCGTTGGATAATAACTCCCCCCCAAAGGGAACGAGGCTCCTCTCCTGGCAGACTCTCTCCGGGAAACGCGAGGACTGTTCTTAGCTCTGATCACCATCACCTTCCTTCCGTGAATATTTTAACACAAAATAAAGGAAACGGGGGTGAGGAGGGCTGCTCCCTCGGAGGAGGGAGGAAGCCTGGACCTTGAAGAAGGATGCAGCCGGCAGACCCCCCACCCCCCACCCCAGGGCTGGCCCCCCTGCAGACAGATGCTGAATGCTGAGGCTGTCTTGGTACCTCCCCCACGCCCCCTGCCCGCCCGTGTGCCCCATCATAGACTCTCTCCTCCTACAGCGTGGCATCTCCCAGATGTGAGGTGAGAGGCGTTCATCTGAACCCACTCAGTCCCATAAACCACAGTGGGTCTATGGGATCAAATGTTGCTGGATCTCAGTTCTCAAACCCCCACTGATGTGGCGTGTCCGCTTCTGACCTCTGGCTTCAGGAGACACAGCTCATGTCTGGAGTTGGAAAACCATGGCAGGGTCAGACATAACAACGTCTGGGCTCCGAGGGTCGGCTGGACCTCCCGATGACAGCCTGCCCCACCAGTGACTGGTGTGTCATGGACTGGGCACCGTGGACCATCCTGACCCAAGGCAGGAGAGGGCCAGAGGCTGAGACCTCCATTGAAAAGTAAGATTTGCAGACCAGGCCCCCGGCGTGGGCTCTGCACGCACACCCACCGGGCAGAGTCTGGGATGCAGGGAAGGGCAGTGGTGGCGTGCGGGGATGATGGGGAGGCAGGCCGACCTGCTAAGCCACTGGCCCAATGCTTGGCTGCCTTAGAGGTCACATCCCAGGGGCAGATACGACAGCAGGGGCCCGTGCAGAGAGCACGTGACCCATCACTGCAGCCTGTCCCCAAGGGAATGACGGACACGCATCGGTCACTGTGGCCAGCACTGAGTGAGGTCAGCACCCGGAACAGGGGCTGGTGATGGGGGCCCCTGGGGGGCAACCACACGGGAGGCACGGAGGAGGGGAGTCCGTGTTCCCAGAGACTGTTAGGTCCTTGTCCCTACTCCCAGGGACAAGGCCTGTGCCGGTGGCTGGAGTCCAGGAGTGGGAGCTGTCCTGTCTCCTGACCCCTATGCAGTACTGTTTCCACTTGTAAGCAGCTCTGAGTCCTCCCCTCCCCGGGCCTTCAAACTGGGCAGAGATCAGCTAAACCCTGCCTGAGCGCTGCTGGAGAATCTGCAGCCAGCGTACGTAGGTCCTGCTGAGGCTGACCTGAGGTCGTCCTGCTGAGGAATCGCTCTGTGCTCCCAATCAGGACCTTTAGAGTGAGGTGTTCCTGTCCATATTGCTGCTGCTTCAGCGCTGCTGACTGACCTCTGCCCCCTGCTCAGGGCGGCCATTTCAGCCCCGACCTTCCCACCGGGGACCCCTGCATGTGGACAAATCTTCCGCAGCTGTGAGAACGTTCCAGCACCTGCCTAGAACTGATGAGACCTCGGGCATAGTGAATTTTGTGCAAAATAGTAACATTTGGGACAGCAAATGACGATGGAATGAAATGTTAAAACCTAGGTAGACCAATTAGCATGTGACAGCTGTTTCACCCAAGTGGTAAATACGGTCGCAAAGGCGGATCCGTGCGCCTTGGTGAGAGATCGAGCAGCTGGTACAAGTTCCTGGGAGGTGTGTGTGTGTGTGTGTGTGTGCGTGCGTGTGCATGTGTGTGTGTGCGTGTGTGTGTGTGTATCCTTTCTTGGATAACTTGGGAAGAGTGTGAGCTGGACAATGAGGACGTGCCTGGTTTCAGGGGCAGCGCCTCCCACCCTGGGCACCGTCCAGCACCGGCCGAGTCTGCGCTTGGTTGGGTTGTTGTAGAATGGGTGGGTTTCAGGTAGGTATTCCGAGTACGTGACATTTACAGCCTCCGTAGTTTATAACAGTCTTTCTTCCTTCAACAGTCATCCTGCCGCCCAGTGGGGTGGGTGTCGAG
The DNA here is from genome assembly GCA_037038555.1 of Rhynchonycteris naso. Classification (NCBI taxonomy): domain Eukaryota; kingdom Metazoa; phylum Chordata; class Mammalia; order Chiroptera; family Emballonuridae; genus Rhynchonycteris; species Rhynchonycteris naso. The sequence goes on from CM072998.1 coordinate 1,046,835, forward strand.
CTCGCAACCCCTCTACTACGGGGGTGTTCATTGCTCAGCACCCCTGTTTGGTGTCCGTGTCTCTTTCAGTGAGATGACGTGTGTTCAGCCTCCACCTGTCCTTTAACGGCGCCTGTCTCGCTGTGAGTTCCTCAGTTGTACCGGGACGCGTGGCTGTTTCCATGCTCAGCTCTCTCACTAGAGAGTCGTATGGGTGAGAGGGATGAGGCAGGGGTGTGCCGGGAGGCACGTAAACCTGTCCTAACGGAAGGGGAAAAGGGAAGAGACCGACTGGGATATCCGGGGAGCACAGAAGCTGGGTGGGCACAGGTGGGATGCTGCCACTTGGAGAGCATGCTCTGCGAGGTCCCTCTTCCAGGCTGTGCCCGTTCTCAATCAGCCTACCCGTCCTTCCCGCGGTGAGTGTGCTGTGCCTGTGCGCAGGGTACAAGGCATTTGTTGGACGGATGGCAAGTCTCTTCTCCTGTTCTGGCTTTTATTTTATTTCCCTTTCTTCATTCTCTTTGTGGTTTGGTTCGAATGAGCGGTAGTTCTTAATGTACTGCGATGATCCGTTCTTCTTTTATGACTGGTGGTTGGTGTCGTCTTGAAAGTCGGGCTGTGTCCGTGTTTTATGGTGCCATCACTCATCCAGCACCTGCGTGCAGCTCGGAAAGCCTGCCCTGATTCGGACCTCTGAGGCGCTGGTGGCATCTGGAGGGAACGAGACCTGTCAACATCCTAACACACAGCATTTCCTCACGTAACACCCGGCGGAAGTGGACGCTGATGTCACCAATAGACCGTACGACTTGATGTCTATAGTGGCTTTATTCATATGAGCCTAGACCTGAGAGAAGCCTGAATCCCATCAGCGAGAGAATAGACAAGTAGTTTGACGTGTTCTTGTGATGAAACAGCCTCACAAATAAAAGGAGGCACTGTCGCTGTGGGCCACAGCGGGGGTGCGTCTCAGAACCGCGAGGTGACCAAGCACAGAAGTGCGCGTGCTGTTTGATTCCATTCTTAGAATTTTAAAACTGGTGAGGCTGATGTGCACTGACAAGGATGAGAATAACAGTCACCTTTAACCCGTGGTGGGCTTCAAGTAATTTAACAACCGGTTCTGCCCTAATGACCATTTTAAGTATAAAAGAGATGATATACCTAAAGGTAGTTTATTATTTCATGCACTTAATACTTAAATAAGAACAATAAAGGAGGTACACAAAACCATATTGTTATAAGAAAGAGTTATAAATATTAATGATGCCTGACCAGGCGGTGGCGCAGTGGATAGAGCGTCGGACTGGGATGCGGAGGACCCAGGTTCGAGACCCCGAGCTCGCCAGCTTGAGCGCGGGCCCATTTGGCTTGAGCAAAAAGCTCTCAGCTTGGACCCAAGGTCGCTGGCTCCAGCAAGGGGTTGCTCAGTCTGCTGAAGGCCCGTGGTCAAGGCACATGTGAGAAAGCAATCAATGAACAACTAAGGTGTCGCAACGGCAACGAAAAACTGATGATTGATGCTTTTCATCTCTCTCCGTTCCTGTCTGTCTGTCCCTATCTATCCCTCTGTCTGATTCTCTCTCTGTCCCTGTAAATAAAATAAATTTAAAAAAGTATTAATGAAAAAAAAAATACCTGACAAAGAACAATAAAACTGTTATTTAAGATATTTCCATATTCTTGATTGGTGTGCTCACTTGCAATTCTTTTCACCCGTGGACAGACTGACCATGACCACGGGCACTTAGGACACGCGGTGGCGCAGATGAAGGTTACAAAGAGGCAGGAATGTCAATGTGTGATTTCCACACGGGGCAGCTACCCAGGCACCCGCCTTAGAGAGAGCCCCGATGGCAGGTGCCATTGTAACAGCCGGATCACTGAACTCAACAAAAAATTAGGTCATCGGTTCTGCTGAAATGGTGAGAACCAGCTGAATCGCACCTCTGCCTTGAATGCAGACAAAAATGGCGATATTTACCAGAATCAGACAAAAGGGAGTCTTCTCAGGTGGATACCGGAGTCCATGCGTGTAACCATGGATCAAGCTTTACACTCTCACGTTTTGTAAACCTTAACAGAGTCAATCACCTTCCATGGAGAATCAAAGAGAAACAAAATCTCACACGCACATCCTCTTCTGAAGGAGCCAGTGACACCCGTCATTCATAATGTCACCTCAATAAATGCAGGGGGCGGGGGTCACCACGGCTAGCATTCATTCTGAGGATGCTGATTGTGTGCAAGGCTGTAAAAGACATTTTGGGTCCCTGGGGTGTCTGTCCAAAAAGTTTCATTTTGGGGAAGTCCATGAACCAGCAGGTTGCTGTTGGGAGATTTAATCCACAGTAATGCCACTTACACAATAGTTATAATACTTCTTTCTCTGAGCCCATAAGCTCCTCCCCACCCCCACCCCCACCCCCACCCCAAGTGATTCTTTCTCTGAATTAGCTTCGGCTTAATTGAGGATGGCTTTTTTAAAGGAAACGGCACGGGGTGAAATGGGGTGAGTAAAGAGGTGATCTGTCCACTAAAAAGGAATTAAAACTTAATTACACGATTTCATGTCTGGTTATAATTTGACCGTTGGGGGCGGGGGAAAAGAAAGGGCAGGGATCCTAAGACCTTCAGAGACAGGCGGGTGCAAGTGTTCCCACTGTGACCTTTGAGGGAGCTCGTCAGCTTGGCTTTCTGGAATGCCATCACCACCTCATTCCCTTAACGTGGTTAGAATAAACGATTAGGTTCCTACTTTAAATGCACTTAGGAAAAGGATCTTGCCCACTGAATTATTTTATTTTATTCATTTAAGAGAGGAGACACAGAGTGAGTGAGAGAGAGAGAGAGAGAGTGAGAGAAAGGGGGGAGGAGCTGGAAGCATCAAGTCCCATGTGTGCCTTGACCAGACCAGTGCAGGGTCTTGAACTGGTGACCTCAGTGTTCCCAGGTCGACGCTTTATCCACTGTGCCACCACAGGTCAGGCCCGAAATTTTTTTTTTTTTTTTTAAATATTGTGTAACAGAGAAGTTTCACATTCCTTCTATCTGAAAATGGGTTTTGAAAGCTTGCACTTGGGACCCAACGAAGACAGAGATTTCTAATGAGGCTCGAGGAGGAGGTCTGTTGCCGATTTTCTTCCGAGGTACAAGCTCAAGAACCTGGGAATTGGAACAAAGCGTTGCCTGGTTTCTCCGCTCGTGTTTGAAGAAGGAATGATACGGGGCAGTGTTTTTGTGTTTAGTGGACAAGGCTGGGAACTCACCCAGGTGGTTTAACTCCCTGTTTTCAGAAAACAGCTGTCTTGTTTTCTTTTATCTATCCATTTTCTGTGAAGTGCTCCAAGTTCTCGCTGCCATGATCATACCGCTGAGTTTCCACAGAGGCTCAGGGAACCTACGGGAACCCTTTGTTGTACCAGACAGAAAAAGCCCAAGGAAGTCAGCATTTGAATTTTAAGTTAGCGTTATTTACAAAATAAATTGAATAACAATGGGCTTCTGATGTTCTTTTCATTGTACCTGGGATTTCTAACTTTTCAAATCGGTTTTATTGTGGCTAGCAGTAGCTCTTTTAAAATAATAATAATAAAAATAGTCATTGTTGCATTTTAGGAGGCTGGCTTTTGAGCCCAGGGAAGCAAAGGTTAGAGGGAAAGGTGGGTTTGCTTGCCAAGCAGTCATTTGAGAGAAGTACCAGCTATCCGAGCAAAATGTCAGGTCGTCAGTCGGACAGAGGAGTCTGGAGTTGAAGAAAGGAAGGACAAATTTGAAAACCTGGTTTAAAAGTGTAGGAAGGCAACAGGCAGAGAGGGTGAGAGACGTAAGTTTGAGGTCATGGGCAGAGCGTCGCTACAAGGGAGAGTTTCAAAGAGCAAGTGGCATGTTTTCTGCATTCACACGCAACACGTTCACCGACAAAACAAAATCAGGAGGAAAAAGGAAAGCCCCCAGACGGGGTAAAATATTTGCCAAGTTACCACCGGTGTATTTTCTCTCGTGAATGATAACGCGGGAACTCAATTTTTGTTGCATCCACAAAAACTCTTGTTCTTACCTAATTTGAGTGTACTGATCTCAAATTAGTTTTTCTCCATAAGCTACAGTGTTTTTTGCAACTCAAGGTTTTATGTCTTCATCTTATTGTAAAATTTTCAACATTTAGTTTAATATAATTAAGTAGAATGTCTTCTTGGGCATCATCTTTGTGAAAATATAATAATTTATATGATGCAATAAATACACTAATACACTAAAAAATATAATTGCATCAGAGTTTGTCTACAACTTTGAAATAGAACATATTAAAACATTTATTTTAATCACAAAATTTGCACAAAACTTACTTAAATTTTATTCAGGCAAAAATGTGCGTTTGTAGCTCTTGTGTTTGTGTACTTGTTGAGGACAATCTCGTGTGATGTTCCAGCAGTAGTCTGCTCATCACTAACAGCTCCAAGATTTTCGGTAAACTTATCAAGGTGACTGTGCAGGAAGTGAATCTTAATGCTCATGTTACATCCAATGTCGCAGAAAGCCAACAGCATCCTTTGAACCAGAAGTTCATAGTTTTCTGCTTTTTTGTTGCCAAGGAAGTTCTTTGTAACTGACACAAAAGACTGCCATGCTGCTTTCTCCTCCTTATTCATCTTCCTGGCAAATTCTTCGTCACGTATGAGGGTTCGAATCTGAGGTCCATCGAATACACCAGCTTATCTCTTCTTGAAAGACAAGGCAGGAAAAGCAGAAATAATATGTTGAAAGCATTCACTTTCTGTATTCAAAGCCTGAACAAACTGCTTCATTAAGCCAAGTTTGATGTGAAGTGGGGGAAAATGATCCTGTCTCAATTAACTACAGGTTCATTCACAATATTTTGCATCCCTACTTCCAGAGCTTCATGTTTCGATCACTCCTTCTGTGTCCAGTGTTTCTCCTGAGCTCGGCTGTCCCACAAACACAGAAAGTAAGGATACTTCGTGAAACCTCTCTGTTGTCTTAGCAGGAAATTTACCATTTTAAGATCCACACAAATGACCCAGTTATGCTCCTCATACTTCAGAAAGTCGAGGACAATTTTTATGTCATTATAATCTTCTTGCAGATGAGTTGAATAACCAATTGGAACCGCTGCATAAACATTACCATTGTGTAGAGAACACATTTCAGACTCCGTTTAGAGCTGTCAAGAAATAGTCACCATTCTGTTGGACTGTAAGTGGTAACACCTAGCTGGCTGAGAAGACTACTGATATCATGACAGTAAACAAAGTGTTTGTCTTTGGAAAAAATGTCCACAGAAATTTGTTCACACTTCCTGAAATGGGATATTTTAGCTGACCGGTGAAGTACATTCTTTTCTTGAAGCCTGGAGGCTAATAACTCAGCTGCTTTCTTTGACAGGCCCAAATCTCTTCCTAAGTCATTCAATTCGGGTTGGCTAAACTGCTGAGGGGTTAATGACTGCTTGGCATCAGAAGAAGACCCTTCAGATTCTACAACCATTTCCTCATGCATCTTATCAAAATACACTTGATCACCATGTTCACTTTCTTCATCCTTAGAAGAAATAAAACCATTGAAAACTGGAACCGGGAGTGTCTCAGAGTGTGGGATAGGTCGTATTGCTGAAGGAATATTAGGATATGTTATCATAGGCTGTTTTTTCTTGCCGATGCCCTCTGTATGGATCAGACAGAAATAACAGTCACTGCTGTGGTCCTTAGGTTCACGCCAAACCATGGGGATACCAAAAGGCATTCCTTTGCGTTTTCCTTTTGTCCAGTCACAAAGCATTTCCTCACAATCTGGACAGACAATATGAGGAGCCCAATTTTTGTCTTGCTCACTGAGGGGAACTTGAAAATAGGCAATATATGCACGTGTCCCAAATTGTGAAATATTGTGCCTTTGACATTGAAGTGTGTAACAGTCACATATATAACAGAAGGTATCAGGACTATTCTTACATCTATGCTTACTTGAAGAAGCCATGATTCAATCTTGAAACAAAATAATAGGGTGTTTTAATCAGATAATTTTTTACATTTAAAAACAACTACAATTATGTAAAAGTGATGTTTGTAAAACATTAATTGCCTTGTGTTTATGTTCAATTCAAGAGTCATTGCCCTTTAACTCCAATTTAAAAACCAATGCATGCCATTATCTGTAACAAAAAGAAATCAAAATTGCATAAAAACTAGAGCATGCACCAAAAAAATGGATTTCAGATTTGAAACCAGCGATGCCGAAGTATATAGAAAAAGTTCTAAAACCTCCTGCAACAGGAAATGAAAATAATTGTTCCCCAGTGCAAGCTAGTCTACTTCTAAAGATGACAAGTTGTTCCTGTTTTCGTGCGTGGGGTTCTCGGCAAGCTCTGCTGTGTCGCTGCTGCTGCCCACATGGCCCCCAGGGGTTAAAGCCATGGGTGTTCTCCTGGGGCTGGGGCTCCTTTGGGCGGCTGCTGACCTTGAGGCCAGGTGTGCACAGCCTGCGTGTCAGACACTCTGCATGCCCGGCAGCTGCATGGGTGACTGTGGCCCCCGCTCCGTCACCAATCTCTGTGGCTCCAGTGACCCCTTAGCTCAGCGGTTGGGAACCCATGGCTCGCGAGCCAGATGTGGCTCTTTTGTTGGCTGCATCTGGCTCACAGACAAATCCTTAAAAAAAAAAAAAATAACGTTAAAAATATAAAACATTCTCATGTATTACAATCCATTCATTTCCTACCACTCATGTTCATGGTTGTGGGTGGCTGGAGCCAATCGCAGCTGTCCGGGACAACACCAGATTTTTATTGAATAATGCGTAATGTACACGGGTGATTGTATGGCTCTCACGGAATTACATTTTTAAATATGTGGCGTTTATGGCTCTCTGCCAAAAAGGTTCCCGATCCCTGCCCTAGCTTCTGGGGGGAAGACTCTCCCGTGGAGCACACCCGGTGGCACAGGAGAACCCGCAGTGCTTGGTTTACTTTTGCCAAAAAAGAAGGAAACTTGTTAAGTCACACTGTTCCGTTCTGCTCACCGCAGTCGCTACCTGGGCAGAAGCCTTCTCCTCTGAGAACCGGGTGGCACTCAGCAGCAGAGAGAGAAGCTTCTCCTGGCTGAACATGGATTCTTTTTCCGGTGGGGGAAGACCTTCAAGCTAACTTTTCAGACCTCGAACCGCCTTGCGGGCGGAAGGGTCGCCCGGAAGGTTCCCAGGGTCAGCGTCCTCTCTGCCCTACAACCCGCTCAGAGAAGCTGCGAAGTCACTGGTCGCGCGGCGGGGGTTGTAACACACACTCTCACACCCACGATTTCAAGAAAGACCCCAGAACTGGAAAAGTATATTGACACGTCGTTATCAAACTGCAGAAAGGTGTTATAGGGTTCAACGCACGAGAGTTATGGAACTTCTCTAATAACCATCAGTCAGCGCACGGCAAATTGCCAGCTATGGTTTTTTAAAATTTTTTACAGAGACAGAGAGTCAGAGAGAGGGACAGACAGACAGGAACGGAGAGAGGTGAGAAGCATCAATCATTAGTTTTTTGTTGCCATTGCGACACCTTAGTTGTTCATTGATTGCTTTTTTTTTCTTTTAAAGTTTATTTATTTATTTATTTATTTATTTATTTATTTTTTCTAAGGACAGAGATAGAGAGTCAGAGAGAGGGACAGACAGACAGGAAAGAGGAGAGGTGAGAACCATCAATCATTAGTTTTTCGTTGCCTTTGCGACACCATAGTTGTTCATTGATTGCTTTCTCACATGTGCCTTGACCGCGGGCCTTCAGCAGACCGAGCCACCCCTTGCTGGAGCCAGCGACCTTGGGTCCAAGCTGACGAGCTTTTGCTCAAGCCAGATGGGCCCCGTGCTCAAGCTGGCGAGCTCGGGGTCTCGAACCTGGGTCCTCCGCATCCCAGTCCGACGCTCTATCCACTGCGCCACTGCCTGGTCAGGCTGTCAGGTATGGTTTTATAACAACACCCAGCAGCCTTTAACCCCAGTGTGAGTTTAATTACGGCTCTCGTAATGGAAAACATTGGGGTCACGGTTTTTATAAGCAAGCCCGTTCACTCCTGCTCCCCATGGGGTCTGCTCACTTCTCATAATCCCCTGTCCTGATGCTGTATCACGGGAGCTGTCGAGCAGCCAGTTTAACAGGAGCTTTTCACTGGAGACCTCTAGCATCTGAGCAAGTCAGTAGCCACCCATCCCCTTTCTCCCGTCTGGCTTCATGGTGGGACAATACCAACTCCAGGCCCCTTGCGCAGGGAGCATGAGAGAGAGAGAGAGAGAGAGAGAGAGAGAGAGAGAGAGAGAGAGAGAGAGAGAGAGAGGAACTTAACTCCCAGGGGAACACCTTCTACATAGTTATTTTGGAAAGATCTCTAAGTGATACCTGGACAGGACGAGGTCACCTTTCCCTCCCTAAAGCCGCCGATGGCCAGTCCGTCCACGGTAGATTTAGCCCTGAGTGTTTTCAGAACTTGTATCCCCTCTGGGGAGAAATATTATTTGCCCACCCAAAATTATTTCTCTCTCTGTACCTACCTAAATATGGAAACCCACTTTGTGGGTCAAGTGGGCAACGTTTCCTGTTCAAACACTGTGTTCTCTAGCTTCTTTCTTATCCAGAGGTGACCCTTTGGTGTCCTTCTGACCAATGAGGTGCAAATAGGAGCCACTTTGTCCTTTTCGTCCTCTTTAAACACCCTCCCCCCCTTAACACCCCCCCCCCCCGCCATAAAGTTAGAACACGCGGCCCCAGGAGATGGGAGTACAACACACAGATATTGTGGGCACACAGCTCACCCCTGAGTGCTCACCCAGGGCCCTGAGTCCTCCTGCTGTGATGTGTCCATCGCCCACCGTGGTCGGCAGCGTGGGCAGGGTGGCTAGACCAGGCCTGTGCTGGGGGAATGTCAGAGGCTCTCCAGCGATGTGTTCACACAGCTGGGTGGACTGGCGCTGAGGAAACACTGGTGGGTGTGTTACCCGGGGCAGCAGACACCAGCGGCCTCACAGGTGATCAGAGGCATCAGACAGGTGAGTTCCAGGGAATGCTGGGAGGGCCCGCGAGGAGAAGGCACAGGTGGAGACACTATTTTAGACATCGAGGCAGAGGAGACAAGCGTAGAAGGGGCTTTTCACGACGGCAAGACAGGATCTATGGGTCAAAACAGAACCCCAGGCGAGGTAGCTGTCCATCAGCCCGTATTCCTCCGTAGAGGTCACTGCTTCCATTTTTTTTTTCTTCTCATAGAAAAGACTACTCCCCCCCATCCCCATTTAGGAAGATCTAATCTTGACATTAAAGATAGGTCCTCATACTAAAAATCATGGGTGGAGAGTCTAAGAGTTTCCGAAGAAATATTAGCATGTGCTTATTTTCATGATAAAAATTTTTTTTTTTAAATATGATTTTGTGGGTTTGACTCAAAGCTGAAGAAATAAATGGATGTTAGTTTCTAGAGTCAGCATTTCTATAGTCAGGACTTACAGAGCGATTCCCAGAGGTTTGAATATTCCTTCCTTCCTTCCTTCCTTCCTTCCTTCCTTCCTTCCTCCCTTCCTTCCTCCCTCCCTCCCTCCCTCTTTCCCTCCCTTCCTTCCTCCCTCCCTCCCTCTTTCCCTCCCTTCCTTCCTTCCTTCCTTTCTCTCTTTTCCTTTTAATAAAGGATTTTATCTTACTCGTGACAGAAACATTTCTACATGTGGTGGCTCGACAGAATGTATGAGGCTTCATTTTGCTGAGGGTCCCAATGGAGTAGGGAGCTGAGGGTGGGTACCGGATTATTCTGAGCTGCCGGGAAAATGGTAGAGAGAGGTGTGACCCCTGCGGAATATCCCAAGGTGATCTGCTTTCTGGCTGCGCCCCAAACTTCTGAGCTAACAAAGAGGCTGCTTTCTGGGGCGGCCTTGGCTCATGGGAGAATGGGAGGGGTGTCCGCCTTCTGACCCCCCCTCCGGGAAAAGCAGGACACAATGGGAGGTTCTGGGACTGAAGGAGGGGGTGCCTTACTTGGAAGACACTTCTTTTGTTTCTCAGGAAAATCGTTACTTGCAAAGCACACTGTGTTCACCTTTCCATCTTTCTTTCCCGACGATCAACCTGGGATGGTTATGATGTTTGCTTCGTTACCTTTCGTGGGTTCAGATAAACTGATGTTGTTGCTTGGCCGCTTAAACCATGACGGAAGGGTCACCTTCCCGGTTCCTAGGGGCTCCCCATCGAAATTGGTCAAGTCAATTCAACTCTAATTTAGTAAAATAACACATGTCCCCGTGGTCTGACAGCTTCCGTGAGTAATGCATCTTTCAGAGCCGTCCATTAGGGTGGTTCTTGGAGATTTAGGGTAGAGTGATAAATATCGCCGAATGGTGATGTATGGCCTAGACCCAGGCAGTCCTCTGCACCCGGCTGCTGTGACAGCGTCCAGATTGCTATACGGTGTGGACAGGACCGGGAAAAACAAAGGTGGGATGTCACTATTGGCCGTATTCTCCCCTTTTTACCCCATTTTCACCCCTCATTCCAACATCCGAATCACAGAATTCTAGAGGTGAAAGAAATCTAAATTTCCTTCAGACCTGACCTCCTCATTATACAAACCGCGCATCATAAATCATAGCGTCCTCTGACCTCTCCAAATGCAGCCGTAGGCAAAGGTCCTTGAACCCCCCCGAAGGACTGCTCCGGGAAATATTAAAAAGTATTTTAATGTTCAGCCGCAGACCGAAAACAAAAACAAAGATGAGCGTCCGGCTGACAGCGTGCCTCCTCCGTGGGCACAGACTCGGGTGTGAGGTGCCCTGCAGCACACTTCAGTCCACCCGCAGCCTTTGGCATTGAGGGGCCGCCGTCCTTGCTCGGGGCTGAGGGCGCAGGGGTTTTAGGGGCAGAGAGAGAGAGCAGGAGTTCTTACCAGGACGACTCTGTCCCTTCCTCTCCGTCCATCCAGCCTAGCACACGTCCTCTGAGTCCGTCCCTGCTTCTGACGTCTTCCGTCAGGTCCTGGGTAACAGGAAGGGCCCTCAGACTGGCTCATTCCTGGTCCAGAGGGGCAGGTGAAGGATTAAGGGATGGGCATGCGGCCAGCATCCCCCCCCCCCTTCCAGAAACTGAGAAGATCAAGTCCACTGGGAGTTTTTCACTAGAACATCCTGCACACTGCTGTCCTTCGTGATGGCGGCCGATGTTCCAGCCGCCAGAGAGAAAATGTCACTTTCTGCGTCTTCTGCTAGAAAAGGGACAGCGATGAGACCACAGCCCAAGGAAGGGTCTTTGTTTGCCCTTGTAAGAGTCTTGCAGGTTACTTGTGTTTAGAGGTGGTTCTATTCCTTTTAACTCCTTACTCTCTCTCCTCACATCTCTGTCTCTGTCTACGTCCACGTCGCCTCCCTCTCTCCCTCTCTCTCTCTCTCTCTCTCTCTCTCTGTCTATATCCATGTCACCTCTCCCTCTCTCCCTCCCTCTCTCTCTCTCTCTACGTTCATGTCACCTCCCTCTCTCTCCCTCTCTCCCTCTCTCTCTCTCTATCTCTCTCCCTCTCTCCCTCTCTCCCTCTCTCCCCCCTCTCTCTCTATCTCTCTCCCTCTCTCCCTCTCTCCCTCCCTCTCTCCCTCTCTCCCTCTCTCTATCTCTCTCCCTCTCTCCCTCTCTTCCTCTCTCTCTCTCTCTCTCCCCCTGTCCCTATTTGAACCAGAGGACATAACTTCAAGGGGCAGCAGAAGGCACTCAGCAGATCGGAGAGGTGTCCTGGGGAAAAGAAACCTCACGTGTGAAGAGCCGGCTGAGGAGAAGGAAGCCCGAGAGGGCGCAGACAAGTGCAGAGAGAAGAGGGAAGGAGATAGACGCCAGGGTGGACGGCGGAGGCCGCTGGCCATGGCACCTGTGGGGAGAGCGGTGGGTGGGCACCACCGGTGGAGAGTCCACGGTGCAGGAAAAAAAAACCGTGGAGTTGAAATGTTATGTTGAACCGCCCTCCCGGAGACGTCCAGTCTTGCGTTCTCGGCAGGAACGCCACGTCCAACGCTATCATCAACCATTTTTTCAAAGCCGGGACTTAAAGAAACCTTGAAGTTCAGAAGGAAGCCCACATGATCAGCCAGACGTCGGGTCCATGGATTCAGCCGATGGGGAACAGCAGCGTCTCCGTGGTGACGGTCCAGCGCAGAGAGGGTAGAGCCCGCCCTGGGCGCAGGCTGGCCTCCGGGAACGTATTCAGGAAGACAGTAGAAAGCCAAGCGTCCTGTAGGCTGCCGGGCAGAAAGAGGAGCGTGGACGTGTAGTTGAACTCCGTTGCCGGGCCTCTGTACTTAACGCTGTTTTTACCTGCAGAATGAACTGTCCTCGCAAACTGTCTGTCGTCTGCCATTCTGGGGACTTCCGGAGAGGGACAGTGTCCTTCCAAGGGTGCGGGGAGGGGGTAGTGGTATTCCGTGAGAGCCGATGGCTCTTCCCTTTCCGAATCATCCACTCTGGTGACAACCACGGGGAACCCCTCACCGAGGAGACACCCAGTCTCTGTGCAAGGCCCGGGCGTTTTCAGACAGTTAGGGTTCATGGTTTCTTTTATAAAAGTAAATTTATTTCTAACCATGATTTTTTTTTGGGGGGTGGGTGGTGATTCTATTTGAAGTCTTGTCTTAATAAATACACTGCTCACAAAAATTAGAGGATATTTTATCGCTTCGTATTCATTTTTGAAATATCCCCTAACTTTGGTGGGCAGTGCATACTTTCATATTTCAGTTGGTTTCAGTTATTTGCTGCGTCTGGGACTCTTTAGACTGGAGAAGCTGTGAAAGTGCAGAACGCTAAAGCATCTTGAGTGTGAAGACCCCCACCTGCTTGTTAAGCGGAGTGCCCGGGTCTCTGAGCCAGGGTGCCGTCCGTCCGTCCACTCCCTTGTCTGGTTGGGGACAGGGAATGAGGAAGCACGGTGTCAGGACTTACGTTCCTTCCTCATGACCTTTGTTCCTTTATGACTCTGACACCAGCTGGGTGAACTGGGGGGAGATGTCGCCTCAAGCCATGCAAATGCGTTCAAGGTTACGGAGGTCCATGGGAAGGGGTGGTCCTGACCTGACCGGTCCGTATACACCGGACCCACATAGCGACTGAGGGCGCACAGAGACGAGAAGAGGGCTGGGTGCAGAGTCCTGGGTCCTCCGCGGTCAGGAAGACGAGCAGGGTCAGCCCAGGAGACAGAGAAAAAATGACCAATGAGGTAGAAGGGAAAATAAAAGGGAAGGAAGGAAGGGAGGGAGGGAGGGGGGAAGGAAGGAAGGAAGGAAGGAAGGAGGCGATCCTGGTATTTCGGTCACTGTCATACGGAAGGAAGGAAGGGAGGGAGGGAGGGAGGAAGTAAGGAAGGAAGGAAGGAAGGAAGGAAGGAGGGAGGGAGGGAGAGAGGGAGGGAGGAAGGAAGGAGGGAGGGAGGGAGGGAGGGAGGGAGGAAGGAAGGAAGGAGGGAGGGAGGGAGGGAGAGAGGGAGGGAGGAAGGAAGGAGGGAGGGAGGGAGGGAGGGAGGGAGGGAGGAAGGAAGGAAGGAAGGAAGGAGGCGATCCTGGTATTTGGGTCACTGTCATGCCTCCGGAAGGAAGGAAGAAAGGAAGGAAGGAAGAAAGGAAGGAAGGAAGGAAGGGAGGGAGGGAGGGAGGGAAGAAGGAAGGGAGGAAGGAAGGAAGGAAGGAAGGAAGAAAGGAAGGAAGGAAGGAAGGAAGGGAGGGAGGGAGGGAGGGAGGGAAGGAAGGAAGGGAAGGAAGGAAGGAAGGAAGGAAGGAAGAAAGGAAGGAAGGAAGGAAGGAAGGAAGGGAGGGAGGGAGGGAGGGAGGGAAGGAAGGAAGGGAAGGAAGGAAGGGAGGGAGGAAGGAAGGGAGGAAGGAAGGAAGGAAGGAAGGAGGCGATCCTGGTATTTGGGTCACTGTCATGCCTCCTTGGCTGGGCTCCTCGGTCCCGGGACCCGAGGGCACTCTGGGGTCGTGTTTAGTGCCAGCGTACTTGCTAAAGCAGGACGCAGCTGCCCACCTGGAGGGTCCCCTCCCGTCCATTTCCCTGCCCGGCTCTGCTTCCCCATCTCCTGCCTGTCCCCGTGACAGCACCGGGACGGTGACATGCCTGTAATGTCTCCTCCTCTGTGACGTCTGCTCGTCCTGTTTTGTCTGCACATTGTTCCGGGACAGGTCTTCCTTCCCGCAGAGCAGAGCGGGTGTGTGTGTAGCGTCCAGAGATGTTCATGAAGTCGTCGGCTCTCAGGAGGGTGGACGGATGGACGGAGCGCAGGGGCAGCCGCCAGAACGCCGCTTCCTTGCGCTGACGTAACTACGAAGATACATCCTCTCCATCCCGCCGGCTCCGATGGACAATGCCGAACCCCAGGTGATCAGTCCTCTTTCACTTTGTACTCTAATGGAGATAAGTGGTCAGCCTTGGCCAGGAACTAGAGACAGTCGCTGGACACAGGCCAAGCGTGAACACCGTCCTAATTAGCTGATGGCAGAGATTTAATTTGCACCGTTAGGACGTGCGTGTACTTTGCTCACTAGCTAGCTGCACGAAAGCACTATGGGGTCTGTGCTCTGAGTCGCAACACAGGGACCTTTCCGGACTTCTATGAAGAATTCCGGCTTTCAGCCCTCCGCCACGGCTTCACTCTCCTTTCCTTAAAACGGAACTCCGTTTAATGAGCTGTGTATTTGATGCACGTGCAAAATTTGTTTTCTAATCTTCTATAAAATAAATAAAATAGGCCGTGGAGAAGGCTCCAAACAGGAGAGTGCTCTGGCTTGCCGTGACACAAGCTTGCATCATGATTACATTTGTCCCTACAAGAATTTCGGGAAAAAAAAAACAAACCCAAAACAAAACAGACCATTGGTGCTCGACCATTAGGTGACCTGGGAAAAATGAGCCAGGCTACTAGCCTGATAATTTTGTCTTCAAAGGGTCACCTTTTCGTTTTATAATATATAAGGACACAGCACAAGAAGAGACTCGACCCGGATGTGAACGTTGCTTCCCTGAGTTGGCTTCAACGCTCTGGGAGAGGAAGGTGACGTGGACTGAATTCTCTGGCCAGTTTTGGTGGGGAAGTGGCATCCGCACGTCCCTCCTGGCTAATGCAGCCCGGCAGGGGGGATTCCGTTTGTTGCAGCCAGAGCCAAGATCGTCACTCGTGTGGATAACGACTTGGTCAGCGACGGCAGAGCCTGGAGTCCTGGGGCACGTTTCTGTGACGGTGACGCTGTTCCTGACCGCACAGAGGGCTGCTTCCTGCCGGCCCCTTTTCGTTACTATGCCATTCTTAAAAATGACAGCCAGCATGTCATGGGATGGGGTTTAGGGTCAGGGACAGTCTCTTCTCCCGCCGTAATGCTTGGGCCGGGCACCGCGGTGGGCCTCGGCCATGCCTTTGTCACCAGCACTTTGTCCTCGGAAGGTTCGCCTGTCACACCCAGAAGCAGGTGGCTGAGCTCTGGGGTGCACGCCTGGATTGTCACGGATCTAAAGCCTCAGACTCAACGCAGACCCCCGCGGTGCTGACGAGGAACTGTCACACACCAGCAAGTTTAAAACTTCTTTTTATTTTATTCATTTTAGAGAGGAGACACAGAGTGAGAGAGAGAGAGACAGAGAGAGAGAGAGAGAGAGAGAGAGAGAAAGGGGGGAGGAGCTGGAAGCATCAACTCCCACATGTGCCTTGACCAGACCAGTGCAGGGTTTTGAACTGGCGACCTCAGTGTTCCCAGGTCGACGCTTTATCCACTGCGCCACCACAGGTCAGGCACACCAGCAAGTTTAACGAATGAATTTCACGACTCTTTGAACAGCCAGCATGTCCCTGCGAGATGAGGAGACTGGGAAGATGACGAGCGAGCATGTTTTCTGTGGCGTGGAAGCGGGAAATAGGGGAGAGGCAGAGAGAGGCAACAGTCTGTCCATGGAGCCCGCAGAGAAGACTGAGGGTAGTTTTTCTTCCTCTGCGGGAACGAGATGGTAGTGATGCTGGGAGCGCTGGGGAGGGCGTGGTGCGTGAGCCACGTGCTATCTGTGTGGCAAAGACCCAGGTCTGTCTGTCACTTTCTGATTAGAATCGCCCAGCAGCTCCCAGCGTTACTGGAAAACAGGGCCGTTGGTTTTCTGACCCACGGCCGCAATGCCGGGCTCATCTCTAACCACTGAGCACTCCAGCCTGTGTGTGAGCAGATCGGAATTCCCTAGAAGAAGATGCCACCGGGTATTCCCTAGCTTCTGTGCTCCCGCCCGCTGTGCGCACCCGGCCGCGGTCAGGCCGTCAGGTAGACGTCGTTCCTCCGTGCTGGTCACTGAGCGCCTCAGAGCGGGGCGGGGGGAGTGTGTATCTTTGCTTCCCTGTCCGGTTGCACGATATGTCACGGGGTGTGTTCTCCAAAGCTGTCGGCGACAAGGATTATTTGAATACACACAACTCACTGGGGGAAGGAGCAAGTCTTGCTCTCTGACCATCTGAATGGAAAGGGGGTTAAAAATCACAGAAGCTTAGTGAATCAGGTTGAATCCAGGTCGTGGGCAAACACTCTCAAAATGAACGAATGCACAAAGGTCTGTCGGTTTGTGACTGGGGACAAGATCTCCCCTCAGGAGAGCCAGCCTTTTATTCAACGTCTCGGCGTGCAGGGTCACCGTGGCCTGAAGACGCTAGGTGGAACGGTGTGTGTCCAGGTCTCTGTTCCTGATGGTCCTGCCACAACTGCGTAGTTAATCGTGTTCTGTAACATGCCTAATCCTCACACATGAAACGGGGTAAGTTCTAGAACGTGGACACCTAGTGACCAGGCTGCGTCCCCCTGGCCCCGGGGGGCAAGTGGTCCCTGGCTCTGTCTCAGGTCCGCAGGCTCCTGGAGGTTGACTGGCACTTGTGACGCACACGCTGGGAGGCTCTTGCGTGTTTCTAAGTGGTCCATTTCCTCCTCGACGGACTCTCTGCCACGTCGCATGCCACGTTCTCTGTGTCGTTCAGGCCAAACCTGAAGTTTCCAGGAAAGGGTCGGAAGCTTGCGCTCAGGCTGTGGATTTTCGGGCCACAAACGTGCTTGCTCGGCTTGGAGAGAATGACGCACGGTTGCCCTCGGGGCTGATGTCACAGAAGGTGACATTTCTTTTGTTTCTGCTTTGCCCAGGAATGGAAAACGTCACTGCTTTACCGCTAATGGTCGAGTTTTGCTTTTACGTCACTATTTCTAGCCCGGTAGTGACAGCAGCGATCGGCCCGCCGTGCGGTGAGGAAGGCGCGAGGCTCGCTCTGTCTCACCGGGGGGCCCGTGGGTGTTATTTTGATGACGGCTGTCCAAACCACGGGGAGTAGAAATCAGCACGTACACCCAGAAATGTGAGGCGACAAGAATAAACTCAGGCCTGGATCGACTTCAATTGTTTGGTGGGGAATAAAATGACCGATTCTGGGAGATGGGCCGATACAAAGTGCGCTAGGTTTTCACACCCCTTTACCCGCCCGAGGAAACGGATAGTGGCAGCCGTCCTTTGCAAACTGGAGAATGGGAGTTTCGAAACCCACGTGAGTTTTGCCACGCAGGTAGACGGCCGTTTCCACGCAGCTTCCGAGCTGTGAGACTCGCAGGTTTCTCGCTCACCCAGCACAGACCTGCTCATACCCTTCACAGCGGACACGGAGGGTCAGGGTCAGGACGCTTCATAAATCATGATGTGTCAGTAAGTCTCCGGGGATCGTTAATGACCCAGAGAGCCGACGAGGGTCCCCACCTCCCGCACACAACAGTCGGCACCAATGAACCACCGCTGACATTTCCCTCCGTGCAGGTTGGGGACAGACAGCCGAGCAGAGGCATGGGGTCCCGGTACCGGTAGCGCCCGGCCCTCCCAGAGGTCCATGGCCGGGCTGAAGCCACCCTGGAAAACCAAGCCCCCGCCTGTTTTTGAAGAGGAGCAGATGGACCCCAAGAAGCCAATTTGATTCTAGATCAGTGGTTCTTGACCTTTTTTGAGGTACCGAACCCACCAGTTTCATATGCGCATTCACCGAACCCTTCTTTAGTGATAAATAAAATATGACTTTTTTTCCAAATTCAAGACATAGGTATATGTTATTTTACTGGTGCACAAAATGAGCCGTCCATGAACATCACCTTGCTCAAAGAACAAAACCAACAAAGTGCATGAACTCACAACAAATTATGGTATTACTTTATTCTGGCCTCCGCGGCAGAGGCTTCTCCGAACCCCTGAGACCGACTCATCGAACCCCTAGGGTTCCATAGAACCCAGGTTAAGAACCACTGGTCTAGATGAAATAGTCACCAGATGATGTCATTTCACTGAAAGAAATGTCACATACTTTGCACTGGACACTGGGGTCCAGTTTTGGACAAGGGCGGTGATGCGGACCCTGAGGCTCTGGGGTCGAGAATAACGGTGGAGCGGCCTGGTGGGGGGGGATGTGTTTCCGAGTTTATCCGTGGCTGAGCCTGGCAGGTCTGTGTCCTCTGCTCCACCCCGAGGGGGCGGGAGGTGTGGGCGAGGAGTCGTCTTCTGCGCATTCATTTAACCATCATTCTAGCCCACGGATGTGTGTTCACACCTTCAGCACGTCGGGCACAAGGCCAGGCTGGGGCTGGCACCTGGAAGGGCTCATCCGCTGTCGGGTTGGAGGTGGGGCAGGCAGAAACGCAGACTGTGTGGCTGTAACGTTACCCGGGAGCACGGGAAACCCCTGCCTTCCAGACAGGCAGAGACAAGGGGACCCTGCGGGAGGAGCTGGGGCAAGACAGGGGACGTCCCCTGCCCTTTGGATGGACCGTGGGGCCGAACGGTCCCCTGAGCCTCCATCCTCCCCTTCCCTTCCGAGGGGACAGCCGCAGTGTCACTGAGGAACCTCGCCCTCCCCGCTGTCACCGACGGGCCGACGCAGGGACTCTCTCCAGAGTGACACTGGGTGGTCTGCTTTCCCGCGAGGCCACACTTCCAGGGTGAGTGCCGCAGTAATGGGTGGATAACTTGGCGTGAGTTTTCACCTCCATGAAAGGACAGCAGCCCAGCTTTGAGGGCCCTGGACTCAGGGCATGGGCCTCCTAGTCAGTGGCATTGTCGCCGCAGTACGGGGCACTTGGGGATTCTTGTGTTTCTGTGTTCATCATGAGGACACACTCCGGCCCTTACCCACCATTACCTCATGGGTTGGTGGTCTCTGCCCGGTTGCAGGGCTGCGTATGCTGAGGTCAGGAAAGGGGCTTTTTGGAAGCACAGTCTCACCTCTTTTTTTTTTGGTGACAGAGAGAGGGACAGATAGGGACAGACAGACAGGAACGGAAAGAGATGAGAAGCATCAATCATTAGTTTTTCGTTGCCTTTGCGACACCATAGTTGTTCATTGATTGCTTTCTCATATGTGCCTTGACCGCGGGCCTTCAGCAGACCCAGCCACCCCTTGCTTGAGCCAGCGACCTTGGGTCCAAGCTGGCGAGCTTTTGCTCAAGCCAGATGGGCCCACGCTCAAGCTGGTGACCTCGGGGTCTCGAACCTGGGTCCTCCGCATCCCAGTCCGACGCTCTATCCACTGCGCCACCGCCTGGTCAGGCTCGTCTCTTTTCTGCTTAATTTTTACACACGTCCTCACCCCTCCTCTGCTTCCACCAGAGGCTGTGTTAGCTCCTCCCGCACTCGCTGGCTCCGGGCTGCACTGTCCCCTGGACTCTGGCTTGCAGTTCTCCCGTGTCGGGAGCTCGGCGGCTGGGGCGCTCGTCTGACGACGGATTCTCAGGTGTCCTCGCTTTCCTCGGCAGGAAGGCGGCTGCATCCACTGGCTTCCCTCTGTGAGAGCCGGAAGTCCTGTGTCTCAGGGACCTTCCCTGTCGAGCCGGGGGCGCAGGCCTCCCAGCTTCGCGTCCGTGACCCGGGCGAGATCTTGACACTGTGGCCGTCGTCCTGCACTTTACTGAGCCGGATGTGACCTCGCCAAGTGCAGACCCATCGAGGGAAGCGTGGAGATCAAGGAGTGACACCCTTCACCCTGACTTCCCTTCGTGGTGCTTGAGCTCATCGGCCCAAAATTCAGAAAGGTATAAAGCAGACATAGGAATTGATTTGTTGTTTTTTTTTAAATTCTCTGGTGAGTTGTGGGCCCATAACACAATGAAATTGTTGATTAGGCGGAAGGAAATGCTTTGTGTCAAATCATGAAAACAAAAATAACATTTTAATGTAAAGTTAAAAAACAAACAAACTCGGAAACAAAGCACTCCGTGGCCCAGGAGGCTGGCGCTGTCCGGTGTTCCCCTGGACGGGACTGCTTCCACGGTTGGGTGACATGCCTGACTGTCACACCGCAGTGGAGAGGGAAGGTAGTGGACACGAGGAGCCCGGTCAGCGGCTTGAGCGTGTGGAGAGCAGAAGGGAACCGCAGACCCATAGCCGCGGCATCGAGCAGGCGGAACGCCTTTCTGGAAAGGGCGAGTTGCAGTGAGCACGTGGCCAAACCTCACAGGTGTCCTCCCTGGCCCCCGCGTGCACAGGTGCCTGGTCCCAGGTCCACAGCAGCCTCTGCCTCGGAGGGTCAAGACCAGCGCTGTGCCATTGGACCGGGAAGCCTTGTCATGACCCGGATCAGCCCCAGGGAGACGTGATGAAGGGGTCACTGCAAAGCCAGGTGCTCAGAGATGACCGGGGCTCGGGTCGGCAGCAGCAGCTCCCCGAGTGACGAGGAAGTTAGGAAACGGCCCCGACTGTCCAGGCCGGGTTGCCTGAGCCCTTCTTCTCCTTCGTGTGAGGAGGCCGACGGGAACTGGCGAGCGTGTCCACCTAATGGCTCGATGGCGCAGCATGTGCCAACGGTGCCCGCCTGTCAGGCAGGGGTGCGTGCACAGGGCGAGGAGGAGGGGAAAGGGGGACACAGCCCAGGTATGTGTCACACCCGTGGGAAGGACGTCATCTCCCTTTTTACTTTCAGACGCTTCACAGGCCAGGACGGACATGATGGCCCCGGGGGGATTTGTTTAAAGATGGATCTGAAATCCGTGACTCGGGATGTGGGGATGCTGTCACAGGGCGTCGGACCTGAACCCCGCGGATGCGACGACACGTTGGAACACATTGATAAGCGAAGAAGAAAACGAGATCAAAACGAGCCACCTCTGTGACCTCGCGGCCCAACAGGCTGACGAGACCCCAAGGTCATTGTCAGAGGGACCCACCCGCCTACCTGAGACGCCCTGGCACCAGAGTGCGGGTGCTGGTGGCCAGTGTGTGTTTGTTAGGTGTCTCACCCGGAGACTCGGGTTGGTCACGTCTGAAACTCAGCCTCCTGCACGGCAAGCCCACGACATGGATGTGGCAGCCATGACTCTCCCCCCTCCAAACTGCTGACCAATGTTAGGGACACAGATGTTGGAATAGAGACGGGACATCCCAGCAAAAAAAAAAAAAGGCTCTTCTAAAAAATTCACGAGGTCGTTTTGGGTTTGGATCTGAGACTCAGCCCTTGGCAGGGAAGGGTTGCCGCCTGCTGAATGCGTGGAGAATCCCGGCAGCAGGGAGTGCAGGTGAGGCCGGGAGACCCAGTTCAGGGTTGGCAGGGCGCGAGGAGCCCCGGCTGGGAGAGGCAGAGCAGAACTTTTAAGGGGAAACGGGGGGAAAAATGGCACAGACCTGCAGACAGGTGGAGAGCTCTGGTCGTGGAGCGAGGCACGAACTTGTCCTCCGGGCAGGATCCACGTAGAGCGTAACACGTCGGCCATGCCCCACGTTGTTTCTTTATGGAGAACCAGAATAATTTGAAATAATGACTGCTGGCATCCAGGGGGGCGCACTGGAACCTTGGAGCGCATGAATCATTCAGCTCGGGGGGTGGGCGCCGTATTGAAAATCACCTGTTGATTGGACATCTTGTCACAAACAGGCTACCACCCTTGGACACACTGCAGCTCACCCTGCAGAGGGAGGATGCTTACGTAATCGTTCACCTGGTGGCAGACTCTATTATTATTGGAATTCTGCCTGTGGATTCAGGGCACGGTGCCTAACTCATTATCTGTGCTGTTGGCTCTCTGACTTCAGCAACAGGAACAGCACAGCCCGTGTGGAATTTTAAAAAGGAAAGAAGCGAAAATTGGTACTTAACTTACTTTGCGGCTCACGTTCAACAGGAGGACGGCATTCGCTGCACCGGGCTTTGGTCAGTAGCTGTTCAGGCAGCAGTCTCTCCTCCCCTCCTCGTGTTCCGCGGTGGACGTAAGCAACACAGCCATGGACGGACCACGCCCGCTCACCTGGGAGGGAGGGAGCTGCTTCTCAGGTGGATCGGTGAGGCGAGGCATCGATACTGAACCCGACCGAAAGGTTCCTTTTATTTTTCTTTTATAGTGAGAGAGACAGACAGACAGACAGACAAGAAGGGAAACAGATGAGAAGCATCAACTAACTCATAGTTGAGTCACTTTAGTTGTTCATGGATTGCTTTCTCATATGTGCCTTGACCAGGGGCCTCCGGCTGAAACAGTGACCCCTTGCTCAAGCCAGCGGCCTTAGGCTTCAAGCCAGTGATCTCGGGATTTTCAACCTGGGTCCTAAACATCCCAGGCCAACGCTCTGTCCACTGAGCCACCTCCTCGTCAGGCCTGAAAGTTCCTTTCAACCAGGAGCACATGGCTAACCACTGTTCAACCACAAGTCACAGAGCCACAGAAAAATGAAACATATCACCAAAATACCTCTCTTTTGTTTTAAGACTTGAAATAAATGTGGCAGTGTGTTATGACAGGCCAATTTCAGTCCGAGATTGGAAAGGGTCTAGTGTCGGGTCGCTTGATGGGAATGTACACACAGGTAGTGGTCTGCCCACCCCACCACCTCCCTGCGCGAGAATGTGTCGCGATGTGGGAGGCCCACCACAGATAGAACCAGACCACTAGTGCCTTTCCAGGGGGCAGGCGTGAGTCCTCTGCAGTAGATTTCAGTAACGACTCAACCGCTACGCCCCGCTCTTTACGGAAGAGTTTTCAAGAACGCACCCTCTTTCTACTGAAGTTTGGTCATGCTGTTGGGGACAGGAGTCTATTCAGAGGTTCTGAAGCGTGATCCGCCGACCCCCGATTTTATCCGAGACCCACCCCTGGTGGAAGCGAGGCTGACAGTGTACCCGGGGGTTGTTTGCTGTTCTCACTGGGTTGACAACTGCTCCAGTCATTGCAAAGCAGGGCTGGCATGAAAGCAAGCCAGGCGGCCGTGCCCAGCGCCCAGCTGCAGGACCAGCCATCTGCCCTTCACCAGCGCACGTTGGCACCAACAACGTTAATAGAACGGAAGATAATCAGTTCCTTCAGAATATCCTCTCTGAATATGGGCCTTTTGAACATTCTGCGTCAGGGAACGTGAAGAACCCATCAAGCACTCCTGATGCCCGATGAAGCCTGGCGCATGTCCCGAGGCAAAGCACGTGGGCGCTGGGGTGTTGGCGAGATGCACTGGGCATTTTTTCATAAAAAACCTTTTTTTTTTTTTTTTACTTAAAGGGACAACTGCAGACGACTGCCATGGTTGAGACGGAATGTTGGGACTTGACAGAGATTTCCTCTGAGCCGTTTCAGGGGTCAGCGGGCACACTGGGGAGCATTCACCCCGCCCGGACCACATTTTCACAGCGGGTCCTTCTGCTGAACCCCTAGGAACACTGTCAGATTTTCAGTGAGTCATCTTACAGCCTCTTCGGGTCACAGTGAAATTTGTAGGGATGGAGTAAGAAGACTGGTTTATCAGTTGATACTCTGAAGAGTTCAACCGTACCGTTTTATGTGTAAACAGATACTTGAAACTATGGCAACCATGCACTATGCATTGAAACGGATATGCCTATTCTAAATGAGCCAATATATTAATTAAACACAGCTGAGAAAACGAGACTACTTTTCCCTGACCCTGGGTTCTCAAAGTTCATTTGGAGAGCAGCTGTATGACTCAAAGTGTGGTCTTGTAGGGATCTCCCGGACCCTTCCGGCCATCTCTTGGGTGTCATAATTGGAAATTGCTGGATCTAGACGCGTCTCTGGGAGCCTGAGGCTCCGTCCACACGGTCCACACCGTGTGTGACCGAAATCAGTCATCTAGAGCAGAGTAGCATCCCCACACTTGGCCTGAGATCGAAATATGTTTGAAGCCATTACTCATAATTTATTCACGTTAAACTTGAAAGTACCTACACTGTATTTAGGAGCCTTTCTCTGGGACTGATGTGTCTCCTGCTTGATGTCCAGAACAGACCCAGGGGTCCCCCAACGTTTTACACAGGGAGCCAGTTCACTGTCCCTCAGACTGTTGGAGGGCTGCCACAGACAGTACTCCATACACTGACCACCAGTGAAAGAGGTGCCCCTTCTGGAAGTGCGGCCGGG
Source organism: Rhynchonycteris naso (assembly GCA_037038555.1). Lineage (NCBI taxonomy): Eukaryota > Metazoa > Chordata > Mammalia > Chiroptera > Emballonuridae > Rhynchonycteris > Rhynchonycteris naso. Next base: position 1,071,219 of record CM072998.1, read on the forward strand.
GCGGATAAATGGCCTCAGGGGGCTGCATGTGGCCCGCGGGCTGTAGTTTGGGGACCTTTAGACCCATGATGGCAAACCTATGACACCTAAGATTTAGTAAATTTGGCAGGTTCTAGCACGAATGTGTTAAGTTTTTTCGTTCTTGTGTTTATGAGAAACATGAGCGATTTCTTCAATTTTGGGCATATATTTGAAAGGCACACTCTCATTTCCTCGTCAATACATTGAAGAATTCCTCTCTTTTTACTCTTAACTGTGTTGAGTGCAGAAAACCCCCACCATACACATCATCTTAACTTTACACCAAACAAAGGATAGAAGAAACTTGCCTCCAGTCTTTCCAGGGAACATGGGGGGTAGTGTAAACAATCCAGCACCCCAGCTTAACAGCCTTTTGCAACCTAATCAGGCAAGTGAGGTGGGGGGTCGGGCAGACTGTCAGCTTACAGCCAATTCCCCACACCTCTGTCCCCCAAAATCTAAACTCCAAAATCCCTATTGGTTTTTTGGTCCCCAACAGGCACATATTTCTCTGGAATACCATAGGGCACACCTGGAGATCTTCTAGGACACACCAGTGCACCTGGCGCCCACTTTGAGAACCACTGGCTTAAGGTATTGTTTTCTGATCTTCGTTACTTAAAATGGGTGGTCATATCCTTACTCCAGACCCCGATAGCCAACCGCATTGTACATGAGAGCAGCACCTGGCCCCAGGGGTCTCTGTCCTCTCTGTTCCACCGTTAACTGTACCAAACCAGGAACAGTTCTGTGCGGCAAGCAGGGAGACAGACTGACTGATTCCGCTGTCAGTTACAGATGACAAGGGCCCTTCAGAGTGCCCTCTGCCGTAAGTTTTAGTGTCACTTGGTGAGGACTTGAAAACAAAGCTGTCATTACGATGACAGTGTCCAGAAAAGGAGCCTAAAACTATTGAGCTAGTGCAACAAGCTGTGAATTGTGAAGGTCAGCCACAGCCAGGGTCCCAGTCCCCTGGTCCTCCTGCCCGGCTTAGACGGCCCGTGTTGGGGTGAACCAGCGTTGGGGACCTGGCTGAGGCTCCTCAGGACATCTGTGTTCTCTCCCATAGATGCTCACAGCCTTCAGGACTTTTACATTTGAATTCCCACCTGAGGACATCTATTTACTACTTAGCTGGTCACACTGGGAGGTAACATCCCCTCATGACACCCTTAAGTCAGGGGTGAAGCCGTCACTGGGTTTCTGGGGGTGCTGAAATGAACTCAGTTAAGAGAAAATAAAAGGGAGCCATTTCTTCCTTTTCTCTTTCTTTCTTTCTTTCTTTCTTTCTTTCTTTCTTTCTTTCTTTCTTTCTTTCTTTCTTTCCTTCCTTCCTTCCTTCCTTCCTTCCTTCCTTCCTTCCTTCCTTCAAGACAGACAGGGAGGAAACAGATCAGAAGCATCAACTTCTAGTTGTGCCACCTTAATTGTTCATTGATTGCTTTCTCATATGTGCCTTGATGGGGGGTAGGGGGTGGGCTCCAGCCGAACCAGTGACCCCTTTGTTCAAGCCAGTGACCTTTGGGCTCAAGCCCACCACTGTGGGGTCATGTCTATGATCCCACACTCAAGCCGTAGACCTCGAGGTTTTGAACCTGGGTCCTCAGTGTCCCAGGGAGATGCTCTGTCTACAGCGCCACCACTTGGTTAGGCAGGGAGATTATTCTTGACACATAAATGTTTTAAGGCAACTGCTGGACCCCAAAGCACAAAGTGGGGTCCAGGGTTCTGCACTGAGTTTAGGGTTCTGCACTTGAAACTCTTTCCTATTCTTGGTCTGCTGCTGAGTGTCCCCACAGTAATGGCAGCATCTGTAGGGACACCTCTCAGCGGCCAGAGACGCAGCCCCTGTGGACGACACCGTTGTTCATAGACAGGAGCTTCCCAACCAGAGTGCTACAGACATTCACACGAAAGAAGAGAGAGGGACATGTAAATGACACGAGAAGACGGTAACCTATGAGCAGGTTATTGTCTGTGCCCACGGCTTATGATTATGTTCTGAAGTTTCCCAGTGTCAGAACGTGATCAAACCGTAAAGAACTTCCTCTGATAATGGAACTGGACCACTGAAACTCAGTCGTTTGTGGAGAAGAAACGATTATTTTCACGGAACTGGCTTTGATATGCGGCTTGTGACTAATATGAAGGGTAGGATAATTTTAAATGATTATGGGTGAAACCAATATTGAAATTACTCGGGTTAATAAACAGATGCTGAAAATAGAGTGTGCTTTAAATTATGGGCGCATAAAATTAGAAAAGCAGGAGAAAGAGCTTATTCTTTTATAGCTTGGCTTCTTAGGCATGGTTTAATTAGATTTATCGTCAATGTTTTTATTGTACACTGTGAATGAAGCATCGAACATTGGGAAGATTCAGCAGGACACACTGAAGAAGAGCTGATGCCTAGAGCCCATGACTCTGAGTTTACTTCTGTTCAATTAATACATATGGAGTTTCTATTCTTTATCAAGTCATGTTGCTGTGAGAGTCAAATAGCTCATACTGTGGTGTGGAGGGGTGGCAGCAGGTGCAGTGGTTTCGTGGGGTCACCTGGGAGGGGACCTGAAGAAGGGTATCTCATTTAGATCCTCTGCCCCGCAACTTAAAAGCAAAGTTAAGAACTTGTAAAGATCACTGTCACCAGCCTACTTACACTAAAAGTCTACGAAACAATCCTTTTTGATGTGTCAGAATTGGGTGTCAGAATAATAAAAAAAATGAAAAAGAAAAAGTGAAAGGGCATATGAAAACATAATTCAGAAAATTAAATGTAACGGGGTGACATTGATCAGTAAGAGCACACAGGTTCCAGGTGAACCTCTCTAGGGCGTGTGAACTATTCATTGCGTTGTGTGCCCGTCACCCAAAGTCTAATCATTTTCTGTCACCGTCTATCTGTCCTTCTTTTCTTCCTCCCCCAACCCATGCCCCTGGTGACCACGGCACTCATCTGTGTCCATGAGTCTCAGTTTTATACCCCACCTATGTGTGAGATCGTACAGCTCTTAGCTTTTTCTGATTTACTTATTTCACTTAATACAATGTGTTCAAGATCTATCTATATGGTCATGAATGACATGTCATCATTTCCTGTGGCTGAGTAGTATCCCATTGTATAATGGACCACATCTTCTTTATCCAGTCCTCTGTCGAGGGGCACTTGGGTTGTTTCCGTGTCTTGGCCACTGTGAATAACGTTGTCATGAACATGGGGGTGCATGTGTTTTTACGTACCCATGTTTTTGAGTTTTGGGGGTCGATACCCAGTCGAGGGATTGCTGGGTCATTACTGGTTCTCCTCTTAATTTCTTGAGGACCTGTCTATTTTCATAATGGCCATACCAGTGTACGCCCTTAATACATATGCCTGTGTGTGTTTAAGTTACGCATGCAGACAGACTTCAAAGTGGACTTAATAGCGCCAGTTCTGTGGTAGAACTAGTCCATCTACCCTCCTGGTGGGCGATGTGGTTTCGTGCCCTAAGAACTTCCGCAAGTGTTTTAAATGCAGACGCTGTTTGTTAGCTCTTGTGAGCTCGGGATTCTGGTTCCCGGGTGAAGTGGTTTGACTGGTGCTGAGATGTGTGTTGAACGTTCTTTCCGATCAGACTTGTGGGTCAGTGGACGGGGCTCTCCTCCCTGTTGTGCAAGGTGATCGGCTCAGACCCTCCTAAACAGCAGAATTGATTATGCTTTCTAAGGCGCCTGTTGTTGTTTTACATTAGTATACCTCCGAAGTGACTGCAAGGGACTTTCACAAAAAATGACTAATGAACTCTTATTTATTTTTATTTTTGACCCTAGAGTATAGGAGAGTGAATCTCGGTTCTTAGCTTGGAACCGAGCGTTATTTATCACTGTCCAGTTTCTCGGCAGGCAGAAGCTGACCTTCCTCCTCCTCTGGTCCTCCGTCATCTGACCTCTCAGACTCACCCACCCAGGAGGATGCTCAGGCAGTAAGAGATTTTGTTTGCTTTATTTACAAAGGGCTAGCTCCCTCTGCACTGCGGCCATCAGGGTTTTTAACAGGAGTTTCCAGCGTCAGCAGCTCCCTGACCTGCCCCTCTCCCTCCGGCCCCACAGTCACGGGGCCATTTCGACACAATTACATGGAAAACCAGCCCAGGTACGAGATCAAGGACTCCAGAGGTTCCTGTCACTCTCGTTTGTGGCATAGTGAGTTGGACGCCACTGCCGTGGACCTCTGAGAAACCACTCGGTGAGGTCACAGTTGGCACTTTGTGGTGAGACGAGACCCTTCGACCTCGTTTCAGCACCGGTGTGTGGCTGCCTCGGGGGGACTGTGACAAGGGGGGGTGGTGGCTGAAGCCCTGCTTCCATGTGTTCTTCTTGGAAAGCATTGAATGGGCATCACTTTTTTACTCCTGTGCTTTGTCGGAGCAGAAAATTTCAGAGGCTAGCCGCTTTTCTTTTTCCTTTAGGAAGAATGTTAAATATGCATTTAAATTTAATGAAAATGAGAAAATATAATTACTTTTGCTTTTTCTGATATGTACTCAGACTCCCCTTATTCTCATGGGAGGGCATGAATCCAGCCTGGACTTTTCGTGGAGACAGTATGTCCTGGTGAATTTTGTGGGTCGGCTGGACTGGCTGTGGGGTGCCTGGAATCAATGCTGTTTCTGGGTGTGTCTGAGGGTGCTCCTGGGTTAGATGGGCATGTGAATCATCATCTCAGCAAACCAGAGGCGCTCCCCAATGTGGGTGAACACTGCCCAGTCCCCTGAGGACCCGAACAGGACCAAAGGTGGAGGAAGCAAGAATTCTCCCCTTTTCTTCTGCCTTACTCTTAGAGCGGGGTACCTCACCTCATCTTCCATCCTTGGACTTGGAGAGGGGTTGCCTATGTCTCAGAAGGTAGGTCCTGGGGCTTGTTAGGCTACATAATTATGTGAGACAATTATTCATAATAAAGCTCCTTTTATTTGTCTATCTATCTATCCATCCACTCATCCATCCATCCATCTAATCTACCTACCTACCTACCTGCCTGCCAATCATCAGGATGTCCATCTCATTGGTTCTGTCTCTCGGGAGAACCCTGACTGAATGGGACGGGATACAGATCGTGGCGAAGTGGGAAAGAACTTTGGGTCCTGTTATGAACATCCGAGAAGCCTGGCCACGCTGGGTCCCACCTCTGAACCTGCTTTTTCATCTGTCAAAACCGTCACGGGAGGTTAATGGTTCTTAAGGAACCGAAAAAGCCGCAGAAGAGATCAAATTAGGTCACTCACGCATCTAGTGAGCGGTCAATGCGCGTTAGCTTTCTTCTTTACTTTCTTGACCTAAATTATGTTCATAATCATGTAATAAGGTATTTTGTAGATAAGGTTTTCTATCATTCAGGGGAAAAGACCGCTATAGATTTGAATCACTGAACTTCTCTCTGCTTGTTAATGTGGACTGGTCTAATGAATATTTTATACATATTCTAATAGGGGGATATTGCAAAATGTCTTTTAAGACACATGGCTGCAATGCATATTTTAAGGGAAGACAGATTAAGTCAGTTATGGGAATATAAATTTGAAGAGTTCCTCTGAGAAAGAGAGAACACTAGAAAAATTTTAAAAAGAACAATAGAAATAGGAGAAATAATGATCTTGCTTTGAAGGAAGCAAGACTGAATGGCAGTAGAAAAATATAAAGATAATGGCCATGTACAAAGAGGGATTGCTTCCCAAATAAGGACAGCACCTGGAACACCTGTTGGCTCACATGGAGCAGGGTTTCACGTGCCCACCCAGTGGGGCCAACAAAGCACGCAGCCCCTGCCCCTGGGATAATGTGAGCTCAGGGGAGTTAATCAGGTGGAGACAGAAGTTGACACCAGGCTGCCGGCGGACCGCGTGCTGGTGTGGTGTGGGAACGGGTGGGTGTTCGGATGACTTTGTCCAGGCTCATCTTGACACGCTTGGCAAACACACGCAGGGTTTACACGAGGGTATCGGAGAGGGGATGACAGGGAAGGAGGGGACAGACACCTCAGAGAATTTGAACTTGTTCCCAGGGCACAAATTTGCAAAATAATCTTATCCTGAGACTCCTGTCCAGAAGAACGTGCTGTAACCCCTCCAAGTACTCGCTTCCGGTGCGCTAAAGCCCAGCAGGTCTCCTCTCAAGCAGGACACCCCTCTGGGAGAGTGGTCACAGGAGGCAGGCCAGCCGGTGCTCCGGGGGGGGGTTCTCCTGGGGAGACCACACCAACCTCTCTCTGGATCTCTGTTCCTCTCTATTGATATTCTCTACATGCAGTTTATTCCGTGTACTTAGACCCACATGTGTATCCTCCATATGTGTGATGTCAGCCTCACCGTTTCAGGTTATTGCCAGCTGGCTTGGGCGCCCGCATGGTTTTAGAGATCTGGAGGCCAACCTCTACCTCATGTCCATCCGGTTTCCGGGTTCCTAATAATGCACATCTGCGCAGGGCAATGGACACTCGCCACAACAACACCCCGAAGTCGGCTGGTCTCTCTGGGACAAGCTAAAGGCTGTTCCAGACCGCTCCATGCTGTTCCACGCTGAGAAGCTCATCACCTGGACTGACCCGGCATGTGAAGGGTCCCACAAGCCCGGGTAGTTTCAGAATCCAGTTGCAACAGTGCTGAGAAGTCAGAGCACTGGGTCATTCATGTGTGGCCAGAACAGAGCCAGGACCCCGAGTCCACATGCAGTGAGCCGGGGCAGTGCATGGGAGCAGCTCGGGTGATGGTCCCTGCTCAGCGCCGGGGTCGGATGCTGACGTCAGCGCCCCCCACGGAGACCCGGGCTCTCCTCTCGGGGAGAGACTGTGAAGCTTCGATCATGTGGTTGCTTCAAACCAACACAGCTGCCTTGTAAAGCCAGCACTGGAGGGACCCACCTCCTCTGAGCAACCGGGACCCTGTCTGGAAATGACAGTCCCTGAGCTCCAAGCAGAGAAGGAATTGACTCTGGGAGGGGCAGAGCCCTCCTGCCCAGGAAAGAGCCTCCTTGTGGGCCTCATGGGGAGCAGGGCATGTGGTCAAATGTCCACTCTGGGTGGCGCCCGAGGTGAAGGGCTGAGCCCCGGGCTCAGGAAGTCACCGCTGGGCGGCCTTGGGAACCTCAGCTGAGGGTCTGGGACCCGGGGGGCGGGGGAGCTCGGTGCAGGGAGGAGGGTGTCCTCATGATGGAGGGAGCACCAGGGATCCGACACCTCGGCAAATGTCCCCGAAACAGCAAATTACCATATTTTCTGTAAAATGGAGAGGAAAATGCCCATGTGTCTTATGGAGCAAAAAATACGGTATCTACCCCGTTTCTTTCACGAATTTAAGTCAGGATACAGCATCGTAGCCAGAATGCATTGTTCATTTTGCTTATAAAATATTTGAACAAGTATCTGCATTTAATGAACAAATTTGGTATTTTGACCTGGCATTCTTTTATTTTCTTGCATTTTTTTTTTCTTAACCTCTTTACAGAGTTCAACTAGTTACCTGTAATTATTCACCTGAACTAACTCTTAAAACTCCTGTAGGGTAAAAATGTAATAATGTTTCCATGTGACCGTTTATTGTTGCACAGAGGGGGCTACTTAGTTACATTTGAGAAATGAGAGGTGTGAGCCAAAGAGCAGGAAGCACTTGTATTGCGATTTAAATTGGTTGGATCTCAACAGCTCAAAGGCACAGAACACAACCTGATCCCAGAATTTTGAACAGCTCCAAGGGGTTCAGACCAACAACACTCTTACACAGGGCACGCTTCTGACGCCTCCTAACATTGGGGATGTCCAGGTTTTTAGAATGACTTTTGACATCAAGAAAGGAAGTTTATTATCCACCGTTTTAAATCTCTTCCAAGGCATGAACCGTATTTCAATAAATATGTATAATGTGAGCACCAAGGTCATCTTCAATATCTATAACGTTTTAAAACACCTCACATAATCATGAAATCAGCGTGGGGTGAGGAAAAGTCACCGCGTTTTTCTGACTTTGAATCGGTTTTGAAGATGCATCCTTGGAGATCAGGGAGCCTCAGGGAACGTCTCTGGCCAGGCAGTCCAAGCCCGGATGGTGCCTCAGCGGAGAAGCAGAGACCGGGAATGCACCTGTTCAAATACAGACCTGCTCCCCTACGTCCCTCATGGAAAACGGCGATTCCGTCTTCCAAAACTCCCATTCCTCTCCTCCTGTCCAAAGCTGGTCCCGTCTGCAACTGTGTTTAGAAAAATGCCAACCAACGCAGCAAATCACTGTCTGAGGAGACGTCTATAGAGAAATTCTCAGGGCCTTGAGCAAGACCTAGAATAATTGTGGGTGGTATTTATCTTTAAATGTGTGGTTTTTTTCTTTTTTAAAAAAGTGCATGATAATTTTTGCAAGGTGAGGTGTTTTGTGTTCAGTCATTACGATAAAATATAAAGTACTAAGTACTTAAAGCAGCAAACACATTTAATTCCGCAAACACTCCGTGGAATTGGAACGGGAAGTGGAGCCATTAGCATTTAGGACTCGTGACTGTAAACACGGGTGCATCTTGACGCAAAGCGCCCTTTACCTTTCATTTTTCAAGGATGTTTCTTTGTCTTTGTATCTGTCTCTTAGCGCTTCAGAGTATTTACTTATTTATGTGTCAGCATGTGCGGTGAGCATAGTGACTGTTTATTGAATTTACAAATGAATGGTTTTATTAAAAAAATTTTTTTTATTGATTTTAGAGAAAGGAGAGAGAGAGAGAGAGAGAGAGAGAGAGAGAGAGATGGGGGAGGGTAGAAATGGGAAGCATGAACTTGCTTCTTGCATGTGCCTTGTCTGGGCAAGCCCGGGGTCTTGAACTGGTGACCCCAGCATTCCAGGTCGATGCTTTATCCACTCTGCCACCATAGATCCGCGAATGAACGTTTTAAAATTGATTAAAGTCTTTCCAATGTTACTCAACACCTGTCAATGTGCTACCTTCTGAAAAACTGAAGTTAGAATTGAAGTTTAACTATGATCTCAAACATTGTGTGTGTGAGTGTGTGTATGTATATGTACATATACACATGTATACATATTTAATGTAAACTTTCAATCGCTTACTCCTTTAAACATATTCAGATTATATGCAACGTGCTGAAACGGCCATTTAAGCCACTTGACAAATTATAATATCCAAATGTTTTATAAACAAAGATGGATAAGCCATATGAATAGACACAGTCACGTACTTTTCTCCTAAGAGGGAAGTTGTTCTTCAAGTCAGTTCTGAATAACCAAGCAAGAGCCTGCAACGCTGGAAAGCGAGGTGGGATTGTCGATATTCCTTAAGGAAGTTCATTATCCAAGAACAAAGGGGGCTTAACTGAGACTGAGGATTCATTTCTCCCCCACCCGGCTTCTACCCTCGACACGGGAAGTATGGAAAACCACACCAGTTCCTTTGTTCTCGGCAAGGAAAGGCAGAATTCTGTTAGTGAAGGCGGAAAATCTAGAAAAAAAATACCTGTTTTTTATTTTTATTTTTTGAAAAAAGGAAGAGAGGAATAATCACGTGAGTAACTTACAGGGGTGACTTCCTCAGTGGAGCTGCACAAGCTTGGCCGTGTCCCCCACCCCCACCCCCACCCCACCCCCACCCCCACCCCCATCTTGCCAGGGTTTGCGCTGCCAGGTGCAGCCAGGAAACGGGGCAGTGACACCCAGACCTTGCACCGCGAGTCCAAACTCTAACACTTCATGGGGAACATCGGTTCCATCCATTCATTTAATCAGCCAGCGCTTCTTGGGCTCCAGCATGGGCAGGGCCGAGGCCAGCGACCTGGGGACACAGTGTGATCGAGTGCCCATCTTCAGGGCACTTGCCTGGGACACTGGTGAACAGCCAGCTCCCCAGATGGACTAGGGATGGATGGCGTTTAGTTTAAGGGCAAATTCTACAGAGGACAATAAAGTTGGGAAGGGAACAGAGAGGAATACATTTCGGGGTGTGTTTTATGCCATACAGGTGGCCTCTTGGATCTCTCCAACCTACCGAGGTCCTTGGTTTGGGGACTGACCCAAAGTGTTAGCCACTAGATAGATGTATGATTAAGGCACCATATTAAATTGAGCCACGGAAAACTCGGAACACATCTGACGGGTTTAGATTGCTTTTGTCTCGAAGAGCTCGCACATCCAGACTGGCTAAAAAGCAGTTGCAATTGTGATTTCACATAAATATCCCCTCAGAAATAGGTGTTTGAACTCTTTCATGTTTGTAGGAAAATGACATAATATTTTAATCATGAGTTTCAATTGCCTAAGTTATGAAGCAATCACAGAAAGCCATGATCGTTAAGGAATGCTTAAGGAGTTTAATCCCAAAATGATGCCGCTGGGCGGATAGGCTCATTACGTTTATGGCGGTGGCTCGTGATGGAGAAACGTCGGACCAGGGGCATTAGTCACCAACGGCACTGAGGCAGGGCCTTTGGGAATACCTCCTTCATTTCCTTTTTTTAATTTTGTTTCTGAAGTGAGAAGCGGGGAGGCAGAGAGACAGACTCCTGCATGCACCAAACTTGGATTCCCCCGGCAAGCCGCCTATGGGGCGATGCTCTGACCATCTGGGGCCGTTGCCCTATTGCTTGGCAACTGAGATGTTTTAGCACCCAAGGTAGAGGCCATGGAGCCATTCTCAGCACCTGGGGCCAACTTTGCTCCAATGGAGCCTTGATTGCGGGAGGGGAAGGGACAGAGAGAAAGGAGAGGGGGAAGGGTGGAGAAGCAGATGGGCACTTTTACTGTGTGCCCTGGCCGGGAATCAAACCTGGGACATCCCACACGGGGACTGACGTTCTACCACTGAGCCAACCGGCCAGAGCCATTGACTTTTATTTTCTTGCAATGCTGAGTAAAGTATTCTTTTTCATGTCTGAACACAGATAAGTCAGTTGTCAGTACATCTATGAGAATAATTTCAACAGAATAACAATGTTGTCTCATGGAATAATAATACAAAACGTGTCTGTCCAGTGCTCCCTGGTTCCCATGGGGCTCTCTGTGGTCCTCACCCAGGATGAGCGCAGGGAAGGGCACCATGAACACGTCCTAACGTGCAGACAGGGCTCAGAGACACACAGACCATGTCCGAGTGCGCTTGGCTATTCCATGCTGGGGTTGATTTCCTGCAGCAACTAACAAGAGTAGACGCTGAACCGATTGTAATAAATCGACGTCGTTGAACTCAGAGCGGCATTTTCTACTCCCGTGATCCTACCCCATTGCCCGTGTGACACTACAGTCACTCCGCTGCAGTGTCATTGCACACGCAATGACACTAGGTCTTCAACAGCTCCGTGCCAGCAGTGCCTGGCCTGGTGCTTGGCACACAGGAAACGTTCAGTGGGTGGCGGGGTGTGAGAGGGGCCCGAAGACCTCCCAGAGGAGGGATGGGACCTACCGGACAGTGGGACTCGCAGGGGCTGGTGAGCTGTCGTCCATCCTGTTGGCAAGGGCCTCCGTGCTTCCTGTGAGGAGATGATGCAGGACTTCTAATCCCCGTTTGCCCAGGGGGGATAGGGGGAAAGACTCTTTCGGTGTTGCCGCTGTCACTTAGGTCAGTACAGGGAGAGGGACCTGGCTGAGGTGCTGGGTTTGTCATCGGTTCTTTATCTCAGGCACATTGCTCAGCGTGCCCCGTCCTGACTAGGGCCGCCCACAGCACAGCTGTCCCCAGGGAGGACGGGCAGTCTGACTGAGTTCTTCCCCGTTCCCTTCTCTGTGCCGCAGACCTCGCGGGCGTGAGTCTCGGGATCCACGCGGGAAGGTCGCTGGTTGTGTTTTGTGCAAATCAGCGGGCCACGTTATTCTCCAAGAGGTTTGGGGAAGGAGGGTGACGCAGGAAGTCTAAAGTGAAATTCTGGAAGTCTGAAACATGGTCTCTTCCTTAAATGACCCCCAACGTCTGGAGAGGTGGGCCTGGTGCCAACCGTGCTGTGACAACCGTGACCTCTCACCCCCGACGGCACCTCAGAATCACCGAGGAAGCCTGAAACCGTGTCGGTGCCTGAGGCCCAACCCAGACTGAAATGAAACCAGAACGTCAAGACGCCCGGGGAAGGGTGACCGTGTGACCAGGAGGCCCTGCCAGGGCTGCGCCAGCAGAGCTTAGACTTGAACTGTGAGTGACCACGGTGTACTTTTCTGTTTCTCTAATGTGTGTCCTGCACCCGGGCCAGACGGGTCCTCCTCCAATGTCACCCGTTCCTCAGAGAGGCCCTCACGCTGCGGCCCTTTGGGGTCCGTCTCTCACCCCTCCTGACCTGGTACCGACGGGTCCCATACGTTCTCCACGGGCACGATTTGAAGCAGGGAGACGTGGACAGCGAACCGTTGTTTCACAGTGTAATAGGGGACGGCTCGGGTGAAAGCGGCCACTCAGAGGGCTTTTGTATTGACCGGGACCATTTCTCAAGGCGTAGCTGATCATTTCCACGTCGGCTTCTGATGTGGAAAATTAAAGAAAATTCCTTTAATTTTCTTACCTCTGATTAAAGGTAAGAAAATTAAAGGAATTTTTCTTACCTTTAATCACGAATTGCCAAGCTATCCCTTCTGCTGAAATATTCATGTCCATGAGCTCAGGCCCGCCGACGGAAGCAGGCGTACCTCCTGCCAACAGCGGCACGGAAGATGGCCTGCGAGGTGCACGCTTGATGGGTTTCAGCAAATGGGGTGTCTGTGCCACTTGAAGGAGCGCCGAGAGGTCAATGCACACCCCACCCAGGGCTCCTTCCCAGAGACCTGCGCTCTGCCCAGCGGCCCCCTTCCAGGGTCCCTGTGGGTAGGGTGCCTCGTCCACGGGCCAGCCCAGGGGCCTGGACGGTGGCTCTCACGCCTTCAACACACAGGCGGGTGTCCTGCAGATGGTTATGCGACCATGGGCAGAGAATGTGAGGGTCACCCTCTGGCCACATTTTTTACTGAAGCGGAAGCACATGTGGGGGTCAGTGCTCCAAACTGCTTCATTTTGTTCAAGAGTCAACTGGATGTGTGTATTTTTTTTTTTTTTTTTAGGAAAGATACTTGGTATATACGTATATCTGTGTATATATATGTGTGTGTGTGTGTGTGTGTGTGTGTGTGTGTGTACACATAGCTATGTATCTATATCTGTAGACACACACGCATATATTCTTGTTTTAATTTCATTCCAACAGTATACAATCCAACAATATACACATTTTTTTAAAGGTATATATTTTTAAATTTCTTTTTATTTTATTCATTTTAGAGAGGAGACACAGAGAGAGAGAGAGAGAGAGAGAGAGAGAGAGAGAGAGAGAGAGAGAAAGGGGGGAGGAGCTGGAAGCATCAACTCCCATATGTGCCTTGACCAGACCAGTGCAGGGTTTTGAACTGGCGACCTCAGTGTTCCCAGGTCGACGCTTTATCCACTGCGCCACCACAGGTCAGGCAACAATATACACATTTAATAAAATATAATTTTGCCACTTTGTTTAGGGCTCTAATTTATTTGCAGCTCCTTACTTTGAAGAATAACTCAGCCATTATTTATCTTTAAGAATATAAAATGCAAAATGTAATCAATTGATTTCATTTATTGTTTTTTTTCTTTTATTTCCATAAGTAATGTTCTTCTAGGAACAATACAGCTATGCAACTATATGCACACTTTATGCTAGAAAGTCCATTTGATTTTAATAAGTAAGTTAGCAGACAAAAATCACAGATTGTTGAATTAAAAGGATTATGAATAAAAAATGAAGCGGTAATTATCTCACGAGAGGAATTTTTATTATTAAATTACTCAGTTATGAATTAAAGTGAGAAGGGAGAGGAAGAATCGAGTTGAAATCTGCTAGCTTTGTTTTCAGACCAGCCCAAGAGGAGGCAAGCACCCATAGAAACTGTTCTGTAAGGACTGGTTAGCGCCGTTTTTGAATCACATGTGAAGTACAGTCCAGCTAATCCATTTTAAAACTACTTTGATATTCTTAGAAGTGCAGTGGAAAGAGCTGGTATACAGCCCCTGTCATGCACCGGCACCCCTGAGCGCATGTCTGGGGGTCCGTTTGCTCTCCGCGGTGGCAGAGTGTGTTTCCGTATGAAGAAGGTCGTCAGTGACAAAGTCTCCTCTTCCCAGCCCATCCGGGCCTCTCAGCACTCCCCGTTCTTCCAGACCACACCTGGCTGTGAGGTGTCTAAACACTAAGTTTCTTTTCTTTCTTCTTTTAAAAATAATTTTATTTTAGAAAGTTAAATGTAACGGGGTGGCATCGATCAATAAGAGTACATAGGTTTCAGGTAAACATCTCTATAGCGCGTGAGCTGTTGATTGTGCTGTGTGCCCATCACCCAAAGTCCAATCATTGTCCGGCCTCGTCTATCTGTCCCTCTGTACTCCCCTCCACCCTGCCTTCCTCCCTCAACCCCCTCCGCCTGGAAACCATGTCACTTTTATCTATGTCCAGGATTCTCCAGGTACATCCCCAGTGAAGCGTTTAGATAGCCTCGAAGCTTTGAGACGGGGTAATCTATATGCAAGCACTTGTTCTGGGTAAAGGTTAGTTCTCTCTCAGTTTACTCATCTGTAAAATGGGAATAAAATAACACTCTTCTCACGAGTGTGGCAGGGCTTTTGAACCAGATGATGACTACAAAATTCGGAGCTCAGCAAACTGCAAAAACATTACATTGTTACTATGATGTGGCCCATGGTGACAGCTCACGAAACAGAAGCTACTCTTTCAGGAGTTCCACTCCCCAAACGGCATGTTAAACATTTCTGAACGAAGGCAATGACTTCCCATCAAGTAGTGTTTTCATTTTTATAACCTACCGGCTGACGTTAGACGTCGGGTAATCTGTTGCTCTGAAAAAGGTTTACGAAGACAAACAATACTAATTTGTAAACTACACACTTAACTCTTTATTGTAGCCAATAAAAACTTAAGCTTACGTTCAGTTGAAGGGTTTTGCCAGGACACATGGGCTGAGAGAATCAGCAGTGACATCATCGTCTCATTCATGACTTGTCAATAAACACCAAACATCCCACCGTGACAGCCCTGTCTAAACAAAGACGTCGCTTATTCCGCCCACATATGGAACCCTCAGAGAAATAACGGCCTGAAAACTGTGACTTCTAAGCACTCATTGAAAAAATTAAAATAGCCCCAAGGACGGATTTCTGACCGTACATAGGTGTGCAGTGCACATAGAGCAGGGAGATTTGACACCATCATCTCTGATGCACTGCGGGTTTCATTGATTTTTAATTTTTGCTGATGAGTACAAATCCAGCCTACGAGGAAGATGTTAAAGGTATTTATAGAATGGATGGCTGCAAGGTAGGAGGAGGGTCATGATCAAGCTATAGGTGGAGAATGACTCCATCCTGAGATAGTCCCGGGAGTCAGGGGAGGGGAGATGGTCAACCCCTCATACCATTCAGCCATTTTCCCCTTCTCTGCAAACGTGCCCCTTTACCCCGTTAGTTGCATTACCGTCTCTACTTGGATGGCCTTTCTGGGTCATTTTCCTCACAGTAAGTCAGGGACACATAGTGGTAAGTATAAGCTTCATCTTTCAGGGTATCTAAGGTCTAGTCATTAAACTCATTCCCACAGGGCCCCTAGTGACAGCAGGAGCTGCAGTCTGTGCCAGCACCAGGTGCAGCCTGCTCTGCTCCCACCTGTGCTGTGCCTGCAGTCCCCCCCCCCCCCCAGCGGATCTGACCCTGCTCCTCCCACACCTGCCGATCCGAAACGTGCGTAGAGTCCTACCGACGAAACGCAGTGCTCCACTGTCTCTCCATGCTTGGACAGTCCCAGGGCCTCTCTCAGAGCCCCCAGGAAGCAGAACAACTCACATCCTCACACACAGAGCCCCCAGATATCTGGGCTCCATTTCCATCGACAAAACTCAGCAGGTAACATTCAAATTGTATCACGTCTGTGGCCATACTTACAGCACACCGTGCTTTTTTACAACTTGACAATTATTTTTAATCTGTTCACCTTTCTCCTTAAAATAGCCTATCCCTCTCTCTGGCTAACAGAATTCATCCCTGATGAAGTCCCAGGTGGAATGTCACATGTCTCTGATCAAGGCCCCATGCTTGTCCTGGTCTTGTCTTCCTGCCACTCCATCATGGCTCACTTACACTCACATTGTGTGCAATAAATGCAGTCAGTGATTTTGTGTTTTCCTAAAAAAAGAAAAAAAGATAACTAAGTGGATGAAATTATAATCTCCAACACAAAGGTTGAGCTTTGTGATTCATAAAGCAAAATAGTGGAGGGAAAGAAAGCATTGTGGATACCTTCTTCTCTATCTACAATCTTGTAACAAAACTCACTTTCTTGATCTATTTTAGAATTTGGTATCTTTGTGAATCTGTTCTCTGTGTTTCACGGGCTTAGAATCACTATAGAAACAAACATCTTTCCCAGCACTCTCCAAGTTGTTGAGAATAGATAGAGATGAAAAATCATTTCATAATTGCCATGCACGTTGCTTGTAACATCACCGATGGAAGAACTTTAAAACTTGCTTGTATTTTGAGCTCGATAAAAACAACAACAACAAAAAGCTACCAGGCTCTGGGTGACAAGGTTAAATAATTATTTCACATAACGCTCTTCTCTCTCTTGTGCTCAGAAAACCATCTCGGAAAGGCAAAGGGAATTGATTACAACGTCAGAGACAACCAAACGTGTCCCTGACTTCTCTGTGATATTTAAGTTATTGGGGTGGAGAGGCTCTCATTCTGTGTTCTCATGGGCAAAACACAGTCCACTCGTGGCTTAACACAGTGTGGCAGAGGGGCACTCGGTTTCTCTGGTTTCATCATCAGTGTGGAGCCTGGGTCGCTTACTGCAGGGCCAGGGTGACATCTCCTTGTCCGGTTAGATGCTGGGCACGGCCACATGCGCAGAGAATTCAGGTCCCTTCTTGGGTGCTCAGTTTCTTTATCTGAAAAAGAAGACAGCCAGGTCAAACAAAGAGGGGGTGATGGTACGTTCTGTCACCACGGATGCTGATGCTTTCTCCACTGCTGCAAATTGCATAACCCAACCACGGCAGCGACTTGTTAAATTAAGCATAAGTTTTAAATAAGATTTGAAAACAACACACCACTCAGAATAGGGGAACGTTAACTCCTCCAGTCAATTAAAATGATGACTTTATAATTAGTGTAAAGGAAAGCAATTTAAATTTTTTAAAACAATAATTACAACACCCACGGGGGATGGTTCATATCGCTCACAAATTGAGATTCATAGAAAATAGGAACTTAATAAGACAATTACCAAATGTTCCTCCTTTTAGAGATCATGATGAAAATAAACAGAGAAGAATGTGTTCTGGGGTGAGGTAATGGACTTGATTTATATACAGGTGCACCCTGAGAAAGAAGATACCTACTAAGAAGAGCTGCTGGTGGCTAACGGGCTCAAATGTAAGAAACAGAGCCTGGCAGCAATTTCTCCCACACAAACTGCCTCGGGGAGAAGCTGCGTGAACTGTCTGCTGCCCTGAGTTCTGCTGGCTGAGCCCTTATAGAGGAGGTGTTCCTGGATTCCTATTTCAGCCAATAGGACTGAAGCTTCCCCATCCAATCAGAGCTGTGCAGCTATATCCCTAGTAGCATCTTTACTGACCAACAAGAGAAGCTCCATTCTAACCAATCAGGACAGAGCTTTTTGGACCAATCAAACTGCAAGGATTTGGAGTCCTCATTTGCATAAAGGGAAACCAATCAGGGACCAGCGGGGAGACTTCTGTCTATATAAGGCAGCTCCCCGCTGGCTCTGGGAGTGTATTTCCTGGATACTGTGTTTGTCTGGCTGTCTCACTGGAGCAGAAAAGAGCAGAGCAGAGTTATTAAGTCACAGAGGCCACCTCAGCCCAGGGTCACCTCATAGCCGTATGGGAGATTCCTATTGGCTGGAGATTCCTGGTAGCGTTTGACTTGGCCTCATGGACCATGATTGGCAGATGTGAGGAGAGTACTGCTAGCCCTGTGATCCTGACTGGACTGATGGTATAGTTGCAATGTCATGGTTGCTTCAGGCCCTATTGTCCACAAGCACATTACAGGGTTTAAATGCATGCACCCTTGTGGACATTGACACTGACTCCTAAGTTATTCTATAAACCAGTGATTTTGTTCTATTTTTTATAAAGTTTAAGTTAACTTCAACTTTATTGAGGTATACGAATATAAAGTTACATCTTTAAAGTATACATTGTGGTCATTGTTGGACAGATACATTGTGAAAGTGTTCCTCCCGTCAGATTAAGGAACACATTCTATCACCTCCCATATTTATCTTTGTCTTTCTTTCTTCTCAGTGAGAACTCAGGTTCTATTCTCCAAGCACATTAAGTCACTATATACAACACACTGTTATTGATGAAGTCCCCTTCTCACTCACCAGATCCTTAGAACGTATTCATCTTATACGTGAGGGTTTGTACCTTTTACCAGTCTCTCCCTATCCCTCCCCACTCAGCCACCGGCAAGCACTGTCCTGTTTCTATGCATCTTTCTTTTTCTTTTTTCGATTGCATATATAAGGAAGACGTATAAACCACTGGGTTTTAGCAGCGTTAGAGCTCTCCGCTTTAGGTGCCTCAGAGTCCCTGCGAGTCTTTTTAAGTTCACTCCCGTCTCTTGGAACTGACGTCTCCACTGGCTCCACTTCCTTCCCTCGTGGGATCACTGACTAAGGAAGCCGGTGGTACTGAGAGATGAGTGTTAACAGAAGACATACTCCCTGCTGTATCAGCAAAGGAAACAATGCTGAGGATTACGCTAAACATATGTGTCCCAGGTCTTTCCTCACGGTGACCACAAATTCAGAAAAGACCTTTTTTAATTTTTTTTTTACACAAATTATTATAAAAGCACCTTTCCAGAGCCGATGATCAGAAATTAGACGGATACACAGACTCCCCAAACTTTCCTACAAAATTGAGTTCCTATTAACCCAGCACGTGGGAGCCGTGGACACAAACTCAGATCTCTGCTAGGTGTTTATCCTTGGCCTAAACCTGTCTCTCTTTTCGTAATGATCACAAACATTACCAGAGATACCAATGGATTTAAACATTCTTGGGAGTGGGGGATGACGGGAGTCATTTTGGGGAGAAGAAATGTTTAATCGATGTCAGACAAGTGCTTTTCAGAGCTGCAGCTCAGCCAACCAAATCAATGAACCTGCATTGGGAATTACCGTATAACCCCATGTATAAGATGCTCCTTAATTTTGGGGCCCAAAATCTGAAAAAAAAATAATGTTATTGAACTCAAATTTTATTCATCATAAAATTCATACAGGTCCTCATCGCTGTCAAAACTCCCATCCATTGGCTTGTCCTCGTCTGTGTCTGATGTCGAACCCCTGTCTCCATATACTGCCTCGTCCTCAGTTCCATCTATGGCATTGGAAACGCCACGGCCACTGTACAAGACACACCCCAAATTTTTCAAAAAAGGGTGTGTCTTATACATGGGGAGATACGGCAGGGTTGTTCCCCCTCAGCCAGACTTGCTCACTGACCCCCACTGTGGACTGCAGCCGTCTCAGTAGCCCTGTCAGAGAGCAGACGGATAGAAGGCACACGGGGACATCTCTCCTATCTCTGATTGCAGCGGCCGGAGGCGTGCGTGTGGTGACAGGCACGGCGAGCTTTCCTGCAGTTCAGAGCTCCGTTTTTTTCCTGCAACTTATGGGGAAATAAATGCTCACAAGCCATCGTTTCTCAGGGAACGTTTGAAAGGAGCCATCGGGTGTTAAAGCAGTTTTCTAAAGTCTGTCTTCGTGGCATTAGAAGGAACGCCGTGGCCGGTAAAGAAAAGGAAGGGTAAGAAATTGGAAATGACCCGCGCTCTTCAACAGTGTGTTTGCGTTCATCAGTCACGAGGGCGTTAATGGATTACCCCTTTGCTTCCTTTTTCTCACGAGAGGTCAGTTTCAGGAGCAGCGAGCCAGGAAATGATTCATGACGTGACGTGCCCATCACTCCGGCCGGATTGGCATGGTTCCTTCAGGGTCGTAAGCGCAGATCTGATTTGCTGGTTCCGTCAGACGGTGCCTGATGGACCTTGCCAACACGGAAGTGAACAGACGTGTCTGACCCCGACACCCTCAGTGCACCTTATTTGAAGTAACATTTAAAAGGTTTGGTTTAGGCGGTTAAGCTCGGTCTGCTCCGCAGGAAAACGGTACCCCACCTGATTCTAATGGGGTGAGTAAAGCCAAATTTCAGAAAATAATATTGATAAACAACACACCTGGGAAGCACTCCAGGATACTATTAAGTGTCTTTGACCAATGCCATTAATTAATTAATGCCTATTATCTTCCTACCTCACCTTATTCGTCGATATCGATGTGTAGGCTTGTTAGTGTAAAAATCCGCCCCAGGTGGGTTCCTCCACGTGCTGGATTAGGGTTCAAATGCTGAAGGACACATTGTTGATTGCAGCCACAGAACATGGGAGAACTGATCTTTGCATCTTTCTCCCCCACCTCTCTTAACTTCCTGCGTAAATGAAAGGGACTGTGCATTTTGTCATCTGTGTGAAATACGAGTCCACGTGCCACCTCTCTCAGAGCTCTGCTGTGCCCACCGCTTCAGCTCTCTTCCGTCTGTGCCTGGCGCTCCAAAGATACGTTCTCATTATGGAATATTTTAGATTCAAACAAGAGGAAGGAGGTTGATATAACGGAGAGCCGACTAGCCATCACCCAACCTGGAGAATCTGAATCCAGACCCTGAGCTACCCGTGTCATCTATTGTAGCCTGCTCCACGGTGGCATCTCCTTTCTTTCCCCAGCCTTCACCCCAACACACCTGGTGACTGTGAGCAGGTGGGGATGGAGCAGCCAGGCAGGGAGACTCCACAGAGGTATTGCAGGCATTGGGCTGATCGTAGTAGGGGAGCCACTGAAGGGATATGGTGAGAAATGTGTCTTTTACGAAAGGCACTCTGTTTACTATTTAGAAGTGTGTGTGCTGGTTGGCTCAGTGGTAGAGCATCAGCCTGGCTGTGGAAGTTCTGGGTTCGATTCTCAGCCGGGGCACACAGGAGAAGCGCCCATCTGCTTCTCCACCCTTCCCTCTCTCCATTCTCTCTCTCTCTCTCTTCCCCTCCCACAGCCAAGGCTCCATTGGAGCAAAGTTGGCCCGGGCACTGAGGACGGCTCCATGGCCTCCACCTCAGGTGCTAGAATGGCTCTGGTTGCAACGGAGCAACAGCCCAGATGGGCAGAGCATCGCCCCCTGGTGGGCATGCCGGGTGGATCCTGGCTGCGCACATGCAGGAGTCTGTCTGACTGCCTCCCAGCTTCTAATTTTGGAAAAATACAAAAAAGGATAAAAGTGTATGTATCCACGCAGGCTCCACCCCCACCCTGATGCTGCAGGACACAGAAGACCCACGCTGCCACATGTCACCATGTCCTCCCTGCAGGAGAGTCCCTGCTGCACCGTGGGAGCCCAGCGAGGCTGAGTCTCATCGGCTCTTCTAACATGGTCGTGTTCACTCCAAGGAGTGGGGCGATCTTGCCCTGGATGGTGGTCCCAAGCCATCCAGAGTATTAATAGCATTTGGAATAGAAGGCTGAAAGGCTGTGTCTCTACGCAGCCTCTGCATAGAAAATAATTTGAATCATAGGCATTATTATTTGTATTAAATATTTTAGAAAAAGTGGGTAATATAAAAAATAAGTACAATTATATCACTCACAGTCCTACTTTCCAGAATATTCCACCTTCATGTTTTTGTACTTTTCACTTTTTACTACAGTGTGCATATTCATATAGATTGAGCTATTGAAAATAGTCCCAATTACATAACATTTCACATATATTATAAATACAATTTAGATCAGCTTAAAGATCTATGTTAAATAGTATCTTTTATGTAACTGATGAAAGTATGAAATACATGGAGCAGAATATAAACAGGCAACAAAAGAGGAAAACTAATATATGTTAGAGAATAAATTGTGAGTTATGAGTCAGGTTGATAGTAAGGGACTTCTTTATTCTAACTTAGTTCACTCAGTCTGTAACATCCAAACAAATGGAGCAGGTGAAATAAACTTGAGCCCACAATGTTCAGTCATTGAATAGCTCAGACAGAGTCCCTGGTTCCTGGATCATAATTTTATATTGAAAAGTGCATTCTTTATAAGAGGACTGTTGGTGTTAGTGAGTGATGATAGGTAAAGAGAATAATGTTCTCAAGGTCCATCCATGTTGTTGTAAATGTCACTATGTCATCTTTTCTTACGACTGAGCGGTATTCCATTGTATATATGTATCACATCTTCTTTATCCAATCCTCTGTCGAGGGGGCACTTTGGTTGTGTCCATGTCTTGGCCACCATGAATAATGCTGCAGTGAACATGGGGCTGCATGTGTTTTTACGTACCAATGTTTCTGAGTTTTGGGGGTACATACCCAGTAGAGGGGGATCGCTGGGTCTTATGGTAGTTCTATTTTTAGTTTTTTGAGGATCCACCATACTTTCTTCCATAATGGTTGTACTACTTTACATTCCCACCAGCAGTGAACGAGGGTTCCTTTTTCTCCACAGCCTCTCCAGCACCTGTTATCACCTGTCTTATTGATAATAGCCAATCTAACAGGTGTGACGTGGTATCTCGTTGTAGTTTTTATATAAAACTGAGACTCAGTGGACATAGATAAGAGCACAATGGTCACCAGAGGGAGGAGGATTGGGGAAAGGGTGGGAGAAGGGTGTAAAGAGGGACAAATACACGGTGACGGAAAGTGACGTGACTTTGGGTGATGGGTCTGAACCATAATCCACAGTTCCAATGCTATAGAAATGTCCACCTGAAACCTGTGTGCTCTTGTTGATCCATGTCAACCTGTTAAATTTAATTGTCAGTATTAATAAAAGAAAAAGACAAAAAAGGCAAAGAGAAGTGAAAGGAATCAAAGGAAAACATCTCTGCCACCCCTGCCGGCCCACCCGCATGAAACCTCTTCCTTCTGGAAAGTTCTGGAAAACCCTCTGAGTACCCCAGAGACTTCATGCTCATCACGTGAACTTCATGGAGAATTTTGTGTTGATTTTGATGTTTAGGAAAAGTTGAAAGCAAAGAGTCTCAGATTTGGAATAATAATAATAGTAAAGATCTCGGATTGAGCCTGACCAGGTGGTGGCGCAGTGGATAGAGCGTTGGACTGGGATGCAGAAGACTCAGGTTCGAGACCCCGAGGTCACCAGCTTGAGCGCGGGCCCATCTGGCTTGAGCAAAAGCTCGTCAGCTTGGACCCAGGGTCCCTGGCTCCAGCAAGGGGTTGCTAGGTCTGCTGAAGGCCCGCAGTCAAGGCACATGTGAGAAAGCAATCAATGAACAACTAAGGTGTCGCAACGGCAATGAAAAACTTATGATTGATGCTTCTCATCTCTCTCCGTTCCTGTCTGTCTGTCCCTATCTATCCCTCTGTCTGATTCTCTCTCTGTCCCTGTAAAAAAAAAAAAAAAAAGATCTCGGATCGATTACCCGCATGCTCGAAGAAATCCTTAGGAACATTTTTACTTCCCACATTGGTTTGAATGTCATTATTTTGTATTTTATAGTTAAGATGTTTGTGCTTAAAGTAAGTGCACCTCACATGCCAGTAATGGCTTTTCCCTTTATCTTGGCTGATACCCAGCAGACAAACTGGTAAGTCTTCCTTTAAATGGCATTCTAAACGGTCTCGGACAGCCCTGGCATGTGTCAGCCCAGGACACGCTCTGCGCCATGATGCAGAACTACTGGTATTCACAATGCCCTATGCCCGTTGGGGGACCTCGCTGACATCGCTCAACAGACTAAAATACAAAGGCTTTCTCTTGTTTTCCTCTTTAATTCAGGGGTCAAATATCATTTATATGAAGGTAGAAAGGCGTTGCTCCTGCGGAGTTTGTCGATAAAAACCTGCGTTACAAATACCCTCAGCGAGCGTTGTTCTCGCTGGTTCTGTGGGCTGGTTGGTTGGTGTTGCTTGTCACTTGCTACGACCAGATTCTCTAACAGAAGGTGAGGGGGAAAGACTTCAGGATTTTGATAGAATTTATACAGATTTGGAAAGCGGTGGACAGAGCTAATGAAAGACAAACTCTGAAGACGAGGACAGGATTTGGTGGACGTCCTTGTTCACGGCTCTGAGCGTGGGTTCATACTATTGACCCCGTCAAGGTGTTCCTGACCAGGTACCAGGGACTCAGAGGGGGCAGACCGTGACCAGCTATAGCAAGGTGGGAAGAGGGGGCTCTACTGGTGGTGAGTGGACCGGTGGGCATGGGCTAGGGCATCTTCTAGAAGGAATAAACCCAGGGTCTCATGTACGTCACACCCTGAGGTTTGCTCCTCACACATCTGAGCTGAAGTGGGCCCATCAGGTGCATGGCGTCTTCGGGTCCCCCAAACAGGAAGAAAGGGCGGGAGGATCCAGCAGCAGCAGCCACAGTGTTGTGGTGAAGCCGAGCTCAGACCATCAGTCCAAACTGGCCACGTGCTCACACCGACCTCCAGGTCCTGCAGGGAGACTAGCCCTCCGTGTGCTCTGGATCGGGGAGACACAGTGTTGGCAAGCCCCTGCAGCGCATGCCCGGGTGAGAGCTGAAAAGACCGTGTCTCTGTGGCACCTGTCTGCTGTCACCCACGGCTCTGCTGGTCTGTACGAGGTCCGTTTTCTGCTCATACATGTTCCCGACCGGGATCCACCCGGCATGCCCACCAGGGGGCGATGCTCTGCCCATCTGGGCTGTTGCTCCATTGCAACCAGAGCCATTCTAGCACCTGAGGCGGAGGCCATGGAGCCGTCCTCAGTGCCCGGACCAACTTTGCTCCAATGGAGCCTTGGCTGCGGGAGGGGAAGAGAGATAGAGAGGAAGGAGAGGAGGAAGGGTGGAGAAGCAGATGGGTGCTTCCCCTGTGTGCCCTGGCCGGGAATCGAACTCGGGACTTCTACACATCAGCCTGACACTCTACCACTGAGCCAACCGACCAGGGTCCCCCACATGCACCTTTAAAACAATATATAGGCTGTGCTCCCTCTCCCTTACCCAGGGCAAGGCTCCGGGGTGGTCCTGGCAACACCAGCTTCTGCGTGACTTTGGGTTACTTGTGAAAAATGGAAATTGCTGGGCGTGAACACAGGCGGGGGAGAGGAGAGTCCGGGCAGACTGAGTCAGGAAAGTGGGTTATATTTTCAAATGCTCCGAATACTTACTGGTTTGTATTTGTCCATTGCGTGGTGTCCCTGGGCTCCGAGGGTGGTGACCTCCAAATTTGGTGTCTGTGTCCCCAGGACCAGGAAGAGACACTGGAAGTCTCATTAAGTGTCCTTTCACCTGAACTGTAAGAGCTGCCTGGGGCTGGAGGGGGTCCCTGGCCGGAAGGGACAGATAGATCAGTGGTTATGACCAGCAGCCTCTGTGAGGGTGAGCCCACGACAGACATTGCGCCTGGGTGAGGGTAGAGCTGAATGCTGAGCCCAGACTGCATGTGAGCAAGTTCCTCCTTCTTTGAAAGACACAAAAGCTGCTTGTCCAGCCGCAGCCCGGACTCTGCCTGCTCAGCAGACACGCTGCAAAGTAGGGTGGGACATACGGCCATTGCCTGTTGGGACCTCCCGGAGACCACTAATGTGATACATTGCACAGAACACGGGGACACCATCCATACAGTGACACTGTCCCTAGAAACCAGGAGGTAGGTCACCCAGTGACTAGAAACAAATGCTGTTTCTCATGAGAAAATGGGGTGAGTGACCGCAAGTAGAGACGGGTAGCTATGGACGGGTAGATCTGAGGAGCCAGCCTACAGAGTGTCATCTATTTCACGAGTGTTTTTGTGAAGCAGTTGCCTGTGTAAGTGTTTCAGTTCCATAAAGCTGAAGGCGACCCTGCTGGGTCAACTTTCCACACCGGTTGTTCTGAAGACACGGGAGTGAACACCCTGCCATGTGGGACAGGTCTGTCCTCGGTGCTTGTCCTTCTCTTCCCAGTGCCAGGCATGCTTGAGGGGTGCCAGAGGACCTGTTTACAAGAATAGTTGGGGTTGGCGGTGGGATTCGGCCGGTTCGCACCGATTCAGCAGAACTGAGACCTAATTCTGTGTTGAGCTCTGTGAACTGGCTGTTAGAATGGCACTTGTCATCAGGGTGCTCTCTAAGGAGGGCCGCTGGGCAGCCGCCCCATGTGGAAATCACACATTGACATTCCTCACTCTCTTTTAACGTTCATCTGTGCTACGGCGTGTTCTAAGTGCCTGTGATCCCGTTCATTCCGTCCACGGGTAAAAACAAAATTTGAAGAAACTATGCTTGTAATATTGATTTATTCATTTCATAAAGCTCATTATACCTTGGATGAAATACTGTTTTAATTCCCTTGAGTTTGTCACTTCAGTAAACAAATATATAACGTTTTGTGTACCCCTTCTATTGTTCTTATTTAAGTATGAAACACATGAAACAATACACTGCCTTTCAGTAGTATATCATTATTTTTTATATTTAAAATGGTCATTAGGGCAGAACTGGTTGTTAAATTATTTGAATCCAACCACCAACCCCGGGGCTCTCCTGTCTACAGGCTGATAACTCGGGTGGTAAGCCCTCTGTCAGGTGTGCGTAAGGCTAGCCGCCTCGCCCTGAGTGTGGGGTAATGTCTCATCCACAGGATATAATGAGCACAGTGCTTAATAGAAGTAATAGGAATTCACGAGTAAAATGAATTAGAATGTGTTTGGTGTAAATCACGAAAAGCCAGTAAACAGCCCGTTGACGCTGGAGCTCATCAACGCTGGAAGAAACTTGTCATGTTCTTATCATCACAGCAACACCCGTGCTGCTCACGTTTCACAAACTACGAGTTTCCTCTGAGTGTCGTTTTCAGTAGGGACTTGGCAGACAAGGACAGGAAGACAGAGATCGCCCCTCAGGTAGCCGGAGACTTAGAGCACATACGTCTGTGCCCCCTGAACCCCACCGGGCCCCTGAGTCCACCGGGGCGGTGTTCTCAGGATCGGCAGGTTCAACCTTCGAGTGGCTAACGTGAAGCACTATGAGCGGACATTGTCTCCAAGGATGGCAGATAGAACTCGAGGAGTTATTTCCCCACCAGTATCACGTCAGCTTTAACACCAACGTTCCTTTTGTTATAGTTAGTTGGTACGTAATTGCACGACCCCCTCACTGTGGAATCTGTAATTTAAAGTATCTGTTAAGCAGGATAAATTGAAGAAATAATAATGTGTGTGTGTGTGTGTGTGTGTGTGTGTGTTTAGCTGGAATGATGTAGCTATTTAATTCTGCATACTCTACACACAAAAAAAGCTTGGAATTGAATTTGAAAAAATCAGCAATGCTTTAATAATAAATAAAACACCACCCATCCAGTGAACTAGTAAAGAGTAGGGAGGGAGTTCGGTGCTCACAGACCTGGGTCTGGGCTGTCAATTTAAAACCCTGGCCGGGGTGTAAAGTATTCCGTCCACCCAGCATTCCTGTCCGTAACGGCGGGTCTTACAGTGCATGTTTTCCGGAAAGCCTTTGAACACTAAAATACAATTTAACAAGTTGGCACTTTTGTATCACAGAACCAAAGGTCATTCATATCTTGTGCACTGTTATCTGTAGGTACCTTGTGCATCAAGGAAGGAAATAGTAAAATTCCGTATGGGTCTACTCTGCTGTGTCACAACTTGTCACACGAACAGTTGGCATGTAGAGAAACAAGGTTAAGCGGAGTATTAACCAGACCAGGACAGTGCCATCTTCAAAACCACAAGACACCAGAATTCCTACAACCAGCTCTGACCTGTATTCACTGATTTAGTCCAGTGGTTGATGATTTTTTTTCCTTTAAGAAGATTAAAACTTCCCCCATCAGAGTTCGGTCTCCTTTCTACAAGATCCGTGAGGAAGTGAAACCCTTTAGTTATGGAACTATTGTCTGTCTGATTCTTTGTGGGTCACTTAGTGCTTTATTTAACATCTCTAATTAAATGGGATGACCCGAGAAAAAAGAGACAACTCGATGAGCGAACAGATTCCGGATTAGTTACCGTTCCCCGGGGGGACATTGTCAAAAGTCGCGGTCTGGGTAACTTTTGTCTCATTATATTAGAATCAAGAAAATTCATAGGAATTTATCATTTTATTCAGCACTTTTAAAAGTAATCAGACGATGGAGGAGCTCTTCCAAATTGAAATTTTTTTATATATATATCATATCTCAATACCAACCTTGCCCCATCCGCTAATGAACCCTGCAGCGCCCCGTGATGTGGGATGAGGACCCCTTCTTAGACAAAGTCGCTGCTTTATCTTGCTGAACATTACATATAAAAATTGTATTTTTCTCTGAGCCTGTTCTTCCGAGCAGCTCTAATAAATTTGGTGCTCGGTCTGCTTTCATTACTGGGAGAGACTTTTCTGCAGCTCGGGAGAGATCCCTATCTATTCAATTCCAATTTCCAGAGGCAATAAGACACCCCGAGGCTTGGCAAGCTCGCGCAGTGAACCCGCCGCCCCGGAAGGTCAAAGGCCTCCCGAAATCATAGAGGCTCCGGAGGGCCCGAGCCCCAGTGCTGATGGGGGTCACCTGGGAGGGTCAGTGTCCCAGCAGAGACGTCAGGAGCACGAGGGAATTATTGACTTTTGTGAGGAACGTTCTTCAACAGCGTCTGAGGTGGTCGGTGGCCGTATACCGCTGTGAACAAAATGATCACCTTTCATTTTATCAACCCGGTTCCTTCCAAAAGGGCTCAGATTTGACCTACATCTCATCCTCTAGCAAGCGGATACCATAAATAATTAGTTCGAGCTAAGTTACTGGAATCGGTAGACCAGTGGTTCTTAACCTTTTTTGAGGTACCGAACCCACCAGTGTCATATGCGCATTCACCGAACCCTTCTTTAGTGATAAATAAAATATGATTTTTTTTCCCCAAATTCAGGACACAGGTATATGTTTTGTTACTGGTGCACAAAATGAGCCGTGCATGAACATCACCTTGCTCAAAGAACAAAACCAACAAAGTGCATGAACTCACAACAAATGACGGTATTACTTTATTCTGGCCTCCGCGGCAGAGGCTTCTCCGAACCCCTGAGACCGACTCATCGAACCCCTAGGGTCCCATAGAACCCAGGTGAAGAACCACTGCTGTAGAATCTGAAGAGGTCTCGTTCCGAGACTCGTTCCTGTGGTTCAGTGCAGGTCACGGTGCCGGGCAGCGGTTCTCTACAAGGAGAGACAGACATGCACATTCTCACTTATTTCCCTAAACAACCAGAACGGTAGCCTTGCGGACACTGGGCACTGAAGCTGCCCACCTGAAGCTCGTCTCCCTGCCGCTTCCTTAGACCCACCTTCTGAAAGAGGGGAAATTACCATCAATATAAATTTTTCTTGGCTGTAGCCAATGGAGCAGTTGAATTCCTGCAGGTCCGGTTAAAATAACATTCTTTTAAAAATTGTTTTCTTGTTTATTTTTTTAAGCAAAAGGAGGGGAGACAGAGAGACAGTCTCCTGCATGCGCCTGCACTGGGATCCACCCGGCCTCTGGGGCCGATGCTCAAACTAACCCAGCTATCTTCAGTGCCCGAGGCTGACGCTTGCACTAATGGAGCTATTGGCCGCGGGAGGAGAAGAGAGAGAAGGAGAGAGGGGGGAGGGGAAGAGAATCAGATGGTTGCTTCTCCTGTGTGCCCTGACCGGGGACTGAACCCAGGATGTCCTCGTGCTGGGCAGGTGCTCTATCCCTGAGCCAACCAGTCAGGGCCTAAATAATAGTCTACCATATCAATTGAAAGATTCAACCACGTAACACGAACAGGGACAAAGTTGATTAACGCTGCTGTCAGCGATAAAAAGGGCATCTTAGGGATTTTTATTAATCAGGGCCACTCCCTCTTTCTCTTCCAATCCTATATCTACCCCTGTACATATATTGACAGAGATATGTATATGTAGAGATATTATATACCTACCCTTGTACAGCTCTGTTTATGTATCTATCTATGTATCTGCCTATCGTCTACATTTATTGTAAGAAAGTGGTTCATGTAACAATGTGACTTCTGGCACGAGTGTGGCATCCTCTGGGTGGGCTGGCAGGTGGGACATCCCTCTGAAACTGGCAGCTGCAGTCTTGGGCCCGAAGGCAGCGGGAGACCTTCCTCCCCTGGGGCCTCTGTCTCTGCTCCTGTGGCCTTCGGCTGGTTGGATGAGCCCCCGCCCCATCATGGGGGGGGCAATCTGCTCCCTCAGTGTCTACTGATTTCACTGTGAGCCACGTGACATCCAGACGGCTGTCGACCAGCCTCCGGCTACCGTAGCCTAGTCGAGGTGACAGTACGTAGGTCACAGAGTGGAGTTGTTGATAACAACCAACTACACCCCAAATTCAGGGATATCGGGTCCATCTCTGTCTGTTACTGTGTCCCCTGCACCTTGGAGAAAAAGGGACATCTGAGAATAATGGGTCTTGGTGACCTTTTCATGCAACTCTGTAAATTGACTGAAAATCAACTGTCTTCTTACATTGGACAGATGTTATGGGATATGGGTTATAACTCAACAAAGTTGTTACAAAGGTGACGAAGTTGTGTGCATGTGTGTTTGCCTGAAACTCAGTGGCCAAGTCCCCGCTGGCCAGGAGGCCATCAGTGCCCTAAGCAGAGAGCCCAGGGCAACAGCACAGTCTGAGGCGGGTCTGGCAGCTCACACAACCACCGGGCCAGAACAGGTGGGGGTGGTGGTCCCTGTGGAACATGGATTGGAGAGGTCTGAGTCCCGCTGACCAGGGAAGGTCCACGTCACGGAACATCGGCCCCTTAGGCAGGAAGTCAGGCAGCCGTCGCTGTGCTCGGACGAGAAGCTCAAAGGCCCCGTGCCGTTTCACAACAGCTGTGAGTCTAACCCCAGACGGGGAAAGCCACACGTACAGGGCAAGCAAGTGTTGATACCACTCCTCATTGGTGGCAGTGTCCAGCCTGGTCTGCTGTCACCTGCCGCCGAACTGCTGCCCCAGGCTTCTGTGGAACAAGCCCCCGCGGCCCCTCCAACCATGGAAGACCCTCCGCCGGTGTCCGGCGGCCCCTCCCTCCTTGGAAGACCCTCCGCCGGTAGTTGGCGGCCCCTCCCTCCGTGGAAGACCCTCCGCCGTTGGCCTGCGGCCCCTCCCTCCGTGGAAGACCCTCCGCCGTTGGCCTGCGGCCCCTCCCTCCGTGGAAGACCCTCTGCCGGCGGCCAGGGACAGCAGGACGCTCTGGGCTCTGCCACTGGACCAGCCCTCAGGCGACAAGGGCAGTGTGCGGCCGGCGGCCCCTCCCTCCAGGGATCGCGGACAGAGGGGCGTTAGGAAGTAGCGCAACCCCAGCCTGCGGGCAGCTGTCCCTTCCCCTGCCCAGCACACACAGCTCAGCGATCCCTTCCTGACCAGGGAGAGGCCGGGCCGCGCCCACGAAACGCCCGAGACCGTCCTGAGTAGCTCCGCGCAAGTGACGCTGTGTGATCTGAGAACTCGGACAGATCAGACATTTATTTCCCTTTAAGCAAACGCAGCTAACGCGCTCCGGCCCCTGTCAAATCCCACCCCGAAGGTGACGGTGCCCAGAGCGCTTACCGGGTAATAGTCCCCGTCTCTCCTGGTTGCTTGCGTGCTGGATGATGATGGACGCATCCATGTATCAAGCAGACATCTTATCTGTAACACGTGCTCATGAGACATGTTGGGAGATGCGGACATGGCGTGAAGGCGGCAAGTCTTCAGCTCAGAGTTTTCAGCTTGTGCCTGTGTGGGTGTAGGTGGGGGGAGGAGAGAGAGAGGGAGAGAGAGAGAGAGAGCGACTGGTGTAGATTACACGCGCATGTATCACACACATGCCAGCCTTCTCCCACGTCCTTCGGGGACATTTCTCCTTGCTCACCCCCTCCTGGCTGGCTGGGTTGACCCAGGTGACAAATGACAGAGCAGATAACACGAAATAGGGCCGTCATGTGAACCAGAGGTGTCCGGCTTTCATGGAAACACTGAAGAATTACGCGTGGAGAGACGGGGACCAGCTGGGAGAAGAGGGCAGAGAAGGAGGGGAGAGGCTCCCGACAAGGGCATCCTGTCTTGAGAGCATCGTCAGGGACAGGAAAACATTGTGCGTGGGCCAGGTGCAATGTCACTCGTTGAAAAGAGACCCAGCGGTGCCCACAGGGTCGCCGTGGGTTAGAGATGGAATCCGTCTTTGGTCATTTGCAGGAGTCTGTGTGGGTAGGTGACATGTCAGACTGGTGTGTCCTGTGCAGGCAAGGCTACACCAAGGCAAGCTAGGGGGAGTCACCTGGCTCATTTTGTCCCTTCCTGGTGTCCTGGGGTCCCCGCTTCCAGAGAGGAGGGTGCTGAGTGGTTGAGCGTGAATATCACCCCCTGCCTGGGCTCTCACTCGCTCTGAGGCTGACCGGCCACCTGTGAGACCTCCTCTCACCTGTGATTGGCAGGGTGGATCCATCTCTCATCCAACACCCTGAAAAAGCAGGATCTAAAGGGAGGGGGTGTGAATGGTCGCCCCTCGGAATCCACCTGGAGGAGCCCAGGGTTGTCAGGGCCGCACGAAGCCGAAGTCATGTCTAGGACCTGCCATCTGCACCCCTGACTGGCTCTGATGCTTATTGTTTGGTGACTACGTCCATATTTGACTCTAAGATTATTGACAACGAAAGTGAGGAAGAATCTGTTATTATTGGGGACTCTCTTCCCAAGGACACACAATTCCACGGACGAAGGTGATTATCTGTGTTCCTCTTTGTCAGCACGGACCAGGATGTACGACGGTCCTCCATCGGTCCTCCCGGAGTGACCTGAATGAACAAGGTTCAGGCTCTGTGATCCGCGCTGAGCTGCCGCTGTGACAGAAGCATCAGTGTCCTCACAACTCAGCTGCGTCTGGGACGTCCTCCCTCTCCAGGACGATTTTATTGTCCCTGTGACCCCAAAGAAAAGCATGCTGTCTTTGGAAACGTGGGTGTATCCAGCTGGCACCCTTCACTGAAAACGACAGCAATGATCTCTGTAAGTGGAACGGACCCCGAGCGGGGTCACGGCTGCGGAACAGTGGCCCAATATCCCATGATGCTACTGCTTCGCTGTAGCAGCGAGCATGCCAATAGTTAATAAAGACATATGCTGAAAGGGAAAGAAAACACCCAAGGCAACGCGACTCGGTGACACGACCACATAAGCCAGCCTTTCGTGGCAGATAAGGAATCACATGCTCCTGTGCTCAGAACACATGGTGACGTTCTCTACCTTCAGGCTCCTCAGTGACATATAAAGTTTAAATCATTTTTTTTCCACATTCATACGTTTGATCCTATACATATTTTGTTTTTAAATGCAGAACAATCTATTTCAGGGGAAAGAACCCAGCAACACAGGAATGGAAACTACAGAAAGTGAAGACTTCTGCAAGGGACACTCACACAGTTAAACCCTTCTGCACTTTTCCCGCTTAAGTCTATGTTTTGAGAATAAGACTGTGTCAGTTCTTAGTCTTGTTCATAGTAGTTTTGTATCAGATTTAATAGATATATCACTTAAAATTTTATTTTAAATTAAATGTAATGGGGTGACATTGATCGATAAGAGTACATAGGTTTCTGGTGAACCTCTCCATAAAATTTAAACTATGGATTGTGTTGGGTGCCCGTCACCCAAAGTCAAGTCATTTTTCGTCACCATATATTAGTCCTTCTTTTCTCCCCTCCCCCCTCCCAGGTAACCATTTCACTTTTATTTACGTCCACGAGTCTCAGTTTTTACATCCCACCTCTGTGTGAAGTCATATAGCTTTTAGCTTTTCCTGATTTACTTATTTCACTCGGTGTCAAGTTCTCCAGGTCCACCCATGTTGTCGTGAATGTCACTACAGTGGTACCTTGAGATACGAACAGACCAACAACATAGAATTTTTTTTTTTTCTTTTTTTTTAATATACGAGCTGCGACTCAGTTTGTATTTTAGTTCGAGATCCAAGCAAAATTCTGAGATACGAGTTGTGATTCCAGAAGCTGCCGCTAGTTGGCGCGTTGGCACACAGGTCCAGTATCAGCAGTTTGATATATGAGTTGACTGACTTACGAGCTCGGTTACAGAACGAATTAAGTTTGTATCTCAAGGTCCCACTGTATGTCATCATTTCTTATGGCTGAGTAGTATCCCATTGTATATGGACCACATCTTCTTTATCCAATCCTCTATCGAGGGGCACTTTGGTTGTTTCCACGTCTTGGTTGCTGTGAATAATGCTGCGTTGAACGTATAGTGTCCGCTTTATCATCATGAAATGTCCATCTTTGTCTCTTGTTATATTTGTTGTCCTGAACCTGAAGTTGGTATTGTCAGCTCTGAGCATGGCTACCCCTGCTTTTCTTTGGGTATTATTTGCTTGGAGAATCCTCTTCCAGCCTTTCACTCTGAGTCTACTTTTGTCCCTGCAGCTTAGATGTGTCTCCTGAGGAAGCATCCGGTTGGGTTCCGCTTTTTGATCCAATCTGCTACTCTGTGCCTCTTCATTGCTGAGTTCAGTCCATTTACAATTAGTGTAATTATTGATATATGAGAATTTTCTATAACCATTTTATGTTTTGTTTTTCAGTAGTTCTATGTCTCTGCAAAGGTAGAGGCAGGCTGCCGTCCGATGATGGTGGGGCTTGTGACGGCTTTATGGCTTTAGCAATGGCAATCTCATGCCTCTGGGTGCTCCTCCCTGTGTCCTGACAGAGCAGGGGGCCAGACATGGAGCCCCTCTGTTCTTCATCCATGGGTTATGTCTCTGTCACTCTCTGTACCTGTGAGGGGAGGGAGGGAGGTGGGATCTAGGAGGCTGGGGGCTGCAGTTTGTATTTTTGTGTCTCTGTCTGAGTGCCATCTGTGGCAGACCGTGGGAACAATGGTGGTGACCCCACGCTCTTCTGCTTTGGTTCAGTATCTCACCCAATCCCCCCCAGTCTCTCTGGCCCACCTGGCAGAAGGAGACCCCATTACTCTGGGTTTCTCCCCTCTCCCGACTCTTCCCCACATCCTAGAACATCTTTTCTTCTGCCTCCGATGTTTTATCCTCCCCACCTTTAGACAATTGGGGTGCATGGATCTTTCAAGCAAGGCTGTGAGCCCCACTGGGGTTCCTTCACTGAGTTATAGCTGTTCAATTTGTTGAAATTTCAAGGGCTGAGATCAAAGGGTATCTCTCATGCTGCCATTACTCTGACGTCATCTCAATGTATCATGAAGTTTTTAAATTATAACCAATCAAAAAGTCATAATTCCAGATTCCAGTGTATAGAATATGTGTAGATACACATAAGCCTACAGATATGAATGCATATATGTTGTATTGTACTATCTATATTAAATAGTAAAATAAAAAACAGTGTTATATGTAATATATAAAATATATAGGTATTTAAGATATATATATATGGAGAGAGAGAGTGAGAGGGTTTTTACTGATGACCGAGTGTTGGCTTATCTAAAAAAAGATGCATCAGGATTTAGGAGATAGATAACTAGGAATTTGTTTCAACTAAAAATGGAGGTATATCACTATTATATCATATACTGAATTGGTTCGAAGATCTCACTTTACTTATGGGGTTTTTCCTATGTGAGTGTATGATTTTTGCAAGCAGATGTGTGTAAGTCTGTGTACTTAGTCTCTGTACCTCTGGGAACATGCATCACAGAGGAGATGGTCTTTAACTGCTTCTTGAGGAACTGATTATATATAATCTAACTAAGCACTCACAGAAGCAGCAGAGATTAGCGACATCCTGTGAACTGAATACCGAAAGCCTTGCCTGTGAACCTTCAACAGGGCCACAGCTTGTGTGAAAGGACTTTAGTCCTCAAGACCCCCCAGGAAGCACAGATGTGGGTCAGACATCATCCTGGTTTTCTGATGCTAATAAAATATAGGAGAATGGGGGCCATGTCCACATGTCTTCCTCTAGTTTGAGAGCTTGATTAGTGGGTGTTAGGTGTCTGATGAGGATGATGAGGAAGACCGAGTAGATTCTCCTCAGTTTCCACCAAGCTCACCTGTGGGTGGGGGAGGTGCAAAATGATATACATTTTTTTTATTGTTTTGCATTAATTTATTCCTTTCTCCTGTGAATGCATTGCTGCAACTATACACAGTTAGTTAAAAATCACGGATGGTGCTCGAGCTCGTGCCACCCAACGTGGCGCCCCTGGGTCTGTTTCTGGGAGGGTGCGGGTGGATCCCGCGCGCGCGCGTTGAAGAATACACGGCAGTGGGCGTTTCCTCTGTCTTACGGGGGAAGCCGGAGCCTGTCACTGGTGGGAACGGATGAGACAGACGTCTGCCGCCAACCTCGCGCCCTGGTCACAGCAACCCGGCGTTGCCATGGAAACAGGTGGGCGTCTCCTATGGTTTGGAAGCAGGGCACGGCGGGCGCGCTCTGACACGGCAGTGGCGGTGCATCGCACGCGTACTGAGATTGCTCCCTTCATCAAATGTTTGACCTTCCGTTGATCGAATTTTAAACACGGGTCAAGCATTTTCCGGTCAATAAACCCTGCGGTTTGGGAGCTCGCCGCCGTACTGAGTCTGACTTTGGGGTGTCAGCCCAAGTAACCCCTTCCGATAAGTAATTCACGGACAGTTGACAGTGACGGTGGCGACACCCTCTTGAATGCGCAACGCAGCTGGGAAGGGATGCCTCCCATTCCCCAAACAGAGACATTCGTACCCGTTAGGGACAGTGTTGACAGCAGTGCAAACCTTTGCCTCAGGGTCGCGCTAGAATTTTGGACATTTTGAAGGATGCCACGCTAAGCCTTGCTCGGTGTTCTGTTTGGGCTCTGCGCTGGTGAGTTCCTGTGTCCTCCTGAAGTCACACTCACCTGACGCACACAGCCCATCCCCCGGCCCCGGGCCATTTCCTGCTGGGTTTGCAGCTCTTTCCCCTCTGTGT
The DNA here is from genome assembly GCA_037038555.1 of Rhynchonycteris naso. Lineage (NCBI taxonomy): Eukaryota > Metazoa > Chordata > Mammalia > Chiroptera > Emballonuridae > Rhynchonycteris > Rhynchonycteris naso. The sequence goes on from CM072998.1 coordinate 1,108,273, forward strand.
CTTGTAAGTGCCAACCCTATTATTAATGCTCCGAATTCGCGTCCTGCTGTTGGTCCTCACCATCCTCCCCCTCCTCCCCCTGCTGCTCCCTCTTCCCTCCTTCCTTGTCCTCCTCCCTCCCCTCCTTTCTCTCCCTCTCCACTTTCTCTGCCTTTTGCAGCTGAGGTTTCAGAACCCTGGTGCATGGCTGCCCTTCGTGAACACTTCTGCTCTGCGGCTGGCCGTGCCACGGGTTGGTGTCGCTGATGGGTGGCTGAGTCAGGACCACCGTGGGCAGTCCCCGGGGAGGCCCCCGAGATGCTGGGCGGGGATCAGACACACCCACACACACAAGGGCCTGGCATTCAGCAGCATCTTGTTAGAGGACAGGGAGAAACCAGACTGTTGCACTATACACGACCTCAAGTTACAGGGCACTGCTTCCAGGCTGCCACTTAGACTGTTTGCAGGGAAAAAATTGAGCTCATGTCAGGAGCGATTGTGCTTTTTTTTTTTTTAATTTATGATTTTAATTTATTGTGTTTACACAGATTCAAGTGTCCCACCGAATGTATCTCCTCCCACCGCCATGTTCCCCCTGGCTTCCCCCCTGTACCCTCTCTACCCAATGCCTTCCCCCTTCCCTCCAGGACTTGCTGTCCTGCTCTCTATGATGCTGTGTTATGTGTATATAGTTTCACTAATCTCTTTCCCTTCTCTGACCCCACCCTCTCATCCCCTTTCCCTCTGGACCCTCTGATCCCGCCTCTGTCTCTGTTCCACTCCTCAGTTCACACTGTTCATTGGATTCCTCAAATGAGTGAGGTCATATGATATTTTTCTTTCTCTGCTGGGCTTATTTCACTTAGCATAATAGTTTCCAGTCCGTCCATGTTGTTGCAAAAGGTAAGATTTCCTTCTTCCTCATGGCTGCGTAGTATTCCATTGTTTTGATTGTTCTTCTTAATTTTTAGAGAAAGTCAGGGAGAGGGAGAGACAGAGAGACAGGAAAATTGAGCTGTTCCAAAGGTGTCCTGACCAGAGATCAAACTGGCAACCTCTGTGCTTCAGAACAATGCTCCAACCAACTGAGCTATCTGGCCAGGGCTTCATTATTTTTTAAAAAATTTATTTATAGATTTACTTTTTTAGAGAGACAGAGAATGGAAGGAAAGAGAGGGGATGCGGAAGGGAAACATTTATTTATTGGTTGCTTCCCGTGTATGCCCTGACTGGGGATGGAACCCACAACCTTGTCATTTCAGGACGATGCTCTCACCAACTGAGCTAACTGGCCAGGGCCCAGAAGTAATTTTTTCCTGTGGATAATTCCTAAGTGTGGTCAGATTCTTTCCTTTTCCCCATAAATATCTTGCTCCTCTCCTTTCTGGGCTCTGTTCCTGCTGGACTAGAAGGTGGCTGATGGCACTAGCCACATTCCCTCCCCTCCGTGGAAGCCCAACTGAGGAGGCTTGTATTGCTTACACGCTCTGACACATTCACCCAGCGTGCTGTACAGACACAGCCCATGGTGTGGGACAGGGAGGCAGTGAAAGCTGCTCCCCATCTGTGTCTGGTGACATCCCTTCCAGCAGGGTTCGCTCTGCAAGCTCATCCATCTACCCCGGCTCCACCGTCCACTCCTGCTCAGTCCTCAGATTTTGTCGTCCTCTCTAGATCAAATATTTGTATTCACTCATGCATTTATTTATTTATTTATTTACACGAGAAGAGGGGAGATAGAGAGACTGACTTTTGCATGTGCCCTGACTGGGTTCTACCTGTAGACCCCTGTTCTGGGGCCATGCTCACAACTGAGCTATTTTTAGCACCTGAGGTGGAGGCTCCTGGGAGCTATCCTCAGTGTATGGGGTTAGTGTACTCAAATCAATCAAGCCATGGCTGCAAGAGGAGGAGAAGAGAGAGAGAGATAGAGAGAGAAAGAAGGGGGCGGGAGGAGTGGAGAAGCAGATGGGCACTTCTCCTGTGTGCCCTGGCCGGGAATTGAACCCAGAACTTTCATAGGCCGGTTGACACTCTACCACCGAGCCAACCAGCCAGGGCCAAATATTTGTATTTTATTTAGTTGTTTGTTTGCTTACTTATTTCAACCCGTGACTTTTTGTAAGATAATAGCTCTTTATTAATTTCTCACCCTCTTTAACCACGTCTGACAGATTGTCTTAAAAACAAATGACAATTGTGAATGCTGGAGATATGTCCACTGTTTGGTTAGTCATTACAGATCCTGAAGAACCGAGAATCCCTGCATCATCTCCATGTGAATTTGAAAGGAATCCATGTTGTTTTGCTGTGGTTTGCATTACGAATTACCTTTTATCAAAGCTGATATTTACATCCATTTGCATTTCCTGGGTATGCACTTATTAATCCTGGTCTCTGACCGGCTACTTAAAACTAATAACAATGCTCTTCCATTGTGTTGAGTTAAATTTAGTTTCTGGTTTTTTGTGGGGGTTTTTTTGGTGCTTTTTAATTCTCTGTCTAGTCTTTACCTCAAGGGGAGAGGGAGAATAGAAACACTCACCCATCTTCCTTCCCCTGAATGCCTCTGAAGCCATAATATAAGAAGCAAACGTCTGAAGACCCCACAAGGGACAGAGGAGACAAGGCACATGGGTCAGGGACTCGGGACAAGCAACGGCTGGGTCTGCTCTGCCTTGCTCCATCTTAGGATGGAGAAAAAGCCACAGCCTGGAAATACCAACAGAAATGGAATGAAACCAGCCCAACACAAGGCTGCCCTGCCCTCTGAACCGGAATGGGCGGCACAGGAGACAGAACACCCTTCATGTACCTCTGTACCCCACCCACCACCACCCCGCCACATAGACCAGGTCGCCCTTGAATGCCCACCCTCTCGGAGATCTGCTGAGGTGCCCCGACCCCTTGTGGTGTCACCGTATGGCTCAGGGGCGTGGTTCAGAGGCACTTCATATGGGTCACACTGTGAGAATAGGTCCCAATTTACCAAAGGGGTGGACTTCGCTCACCCTGGGCTTGTTGGTTTTGACTGGCATGCTCATACCTCCCAGGTGTGCCCTGCATGAGAGCTGGGACCATACAAATGACATCATTCTCGCTCTCAGCGGCCATGTGGCAGTGACGACCCCCCTGAGGGACCGGGGGCACTCCTCTTGGTGTGGCTTCCACAGGGGGGTGGAGAAAGAACAAGCATATCCTTTCTTAAGGTTTTTAACTGTCAGTCGGCATGACTATGGAAGCCCACCCCACCTCTGTGAAATAACTCGTCCCGCGTCGGGGTTGTACATAAAACCCGGACAAGGAGCCAGGAGAACCACGACATCTGAAGACAGTCTGAGCAGGAAGAGTTACAGCTCAGAATCCTGTTATTCCAGGGTTAGTGTGCGACGGCTTCCAACCTATTGTCAAAGCTGCTTTTTTTTTTTTTTTCTTCTGCCTGTTCAGATGTTTTTAAAAAATTGTGCTTGGGTCCCTCAGATTTAACGAAAATCGAAGATCACTGAGGGACCTTTGAGATGATGTCTGACTTGAATTATTCCTTAAAGAACAAGGACAGCCATAGCTTAAAAACATATAATTTCGTAGCATTTACAAAACAGACTCACACAGACTTCCCTCTGCACCCTTCCCACCGAGATCCCCAGGGTGATCCCTGACAGCAGGGCCTTCCCTGTGGGTTAGGGGCTTAGATTCAGAAGGGTCTAGTGCTGTGCTGACATCGTACAATACTGGAGAACGGGACTCAGAGCTGGGCCCAGGGACGCCTCATGCTGACCCTCCGTGCAGTTAGAGTGACACATGCTAAGTCCATAGTGTGTGTCCCAGCTTGTGCCGAGCTCCCAGTGTGTTCATTCACGGAGTCCTCAGAGCGAGTTTAATGAGGTCAATATTCCTGTAATTAACCTGTGATAACCCGAAAGCATGGTGTTAGCATGCCACTTAACCGAGGCAAGCGAGGGTAAGGGTGTGAGCCTGTTGGCCAGTTAGTGAGGACAACGAATGGGCCGATTGTCCGGAGAAAAGCATGCTTTTAAATACTGTACCAAAAATTAAGTTCATAAGATCACAAAAGAAACTGACATATTGTGATAAAATGTATTGAAAAAAAAAAACAAAGCAAAACATAGTACTTCTGGTTAAGAAACCCCCTGGCGTGAGGCCCCCTGCTTTGTGACTGCCCCTAAGGGGCACTAAAGCACGACACCTGCCTGACCTGTGGTGGCGCAGTGGATAAAGCGTCGACCTGGGAACACTGAGGTCGCCGGTTCAAAACCCTGCACTGGTCTGGTCAAGGCACATATGGGAGTTGATGCTTCCAGCTCCTCCCCCCTTTCTCTCTCTCTCTCTCTCTCTCTCTCTCTCACTCTGTGTCTCCTCTCTAAAATGAATAAAATAAAAAAAGAAGTTTTAAAGCACGACACCTTTGGCACTGACCACTTTGAACAGGTGGACAGGACTTCCGTCATGGTGGGGGGCCACACCCATGTTTCTGCCATGACCCCCGCAACTGCTTCTTTCTTCCTCAGGGTGCTCAGAGCCACTCGATAGGGCAACCCCATTTTCGTCACATGCTGTTATAACCCTTACGGTATCCCTTGATGTCGTTTTCCTTTTTTGACTGAATTTCACCTATCTAAAGAAGTTCTTGTGCCTATTCTTGTCTCCGTCTGTGGGCAGCATTTATAAGGAACCTCCTTCACTCTGTGAGCACAACAGTATTATTTCTTCAAACACAACCAAGAGATGGCAGGTATGATTCACACCACTGAGCATTTAGGATGGAATGAAGAGTAAAAAGACTTGAAAGTATTAAAAAAAAAATCCCAGCAAACTATATGTCACTACTGTGCCAGGAGGTGGACTTGACCAACGTGACCTTGGGGTTCCCCCAAAATAGGGACTCTTAATTTACCCCCCCCCCTGCTTCGAACACAACTACTGGTCAGGAATGTTCGGAAAGTACCAGATGAATGCACAGATAAACCAATGACCCGTGAGAACCGGGAGAGCAAGGCAGAACACACAAGTGACTATTAAGACAGTTGACTTACTTAGATGACTTAATAGGAAGGGTGGGATCCAGCCGGTTCGCACGGGTTCCACGGAACCGATACCTACTTTTCTGTTGAGTTCGGCGAACCGGCTGTTACAATGGCACCTGTCATCGGGGTGCTCTCTCAGGTGGGCGCCTGGGCAGCCGCCCCATGTGGAAATCACACATTGACATTCCTCACTCGTTTTAACCTTCATGTGTGCAACTGCGTGTTCTAATCGCCTGCAGTCATGTTCATTCCGTCCACGGGTGAAAAAGAATTGCAAGTGAGGATGTCAATCAAGAAGCAATATGGAAATACCTTAAATAACAGTGTTATTGTTTTTTGGTCAGGCGCTACTTAATATTTTTTTATTAATATGTTAGAACTCTTTCTTATAATCTAGTTCTGTGTACCTCTATTATTTAAGTATTAAAGGTATGAAATAACAAGCTACCTTTTGGTATACCAATTTTTTTCTATACTGAAAACAGTCATTAGGGCAGAGAAGCAGTTGTTAAAAGAGTTGAATCCCACCCCTGTACACATCCTCACTCTCTAGTGTCCGCAGTTAATACGCTTTATTGGAGAGAAAAGCTTTTCCAGACCGAGAGAAACTCCTGATTTTGTTAAGGGTGCACACTGCTCAGACTGAGTTCCCAGACAGGTCCTCAAGGTCAATGTCAGACAGGATTACAACACAGGCTTCGGGAAGAGTGCTGTTCTTCACGTCTTACACCAAAGTGCTGTGAATAATGAGACCAGTTAGAGGTCTTACGCTCTAAGTGCGAATGTAAATGCAGAGACTGGGGAATTGTAAAGTAGGTGGAGATACCGCTGGAACTCAGAGGGTTTTTAAGTCTCCACTGAGAAGGTCAGGGATGGGAATCCGTGCCAGGGTCACTCCCTGTAAGGAGCGGGAGGCGGCTCTCCGAGCTAGCATATTGGGAAGGGAGGTGAGATCATTGTACGATGGGAGGTCCCACCAAAAGGGTTATGTAGTATTAAAAGCTGGAATGGAAAGGCAGGACTGCTTAGTCTGGTGTCACCCAGGAGGGTGAGCGGGACATCTGTTCATGACATGGCCAGAAAGAGAGAGAGAGAGATAGAGGGAGAGAGAAAGAGAGGGAAAGAGAGAGGGAGAGAGAGAGAGAGAAGAGAGGGGGAGAGAGAGAGGGAGAGAGAGAGAGGGAGAGAGAGAGAGGGAGAGAGGAAGAGAGAAAGAGGGAGAGAGGAGAGGGAGAGAGGGGGGGAGAGAGGGAGGGAGCGAAAGAGAGGGAGAGAGAAGGAGAGAGAGGGAGGGAGAGGGAAAGAAAGAGGGAGAGGGAGTGAGAGAGAGGGAGAGAGGGAGGGAGGGAGGGAGAGGGAGAGAGAGAGAAGGAGAGAGGAAGAGAGAAAGAGGGAGAGAGAGAGGGAGAGAGAGAAAGAGAGAGAGGGAGAGAGAGAGAAGAAGAGAGGAAGAGAGAAAGAGGGAGAGAGGAGAGGGAGAGGAAGAGAGAAAGAGGGAGAGAGGGGGGAGAGAGAGGGAGGGAGCGAGAGAGAGGGAGAGAGAAGGAGAGGGAGGGAGGGAGGGAGGGAGAGGGAGAGAGGGAAGGAGAGGGGGAGAGAGAGGAGAGAGAGGAGAGGTAGAGAAAGAGGGAGAGAGAGAGGGAGAGAGAAGAGAGGGAGGGAGAGAGAGAGAGGGAGGGAGAGAGAGAGAGGAGAGAGAGAGGGAGAGAGAGAGAGGGAGGGAGAGAGAGAGAGGGAGAGAGAGAAGGAGAGAGAGGGAGGATTGGGTGTTTTGCAACTGTAAATGCACTTTCATACTGTTGGGGAGTGGACTTCCTCTTGTGGGACATGGGACGATTATTACTTACGATGTCTTTGAGTGAGAAGGGACATGGCCAACGGTAGGGGGGACAGAGAATGTGGAGCAAGAGAGCTCTATGTGGTTAACAAGGCTTCTCATTCTTTCTCTGGCATGTTCCTGCCGTCCAGCTGAGAACTGTCATTCTAAGAGCAGAAGCTAGTAGCAAAGCAGGTTAACTAACGAAGAATGTGGCTTTAAGTAGAGAGCAGCACAAGTATTTCATTATATATATATATGTTTATTTATATTTATGTATTTACAGAAGGTCCTCGGGTTACAACCCAGTTTTGTTCTTATGACAGTGACGTAACCCCAATTTTGGTATAAGTCAAAACACACCCTAGCCTAAATCACTTACCTGCCCTAACACAGTTGCAGAATCATAATCTAGAACATAAAAACACAACTCAGCCACAGAAAAAGGAAATGGGCATAAATATGCCGTACTGGGCACTGTACTGTAGGAACAGAAAGAATGAGTGTGACAAAACTTCCTTCCCTTCATTCCTGGGGTCGGCTGGCACCCTGGAAGGGGCATTGCAGGGGGGGAGAGAGGGTCCTATGGGGAGGAGGGAGCTGGAGAGGAGGGGAACCTGCAGCAGGTGCTGGAGATACTGGGTCAGGTGACTCAGGATTGCCTAAGGAACATGCAGGAGACGCTGGAGATGATTCTACCCGCACGACAGGTGTTTCATCTTGAGAAGCAGCTGATGCAGAGGGTACAGGATCTGGTGCAGGTCTCTGTATCTTCTTACAGAATTGTTCCAGGCTAGTCTGGAAGGTTGGTGACTTCCTCTCTTCTAAAATCTGCCTACAGCATTGTACAGCCATCACAGCTCTGAAGACCTTACTAAGTCTGCCATCGCTGGGGTCTTCAGCCTGAAATGTTGCCAACCCATCCTCTCTACCCTAGAACGACCTTCTGCCAAACCCTTGGTAGTAAATCTCTTGGGTTCTGGGGTTTCTGTCTCATCCTCTTCAGTCAGCTGCTTCTCCAGCTGAGCGAGGTCCTCTGCAGACAGCTCCTCCCCGTGTGATGCCAGTAGCTCCGTGACATCCATCGTGATGGCTGTCCCCTTCTTGAAGCACTGCCCTATGAAGACTCGGACTTTCCTTCAGAAGCCATGATGAGGGCCAGAAGGTCACCAAACAAAGCCACACAGATGGAACGCTTTGCCTTTTAACAGTCCAAACCGCCGCAGGTGAGCGTGCTGCGGGACGCCCACTCCCTCGCTCAGACGCCGCGTTACTGCATGTTCTTCTGCCGCCACAACCAGACTAGTTCACCCGCGTATTCTGCAAGTAATGATGCTAATGGCGTAAGCCAAGACACGCACGTCTCAATATTTTTATGGTTTTATGGGAGTGAGCATTGTAAACTTGAAATGTCATATTTCAAGACTGTTATAATCCAAGGACCCCATGTATTTGTGTGTGTGTGTGCGTGTGTGTGTGTGTGAGTGTATATAGTTATTTTTTTAGGTGAGTGGAGGGGAGATAGTGAGGTAGACTCCCTCATGCGCCCCAATCAGGATCCACCTGGCAACCCTGTCTAGGGCTGATGCTTGAATACCAAGCTATTTTTAGCACCTGAGGCCATCCATCCTTGAACCAATTAAGCCACTGGCTGCAGGAGGAAAAGAGGGAGAGAAAGGGGGAGAGGAAGAGGGAGAGAAGCAGATGGTCACTTCTCCTGTGTGCCTTGACCAGGGATTAAACTCAGGATGTCCATATGCCAGGCTGATGTTCTATCCACCGAGTCACCGGCCAGGGTCAGAGAAATATATTGATTTAGAAATAATACAGCTTTTAAATAAAGTCAGGATTCTTTAAGGAAATATGTAGATGAAGTTGATAAAGTCATGCAAACTATCTACCCCATTTCCTTGAAAATAAGACAGTGTCTTATATTAACTTTTTGCTCCTAAAGATGAGCTCGGTCTTATTTTCAGGGGATGTCTTATTTTTCCATGGACAAGAATTTACATTTATTGTTCAACAAAAAATCAATATGTATTTATATACTGTAGTGATGTCATCACAAACATCAACATAACCAGCCAAACTCGGAAGTCCATCAAGAATTTCTGTGACTCTATTTCCACATACAACAATCTACCCTGTTTCCCCGAAAATAAGACATTAATTTTTACATTAATTACATTAATTTTTTTACATTAATTTTTGCTCCTAAAAACATGCTTCTAGATCTTATTTTCAGGGTATGTCTTATTTTCAGGTATTCATGCTAAGAGCCGTAGAATACGTCCAAGAATAATAAAAATAAAATACTGTTTAGCTGAGTTGGGAGATTAGCATAATGCCCCCGGAAGATGCTTCCACGTTTCATGCCCACCTTCCCCAGCCCTTCGTTTGGCTGATGCCCCAACATGCAGACACTCTTGGACGACCAGCTTTAAAATGCACTTAGACATGAATGAGAGCCCGTCGGAGAAAACAGACAACCCCTCATCGCTGAGGACCTGCCCTGGCCTCCCAGCCCAGCTTGTGTTGGACAAGGGCTCTTCCTGGACCTCTGCCTCATCTGTCAGGCTGCTCGTGACGGGTGCCGCAGAAAATGGAACTTTCGTGAATGCAGTAATCCCAAACCCACCAAACCAAATGCATAAAAGGTTTAGTAAGCCATGGTGTCACGTTAAAATAAGACCGCTTTAAAACAACCCTGGGCTACGCTTACCACCCTGTACCAATGGCAGCCGGGAGGAATGATCTCTGAGCAAGGAAATGAGACATCTGTTTACACGTAAGGAGATTTGAACGGTGCGTTTCCGGCCAGCGGGAATGCTATGTGCTCAATGCCCTCAGTTGAAAATTTCATACTATGACAGATCAAGGCACTGAACGCTCCGTGGAAATACATTTGACATTTGGAGAAAATAATGCTGATGTTGAATCCATCTCAGCAAGCAGAAGAAATACCCTCTGTTGCTGGTCTCTACCCCTTCAGTTCCTAAGTATCCGTGAACCCTCCCTGCCTCCCTGCCGTCTTCTCTAAGAAGCAGAAAGTGATAGCCACAAGTTTTCTTCCAGTAACACGCGATTGAGGCAGATGGCAAGAGCTCAGACAGCCAGTTTATCTATCATATGAATATGGGTTAGAAGCGAAAACATCAAAATAAGCTCTTCACTCAGTGCTGCTTGGACCTTCTCTCTACCAGTGGTGACTTAAATGGTCAAATAAGACAGGAGGCTGAATATTTTTACTAACTCTTGTCTCATAACCCATCTTGCAAAGACAAAGCAACACAACCCATCCCCAGGAGGGTTAGTGTGCTTGGGAGCCATCGTCTGGCCAGTACTTGAATGTTTTGAAACATTGAACTCATCTGATCATTGGGACAGGCACAGTTGACATCCTGTAAGCAAAGGGATGGGTTTCTGGTCTCTGGGTCCCCTCCTACTTGGTTTGCAGGGCCAGGGGTGTTGCCAGGCAACGATGACCTGTAGGGAGCATCGCTCACCAGCCACTGTCACCAATTGGTGACTCTATTCCCTGATGTCCATCCAACAAATTGAGATAAAGTTTGCTAATATTATTTTATTTTAGCCAGGGGAGCTGGCTAAAATTTAGATAAAGTCTGATCCTGCTAACAGAAATTTGGACCAAGATTGGCAAGTATTTGGCATACCTGAAGACACTGCCCTGTCCACCCCCTTCTCGATGTGTATACCAGGCACAGACGTGCGGACATGATGGAAAAGATGGTCAGACAGGGGTGCTCAAAGCCCACAGCTGTAGAATATTGGGAAATGTTTTTTACCAAAAGAAGAATGGGTGAATAATGGCACATTACATATGGTAGTTCAAATGGATGAGCCCCAATTACACTGTTCACCACAACTGACTAAACGTCAACCCCATGCTGAGGGAGACAAGCAAGTGGCAGACAAGTCTCTGTCTGTCGGGGCGGCATCGGCTTACCACAGACTGGGTGACTTACAAACCACAGACGTTCATTCCTCACGGTTCTGGAGCAGAGGGGTCCAAGGTCAAGGTGCTGGCAGATTCAGTTTCTGGTGAAAGTCCTCTTCGCGACTCTCTGATGGCTCCTTCTCTTTCTATCCACCCTTGATGGAGAGAGAACCTCTCTTATAAGAGCACCGGTCTCTTCATGGGGGCTCCTCGGCATGACCACATGTAAACCTAATGACTTCCCAAATGTCCCACGTCCAAATACCATCAACATGTGAATTTGGGGGAGTGGGAGGGGGGACACAGACATTCAGGTCATAGCAAGAAGGCGACATCCATATATCATTTGCTGAATATTCTACCATCAATTTACCCACATGCTGTGGTTGTGTGTGTCAGTAAGTTATCTTAAAACATTCATGGGAACAATAACCAGAGTTCCCAATAGAAAAGCAAGAAAAGGCGTGGAGGTGGGAGAAATAAAGACGTATCTGTTACGTTTTTATTTTTTTTTAATAACAAAAACAAAACATCTAAAGCAGAGATGGTAAAGCAACAACTGGCCAAACAGGGGGAGTGGGTATGTGGGTGCTTGCTCTCACAGCATCTGCCTCCCGTGTGCCTGAGGCGTGCCAAACCGTAAGAGAAGCTGCGTGGTGGACCTCTTGTGAGCCTCGGCGGAACCCCAGGAATGTCGAGAACAGCCCAGTCCTTAGAGCACTGGGTCTTCTCATGGACCCGACCGGAGTTCTCCACGGAGGACGGGGAAAAAGAAGACGTGGCTCACAGCCGCAAAGGATCACCGCTCAGCCGTGAGAAGCGACGAGATCCTGCCACTTGCCTCAACGTGGACGGACATGAGAGCAGGCTCCGTGGGAGACAGGAAGCACAGGGTTCCTCTCCTATGTGGGATAGAAACGGGAAGCAACGAGTGAGCAAACAAGGAAAACAAACGTTCACAAAAGCTCCTCGACACAGACGACAGACAGCGGGGCGGTGACCAGAGGGCGGGGGCGGGGCGGAGCAGGGGGGGGGTGTAAAGGGTAAAGGGGGTCAAATACCCGCTGACTGACGTAAGACGCTTTGACTGGGGGTGGTGGGCACATGAGGCAACACACGGATGTGTCATGGAATTGTGCGCTGGAAACCGACAAATGTTATGAACCGATGTCACCCGAATACATTTAATAAGAGATAAACAGAGAAAGAGAAGAGTGGGGAAAGAAACCGGATGGAATGCTGAGCTAATGGATGGAGGTGAGGAACCATCGCTTGTGGACCCTGCAGCCCCCCAGAGTGGAGAAATCCTGAGTCCTGATGCCGGGAGAGAGGGTCAGGGGGCTCTACAGGCAGGTACTTCCGAACCCAGCACCCAGGGTGAGGCGGGCTGCCCTGCTGTGTCTGCTGTGAGTTCCCAGGGCGCTGAACCCTGGTGACTCCATGCCAAGGGTGACAGCCGTCTGCATGAGCTCCCTGTACAAGGCTGCCCCAGACCCCCACATGACCATCTGCTGTCCAGCCGCGGGGTCTGTGCGTTCAGGACAGGAAGGACTCAGTTCTTGAGCTCGTCCCCAAATTTCAAGGGAACTCAAATGAGTCAGGGAACTGGCGTCAGTAAGAATTGCATCTGCTTCCTCTTACCTGTCCTGAAAGGCCAGAGGTCACACCAGGGTAATTAATGTGTGCCGATTAATCTGATGAGCCGACTCCTGTGATATATTTAAAATCTGATTCCATTGTAACACATACAATAATCAAATAGCGATTTTCAGTCATATTTATATGCGTGCTGATCAAGCCAGAACAGATTTTTTTTTTTTTTTGAAAGAGAAAGTGATAAATCTAGGAGTCACTGAATAAAATAAGAGAAAAGAGTGCAGAAAATATCCCGTTTTCTAATTAAGTGCTAACAGGGTCTTCACACTATTGTATGAAGCCATCACCCAGTTTCCGGGGTGGTTGGACTCTAAGGCTGAGGGGCCAAGTTCTGTGTCCTACAAATAAAAGTAGGTTATTTCCTCATAAAATAGTCCCTCAGGACCGTTCCTGCTATAGAGTCTTGTGCGGGCAAACCTTTTTGTTCTTTTCCGAAGATCCAATAAAAAGGTGACTGTGTCATTGAACAAGACGTACCATCCCCGCCCGGTCCCAGGTGAGGGAGGCAGACAGACCGGGACCTACGGCCAGGTGCGTATCCAGCGAGTGGCATTCTCCCATGCCTTATTTTATTCTTATTAGCGTACAAAAGCCTCAGGAACAGAGGGGGCGAGTCGGCACCCAGCATCGCCTCGCTGGGGACCAGCAACATCGAGGAGGGCTCGGCGTTGGGTAAAGCTGCACAGTAGTTAGTCCAGGCCGAGCCTAGTTCGATATTTTGTATCGAGACTTTCTCTTTATAAAACTGATTAAACAGAAAGAAAATCCGTGGTGCCTTAAAAAAAAAAAAAAAAAAAAAAAAAACCACAGAAGACTCACCATGTTTTTAGCTAATTATATTAATGGATAACCAGGGACAACGTAGATGAGAATTGCAGGTTTTCAGAAGAGGGACCAAAGAAAAGAGGCGTAAGGAACAGGTAATAAATAAAAACGCGCCCGGTGTTGCCATGACGATGTCTCTGCTGCGGTGATGACAGGTGGGTGGTCTGATGTAAATGCTGGGCTTTCTTTCCCCGGGTTGCTGAGGAGGAAATACCGTGGGGTCTAGACCGGAGGGAGGCAAGTGGCTTGAAGTGACAGAACTGCTCCAGGAGGGAGACTTTAGCTTCCATTATACGCTCAATTGTAATGTGATTAAGGCACAGAATTGCGTTTAGATTGTTATGTGGCTGCTCGGGGCTCTCCTCCCAGGGGGACAAGGGGCTCCCCAAGGCGTGTCTGAATTCTTAAGGACATCATGGGGCCCTACAACTCACCCGAGAAATCGAGTTTGTGCCCGAAATCAATGAAATTATTTTGACCCATTCATCATTTAGAAAAAAAAAAAAAAGACACAACGGAGCCTGAGATGCAAGAGCTTAGTTACACTTACGCGGCGTTCTGTGACTCCCTGCCCTCCGGCCGACCAAGGGTCTCCGTCCACAAGGTGGAACCACCGATGAGTCACTTCACCTGGGCGGCGGTGGGTGGGCAGGCTCCTCGGAGGCATGCAGAATGGGAGAATTTTCAGCTCCTCTTCCTCCCACACCCCCTCCCTGGAGCACCCCTCCTAACTGGAAAGGAACAGCCATCCGTCCCTGCGTGTCTGTGAGAAGGACTCACATCAGCGTTATCACAGTACCCAAGCAGTGTGGGCACGCACAATGCTCAGAGCTAACCTTTGCTATGATCCCACCCCTTGGACAGAAGGATCGCAGACCCTCGAGGCCTATTTCCAGAAGCACACCGCTGAAGCCGTAGGACAAAAACATAAAATAAAATAAAATCATGAAAGAGTTTAGCAAGCATGGGGTCAGACTTAACAGAGTCAAACCTCCAGGATCAAACTTAATTTGATAGAAATTATGACAAGAAAAACAGAAAAAGAGGTAAAAGAAATAGTGAAAACGAGACAGATGTGTCTTCATTTGAAGGGGCATCTTTCTCAAACACATTTAGAAGAAGACACGCTTATTCTAAAACTACAGAAGAGGGTGGCACTCCTTATTTTCAACCGCAAATTTTCATGTTTAGGTTGTGAGCGACCCTCTCTGCTGTAAAAATCTAGGGGTGAAACATTGTTTTCAGTTCACTGCTTTACTGATCAACTTTGCCAGCGTGGGGAGCAATGACCCTCCTAACTGGACTCTCACACCTCACGCTTGGTTCCTCTGGGTTCTCTGTGTAAACAGCCACAGGGCTCTGTCCCTTCCTGGATCAGAACGTGGACAATCTTGGGTCCTTCATTTTTCTTCCCTTTCACTCGGTGGTGTTGATGGTCACTATTCTTTCTCTTACTTCTGCAATCCGCTCCCTCCGCTACCCTTGAAAAACAACAAAATCGTTTTCGTCACGCGCGGGTGGTGAGTTCGCCTACGTTCCTGCACGCTTCCTGACGTGACCAGGGGACGTTTTCCTTTGTCTAGTCACGGGGAGAAGAAGTATGTTGACGGACGGTCCAAGGCTTAGCTCAGCTTGTCTTGCGTTCCTGCCGCTGTCAACCCGCTTTCCTCTGAAATATGTTATTTCTTTATTTATTTTGGTTAATGCGTGACTCACGGAAGGAGTTCCCTGCTTTTTCCTTTCCTGCAACCAATGCAGAGTTCACACTGATCATCCGATCAGCTAACGTGGACGATGGGCTTTTAAATTACGTGATGAAGGCATGGCATCACACCCGGCGTAAAAATCAATACTCTTTAACATTTAACTAATATTTTGAAAATATTTCACGCATAAATGCAATGATTTCCAGAGAGGATAATAATAAGAAATTTTCCTAAGTGGATTGATACGTACGTAAATATCCATGAAATGCTAACAAAAGAACACTGAGAATAAAGTCTTCATGAAAACAGGAAACTTTTATAATTATAGCAACTAAAATCAAGAACTCACGGTTCTTACATGTATCCCTAGGACAACTATACTATCATAAAATATTCTTGGCACCTATAGTCAGAAAGATCCTTTATTTGTAATGTGGACCAGGGAAGTCGTGAGTGATCAGCCTGTTCAAACCTGGCATTGTCTTCTCCAATTTCTCTCCCTAAAGTTTATTGACAGAGAAGGTTATTGAATCAGTGCATTCTGCAGAGGAGCAATAATCGCATTCCGTACAGCAAGCGTGTCACCCCGCCGCCGCCTCTGCCTGGAAGGGAGGAGCGGGCACATGTGCGATGGAGACTTGTTGCTGGGGGCGCATAGGTGAGCGGGAACTCCCTCCTGCCCATGACGAGGTTAGACGTATTGTTCCAACTCCCCTCTCACGCCCTGTGTCACAGGAGTGTTAGAAGCATTTATAACATTTTTGAAAAACACTTTTACGTACTGATTTCAGAGAGAGGGGAGAGAGAGAGAAAGGCAGGGCAGGGGAGCGGGAAGCATCAAATCGTAGTAGGAGTTGCTTCTCCTCTGTGCCTCGACCAGGCAAGCCCGGGGTTTTGAACCGGTGACCTTAGCGTTCCAGGTCGACACTGAGCCACCGCAGGTCAGGCCTGACACTCCTAATACACAAAGGATCAGTTGTTGGCTACCCAGCCACGCTATCACTAAAGAAGGGATGGTTGACCTTCTTGTGCAAGGAGAAGACCAATAGCAGTAAGGCAGACAGCCGGCTTCTGAAAAGTTATCGATATGGGAAATTCTTAAATTCTTTCCATGGACAGGAGTCTCTATGGCTTGATATCGTTAATTCATGTTGGGACCAGACAAGAAAAGTATGGCAGAAAGAGACATGGTCTAATTCGGGTCTGCTGGTGAGGAACTGGGGAACACTGAGTACAGGTTTGGGACTTTTGGAGTTGAAATACTTTGATTGTAAAATATGTTGGGGTGACAGAATAAGTAAGGCCCTTGCAGACTGATCTCTTCAACCGCTTCCCATGAAACAATGGTGGAAACTGAACTGATTATGATTAGAAGGCCCTCGGCAGGTCAATTGCTTTGGGGTCTTGCTGGTCTCACACTCTCCTGGTATTTTTAGTTATTTAACAATCTGCTTTTTAAACTTTCACTGACTAAACCCTGCCTAGCACCCCGTACAGGGTCAGCCATGTCGAAGTTAACAAAAGCTAAAGGTTCGATGACCTCAAATATTGTAACATAACATTGTAACCAGTCTACCCTATATCAATTGCAGTGAATCTGACAGTCCAAACATGTTGTTACATTTGCATTGCGGATTGAATCCCGTGGAGAGTTCTTCCCTCTTCCGTTTTTTTTCTTTCTTTCTGCCAAAGATTACTCTTCAGTTAGGATTGGGGCACCCCTTTCCAGCTCTATTGTCCACCAATATGCCACCCTTAAACATTTGCCAAAATATCCATTCCCTTTAAAAATCTGTTATCCTTGTGCTTTGTGAAAAACAGTGGATAATTATAAAACATTTGAATTTTCCAGAGAGGGTCGTAGTATCCTTGAATTTTACCCCTTTGTTTAGGCCAGAGTCCTAACCTAAGTGTCCAGCCACCGATCCCAAGTTGGTGGGGGGCAGGGGGAGGGGCATTAGCCTGGACGTTGGACTTCATTGCCTCGGGCGTGAGAATCTGGGCTCGTCAGAGAACTCAGTGACTTCTTACACTACGTGAACCTTAGCGACATGACTATTGCAGCGAGACCAGCAGTTGCACACACCTGACCGAAGGCTGATCTTTCCAGGTCGCCGGCACGTTGGGATACAATACGCCTCATTTGCTCTCGAAACTTAAGAGAAACAGAATGTGGGATCACTGTCAACCAGCAGCTCTTTTCGTTACAAAAGATGAACAGAAAACTCTTCGGCTGGTGTTCTGATCCGACACTGTTGTAGATTCCGCATGTGTGGACCATGCGACGTTTTAAAAGGTTGTAAAAAAAAAATACATTCTCAAGCGGAATTGGAGAGGGCCCTCAGAATCGATTTCTTACCATTAAAACGACCACCTGCAGCCTGACCTGTGGTGGCGCAGTGGATAAAGCATCGACCTGGGAACACTGAGGTCGCCAGTTCAAAACCCTGCACTGGTCTGGTCAAGGCACATATGGGAGTTGATGCTTCCAGCTCCTCCCCCCTTTCTCTCTTTCTCTCTCTCTCTCTCTCTCTCTCTCTCTCTCTCTCTCACTCACTCTGTGTCTCCTCTCTAAAATGAATAAATAAAAAAAAGAAATAAAAATAAAAACAAAATAAACCCCGACCACCTGCAGAGGATAAGGTGTGGAGCCGATGACGGAGTCTGGATTCATTCTGTAGATGCCGCACCTTAAACGTTTCTTTTTAAACTGTGAAGAGCGGCTTTGGAGAGAGCGAAGAGCCGGGCCTCAGCTCGAGTCATCGCTCTGGGAGGGGTACAAGCCTTCCCGCTCAGCGCGTTGCTGCACAAAACTAGGCGAAATCACGTTCCACATTTTTCTAAGTGGGTGGAAATACAACAAAGTCACGTCGTTATAACCGGGGTCATTCTCACGGTGGCGAGACGTGGTCTCGTTCTGAGCATCTGAACATGAGCTGACAAGGGGGCATTTCGAGAGGAAAGATAATGTTATGAACCAAAGCGGTGATTCTTTTTGGAATTAACATTATCGTGACAAGTGTGTCAGTTCAAGGATGAGAGCCAGGTGTCTGGGAAGCATTGTGGGAAAGAAACACCAAAACTTACGAAACTTGTGCTGTAAGTTTTTTACTTGTTGCAAATAACATGGTATATAAAACCTGTAATAATTTCAACTTGTACTGTTGGCATCACTGATAGATAAATTTGAAGAATAGCAGTGGTTTCTGTGCGGTCCTCCTAAGTCCCGTCCGTCCCAGCGAGGGCGGGTGCCGGGGGTCCCTCTGTCCTGGTGGAGGTGCGAGAAGTGCAGTCTGTGCTTCCCCAGGACACTGGGGAGGGGAGGAACAGGACCAGATGAGTGCAGGACAGCCACTAGCTGGCCGGGCATCCTCAACCTGGCCGTGCCTCAGTGGTCCAGCCTGTGCACAGGGAGCAAGGGCCTTACTTCCCTCCTAGGTGTGTTGTGAGAAGGAGATGAAGTGAGTTTCTGTGTCTCAGCAGCCTCAGCTTTGTCTGACAGGTGCCCCGTGCCCTGCGTGCGGCCGGCATCTGTTTGTTCAAGAGACTAAACAGACGCCGTGAAACAGCCCCTGGGGAGTTTCACCTTCCAACCCCCCGACGGGTGTGTAACCAATGAAAACGCTTCCCAGTACCGAGCGGCAACAGAACCGGGCGTGCGTGGTGATGCAGACGTGTGGGGCCTGTGTCAGACCATCCGTGTGACAGTCACTTCCAGGCACTGACGTCTACCGTGGGCACGCAAGGGGTCCCCGCAGCATGTGCTCCAGGAGAGACGGCCCCCCGACATTGTTCAGGATGACCGCCATCTTCCGTTGTTGCTTCTCTGTGGCCTGGACGACAGGACAGAAGAGGAGGCTGAAACACGCTGGTGCAGAGAACAGCAGGGCGCAGAAGGAAGGCGTGTCCTCCTGGACCCTGTCGCAGGGCCGTCGGGAGAGGAAAGGGCCTGAAGGGGCCATGGGGGACTGACGTGTCTCTGAGGCCACTGCCCAGGGCAGGTGCCCGGGGGTGCTCCCTGGAGGCAGTGACCGGGGACAGAATGCAGAGCTTCCTGTAACTCCTGGAGGTGTCCCCAGAGGACGAGGGACGTGATGAGTGACATTTATAAGAATCACGGACTTCTTCCAGGGTCAGCAGAGGGCGGAGTGAAATCAATGTCGTAAATAAGCCAAAGTGATAATTCCAGGTGTGAGCTGAATGCACGTTGTCATGGGAATGAGGGCAGGACCACTCAGCAGCGATGGGTCCCCGGTGTGCTCTCGGTGGTCAACCAGCAGCCCGGCTGCACGGGCATGGGGGTGTGTGATGGGTGCACGCCGGAGAGGCCCTGGACACGGTGAACAGAACTCACAGTGAGTGACACACTCACATGACCTTCCGAAATCTGCCATTGGCTGGTCACCACAGAGTTTTGGGTCTGATTCAGAAAGAATAGTCATGCTTATAAGGGTTTCAGGTTTTTTTTTTTTTACCTCATTACTGAAGGAATTGCTTAAAAGAAACAAAAAGAAAAGAAAAGAAACATCCAGTTAATGGATCAGGCATTGTACGCCAGTCTTCTTGTGTCCACCATGTTTTAACTCGGCTGCACCTGTTTCGCTATTCAGCACACCCATTCTGAACGCAGAGCGGGCAGAGAGGTCACCAGAGGTGCACCCGTGCTTCACGGGCACGCCGTCAGGAACAGGGCGCTTCCATGGCGACCCTCAGCTCCTTCCTGCCTGTCACCCGGGCGACGGCGCCCTGCTTCCTGGGACAGTAGGTCATCTTCGCTTCGCTTTCTCTAGAAAGCCGTGCACGTGGAATCATCCAGTGTGCTGGGAACAGCCCCGCTTGCCTCACTCAGGTCAGGTCCTGGGACCCCCTGTGGACGGACGTGTCAGCCCTCTGTTCAGTTGGTGGCAGAGCCGGAAGCGTCTCCTCTCCCGTGCGGTATCTTCGGAAGGAATTCACGTGCTGCCTGGGTGTGTGTGCTGCGTGTGGTGTCCCTGACAAGGGTGTAAGCTTGGTCCTTAATACGAACTGTGTTTTTAAGGTGACCCCCAATTACCACACACACACACACGTGTGCACATGCGCGCATGCACACACACACACACACACACACACACACACACACACAGTCAACACATAATCATTTAAGCATGGGCATGGAGACCTTGGCTTTATAGAATTGGAAAAGAATCTTCCAAAACAACACTGTTTTGTTTAGAGCACTCCACAGTCTGACCTAGTCTAGCCCAGTCTTTGACAGGGTCACAAAAAACTGTATTGATTTTAAACCCCGCGAATAGGTCACGATGCACAGTTTGCAAAGTGCAGAGTGAGGATAGATTGATCACCCAGAGTCTTCCCAGCAAACAGGATCGATGCCCGTGATACGTGGCCTTGCATTCTTTACTTCAAATTCAGCCCGACTGAGGTATGACCGGCATGAAATGATATAATGTTTAGTGTCCATCCTAGTGGTCTGGTAGCCACGCAGACTGGGAGAGATTCCTCCCCCTGGTGAATGAACACCCTTCGCCTCACACGTCCGCTGCTTGTTTGAGGGGGTGGGGGTGGGGGACCTGGATGCTCAGGTCTCTCAGCAGAGGTCTGTCACACAGGCAAGTGCGTCAACCAGGCTTTGCCTTGGATCCTCAGACCTTATTCATCTTAGAGCTGAGACCTTGCTGCCTTAACACCCCCCATCCCCACTTCAGCCCAGGCCCCGGTGGTGACCACTGCTCTCCTCTCCTGGTGTTCCTTGTATCCAATCTTGAGCGCCTGAGGGTTTACCCGTGACACACGTACCTGCGCGTCACACCAGGGGATTGAATACGTGTCCTTCGATGTCAGCGGGCTCCCTGGAACCCGTCCCAGACTTTCCTGCGCTGGCTTCAGTCCAGCGGAAGGTTACCCTTGGAGCGGTCAGGGGCACGTCTCTGTCCCGGCAGCTTTGGGCAGGCTTCTGTTCCGTTCTGGGACGATGGTCCGCGCAGGGAGAGCTGCATGCAGATGCTGGGACCCTAGATACGTAAGAACACGCATTTGCACTCTCGCGTCCTCTGTCGCAGGCACCGGGGGTGATGACACGTCAGGCTGGGTTTGGCAGGGATATTTCCCGCTTTTCCTTCCCATTCAGTTGCTCATTTTAAGCCTTGACCATCCCGTCGGTTTGCCGGGCAGGCTGTCCCTGCTGAGACGCCCAAGTCTACCGAAATACAGAATGCGCCGGTGTTTAGAAAGATAAATGCAAAGACATTGATCCTTCTTAGCTGCGCGTGACACTCTCAAGGCAAAGACCCCGGGGCGTTCATCTGCTCTCCGGCGTGGATTCGCGAGGACGCAGGACCCGTAGGGAGCACGGGTACCCCGGGATGTGCCGAGCAGTGCGCTGCATCCCCCCTTCCGTCTCCGGAAGGTCCCTGAGGGGACAGTGCAGCCCAGTGTGGTGCTCGGGGTCCCCCCCCCCCCACCCGCTCAACTGCCCGCTCCCTTGTGGCCTTGTGAACTCGGGACACGCACTCACTTGCTGGGTCTCAGTCTCTCTTCTACGAAACGTGGGTGGCCGTCGCCCTCGGCTCCCATTCTGTGATGGTTACATGCGCCGTGCTCGTCGTGTTCAGTTTGTATCGTTTTTCCTTGCCGGGGACCCGCGGACGCCGCCCCTAACGCCCCTCGGCTCAAGGGTCACTTGAGCTGATTCTTTCGAGAAACAAGTGACAACAGGAGAATCCCTGAAAACAGAGAAGTGACCCTTCTGTCAGGGACCTGTCCCATTACAACCCCCCTGCCCCGTTTGTAAGGGCGTCTCTCTCGGTTCCGAGATGAGACCGCAGTCTCTGAGTCTCCAGACCCCGGGGAGAGAGAGGGCGTGCGTGGCGTCTACCTAACAACCCAACCCGGGTCACCACGCTGTCCTTCTCACCCCGGAACTCATCTCCCCACGCCCTTCTTCCCTCGTGTTAGCCCAGGATGGTGTTCAAACCCCAAGTCTAAGCCATCTGTCTGAGGTCCTCTGCCCTGGGTCTCTCCCGTGTGGACAAGGGTCTGCATGTTAATCAATGTCTGTTTGTCTGTTCTGGGCTACTCTGTCTGTCACCACAGTGCACGCCCTGAGGACACCCAGAGGCACAGGAAAAGATTTGATTGCTCTGCTTCAGTCTCAATCGTTCTTCTTGGGGTGAAATTGCTCACACGAAGGGCCAGGAGACAGAAAAATGGTGGTTCTCATTCCCAGCTTCCGCTCCACACTTCTCTGGTTTTATTCTTTGATTTAGAGACACCCCTCCCCCCCTTTTGTTTAGGGCAGGGGGTTCTGGGGAAATAAGCGTTAATTATTACAGTAAGGAGTGGTTTTTAGCCTGTTGTGAGTTTTTCAGTGTGGACTCCTTGTGAACATACTTTTCACCACCGTGTGCTGTGGACAGAGGGGTGTTCTGGGACCAGAGAGACCCACCTGTGTGCGAGCTTGGTCATTTCCCACCTCCTCCTGAGAGGCGCCCACGGAGCATCACCTCACACGTGACTGCCTCACAGACACTCAACTGGGGAGCTCGTGGTGGGCAGTGCCCCCCACCCCCAGGCTTATAACTTCTTTAGAAAAAGGATTACCTTTGCCTTCAGCCGGCCCTGCCCACTGTTCTCGGGCATCTCGGTTGACACGCCTTCAACATGCCTGCGTACACGTCTCCTGCAGACGCCTGGCAGGTGAAACCGCCCTCCAGTTACCTGCATGCCTCCCTGTCTACTGTAAATGCTAAATGTTAGCCGCCCGTGCCACCTTGGTAACATAGGTGTACCTGTCCGTTTTACGTTTATTCAACCACAGGGGTTTCCCGACCTCACCCTCCCTGTCTCCTTCGTCTACCAGCGGGGGCTCCATGAAGTCTTCCTCACACTGCCTCATTGCTTCCCAATCAGTGCCGACAGAGAACTGAACACGCCATTCTCAGTGCTTCCCGAGGTCTGCTTCCGGGCACGTCCTCCATTTAACTCAAACAGATGCTTATAAAACTTTCCGTAGGTTTAGATGTTTTTTATTTTTTCCCGAAGTTAGAAGCAGGGAGGCAGAGAGACAGACTCTCACATGCACCCAACCGGGATCCCCCTGGCATGCCCACCAGGGGGCGATGCTCTGCCCATCTGGGCTGTTGCTCCATTGCAACCAGAGCCATTCTAGCACCTGAGGTGGAGGCCATGGAGCCGTCCTCAGCGCCTGGGCCAACTTTGCTCCAATGGAGCCATGGCTGTGGGATGGGAAGAGAGAGACAGAGAGGAAGGAGAGGGGGAAGGGTGGAGAAGCAGATGGGCGCTTCTCCTGTGTGCCCTGGCCGGGAATTGGACTCGGACTTCCACAGACCGGGCCAATGCTCTACCACTGAGCCAACCAGCCAGGGCCTGGTTTCGATGTGCTTGCTGACCACTGTCAGCCTGGCTTCCACACCTCTGCTGGCGGGCGCAGGGCACTAGAACAAGAGCACTTACATATTCTGGAGGGCAGGTTTCCTCGGCCTCTCTGTGTAGACGTTGCTAACATTATTTTTTCCTTGACAATCCTTAAGCCCAGTTCTTCCACCGATGCAAGAAAAAAGGACCCCCCCACTGTGCTGAGCCGACGGCGTGATAGTGACCCTCCGGTTTCTTTCTAAATTTATGGTTTTTGTTGATTTCTTTTATCATATTGAGAAAAAAAAAATTCCTGTATTTTTCATCTGACATGTATTGTTTTTTGTTTTCATTGCTGACTGTTACTAGATGGAATGTGGTTTTCCTTTTAGATACATGAGTGACCCCCTGGCTCTCGTGGTTCGGTGCGTTATGTTGTGAATTAGGTCGACGGGTACGCTGACGTTGAGTAACTCCTGCATTCCTGACGTAAACCCTGCTTGTTTATGATGCATTTTAGGGCACTATTGAACTTGTGTCACCCGGCCATGAAGGAAATTGTCATAATGTCCCTCATTGTTTTTTGCCAGTCTCATTTTAATAGCAAGGGTATATAATTACCTCAATAAATGATTTCAGAAGTTTTCTCTCTCTCTCTCTTTTTTTTTATTTATATTTATTCCTTGAAGTTTGGACAACCGGCCTGCTTAAAAACAAAACAAAACAAAACACTAACAAAGTACCACTAAAAACAAAGAAAAGAAAATATTGTGTTTCCTTCCGGCCCTCTCTCTCTCTCTCTCTGACTCTTTCTGCTTCTTCCCCTTTATTTTCAGGGAATTCCCTCCTTTGGTTTCATTCAGATATCAGCCCGAGGACCCACGTGAAGGGACATTGCAGATGTGATCCAAGTCCTAAGTCACTGGCCCTCCCAGATGGCGATGGCCCAGCTGGTCTCCACCCACTTGGTTAGACCCTCTAAAAGGTTGGACGTTTCTTCCTGCGGGTGGAAGAACAAGAAGTAAAAAGCACTTGGGGTGTGAGGAAGATTCAGTTTGTTCTTGTTGGTAGAAAAGTAGAGGCCCAGGACAGAAGGGGGGTGGCTGCCCCCAGGAGCCCAGCACGGCCCCGGCCGGCATTCAGCATGAAGTGAGAGCCTCAGACCCATACCCAGAGAACTGAATTCTGCTAACACCCCCCAAAGACTCCAGGTAAGGCTGATGGTCTGAGCGATTTTCTCAATTGTCAAGATGAACCACCTTTCCATATTATTAAATTATGATCAGTTTACTTAGACGGTAGATCTATAACGAAATCAATTGGGATAATGATCTTTGCTTATCCACACTTATTTGAGTTAGCCAGTCAATGTGAAATACAGAAACCGTATTCCACCTTATAGAAAACCATCATCGTCCACATTGGTTCAAGAAGGTATGTAAGAGACAGATACACTAGCGCTCACTAAATAGCGTGTAATGTGGGCAGCACGCACACATGCATTTTCGAAGGTAATCGCCGCTTTTACCAACTTACCGGGATTTAACACAATAGTCACGTGACGGAGCTGGGGTTCCGCCCCTGTCAGAGGGAGATCACAGGTGAGCAGACGCAGAGTGCGGGTACAGATAAAACATCAAGGCATTCAGAACCAGGTGTCTGAGTAGCTGACCCGGTGGGAAGCTGTCCGACGCATCCTTTCTCCTGGCTTCACTATAACGGAAGCAGGGCAGTGTTGCGTGCGCGCCCACCTGGTCAGGGCACACCTGACTAGGCATGCTCACTTTTTCTGTATGTACTTGGGGGGTTGTCTTAATTCAAAGGGAGGTCTCTTTCCGTATGTGTTATTGGTCACTGTGGAGTCATTGAACCATCTGGAGCATAGAAAATACAGGTTTCTTCTAAATGTGATACTCGTTATATTGGACTTAAAGATTTCATACCTTCAGTGTTTCAGAGACATGTACATAGGTCATTACTGTACCTTCAAGGCTGAACCACATCTGTGTGTTTTTTCCACATGTGCTCAATTCCAAGGCACTCTGAGACACTCCTATGTGGACATACGGGAAAGTCTTGGACCACATGGACAGGATTTTTAGAGTAAATAATTTTTGGACATTTATACCTCTGTTAGTTTTATATCATCATAAGTCCTTTTTTATTTTTTAATTCAGTGAGAGCAGGGCAGGCAGAAAGGCAGACAACCGCATGTGCCCCAACTGGGATCCACCTGTTCTGCCCATCTGGGGCCATTGCTCCGTTGCTCAGCAACTGAGCCTTTCTTAGTGCCTGAGGCAAGGCCATGTAGCCATTCTCAGTGCCCAGGGTCAACTTGCTCATTTGAGCCATGGCTGCGGGAGGAGAAGAGAGAAAGAGAGAGAGAGAGATGGAGGGGAGGGGAGAGAGAGAGAAGTGATAAGGGGAAAGGTGGAGAAGCAGATGGTTGCTTCTTCTGTGTGTCCTGACCTGAAATCGAACATAGGATTTCCACATGCCAGGCCGACGCTCTACCACTGAGTCAACTGGTCAGGGCCATCATTATAAATTTTTTAATGAAAGTAGCATCTTTTCTATATTCCATTCATGCCTAGGGTGAAAATATGACTTCTTACATATAAAGTAGAATGATAAAGATGTTCTTGTCACGACTTAAGCTGTCAAGGGAGTGATTTGTAACCTGAAGAAATACTTCAACCTGTCAACTTCATTTCAATTTCCATTATGTTCTTTTATATCTTTCCTTTCTGATCTTTTCCGGTATTTTTCATCCTCCACAGAAATTGGTCGATGCACATTTCTAACCCATCTGTCCTGTGCAGGGCGGGGTTATTTACATGGGCTGAGAAATAGGATAAGGTCAATTCAACGTGTTTGCCTTTTTCTTTTTTTCTCATGGTCTGTATTTTCTAGCCGAGGAAATGGAGGGAGGTTTAGGCAAGGTGATGACACACCCACCTGGCAACAGTTGTAAGTGGTTGCGGCAGAGGCTGAATTCAAACTGCGATGCCCACACACTCAAGCATGCCTTTCTGTCCTGCGGTCTTCGCCTGCACCCCATCCTTCCCCTGGACCGTCCACCCTGTTTCTCCGCTAGCTCCCTGGTGGTAATAAGACTGGGGCTGTCTCCAGGCACCGTCGGTCCATGGCCGTGTTCTGCAACTCCCACGTCAGGCAATGGCTGCCTCCAGTTGTGGTTATTAGGCAGCATGCTGTAGCTGGCCCTAAAGCAAAGGGCCAAGGGACCAACAGGGTCATACTCACAGGAATACCTTCTCTCCGCCCAAAGACACCATCAAGGAAACGAAGCAGTCAGGCAGAGCAGGAGTGATTTGCAGCGAACGTAACCCGAATCGGGCATAAATCCAGAACAGCTAAAGACCTCCCGTAAATCGATCAGAACTAACATGGACCCCGCGGTGGTCAGCGTCGTTGTGGGTCATTCCTAGAAAGTGGCGAAGGAGCTGGACCGCTCCTCCCTGAGGGCACGTCCAAGCACGGCCGTCGGAGGTGCGGGGCGCTGAAGAGGCTGGTGCTGCGGGCGTTTTCCGGAGCGGCCCCGCGCGGGAAACCAGGAGAAGGAGGTTGGGTGCTGAGCTGGTGTGGCTGTGCACGGCACGCAGGTGCAGCGGGAACTCTTCTCTGGGCGCGTTGCATCAGAGCATCCGGTCCGTCCAACCCGGACGTGAGACTGACTTCGGATGCAGTGCACACGGGCTCATCTCATTAGACTGTAATGTAACCACGGAAGGCCGAGGCGGGGGGTTGGGCGGTACCCGGTGCCTGCAGGATCCCCTCGTTGGTAAACCGAGAGCCGCCCGCCTGTGTGGGAGAGTCTTCTTTTTTAATTCAGAAATAAAGTTTAATTAGGTGACACTGACCCATAAAAGTACATAGGTTTCAGGCGAACATACAGCATGTGAACTGTTGATTGTGTTGAGTGCCCGTCACCCAGAGTCAAATCATTTTCTGTCAACATATTTGTCCCTCTTTCCCCCTGTGTCCCCCACGCCTCCCCCAGGCCGCCATTTTGCTTTTATCAATGTCCATGAATCCCTTGGGTGAAATCATATAGCGGTCAGCTTTCTCTGATGTACTTATTTCACTCAGTATACTGTTCTCAAGGTCCATCCATGATGTCGTAGATGTCACTATGTCATCGTTTCTTATGGCTGAGGAGTATTCCATTGTATATCTGGACCACTTCTTCTTTATCCAGTCCTCTATTGAGGGAGCACTTTGGTTGTTTCCATGTCTTGGTCACTGTGAACAATGTTGCGATGAACATGGGGCTGTGTGTGTCTTTGAGTTTTCAGAGTAGATACCCAGTAGAGGGATTGTTGGGTCAAATGGTAGTTCTGTTCTTAATTTTTTTGAGGATCCACCATACTTTCTTCCATAATGGACACACCAATTAACATTCCCACCAGCAGTGGATGAAGGTTCCTTTTTCTCCACAGCCTCTCCAGCAATTGTTATTACCTGTCCTGTTGATAACAGCCAATCAAACAGGCGTGAGGTGGTATCTCATTGTAGTTTGGACTTGCATTTCTCTAATAGCTAGTGAAGATGAGCATCTTTTCATATACCTGTTGGCCATTTGTATGTTTTCATAAGAAAAGTGTCTGTTCATGTCCTCTTCCCTGTTTTTTTTAATTGGATTGTTTTCTTTTTTTGTTTTGTGAGCTTTGTGAGCCCTTTATATATTTTGGATATTAACCCCTTGGGTCCACTCTCTTCTGGCTTGTAGAGTTTCTGCTGAGAAGTCTGCTGATAACCTAATGGGCCTTCCTTTATATGTTATGTCCTTCTTTTCCCTAGCTGCTTTTAGGATTCTTTCTTTGTCATTGATTTTTGACAATTTTGAATTCTCTGTCATTTCACTCCAAGGTATCCATGTGAATGAGCTAGCTTTCTGGTGATTTTTCATTTCCTTTCTGAACTGTGTCTCTCTCTGGGGAAGTCATAGTATTCCTTTTATGTTTTTCTGCCTTGAGCGCCTTTGCGAGTGGTATTGTCAAGAAATCAAGCAGTAAACAACAATAAAAAAAAAAGATAAAATTAAATTTAAAAACTAAAAAACCCAGAAAGTGAAAGAGATAAACAGAAAATATAAACAAAAAAACAGTAATAAACAACAACAACAACAACAACAAAAACTAAAGAACCACAGAAAATTAGAAGAAAAAATCCCCGAGAGGGTTTCTAACCTTTCCAGTAGGTGGTGCTGGATTACCAGCTCTAGCTCTGTAGGATCCCAGGCTGAACTCGGCTGAGAAGCTGCAGTCACGATGGTGGTGGGGCTTGTGAGGGCTTCTCGCTTCAGCAATGGCCGTCTCCAGCCTCTGGGAGCACCTCCCTGTGTCCCGACAGAGCAGGGGACCAGACACGGAGCCCCTCTGTTCTTCAGCCATGGGGGTAGGTCTCTGTCACTTTCTGTCCCTGTGAGCAGAGGAAGGTGGGATCTAGAAGGCTGAAGGGCTGCATGTTGTGTATTTGGTCTCTGTCCGAGTACAGGCTGTGGCAGACTGTGGGAACACTGGTGGTGACCCCATGCTCTTCCGCTTTGGATCAGTATCCCAAATCTCCCCCAATCTCTCCAGTCCACCCAGCAGAAGGAGACCCCGCCAGTCCTGGTTGTTCCCCTCTCCCCACTCTTCCCAGCCAACCTTGAGTGCATCTTTTCTTCCGCCCCTGTTGTTCTATCCATCTCACCTTTAGTTGTTTGGGTGGGTGGATCTTTCAGGCACACCTGGGAGCCCAGCTGGGGTTCCTTCGCTGAGTTATAGCTGTTCAATTAGATAACATTTCAAGGGGAGAGATCAAGGGAATCTCTCTGGCCGCCATTCCTCTGACGTCATCTCTGTGGATAAATCTTGATCTCCCACTCTGACTAGTCAGCTGAGGGAAGGGAGGGAGAGAGGAAGGAGAGGGGGACTGATATGGAGGGAGGGACTTATTTTTATGGTGAACAAGCTCCTCGTATCTATTACTGGCAGTTCTTTTTAATGAAGCTTCACAATATAATTTTCTCATTAGAGTAAAGGATTGTGGGATTATGAGGAAAACAAGACGCTAAGAATCGTGACCTTCTGAAGATCCTATTGCTTAGCCTGGTCCAAACCAACCGCTCACCCGGGACGTGTGTGCATGATTTCCATCTGAGGTGGCGATGTGTCTACCTGGCGAGAGGTTTTCCTGAGTCCGATAACTCACCCTGGAATACAGTCACTTTTTGTGTGCGAATGCTGTGCTCTCTGGGACCTTTGGAGAGCTCCGTGTGCTGTTAGCAACAAACTTCTGCAGACAAGGGTGGCAGCAAGCAGAGGGCACACTCATGACCATCAGTGCCCCCAACGAGAGGGAAGGGCTACTGAACACTTACTTGCTCAGTGAATGAATTCCTGCTGTGAAAGAACAAGGTCATCACTATCGACCACCAAGCCACTCTCTCCTACTGGGCACTGTCTAGCTGTGGGGTTTGGCTACGTAAATATAGAGACACCAAGAAGGGAGAGGGACCATTTTCAACATCAACATTTTATACACAGGTTGTTCAATGTGTTTTCTTTACCATGATAGGAAGATTGGAACGTTTTAAATTATGCACGTTGTAGAATGTTGAATATCTTTATAAAATAAAAGACTCCTGTGTGCTTTTATCTGGGAACAAAGCTACACCATCAGACTAATCCTATGCTCTCTGGATAAGAAAACTGAGCCGCAGAAAAGGTACCTGAATTGCTGGTGGCCACAGCAGCTCTTTCCCGGTAGAGCTGGACCCGGCTGGTGTCTTATTTTCCTGGCCCCGTGTTCTGATGGCCCAAATTCGTTAGATTCAGTGCTGTCAGCTTGAACACAAGCTCATGGCTTAGAAGCTGATGTTGGAAAGGGGCTTTCAAGTACTACATTTTTGTCTTTTTTTTTTTTTTTTAGTAGACACATCTTGGGAATTTGCTAAACAGGTCTTAACAGTAACATGGGGGGATCAGCCTGAAAAACGTGTCCTCTCTTGGCTTTCATCTGCTTCCATCATCCCCTTAGCTTCTCTCAGGTGACACAGTCCAAGTCATACACAAACCAATAATGGGAGTAAGCAAATTATTGCAAGCCTATAAAATTAAGGTGTCAAAGGATGAGAAGATAATGGAGAGAATGCACCAAATAATAGACCAATCATGGTGATGCCAACCTCCCTTCACTTATGAAGCAGACACTGTTCTCAGCTCCCGCTCACGGTCCTGCCTACCTACCCTCCCGCCACCAGACGGGCAGGCACGCCGGCTCTCTCCATTGTAGGGACAGGAGCATGGAGGCCCCGGGACTCTGGTACCACGGTCAAAGCCACAGATTTAGGTGCTGGGGGAACCTTGATGTCTCAACAGGGCACTCGGACTCCAGAATCTGCTCCGGTGTCTAAAAGCGTCGAGCCTGTCACTCCTCGTTGTCAGGAGTCCGACTTGGCAATGCAGAGAATCCATAAGGAGCCCTGCCCCTCCCCCGCCCCCCCCCCCACCCGGCCCCAAGCTCACGTTCGCTTTCTCTACACTCCTTTGTGGAAATGACTCTTTGCGCTCTTGGCCGTGCGTGTAGCCCCAGTGCCCCCTCGGAAAGGGTTAAAGACAGTTGACCGCACCAGAGACTGCAAGAGTGTGCTTACAAGCAGAGAGAGGTATCCATAAATATTTTATACAAAGAATAACTTCTGCAGTCTTCAAAAACATCCACTAGTTTCCCTCCCTCCCAACTATTTCCTTCTTAGAAACAATTTTGGATAGAAATAAAATATTTCCAGAGTAATTAAGAGACTTGCAAATTAAATGTAGTCATTCTCAGAGAAAAAAAATAGTAACCTTTTTTTTGTTTGTTTTTTTCCCAACTGACCCATACCGATTCTGTTTCATCCCAATATGAAATGCTTTCCATATCCCTTAAGGTCGGTCTGCACACGGCGACAACTCAGTCTTCTTACTTCTGGAAAACAAACTCTTCTCTTGAATTAATTTCCAAAGTTCACGCATCCCATGGCGACGTCCATAGAAGGAGGTGTTTTGCTTCTTGTTGGTACAAGGTGTTCAGTAAATCCAGGGGCACACACGGGTAACGGAGGGGAGAATCCACGCGGGAGCCCCGTCCTGTCTGTGGCCCGCGGGGGCGGCATGCCACCCACCAGGAGTGCGTTTTGCGGATGCCCTGGCCCCATTAGGGCCCCACGGGCTCCCTGACACCCCGGATGGTCACGCTGATCCTCACAGGCGCTGCTTTCGCAAACAGGAGACAGACGGTGCCACCTGCCCCGATGTCTGCTGGTCCGACGACCAGGGCCAGGTGTTACGGCATTTGGGAGGAGCGAGAAAATGGATACATGATTCAATATTTGTTTTAATTAAGAGATAAGAAATTAGACTTGACGAGTAGCCAAATTATTTTCACCTGCCTGACTGTTTATTACGTGTGCTCTCAGCCCAGAGGATGAACGCCCTCCCGAGCTCCTGACGAGCTTGGTGTCGATCCCCACGTGTGCCCAGCCGCTGCCTCAGCCCCAGCACGCCGGCCCTGCGCTCAGAGCGTGGCTGTGATTTGTCACCAGTCCAGCTGCTGTGGCACTTTGGCCCCATCTGAATATTTTGTTTGTACCTCTAGACAAGCATGTCTGGAAAGACAGGTTTGAGGTCCTGCAGTGGGGAGTCCCGGGGGAACCAGTGAGCCGCGGTGGGGAGGGGGCAGGTAGCTTTCACCAAGACCTTGAGGACTGTGGAGAACACGGTGACACTCCTGTATGTGAAACAGGCACCTCCTGTCCTTCCTCTCAGAACTTGTGTGGGTGTCCCACATCCCCCCAGACAGGAGGAGCCCGTCTGTCTCCTCCTCAGGGCCGGGTCCTAGGAAGCTACTTAGTAAATGGTTTTGCTTTGAAATACTGATATTACTACTTTAGATGCAGCCACATTGACTTCAGAATTTCCTTTTTACATTAAGAAAAGAAAGAAAGAAAGAAAGAAAGAAAGAAAGATATCCCAGCGATCAGTAGATGGCAAACTTGCTCCACCTCAGTGTGAGTTGGGTGTTCTGTTAGCTCTGCTGACATTTTGTTCCGAAATACACTGCTCACAAAGATGAGGGGATATTTCAGAATGAATATGAAGCTACGAAGTATCCCCTAATTTTTGTGAGCAGAATATTATTTAAAACCCCTTGATGTTGGTAATATGCTTATTTTATGGTAACATCCACCCCTCATTCTGATCGTTGGTGTGTGCCTCTACAGCGAAGTTCCTGTGTTGGAGAGGTACAGAGGAAAATCACATTCTCAGTTCATGTAAACGAATGCCAGACTTCTAGTTGATGATGTGCTTTATTCCTAATTGGTTAAACCTTTCTTTCTCTTTTTTTTCTTTCAATTCAGTAAGAAGTGAGGAGGCAGAGAGACAGACTCCTGCACGTGCCTGACGGGGATCCACCCGGCATGCCCACTAGGGGGTGATGCTCTGCCCATCTGGGCTGTTGCTCCATTGCAACCAGAGCCATTCTAGCACCTGAGGCAGAGGCCATGGAGCCGTCCTCAGTGCCCGGGACAACTTTGCTCCAGTGGAGCCTTGGCTGCAGGAGGGGAAGAGAGAGACAGAGAGAAAGGAGAGGGGGAAGGGTGGAGAAGCAGATGGTCACTTCTCCTGTGTGCCCTGGACGGGAATCGAACCCAGGACTTCCACATGCTGGGCTGATTCTCTACCACTGAGCTACCCAGCCAGGGCCTAAACCTTTCTTTCATTTCCTTTCAAAGTATATTGTTCAATAGTCACCAAATATCACAGTTTCTCCTCTCCCAAGGCTGTGGCCCCCAGAAATAGGGAAACCAGCTTGCTATGTCCCCCCACCCCATTTCCTGACTTTCTCAGGAAAAGCTCCTGCTTTAATACACTGTAACCCAACTGGAGGAGAGGCTGTCTATGTGGAGATTATACAAAAGTAGCAAATAAAAATTCAAGTAACGACAAGGGGAATTAAAATCTTAGAAAACGAATTAATGTGATTGAGGAAATTAAGAGACAGCCTGAAGACTTATACATTTTAATTAATTGTGATCAGAAATACATTCGGGGGTTTTGAGCTGTTTTTTCTCGTAGAGGGATTTCGACAGTTCAAAGCGAGACATGGACAGAACGCACGACTTTCCGGTGACAGTAAACAGACATTTCCTCTGAATATTTTAGTGGGTCTCCCACGCGGAATTGCAGGGTAAGAGGTAGAGCTGTGGGGCGGGTGATGTGCACGGGAAACAGAAAGCCACAGCCGAGATGCGGACGCAGGCAGGGAAGGGTGAGGTGAATAACTACTCCTTTTTGTGGGATGTTAAAGAAATAGTCCAGGTGAGGGAAAATGTGGGGCTTACCTGTTTCAGAACCACCCGTAACGGGAGGAAAAAATCCACAGCCACCATATTGTATAATGTCAGCTCTGGGGGTCGGGGCTGCAGGGGGCACTCAGCATGGTGGCCGTCGTCCTGCCTCTGTGGTCGGGGCGCCTCTGCTGGGGACAGGACACGCGGCTCGGTGACGGTCCTTGGCTGGTCCTTCCCTTCTCCACTTAGCACCTGTTGATGCCGGAATGCTCACAGAGGCCTCTCTGTGGTTTTGACGGATAATTCCCTGATGTTGAGTTTGGGCACTGTGGGAGGGGATTGAAAAAATGGTGCAGCCACCGTGTGAAAGACAGTATGAAAGCTTTTTTTAAAAAAACCATAAACGGTGCTACCATAAGACCCAGCAACCCCACTTCTGGGTGTTTATCTGAAGGAAATGCCATCAGCACCTTGAAGAGATGCCTTCGCCCCACATTTAATAAGGTACTAATTTGTTGTTGTTGTTTGTGACAGAGAGACAGACAGACAGAGGGACAGATAGGGACAGATAGGAAGGGAGAGAGATGAGAAGCATCAATGCTTCATTGGGACACCTTAGTTGTTCATTGATTGCTTTCTCATATGTGCCTTGACCCGGGGGCTACAGCAGAGCCAGTGACCCCTTGTTCAAGCCAAATGAGTCTGTGCTTAAGCCGGCGACCTCAGGGTCTTGAACCTGGGTCTTCCGTGTCCCAGTCCGATGCTCCATCCACTGCGCCACTGCCTGGTCAGGCGTAAGGTACTAATTATTAGCCAGAGCCAAAACGTGGAAACAGTCTGAATGTCCACAGACAGATGAGCGGATGAAGGAGATGTGGTGTAGCCATAAAAGTGAGAGTTCTTCAGCCATAGAAAGACGAGGGAGTCCTACTGTTCGTGCCAGCAGGCACAAACCTGGAGGCCACTAAGCTAAGTGGAACAAGCCAGTCACTGAAGAACAAGTCCTGCAGGGACCCCACTCACAGGAGGAATGTAAAACAGTCCAAGTCACAGAAGCGGAGATGAGTACTAGGAAGCCAGGGGCTGTGGGCAGGGGACGTGGGGACGTGGGGAGACGTGGTCAGTGGACGTGGTCAGTGGACATAGTTTCCGCCGTGCCGGGCAGATGTCGTCTGAAGGTTTGCTCTACAACACAGCATCTGCAGGTCACAGCGCACCGTACACGGCACCTTTGTTAGGCAGGCGGATCTCTCGCTGCCTGTTCTTACAAAAACAAAGCAAAGCAAAACAAAACAAAAAACCCCACACCCAGAGAAGCTAAGGGCAACGTTCAGGTATGTTCAGATGTGGCGACAGTTTTGTGGGTCTTTGCACAGATCTGAACCGTCGAACGGTGTGCACGGCACGTGTGCAGCTTTGTGTGCCCGCCATCCCTCAGGAGCGCTGTGGAGGGGCTGGCTTCCTCACCCCGTGCCTGGTGCCTGGGCTCCCTGCCGCCTCGGAGGGAGCCTGAACCCTTGGTGCTTTATCGTAGCACCCCCCAGGGAACGTGGGCTGGGACCATCTCACCTTACATGCTCCGGGATGTCCCGTCCACCGCCGTCCACTGGCAGAGAATCGTCAGGAAGGCTCAGCTCAGCTCAAGCAGAGGAAAAGCAGACCCCTCGTCCTACTGGGACGCAGCAGAGAAGTGACAATCAGCTCCAACCTGCCAGCCTCTGTACAGGAGACTCCTGGTGGAGCCGGACACGTGGGCGGGTCTGCCCCCAAGCCAGCCTCCTGAGACAAGGGCTGATGCCAGAGGAAGTGGTTCATTCAGGAGCTGCCCCTGGGGGAGGGCGGACCCCGTCTCAAAGACCATCTCCTCTCCCGGTTCAAGCCCGGGGTTCTCACAGGGATAGGGAAGGAAAGGTTCTTCTCTCTGCTCATTTATCTTGCTAGCTCTTGGCACGCTCAGTGTAAGAACCTCCCCTGCATCCTGCAGGCCGGTGAGGGCCACTCCTCAGCGCTCGGTGACTGCTGTCCATGGTAACACTGGGGAGATGTGTGTTCTGGAGAAGAGAATTTCGACTCAATGCTTTGACAGTGCAATGAATTCCATACGTGCAACGCACAGACAGGGTTTTCTGCCTTCCGCGTGCTGAAATCATGATGCGTGGATAGAGCAGTGGAGGGTTTTGTCAGAGCATACCCTTATCTCTTGTCTCCAATGGGCTGCCGTTTCCAGAACTCGATCTTCTCCTCCACGTGCGTGGCAGAAAGCCCCCGTGCCCCGCCGTCAGCTCACCCCTCTCACGGATGAGGAAGCTAAACAAGTCTGATTCTCATTCCAGTCACCACCTCCCCCTCCCCCTCGGTGTCACCCTGCCCCAGGCTGGGAAAGTTTTCTGTTCGGTCCTTTCTCCTGTGAAAACGAGTGATGATGTCCAAGTGCCTTCCTATGGTGTTCCCACAAATATATTTGTTTCTGTTTATTATTTTTATAGCTTCACTTCATCCACTCTTATTTTATGATTATTATTTTTTAAAATATGATCCTTGTGGGTCAGAAACGTCCGTCAGTCTCAGCTCAGTAGACGGGTGTGGGAGGGGCCGAAGTTGCAGCCGGTCTGGACTCGCACTCCCGGGCACACCATCGGAGTGTAAGCCCCACAAAGCAGCCTCCCTTTGTCTCCCTCTAGAATTCATCTGGAACTGATTCTAGAATCGATGTGTTATGGAAAACATCAGGCGTATACTTGAGGCGGCATTTATAGCTTAGCCAGTCTCGTTCTCCCCACTGTGGGAGACTTAGCAATCACATGTGTCCTTATCCGGTAAAATTCACATTCTTGTAAGACCCGTTCTCAGGGGGTATGATGTTAAATGATGCTGAGCACGGACAGTTTCTTCTGATCAAAGCGACGGACTGTCCTCGGCAGCTCTTTGTCCTTGGAAGGAGATGTTTCTAAGATGCAGAAGAACTCGCTCTTAACTCGGTTTCTGGGTTTGGAAACGGGCACCATGGGCGTTCAGTGATCCACACAGGTTGACTCAGCTCGCGAAGGATGCGGGTCTGTGACGGGGGCTGTGACAGGGGCTGTGACGGGCTGTGACGGGCTGTGACAGGCTGTGACGGGGGCTGTGACGGTCTGTGACAGGGGCTGTGACGGGGGCTGCCCTCTCCTCCTGCTCCAGTGGAGGAAGGTCCTGGTATGCTCT
This sequence comes from Rhynchonycteris naso, assembly GCA_037038555.1. Lineage (NCBI taxonomy): Eukaryota > Metazoa > Chordata > Mammalia > Chiroptera > Emballonuridae > Rhynchonycteris > Rhynchonycteris naso. The sequence continues at coordinate 1,145,177 of CM072998.1, forward strand.
TGATACCATCTATAAAAGTGTTTCCAACACTCCAGAAATGGGTCAGATGCTGGATAAAGCCAGAGATTTGGGAGGCGATAAACCTTGACCCGAGAGTGATGACGTTCCCTGTCAGCTTTTGTCTTCTGTCCCCTTTACTTCAGGTTCAGAATGTGAGCGGCTTGCCAAGCACTGAGGGTGAGACGTCACTGGAGCCTCAGGACCACGCTTCTCGCAGTAAGAGGACGTCCCCTGCTCCTCGTGATCTTGGACGTGGCTGGTGCAAGTCAGGGCGTGTGCGCACTGAGCTAGCTGAACACCGTTCTACGAACTCCTCTTCCTCATCCACCCCGTTGGAACGGACACGTAGACCTGGAACACGTTTCAATGTGGGCATGACCTCCGTGGGAATGTTGGGATGCTGGCGTGATGGAGAGGACTCTGAAGTTCATTTTCTAAGAGCGTGTGGCGGGGGTGACAGCCCTGCACCTGCTCCCAGGTGAGCAGTCCTCACCACATCGGGAGCCAGGACACGGCGGGCGGGGGACGACGGACATGGTCAGCGTTTGCCCACACCCACCCGCCTGCTCTTCTCCTGACACTCGTTCAGCCACTCATGCACCCTCCCCTCCCCTCAACGCAGGGTCACGTGTCATATTTCCTCCTCTCGGACGACAGGTCCCTCTGTCCATGGAGCTCCCGGCACGGCTGTTTTCTCTGGGGATACCTGCGCCCTCCACCCCGTAGTAGACGTTGGTCATTTCCACGTTGGGGGTCTTTTCTTCCCCGTAAGGGAACGATTCAATTATCACCATGTGCGCGAGAAGGTTGCAAGTGACTATAAACTTGTGACGTGACCAGTTAGAACGGACGCTGGGCGTCGAGGCATACGATGGCCCCCTGCCCTTGCACCCGGCAGGGAAAACACGAGGTGTCCCGAGACCTTTCTTCCTCAGTCACATGAAGCACGCTGGTGGCTGACCCTGCTGGTCCCTCTGGCTTCTGTGCTGGCGTCCACCACGTCACAATCTCGAAGTCACCCAGGTGCCTCCCCTACGTGCAGGGAGCGCGGGAGCCTTTGATTCGGACACTTCCCCAGCCCCCAGCATTTTCTCTGCCTCGGAGGCTTGCTGCTGGCCGTGCCTCAGCTTGTGAACAGATAAGGATGTTTACTGTCTTAACTTGGAGAAGGACGCTCGTACTAAGGTGCTAGCTTGGCCCGTGGAAACGTCATGCTGTTTTCTTTTTAAAAATTGAATAAGAAGGACATCGATCGCTGTCTCCCGAGTGTCACTGCCTTCCGCGCACCTGCTGACGACAGCGGTGTGTGTGACATCTCATTACTTATTCTACCTCACAACACATAGAGTTCCAAGCAGCTGTCACTCCTGACTCTGCCGTAGAGGAAGCAGACCCACTGGACGCAGAGCTGGGACTGACCCTGAGAGCTCAGTCCAGGACCTTCATCAGGTGGGCACCTGGCCCCACACTCAGGGCTCCCTCTCCGGGACCGAGTGACAGGACTCGGCAGGACAGAGAGCTGGGCGGGGGCACGTGTCCTTTGCACGCGCAGCCTCCACTGTGTATCACAGGAGGAAGAAGGCAGGGACATTCATGTGTAGGTCTGGCCAAGTTTTCCAGTGAAAACTGACTATCTGAACGCTATTTCTGCATTTCTGTGTTGCTGTTGTTTCCTTTTTCTTTTAATAATTTAAAGGCTCATTTAATTCTAATTTTTAAAGCCAGTTTCATTTTCTCCTGCATGATAGAAGCAGGGAAGGAGAAAATTTTAGCTGGGAAGTGTTATTAATTTGGATACATAAAAACGGAAACAGACTCTGTATACTCAAGTCTAGTCTATATAATCTATAAATGGCAAAAAAAAGAAAAGAAAGAAAAACAAAAAAACCCCTATTCTTGTTGCTATAGTGACTAGAAATTTCCTTCACTATCTCTATTATTTCTTTCACCAGATTCAGATGCCATGTCAATTTTATTTTTATTTTTTAACTGAATTTATTGCGGTGACATTGGTTCATAAGTGTATCCAGGCGTGAGGTGCACAAATCTATGATACATTGTGTCTGTTGTGTGGTGTGTTCTCCAGCCGATACATTGTGTCTGTTGTGTGGTATGTTCTCCACCCGATACATTGTGTCTGTTGTGTGGTGTGTTCTCCGCCCGATACATAGTGTCTGTTGTGTGGTGTGTTCTCCTCCCGATACATTGTGTCTGTTGTGTGGTGTGTTCTCCGCCCGATACATTGTGTCTGTTGTGTGGTGTGTTCTCCGCCCGATACATTGTGTCTGTTGTGTGGTGTGTTCTCCGCCCAGGTTAAGTTCTCCCTCCATCACCTGTTTCCTGTTCCCTCCGGCTGTCCCCACACTGTTGTCTGTGAGTCTTTTGTTTTTCTTACTCCCTTCACCTCTGCCACCCAGCCCCAACCCTCTCTGCTCTGACCGTCTGTCTCTGCATCTGTGAGTCTGTCTCTATTCTGCTTGTGTGAGTTCATTGTGTTCATGAGACTCCCACTATGAGTCAGATCATCTGGTCCTTGTCTTCCTCTGCCTGGCTTTTACTTATTTCACTCAGCGTGACGCTTTCCGGGCAACTCTGGCAGCGTGTTTTACACTCACGGGCTCACTGTCCAGTCCCTGTCCCCCACCCCCACCCCATGGCCACCCTGCCTAGTTTCACTCAAGGTGTGTGGGGTGGCCGGTCATGCTGTGAGATGTGACAGGGCTGACTCTCTGTGTGTGTGAGATAAATGTCACCAGGGGACCGTGCGAAGCAGACGCAAACTGCTTTGGAGGAGGAGGAAAATACAAAACAAAAGCAAAGGACATAAAATGACACGACCTCGTGGGTCATTCCAACGTGACGCTTCCCCGACCTCACGGAAAGGAACGAACAGCAAAGCGGGGGGGGGGGGGCAACACAAGGGAATTTTGGAGAAAATACGAAAGGTGGAGAGTACCTTCCAGCATAAGGAAATCAATGTCACGTGAAGTAGACTTCACCCGGAACCCCCTTCCTGCTTTCCTGCCATCTAAAACTGCCCGTGGCAGCAGTCACCGCCTCCGGAAGAGAAGTGACCTTCACCCCTCCCGCCCCACGCTCAGGCTGGACCTGCTCCGCGGTTCTGACACTCGTCCTGACTCATGACAGTCTCTGCAAAGGACCACACACATGGTATGTCCTGACCTTGCCCATGAGCGTGGTGCCAAGGTGAGGACTTCCGAGAGCCTGCGCCATGCCCCCCCCCCGTCTTCTCCCCCCCCCCCCCGTTCCATCTCCCCCACGCCCGCCACACGGCCAGGTGGCTGGAGCTTGGGAGCGGACAGATTGTCTGAGCGTTCCAGCCACATCACGAATACCCATTCATCTTGAAACAAAAATGTGATTCTGGTCCTATCCCAGCTGTTTTCCTAGTAGAACATGGTTATAGGCAGCTGTTCAGCCCTGGGGTGTGTCACCTTGACAAGGGTTAATGACCTTGGCAAATAGTAACGGTGGGACTCTCCTTGGAGTTACTTCAGTGCAGCAGCATCCTTGATGCCAATGAGGGGGCGACCAAACCGGAATGCACAGAGTTGACCAGCATGGACCATGATTGCCCTCTGCGCCCGGGCTCCCCTCTGCGCCCGGGCTCCCCTCTGTGCCCGGGCTCCCCTCTGTGCCCGGGCTCCCCTCTGCGCCCGGGCTCCCCTCTGCACCCGGGCTCCCCTCTGCTCCCGGGCTCCCCTCTGCTACCAGGCTCCCCTCTGCGCCCGGGCTCCCCTCTGCTACCAGGCTCCCCTCTGCACCCGGGCTCCCCTCTGCTCCCGGGCTCCCCTCTGCTACCGGGCTCCCCTCTGCACCCGGACTCCCCTCTGCGCCCGGGCTCCCCTCTGCTACCGGGCTCCCCTCTGCACCCGGGCTCCCCTCTGCGCCCGGACTCCCCTCTGCGCCCGGGCTCCCCTCTGCTCCAGGACTCCCCTCTGCTCCCGGGCTCCCCTCTGCTCCCGGGCTCCCCTCTGCGCCCGGGCTCCCCTCTGCTACCAGGCTCCCCTCTGCGCCCGGACTCCCCTCTGCGCCCGGGCTCCCCTCTGCTCCCGGACTCCCCTCTGCTCCCGGGCTCCCCTCTGCACCCGGGCTCCCCTCTGCTACCAGGCTCCCCTCTGCGCCCGGGCTCCCCTCTGCGCCCGGACTCCCCTCTGCGCCCGGGCTCCCCTCTGCGCCTGGACTCAAAGGCAGGCAGAGGAGGGGCGGCTTCCAGTGGGTCCCCGTCACCGGCTGGGGGACCAGTGTACCTCGCTCCAATGGTCCTAGGCTTTCACTGGGAGGCTGGCCATCACAGACCAGGACCTGAAGACTGGTTTTGCGCTGGTGTCTGCACAGGTTTGGGTCAGAGTTTGATTTCCTTACACAGCCTGACCATTGTCCCCTGCGTGTTCAAACTCCTGTCTCTCCTGAAACCCCGACTCTCACCAAGCTCCGTCAACACAGCCCTGCTCAACTTCCCATGGACATCGTGTCTGGTCCCTCGCACATAGGGTGACAGCTGACAGGCATAGCCCTGTGAGACTCTGGAATCTTCCTCCTGGAGTCCTGTTCCCCGGCATCCACATGCCCCCCCCCACCAATGTCACTCATTTCTCTGCTCAGATGTCAGAGCATCAGCGAGGCCACGTTTCTCAAAGCCCACCCATCCACCACATCGCTCCGTGGTGTCCCTTCCAGCCCGTCTGTCCACGTGACACGTGCTACCTGCGTGGCCTTCACGTTCAGGTCTGACTGGCGGCTGAACTTTAATTTGTCCAAAGTCAACGAACATCCCAATTTCCCCAAACCGTGCTCCCCCTGCACCCCCTTCCTAAGGTCGGCCGTTCCAGTGTCCAGTCGTCCGGGCCGTGGTCTGACGCTCTGCACCGAGAGGCAGCCCGTTGTCTTCAGAAACAGAAAACAGAGGAGTCACTGGGTGTCCGTCAGTCTCTCCTGCACCTGCCGTCCGTTGTGTGTGACGTGGAACGTGACGTCGTCCTGGGTGTGAGTGAGTAGCTCTTGTCCCGGGTGAGTGAGCGCTGCAGAGAGGAGGTCATGGACCGTGTGGTGGACGCGCAGCCACCCAAAGCAGGATAGGTGTGGGGCCCAGCGAGATGGACAGGTCCTGGAAGGCACCCCGGTGCCGGCCCCGGGGGACCCGAAAACTGCAGGCAACTCTGAGAAAGATGAACCGAGGCTGTGCGGCTTCCCTTCCCTGGGGGCACGGGTTCCGGGGTGCTCTGTCTGTCCGTCAACTGCTCCGTCTTCTCCTTTCACCGCCACCTGTCCGTCCTCCTGTCTCCTGAACCAGGGCTGGGTGACAGAGACTGACTCGGATTCCTCTCACGGCACGTGTCACTGTCGTACGTCCGTCCTTCATTACCGTGAGGCCCGGTTACTATGGGTCTCAGAGTGGGGGGTCAGGTCATGGGGGACGGCAAGCTGGCGAGATAGTCTGATGAAAAGTCACCTTCACGGGCTCCCCCCCCCTCAGCTCTGACCAGTGGACCCCAGGGGTCTGGGACATGAGTCAGTTAAGACAGCCGACAGCGAGGGTGTCCCGTCGGCCGGATGTGAATGTCCCCTTGGCGGGGGGTGGGGGGGTGTCCACCCAGGTTGGGACCTGCTTGGCCATGATGGTGTCCTTTAATCTCCCCAAAATGTTCAAACAGAAAGGGTTGTTAACGTTTATTATTGTATCACGTCTAGAGCACTGTGTAGCATCAGTCAGCGATGCTGGGGAGGTGCCCTAAATACCTCACCTTGTGAACGGCAAAACATAGAAGTGGTTCTGAATCTTCCTGGGGGGGGGGTCTCTTTGTGCTTCTGAGCAAGGAGACATCGCCGTCTTAGGGGCTATTCCTTTGGTCCTTCCTAGAATTAAACCCCCGGTTCCTGATAAAAATCTCCCCACGGAGCGACTCAGGTGGAACACCCCATTTGAAACCATTACCCTTTCTGGAAACAGGTGCGTGTCACCGGGGGACAGGTATCCTCTGAGGAGAAAACAATGGCGGTTGAGGAAAATTTATTCCAAAGCGTCCCCCCCCCCTCACCCCCGTCTTGCTTGCATGTTTCCCGGCAGCAACGGAGCGAGCGAGATCGGAGATAATGCAGGGGGATGGAGTTTCCGAAGGAATGGATCAGAATTCTTATCTACGAGAGAACAAGCCAGCGTGGTGATATGCTCCTTCTGCTGTTCACCCCCCTTGTCCGTTTGTATTTTTCCGAGGAACGAGCCTTTCCTCCGGGCGCACCGTGTCAAAATGTCATGTGCATTGACTCTGCGCAAACTCGAGAGGACTCTTCTTCAACACGTTCACATATAAAACACTCAAGTTTCTGCCTTTGTGTGGCAGTGATTTTTGTTTTTTTTCCAGCTTCACATTTCTAAAAGTCAAGAGCCATATTCACTGAGAATGGAGAGAGGGAGAGAGACGGGATGAAAGGGACAGGAAGCCGCCTGTCTTTGCCCGTTGCAGGGACTGGAAGTGCTGCGGATGGGGGGGGTCAGGGGGGGTGGTGGAGACAGGTCTGGGAGGAATGCGGAAGGCAGGGATTCAAAATCAGCCCTGATGCTAACAGGCGCCAACCATGAATCCTAAACCAGACTGGCCCGGTCTCGTACCTTTGTATTTTTAAGTGCAAACATTTTGGGGAAGGTCAGCTGATAAAGGGACTGAGGACTCAGCGTGGGGTTGCTTTGTCCGATTCCATTTTCTTTAGGGGGAAGGCGCTTAAGGAACAAGGTGCTTTCTGATGTTCCTCCACGCCGCATGGAAGAGGCAAACAGTGTTTGTCGGTGGTCAGCGAGGGCAGGTATCGCAGGCGGAGTTGAATATACGAGCTCAGAGCAGTCACTGCTGGCATGGCAGACCCTGGGCCGTCTGTCACACACATGGGGCAGTTAACAAGGTAGAGTTGGGTGAGGTCACCGAGGATGTGAGAACCAGCAGGAGAGAGTGGAGTTCTGACGGGTCATGTCTGAGTAACAATGCCAATGTGGAGGGAATCAAGAAAAGAAGGCTGTGACTACGGGGCTCAAGGGGAACCCCGTGGAGCCCGTATGCTTGGAGGAGAACTGGCACCCATGAGCAAAGAGCAGTCAACAGGTGACTTCCCTTGACCAACAGAAAGACTAGCTTCCTGGAGAGAGAGTGATGGTGTGAACAGAGGAGGGGACATTGTCAGTGAGTCCCAGTGACCTACTCACAGGGGGTCACAGCCGGCCGGTGTCTGTCTGGGCGCTCCACAGAGACGTTCTTTGAACCACACATAATGGCTTTTTACTGACGACAAGAATCAGAAATGGAATTTATTGTTAACTAGCTCATGTTATATTGTAATGATTTCTCTTCCTTATTCTTCCAAATCACGTATGTTTCTTGCGGGCACGGACTGGGCATTTCCTTTCTTTGTCCTGGCGCGGTACACTGTACCCTGGGACGTCGGACACAGACAGGCCTCCACGGAATGCACGTTACCTAAATCTGCTTAAAACAAGAGTCACATTTTATCACATTATCCGTTTACGAGAAAACGTCTCAAACACTTAGAGATTTGTTTCCAAACAAGTGGGGGTGAGTGGGCACCCTAAGTACAGGCACCCCACTTTTGCCACCAAGTTAACTAAAAGAAGGGGGAGAGTTTGGGCATCAATGTTTGTTTTTGACTTGAATTTATCTATTTTATTTCTTTTGTGTGTGTGTGTACGTGTGTGTGACAGAGAGAGGGACAGACAGACAGGAAGGGAGAGAAATGAGAAGCATCAATTCTTCTTTGTGGCACCTTAATTGTTCATTAATTGCTTTCTCACATGTGCCTTGACCGGGAGGCTACAGCAGAGCGAGTGACCCCTTGCTCAAGCCAGTGACCTTGGACTCAAGCTGGTGAGCTTTGCTCAAACCAGATGAGCTCACACTCAAGCTGGCGACCTCGGGGTCTCGAACCTGAGTTCTCCGCGTGCCAGTCCGAAGCTCTATCCACTGCGCCACCGCCTGGTCAGGCTATTTCATTTCTAATTGTAAGTATAGACACACAGATTTGACATCTGTCAGAAACTGTGAGTAGGAATGACTATTTCAGAGGTCACCCAGGCTGACCCCAACCACACGCTTGGATGACACCTCAGTGATTTCTATGCAAAGGGAACGGTCAGCCACGGGCCTCTGTCCACACCTCTTCCTTAGGCTCCTTGTTCGACATTCAGAAAAATCTTTAATTTATTAGAAAATTCTTAATCATAAATAGTTATTTCCATCTTTTAAATCTTTCTGCTTCATACACAGGTAAGATCTTCATGATGGTTGCTTAAGGCATTTCTTTTCTCTTTGATGGTTTTGGCGAGAGCCTTCCGGTTCCTCCTACATATCATACCCGGACCCCCCGCGCTCCTGCAGTGCTGAACATCAGAGGCACGGCACGCACACGCAACGTTTCTGATCGCCAAAGCAGGCAGGCACGCACGCAAGCACGTGGGTTTCAGGGGTCGGAGCTCTGGGGCAGCGTTTCGATAGAAGCTGGACTTCCCGATGACGTAGAAATGTTGGAGCTTCAGGTCTTTTACTAAACACAGAGGGTAAAAGAAGAGGTTTTGTTTTAAGTTCTGAGGGCTCTGACTTCCGACAGCCTTCCCGGTCCCGATAAAAGGAAATGCCCGTGCGACCAGAAGGAAATGGGTGTGCTGCTGAGCCGTTCTCTGCAGGGCTCACACTGTGTCTGGGCAGGTGCTCTGATTTCATAGCCTCGCTTTACTTTGTATCGTCACTAGAAGGGAATTAAAAGAGCAAAGAGACACGAGAAAGCCCCTTAGAGGGAGAGTGGGAGTTAATACTCATAACTGACAGTGTGCAATGGTTTTGAACAAACGACTAACACAGGAAGCAGGCCAACATAGGAAACAGTTATTTTGGGGGGCGGGGGAGAAACCTATTAATATGGCAGCTGAATTCTACAAAAAGGAAATGTTAAATTAATGTATCCATTGAAATTTAAGCCAAAGGAGAGCTCGAAAGAAATTCTAAAAAAAAATCAAATCGACAGTTAAACTCCCAGGATTATTATTTGTCATTAAGTAGTGACTATATTTTTAAGGTTTGAGATAAAACATCTGGCCGTCAATGCCTGCCTTAAGAAGCACTCATTGATCCATCAAGATAACCAATAGGCAATCTACTCCTATCATTGATCGCCACACTCCATAAAGTTGAGCATGTATAGATTATTACATAAAGCGTCTGTGGAAGGGCCCAGAGTAATTAGAAATTGGGAATCATAGAGGCTGGGTTTGTACATGATGGGATTCAGGTTTTCCTTCTGATATGATACCTTCACTTTGTAACTTTATACTCTGACATAATTTAAAATGCATCAAAAAGTTACAATAATATAAAAGAAGCTTTGTTTCTTTTTCCAAGTGAAAGGAGGGGAGCTAGAGAGACAGACTCCTGCATGCACCCTGACCAGGATCCACCTGGCAACCTCCATCTGGGGCTAGTGCTCGAACAAACCAAACTATTTTTAGTGCCTGAGGCAGAGGCTCCACAGAGCCGTCCTCAGTGCTCTGGGCCAATGTGCTGGAACCAATTGAGCAATGGCTGCAGGAGGGGAACAGAGAGAGACAGAGAGAGAAGGAGGAGGGGGAAGGGTAGAGAAGCAGATGGTTGCTTCTCCTGTGTGCCCTGATCAGGAATTAAACCTAGGACATCCACACGCTGGCCCAACACTTTACCACTGAGCCAACTGGCCATTGCCCTTCACCAAATTCTGATTTAAGTATTTGCTTCCTTTTCTCACCCTTCCCTCTTCTTTACAGCTAAACACATGTACAGACACACTCACACACTAACCAACACTTACATTCACACACACACGCATGTGCATACATTTTCTGAACCACCTGAGAAGAAATTGGAATGGTCACATTCTTTCTCACTGGGATGTTTTAGTGAGTATTTTCCAGGAACAAGGACATTATTTTCTATAACCAAAGAGCCTTATCAGAATAAGGAAATTTAACTTTGATGCAATATAGTTTTCTACTAATATCCAATCCTTATTCAATTGTCTCAGTAATAGTTTTTGGAGCTCTGTCCTAACCTCTGAACCCCACATCTTCAGGCTCAGCATCCAACCCATCGTACCTCTTTATTCTTTCTCTGTCTAGACCAGTGGTTCTTAACCTGGGTTCTATCGAACCCTAGGGGTTCGATGAGTCCGTCTCAGGGGTTCGGAGAAGCCTCTGCCGCGGAGGCCAGAATAAAGTAATACCGTAATTTGTTGTGAGTTCATGCACCTTGTTGGTTTTGTTCTTTGAGCAAGGGGATGTTCATGCACGGCTCATTTTGTGCACCAGTAAAAAAACATATACCTATGTCTTGAATTTGGGAAAAATAATCGTATTTTATTTATCACTAAAGAAGGGTTCGGTGAATGCGCCTATGAAACTGGTGGGTTCGGTACCTCAAAAAAGGTTAAGAACCACTGGTCTAGAAAGTGTCCTAAGCTTCCCCTATCTCTCTCACTTTCTATGACATTTTGGAGGAGTAGAGAAAGTTGTTTTGCAGAATGCACTGCCGTATGGATTTGCCTGAGCTTCCCTCAGGTGTAGATAGAGGCGGTGCTGAGCACTAATTTTTTATTATTATTAATGTCACAACTTACACTAAACGTTTGCTGGAGGTCTGCATACGACTCAGTTTGGGGCATCGAGCCCTTTGGCTTTAAGAAAGAACATTTGTTTTACTTCACTCGTAAGATTGTCTCTGAAGGCTGGGATGGCCTCTTCCTGGTATTTCTTCTGCTGTTGACTTCGAGCAGTTATCTGTGATTGTAGAATGGAGTTGAGTTTCTTTTAACACAGCTCATAAGGAGGGACAAGAATGGCGTCCTTTGGTGCTAGTGTTAGAGATACGAGCTTCAACTTCTCAGCTGACATGATAAATATACCAAGTGACAATTTCCCTCTTTGGATTAGGTAGTAATTGATAGAAAGACAGCTTGAGATGATGTAAATACTCTGTCTTCAGGCTTCACCCCTCTGGTCCAGACTTCACTGATGATTTCCTAAACCCTCCGTTCTTCCATAGCTGGTAGATGACTTTGCCATTTATTTACATCATAATGGGCTCATAGCTCATTTTACTTTTATTTTATATCTGTATATTCAGAGGGATAAGCTATTGCTGTTTTTACTTTATTTTATGCTCATATTTCCCACATGTTTCCAGTAGGAACCCCTTCAAGCTAACCACCTGGGTCTTTCCGGCAGGTTGCCATGCTTCACCAAGCTTTTATTTCCTGGGACAGCAAGGTGTGGAAAACTCAACTTCTAATCTTCCTGCTTCAGCTCTGGAACCAGCCATTTCTCCAAGGAACTCTGACTCCTCTAATGGAGAGAGACACTTATTGGCCAAGATTGTGAGATTGGGCGGCATATGGCCGCCAAGATTCTGTAGATGCCAGGCTGTTTCAGTGGATGGAGGTAGGATGCATGAGCGTGTGTGTGTGTGTGTGTTTGTACCCATGTACTATATCCATATCTATCATCTATCTATCATCTATTATCTATCATCTATCTATCTGTCATATATCTATCTATCATCTATCTATTATCTACCTCTCTATCACCTTTCTAATTACCAATAACACTGGCGTTTCTATTTCAATCCTCAGGGTGAATTTATGCTCCCCCTTTTCTATATCTATTCTGTTCTTCCAACAGAAAAAATGGAAAAAAAATCTGGTTTTCATTACCTCTTTCCTGATGGTATTGGATACATCTTTGTCTCAACCCTAGAGAACAGAAATAGAATTTTAGAGCTTGTAACCCATCTTACAATTGTAGCTCTCACTGATACTCCTTTTGATAAAACTTATCAGTTTCCCCCTATTTCTGGGCTCTGGCCAGAGGCCTGGTGTGTGGTGTACATCATGACTATGGAACCGAGACAAGTTTACATCTTAGCTTACACATAAGGCGAAGCCTGTCCCTTCACAGTCTTTGAAAGTTTCTATAGGGTTTCATTTGTCTTCTGCTGAAAGGGTTTCCTCTAACCCTCTGCATAGTACGAACGTTCATGGGTGTCCTCGTGCCTCCTGACCATCCAGAGTACGACCGATTTATTTTAAACATGTCTGAGGCAACATTAAAAAAAAAAAAGACAAATGTATGGTCTTCTTGTTTCCATAAGTTGGTTATCAAACAAACATGATTTTAAGTTAATAGAACTGGAACTGGAACTAATTTAGTGTTTTTTTTTAATAAAAACTCATGGCTGTCAGCAAGCATGAAAATATTCACTACTCAAAGGGTTAACATATTTTGATTCCATGTCTGTTTATGTCTTTTGTCTATTTTCTAATTCTTTCTATTTTTTTCCTGTTGGCATGGGGAGTCCTTTATATATTTCAGATACAATGTCTTGGTTGAAAATGTGGTTTGCAAGATATTTTCCCCTCAATCGATCGCTTGTATTTACATGTTCACAGTTTCATTGATAAAAAACAGTAATTAATTTTTGATAAAGTTTAATTGGTCAGTGTTGCCTTCAATGGATTGTACTTTTGGCATTAAGCAAAAATTCGTCCATCTCTGGATTCGAGATTTTTTTCTTTTAAAAACAATACACTTCACATTTAAGTACATGATTCATTTTGAGTTACTTTTTCTATAATGTTTGTGCTTGGTCATTTCTGATCGGATGCCAGGCATTGTAAATTTTAACCTGGTTGGGTACTGGAAATTGTTGTATTTCTTAAGAGTATTTTTGAGCTATGTTCTAGGATCCTATCATTACTTATGAGTGTTGATCTATTTTTTGAGCCCTGCTCTGACCTGAGAAGGTGGGCCCAGAGAAGCGTGTAGTCTGAGGTTAATTTTCCCGTCTCTTGATGCAAACACCTTTCTGAATTCTCTAACCAATGCCCGTGGAAAATAGCAGCTTCTGCTTTGGCTGTGTGGAAGGCATTATTCTGGGCGCTGTGTGAAATTGGAGCAGCGACCCTTTCTAACCCTCTCAGGAGGGGCTTCCACTGACCGGGACTCAGGTGAATATTGGGGTGAGGATGGTGGAAGGGCCTTTGGGTTTCCAGAGTCCCTTTGAAACACTGTCCTTTCCAGAACTTTTGCTGAGAACTCTCAGTTCTGCCCTCCACTCCGGGAGACCACTGGGCTCCACAGGAGCTGCCTCTCCCTCCCCCCCCCCCCCCCCCCCGCTGGTCCAGACCAAGCCGGGGGTCGGCTATGGCTGACACTGTGCTCACCTCGCTTGCTTCCGTTCTGTCTGCTGTGGCCCAAGGCTCGTGCCTGGGAAACTGTTGTGTCACTACTTTGTCCAGTTTTTAAGTCATTTCTGGTGGGACGGTTAATTTTTCTGAATTACTCTCTCTTGGCTTTCAAGCTAAAGTTGGCAGTCACGTTTCAAACTGTATTTATTTTTCCCCACTTTGACATGCAAAGGGGTTACCAACTATTTCTAACATCCAAGGCATTTTTTTAAAGTTTTTTTTCTTAATTTTTATTTTATTCATTTTATAGAGGAGACACAGAGTGAGAGAGAGAGAGAGAGAGAGAGAGAGAGAGAGAGAGACAGAGAGAGAGAGAGGGACAGAAAGGGGGGAGGAGCTGGAAGCATCAACTCCCATAGGTGCCTTGACCAGACCAGTGCAGGGTTTTGAACTGGCGACCTCAGTGTTCCCAGGTCGACGCTTTATCCACTGCGCCACCACAGGTCAGACCCAAGGCATTTTTTATTCCCGGTGTTTACCCCGTCTCACCCTCTATAAATTAGTCCTTTAAAATGATCTCATACCCACTCTTCAAACCATGACACCTATGACCCGTAGAACCTACATGGTTTATGTCCCCAATCATAATTCACAGTTCTTAGGAAAAGGATATTTTCACACGGGTCGGAGAACACACATTACCCATATATGAAGTATCGTGATCTTCGGAGGAGACGTGAGTGGGTGTTCTGACTACGCCCACACGGGCATGCGCACAGACACAGCTATGATGATGCTCAGTTTCCTATTCCCCTGTCATTCACTCGAGGCAGACGAGGGCAGGAAACACGGTTACAGACCTCGCACCCAGCAAATAAGTACACCACACCCATGCGGTGCGTTCTCAGAAAACAGGGCGGTAGCTTTCAGAGATAACCGGTCGTCACGAGACGGAAGCCATCTGCTAAGGGTTCTAGAAGGCCATCAGATCTGTGTGTTCTTTAGAGGATAATGTGACAGGGTTGAATGGACACTAGACTTGTAGGGACCTCGTTTCAAAAGGAACGCGATCTGACGGAGGAGCAGGCTCTCCGGGGAGATCTCGGTGGGGAAGGACGGTGACCCGAGGGAAGCGTCCACAGCAGGGCCGGAGCGAAGAACAAGGCTCCCTGCACCTGTGCACCTGCGTGGACGCCGCCAACCCTGTGGGAAGGAAACGGCGCCTCGTCTGACCGTGTTCGCCCTGAGCTTTCAACTCCTCCGGGTCGGCGGTCCTGGCCACGGTGTCCTGCCAAGCGTCCACTCCTCTATGCCCTTGTAATGACCACTGCGTGCCGTGCCTGCCTGTTCTGTGCCCATCCTCTCCCGGGGACGGCGACCTCTCTTTGTTGTCAAAGACAGTCACCTGGAGCACCAGCTCCCTTTCTTCTGTAACTCATGCCAGCGGCAGGCTGAGCAATGCGAGGTCCAGACGGCCGGTCCACCCTCTACCCTTCTATGCCGGGAACACCTGGGCACCTTGGTTATTGGGTTTCCACTGCTCAGCTCCATAGCCACGGCGTAACCTTCACCCTGTGTTGTTTATTTATTTATTGTGAGAGGAGGGGAGACAGAGAGACAGACTCCCCGATGTACCCCAACTGGGATCCATCAGGCAAGCCCCCTACTGGTGATGCTCTGCCCATCTGGGGCCCATGCTTGGCAACTGAGCTCTTTTTAGCACCTGAGGTGGAGGCTCCACAGAGCCATCCTCAGTGCCCGGGGCCAACTCACTCAAACCAATCGATCTGTGGCTGTGGGAGAAGAAGAGAGAGAGGGAGAAGGGGGAGAAGGAAGGGTGGAGAAGCAAATGGTTGCTTTTTCTGTGTGCCCTGACTGGAAATCAGACCCAGGATGTCCACATGCCAGGCTGACACTCTACCACTGAGCCAACTGGCCCGGGTCACCCTGTGTTATTTTTAAGTTTGCATTCAGTTTAGTATCTTTTTGTTGTTTTTCATTAAGTATTTTATTTTATTTTTTTGCTTTGCTCCATGAATTATTTGAAATTGTGTGTTTATTTCCCAGGTGTTTGCGTATGTTGAAGATACTCACTGTCATTCCATTATGGTTTCGTGACATCTTTTGAATAGTTTTTTTTTTAATTTAATTTCTTTTAGAGAGGAGAGAGAGAGAGAGAGAGAGAGAGAGAGAGAGAGAGAAAGGGGGGAGGAGCTGGAAGCATCAACTCCCATATGTGCCTTGACCAGACCAGTGCAGGGTTTTGAACTGGCGACCTCAGTGTTCCCAGGTCGACGCTTTATCCACTGCGCCACCACAGGTCAGGTTGAATAGTTTTGTTTTTGTTTTTTTTTTAAAATACTGGGAGGTGTGTTCCATCGCCCACAGTGCCGGGAGCCTCTTGCACATTTCACATGAACGTGGAAAGAGCAGGTGTTTCCAGCTGTTGGGCAGAGAGTTCCGTAAACGGTGGTCATGCAGGCTGGCTGACGGCTCTGCTCTCTTCCTACCCACGTGGACAGCACGGCTCGTGGATCCCCCGTTCCTGAGAGAAGAACGCTGTCCCCACACTCACTGGATTCACTCACTTCTCCATTGCCCCCCCCCCATGCCATTTCCTCTTCAGGTGTTTGAGAGCTTGGTTGCTAGGTGATGCTAGTTTAATATTACTCTGTCCTCTTGGAGAACGGAGTCTTTCCCGTGCAAATCCCTGCTGTTCCTGACGAGCTCCCGGCTCTGATGATAATTCCGGTGCCCCAGCCTTTCCTTACCCCGGTTCATTGTATTTAAAGTTGGTTTCTTGTAAGCAGCATACAGTCTTTTATTTTGTGTTCATCCAAGCTGATTTTATTTTATTGGCGTGTTTATATCACCGTGATTGCCCATATGTTTGGATTAAAATCTCTCAGGCTGCTTTTGGTGGTGTTGTCTACCTCCCCCCCCACCCGCCTCCCACCCGCTTTTCTTATTTTAATGAAGCATTCGCTTTGAATCTGTTCTCTCTCCTTGGGGGGCCTACTGTTTACACACTGTCATTTACTCACCCTCGGTCCCGTGGGGTTACTGCATCTGTCTTGAGCTCATTGGACTCTACCAGTCTACTGCCAGGACACGTCCTCAGTTTCTTCCTCTCGTTATTGAAACTATTTTCTCACAGCCTGTGATTTTGCAGATGCCATAAACACACAGTGATCACAACTGTTGGTGGCTCAAGTGAGTTATCTTTAAGAGCATTTCGGAGTGAGGAAAATAATGTAATTACGTTAACTTTTATTCACTCTGTTTTCATGCCCTGTATTTCCTTGTGGAGATATAATTTCAGGATGCTCCATTATATTAGCCCAGAGAGCTTCCTCACTCCCTCCCTCCCTCCCTCCCTCCCTCCCTCTCTTCCTTCCTCTCTCCCTCCCTCCCTCCTTCCCTCCCTCCCTTCCTCCCTCCCTCCCTCCCTTCCTCTCTCCCTCCCTCCCTCCCTCCCTCCCTTCCTCCCTCCCTCCCTCCCTTCTTCTCTCCCTCCCTCCCTTCCTCCCTTCCTTCCTCCCTCCCTTCCTCCCTCCCTCCCTCCCTCCCTTCCTCCCTCCCTCCTTCCCTCCCTCCTTCACTCCCTTCCTCTGTCCCTTCCTTCCTCCCTCCCTCTTTCCCTCCCTTCATTCCTTCCTTCCTTTATTCCTTTATTGAGAGAGACAGACAGACAGGGACAGACAGACAGAAAGGGAGAGAGATGAGAAGCATCAATTCTTCATTGCAGCACCTTAGTTTTTTACTGGTTGCTTTCTCACATGTGACTTGACCCAAGGCTCCAGCTGAGCCAGTGACCCCTTGCTCAAGACAGCGACCTTTGGGCTCAAGCCAGTAACCCCATGCTCAAGCCAGTGACACCACGCTCAAGTTGGTGACCCTGCACTCAAGTCAGCAACCTCACAGTCTTGAATCCGGGTCCTCAGCATCCCAAGCTCAAGCTGATACTCTATCCACTGTGTCACCACCTGGTTGGAACCAAAGAGCTTCCATTAAACATTTCTCAAAGACCTGGCCTCTTCCTCCAGGAAATCAAGTCTCAACTTTTAAATTTTTGTTTTTCCTTTTTGTCAGAGGAAGACTTTATTGCTCAGTCATTTCTGCAAGACATTTGCTGGTTATAGAATTCGGGGTTGATAGGTTTCATTCCTGCCGTACATTAAACGTGCAATTTAGCTATCTTCTGGCCGACCGGGATTCTGATGCGAAATTGCAGTAATCCCTACCCATGTTCTCAATGTGGCGTTTCCTTTTTCTCTGGCTGTTCCCACAGTTCCCATGCTGTACCCGGCTTGTCCTCTGATGACTTCTTTGCCGCCTGGCAGTGGGTTCCTTTCCCAGCCTTCACAGGCCTCATAGTTCTTCTGTCCAGGGACATAAGGTTTTGTGAAGGACGCCAGTCACCGAGGTAAGTCATCTGTATGCCTGGAGACGGCCACCAACTTCCCTCACTCGGCCTCTCGTGTGGGCTGTGCCTTCCTCTCGCTTGCTGTGTGTTTGAGGTTGGCTGTTGTTGCTATGGTTACCCTCCTGTGCCCACAACTCTCAGACTCCTACAGCAGTGATTTCCACATTTCCTCTCACGGCACGCATCAGCTAATAATCACTGGAATTCTGCAGCGTACAGAAAACATGTTATATATTGTTGCCAATGATTTTGATTCATTCACACCGGACGGCTATTGTGTTGGCTGTTGTCATCTTTCAATGTGACAAGCTAAGGGGAACAGAGGTCAGTGCCCCTGACCAAACAGTCAGGGGTGGCATGTTGTCAGCATTCTGCGGCACACCGGTGGGTAGATGGCTGTCCCGCAGAGAGAAGGTGTCTAGCGTGAGAGTGGCCGGCTGGAGGGAGACCCTGCCCTGTCCCGAGGTCTGTGTCCTCACTCGGCAAGAGGCCCTTTGCGAGCTCTGGCTCCGTCGCTGTCCCTCTCGGCCTAGCTCCCTCCTGTCCTTTGTCATCTGCACCTGGGCATTGAACGTAAGAGGCTCAGTTCTCCGGGGTGGGCATGGGGGAAGAGTTCCCACCCCTCCGCCTTTTCTCAGGTCATTTATTTTTGGAAACATGTAAGGGCTTTCTCTTCGCTTGGATGTAATTTCTTTTAATGTTGTAGAATATGATATTATATGATGATGCCAATTCTTCTGGATGTTACATAGGACTTCTGTCAGCTCAGTGACCAAGGAACAGCTTTATTAAGACCTCAGGGCATCATCTCTGAAATGTAACGCTGGCGGGATGAGCCCCCCGCTCCAGGGTCCGGGAAAGGGTGGGACCCTCACATCGGTGGGCAGCAGCTCCAAGGGGCCGAGCCACCTCTTGTCCTGCAGACAGGACAGTACAGGTGGGTCTCCTTCTGAGGAAAGCGGCTGGGCACACTGACCAGTGACCATGTGGACGATGCCCACGGGCTTTGCGTCAGGGCCTCTCCCTCCCCGGACTCTGCTGGTGAGGACTGGTGTGGACAGCACATCTGCCCGGCTGTCTGGAAGCAGGACGGCGCCCCTGTCTGGGTCATGTCTCGTGAGGCAGCCATGCTGCACATCGCGGTCCAGTTCAGGACGAGGCAGGAGCTGCCCGGGCTTTCTCACGTCTGGAGAGGGGTGTACTGGGCGGCGTGTGTGTTGGGGGGCGGTTGCGTTTTGAGGTGTGTTTCCCAGCACCTGACCTGCTCCTCGGGCCGCGGGGTGGCCTCTGCTCTGCCTGGGCTCTCTTGGTGACTCCATGTCCCTGGGTCTCAGGTTGTGTGTGCTTTTCTCCAGTTTCCCCCCATTCTGTTCCCCAGGTAGTGCTCACTGTTCCTTCTGTGCACAGCCATCTTTGTCCCGTGACACGGGGTGGGGGGGTTGGAGAGAGGTTCCCAGGAGTCCCCAGGACTTTGCCCAGATGGACAACCCTGAGGTGTCTCCTCAGAGGTTCCTTGGGCTTGGTGGAGGGAGAACCTTCCGGATGTAAACAAGGCTCTCCTAAACCAAACCTGGGCCAGCCCCTCGGGGTTTTCTTCTCCACCAGCCCCACCCGGGCCTGGCCTTCGACACTCTGTCCAGTTCAGGAAGAACACTGCTGAGTCACCTTAGCAAAAATCCCCACCAGGGTATCTGATCGTGTTCCTCACCCCCGTCCTGTCCCCCGTGCGCCATGACACATGCTCAGTGCTTGGCCGGCCTTGAGCACCCCCCACCCGGACATGCTCCCCACTGTCCCTGCTGTGTCAGAGCTGAGCCCTGTGACCCTCTCCCTGCACAACCCCCCCCCTCCCCCCCGGCAGGGGTCCCTCCTGAATCGGATCTCCTCACTGTCCCTAACAGGAATGACTCTTCCCTAAAATTGTCACAGACACCAGTCACTTCTGTGCCTGCGGGCGTGTTGTCCTGTCCTGTCCTGTCCTGTCCCCTCTCGGTGGTTCCAGCAGAACCAGAGGTGTCTGGTCAACGGCCCCCTGACAGGCCGCCTGTCTCTGAGCCTCCTTGCTCCCTGCACACAGGTCTCGCCGAGAATGTCGGGAGCACGTTGGTGGGTCTGTGCCCTCAGCTCTGTGAGCGCTGGGACAGACTGTGCATGTGACGTCAGTCTAGCCATTGTCTTCACGTGCCTACCAGGGACCAAGTGTAGCCCGGAAACGCCACCTCTACTTCTGTGAAAACTAATAAATACGGTAACACAAGTATTTAGTTTCAGCATTTTAATAAAAGTGACAGAAGACACAGGACAGATGACAACTCAGTCCGTAGCCTTGTCTGGAGAAAACATGTCATCAGTGTCAGACAGAATGATTATTTCTTCACGTGGCAACTTACTTTATTTTTTTTGCTCATCCATCATTATTAAAAATTACCTACACATCATTTCATTACATTTCTCTCTTTCTTAAATAGCGTGATTGTTTCAGTTGAACTCATCTCTCCATTTCCTGGATAGGTTGATTGTCATTAGGAAACGGGAGGCTAATTAACTTTCGCTCAGGCATTTTCGTGGCACTAACGTAGTTGTCCATTTTCCGTTGGATTGCTGAAAAGAATTAACAATCGTCTTAGAAGAAGCAAATATGCTCTCTACCTCTATCGACAGCCCTCCGTTCAGATTGTGGAAACTTCAGTAGCTGGATTGGAATTTATATTGATGTAAAATGCTTCAGTCTGTTTGGATCACGTCTCCTCCATGTCACAATATCTCTTTTATATTCTCGTGAAACACTTTAAATAATTAATAATATTCACTACTGGGGGTCCTTCTGATGTTCTGATTACTCTCACACTTGGGGCCTCGTTTCTTTATACAGGATGTGACTTTCCTTTGTGAGAATCCTGTAAGGTGTGGGGTGTGTGTATCGTCTGTTTGCTGGGGGTCCAAGGATGCTACTAACCTGGTGCGTCGTGAAGTTCGGGACTCCGTAGCATCCCCTGGACCACAGGCAGTGTGCATGGCCCGGTCTCATTGGAGAGCAGGACCCTCGTGATGAAGGGTCAGGAGTGATTCAGTGCAACAAAGCACAGGATGGGAGAATGATACCCTGCTATCCTTTGGGTGAGTCAACTGGCTCTAGAATGTTCTCTCAGTGGGTGTGCAGTGTTCTGATGCCCAGGCTTTGTCCTGGCATCTCAATTCCTAATACCTGCCTTATTCTGGCCCAAAGCGCCATCCATCATGAAATCAGCCATTAGTCCCCAGAAGTCAAACATGGCTTCAAGGCAGTTAGGCTCCCAGAAAGGTTAAAGACTTCCCAGAGTGGGTGCGAATTTGAGGACTTCATATTAGAAACTTTCTAATGAGGTTGCTGAAATTTTATTTAATGTTCAAGTTTTGATGAATGGGGGGGAAAAAAGGAAGAAACAGCAATAAATCAGCCATTTGGCTTAGAGTAAAAAAAGCCCCAAAAAACTGTTCTTCTCTAGTTTTTAAAGATTTGGAAATAAGTGTAGGCTCCGTCAGCAGTTTGTTCTGTGTGTGTTTTGTGTGCACATGGGTGCCCTGGGTGAACGGACACTCAGCAGCCAGGAGGGAGTGTGAGGCCGGTGCCCTAGGCTACCGTGGGCTTGTCTGATGTCGTTGTTCAACTGGCAGACCACAAGGACAGAATCAGTTACCTTTGTGACAGCTGACGAGTTTCAAATGCTGTTTCCTTTCTCACGTTCCACGTCCCAGGCACTTCAATTATCCGTGTGTTGGGTCTTCCGTTCCTCTTCTTTGGGTCTCACTTTGGATACATTTCCACCTCCTTTTTCATGCTTTCTTTCCCTCACAGTGCTGAAACACCCCCGCCACGTGGCCAGACCACGGTTTCCTAAGCAGGGTTCTCCCATGCCCCCTTCTGCACAGCCCTCCACCTGCTGGGCTGTGAATGTCACTCACTTTCTCCTCCTCACTCTTGACTTGGAGCTCAGCTTCTCCTTGTGGTGGATGACCTCTAGTTTTCTCTTTCCCACACACCTCAAAGAGGTTGTTTAGCCTCCATCTTCATGTGCATGGTTTTTGTCTCATCCTCATGAAGGAAAATGTGCTAAACGTTACCTGAACATTTTGATTTCTTCAATGCTCCCAAATCTGTTTGCATTTAGTACACAAAACATTTCCACAGTAACGGGAAGATAGTTACAGATCGGCAGGTAAAAAATACAGAGGTTGAGCGTAGTATCTAGATATCTATATGAAGATGTGTGTGTGTGTATTATATATGTATATAATATATATATATACACACACACAGATATAGCAAGTGTCATGGTGGAAAAATGGGTGAATTGTGTCTTAACCACCTGGTTGAGTAAAGGCTTCAGCCTTTCAGTTAGCTCTCATTGAACATACGCTGTTTTGTTTCCAAAAGACCTAAGGCAATCCTAGGTGCCCATCTAGAGCTTCAGTTGTCTAAGAGACCAAAATAAATAAGTAATTAAATAAAGGAAGGATTATCCCGAGACTTGCGTTAATTATACATAGATGATTGCATTTCTTTCAGAGGATGGATAATGAGGAGCGGGATGGAGAAGCCCCGGTGCCCAGCCGGGAAATAGAACATCAATGTGCAGACATGATCTCCTCTTGCCGACTCCATGCTAAAGAAGAGTGGGGTGATAGCCCAGGTTTATTTCTGAATACACGCACAGCCTCATAAACAAACGATTGTCAGGTGGCGAGAGGTAGAGTTTATTTCCACATAAGTAAACATTTCTTAAGCGGCCAAGCTATTGATAGCTAGTTGTGAAATACGTCTAATGTGTCTTCTCGATTTGGGTCAGCAATGAAGACTCATTTTAATAAGAAACAGCACTGAAGAGAACTGCAGAGGGCTTATTGGAAGGCACCTGTATAATAGTGCTCTGAGACAGGTCACATTCCTATCTGCATTTACAGACCATGAACACAAAGGGATGGGGTGTTTAAGTAATCTGCCCCCCCCCCCCCGCCCACAGCTAACGAGAGGCAGGGCAGGCAGATCCAAGTCCATGCCATTGTCTCTTAAACCATACCTCACAAGAAGTCTTTTAATAAGTATATTTTATTATAGTTACTTACGTGAATCTAAAAGAGCAAGCAACTAAGTATCTCTTGAATAGAAAAAGGAAGAGGAGGCACAACAGCCACTTAGAGACTTTAAGCCATGGGACTCATTAGGGACACACTGTCGATGGGAACCCCACATCTGTCGTGATCAGCCCGTCACTTCTTGCCTTATCTTCCGAGAGACAACACATTCTTGTGTGTGAGTGTGTGGGTGTGTGGGTGTGTTTGTGGGAGGTCTCTGATTGCATCTAGTACAGAACCTGGTACACAACACATGTACAATAAATCCTGAACTTACATGGGGCCAGGTGGTGACCATTCTGGGGTGTTATTGCAGAGAGAGATTTCTTCCAGGGTTTCTTCTTTGATGTTATGTCAAATGGGCAAACATAAAAAAACGACAAGATTAAATACAAAATAGTGTAATGCAAATTCTGTGAGGCTGTCAGTGACATCAGGAATGTTCACACCAGGGATTTTCGCACCCAGGTCTGTGAGATCTCTGGTGCTATGAGAAACTTCTGCATCCTCAGAAAGCTTGGGGATGGGGAAAGGGGTGAATACATCAAGGTGGATGTGCATTTTACAGGTGATAGGAGAGATCATGGTACTGTCCAACTAACATAGCCCTGATATAGCCATCATTTTACTTACTTGTCAAGTATATAAAATGGAAATAGAACATTTACTGAAATAAATATAATAGTCTATGTATAATTAATCTAAGCCTCAGAATAATTCTCATTTATTTTTGGTCTTTTAGACAATCAAAGCTTTATATGTACACCCTAAGATTGCCTTAGGTCTTTTAGAAGCAAGGCAGCGTATGTTTAATGAGAGCTAACTAAAGTCTTCAACTTTCTTTTTTTTCAACTAAGTTGTTAAGATACAATTCACACATTTTTATACCACAAAACATGTTGTATATATCCATCTATCGATATGACATTCATCCTCTACACTTGTCACCCGCTGATCTGTAACTATCTTCCCGTTACTGTGGAAATATTTTATATACTACATGGAAACAGATTTAGAAGCATTAAAAAAATTATAATGTTCAAGTAACTTTAGGCACATTTTCTTTCATAAGGATGACTTAAAAAGCAGGAAAATATAGATAAAAGCTAAAATGACTTCTTTAAGGTGTGCGTAAAAATGAAAACTAAAGGCTGGCTAACCACCATGAAGATTAGCTGTCCTCAGAGTAAAATGTGAAGAGGAGAAAGTGAGTGATGATCACAGCCCAGAATGGGAAGGTCTGCACAGGAAGGGGTATGGCCCTCACGATTGAGAACCTTGCTTAGAAAACTCACCTGGCCCTGGCCAGTGGCTCAGTGGATCGAGTGTCAGCCCAACGTATGGTTGTCCCAGATTTGATTGCTGGTCAGGGCACACAGGAGAGGCAACCATCTGCTTCTCTCCTTCTTCCCCGCCTGCAGCCAGTGGCCCAATTGGTTCAGGCGTGTCCCCTGATGCTGAGGACAGCTTCGATGGAGTGTATCAGCCTCAGGCACTAAAAATAGCTGGGTTCTCAAGCATTTACCCCAGATGGGGATTGCTGCATGGATCTCTGTCAGGGCACATGTGGGAGTCTGCCTCATTATCTCTCCTCCCCTCACTTAAAAAAGAAAGAAAGAAAGAAAAAATAAATAAAACCGTGATCTGGCCATGTGGGATGTGTGTTTTAGGAATGTTACTGAAAGGAATCATGACCAAAGGAGGGGGAGAGGGATCAAAACAGAATAAGAAACAAGAGGAACAAGGGACCCAACATGTGGATAATTGAAGTGCCTGGAAAATGGAACTTGGGAAAGGGAACCAGAGCCTAGTTTACAACAGAGAATGAGGAAACGCCACTGAAATCAGAGAGGCTCAGCATAGCGTCCAGCGTTCATCTCCCTTGTGACGGCTGACCCACTCAGCTATGACAGTTCCCCAATTAACCATGGAGACGGGAAGTCTGTGTCTGTGAGCCTCCCACATGCCCCTCACTGGCGCCATGTCCCTCCCATTCATCCGGTGGGCTGAGCCGCTGTCGTCAGGGAAAGAGGTTAGCTGACATTCCTTGGAGCTGCCACCGTGATGAATAAATAACCTCCCCGACCGTGGAACCCCTCTGGTGACCATTTATTGATGTGAAAACAAGCATCCCAACACGTCCCATGCTCTTTCGGATAACTCTTCCCCTGAACCATCTGATCAAAAATGGTCTCACCTTTATATTTTCAAGCTGGGCCATGAGCCACGTCATGACCTAACGCCACGAATCCCCCAACCGCCTGACTCGCATCTGCATTCTTATTTGCTCTATAATTGTCCCCCTTCTGAAAAAGCTAAGAAACACCCTCAGACTCTACCCAAATGTCTGTGAGCCTCAGATTTCTTCACAGCTCCCCCCTGGGGAACGCACAATAAGTTTACTTTCTTCCTCTCCTGACTCCTCTTTCTAGCCATGTATTCCATTTTCCATGACATCACTCAGTCACTCACTAGTGTCCCTAGCCTGCTTCACACATTCTTGACCTTCCCAGCAAATGTTAACTCTCAGTTGATCAATGGACATGATACCTTCCAATAAGCCTGTGCCTGGTCACTTAGAATTGATCACAAACCTTCTTTGGGGGTGCCTGGGAAGCTCCCATTCATTGTCTTTCACCTCACGGGGCACAGGGAGAGGGTGCTCCCCTGAACATGGCCACGCTGCACCTTTATCTGGGAGTTCCAGCCTCTGGATCTATGATAAATGAAGTTGCCTGCCCCCTTTAGTCTGTGCCCTTTTTTTTTATAGCAGCCTGCATGGTCTAAGCCGGTCCCTGGTCTTGGATGCTTCTCCTTTCTTCTCCTCTCCATGGTGACCATCGGGAAGCAGAGGTCTGTGCACACCATCCCACTGCCGCCCACGTCTCAAGCATGCCACCCGGCTTTCTACCCCAAAGTCCACTTTCTTTTCCTCAACAAGGTCACACGTGACTCACGTATTCACAGATGAAATGAGCATTTTCTCAGCCTTCGTCTTAACGTGTGTCCCCATGAAGGAAGTCCCAGCAGCCCCGAAGGCTGGCCGTGACATTGCACTCTGAGTGAACGTTTCAGGGTTTGTTTTCTTATTTCTTTTATGTCACACTTTCACTTAAAACTGTATTTTTCTGGAAACCACGTGTATGTTGTTGATCACCAAGTCTATCTTGCCCCTGAGGCTCTCTCTACAGTTTTATATTTTCTTTCTTTCTTTCTTTCTTTCTTTCTTTCTTTCTTTCTTTCTTTCTTTCTTTCTTTCTTTCCTTCCTTCCTTCCTTCCTTCCTTCCTTCCTTCCTTCCTTCCTTCCTTCCTTCCTTCTTTCTTTCTTTCTCTTCCTTCCTTCCTTCCTTCCTTCCTTCCTTCCTTCCTTCTTTCTTTCTTTCTTTCTCTTCCTTCCTTCCTTCCTTCCTTCCTTCCTTCCTTCCTTCCTTCCTTTTTATCTTCCTTTCTCTGTTTCTCTTTCTTCTTTTCTCAAAAATTTTTATTTTGAAATTATATTTAATGGGATGACATTGATCAATAACAGTGTATAGGTTTCAGGTGAACATCTCTACAGCATTTGAGTTGTTGATTACGTTGTGTGCCCATCACCCAAAGCCAAATCATTGTCCATCACCGTACAACTGTCCCTCTGTACTCCCCTCCCCCTTACCCCCTCCCCCCCCGGATGACCACTACACTCTTATCTATGTCCACGAGTCTCAGTTCTATATTTCCCCTTTGGGTGAAATCATATTGTTCTTAGCTTTTTCTGATTTACTTATTTCATTCAGTATAATGGTCACAAGTTCCATCCATGTTGTTGTAGATGTCACTGTGTCATTGTTTCTTATGGTTGAGTATATTTCATTGTATATACGTACCACATCTTCTTTATCCAGTCCTCTGTCAGGGGGCACTTTTGGTTGTTTCCATGACTTGACCACTGTGAATAATGTTGCGATGAACATGGGGGTGCATGTGTCTTTGCCTACCAGTGTTTTCTAGTTTTGGGGATACATACATACCCAGTAAAAGGATTGCTAGGTCCTATGGTAATTCTATTCTTCATATCTTGAGGAACCACTATACTGTCTTCCATAATAGCTGTACCAGTTCACATTCCCACCAGCAGTGAGTGAGGGTCCCTTTTTCTCCACAGCCTCTCCAACAGTTGTTATTACCTGTCTTGTTGATAACAGCCAATTGGACAGGTGTGAGGTGGTATCTCGTTGTAGTTTTGATTTGCATTTTGTAAATAGCTAGTGAAGATGAGCACCTTTTCCTATATCTGTTGGCCGTTTGTATTTCTTCCTGGGAAAAGTGTCTGTTCATGTCCTCTTCCCATTTTTTAATTGAATTGTTTGCTTGTTTTTCTGCTGAGCTTTGTGAGCTCTTTATATACCTTGGATATTAACCCCTTATCAGGGCTGTTGTTTGCAAATACCCTCTCCCATTTAGTTGGCTGTCTTTTAGTTTGGTTGTCATTTTCTTTAGCTTTGCAGAAGCTTTTTAATTTGATATAGTCCCGTTCACTTATTTTTGCCTTTACTTCCCTTGCCTTCTGGGTCAATTTTATAGAGTGTTCTCTACAGTTAAGATCCAAGAGTTTAATACCTATGTTTTCTTCTATGTGATTTATTGTTTCAGATCTTATATTTAGGTCTTTGATCCATTTAGAATTAATTTTTTTGTGTGTGTGCAGGGGGACAAACTGTAGTTGTCTCACTCTTTTGCATGTGGCTTTTCAGTTTTCCCAGCATCATGTATTGAAGAGGCTTCCTTTTCTCCACTGTGTGTTTTTGGCTCTTTCTAACTGCCCGTTGTAATAAAAAGAAATCAGACCTCTGCCAAATACGGTGAAAAAGGTGGAAACAATGGTTGAGCTACACAGTGTTCAAAGAGTAAGCGATAATACATTAAGCTGCCCTGAGCTGATTTGCACATTCAAGATAAAAATGATAAGAAAACATTTCATATTAGCAGTCGCAGCTATATTGGAAAATCGGTGTTAGAAACCGTGTGTTACGACCAAGAACAGATTAGGAAGAACATTTTCCAACAAAATGTTTTCTTCCCGGAAGAAAAGAAATCAGAAAATCAAATCAGTATTTGGTTTCCAATAATTTTATTTAAAAATATTTTGCCTTTTATTTTGTGTACGCAGCCTCCTTTTAATAAATGGACGCATATTTATAAATCCAACTCGCCTCTTCAAAGGGACAGCATGAATAATACATCATCAGTATAACATCCAATTAATATCCTATCGCAACTGAGATTGGTACGCTCTGAACTAATGAGAAGATGCTGAAAGAGTAATAGAAAGTAAGAGGTTATTTATCAGAAACCTCCCACTCAAAATGCTGTAGAATTTGCAATCATTATCTGTGCAGATAAAAAGCATCAAAATGAATACTAAAATCCTTCCCGGCTAACAATCTTGAAATAAGATCAACTGCTTATCCAAACCAAAGAGCAGACGTGGTCTATTTCTCTGTGGGCCCAGACCTCCCAATCGGGTGTCTGTTTCTCCTGTCAGTGGGTTTGAGGCGTGATACCTGCCCCAAACCTGGGGGTGAAGGGGTCCCCTGGGTCCCTCTTAGGGAGCAGATATCCCAGGAGAGAGAGGACAAGAAATGAGAAATGGCACAGATAAGGAAAAGAGATTAAAGAAAAAACAAAAACATTAACGAGAAACACAATGGTGAGTCACAAGAAAGGACCGTGCTCAGAAAGAAAATCCTGTAACTTGTCCGACCTGTCACAACTTGTCACTCAGGACGCCCTGAATGCCTGGGCTGGGCGGAGGTTGACACGTGACCTCACCCTCTGCCGACACGCAGATTCGCGGGAATTAAAGACTCTGGGCTTGGTGGGTGGCTGCACTTTAACTCTTCAAACACTTTTGCCACAAGGTGGTGACTGTCTGCCATCCCCAGAAATTAAGTGTGTCAGTAATGTTGGCAATCACAGTATAGATATAGGTTGCAGTGAGGAGACAGTCTCTTTGGGGACCAAATCGCAGAGTTCTAAGCTCACACACAGATGAGAATGTGTAGCAATATAATGGCTTCGCATTTTGTGATGAGTACCAGACAGCAGGAGAAATCACTAACCTCTCAGCAGCATCTCTGGTCTCGACCAACCAGGCCTTTCAACCTAGGAGCGGCTACCTCGCCATCGTCATGACAACAAAACGTATGCCTGGATGTTGTGGGGTCTCCTCCTGCAGGTGAACTCATGGCCCCTGGGGGTTACGGGACCACTTCTCCAGGCCGACTCGAGTTCCTGGGCGGTGCGTGTAGGTGACAGAGAACCGGTGCCCGGCTCTGATGACAGAGAACCGGTGCCCGGCTCTGATGACAGAGAACCAGTGCCCGGCTCTGCTATCCTCTTGCAGGGAAGAGCCACAAGCCACACTCACACTGTGGAGCTGGCCCAGCTCAGGGACAGGCTCTGTGGTAGACCTCATAAGGGAGGTCTCAGCTGTCCCTCTGTGTCTCCCCTAGGCCGCCGAGGACGTGAATGAAGGCTTCCATGTTGCTGTTGGACCAGCCTGTGCCGATGGACCACGGTCGGATATTACAGAAAAGTCCCTTGTCAAATGCCACTTTATTCTTACCAGACTTCCAGGCACAAGCCGCACACAACTGATGTGAAACAAGTGTTGCTTCACTTGCCTTTAACGTTGAATACATCGCCATTCTAACCCATCAATCATATCTCAGACAGAGGGAGTCATTCCCACAATATCAGATCCAAGTTCAATAGGATAAACTTCACAGAAGGTTCCAGAACGTGGGTTGCAGAGCAGTGTTCTGGCTGCTCCCAAACAAGCAAATTCTAACAAACAAACAAGCAAACAACAAACATAAATCAGCCGTGCACTGGAAGAAGAATCAAAATTCACTTGATTTGGCGAAACGACTTCTACGCTGACCCTTACCGGGAAAGTAAAGTCAGGATATTCGAGGTCTATGATAAGCCAGATAAAGGGAGCAACATACAGAACAGGAGGGACAGTAGGACCGTCCTGAGACCCAGGTCAGCCTGCGGACGCCCTTGCCAAGGTCCCCAGGGCCGCACTTCCTCTGGGGAACGGACTGATTTTGAAAGGCCGCTAACCACAAGGCGGGTGAAACTTGAAGGCATCGATGTCCCACCAAAACGCAGGTGGAAAAAATGGACCCGAGAAAAAACCATACGGTTACCATAATGCAGAAACGCTTCTGGTACATAAACGTCGGCTGCAGGAAAGACTTGCCGGAGAGGCCACGCTCGAGCCACCTACAGGACTGGTCGAAGGAGGAAGGAAGGAATTAGCAAGTGCACCCACCAGTGAGCCGGTGGACTGCCCCGTCTACACTCGCCCGGCGCTCTTGGTGGGTGAGTGACCGGTCCGAGCCTGTGCTGAGGGAGCCGGGCCACTGGCTGGACACTTGTTCCATCTGGGAACCCTGAAAAAAATGTCTGCAAGCTGAGTCTCTTCCCAAACCCAGGCAAGAGAAATTAAACAGTTGATCAATTTAAAGAGGATGAACAATATATTAAGTGAATGAAGATAGAACAAATGCGTATGTCACGGGCGAGGATGGGGCTTCCTCGGGGCAAGAATTTCAGTGACAGGAGTTCGGCTGCACCCCTAGTTGAAGGGGAAGAAATCGTCTCATGAAAAGCAGGAGAGGATGGTAATTCATGGAGACGACGTGTCACATCTCAAGACGGAAGGTGTAATGTAAAATTAATAGGTCTGGCATTCAGAGAATCCGCCCCGGCCAACAAGACCCCAGGTTTGCTCCAAACAGCAAGAGCCAATCCCGCGTGGGTCAGGAGAGCGTGAAGGCCTGTGTGAGCGAGGGACACACACACATCCACGCGTGCCACACACACGTGCACACACACTCATCCAAACGCCACACGCACATCACACACACACAGACACACATACACACACGCAGAAAGCATGCACCCCTTACACACACGCACAGTTGCACACGTGCCTCCGATGTCCACTGGGCTGTGTGTGTGTGTGTGTGTGTGTGTGTGTGTGTGATGTGCCCCACCACGCCGGGGCACGGCTGACAAACTGACTTCACGCAGCAAGAGGCAGAAGACACCGCCGTTGGGTCGTTTTCATCTTTTATTCTTAGTTTAGGAAGTGCGTGTTCATCGCCATTCCAACATTAGAACCGTACGGCTTTTTCTCGATAAAATAATCAGCCTTTTTGCATTGCTTTAAAGTTAAAGAATCGTTTTCACGTTTATCAAGACGGCCATGGCGGCAATGAACGGAAGAGACAACAGGCGTGGGGTGTTTTTTAATTACCCATCGCCATCTCTTTGTGACAATAGAGGACAGATGCTGTTGTCCCCGCTGGACAGAGGGGCCAGATGGCGGGAAATGGTTGACCAGGTACGTCAGCGGAGTAACCCTCAGACAGGTCAGCTTCCCTCTCGGCCCAGCGAAGCGCTCGCCCCCCACACAAGTGCTCCCAGACTCACACACACATCGCTTCCCAGACCCACTAGGACCTGCAGTGACGACCTTCTCTGCGGCCCTACGTCTGGGTCCACACCTTCTGCCGCGGCCGTACCCACGTTTACACCTAGGTGCGTTCATGTATTTCAGCGTGGAAAAGAAACGGGGAGACTGTAGCATCCAAATAAATGGAGTTTCGAATTCAGCTGGCTCATCGGCTTACCCAAAGTCCTCCTCTCACCTCCAATGGCAGGTCTTGGTTAAACTTCCCCACTAAGGGGAAATGTGCATTTCACGGGATGCTGAGAGGTCCCTCAGCACGGGGAATGTGTTCCTTGCATAGTTATCTGAGCACGTACTCCTTGACCAAGGCCGATTATTAGGTCTGATGT
Source organism: Rhynchonycteris naso (assembly GCA_037038555.1). Lineage (NCBI taxonomy): Eukaryota > Metazoa > Chordata > Mammalia > Chiroptera > Emballonuridae > Rhynchonycteris > Rhynchonycteris naso. Next base: position 1,176,799 of record CM072998.1, read on the forward strand.
CCTGCCTGAAGCCGGGCGGGTCGAGTTAAGGCTGTTCCTTGAGTGCCTACTGGCACGCCATCCTTTGGTGCCATGCTCACTGGACAGGAAGCTGGGGGAAGAGAGAGGCCACTCTGTGGGTCCCCTGCTGCTCACTGTGTGCTTGTGCTCCTGGTGTGTGCGTCCTGTCCCCTGAGGGCCCAGGACACAGAATAGTGTCCTCCTGGTGACTGGCTGCTGAGGGCGGGCTTGAATGCCCTGTAGAGACTGAAATGCAGATTCTGCGACATGAGGCCACGTTCTGCGCGGCCGTCAAGGACCACGTTCCCAGTGACAGCTCGGCCCCTGGTGCATAGCACATCTATGTCCAGAAATCCCACCACCCGGAGACGAATTTGGAATAGTTCCACAGACTTTGCTACAAGTTCAGCTCGATGTACTTCTAACTCACCAAACATGAGTCGACAGACACGTCCCGAAATTTTACCTCCTGTGCGTCTCCTCTGACACTCAGGAGGCTGGATCTCAGGGCGCTGGGGGGGGGGGGAGTGAGGGGTGGGGGCCGGCTGGCGGCGGGAAAGGTGAGGGAACCCCTGGCTGCATCTCTGTTGCCCTCCAGACCAGTCTCCGCTGGTCGCTGTCACAGCTGCTCCTGTCGCTTGGCCTCTGCCTGGTTTACCTCTCTGCCCCAGCCACCCCCACTCCCACCCCCCACCCCCATCGGCTTGGACCCTTCTGTGCGACTCTCCCGGGACTCCTCGCTCAAGGGAAGAGCGAGGCCTCCGTGCATTCGGAGGCTGCTTAGGGCGGGCACCCCCAACAGCTCGTCTCAGAAAGCACAGGAGCGGGGCAACCCTGAAGTTCAGTGCACCCCTCCTCTCAAGTCTGCCCTTCCTCTGATCCCTGTGTCCCACGTCCCGTCCCTGCTGTGAGTCCTCAGACGACCACAGGGACCCTGTCCCCTGTGCGGCATACTTCCTGAGATGATTGCCAGCAGGAGGCGCAGCCACCGCAGCCAGAGACGTCTCTCCCTTCCTCTCAGTGTGTCCGCAGGGACAAGTGTGAGGTTTCTGGGATTCGGAGAAAGAAGGTGCTAGATGTGCCCAGTGTCCCCTGAGGGCCCAGGACACAGAATAGTGTCCTCCCGGTGAGAAGAAGAAAAGGGGAGAAGAGTGTCACTTTGAATTATGTCCCTGCGACAGCAGAGAAAGGAACACCTCACTGGAGCACCAAATGTACTGAATGCTCAGGTCGGGCCATCGGGAATATATACTTCCTACCTCAGAATTTGCAAAGCAGCCCTCGCCACCGCCCCCTCTGGAGAAACGGCATGATCGATGGACTTGGGTGTCCGCATGAATAAGTCTCTCTCTGTCCCAGCGTACGAAAACAGAAGACTTTCCTGTTGGCTCCTCTGTATTTGATGAATGACTTTTTTTTTTTTCTTTATCCAGTTTTCTACATTAATCAAAATGTCTTTCAAGTCCGGAAAGCATGTGACACAGTCCCTGCCATTTTTCTGGGCTCATCTTCATATTCCTTTCACACCTGAAGACGGAACATTCATCTCTCAGAAGAATGCCAGAGCGAAGGAGAGGAGATTGAAATTCTTTCTTCCCGACAATTTATTATTTTGGAGTATTTTCTTAGATCATTACCACGAAGGGGCGGTGGGCCCATCTACAATTTTAAACCTCTTTCTCTAACCACCTAAGGCATCATTGAATACTCATATACATTTATTAGGCATCTAGAATAGATTCAAAATAATAGCAGGCTTCGGCTCTTAAAGCATGCGCATTCATTATGAAATAAGACATTCACGGGAAGGGGAGGTCCCATTGAAAGGGCTCATGAACTCAGGGAGGAAGGGCACATGGTTGTCAGGCAGCCTCTTTCGGTCCTGGCCGCACAGAAGAGCCGTGGGGGGTACTCTCGGAGGAGGGGGCTGATGGGCAGGACCGAGAACAGGGCAGGTTCTTGATCCGCTCATCTGGTGATGCACACTTAGGGTGCTCCTGGACACTTAGGGTTCTCCCCCCACTGCTGCTGTCGTGAACGGTGCTGCAAGGAACACAGGGCTGCAGACAGCTCTCCAGCATGGGGACTCTGTTTCGTTCAGATAAACACCTAGGGGTGGAACCGCTGGCTCATAGGCAGTTCTATGTTTAGTATTCTGAGGCATCTCCATACTGTTCTCCACAGTGGCTGCACCAGTCTGCATTCCCACCAGCAGTGCAGGAGGGCTCCCTTTTCTCCACACCCTCGCCAGCACTTGCTATTTGGTGACTGACTGGTGATCGCCATTCTGACAGGTGTGACGTAACATCTCATTGTGGTTTTAATTTGTAATCCCCTGAGGATTAGGGATGTTACACACATTTACATATACCTGTTGGACATATATATATATGATATCTATTTGGGTCTTTTACCCACTTTTTATTTGGGCTATTTGTGCTTTTTTGGTTTTGAGTCTTTTACGTTCCTTCTATATTTTGAATGTGAACCTCTTATCAGATGTGTGTTTACAGGTCTTTTCTCTCATTTCATAGGTTGCTTTCTGTTTCATTGATGGTTCCTCTCGCCGTGCAGAAGCTGTTTAGTCTGATGTACCAAGTCATTATGCTGTCACCTCACCTTACGCAGCCGGTCCCCGGGTGCTTGAGTTGTGCTATTTCATAGTGATGTTGATGAGAGAAGCCGTCAGGGCCTCGTGGGGCCGCTGTCTAGCGCTGTTCTCGGTTCTCCACGGGTCTGTGCGTGTTTTTTTCTGGGGGCTCCGGTTTCTCAGCCTGCAGATGTGCATGTTAGGTGAACGGTGTGTCCCCTTGTCTCAGTCTGAATGAATAAGGGTGGATGTGAATGGCCCTGTGACGGAAGGGTGTCCTGTCCAGGGTGGCTCCCCACCCCATGTCCTGAGCTGCCGGGATTGACCCTGTGACCTGGAACGGTAATGAGTGGGATAGAAGATAATTATTTTGCTGCTTTATTCATCTTTCTTCGATGTGTGTAGAGCTCACGTTTAATGTTATTTTCAATTTTGAACTTTTATTAATATCAATGATTTTTATATTTATTTCAATGTTTATACTATCAGTAATGTTTTGGGGTCTTCATTCAGAAGTTTGGTGTTGATGTTGTGGCCATAAATATGCCGCAGGAACTTACTAATTAGCCTTTGGTAACATCGGTTTTGTTACAGGCATCCTTGACCCGAGGTGCGTTTCCTAGGACCCGTCGTCGAGGACACTGAGTGCCTACTGTTACAATGTTGTAACAGGATGCTGAGTGCCTACTGTTACAATGTTGTATACCAGTTGTGTCTTAATAGAACTGGAAAGAAGAGAGGGAGAGAATCCGGCACAAAACCAGGAACAGGAACATGGGGGCAGCAGGACTGTTCTTAGACTAAGTCCCTAGGACAATAAGAAAAATGCTGCTTCTGCTGTGGCAGCTGCGTGGGGGGGGGAGGGGCGCCCACACCTGGGCTGTGGGACCAGGTCCACAGGCCACAAAGAGACGTGATGCCACCACGTTTCAGATCAGAATCGGTCCGTGCCTTCAAGAGCCCTACTGGGAAACTGAAGAGTTCTTCTCATTCCGGGATAGAGAATTGAAACAGTCTATATAAGGAACTATTTTAAAAACACTAGCTCCCTCCTGTGTTACTGAAAACCTGTTAAGTCTATTCATGCAAATGGGGAAAGACCAGATGACTACACATTCTCCATGTCCTCACCTTCGTTCCCGGTATTTGTCTTAGCGAAGGAAAACTGGGGTGTTTCTACGCCTTGGTGGGGGGTGGTACGGCTGTATTTCGCGAGATGTGATGCCCGTAACAGGAGATCAGAAGGTACGCGGCGTCTTGGACGTGGTCTGAGTTGATCGGGTTTCCTTGGTCAGCATCGCAGGGACGCACCTGTCATGAAGATGCAAGGAGCCACTGACTCCCGACGGCTGTCCAGTTCCTCAAGGGTGCGCTGACCTTCCTGTTGGTCAGTGCGTCTGCGTGGAGGGAGAACCTCCCCGCGTGGGAGAAGAGAGTTAACAAAACCCCAGCACGCTGTGTGCTGTGTAGACTCAAGGAGTGGCCTGTCGGCACTGAAGTGTCCACCTTCTACTAGGTAAGAGAGTCATACGTCATACTGACAAACCGGGTGTCTTTCCTCCAGTAAGAGGAAACACCCGCTGGACATGTCCCCTCCAACCGCTTCTGTTGAACTTGAATGGACTTTCTAGCCCAGTGAGATGGAGCGTGAAAAACAAATTAAAGCATAGGAGCAAAAGAAAAAGCAAAACTGTCTTTATCTACAGATGATGGGATTCGATACATAGGAAATCACAGGGAATCTCAAAGACAGTGTACAAGATTATGCTAAAGGGTTTGACAAGGTTCAGGGTATAAGATTAATATACAGAAGCCAATTGTATTGCTCTATTGTTAACATTTGATATATATGTTGGCTGCATACATGTATTCATAATTGCTCTACCTTTCTGATGAATTTACCCTCTTATCACTACATAATGTCTTTCTGAAAGGTTTTGACTTAATGGACTTAATGTCTCTCTTGTCTGATGTAAGTATAGGAACCCCTTCTCTCTTTTGTCATCCGTTTCCATGAAATATCTTTTCCAAGACTTTCATCTGAGTGCCCTTAAACCGAGTGTGTCCTCCCCAAGTGTTATTCTTATCCCAGTAGGATGGGAAGGTGCTCAACATCATCAGTTGTTAGGAAACTACAAAATAAAATCATGGGGCTATTGATCGATTAGCACCGCTTAAGTGCAACAGAGGTTGACAGTACCAAGCATGGACGAGCGTGGAAGAAGCTAGGGAAACTCTTGTGGTGCCCGTGGGAAGGTAAATTAGTAAAGCAAGTTTGTAAAAATGTTTGGAAGATTCTAGACAAAGACAACATATACTTTCAATACGGCCCATCGTTTTAGTCTTATGTATGCATCCAAGAAACATGAAAATAAATTTCTTCCCAAAGACCATCCTTAAACTATCTTGAGAAGCTTGTTCATAGAAAGTAATTGCTTGGAAATGCCTCGAGGAGACATCAGGGGGTAAGTGGATACATGGTGCACGGGATACAATGGAATCGGAGTGAGCGAGTGAGCGTAGCGAAGAGCTGTACACGCAGCGCTAAGGAAGGGACAGACAGACTACGCATCGTATGGACCCACTCAGGACACGTCTAGAAAAGCAGACGGATGGAGAGACAGAAAGCGGATGAGTGGGATGAGTGTGTGTCCGGGACTCGGGATGGGACGGGGCCTGCAAAAGAGCGTGTGGGAATGTTCGTGGGGGGCGGAAATGCTTTTGAATTACGGTTGCACAAATGATACATTTCCTGATCGTCTTTGAACTGTCAACCTACCGTGAGCGGATTGTAGGGTCTGTAAATGATGCATTAAGATATTATTCAAAACAGACAAAGAAGAATCAGAAAACTGTTTAAAGGGCTTTGAAATTTCCGATGTCAGAAATCAATGGATGTATTCTCTTCGTTGTTAGCCATGCAATTCACATCTCTATTTGTAGTTTGCTGTCAGATTTTCACAGAATACTTCTGTACAGGGTCAACGTGACGGTGAAGAATTGGTAAAGCTATTTGTTTACATAGATACACCCAAAATAAAAGCAGCCATTGCTTTTAAAGTGTTCAACACCCGAGTCAATGAAATGATTGACTGCCAAGATGGAAATTGATGTGCTTTTTCCTCACTAAACATTTCAACAGCTTTTCTTTCTTTTTAATTTTAATTTTTAATTCAGTAAGAGGAGGGGAGGCACAGAAACAGACTCCCGTATGCACCCTGATAATCTCACCAGGGGATGATGCTCTGCCCATCTGGGGTGTGCTCCGTTGCTCAGCAACCAAGCTTTTCTTAGCACCTGAGGCGGAGGCCATGGAGCCATTTTCAGTGCTTGGGGCCAACTTGCTCCAATTGAGCCATGGCCGCAGGTGGAGAGGAAGAAAGAAAGAGAGAGAGAGAGAGAGAGAGAGAGAGAGAGAGAGAGAAAGGAGAGGGAGAGGGGAGGAGAAACAGATCGGCACTTCTTCTCCGTGCCCTGACTGGAAGTTGAACCTGGAACATCCACATGCCAGGCTGACACTCTACCACTGAGCCAACCAGCCAGGGCCTTTAAGAGTTTTTCAAAGGTTGTCCGTATAAATCACAATGTCTGTTATTTCCTTATAAGAAATAACAGAAATGGAGACATGGAAGTTCCAATGAGATTGACCCAATGTACGTAAGTCATGTGGGATGTCTAACCCAGGAGCAAGCCTCCCATCACAGTGGGATAAGCGGATGAGAATGCATTTGTCATTCACACGGTAGTTACAGAGAATCCAGGCAGCTTTTCAGGACAACTGCCCGCTATGTTGCAGCTTGGTATCACAGGTTGCTTTAATTGTAAGGTCACTCTACGTCGATGCGTGCTTTTCAGATCCACCCCAAGAGGAAGAGTGGTTTGAGGCTCCAGTGCCTCTCCGGGGACTTGTCCAAAGTTGCTTCTGCGTATGTATCATGGACTAAACTATTCACACGGTCCTCCCTAGGTTAGAAAGTGCGAGAACTCTAATCTTCCCCTGTGCTGAGAATGGGAGAGAGCCTCGCCTCGGTAAACAGTCGAAGAACTCTTCCCTGCGGGGATGAGTTTTAGAAAACCAATCCCTAGTATTTTCCTCTTAGTCTCCTTCAGCAATCTTCCTCATTTCTAGGAAAAATGAGCACACCCACCAAAGATCAGCACATGGAACACTGTGGGACCCAGAGCGGGGACCTGAGGACAGGGAGGTTTCTTCCCCACGACTACCCCCACGTGGCAGCGTGGTCCTGATCAAGTGACTCGACCCCTTCATAAATCGTTTCCCTCAAGCCAACGACGGGGATGTGTTTGGTGTAGATGACAAGCAGACGTGGCAGGTCTAGTGCGGAGTGTCCTGCATTCCGCGGGTGGGGTCTGGGTCGTGCTGTCTGGACCTCTGTTTACCTGGCCACGGAACCGCGCGGGAGCATTCGCAAGCGGCCACATGTTGGCCGACCCCGTGTTATAAAAACAAAGCACAGCGCTCCACACAGCAACCGGATCTGATAACGGAGTAGGTGAACGTGTAGCTCGGAGGTACTTTCCACCAGTGGGCTGATCGTCCTTCAAACACTCAGTGCCGTGAACTCATAAGCAAAAGCCAGTGCATCCACGAGATGAAGAGAAGCCGAGAAGCCGACAGTGGAAGAGATGAGTGTCATAACGCGTTATGGTGACGCGGGCTTACAAGCGCTCGAGTTTGGACTGCGTTCAGGAGCGGCCCCGTGAGTTTCCCCTCCTTTCTTCCGCGTTGTTAACATCTCCCTTGTTTGTCCACCTTCCTGTCTACAGCAGAAATGGTTTTCCAGCCGCCACGCTTTTGAAGTCCCACCACTCTTTCTAGGAAAAGGAAGCAAAAGTGACACAGTTCAGGAGAACCCTGCAGGTGCACCCCTGTGCGCGGACACAGCAGGGCAGGAAGGCTGGTGCCCAGAGGTCACACATGTCGTGATCTGGGCAGCGTCCTGACAGAGATATGACAAGGGGATAGGTCCACCCAGCTGGGAAACACCCTGGTGGGTGTTTGACTCAATAGAGTTTAGATATCTTGGTCAAATAGTTCTGTGGCTACACCACAGAGGACAAGTATCAATCATCTCTAAGCAGAAACGTGTGGGTTTGATCTTCTTGTAAAAGCTAATGCATGGGGGGAGTTCTCAGGGCAGAGGGTCAGGAGAGAAATAAAGTTGACCCTGGTATTATGGGGTGGCTCCTTTCAAGGCATCGAGGAAGAGCATCGCTCCTCAGTGACCCATCTGGACAAGAAAGGAAGACTTTTCCTGCCTGATTTCTGGGTTTTCTATATTTCAAAAGTCCAAACCAACCCCAGGACCATTAAGCCGGCTGGTCTTCAGGGTGTGTTAGCTGGATGCTCCCGGGCACAGTGAGGGAGGCAGGTGCATCACCTCTACAGTGCAGTTGGGTCAGCATTCAGGGGTTTTGTTGGAGCCTCCGTGGGTCCCACAGGACTGAACTTTGACCACTAGAATTAAAAAAAAAATTATTTATTGATTTCAGTGAGCGAGAGAGGGGGAGGAGAGAGAGAAGGAGAGAGAGAGAGGAACATTTCTGTATGTGCCCCGACTGGGAATTGAACCGGTCACCTCTGAGCTTCCCGATGGCGCTCTAACCAACCAAGCTATCCAGCAAGGGCAAGGCGCTCTGCTAGCAAACCGAGGATGCCCTTGCTGGGTCTGCACCCAGAGAGAGGCTGGGAAGCCCGCAGAGCTCAGAGGTGAAAGTCTGGGCTCTGTATGTGAGAGCTCCTGTGGAGCGGGCGGCTGAGGGCTCGGCAGGCAGAGGGAGTTGAGTGCATCTAGGGACACGCAGGGGACATGCAGGGACCCATTGGATGCACAGCTCACCTCTTTCACAACATCAAATATGTCGAGTTTGGGGCAGGGCTTTGTTCCGGAAGGAAGAGAGGAAGCCTGTTGTGGGAGAAACCAGGCTGTGGTGGCCCAGCATCTGTGCTGTTGTCTCCTGTCCTGAGGTCATTGTCTCGAGTTTACAGTGTCAGTGTCCTGAGGGAATGACCTCCCATATGGCTTTAAACTCAAGTGATTTATCCCTTTACAATAGGTGCCCCAAACCTGCCAACGTCCCCACAAAAATCTCAACAGAGCAAACAGCGCCAGTTGAGTTTGTCTCCTTAGTGGGCGGGATGATTATTTTTTATTTTAAGTCAGTGATTTTTAGTGTTTGTGCTTCTGTATCTTACAACACACGTCCTTTGGGTCATCTTTCTTTCCCGTTTGCATCTTTGTGTTTTGTTGGTGACCAGCGGGGGTGGACACGGTAGCGGAGTTGGACGGCCCATGCCCGTTCCTTCTAATTAGCCTCCCCATTCACAATATCTACCTACACTTACACTTGACCCAGAGAATCAGACTATGGCGTGGCTCGTGAGCTTCTAGATCTTTCCTTTTTCCCTTTAGGCAAAGACCCAAGCGGTTTTCCAAAGCAGGTAGGAGCCCCACGGTGGAAGCCGCAGGGAATCTAAAATGAATGGGCTCGGGCTGGTTGACGGACTGACTCCTCCTCGCTCAGCGGCTGAGGGGAAAGGCCACGGTGCATTGCAACACATTCCTGTCAAGTAACATTGAATGTCTCAGTCCAGTCACTGAACAACGATGCAAACACGAGTCAACCTGTTGCTTTTAATGCTCCAGTATAAAGTCCACGCTGGATTGTGGCATTATGGTCTTTCCTGTAATCTTGCACCAGCGATTCTATGATATCCCTAAAAGACTCGGCACAGAGAATCACAGGAAGAGCTTTGTATTTTTTCTACAAATAATAATAATAATAAAAATCTCTCACCGTCTGTTATTATTGTTCATGAACGTGAGAATAATGGTGACCATTCTTCTAATTTGTCCTTTTTTATTTTTTTTAGTTGCGTGGGAACGTCTACGGTTACATTATGGAGTGTTCTAATGATTAATAGGAATCTTTAATGCGATGTGACAAATGCATTAACCTTGAGAAGAAATAATGACTCAGGCAAATTGTATAATTTTCATCATGGTCATTAAAATGCTGTTTTGGGGAAATGATTGCCTAATAATTTCACCACAGGAGCAATCACGGGGTGACGTGAGGAATACTAATACCATGATGAATACCGTGCTCCAAATTCCTTCCCTGCCCATTGGCTTCACCTCCTCCATTGCTTGGCCAGTTATTTCCAGGAGCAGGACTGATAATTGCCCAGGACAACTAATGAAGGTGTGGGTGGTGAGAGTGAAAGCTGGTAACAACTGGCAGCTGAGATCAATCCTGCTTCATGTCCCATCAGTGACCAAGGGCTGACACCAATGTCAGAAAGCGTTGAAAGAGAAAATTGTGTACGCCTTGGGTTAGACGGGAGAGCGGTGAAGTCCATCTTCTTTGGTGCCTGTGTGCCTCAATCCCACCCCACATTTGAGAACAGAAAATGCCACGTGTTGGTTATGACCCCCCCCCCACACACACAACTGCTTTGACATCTCCCCCTTCAGGAGAAGTCTACGTGCCTTCCCTGGAACCTGGGGGAGGAAGGCTCTGGCTGTCTGGAGGGTGTATTTCCATGAGATTCCTCTCGGATATTGCAAGCGAAATGGGAGAAGGCCAGGCAACTCCTTCCCTCACTGGGGACACTTGGTATCAGATCCCAGCTCCCTTGTGTGGGCAAGTCCAGACCACGACGTGAGACCATGTGGGCGTTCCAGACTACAGTCTCAGCAGAGGTCCAGCCAGCGGCCAGAGAGAAAAAGACTTCAAGGTGACCGCAGCCCAGCCACCTTCTCATGACAGACACCCTGGAAACTAGATGAGGACCACCTCACCTCACCTCACCTCAGCTCAGCTCAGCTCACTTCACCTCACCTCTCCTCACCTCACCTCACCTCACCTCACCTCACCTCAGTTCACCTCACCTCAGTTCACCTCACCTAGCTCACCTCACCTCACCTCACCTCACCTCAGCTCACCTCACCTCAGCTCACCTCACCTCACCTCACCTCAGCTCAGCTCACCTCAGCTCACCTCACCTCAGCTCACCTCAGCTCAGCTCAGCTCAGCTCACCTCAGCTCACCTCACCTCACCTCACCTCAGCTCACCTCACCTCACCTCACCTCACCTCACCTCACCTCACCTCAGCTCACTGAGCCAAGCCAGCCTGCAGAGCCATGTGTGACCATGGAAACTCATGAAGGCTTTTGTTTTATGCCACCTATTTGGGGACAAGTTGTCATGCAGCTAAAGTGTTGGCACCGCCCCTTTTACCTGCTTTAGTGACAAGAACAAAGGACAGCTGGGGAAGACTAGGTTGCATGAGTTTTCCCCAAATATTCGTTTTAATATTTGGGTGAACGGTTTGTTTCCTCATTGTCTGGATAACAGGAAGAAAACAGGGGACTCTGTAGGTCTCGAGGGGTCCTCAGAGGACATATCTAGCAGACAGCTCTAGCTTCAGCATGTCTTAGTGATGACCCAGTTCAGCTCACTCAGATAGGTTTAGAAGGGATGGGTTTCCTTTGGAAGCTCTTCATGAAAAAGCTTATGAACTTGGTAACGTTTTACCAACTTTGACAACAAGCTGACGCGTGTGCCAGCAAACTCGTGTTCATCTTCCCATCACGCTGTGATCTGAGTGGGTGCACACACCCTTCAGGATCTGTGGTAGGAGGCTTACGACGCTGGGACCCCATCAGGGGGTGAGAGAAGGAACCCTGACACTGAGTGAGGTAGTCACCACTGAGAGAGATCTAGGAGAGAGACCAGCTTCGGTGTGAACCGAGGCTCAACCCCAGGAATAGTGTAGACTTTAACTTTCTCCCGATAAAACAGAAACATTTAAGGTAGGATGTGGACTTCTGGCCAGATCTATCTGCATAGCACAGACTGAATCACATTCTGTATTTTGTTTTGTTTTGTTTTGACTCCGTTTTCCAAACTGGCCCAACAGAATAGGCCATGAGTACAATAAAAATAACTCTCTGCCTACCTCTAAGAAAAGTGAAATAGCACATGACAACCTGTGCAGGAGTTAAATACTGGCCAGAAAGTGTCCGTGTCTCCTCCATAGCCCGGGCGTTGACCCTCACACACCATCCTCGTATCGGGTGACTCTCTTCAATCAACCTGTTTCCTTGAGATATGTTAGGATTTCCCAATATCAATATCAGAGTAAAACTAAAATAACAAAGCAAAAACACATCAGTTTTGGGTGATCAGTATAGAAAGGTAGAGCCTCTTTAATGGCTCTAATCTATGACTTCTTCATTCTTGAATCACTGGGGGCCTTTCAGAAGGGGCCGACGTTGTAACTTTAATCACTGAGGGTACGAAAGAAGAGAAAATCAAGTTAATCAGAGACGACTACATAAAGGCAGACTGTCTTGCAATGTGTGAGACACAGAAATAAAAAAAAAAAAGAAATGTATGAACATCCTGAACCCCACCCACACTGTAAGTAGGAAGCAAGAAACGCATGCAAAAATATCAAAGGCATATCCTAATTGCATTGCTCAAGATCAGTATTAAAGAGCAATTCTAAGAAGCAGAGAAAGAGAGAGAGAAAGAGAGAGGCATGTTCCAAAGCAGCAATTCTGCCAACCTAGAACTCTGTGCTGCTCAAAGTTCCCCTTAAAGTGAGGGTGACAGAAAGGCTTTCTCAGACATAAAGGGATGAATGGCCTTATTGCCAGCATGTAGCACAGAAACAATACCAGGAGCAACATGGGTATAAACAAAGAAATGAGAAGCTCTGGAGATGATCACTATGTGGGTAAACATGCAAAATCATTCCTTAGTATTTAAAGTTATTCTAAAATATGATTGGCATGCTAAGTAAAATGACAGTTAACATGAGGGTCATAACATTTAAAATAAAGTGTAGGATGAAGCAGAACAAAGACCAGAAGGGGAGAGATAGGATGGCGTGTCCTGTAGTAAAGCCCCTTACTTATATGTAAGCTGATGTGATGTCGCTTGAAGATGGACGGCCAACTCAAAGGTGTATATGATTAATTCTAAAGGAATTATTAAAAAGACTCAACAATGTGTTATATACCTAATAAGCCTAAACAGACTTTAAATATAATAGCATAAAATATTTTAAAAAATTAATAGAATGCATGCAAAAGAGAGAAGAGGACCAATAAACTGATGGGACAAATATAATAAATAAAACAGGAAGAGCCATATAACCTCCCCTTCTCAGTGGCAGCACTACATGTGAAGAGTACATATTCCCCAATTAAAACACAGAGACGATCAGATTGCAAACACTAAACCCCAGCTAACTCCTGCTTAAAAACAAACCCATTTCAGTATAACTACAAATATGGAAAAGTAAAAGAATTCACCAATGAACAATTGCTATTTCATTGTTGAGTGGTGTTCCAGTGGTATAATGTAGCAGAGTTTGTTCAACCCTTCACCCACTGAGGACATCGGGAGTTGTTTCTAGTTTTGAGGTTACTATTAACACAGCTTCTATAATCATTTGTATCCAGAACTTTGTGGGAACCTAAGTCTTCAAGGACACATGCAACAATGTAGATGCGCCTCCAGGGAATCGTGCCCCTTCAATCCCTACTCTATGAGTCTAGCTATGGACAATTACCCAAATGGGAAAGTGCAGAAATGAGAACGCACTGGTGGCTGCCAGAGGGGAGGGATGGAGGCAGAGTGAGAGACCCACGGAGCTGAGGCTTCACGGAGCGTCACGGGGGCGCGTGGACAAAATAACGTAGAACACGTTTCAAATTGTGGTCTCTGGATTCACAGATCAGAAAAAGATATCTCATGTTTCAAAAGCGACATATCTCGCTACTTTTTAATTTTTTTCACAAAGAGAGAACGCAGAACGGGGTCCACGGACAAAGACCTGTGTAGGAGCCGCCCCTTGGCACCTCTTCTCTGATGGGAGATAGCGTTTCCTGTTTCATTAAGATTTTTTTTTTTTTTTTGAAATACACAAAAGAAACCATTATTCAGTTTGTCCTGTGACTGTTTGGTCCTCCCGGACGATTCTTCAACAATGTTAGAGGCTGCCGTGTCTCAGCTGAAAACATAGCAAGTTTCCCCTAGGGGCCGTCCGAGACCACCATGCGTTCTGTCTTTTCAAAGCCGTGATCCCATTCCTCGGGACAAAGCTAACCCCCCTATCCTCATAGGTCGTTCCATTTCTGACCTTTCTCATCTGTTGGATTTACGCCTGTCTTCTCCCTCGCCCGGGTGACGGCGGCGTCACGCGAAGGGGTGCTGCTTGCTTTCCCAGGGTGAGACTGAGAACAAGCCTCCTTCCGAGGTTTGTCCGTCGGTCTGTCAGGGCTGGTCTCTCCGCACACCCTCCTCTTGGCTCTCACGCCTGTCAGTGGGCTCGCTGACCTAAGCCGTGTGCTGGAAGCTCACTGTGCCCAAGAGTATTCTCCACGCCTTCCCCTCCCCCCCTCTCCCCCTACTCCCTCTCCTTCCTGCAGCCATGACTCCATTGGCTGGAGGGAATTGGCTTTGAATCCTTGTACCGAGGATTCAAAATGTGACCTGTCCGGTGAAAGGCCCGACACACCAGGAAGAGTCGGAGTGTAAGAGATGCATCCTAACTCAGTTTCTTTTCCGTGTGATGCTTGGCCCGAACCGTACAGGTGGGCTCAGTGGGTTTGGAACAGAGAGACGTACAAAGGATGACAACTTTGAACTTTAAGTCTCTGTAGCGCAGAAGTGCTGAATTCCCGGAGCTTTCTGTTCAAGGAAGGAAGGAAGGAAGGAAGGAAGGAAGGAAGGAGGGAGGGAGGGAGGGAGGGAGGGAAGGAAGGAAGGAAGGAAGGAAGGAAGGAAGGAAGGAAGGAAGGAAGGAAGGACATGCTTTAAAAAAAAAAAACTCCATTATAAAAATTGTGACTGAATTTAAACCCCCAGTAATGAGAAACAGTGTGATCCCCAAGAAGAGCTGAGAATTAATGCGTTCCTAACCTTAATCAGTCAAAGCTGTTTGCAGAACTAGTTTTCATGTTGACAATTCAAAAACCACACTCCTTCTCAGAAGTAAGCATTTATTTATTTTCATGAACAATGCTCTATTAAGTCAGAATGTGTCAGTTGCTCATATAGGAAATGTCAAATCTTCAAATGCACTAAAATTACAAAAGCAAAAAGTATTTGCTACTTTTCAAGAGACTGAACTTAACACTATAAGTTGGTTTCAAAGTTCTAGGATATGCAGAATGAAAACTCTTATTTAATAAACACTATATTATAAAAAAATATTTCAAGGAGTTCTTAGTCTAGAATAAAGTAACTGACTTGATAATGTCAGGAGAATGCCTCTAAAACAGTGGTTCTTCACCTGGTTCTATCGAACCCTAGGGCTTCAATGAGTCGGTTTCAGGGGTTTGGAGAAGCCTCTGCTGCGGAGGCCAGAATAAAGTAATACCGTCATTTGTTGTGAGTTCATGCACTTTGTTGGTTTTATTCTTTGAGCAAGGTGATGTTCATGCACGGCTCATTTTGTGCAATAAAAAGACATATACCTATGTCTTGAATTTGGGGAAAAAATCATATTTTATTTATCACTAAAGAAGGGTTCGGTGAATGTGCATATGAAACTGGTGGGTTCGGTACCTCAAAAAAGGTTAAGAACCACTGCTCTAAAATATTAGCCTTAAAATCTCTCTATAGTTATCCTGACCAGTTAGTGGGCAATCAGTGGATAGAACATTGTCCTGGGACGCTGAGAACCCAGGTTTGAAACCCTGAGGTCGCCGACTTAAGTGTGGGATCATAGACGTGACCCCATGGTCACCGGCTTGAAGTCCAAGGTTTGAGCCCATGGTCACTGGCTTGAGCCCATGGTCACTGGCTTGAGCAAGAGCTCACTGGCTCAGCTGGAGCCCCCCATTCAAGGCACATATGAGAAAGCAATCAGTGAACAACTAAGGGGCCACAACTATGAGTTGATACTTCTCCTCTCTCTCCCTTCCTGTCAGTCTGTCTCTCTCTTGATGATATATATATATATATATATATGGTCTAAGACTGATTACTCTGATTCTTTGAGGGGCAGGAGATGTAAAAAGAAGTGCCAAGGTCTTTGATGTTTCTGCTCTATTTAATTAATATTTGTTATTTATTCAAAGTACCGTTTTTTCCACATGAGAGTGGGCTTGGTGCCGGAATGAGAGGTCAAGAGCTATTGTGGGGTTGCAGGTGGAGGAATGCCTGTCAGCACCTTCCAAGTGGTCAATCAGCCCTGATAGGTGTTTCCACGGGTCAGGTGAGACCGTGACATGATCCCAGGCCAGCAAATGCCAGTGGACACACGGTGGGCTGTTACTGTTTCCTTCCCGAGTTCCAGTGCTTCGTCCCAGTCCGTTTCTCGAACTGTAATTAAGGACGGGTGTTTCTCTAGAATGCTCTGGAAGAGCCAGCTTCATTTCTGTTTGTGGAAAGGTCCTGGGGGTGCGTTGGAGAACACACTGTGCAGAAGTCGTCTCGTGGAGGAGTGAACAGGGGCTATTTATCCCGCTTTACGCTTGAACGCAGCACCTCGGAGGTATCACAAAAAGTAGAGCCAATTATTCACCCCCTGTGTGTCCGTTTCTTATCTGCCTGTGGGCAGAAATGCAGTTTCTACTGAGTTGTGGTGAAGGTGAATTTTAATAACATAAAAAGCTACCTATATCGTACCAGGTAGGACAGCATTAAATTTATATTTTACATTTACTGTCATTATTGACATAGCTGTTGGAAAATCTTCCAATTTACTACTTACTTTCTTTTATTTATTGATTGGTTGATTAATTTTAGAGAGAGAGGAAGGGAGAGAAAAGGGAGGGGAGAGATATGGATTTGTTGTTCCACTTATTACTCATTCATTGTTTCATTCTTTTTTATTTTAATTAAACAAGAGCAGGGGAGTCAGAGAGACAGACAGACTCCTGAATGCATCCTAACCAGGATCCACTCGGCAAGCTCCCCTAGGGGGCGATGCTCTGTCCATCTGGGATGTTGCTCTGTTGCTTGGCAGCTGAACTATTTTTAGTGCCTGAGGAGGAGTCCACAAGCCAATTCCCTCCAGCCAATGGAGCCATGGCTGCAGGAAGGAGAGAGAGTGGGGGGGAAGAGGGGCAGGGGAAGGGGTGGAAAAGCAGATGCTCATTTCTCCTGTGTACCCTAACCAGCAATGGAACCAGAGACATCCACACCCTGGCAGACGCTCTACCAATGAGCCAACTGGCCAGGGCCCATTGGTTGATTCTTGTCTGTGCCTCTATGGGGATGGAACCCACGATCTTGGTGTTTTGGGATGATGCTTTAACTGAGTGACCTGGCTAGGACCACTACTTGCTTTCTATTTTATCACCTTCCCTCCTGACGACATCCACGCAGACTCAGCCCACCAGGGTGGAGGCTGTCTCTCACATCCAGCATCCAGCCTCCCTGTGGTCGGGCATGGCGCACAGGAGGCAGATCCGACCCTGAGAACAGAGCCGTTCTTTCCTGGTGTTGTTTCTCTGATGTGGCTCTGACGCAGGGACAGTCACATTCCCGCCCTCTGGGTGGCTTTTCCATGTGTTTTCTGTGTTTGTTTTGATTTCACGACATGATTTTCCTTTTTACTGTGAAAGACAAATAAGGAAATGAGCAGGTGGCCATGCCTTCTCTGCCATTAGCATACCAAGCATGTGATGGGAAGACCCACCAATGACAGGAGGTCTCGGAGGAGGTAGTAAATGGTTAAAGGTCACAGAATGAACTAAAGCTTGTATTTGCTTATATTTTAAAGAGTTAATAGTAAAAAAAAAAATTAGAGGGTTTTTATGTGTTTTTTTTTTTTTTTTAGTGAGAGGCAGGAAAGCAGACAGAGAGACTCCTACATGCACCCCAACCGAGATCCACCTGGCAAGCCCCCAAGGGGTGATGCTCTGCTCATCTGGGGCCACTGCTCTGTTGCTTGGCAACCAAGCTATTTTTAGTACCTGAGGTGAGCCATGGAGCCATCCTCAGCTCCCGGGCCAACTTGCTTGAACCATTTGAGCTATGGCTGTGGGAGGAGAAGAGAGAGAGAGCAAGAGGAAGGGGGAGGGGTAGAGAAGCAGATGGTCACTTCTCCTGTGTGCTCTGACTTGGAATCAAACCCAGGACATCCACACATCAGGCCAACGCTCTACTAAAGGTTTTAATTGGTGGCTTACAAACAATTATTTTTTTAATTACTAAAAGAGAAAGAGTAACTGATTTTGAGTTCTGGGTACTCTCTGAGTTGTCTTCTTGAATGAGCTCCCTGTAAGCATTTTCCTTTGTAGATGAAGATCGAAAACTGCATGGATTCTATAACCCTAACCCTGTCTACATTTTATATCTTTTTTTAAAATTTCTTTATATTTATTCATTTTAGAGAGGAGGCAGAGTGAGAGACAGACAGAGAGAGAGAGAGAGAGAGAGAGAGAGAGAGATGGGGGAGGAGCTGGAAGCATCAACTCCCATATGTGCCTTGACCAGACCAGTGCAGGGTTTTGAACTGGCGACCTCAGTGTTCCCAGGTTGACGCTTTATCCACTGCGCCACTACAGGTCAGGCCAATTTTATATGAATATGTATAACATACCGACTTAGACATCCGAGTCCTTAGTTATCCTATATTCATTCACGCATCACACATTCCTTGAAAACAAACCTACCAGCTGAGAGCATGGTCTCAGAGGAACAAAACGCAGGTAGGACAGATTCCTTATTCTTACGGCACAGTCGGATGAATGGACAGGGTCGTTTCAGAAACAGATACCTTTGAACAAAACTTGACACCAAGAAAACTTGATGTAAAGAAAATGAGTCAGTAGAGAGAGACAGCAACTCTGTGGAGATGTGATTGGGGTGTGAATTTAAAAAAGCAATTCAAGAGACACAAGCAGCTTTATCTTTTCCCCTTCAAATCATTTTCTTTCTCTTCTTTCTATGGCTACAGAATCTGGTGTTGATTTTTTCCCCCCTGACTTTCTCATCAATCATAAACCCTCAGACAGAGAGTAAGTACAGATGTTATTACGCTCTGCTGATTTGTACACCTGTGATGATCTCTCAGTCCCCTCTAGGACCCCTAAGATCAACATGTCACCTTTGTATATGCTGTGTCCTACATATTCAATATCAAGCATGTAACTAAGTAATGGGAATCCCTGTACACTGAGCTCCTGTATAGAAAATAGCAGAGGAGGATGGGGCAGAACCAGAAAAGAACAAACTCTAGACGTTTCTAGGTTTAAAACCAGAGTTTACAACCACAGTGTTCCAGCATGGCGGGGAAAAGATCACACGAAAACCCGAGACAAATTGTTCCTTTTAGGACAGACTGCAGGTGAGATGTCCTGATGGAACCCTGGAAGACCCATCACGATGACACAAACACGTCAGGCATAGCTTACTGTCATTGACATATTCCTCTTTGGCAATGGGGTTTTAGAAAGGACACAAAACCATGCGTGAGCAACGCCGTAGAACTAATGAGATTCAGGTTAAAGGTCCGCAATAAACACCATCTTCCGCGTTCAACAGAGCAGGCCACCGTGTCACGTGTCCACAGGAGGGTGAGGCCATCAGGCTTGACCAGTACGGCCCTGTGTAACACAAGGTGGTTAAACTCTGACTGAGGTGAGGATTCAGTGCCCGCCGCCCTCCCATCACTCCCGGGGACAGACTTCTGCCAGTTAGACACGTGTCTGTAAGTTGCCCAGCTCTGCCCTGGACCAGGAGGGTGTTTGTGTTTCTGCTGTTGCTATTAGAGACCCACAGAGCTGCCCGGGGCAGATGTTGTCATCTTCCATAAAGGGAGGTAAAGGGGCGCTGAGCTGGGGTTCGGGGCAGCAGGTACGCAAGCCCCAAGGACCCCCTTTAAGTCCTGGCTCCCTGCCCCTCGTGAGCGATGTGCTCAGGGAGACCATCCCCGAGTCTCCGCCTCGTTATCGTTTACAGGAGAGCATGGCAGCATGTCAGTATCCAGACAACACGTAGATATCAATTCATCGCCATGAAACCACGCAGCGGCTGCGATGCGCTGTCCCTGCTCAGCAGGAGCTCACCGCTCCCCGAGTTACGTCGCCCTGGTCATCGATGGTTGAGAACGGGTCGCCTCTCTTCCTCCTCTTTCACGGCGAAACTTCCCACGGTGTGGACGCAGCGAAGCTTCCGCCCTGCCCACGGCACACATACTCACAGGCATCCCTCCCACAATCGCGCCCGGCGTGTCCATTCCTGACTCTTGAGCGATCGGCTCAACAAACACGGGCACGCGTACTTCTGCCTGGCGCTGGAGGTTAACGCGCACTTTCAGACGCAAGGGCAGAGGCAGCGATGTTCCGTAGGCTGTCCGGCCTCAGACCTCGGGGCCACCGGCGTGGATGGTGTAGACTCGGTGCTTGTCCTTGTCCCCTAGCCGGGGTGAGCTCCCCGTTGGTTGCTCACTGTGGTATGTGCCGTGTTCTGCACAGACCACGAGCACACCGTCTACTTCTCACGTCAGGCAATCAGTGCTTTCTAGATGCTCAACCTCCGGGAGGCCCCGGAGGGGAAGGAGACAGGAAGCCCTGTCCAGAGCCACAGAGTGTGGACGTAACAACCATTTCCACAGAGAGAAACAGCTTCCAGCGCTCTGAGCCGCTGGAAACAAGAGCCGGAGACTAAAAGCGTAGGTTTGTGCAGGTGAGATCAGATGGGCAGAGCAGGATCGAGATCAGTCCTTTACTGTCAGTTATTCATTTTGGAGAGGAGAGAGAGAGAGAGAGAGAGAGAGAGAGAGAGAGAGAGAAGGGGGGAGGAGCAGGAAGCATCAACTCCCCTATGAGCCTGTGTTTTGAACCGGCGACCTCAGCGTTCCAGGTCGAAGCTTTATCCCCTGTGCCACCACAGGTCAGGCTAGTGACAGTTCTTCAGAAGGAAGGCCAGTTACATGAAGAAGGGCACCTGGGGACAGGAATTTTGATCTCATATATGAGCTTTTGATGGACTGATTTTTTTTTTTTGTATTCCTACAAGTAAAATAATCTACGTGAGTCCTAATTAGAAAAGATACAAGTTCAGTCTTTCTCAACAATTTATTTTCCCCACACAAAGTCCAAATCACCACATTTTAGATATGTGCCTCAATGCAAGTTGGGCATGTCTACTAAACTTCTTCTAAAGTCAAAATTCTGAGACAGTCAGTAAACTAAGTGAAAATAGGAGGGAATGAAAAATTCCTTTACCTTCCTCATTCTGCATCCAAAGATTATTCCTGTAGAACCCTAACTTTCAAAATCTGCATATTTTAGGTTATATAATAAAATCCAAGGACAAGTCTTATTCCTACAAACACATAAACACCCATAGGGTCCTCAGAGTGGACACTGACCAGCCCAGGGCATCGCTGCCCTCTAAGACTTGGTGGGCAGGGCTCCCCATCAGCCATGGGATGAGGGAAGGGGATGAGGATAGAATCATTAGCACAAAAGTAGGGGACAGTCTGTGGAGTCTGACATGAAGGGGAAATATTCTCTGTTCTGGCTGGACTGTGCCCCAGCTACAGACAGACAGACAGACAGACGGGGAGCACAGATCCGACAGGAGACAGGCGTTGGAGGCCTGGAATCTGTTTGGTTAAGGCTCCGGGTGATGTTTTTCTCTCTCCTAAGGACATCGTTCTGATTCGCGTATTTAGCTCTTGACGGCCTGTGGCAAACGGCACTAAGCCTTAGGCTGACAGGATACAGTTAGGTTCTGTGATTTTGTTAAAGGATTGCAATAGGAAACAGCCCGAGAACAGGGAAAAAGAGGAGAGAGACTTGGAGGTATTTGGATGTGAGGACAGCGGAGGAGAGGGTGAGTTTATAATTAGTTTCAAATTGCACCTCGTCTGTTACACAATGTGAGGTAAACCCATTCTTCACCATCTCACACTGAACCAAAGAAAAGGGGGAGGGGAGAGAGAGATGAGACTTGTATTAAGAATAAGGAAAAAAGATCTGTAAAGTGTGGGTTATTCAAACCAGGGAAAAGGTTATCCAGGGAACTCATAAGTGACTTCCCAGAAGGTAGTTTGTAGTTACCCAGGGTCTCAGTTACGGGACATTGGTGTGAGTGGTTCCTCATGTGCCGTATGTACAGACAGGTGGCAGACAACAT
This sequence comes from Rhynchonycteris naso, assembly GCA_037038555.1. Taxonomy (NCBI): domain Eukaryota; kingdom Metazoa; phylum Chordata; class Mammalia; order Chiroptera; family Emballonuridae; genus Rhynchonycteris; species Rhynchonycteris naso. The sequence goes on from CM072998.1 coordinate 1,198,530, forward strand.
AGTTCATTTAACAATATCGGGAAATAAATGGGAGTCAGTAGTTTAAAAAGGTGTCACATTGGAATGATTGGCCTTGAATGGTCACAAAAGAGGGAGGGTGGACGGTCTGTCCCCACAACCTTAGTGTCATCTCACGTCCCTCCAATGCCTCCAATGGCTTCTTTTTTTTTTTAATGTTTTATTTATTTTTATTTTATTTTTTTACAGGGACAGGGAGAGAGTCAGAGAGAGGGACAAATAGGGACAGACAGACAGGAATGCAGAGAGGTGAGAAGCATCAATAATTAGTTTTTCGTTACTGTTGCGACACCATAGTTGTTCATTGATTGCTTTCTCACATGTGCCTTGACCATGGGCCTTCAGCAGACCGAGCCACCCCTTGCTGGAGCCAGCGACCTTGGGTCCAAGCTGGCGAGCTTTTGCTCAAGCCAGATGGGCCCGTGCTCAAGCTGGCGACCTCAGGGTCTCGAATCTGGGTCTTCTGTATCCCAGTCCAACGCTCTATCCACTGCGCCACCACCTGGTCAGGCATCCAATGGCTTCTTATTTTATTTAACATCCATGTTTACAAGTTTGGACAAACATTTTTTTCCATGTGCATTTGCATTTGGATCCATTATTTAAATCATGCCACATAAGCATTTGATCCTGAGTTTGAGCCATGGCAAGAATGCCTCACTCTCCTCAAATTAAACAGGGCCACCTTCTCATTTCATCTGTCCTTTAGTTTGCTGGCCAACTAATAAAAAGAAAATACAATGTAGCAGATAGCTTCACACAGTCATCCTGCTCACTTTTCTGTTAGCTAAAAGCAGCATAGAATTTGTACCTTTCTCACTCGGTGAGGGACTCAAATGGTTAGCATTCAATTCACTCTTACACCGTTTTCTTAGAAGTTGGGTCTCTCCTTCCCTGAAATAAGACCAGGGAGGAATTCGGCTTCTTGCAGAATCCAGGTACCAGAATTATGGAGGGACCCCGGCTGTCTGAGCACCTCGCAGCCAGGGAGGGGGAGGGGGAAGGCTGTGTTGCTGCAGCGTATTAATTTATATTTACACATAGTTATTTCGTATAATAGAAAATGTAAGTACTTCATGTGTCTTCTTGGGCAAGGTTTAGATTATAATGCAAGTGTTATCAAATCGTTACTAAGTAACTTGAGCTGTAACCATCAAGATTCGTAACGGGGCGTCATAGCGCAACCTGATGTTGCTTACTGGCTCCATAAAGGTTCTGATCATTTTCCTATAGGAAATAAACACCTGCTCAGAGCTTTTATCCACCCAGGACAGTGTAGTGATGAAACTATCATTTATTTAGCTTGATTCACCATCCGGTGATGCCTGAGGTGGGTGGGTGCATCTTGGGAAAGAATCAGACAAGAATTGCAATAGTATTCCGAGGTTTTATGGCTTTTCTAATGGAAGTCATATAATGGAAGAGGAGGAAGAAGAGGAATTCTTGGTGGGGG